>OX402576.1:6845006-8289938 GCA_948098905.1 Tiliacea aurago
ATTTTGTATTTCTCATATTTTTATGCAGAAGTACAGTGCGTTTCTCGATAGTTTCTTAAAAAATGGCCAATTATTGCTTTGCAATAATTAACATCTAAACAGAATCACTATCGAGAAACACGGTGTACTTTTGCATAAAAATCTAAACACAAAAATTAAACATTATATTCTAAATATGATGTAAATGAGATTATACAGAATATTTGAAAATACAGAAAGTTAATCAGTATTGCAGACATCTTCGACCAAAACAACAAGTATGGACGGGCTATTGCATACAATTTGGACATGAAAACCTAGGCAAGCTCAAACACAAGTTTACATAAATGGTTTGATTATTATGTCATATTAATGAACATGTATTATTTCAGATTCATAAAATAAATAAGTAAATGGTTATGAAGACACATAGGTACTTATTATTTTGGTTGAAGGCAGACCAGACATGACAGTTATGCTTCATGTTTAAACAATATTGATGATTAAACGTCTACTAATGATACCTATACTATCTTCATCATTGACTGAGGCGCCATGCAAAATATCTTCCTTAATAAAACAAGGTGTTGAAATAGAAATGAAAAATGAACAATAATCTATACATAAATAACTTGTCCTGACTGACTGATTCATCAGAGCCTAAACCACTGGAAATATTAAATTTGGACAGTAGGTTCCTTTTGTGACGTAGGCATCCATTAAGAAAGTGTTTTTTTTTATTCAATCCCTAAGGGATTGAAATAAAGATAGAAAGTTTGTATGCGAAATCTGGTATTTTTGAAGATACACTATTGAACATGAATAGTTAAGATTATTTAACACAAATAAAGACAGGTGTGGTATTCCTATTTTTTTCAAACAAATTAAAGTAATGGCTAAATCAATAGGCAAACCGCCAGTTGCACGTAAGTGCATTAAATTTAATTCCCCATTAAAAGTAATGCTGTCACTTTCTGATACGTCTCGTTAGATAATGACAGCATTACTTATAATGAGGAATTAAATTTAATGGACTGACATGCAACTAGCGGTTAGTGTAAAATATTTTAGCAAAAATAATGAAATCACAGTGTAAACTTTACTACAACTACAAAAAGTCTTTTACAGATCAACTTTTATATTACTTTATGGTTACTTTGCGATTGATTATTTTATAAGTTTTGTTTATTTATGACTGTTTAATTTGAGTCTTTACTTTACCTAAGTCTAGTGGCACCAGTGTAATTAAAAATTAATAACTCGTGAATAAAGATGCCTATTAAATTAAATCTATTAAATTCACTCAGTGAGACATCCAAATACCTATGTAGGTTTTAAAATGATAGCAGCTTTAAGATAAAATAGTTTTCTGTAATGATAAAAAAAAAATAACGCAAACAAAAAACTATTACAAATATGTGTATCTGGATGCGTCAAGAAGTGGAAGATATTTTTTTTAACATTCACGAAATATTAATTTTTTTTTAACAAAAGTTTACAAATCCCTATTGATTGGGATTTGTGGAATAAACCGCATGAGTTCCGCAGAAATTTATTTATGCATAATTATGTTCATTTTTCTTTTTAGTGCAGATTTCGACGCCTCTTCAGAATACATTCTATTTTATATTATGCAGTATCTCTTAATGCTAATATGGAAGACACTATTTATGATATAACTTATATTTAATTCTTTGTGCTCCACGCAATTTTCGAGGAAGTCATAATTTATAGAGTCCTTTAATAATTGTGTTATTTTCATTTTAATATTCGCCTCTTTTTCTAAAAATATATTCATTATGGTTGCACTTTTTTCAACACAGTCTCTTAAGTTCTTCGAGGCGTATGTAAGAGATTTTTTTACAGATTCATAATTTTTAAACTCTATAAAATTATGCACTCCCTCTGGCGTTTCGGAGACAAGAATCATTTTACAATTATTACAATTGTTTTTATTATTTTTAATAATGAACCCACAGACATACGCACATGCTTGTAGTTCGCTACTTCCTTCCTCCAAGTTTTGTTCCAGGGAGGAAGTTATATTTTCTTCAGTGTCTTTGTCTATTGAATATAATAAATGCTCATCCGTATCAGTGCGCATGTCTGTGGCTGGTGTCAAAAACGTTTTAAAATTAGAAATGATGGCACTGTTACTATCAAGTTCACAGTTGCCTGAGCTAGCATGTGCCATATTACTTATCACGGCAGTTTTTAATCCCGCAAAGAATTGTCCAACTGTCGGATTGCTATTGGACCCACAATTGGAGCGTATACACCCAAATACATTTTCAAGTGGGTCCTGCTGTATTCTTCTTGTGGACAGACTTTTTATTGATGCATGTTTGGCACTGAGGATTCTCCAAACCATTTCTATTCCATTCAGAGTCCAAATCCATCCATCTTTTGATGGGGGATTGCCCCTGCATCCCAAAAATTCAAGGGTTTGAAAAAATAATTTCATTTTACTGAACATCTGTAGATGTTTAGAATTATTTTTCAAGTTTGTGGACATTTTTTTGCCTCTTCTTAGGTCTGGTGTCAACGCGTTTACACCATCAAACAGTTCGTCCATATTTGAAATTAAATTAGCCGTTGCCAAAGCGCCAGTCGGCATGTCTCCTGAAAATTAACAATAAACAACTACTACTACTACAAACTAGCTTTCCACCTGCGCCTTTGCTGGCATATACATATACATTTATTATAAAATATACTTTATTTCTTATGAATTATGAAGTTTAAAGGATTGATTCCTTTTTCGGCACATTCCTTTTTGGACATATTCCGTTTTCGGCATATTATTGTTTCGGCACATTCCGTTTTCGGCATAAATCATTATATACAACAAAGCATCATTATTCTGAAATTTTAAAATGCCTAGGGCTATATTTAAAGTTCCGGCAACCCGTACGAACTTATTCATGTTTGCGCCAGTGATTCGTGCAATAAAAATACTTAATAGTATCTCTCGTCGGTTGGACATATTTTCTTGCTCTTTGGCGGAATTCCAGAGGGTGACACTTAGTGTGTTGTCCACTGTGTAACTTGTGCTTTACCCGGACCCGTCATTAGGGACCGAACGATTAGAAAATAAGACTACTTTTGTTAGCTTGGGTATTATATTACCTGTTAAAACAAATGTATGTGATGTTGAATAAATAAATAAATAATAAATAAATATTGTATGTTTTGTTTTTGTGATGTATGAACGTAGGCGAAGCAAAAGGAGTATGTAAGGAGCGTAGCAAGTGGCGATCTATAGTTTCTGCCTACCCCCATGGGAAGAAGGCGTGAGTTTATGTGTGTATGTATGTGTGTTTTGTAATATACTTACCCACAACAGATACCTAATACAAGTTAGACGGCAGTGAAATAGTAAGGTTATTTTTGTAATGAGGATCTTATCAATTGAAGAGCATATTAGGCTTTGCCAACTTTTATAAAAGACGGGTCCATAAGCATATGAATTTAGATACCTAGTTGGTTATCATCATTAGTAAGTTGCCCAATTATTTTAAGTAATCAGTGTAGGTACTGTTCAATTTTTGTCTTTTATTTTTATTGATTAAAATATAATATTTTACTAATAAATATTATTTTATTTTATTATGGAAGCAAAGTCACAAGTATTTCATAGTATACTTTATTTACTAAAATGTGCCGAAACAAGAATATGCCGAAAACGGAATATGTCCAAAAAGGAATCAATCGTTTAAAGTAAATCAGACCACAAAAGTAATATGTATCTAATTAATTAAATTTTAAAAAGTGTTGTTATCATATTGAATGATCATCATTCAAATCATTCGTAATCTTAGGGTACATTTATCTGCACCCTTAATCAAGAACCATACGGTTACTATACTATTATTGAATTTTTAAATGATAAAAACCATGGCTCTCGTTACTTGCTCACAGGATTAAGTAATAATCAAAAGTACAATATAATTACTGGATGGTTTTACCCTTTATAAAAGAGACGACCCCACATTACCTTACTGTTGAAACGAATGTGTAAGAAAGGGTGTTGTCGTTAAATGTTTATAACTTCATGCATAATTATGATCTGAGTGAATAAATGAGTTTGACTTTAGACTATAAAGGTTTCTTACCTCCAGCTATTTTTGTATATATTCCTGCTGCAACTGAGTGGCTTAAAACTTGTGCTGCAAGTTTTACCCTCATTTTTTGTTTTGAATTAGGCTCAAGGTGTTGTTTAGTCAAGCATGGTGCAAATACAAAATTGGGATTACTGTTGTCTAATTCATAAAACTGCATGATGTGGCTCCATTTAGCGATTCCTGTAATAAATATTATAATTAATAAGTACACATTTTATTTTTTTTATAAAAAAAAACCAAGCAAGTGCGTGTCGGACCACGCACAATGTAGAGTTCCGTAGTTGAGATGAAATTATCCCAAAAAAAAACTTAACATTGTAGTTGCAAAGCATGTTCCCCATACATCTATATACGCTATAGTCAATGTTCCAACTACAAATGTAAGTTTGTAATAGCTTTTTGTATGTGATAAAACTACAAATTAACGATTTTCGAGCTTTTCCTTTACTTATGCTGCGAGACCTTGCTTCTTGCCAAATTTCTTGATTCTAGGCAAATGGAAGTATCAAAGGCTTTGATTTATTTGCGAGTATCAGTGTATGTCGCATAAATCACCGTGTTTTTTTATTGCGTTGAATTAGAAGCTTGATTTTTTTAAAGCTCCAACTGACTGACAGACAGACAGACAGTCAGACAGCGAAGTGGTCCTATAAGGAATCCGTTTATTCCTTTTCAGGTACGGAACCCTAAAAAAATTTGGCTCTGTATGTATGTACGTATTATTATTTATTATAATTATTTTTCTAAAACTAAACAACAAATGACTAATGACTTACCAATTCCTTGATTGTTGTCTGATGTTATATTGGTCCTAAACTTTACATCATATTTCATAAAGAGGTTTCTGAAGCACTTCAGCAGGTGTGGTGTGTCAAATAGCGTGACAATTTTGTGATTGTTCACTTCTATGTAGGGATTCTCTACAGAAGCTCCTAGTAGACATAGAGCTCTCTTGTTGACTCCATCCAAGTCACAAACTGAAGCGCATATATTTAGTCCAGCATCAAAGCAAGAATTTAAAACCTGAAAGTATTTTAAGGGAGATTAGTTACAAATAAACTTATTTTTTTTTAGTTAACATAGTTTAGCAACAAGTTAAATAAGCATGAGCATCATTCAAATTAAACAAGAAATGCATACCTCTTTAATCAAAGCAGATAGTCTGTCAGCTTTGACAAAACCACTCAATAAATAATAAGCCACTGGCTGCTTAACTTGCTTCCTAACTCCAACTACCATAAATACAAGGGCATATGAAGCTGCCTGCGGAGATCTACCTTGTGTAGCATGGTCTTGGAAACCTTCAAGAAAATCCGCCTTAGGGTTGTACCATAAATTTTTCCTTATAGACATTTCATCCCACAATAATATGTACTCTCGTTCGGATGGCCCAAAGTGTTTTGTTGTGTTTTTCAACACCACACACACACACCCCACATCCATCTTAAATTTACCTAAGAGGGATTTTAATGTGCTGGGTGCCGGTAAACAAATCATTCTCCTTCATTCTCCATCAGTTTGTAGCTTGTTGGTGACCTTTTGTAGAGCCTCAATGCTATTATTTTAGCCTCCATGTTCCACCTGCGCCCAGGTTTCTTCCTCTTATAATTCTGCAGTTCTCCTTGCAGTAACAGTGCAAATGTTGAACTCATTTTTTTATCGAGGATTTCTTTGACTGTTTCATCATTGCAAATAACATTTAAAAATGCTTCATTTTATAAATGTTTTACAGTTTTTTGTAATCTATATACCTTGTTCATGCTACTTTTCAGTTTCCTTATCAGTATTTTGCTTTTCTGATCACCTTCTTGTTTGGAAGACCCGCACACCAAAATTCCTGAATTGGTCGGAGTGATAATGTTTGCATTATGTTCGCTTAAAGGATCAATCCTGGATGGACCGGCAACAGGTTCAACTATAGCAGGTTGATCTGGCAGATTAGAAATTGTATCCTGAAATTGAAAGGTTGGAATCAAATCAGAGCTTAAATTAAGTCACCTTTATGAAAACTGATATGTTAATCATATCATAAGCTTCAAAAGGCTTTATGAATATGTCAAATAAAATGATAATACAATTACATTAGCTCTTGTGTGTTATACTATGTCTAGGGATTGCAGTTTTTTTTTTTTTTTTATAATCTAGCCTCAAGTAAGCTATCTGCCAAATTTTATAAAAAATTATTCAGTGAAGTACAAAACGAAAAACGGACTTACTTCCACATAAATAATGATGGATTATTTTTGTGAGACATTTCCATAAATACACTTTTCAAGTGTTAATTGTACTAACCTTATGGCATTGATCACCAGGTACAGCTGTTCTGAACAACTTCTTTTCATTAAAACATGTGCTTATAAAATGTTTGCTGCAAAGCATCTTATGTTTAGAATATATTCCAACCTGGAATTTTGGTGAAGACCAGGGTTCGTTTGGGAAGCAATACTTTGCCCATAATTCACAACTGGAAATGAAAAAATATCAAAATTACATACCATAATAATCATATTCTTAATTAAGATTTTGCTAAATACCAATCTAAACTTTCTCTATTCGCTTTGATTGAAAGAGATGTAATATTAACAACGGGAATGGTGTAGGCAAGAAAAGTTTTCATAGTAAGTACCTAATATTTTTTGACAACTTATGTTGGGACTTTAGCAAAAGGGTACCAAATACATTAGGTATGTTTACATGTTACGTTGGTTTGTGGAAGTTAGAAGCTGGATTAACAATATTTGTGGTATTCTATGTCGTCTAAAACGAATAGCATGTAAAGTACATAAGTAGGTACATACCGCAGAGCATTTTTTGGGCCAGGCTTTGGAAACCGATGCAAAGTAATGCTGAGATCTTTAGAAGGTGAAGATCCACACATGCAACAGATTCTAGTGTTTTCTTTCTGCGAACTCATCGCGAAATTAAACACAAAACCAAACAAGAGTCACTGTCTCAACACCGAGTCTATATCTCACAAATACACACTTAATTTCACCAAAACACAGCCACGGAGGAGCAAGCTCGACTCAACGTTATCAATGTATGTAGAATTAAATGGAACTAGTTTATTTAACACAAATAAACATGGGTACAAGATAAAATGGTGCGCAAACGCCGGCAGACATTTTTCTTGTGACTTGTGACGACGACGTCATTAAGTCATTACGTCAACGTCATATTCAACATGACGTGCGGACGTCAGTGTTGCCACACTTTATCCCCCATAACAATATTTTTTTATTATGTAATATGTTATATTTCTTATTTAAAATATATTTGTTTAGAATCAGAATAACAGCAAAAGTAATTTTCAAGTGCAATTTACTTTAAACATCAATTATTAAGCTCATTATTATGGAGAATACGAAATTGTATTTTTGGTGGCAACATTCTATATCCATCTCTTTTGCTCTGATTTCGTTGTCTCTTTCTTGTTCTCAATCCCACCTACATGCTGTTCGTAGAACAAAGTTGACTGGGGGACAAACGCCATACTAAATGCTGGGCTCTGATTGGTCGGAGCGGAGACGGCCATATTTGAAAGAAACATTCATGGAGATTGCCGATTTTGTTACCAACACTTTTATTTCGATCGCGTTTTCTATGAGAGAATGCCGCTTTTGAAGTGAATTTTGTTTTACAATATGGAGAATTGACCAAAGAGATCACAACTTTTTTTTTACCGAAACTGGAGATTGCCGGCTTTGATATTATATGACTCAATTTAAAGATACCGTAGGTATATGTTATCTGTAACCGCTGGATTCCAATTGGAACTCTTTAAAACGGAACGCAGTAAAAGGCGTCCAAAATAATTACCAAAAGCAACTCTATTGTGTTGGAAAAAGGCTTACTCTACAACACGAGATATGGCCTTCAATTTTACAAAAAATGCTTTAGCTACGATGTAGAATAGGTAAACGTAAAAGGTTATTTTTTTATTGTTACACTGCAGACTGACGATTTCCGGCCAAAAATCGAATATAATATTACCTACCTATTTCAATATGTATTAATTTTTATTTATTGAAGCTAATACGAAGTTAATAGAGCCACTGTTGGAAGTTATGTACTTTAATCTAAGTTGGTAAAGTTTAGTCCAAGTTGTGATTTACTTGTGTGCAGTGTTGTTTCGTTCAAGTTTCTAATACAATTTGGATATTTAATTGTTGACAAAGTGATTTGTTGTGAATGACAGTAAGATTAACATAAAGTTAAGTTTCAAGAGATATTTCTTTGCATGACATAATTGCGGCAAATTCAAGTGTTCGTGAGTGGTCGTTACAGGAATAATTTTCTAGTATGAGTCATGATCCGGATAACAATGGTTTCTGTTGTTAAAACATGAACTTGTGTTAAAATGACTACATCTTGTAATTGTTGCCCAATGCGACAGAGTTTTCTGAATGATATTCCAGCGGTAAAAGAACACAAAACTTTTTAAAAGTAAGTCAAAGCTTATGTTTTTATCCACACACTTAAAAATGTATTTATGGAATAGGCTGCTATTTGTCCTGTTATTTAGGTATATTATTATTATGTGTAAAACAACCTCAACTGCTTGTGCTTATCTTCCTACCGAGTCGTTTGTTAGATAATCATAAGACAAACGTATTTATTGAGTGGTGTCATTAGAAAAATATTATCTGCCATACTATACATAGGTAGTATGGCAGTTCATATTTTTCTTAATTTATCATTACTTTACGAGAGTAAGTTTAAGCTGTAGTAGTGTAGTCAGTTATTACTTCAAGTAGGTACCTAGGTACTTACCGACCTAGGCATGCGCATGATAATCGACTCACGTAGAATAAGTCGTAGAATTTATTTTCGAATTTAGATTCATAAACGGGGTATTCGCATGATTACCAAACATTCAATAGTCTCGAGGTCGACCAGTGTCTAGATGAAATAAAATTAACTTCCACGTAACTTGTAAAAGTAGAAGATGCTTAGGTAGGTTGTGGTTATTTGGTATTCATTAAGGAGTTAGCTAAGCACCTTACGTATGTATTATTTACATGAGTGCTTCCGATAATGCAACGTCTCGTCTGTTCAATGAGAATTACGTGTTTTGTAAGTACCTACTCTATTTAGTGTAAGATTAGTTATTGAGTACCTACCTACCTAACTACCTATAACCTTTAAATTTGTTTTTGTTTGAACTCTGAATGTAACCATACCTAGAGTTGACGCTCCCGCTGACAACCCGGTCGCGCCGTCGCATCGCGCATGTCCGCCTTTATAATAGAAAGATGCGCATTTGTAGTAGGCACAAGGTCAACAAATGCACAACATTCGTAGGTAGGTAGGTACCGATTTGCTGACAACTAGCCTATTAGGAATTACACATCTAAGTACCTACTTAGGTAGGTACCCCATTCTCTAAAACACCAGAGCCCGAGCACTGATCACTGCACGATTATAGAACGTTATCCCGAATACATCCAGCCAAAATAACGCTTTTCCGATTAATTTATTCAGCCCAAAACCGTAAATTTAGTTTACCACGACCCGGAACGATCGGCACACGGAAGTCTTGAATAGGTAGCTAGGTACCTAAACGAGGCTCGTGTCGGAGGCCGTCATCGTCATTTAGACCAGTGCCAAAGCGCTTTTGAGAGTCCAAAAATCTAAGAAATTCTTAGCAATAAAGTGATGACGGGAAAATTTAGGATAAATTTATACATAAACGGGGAAAAATCGATTGGACCGCAATCGATGACCGGAATCCAGTCCATTTTAAGTGTGTGTAGCGGCTAGAGGTCTCAAGTTCTCAACGAACAAAAAGGCGTCCTGAAAATTAAAACAGTAAAAATTTTGTTTATCAACTTTTTTTATTGAAAATCTGTAATTAATATCGTAGAAAAAAAAAACAAAAAATGGCTGCTTATTTAAAACAGAAAAATGTACATTTTCACCAAACATCTAATGTGAATGATAAAAAAAAAAAAAAAAAACCTGTTATTTAGCGAAGTTCTCCATTTTTAAAGAATAAGTAAAAAAAAAAATCTAATAAAAGTTGTAGATTTTTTAAGTTCCTACAACTTTTACATTTAACTTTTATCGAAACTGACTTTTCACAGAAATCGTGAAAAACCGCGTTTCACCCCTAAAAACACACATTTTCGCACCGGTCATCTGTTGCGGTCCAATAGATTTTTCCCCGTTTATGTATAATTTATCCTAATTTGTCCCGCCATCCATAAACTGCTAAGATTTTATTTTTCCTCAAAAATTATCGGTACTGGTCTACATCCCCTGCGAGTTGATTTTCTTTTGACCATTCATAATTCAGGAGCTGTGTAGATATTTGTTATTCTACAGCTAAACAATAATAGCGGAAACATTACTGATGGGGTTTGTGGCTAAGAAAAAACAGCCGCAGGGGTCGATCTTCAAAGCTAAGCAACGCTTGCAGAAGTCTGTCCGTGGGTGACCATCCTACCAAGGCCCCTCCGTGCCTCGGAAAGCACGCTAAGCCATTGGTCCCGGCTGTTATTCGTAGATCTTTGACACTCGTTACGGGTAGTCAGGAGTTCAGGACCCGGGCCGTCTTATTACAAAACAAGATTTATATTTTGACATGGCTTAAACCATGGAGCTAGTTTTTGTAATGAGAACGTCACTCTGATTGAAATACCGTTCTTTATACAAAACTGAAAACTTAGTTCAGTACTAAGTTGTCAGTTTTGTGTTTAGGAACTTTACCATAGTCGGAATAAAGTTCGAAATTCAATAATGGCTCCATGTCTTAAACCTGGGTCTGAAGATAAACATTGTTTTGTAATAAGAGGGCTAAAGTCTGACAACCAAGCTTTACAAGGGGTTTCGTTTACCCAGTAACTAGGTTGTGGACGTCTGCAGCTGCATCTGGTTAGACGTGAAGCCGACCGAGGCTAGGCTGATGATGATGATCGGCACAAGTCACAAAATCTGAATTGGGAGTTGTGTGATGTCGTAAATTCATACGGCACGGTCAGGGAGGTCAGAAGTTTTATTTTGTAGGGGGGACTCTCCGGCTAAATTCTCCAGCAAACAGGCGCAACCCGCTACACTAGTAGCACAATATTTATGAAAATTTAATGGAAAGTATCGCACTGCCTGTAGCGCCCGCGATATCGCGCCAGTCTGCACGAGCCTTTAAACTCCACGTAAGTACCTAGTTTCGACTGCTAACATGCGTCAGGATTGGGAGAGCGAGATTTACCTACTCGAACATGTTACAACCTCCGACAGGTAATTAAATACAACCTGAATTTTTTATTCGGAGGTCTTGGGACTCGGTTAGCCCGTGAGTTGTTTTACCATTCACTGTTAAACTACGGTACATGACATTTTTATAGTCCGAACGCTGGCATAACTCTACAATGAGCGTTCATGGCCACGATTTCCCTTGCTATCCTGATTAACCACTTGTTGCCGTTATCAATAACATTATAAAAACGGTATTAGTTAGAGCACACAAAGAAGCTGTGAAGCAATCCCTTAGTTAACCTTTACGACATTAGATAGAAGAGGGGGACCCGGGGCGCACTTCCGTTCCGGAAATCCCGGGCCAGATAACCGAGATAACCTATACAAAATAGAATTATGTTAGTATCAATAATGTTTGAATTTCCCGGGGGAAGCCTGTAGAGCCGGTTATTCTCAAGAAGCAAAATTCTCATAAATTCATTTCGAATTATAAGACTTTATCGTTTTATATGTAGAATATCAAATAGACGCTTTGACCAATATCACGAATCTTACAAGAGCATCTTATATGACGATTTGCGCTACAAGTACTTTCAGTCTTATTACTAGTTTTATAAACGTTAACTGGATTACTTTAAGTTTATACGATTCATACTAGCACTAATTAACAAAGTGTTGCTTTCAATCTTATAAATTTATTGTATTTATTCAGTTTGTTTACTCTTGTAAACATTTTGTTTCATACTATAAGTCATGCACGTCTATAAACGTCTTAGATATAACTGCAATTATAGGTTTAGAATGTTATTGAATTGATTTGACTTAGTCGTGACTTTTAATAGATTGTTAGCACCAAATTAGCATGCCCTCCGATTTTTATAGGTAAGATTCTATTTGTATGTGTCCTGCATTTACACTTTTACCAAATTACCAGAGTAATCGGCCAAGAACGTTACAAAAAGAATGAAGAACGAATGCTCTAGTAATGGCATCACGCTCACAACTGTTGGATCAATTACACCAGTAAGGGCACCAAATAAAATAATTGTAAAATCGAATTGCACTTTACCGGACTGTCACAAAACGACTATTACAAACAATAGTACAATGGTCCTATAAACTGCGCCGAAATGCCGTTCTATAAACGTTTTTAGGGTTTCTGTAGGACTAAAAAATACATGCCTACCAGGTGACACGTGAAACCTTAAAAAAAAAACCGGCCAAGTGCGTGTCGGACCACGCAAAATGAAGGGTTCCGTAGTTAGGATGAATTTATCCCAAAAACAAACTTAACATTGTAGTTGAGAAACATGCTGTCCCATACATCGATATACGTTACGGTCAATTCTTGAACTGCAAATTTAAGTTGGTCGACTATTACTCGTTAACTTGTAAAACCTACTTAGCTGTGATAGTTTTCCTTTTAATTTCGTGATATAAACTACTGCTATGAATTTTTTCACATATCCAAAACCAACCATTTAGCTGGCAGGGCTTGGCTCTAACAAAAAATAGCACTTTAAAGCTTAATATTACGCAAACGGATCTCAGAATTGAAAATATCTTTCACAGACCCACAATATTTTTAAACGGCCTATCCAACGATATCCCACACCATGTATTAGACGAGAAAAAAAAATCATCCCCGTTTTACGTGCAACTTAACCAAAACCAACCATTTAGCTGGCAGGGCTTGGCTCTAACAAAAAATAGCACTTTAAAGCTTAATATTACGCAAAAGGATCTCAGAATTGAAAAATATCTTTCACAGACCAACAATATTTTTAAACGGCCTATCCAACGATATCCCACACCATGTATTAGACGAGAAAAAAAAATCATCCCCGTTTTACGTGCAACTTAACCAAAACCAACCATTTAGCTGGCAGGGCTTGGCTCTAACAAAAAATAGCACTTTAAAGCTTAATATTACGCAAAAGGATCTCAGAATTGAAAAATATCTTTCACAGACCAACAATATTTTTAAACGGCCTATCCAACGATATCCCACACCATGTATTAGAGGAGAAAATCATCCCCGTTTTACGTGCAAAGGAGGTACCCTAAAAAATAATGTTTTATCATGGTTTTATTTTACGAATTTTTCGGCGTGATTAATATGTACACCCATGCCAAATTACAGCTTTCTAGGACTATGCGTTTCTCGAGCTAAGCCGGGGACAGACGGACGGAGGGACAGACAGACAGTCGGACATGGCGAAACTATAAGGGTTCCTTGTTTACTACGGAACCCTAAAATAAGGATAGGCCGTTCAAAAATATTGTGGGTCTGTGTAAAACATTTTTCAATTCTGAGATCCGTTTGCGTAATATTAAGCTTTAAAGTGCTATTTTTTGTTAGAGTCAAGTGTGCCGCCCCCCTGCCAGCTAAATGGTGGTTTTGGATACGTGAAAAAATCCATGGCAGTAGTAGTAACGAAATTAAAAGGAAAACTATCACAGCTAAGTAGGGTTTACAAGGTAACGAGTAATCGTCGACCAACTTAAATTTGCAGTTCAAGAATTGACCGTAACGTATATAGATGTATGGGAGAGCATGTTTTTCAACTACAATGTTAAGTTTGTTTTTGGGATGAATTCATCCTAACTACGGAACCCTTCATTGTGCGTGGTCCGACACGTACTTGGCCGGTTTTTATATCTTCCCCTTAAGTTGAAGGGGAATACGGGAATCGCAGATTGTTCCCGTGACCGTGAGATCCCGAAAGTTGGAGCAGAGTGGGAGAAGCACGCTATCGAGCGCTATGGCTCCAGAACTGGAGAGACCGCCGAAATCGCAGAACATTAATTCACAGTTTATATGAGAAATCTTATTCCTTTGATTTATAAACTTGAAAGTTAGCTGAATGCTTATCTGAATAAATGATTAGATCGTTATCATTCATTTTCAAAAACTACCTTTTAAAGGTGGAGGGAGTTTAAAAAAAAATAGGGGTTAATACGAAATCCACGCGGAAGAAGTGCTAGTTACTCATAATGCAGTAATTACGAGATCAGCAACAGTTCTTTTAGACTGCTCTGTTTTTGTTAGGTACGGAACCTTAATAAATTGTGCGAGCCCTACTCGCTCTTGACCGGTTTTTTTATCGTAATATGATAATACAATCTGAAATCATCGTCCATTATGTCGGTAGACCCGACACACTGTTAGACATAGCAATGCTATTGTATCATATTTTTGCACAGGTGCCGGCTGGATTTTCATACGTATTTTGAACTGCTACTTTCAGTTTTTCGTTATTATTCATTGCTCCATTGCATCAGCCCGCTTCGCGCACGATCTGTCTGAAATCCCCAAGCACAGAATGAATCCTGTAGGGATATAATCTACAGTTTAAATTTTGACTTGTCGCGCGACGCGACGCGACACAAAGGCACCGCTCGTCCCGCGACAGGCGGGGCCTTTGTGCCGTGTCGCGTCGCGCGACTAGTCGCGCTGGTATGTAGAAGCCTTTACTTCATAGTGAAGTAGTTTAGTACCTACTACATTTCTTTGAGTTAACTTGCCACTGGCACTACGGCACGCTGCTTTGTATTTACGAGTAATTAATATAACTGCTCTCCAAAACATTTAAAGCTGTTTCTGTTTGGTAAGGTTGTCTTAATCTCAAAGAGACAAGCCGCCACCGTATCTTCAAAATTTTATCTTACTTCAAGGTAATTATGATTGAATAGAACTTAATATGATTGCAATTGCAAAATTGACCGATTTATTTACCCTTTAATAGATTTGATAGTTCTTGTCATATTTATTGTCTCATCTGCGGGTAATATGCCTCATCCGAACCGATTGTGGTCAATGTCTGGATTCTCCAATCTAACGCGTCGAGTTATATCTGTTCCCTAACAAACACATTGATGCTAAAAGTACCACATTCAAGATAAGCTGGCATAATCAGTTTGCGTGGCGTCTTACTAAAAACTTACTGACTTACGTGACTGTCGAATTATGAAGTAAAATTTTGGAGTCATGCCAGACCACGGATCCATGGCCGCATGCTATCCCTTCAAATCGTCAGTTATTCCAATTTCTTCCTTATAACAATAAAATAAGAGTCAACCCACATTTTTGACGTTTGTGCATTTGATTTCATCAGTGTGTAACAATTGACAGTGAATGTGTTACTTTATTCTTATAGGTTTTATACCCAGGTATTGTCAGGAAGGGTAATCTGAGACCGAAATCCGGGGAGCAGACCTGCATTTCGATCTCAGTTACAGAATTAGGAAGTTGGATGCCCTCGGTTTTAATAATTCTCTTTCGCAAAAACATGCATGATTGAACGGTTACCCATATCAATTAATATCCATATGGAATTACTGATTTCAGTTAGCTCTACCAATTGCAATTTGCTGGCGGCATGCAATATCAAGTTTTTTAAACAGACAGAACGAAAAATTAAAGCGGAAGGGAAATACACTAAATATCAGACACCGTTCTAAACTACTTTATAAAGACAACCTTCTGAGATCAGCCGTTGGATGTCAACAGGGTGACCCCCTTGGGCCAGTAATTTTTAGTTTGGCAATAAATCCAATTATTCGACAACTAATTCTGAATTCAACGTTTTGGTATTTGGATGACGGAACCCTAGGAGGTGATGTAGAGACAGTCTTACAATATTTAACATTTTAAAAACATACTATCAGTTCCATTGGCCTAGACCTTAGGGCCTGTGCTCACCACATTTTTTAAACGCGACGTGGACGCGCGTTTAGAAACGTGCGTCGACAGAATAGACTGACTTGCGTGCGTATCGCGTCTGTATCGCTACAAACGCGCGTCGACGGCGCGTTTAAAAAACGTGGTGTGCACAGGCCCTTAAGTTTTCAAAATGTGAAATTTATTTTCCCCAAACCACTGAGAGACAGACTACCATAGCAAAATTTAATACAATAGCACCAAATATAAAAATACGGAAATAAATTCTCTTTATCTCCTGGGCTGCCCAATTTTTGACGAATCCTTTCCAACGTTCATTGAGGAAAAACTACAAAATTTTAATGATGTCTCGGAAAAACTTTTCAAAATTAACATTCATTCGGCCTTCACACTCATGAATCAGATACTGGTGTTTTGGACCAACATTTATTTATAGCCTTCGCTCCTCCCATCTATGGAAGTGTCCACAACTTTTTAGAAAAAGTGGACTGAATTATTAAGAACACACTAACTTCTATCCTAAATGTGGCCCTGGACGATCGATCGTGGCAGTAAGCCACACTTCCCATTCGCCTGGGTAGTCTCGGCGTCCGCAAGATTTAAAGTATAAGTTTACCGGCCTTCATCTCCTCGGTACTGATAAATTAACCTGGAACATTGTATCTTCCTCACTGGTCGATTTTGAGGTACCGTGTTTGACTGTGCTGACTCCGCTGCTGCGGCTGTTGACACCCTCAAGTGGCGCAAATACTGTAATATTGTGGGTAACTACAGTTTTGAGCCGTTTGGGGTCGAAACGCTCGGGTCATGGGGTCCGAGTGCGCGTCTCCTTTTTAAGGAAATTTCTCGCCGACTGATCACTCCTTGCTCTGGTCACTTCACGTGACCATTAAATTAACATTAGGCTATTTTAACTTAAATACATTCAAAACTGACCCAATAAAAAGTGAAAAATAAAAAACTTTTTACATAAAAATAATAACCGACTACTAAAAATAACTGTAATTTCGGAAGTCGGTGGCATAAAACTCACACCGACTTCCGAAATTAAAGTTATTTTTCACTTTGTCGTGTTATTTTTGGTAGTCGGTTATTATTTTTTTGTAAAAAAAAATATGCAGCTACAGTCATTCATTGTTTGCGCGTAATTATCGATAGAACTTGGAACACAAAGCTCCAGACTGAAATTCTGGCTAGCATGAAATTGGTCGTTCAGTTTCATTTCAGCTTTCTTAGAGATGGAATATTGCATAAAGCTTGCAATTGATTTTGGATATCAAAATTATGTTGAGATTTATGTGTTTATAATTAGGAACAATATTCAGATAGATTGTCTGTTATTTAAGTGTAGGTACCTACTTACAGTTTTTACTCATAATTCATCATTTCAGCCGAAAGACGTCCACTGCTGGACATAGGCCTCCCCTAAAAAAAGGACGAGGATTTGCCATAATCGCCACGCTTGGCAGGCGGGTTGGCGATGGCAGTATGTTTTTAAAAATGTATTTTAACACCATACTGCGATCGCCAACCCGCCTGCCCCCCCTTTTGGGGGAGGCCTATGTCCAGCAGTGGACGCCTTTCGGCTGAAATTATGAATGATGACAGTTTTTACAACAGAGGAAAAATTGTGTCTATTACTTACAAGTAATATCGTATGCTTGTAGGGCTACATATAAAAGTACTCGAATATGTGACCTCATAGTAATTAGGGTTCTTACTCAACCGATGCACGATGAGTGACTTAGTTCACCATGAGGCATGACGCAACAAGCCTCTGATCAAACAACACGTGTTCCAGTTACGCTCTTCAACGTAGTCCTATATCTTCGTGGAAAACTGTCAACAATTTTTTGTTAGTACATATTTCTAATACACGTGCGGAGAGTACAATACCCCAAATTGCTTAGCATGACGGAGGACCGTTGTATCGAAAATACTGCATCATTGATTTAGAAATAAATGGTAACGATGAGGATGACAAAATCACGATTCCATATAATTTTCTCAATAGAAAAAAAAATACAAAGTTACCTCCAAACCGAAAAATAAAGCGCTAGTATTAAAAAAATACTTGAAATTCGATCAGGAAACTACATAAAGTCAACGCCATGAGACGAGATAAATTTCATACTTTGGGATTTAAAACTTTAACTGAAATTGCGTATGGTTCAGTTTCCATTGCAACTAAAATTATTTTATGACGTTTAGCGATAATTTCTTCATTCATAAATCAACTTAGATATCTTGAGTTTAAAGTTGATAGTTGTATAATTTGCAATTTTATGTATTTATAGCTTCTCATGACGGTTACTTTAGTAACTGAACTAAATATAAAAGCAGATACTATGTTTTTATTTTGTTTAATAAAAATTACCATTACTTTATTATTATTCCTTTATTTCACTATAATATATACATATAAATTATATTTTTAAATATTAGAATATAAAAAATGAATATAAAAACATTTAAAAATATAAAAAAATAGTAGCCCACCGGTATCGGGAACAAGGCCCAAGCTAGCGGTCAGGGCTCCAGAGAGAGGAATCTCCTGATAATGCTGATTCATTTGTATTTTCTATTATTTTATTTTCATAATTCTTTTAATTATAATACCTTTAAATTTGTGTAATTAAATTAATAATAAATATGATTTGCATGCCCATGTGACGGCAGAATATGGAGGACTATTATAATAAAACATCTATGTACTAATTACCCATGTTTGCAAACCAATAAATGATTTGATTTGATTTGATTTGATTTGAATGCGACAATTTTTTTTTTTTCTTATAGTTTCTGCTTACCGCCATGGGAAGAAGGCGTGAGTTTATGTATGTATGTGTATTATTTTCACCGTAAAAAGAAATTAAGTACCTAAACTATCGGCTCCTTGGAGTCTTCTCCCTGCCTCTCGCTGGCGCTGAGGTATTATAGACTCTGGGGCCATAAGAAAATACCATAATTATTATATACGATTAGAAAATGTTTTACCAGATTGAGTCATTTGTGAATGTTGTAAGGTTTTCTTTGAAAAAGGAAGTTACCAAAAATATGGCTTGAGATGAAGATCTTGCCTCCATTTCTTGCTGGTTTTAATTGATTTAAGCTCAAGTAACGTTGAGCAAAATCTTCAGTTAAGCATTCTATCGCTATTTTGAACTTCCGCTCTAACGTTCCTCTGGATATTAGGAATTTCCTAGCTAAGCACGCATGAGGTCAATTCAGGTCTAAAAATGTGGGAAGTCATGCGATCAGATCTGTTGGGTTTGTTTTAAAATAGTCAAAATATGATTATAGGTACGGACACAAAATTAATGGCATTGTAAATAATCGTGAGTGTGTTACGCAACGCTGCTTTATTATCTCTATTTAACAAATTAATTTGTTTTGCTTTGCTTTCATTTGTTGTCGGGATAACCTATGCAGAAATTAGGTGACATGACAAAACATCGAGATTTCTGTGCTATAATCAAAGTTTAATGTTATTGTATTATACACTAAGGCCTTCGGATTAAGTTCTCTGAATGATAGTCAAGAACTAGAAACTAAGAGCATTTCAGAAGAATTAAGCGAACACACAGAGAGATACGAAAAACGACATTGTTTTAAGCTTATTATTTTCCGAGTGACTAATAACTTAAAAGTCGACCAAATGTTTGCAACAAATAAAATAACTTTCCAGCGATTAAACATTTTCGCGACTATTATATTATGTAAGGTTCAAAATTAAAGGTGTTATAAAAACTAAAAACTAGCAGCTGCGTTTAGGTAGCATTTAAACTATACCAGTCAAATAAAATATTAGGCGAGGAGCTATAAATAATGACTTGGCGACTAATAATGTTAGTAGGGTGGCAAAGATAATATATTACCAGTCTAGTTAGAGTAGGTTATTTTTTTTTTTTAATGGTTAGGTTAGGTTAGGTTAAAACCGTGACTTCCTACGCGAGCGGTGCCGCGGTAGCGGCCGGCGAGTGCCAGAAACGACTAGATTATATAGAAAATCTAAACCTGCCCTAATAATACAATAATAATATATTATTTATGAATGCCCATTTTCTATTTTATTTTCGCCATTAAGTTTCCGCTTAGATATTAATTCTGTTCCCAAAAGAAAAACTTGATGCTAGTTTAAATTAAAACGGAGCTCATTACTGATGTATTAATATGCTACCTATTACTTATTACGATACTCCTTATTAGCTGCCAACCCATTATATATGGTACCCACTCTATTTTTTTTAAAACCTATATTCATTTTACTTAGTTGCCGCATTAAATACATGCCATTGTTTTATACGTCTTGTAGATATAAGATAAAAAATATCTCTGTAGCCGAAATGTAGTAAATACAATACATGTCTGCCTACCTTTATGGAATTCAGGCGTGGTGTTGTTTTATGTTATGTTAGTATAATAATGAAGATGTTTACAAGTTACTGTTTATTAATTAGTTAACTTATGACGAGAATTCAGTTTTGAAGTTAAATTCACATTTGGGACGATTTAACGCCGAACAGACTTATAATCCAGACAAGTCGTAGTAACTTAGTAACAAATGTTCTTCTAAACGAGAACCTTTCATTGAAATATATATAATAATTATAAAGAAAGAAAAGGGTATTGAGAGGTTAGGCACGTTTAACAATCTGTCCGACCGAACCGACTCTTGAACTGAACCTTATTCTTAAAACGGCATACAAGTTGACCATGGTAGGCTTTAAAGATGATATTTGCAAGAAACAGAACGAATGAAAGTTAATTAATTATATGACGAAATACCTGAATTTTCGATAATGTTTAATTACTCACATTTAGAGCTCCTCACTGACTAACAATCGAGAGAAGTCGTCATATCAGGAAATATTCCACTTGAAGAGATGTTTCCATTGGCGTGTATCTTAACACTATTTTTTTTTTTTTTTTAACTTTGCCCCACTCTAGGATTTTTTCCTGTATCGTGGGTGCGTTTACAAACATTTAAACTCACATACACAAACAGCCAGACCCGGAACAACTACTTGTAGGTCATACAAATATTTGTTCCGTGCGAGAATCGAACCCGCGACACGCAACGCAACAGTCAATCGCTTAACCACTACGCCAACCGTGACGTCATTAGGGGTGCGGCAGGTTTAACGTTCTGTACAGGCGACCGACTCTTATAAAAACATTGTTAATTGAGCCAATGTTTTAAAATGGACGTTTAAAGGGCTTAAAAGATGATGTTAGTAAACCACAGAATAAATTAAAGTTAATCAATAGACGAAATACCAGAATTTTAATAATACCTGAGTATTTCATTACTCACATTTAGAGCTCTGTAGCTCCTCACGTAAGTACTAAAAATCGACCGAAGTCGTCACAATAAGAAATATTCTACTGGAAGATAGTTATCCATTGGTTTATCATAACGCAACGTTATTGAGCGTCAGGGCAGATTAGCCCAATCTCCTGAACTTGCACAGTTTTACGCACTCATCTGGGCGGGCCCCATCGCAATGCAAAGCAGTAGCCGTAAAAATACGTCTGGCAAGCTATCCCCCAGGTAGGTCTGGCAAGCTATCCCCCAGGTAGGTCTGGCAAGCTATCCCCCAGGTAGGTCTGGCAAGCTGTCCCCCAGGTAGGTCTGGCAAGCTATCCCCCAGGTAGGTCTGGCAAGCTATCCCCCAGGTAGGTCTGGCAAGCTATCCCCCAGATAGGTCTGGCAAGCTATCCCCCAGGTAGGTCTGGCAAGCTATCCCCCAGGTAGGTGTAGTGTGAGATGGGTCAAACAAAATGTGCTAAAGTTATGCAGGAGGATTTTTGCAATGCGTAGGTACCGCTGCGGGCGGCGCGGCCCGCCCAAACGTGTGCAAGCCGCACCGACCCCAAATAAATTTGGCTACGAGCAGGAGGAAAAAAGGGTTAAAAGTAACCTAATGACCATTGACCACTAAATATTAACCTTCTTTAACATTAATCCAACATTATTGAAATGAAAACTTATTGAGGCGCGTTGAGCGATTATAGTTAGGGGAAAATCTATGGGTTCGCGTCACCGAAATGCCCGCGCCGACAAGCTCAGTAGCAGTAAGTGAAATTAAAATGATGGTCATGATCTGAAAATGGTCAAAATGTGGTTTTTTAAAGCAGTGTGTATCTTCTAAACTGTAAATAATATTTCCAAAACAAAAACAGTATGATATTTTCAAGCCTTTTGTGCATACAGTGATGGATTTCAAAATATAATTAAACATAATTTAATACATCAAAAAATTCTTCAAAGACAATTCTCAATTATTTTTAAAAGCAGTTTATCCCATCGTTAAGTTATAATTATAATTAAAAGTATACCATAAAATTGCAAATGCCGAACTGCATCCGTTGATGGATTAATTTGTATTAATTAGTTAATATCTAATTTTATACGTCTTAATTTGTGTATTCCATTTTCTATGGTGTATTGTGTTTTAGATAAATAATCATTATTTTATTGTTGTGAAAAGTTCCTTGTTGAGCGATCCCTGGAGTTGTATCAGGGAGGCACAGATAAGGGGGAGAGATCGGTATTTTTTTTACATTTTTCATCACAAGTCGGAAACTATGCTGCCTAAAAAAAATTTTTTTTTGATAATGTGCAAACAGCGTTCTTTCATATGATACCCCACATGCCCTAGTAGCTCTACTTCAAATTTTAAGAGCCCTTTTCAGTCCGTTTTGCAAAAAAGATAAAAAATAGGTTTTCCTGTAATCTATAGGTACGGATAGAACCATTTTCTGTATTTTTTTCAAAGGCTCAGATGTTTTGGAGATTATGGGATGGTCAATTTTCTTCTATTTTCTTAAATTACTTTTAAATAATTTATTTAAAATTTATAGAAAAAAAAATTTTTTGAGACCCTCACAATAAGCCCTTTCATTTGAAATGGCACACGGTACAGTGCGCAATATTTTTATTTTTCTCTTTTAAAAGTGACCCCCATATTTCATTTATTCACGTAACACGTCTGTGTTTGGGTCACAGAAATTAATATGTGTGCCAAATTACAACTTAATCGGTCCATTAGATTCGGAGCAAATTGACGATAGGCGAACAGACAGACACACGAGTGATCCTATATGGGTTCCGTTTTTCCACTTGAGGTACGGAACCCTAAAAACGATAAAGTTTTGGAACAGTGGTGACCTTATTTGATCAAAATATCTGCCACGCCTTGGTCTCAGATAAAGCAGTAGGTAGGTACTTCTTATCAGTGCAAGGTATTACCAGATTATGTCGTGCCGATACGAGCAGAAATGCATACAAAAAATATGCTCAACTGCGTTTTTTTACACAGTACCTACTTTTTTTTAGGCCTTTTGTGATATGTACACACAGCAGCACACCAAGTTACCACAAACTCAAATTTTCTCATTCAATTTTGAACTTAACCGTCAACATTTTCAGGCTAAAATCATTTGGAGAAATACAGTTTTGTATAACCTAATGTGCTGTGGACTGTACAGTAAGAACAATTAATTTTTGAGTGAATTGACACCCTACGTCAATTTGTCGTGTTGTAGCATTGAGATAGGAATATATTATGTCAATGTGTTGTAGCCACTTCATACAACTGCCAACTGCCAAAGAAGGACAGGTGTCATTTGAATAAAGGACCGGATAATTTAAGTTGGCACCTAGTTAATTCGCTTAACAATTATTAATTTCATATCCGCCTTTTTTTTAATACGTTGCCCCATACTAGGAATTTCTCCTGTATTGTGGGTGCGTTTACAAACATTTTAAACTCACATACACAAACAGCCAAACCCGGAACAACTACTTGTAGGTCATACAAATATTTGTTCCGTGCGGGGAACGCCTTTACAAACGCAGAACAAAATAAGTATTACAACCCGGTATGGCCGACTCAAGCCTATGCAGACTGAACTATTTAAAATTCATACTGGTAAGAATTCAACTTAAGACGCAGATACTCGTATATGCCAGTGAACTTGAGTGGTTAGCTTGCGTGTTCTGTACTGAGCTCACGCAACGCGTCGTACGTTCAGCCAGTAATAGGACTCGCCCATCAAGGAGCGCTGTCCCCAATTTGACGCATTATTATATTAATTTATTATACACAAAAAAAGGTATTTTATTAAAACGCGTATACTAAAAGAAAAATAATTTAATTATCTTTAAATTGGTGAAGGTTTCAGAAAATTACGTTTGGTAAATTTTGCGCCATTCTCTGTTTTTTATCCGTGTTAGACTCAACTTTACAAATTAATTTCATTATGTAATATAAACATAATCTAAAATATTCACATATTAAGTTATTGAGAAAATGCTCAAATTTATCATATATTTTTTTCAAACAATGAACACTACTCGTTTAGACGTGATCTTCAGTATAAAATCATTAAAAGTCTGTTATCGTCGCCTTGAGTGTTAGAATTCTTCGACTTTTGAAATAACCAGACCTTATCGGTTTTCATATTTAGGTAGGATTCGGAATAATTGTGTAATCAAGACGTGTGGTAACTTGAAAATTAACTAGCTATTGCCTCCGGCTTCGGCCGCGTGGTGGTCGGAAATTATGCCACGGGATCGTACTACCGGGATATAAAGTATCCTAACGCAGGTCATGGTCTACACTCTACCCATGTGCCAAATTTCATCCAAATCCGTTCTGCGATTTTAGCGGGAAAGCGTAACAAACTGCAAACTCACTTTTGCATTTATAAAAAAATTTGGATGAACTAGTTATTCATTTCCGTTCCGTTTTTTTGTTCCGTGTGGTCCCAGAAGTAAAGAATAGCACCATCCCATTTCTTCCCGTGGGTATCAAAAAAGTAAAAGGCAACTAAAGGACTTACTAGAGAATGGGCAGCAGCGGTCTCTATGCATTTTAACACCATACTGGGATCGCCAACCCTTTAGGGGAGGCCTATGTCCAACAGTGGACGTGTTTCGGCTGAAATGATGATGATGAGCTATTAGTTCGTGCTTAGCAGCAAACTCGCAGATCGGACGTCAGAGGATCCTTGAATTTTCGCTTAGGGTTCTTTATTTTTTTCGTTTTGCTCGGTTCCTAGGGGTAGTAACGTGATGTTAAATAGCTTCTATCCTTCCTCAAGAATTAGGCTATCAAATTCAAAAATAATTACCATTCAAATCCGACTGGTTCCAGAGATTAGCAAGAACAAACAAAAAAAAAATACTCTTCAGCTTTATTATTAGTATAGAAGTATATATGAGTGCGTCACGGTTGTATGTAAGTCCGAAGACCGTTTACCCGAATGAAGGCTTCTACATACCGGGGCGACTAGTCGCGCGACGCGACGCGACACAAAGGCACCGCTCGTCCCGCGACACGCGAGGCCTTTGTGCCGTGTCGCGTCGCGCGACAAGTCGCGCTGGTATGTAGAAGCCTTGATCGATTGACCGATGAACGATAGACCGAAAAAAAAATATAAAAAAACCTGTCTGCAAAAATACGAACTGAAAAGATGGAAACAAGATGAAAATAAAACGAGTATCCTTTAATTATCAAAAATAAATAAATGTAGGCGGAGGACATCCTAAATACCTCCGACTGCATTTATTTTAAATCTAAGGATACCTCACAATACTCATAATAATTATGTTAAAATCCATCAAGCCGTTTAGGCTAAAGAGCGTCCCAAACTAATAGACATACTTACATACATACACTCGCAAAAAATATGCCTCCTTCTGGGGCAGTCCGGTAAAAATAGGGTTGCTTTACTCAGGATCTCAGAAATTTTTCGAATAAAATACTCACACGACTTGGCATGATTTTTCTACTGAAAATCTGAAACGCTCGTATCAAAGCAAACTGAATTAAACACCCGTGTCTTTGGATGTCAGCATGTCACACAGGAAATCAATATGCACTGAAAAAAATGCTAGCTAACTAAGATACATTTTCTCTTAGTTGGCAGTAAAATGTTTGGAATCATTATTTATTTATTTACTATAAACAAGATAGCATATTTGCCAGAACAAATTCATTTTATTTATATCAACAATGTGACATGTACAGAATAATCACCAGTCTTTGTTACATTATACATGCTTTGTTTGATTTCACTTCTTCACTTTTGTATATCAAATAATAATTTACGTTGATGTTAACAAGCAACTTGTAAGCATTATATCATTCTTAAACTGGCCAACATTTGAGTTAAATTAAATAACTACCCGTAATTAAACTAATTAATTACTTAGTTGACGGCACTATGATAACTTAACAAAGTTCTCCTAGCTTCAGAAGTCAAGATTTTGTTAGGCTCGTATGGAGTCAAGATGCGTGATCACATTAAACCAGATTTTTGTTAAAGCAAACACTTTTTTCAGTGTGGTTGACGTTGGTAGAGAAATTGATACAATTGTAACTATATTATTCCCTTGTAATCCGTAACTACTCCGGCACATATATAACGTTGTCAAACCTTTAGTTAGAACGTACAGTTTGCGGTCCGTCTGCGGTTACACAAACGTTCATAATATATTATTATGTTTCTAACAAAGTTATGACTAATAATGCATTTAGAAGGCTAGAAAGCGAAATGCTACATTAATAAAGTATATAGCTACACGTGCCTTGCATCGTTTAACAAGCAAGAAAAAAAAATAAAAAAAAAAATATTTTTTGCAAAGTGGAGCTACTAGGGCATGTGGGGTATCATATAAAAGAACGCTGTTTGCACATTCGCAAACATATTTTTTTTTAGGCAGATAATTACCGATGTGTGATAAAAATTTGTAAAAAAAAAAATACCCCCCCCCCCCCTTATCACCGAAGTTTGCAGAGATAAAAATCAGAAATTATTCCATATTATATGATAGAAGCCTAAGTAAAGATTACAGGAAAAATAAAACGATGTCTCTAAATAGCACAGTTTTTCAGAAATCATCAGCATCATACCGGTTCCGTACGAATGTACGGAACCGGTATCGGTGCGCGAGTCCGACTCGCTCTTGACCGGTTTTGTTAGAATATAGTTATAATAATCTTCGTGTGTTCTTTGGCCAAGTGTATCTGCTGGACGTTGTCGAACTTTGATAATAATTTACGAAATCATAAATGATGCCATCGTTTAGTAGCTATTGTTGTTTTTATCAATGCAATGCCTTAACTTTTTCATCCCATCTATTCGAAAAGAGCCGAAGGGTTCCTCGATAAATGCGAGCAAAATGGGTCATTCCGGCTCACCTAATAACAGTGACGAAATGTCTTTTGAATTTGGAACACTATTTCATTAAAAAGTTTCAACGCAATTCGCTTCGATAAAGTCCTGGCCGGTGATAAAAAAAGCGCGCCTGCCGACGCGGCATTGGTTAACCAAATAAAAATAAAAAACGTGGAAATTTCATAAAGAGTCTGAAGTTCTTACGAATACCCAAATGATAAAGAAGTCGACGACATTTTCTGTTCCCAACAAAACAGTTACATGTTCATGTAAAGTTTCATGTTCTTTTCTTTTTCGTGTGTAACCTACTAACCTGGTGTCTGAGTTTTTATGTCGCCCATGGACCTCTAACTTGGCTTCACATGCCGTCGAGAAATATCTCTCAGGCAATGCCGGTTTCCTCACGATGTTTTCCTTCACCGTTTTTTAAAAGTAAACATGATAATCGGATATAACCTTCTGTAAAGTTTGAATAAAATTCATGTTTCTTAAAACTATTTATTAGTTGTTAGAGAGGTTGTATTTTTATGATTGACTCTTTAGAATAGGAACTGTCTTATAAATACAGGATGTTCTTTTTCGCATTTTTGTTAGTTGTGTTTCTTTTAAGTAAAATTTGGCAGATGAAGTTGAGATGGATTTCTCAACTAGCGTAAAAGTTGTGAAGTTATTTGTTTTCATTACTTTCTATTCACTAAGAATTGGGTATGTAAAGTAAAAATTAACCTATGCCGATTCCAAAACCATTTCGAGATTTTAAGCTTCTAAGACTTATTTTTCTATTAATAGGTCTTAAAATTATAAGATCGTATTTATTTTCACAAAAATACTTAAAATCACTTGACTTTTATTTGACCTCTAAATGACGTCACAAAGCAGCCTGAATTGGAAACTTTCAGTGCCTCTTGTAATTAAGTTGTTCTTTAAGTATCAAGTGTCATGCCAACGTCAAATTTACATGAAGCACTTATTATTATTCTATTCAGTTAAGTATTTATGTAAATAGTGTAGTTTTTCACCAGCGGCGGACAGTACAAGTCGAATCACATCGATGTATCGCCTCAGGAAAACCTTTACTTACGTTATAATGATCTTCACAATAAAACAGTCGCCGCCCAGACTTGTACTAAACATTTACTTCCACGCACCATTTCCTTTTTAGGGTTTCTTTTACTAACAATCAATTTGTGTCGGCTATTTGTTGTGGTGTTTATACTTGACGGTATGAAGAACTTAGCAGAAGTAGTCTTTGAATCCATTCATTTTATTAATATGCCATATCTTTAAACTAAAGTACGGAAATCGTTAAAGTATGAAATGTAAACAAATTAATTGTCAAATTTGACAGTTTGACTTTACTGAATTTTGGTTTTAAATAAGTGTTAAACGTGGCAAAGATCCTAAGCTATTCAGCTACTAGTGACGTCAGTACGAACAATACATTAAAAAATTATATAAAAATAACTACAGCTTGTAAAAACAAAAAGATGAAATTATGTGTTTCAAATACTCTTATCAATAAAATAAAAAACTTTTTACAAAAAAATAATAACCGACTACCAAAAATAACACTACAAAGTGAAAAATAACTTTAATTTCGGAAGTCGGTGTCTTTGGATCTGTATTTGAGTTTTTTGCCAGCGACTTCCGAAATTAAAGTTATTTTTCACTTTGTAGTGTTATTTTTGGTATTCGGTTATTATTTTTTTGTAAAAAGTTTTTTATTTTTCACTTTTTAGTGGGTCAGTTTTGAATTTATCTAAGTTACAATAGACTAATGTTAACTGCTAATCACCTTTTACAAAATATTGCTTTTCCCGATGCTGGGACGTTGATTGTTAAGGAGTTCTCCTGGTAAGAACCAGGAGAACTGCCACTCACCATATGCATAGTGACGAGCATAAATTGCTTAATCGCAACCCGTTAAATAGGTACTCATTATTATATTGTTTCGGTGGCCATCTGTGGTCTCCATCATCAGTTCCACTTCACCAAATGGTGCTTTCAGAAAGCAAATGCACGAGTTAATATAAAAAGTACCCAAATCGCTATAGGTTTGCATATAAAATTTGAGGGTTTCCCTCGATTTCCTTGGGATCCCCTCATCAGATTCTGATTTGGTGGCAATGGGACCACCTCAAGAAAAAACATACAGCCGAATTGAGAACCTCCTTTTTGGAAGTCGTTTAAAAATTTAAAAAACATACCTGAAAAATACTTAACATACCTAATTCCTCATTTAACCTTGTGATGTATTTAATTGCTGCAAAACCATACACGGTCTCATGCACTTGTTATTTATTTAGTAGAGCTCACGTTATTTATTTGATTCAATAACAGGCGTTCAAGCTTATTGTTTTCACGGTTATTACACACGTGTAACTTATTTCTACGAGTATTATTTTTATTGCCAGTTTGCCAACGTTAATTTTATTTAGAGCGTATAATTAATACTAAACTCATGCACGTGTAAAGTTTGTTCAACATAATATTCAGTAGAAAAAAATACACATACATAAACTCACGCCTACTTCCCATAGGGGAGGGCAGAGACTGCAAAATGCCATATGCTACGATCATACGAGTACACGCACGCAGGTGACCTTTCTGAAGAACATCTCTAGGTAATAAGGTTCATAAGTATGTCCTCCTAGGGCTGTTCCCTCCCGGTATTTCCACTTTACCTTTAAAAATCTACAACATCAGTGTTACTTACAAAAAGGTTTCGTAAATTGGATTTTGGAGGTTAAAAACAAAAATATTTTTTTGTTTTTTTAAATCGAGCCGCAACCTCTGTCGACAATGCGAATGCGATATAGTTATCCATTGACGGAAATAGGTATATCAAAACTTGCTCATGGGCATTAAGACGTAGATATAATATGCCAGTGACCTTGAGTGGTTAGCTTGCGTGTTCTGTACTGAGCTCACGCAACGCGTCGTACGTTCAGCCAGTAATAGCACTCCCCCATCAAGGAGCGCTGTCCCCAATTTGACGCAATATTAATTTATTGTACACAAAACAAAAGGTATTTTAATAAAACGCGTATACTAAAATATCAATAATTAAATTATCTTAAAATTGGTGAAGGTTTCAGAAAAATACGCTAAGTAGATTTTGCGCCATTCTCAGTATTTTATCCGCGTTAATCATGACTTTACAAATTAATTTCACTATGTAATATAAACATAATCCAAAATATTCACATATTAAGTTATTGAGAAAATGCTATTATTTAACATACAATACTTTTTCAAATCATTATCACTACTCGTTTAGACGTGATCTTCAGTATAAAATCATTAAAAGTCGGTTATCTTCGGCTTAAGTAAGTAGTTCCTTATCGAATAATCTGCAGTGCTAACCCACAATAAATTAGGTATAGGTGTTTACCTGCTTAGAATTTTAAGACGAAGACGTTAATTTGTGAAGCGCTTCCGTTTATAGCTTGCCGTTGGTAGTCAATATCCCGAAATAATCAATTATTAAAAGTGACAAATGGCTGTACATCCTGTTCGCGCAAGAAGTATCCAATATTGATCGAAAGCTTTTATTTATTTATTTGTATGGCACTTCAACGACTTATTAACACATACAAATCACATACAGTTTAAGGAATTTTGAATTCGTCACTTACAAGAAGTGCACAGCACTAAAACTTTTAGGTACTAAAAACGGCCAGGAAAGAGTTAAGTTGATATACCCATAATTTGAATCTAAGTAATTGTAGGACATCCTTCCAAAACGCCACAGGCATGGAACAGAGGTGTGGTGATCCTTTTCTTTAAGAAGGTTGACAATACCCTCCTTAAGAATTATAGGCCCATCTCACTTCTGAGCCATGTCTACAAGCTTTTATCAAGATTCATTACGACTTCCAGCCTCCCGAACAAGCCGGATTCCGTAAAGGCTTTAGCACAGTAGACCACATACATACGCTGCGGCAGGTTATACAGAAGACCGAAAAGTATAACCTGCCTCTCTGCTTAGCGTTTGTGGACTACGAGAAAACCTTCAATTCGATCGAGACATGGGCTGTACTGCAGTCTCTTCAACGGTGCCAGATCGACTATCGGTACATCGAGGTGCTGAAGTGTCTGTACAAAAACGCCTCTATGTCGGTCCGACTCCAGGACCAGACCTCGAAACCTATCCTTCTGCAGCCAGGTGTGAGGCAGGGAGACATTATCTCTCCGAAACTGTTCACCGCTGCACTGGAGGATGTCTTCAAGGTTCTGGACTGGAAAGGGCTAGGCATCAACATCAATGGCGAGTACATCACTCACCTTCGGTTTGCCGACGATATAGTTGTCATGGCTGAGACTATGGAGGACCTCAGTGCAATGCTCGATGACCTCAGTAGAGCTTCCGAAAGAGTGGGTCTGAAAATGAACATGGATAAGACAAAGGTCATGTCAAATGTCCATGTAACACCCACTCTCATGAAGATGGAGCTACACTCGAAGTTGTGGACGAGTATGTTTACGTCGGACAAACTGTCCAGTTAGGTAGGTCCAACTTCGAGAAAGAGGTCAATCATCGAATCCGACTCGGCTGGGCAGCGTTCGGGAAGCTTCGCAATATCTTCTCATCCCAAATACCGCAGTGTCTCAAGACGAAAGTCTTTGACCAGTGCGTGTTGCCAGTGATGACCTATGGCACTGAAACGTGGTCGCTCACAATGGGCCTTATCAGAAGGCTAAAAGTCACCCAAAGGGCAATGGAGAGGGCTATGCTTGGAGTTTCCCTACGTGATCGAATCAGAAATGAAGAGATCCGCAGGCGAACCAAGGTAACCGACATAGCCCGAAGAATTGCCAAGCTTAAGGGGCAGTGGGCAGGGCACATTGCTCGCAGAACTGATGGCCGATGGGGCCGAAAGGTTCTGGAGTGGCGACCGCGTACCAGAAGACGTAGCGTTGGAAGGCCTCTTACAAGGTGGACCGATGACCTTGTGAAAGCCGCAGGTATCCGCTGGATGCGGGAAGCACAAAACCGGTCGAAGTGGCGGTGCTTGGGGGAGGCCTATGTCCAGCAGTGGACGTCTTTTGGCTGAAATGATGATGATGAGGACATCCTTCCGTGAACCTCATCAAGAACTTCTTTCAGGCCTTATAGTAGTTCCCGGCCACCGTTGGCGCCGGCTTGCGGACGGTGAGCAACGGGTAGCTCGCCGTCCGATAAAGATGCCCGAGTCGACGGCGCTGTTTCGGGAGGTTCCTGTTTAGGATAAAGCGGGAGGAAACGCCCGGGTGTCACCACTGTGTGGATCGCCCGGAGGACACGGTGGAGCATACGGTGGAGGTCTGCCCGGCTTGGGCAGAGCACCGCCGTGTCCTCACGGAGGCGATCGGCGGCGGCGATCTCTCGCGTCCGGCCCTGGTCCTGGTGCATGGGAGGCCCTCACCTCCTTCTGCGAAGCAGTAATGCTCGCGAAGGAAGAGGTGGAACGCGTGAGGGTGAGGCAAGGTTCGCGCCCTCACGCCCTTAGTCGTCACAGGTGACGCCCCGGGCGTCGGGAATCGCAGGCCGATTCCCGGCCACCGTTGTCGCGGGCTTGTGGGCGGTGAGCGATGGGTAGCTCGCCGTCCGATAACGACCAGGCCCGGGTCGACGGTGCGTTGTGTTCCAAGCGCGCCTTAAAGAGACGTCAGCACCAATTGACGGGGTCCGAAAGGGCCAATGCCTGCCAGGGTTACGAGCCTGTCCGAAAGGGATATCGTGGCCCTGGCACACAGGCATTTGAAGGAACACGGTGGGTTTAGTTAGTAAAATTCTGACACGCCCTCCCGCTCCGCCCAGAGTGGGAAAAGTTATTTGATAATTTCACACTCAAAAAAAAAAAAGGGTCAACGGCGTGTTATGTTCCACGCGTGCGTCTTAGAGATGTCAGCACAAACTGACGGGGCCCTTTAGGGCCAATGCCTGCCAGGGTTGCGGGTTTGTACGAAAAGGATATCGTGGCCCTGGCACACAGGCCACTGAAGGAACACGGGTGGGTTTTAGTCAGTAAAAGTCTGACACGCCCTCTCCCGTTTCGTCATCAATTTGATAATTTCTCACCCAAAAAAAGCCCTTAATAATCACTAGCTTATGCCCGTTACTCCGTCTCCGTGGGCTTCAGAATTGGGTCCATAGAGAAATCCAAAATGCAGATAGAATTATATCTTTGCTACGGTTTAATAGATATTTTTAAGAGGAATCATTCCGTAATAGGTACATTGTTTTCATAAAACTCTTTGGTTTACGCGGCGCACGCCTCTAAACCTCCCACTTGCTCGTCATGACTTTTTCCGACATCTTCATAAAACCTTTAATGAATTATATACCTAAACCTTCCTCATGAACCTGCCGTCCATTGGTGAAAACCGTTTGAAAATCCGTCCAGTAGTTGTGGAGTTTCTCGCGTTTAGACAGACAGACTTGGCGGGGGGGACTTTGTGATTACAGAACATGATTTCATGAATCTAATGACCGCTTCATATTATGTAGTACATACCTACATAATTTATCTAGATCTATATTATATTTCTCTGGGTCAGCGCAGACATAGCGTATCTGCTCGAGTATAATCCTCCGCGTGTACCTACTCTGTAGTAGTTCGGATCCTCGAACATCCGCGTGCTATATCGTCACCATAAAATAATAATATACAGAATACTCATTTATGAACAATTTGAAAACTCTCCATAGAAACATTGGGTTTGTGGCTATTTTGATTTAAAATTACCCGTGGACCCGGTAATGGGCCGACCCACCGGGATCACGGGTAACGAGTGGTTCCGACGACGACTGTTCGCAAGCGTCGATGCACGTACGTACGGTCGAGGATGCGCGAGCATGCTCAACCCGCGAGGAAACTACGGGAAGGCACAACGCACGGAATTATATCTTTCATGTACGCATTTATTTTCCACTCTATGTTTTAAGCTAGTTTAAGTTTTTCAATCAAATTTGCTCAAGCATATTGCCGCTCTGTCTGACCGGTGACCTAAGCCTTAAATCTGTAATACTCGTATTCTAAGACGTTTCCTGAAACTTCCCACCCACCTTGTACCTACCTAGTAATATTTTGTTCCTTACTTTCCGTTAGGGAAATGTTTTTTATAAAACCTCGTGTTCTAAGTCCGTTTGTAGGAACTTCGTCGACTCAGGTCGCAATGGCAAACACTTTCTAAATGGTATTCTTAAACGTGTGTGAATTTGGAGGTTCCTCAACTCGATTGATCCACAAGTGTTCCTTGAAATGCGGGTGCGTTGCTTGAAATTAGAGAAATTATTTAGAAGACAAAACAGCTTGGGATTGAGCTGCTCTCTCTGCTACTAAGCCTTGTGATAAAACTGGAAAACTTGACATTTTAATTAGGTATTATGCAAAATCATCAATAAGTATAAGTATTTAATTTTATATATGTACATAAAGACATTGCTGATTATTATATACAAAAGTACATGAATATTTGCTTTGAAAAGTATTATATTTATTATTTAAGTACTATTGTTGTGAATGTGAGCACTACATGGGTATTTTTTTTTAATAAGTTTTTCTTTTTTTTCTTTCTCATTTAGTTATAATGATGGTCTGGTTTAAGCACTTTATACGGCCTACACAAATATGTCCTTTCTTTGGTATTGTTCGTCGAATCGTTGAGCTCCTTAAGTCTTGAGTTGAGCTGCGCGATTACTGACAATTGCTTGCACTGATTGGAAAGGTCCACTCAAATTTGTGTTGTTATTTCCTCAAAACACCATTTCAGACACGGATCCACATGGTCCTCACAAGATCCGACCAAGATTACGTCTATTTTAAAAGAGACTGATCCCTGAGTTTGTTTAGCCATTTCTTCTCAGGGGTAGTCAGCTAAGAAATGTGGTCTCCATCTAGCTTATTTTTTAATATGACGTCTCAAAAGTGATTCCGATTTACAAAATAAACAAAATGTTACAGAAGTTTCGTAGGTTGGGTAGGTTTACCTTGAGTTTGGGATAATAATGATTCCTCAGCTAGAAAGCTATGGTTCCCTAGAAGACCACGGCCGCAGTGACGACTGTCATGAAAATTATGACAGCGGCAAATGAAATCGTTAGATTCGCCTTATTTACCGAGATAAAAGATAGTCGCGTTTCTGTTTCGTTTTTTCTCCTCTAACTCACAATGACGTAGTCAGAGATGCGTACGCATCCGTTCAGCTTTCAACGTCTATTCAGTTTTCGCGGCAAACAGGTATGAAATGAGGAAAAATGTGTTATTATTATGCGAATGCTATATGTAGATACGAGTTCAGCGCTGTTCCGCCGCGTTCAGCGCTGTCCCGCCACGTTCAGGGCTGTACGCGGACGCAACTTGTCGACGAGGAGTTGAAAACAGTCCACGTTCAGCGCCTAACGTAGCGGAACAGCGCTGTACACGGATACGGTATGACAACTTTTCACAATCTTACGATGCTGTACGCGGCTGATAGAAGCAGATCGTTTAGGGTCCGCCTGAATATCGGTAAGAATATTGTTGCAAAAGTATCAATATTCTTATCATATGTAAATATAGGGAAGCGTAAACGGAAAAAAACATACCGTATATCTAATACTCGGATATCCCCCGCAGTCTATAATGGTGTATTGAAAATTAAGTTGGCAAGGTTCCAACCCATGATTGGACATCCATTTATGTACCCTTATCTCTCTATATATTTTCTATACTACGGCTTGTGTTTTCACCTTCGCTCGTGTAGATTTAGATATACTATTTTCAGTTATAAAATATAAGAAATTATTAGTAAGTTAAGTGCATCTTTATATAAGTACGTTTATTAAAGCAGTTTTTCTCATCAACATCGTTAACACTGTTAAGGAGTCTGCCCACTATACCGTACCATACCATGACCGTGCTATGAACGTATCAGGCACGGAAAGAAACATGACACGCACTACTATGCCCACTAGAACGTATCAACAGCGTATCGTTCCCGTGCATAACGGTTTTAGTGACCGTAGCATCCGCGTATCATTCACGTGTCATATCCGTATGGGTCCCATTCTCTCGGTTGTGTTTTCGCCCGTATGCCTGTATTTACCTGTATGCTCACCGTTTTGCCGCCTCAGCGCACTGGTTTGGCAACGTCGCGTGACATGTAGATACGGAGCGCCTGCGATGCCTGGTACGGTCATGGTATAACACAGTGTTTGTGCAGATTCCTTTAAAGCGTACTACAAATTTTTATCTATTTACTTCCGGACACTCGGAAATACTAATAACCTTTTGGTGCCGGACGTAAAGAATAGCACCATCCCTTTTCTTCCCGTGGGTGTCGTAAAAGGCGACTGAGGGACTCACTAGAGAATGGGCAGCAGCGTTCTCTATGCATTTTTAAAACCAAACTGCGATCGCCAACCCGACTGCCAAGCGTGGCGATTATGGCAAGTCCTCCTACAAGGTGGACCGATGAACTTATGAAGGCCGCAGGTATCCGCTGGATGCGCGAAGCACAGAACCGGTCGAAGTGGCGGTGCTTGGGGGAGGCCTATGTCCAGCAGTGGACGTCTTTCGGCTTAAATGATGATGATGATGACTCGGAAATAAGGTTCCGCCGCCGTTGATCCTTACAAAGGCATCTGCCAATAACTATCGAGTTGATGGAAACACTTTGACTAGTCTGAAGGTGAATTAATATGTAGTTTCAAACTAATTATAATTATTCCATAAATATAGAATTCTATCTTTCCTAAATGTAATACAGCTTTATTAATTTTTCAGGTAAAAAGGAATCAAATCTTCCAGAAGAGGCAATACGACAAAGCCTTGCCACAATGTCAGAAAACAATAAGAAACGGGCTGGTAGTTTCCGCAAACTATTTCCAAATCTTTTCTTTTCTCATAAATCTAAAGAAAAAAATGCAAATAAAGACTCAAATGCAAAAAGTGCCACAGAATCTTCTAAAGGTAATCAATATCAGAATCCTCGTTCGATAAGATCTGATAAAAATGGTCAAGGATTGGAAGATAGTGAACGTATATATGAAAACTTAACAACACATCGTCCTCGGAGTGATAACGAAACACAAATCATCGATATATCGAGCCATCACTCGTCCAGCAGCACACTTGTTTCGGAGAGTACGAAAAACAAATCGATCGACACCAACGAAATTTCTGAAGCAGAAAGTTTTGCTTACACGAACTACGCAGCAAGACCTCAAGTACCACCGAAACCGTTCAACGAAATGGCACACTCACCGCACTCACCAAATCGAAATAATCAAGTAAATAATTACGATAACACAGAATTTCCGGACGTTTACTATCATTCTTTGGAGAAACTGCCTGATAAAATATCGCCATTCGATGAAATTGAAATTTATAGAGCATCACAAGCACAAGCCAACCCAGCTTCAGTAGGAGCGGAAATAAAACGAGTGAGTACAAAATTTTTAATATCGCCGAAAAAAGAAGCAGAAGTACGAACGATCCAGCCCACGAGAGCTCGCAGTTTGTCTTTTGATAATAACAAAGAAAATGAGCAAGACATCAAGAAGCCTAATTCCTACAAAAAACAAGAAAGTATTACAAAACCATACAACTATTCAGCTCCGACGTCACCAATGCCAATTAGTCATAAAATACCGAACATGCCAAAAACTGTTTCCCCGTATGAACACGTAAGAAAGGCTATGATTGAGACAGAGGAAAAAAGAAATTCGTTAAGTAGAACGAGTCTCCGCAATAAATCGACGCCTTCACCTAGATCCGAGTACAGTCAAAGAATGACGCCAACCCTACAAGAAAATTCAAAACAAGATTCGGCTGATAAAGAAAAAACCAGGCAAAAAGTTGAAGCATTCTACTGGCAGAAGTTAAAAGAATTGAAACAAAAGGAAGATGAATATTTAATCAGACAGTCTCTGAACTCTTCTTTAAAAAGTCCAGTAAGATTGAAAACTTCCACTAACTCCAATTGCAGTACCCCGAACTCTTTCTCTTACGTAATGGAGCCTAGAAGTTGTAGTCTGCCGCGTGGTAATGACCTTAAAAGTTACTCTATAAATCAGCCAATTTACACCTCAATGCCGTTTGCTAGAGGTGCTTCTGAGAGGCGAACAGACACGTTCATTAAATCTCGAACTTCTTTTGATGATCCAGAAATAATTTACCGCCACCCGGAGAAACTTATTGCAAGGACAATGTCACCTGTGTTCCAAGAACGAAAAATGCCGATTTATAATCGTGGACCTCAAGATAATCAGAATTTAGGTCAATCAAAACGCGTTAGTTTTGAAGAACGATATGGGAAAACTGGAAGTGGTGGTAAAAGTGATAGTGGATTTGGAGTGAACGATTATAAAGTGCAAAACCGACAGCCACCGAACAATAATAAAGTTAGTGAATTATCATCGCGAGTGCCCCCGCGACCCCCTGTTCGGACCACCAGTGTGGGAGGTGGGAAACAAATTGGTCATAATAAAAACAATATACATGTAACCAGTACTGGACATTCACTGTGTTCAGAGTCGGAAAGTGGTTCTGAAGCTGGAGAAATACAGAGGATAATGCAAGACAACGCACAGAAAGGTAGGAGTTTTTTTAAATATTGCAATTGCGAAATAAATTATGTATTTGATTTCACGAAGCAAATAGGTCGGGCGTTGTAATATTTGCGATAGCGTACCATTAGTTGGTACCTTTAAGGGTTCTGTAAAAGTAATCGTATGCTATAGTTTAGCTCTGTCCAAATACTTAGAAAGAGGTCAATAGTTGACTCGGGCGAGTAGATATTGCGAAGCTTCCCGAACGCTTTCGCGATGCTTCGCAATACCTTCTCGTCCCACATACCGAAGTGTCTCAAGACGAAAGTCTTTGATCAGTGCGTGTTGCCGGTGATGACCTATGGCACTGAACCGTGGTCGCACACAATGGGCCTTATCATAAAGCTAAAAGTCACCCAAAGGGCAATGGAGAGGGCTATGCTTGGAGTTTCCCTACGTGATTGAATCAAAAATGAAGAGATCCGCAGGCGAACCAAGGTAACCGACATAGCCTCAGGACATGACAGGGCGTCATGCTTGTCGTCGTCGTCATCTCCATACGATGCTCATATTAGCAGCAACTGCGTAACCTATGGCATTGCTTTAGGCTCGATCATCTCTGCACATCTGGATTATGTACAATCCTCGTATTCTATAACTTCACCACAAAATAAATAAAACTAGTACGTAAACAAACTAATTTACAACAATTTACAACGACACATCAAGACAAGTCGTAGTGACATTAAAATGTGACAATCAAGACATTTCTGATTTGATGGGTTGACATCAATAAAATTATGTTGCCATGAAAGCATTCATTTTCCAAAAAACGTGTATATAGTGGATTTATTTACCTGTTGTTAACAATGATAGATAATACATATTTATTAATATAAAACATTTAGCAAATACAAATAAGCACTGCCTCCAAAGCTTAGAATAACGGCCTGGCCACAGTCTGGCGGTGCGTGGCGCGGTGCGGAGAGAGGCGCGGCGGGCGGCGCGATTTGCGGCGGTATGCCACCTAGTTGCGACCCCGGCGGCGTCAGCGGTGGACGTATTTAGAGAACGGGCAAAATATTCAAATGGCCCTACCAATCAATGAAATTAAATTGCCGTATCTAAATTACTTGTTAAAAACAGGTAATAAATACTTACCACTACTACCAGGTAATTGTTGTTTTATTTCGACCCACAATTTTTTTATAACATGCCTATATTGTATGATGTGGATGTTTTGACATCCATATTGCTGGTCTACTCCGTATTTCACTAATAAATTGTTCAGTATCCATTATTTTTATAAGCTCAAAGTGAAATAAAAACATAATTATTTGTTTCGGTCGTGCGGTGCCTGCATGCGTCCACCGCTGCCGCCGCGCGCGCCGCTCTGAGCTGTGGCCGCCTCAATACTCGCTAGTACACTTGTGTCACGCGCACACCGCGCAGCCCGTCGCCGCCGCGTGCCGCGCGACGCTCACCGCGCCGCAGGTCGCGCCGCCGTCCGCGTCGCCGGTAGCTGTGGCATACTTCATAGGTTGTCTACCATTTGTTTTCGCCGCTCACCGCTTGCCGCGCCTCACGCCGCGCCGCAATCCGCACCGCTCTTGGCTGTGGCCAGGGGGTATAATACTCTTGTGTTTCAAGGGACAGGAGTCTGCTTCTCCAAAATGTCTTAGGTTTGATGAAAAAGAATTTGAGTTATCACAGCAATAATTAATGTCTTGTCCTATAGGTAATACTGCGATGCGAGGTAGTAAAAGTCTCTATTCTCACTCAAAAACACATTTTCAGCTATTTATTATAGTTTAAACGATGAAACGAACGTTTACTAATGAATAACGATCACTGAAAACTGTCGTGTTGACGCAACTGCCTTATCCGCAAAACTGACCAATCAGCGAAACTGACTAATCAACGAAACTGGCGAATTAAATAAACTAACGAGTGAGGGAAACTGACCGTGATACGCGGACTCATGATACCATCTACTGTTATTGAATCATTTGGGTTAGGTTAGGTTAGAACAGTGACCATTAACGCCAGATCCCCTCTATGATTTGTAAATTCAGTTACCAAACCAAAAACTAGATGCCAAATTAAAAAAAAAGCTAACAAATGATTATGCTGCTACTTTCTACTTAAAATTATTTTTCGCTGTACCTACTATTTTTGCAACCGGCTTTAATTATTTTCTAATCTCAAATTATTCTAATATTAAATACATGCCTATAATTTCTATACACAGTAGTACGCAAGGTCGCGGGTAAGGTCGATACTTTGTCTTGAGCACTCGCACACACTTGGATAGGTAAGAACGGTACTGTCTTTGGCTGGAGGTGGCAGACGTAGGGGGCCTTGCCAGCACAGGCTCAGCAAGAGGCCGGTCAGTAGTGATGGATTAATTAGCATTCGCATTCATTGTTAGCGTGTGAATGATCATTTAGCAGTTAGCAAATTAAATGTAGTCGCGAATTTCTGTGAAATGCGAAGCGATGTACTTTTCTAAATAGTCAGAGTGTCGAGCAATCGCGCGTGCAGCGCGGTAGCGTGGTGTGCTATAAATATATTTAATTATCGGCGAGTCGGCGAGTAAACTAAACGCGAACGCGATTTTTAATTCGTTTCGTACCTGCTTTCTTTTGATTCGTTTCGTATCCTGCTTCGTACACCGTCCCTTGGTCGCTGCAAGCGACCAAGGGACGGTGTACGAAGCAGGATAGGTAGTGGAAGCTAAATATATAGCAGTGGTTTACAGGGAGTGAGTTTGTAAAGACAGAGTGGCACAATGACAAATGCATTATGTGATTATTTATGCACGCGAGCATAAAACACAAAGTAAAACTATGATCTTAGCAGTTGGCTCGCTATGTCGCTTACAATACACAGTGAGGCCCTGTACAGCTCCAATGCAGCAGCAATACATACATATTTCAATCTCCTGTGCACTGGATAACCTACACCCAACATGACACCCGTGAAATTAGAAACTACGTGATGACATTAATATAAGTTATGGCGCAGAGGGTCTGGTATAAATACCAAATTAATGAGGAACTCACCATAGGTTGGGGCAGACGGCTAGCAGAAGCTATTCACTGAGGGTTAGGGAAAAGCTTCTGCAAGCTAAGCAAGCGGCTGTCCAAATGGACGATTCACAGAGCATGACTGTAACTTTAGGATGAGTGTTCTCATATAAAAATGTACTCCACAGACTAAGTATTACTATACTGGCGCCAACATTGACGTAGGAATACTATGGAGATGGATCAAGAATTTTAACCTTTAACCTGTTGTTAAAGTTGTCAATCGCGATGTAACTAGTGAAGTAACCGTACGACTGGCTACTCGATACTCACGATAAATCGATTCAAGTTATATGTCAAAACGGGCCTATTATTTTTTGAGAAGTATAATCCGCCGATATTTCCACAGAAAGACAATGGTAACAACATTATCCTTCGCCCAAGCTTAAAATAATTAAAATCAGAGCCTAAGCAACTTCTAAGCAACTTCAAACTTCCAAGCAGGCGGCTCGCAAGGAGAATTTGTTTTTTATGTTCTTATTTACATATAAAAAGGGGGACTTTATAGGAAAACTTCAACAACTCCATTGTTAGCGTAGTTAGAATTGAATAAGAGGAGCACGATAATTGAAAGTCTGAAAGGGAAACAATGCTAAAAGTTAGCCTTGCTAATTGGAACTGAAACGGAATGGAACACGGAAAAGCACTCTTATTGTGTTACACACCCGGTATTTCAATCGTTTCCAGTTTGAATGTCCGTGGACTGGTGGCGAACGAATGTGGCAGGCGGAGCCAGTAAAAGTCTGAAAAAAAATCTGACCACATTGTAGACGGAATGTGTAAGCAAGATTAGCTATTAAACGGAGTAAAAAGGGCTGCTGGGGGTGTACCACGGAGTAAAAACAAAGGGGTGTACGGTCATAACTGCAATAGGATTTAAACGCTGAATTAATACGCTCGTTGCCAAACAAGAAATCTAATTAAGGTTTTGTTTTTAATGCAAAAACGAATAGCGAATTTTCTCTGTATTTTTATTTACTTTTGATGAATTCGTATATTACAACATACGAGTTGTGAAATCTCACCTCTAAATATGCGTTAATCTCAAACAATGCTTGTCACGGCCTATCATATTGAATACAGGCTAAAAAGTAAGGGTTTCAATCTCAATTATCGCTCAGCTGTTAATGAAAACTTGCCAAGTTTGGCCTGTTTTCTTGGCACATTTCCAAATTTCAGTTACCAGATACCAAACCATCCAAACACACAGTCGTGACTAGAATATGGCCTGTTTGGTTTGGTGGGATTAAATACTTATTACGTGAATTTTACGAGTATGTTACAAGTACGCCATGTTTCGAAGCAGATCGTTATGAAATGTTTCCTCCAGAAATTATGGTCGCCCCTGTTTTATTGGCATCTTTATTATACCTAGTAGCTGTCACTTAAACCGACAACCGGAAGGTAAGGTCCGCGAAAAATTTCGATTAAGACTTTTTAGGAAACCCTAAAAATAAGTGTTAATCGACATTTTTATGTATGAACGTTTCATACGTCTGAATGGAAAAAACGGGGCCTTTTATAAGATTGCTCGTGTGTATGTCTGTCTATCTGTCCGTCTGTCACAGCCAATTTGCTCCAAATCGAATGAACGGGTATTTTTATTTTCTAAGAAAATAAAAGATAAAAGTTTTGCAAAATGTACCTGTGACATAGCATAATAAAAGGCCTTACTGTGAGGGTTTCAATGATTAGTTATTAAGTTATACAGGGTGGAAACTTTCAGCGGGGCAGTAAGGGGAAGTACCTTATCCGTTGCAGCTACGCGAAAATGGTCTTAAGAGACTATCCATATTTTTTATGGAATTTTGACTCCCATCCTTTGGGAGTCTCATTTCCTACGAAATGTATGGGAAAAGTTTTTTGCGATTTCTGAGTTTTCTAGTACTCAAACCTCAGTTGGTGTAATAGAAGTTTTTGATCCTTTTAAGAAACCGGATCGATAGGCATAAAAAAAAGTTTTTGTGAAAACTGCCCATTTTCCTGCTGACTGTACATTTTTTTGAAAATCTGTGAATGGGGATCAAAATTCCATAAAAATAAGTCTCTTAAGAGCATTGCGTAGCTGCAACGGATAAGGTACTTCCCCTTACTGCCCCGCTGAAAGTTTCCACCTGTATAAGAAAAAAAAATACAACCGAATCCCCAAAAAAAAAATACTAAGTGAAAAATTACTTTAATTTCGGACGTCAGTGTCTTTGGATCTGTATTTTAATTTTTGGTGACCGACATCCGAAATTAAAGTTATTTTTCACTCTGTATTGATTTTTTGGAAATCGGTTGTTTTTTTTGTTGTTTTCTTTTTCTCTTTTTAGTTGGTCAGTTTGTAATGTTACAATAGCCTAATGTCAACTGCTCGTCACCTTTTACAACATATTACTTTCCCCGATGCAGGGACGTTAATTAATGAGGAGTTCTCTTGGTAAGAACCAGAAGAACTGGAGCTGATGGTGAAGTCACCATCAGCATTGTGACGAGCATAAATTACTTATCAACCATATTAAAGTACTTAATCAAATCGCAACCCTTGAAATACTTATTATTAAATATTTCCGGTGGCCATCTGTGGTCTTCATCATCAGTTCCACTTCACCAAATGGTGATTTCCGAGAGCAAACGCACAACTAACTACACACATCAAAAGTATCTAGGGATCAAGTACGTTTTAGAGTATCGCCGCAATTAAGGATTATTATTTTAACTTTTTTGGATCGTTATTGATTCTTTTTTAGTAAATTTCGCTATTTGAATAAAGAATTTTCTTTAAATTTTGAATAAAAATAGAAAATCAAATGTTAATCAGGATTCATATAAAAGTGCGTAATAGCGAAAAACGCTATGCAAAAAACGTGCGGTTTTGTAAAAAAACATAACCATTACAATTTCTGCATCGGCACTGGAAAAAATGCATTGATATGGAGCGACTACATCATATGACACGAGAAGAGATGATGAGAGCCGTCGGATTGTTGTAGCGTGCCAAATCGCTAAAATTGTGTGATTCATGTCAATGGTGGTAACACAGATTTTATCTTTGTTCTTTACAATAAAAATCGTTTTTTTACCATTTAGTTGAATAAGTTGTTAACTTAACCATAGAAATTAAAGTAAAAAGCCAGTCTGGAAGACTAGATTTGATTAATATTAATTGAACATTTTTTTATAGTTAAAAATGTACGTGATCCCTAGACACTTTTGATGTGAGTATTAAATTTACCTAAATCGCTATAGCTATAAAATAAGCTATAAAACTTGAGGATTTCCCTTGTTTTCCATAGGATACCTTCATCAGAATCTGACTAGGTGACAATGGGACCATCTCGAGAACATTTCAAACAAACAACTCTTTCTAACAAAAAAATAATTTTCAACATCGGTCACAAAAAAAAATTACATACAGCCGAACATATAACCTGCTTCTTTTTGGAAGTTGGTTAAAAACTCGTTCCGAGGCAAAAAAATCCGTCGAGCAAATAAGCGAAATTATCTAAGTACCAAATTCGAAGAATAAACTAAACCGCAGAGGTTACGCTGCAACATCTATACATCCATGTTTCTGCTGAATATTACCGAGATTAGTTATCTCCATTAATTGTTATTTCACGCGAAGTGCCTCTGTGACAGAGTAGGTACTTATAATAAAGTAACTGTGTTTGTGTTCACTTTTTTTCCTGTTAACACTATAAAGCAGATACCTAACCTACGTAGGTTATATCGAAAAGCCACAATGACTCAACAGAACGTAGCAAATTCAATTGCGAAGTAACCTGATAGCGACATAAATTGTGCAATGGGTGAATCAAGCGCTTATTTGCTGAGATGAATGCGTCCGTTATAAAATGCGTTTTAATAAACTACATAAATCTACTTAATTAATTAACTATTTATATATTTTAAATATACAACATGCCCCAGAATTAACGCACAACCTCTTAAAGCGACGATAACCGACTTTTAATGATTTTATACTGAAGATCACGTCTAAACGAATTAATGAATTGAAAAAAATATATGTTAAATTAGAGCATTTCCTCAATAATTTAATATGTGAATATTTTAGATTATGTTTATATTACATAGTGAAGTTAATTTGTAAAGTTATGTCTAACGCGGATAAAAACTGAGAATGGCGCAAATCTACCAAGCGTATTTTTCTGAAACCTTCACCAATTTAAAGATAAATTAATTATTGATCTTTTAATACGCGTTTTATTAAAATACCTTTTAGTTTGTGTATAATAAATTAATAATGCATCAAATTGGGGACATTGCTCCTTGATGGGCGAGTCCTATTACTGGCTGAACGTACGACGCGTTGCGTGAGCTCAGTACAGAACACGCAAGCTAATCACTCAAGGTCACTGGCATATATCTCCGTCTTAAGTGATCATTGTACTCATAATTATGAACAACTTTTACTATGGGACCAAACCTGAAATCGCGAAAAAAAATCAGCTGTTCCCGTTTTTTTTGGGTGGGAAATTATCTAATAACTTCTCCCGCTCTGGGCGGAGCAGGGCGTGTCAGACTTTTCCTGACTAAAACCCACCCGTGTTCCTTCCGTTGCCTGTGTGCCAGGGGCATTTTTCCTGTTGACAGCGGTGCGGACAAATTTATTGATGCCCCATGATTATTTCCCATCCTTTTTTATATACTTGCACATATTATTATTATTTTAAGTCTGTTAGTTTTTAGGGTTCCCAAAGCGTAAAACGGGAACCCTATTACTAAGGCTCCGCCGTCTGTCTGTCCGTCTGTCACCAGCCTGTATGTCATGAATAAAATAAATATTTAAGGGGGCTCCCATACAACAAACGTTATTTTTTTTGCTCTCTTTTGCTCTATATTGATAACGGCAACAGGTAGACGCTTGAAATAAATAATTAAAAATAAATAATTAAATTAAAACTAATATTTAAGGCAAAAATAAAAATGGCAAAAAAACACGTTTGTTGTATGGGAGCCCCCCCATTCAACAAACGTGTTTTTTTGCCATTTTTATAGATAATGTTACGGAACCCTTCGTGCGCGAGTCCGACTCGCACTTTGCCGGTTTTTTAAATTATGTAAATATTTTAGAAATAAATTAAATTTTAAAGGTAAATAGTTCAATAAAATTATGCAAAATAATGGTGAAAATCGCATCAAAATCTATTGTGTAGTTTACAAGAACTAAGATCACACGGTCACGCAGACAGACACAAATACATTTTTTTTTTGTATGCTTACATGCAAGTACTTGACTTGCTTAAAAATGTATCCATGAATTATAATTAAGGTGTTTCCAGGAAATACGTGTTTTTAATAATAATATAATAAATTCAATAATTAATCATTCGAATTATTACTTATAATACTTAATTAGTTTTTGATTAAGCCTTAGAAGTTTGTCAAATAAATATTTGTCATTTAGAATCTCTATTAGATGTCCGAGGTCTCTCTGAAGATGTCTTTTTCTACTTTTACAATTTATGAGGAGGCCTGTAGATTATGAACGGCCAAAGCTCAGGTAAAATTTGTGCATTTAAAGCAAATTTTTGCGGGGTTATACTGAATTTGTTTCTCCAAATTTTTATTTTTGGCTTACATAAAAACCTAGCTATAGTGCACAAGATACCTATTAGTACAAAATTTTAAAAAAAAGTTGTGTTACAACGCCGTTATCACGTACGAGCGTACGTGATGATGGCGGTTGAATGAAACGTATGACGGGTTGGCCACCCTTAATTTAAGAGCATACTCACTTATTCAAGCTCTAATGAACGCCTACACCAAGAAAACACTTCCTTGGTGTAGGCGTTCATTAGAGCTTGAATAAATCCTAAAAGGAAATTGTTTCTACAGTTGCGAACAAACACAAGTTGTTCTGGCCTTTGTTTTTATTTCATCCACTAGCTGACCCGTGCCCACTCCGTTGGGCGGTAAACATTTTTACTCTATGACACTCACAAATAACGTGGCTTTCTGTGGGTAAAAGAATACCTACCCTACCTGCCTACCCTACCTACCCTACCTACCTACCCTACCTACCTACCCTACCTACCTACCCTACCTACCTACCCTACCTACCTACCCTACCTACCTACCCTACCTACCTACCCTACCTACCTACCCTACCTACCTACCCTACCTACCTACCCTACCTACCTACCCTACCTACCCTACCTACCTACCCTACCAACCTAAAAAAAAAAAAACTTCACATAAACCATCTACTAATAGTCCGAACAAAGCCTAAACCTTTTTTTTTTGATAGGTGAGCCCGTTCTTGAGTTATAAAATTACAACGAAAAGTGGCATTGATTTTTATAGATATAGATTAGGCTTGGGAAAGCAATTTATAATTCAATACGTTTGAGTTGATCTAAGGGAAACTGGTACATCTGTGAATTAGAAAAGAGGTTGAAATCCCAATAAGCTCTTGTCAGGGTTCTACACCACCTGCCAAGGTTGCGAGTTTGTCCGAAAGGGATATCGTGGCCCTGGCACACAGGCAACGGAAGGAACACGGGTGGGTTTTAGTCAGTAAAAGTCTGACACGCCCTCCCGCTCAGCCCAGAGCGGGAGAATTATTTGATAATTTCCCACCAAAAAAAAAAAGGGTTCTTCACCAAAATGGTAAGGAACCTTTTTGGTGCTACGTCGGCTGTCTGTCTGTCTGACACAGTGACGTATTTCAGAAATTGCTAATGCTATCGACATGTTTGAACTATTTATAAACAGTGCTTGTACAGCACTTACATTGCACCGAATGAATAGTTTTTCGGAAGTTTTGCAAATTTGTGATTTTATTGATAGGGTTCTTCCCGTTGACCTAGAATCATGAAATTTGGCAAGTAGCAAGGTCTCATAGCACAAGTAAAGAAAAAGTCAGAATTTCGTTAAATTGTAATTTTATCACATAAAAAAAAATACAAATTTCGATTACAAACTTTGAGAATTGACCGTGACGGTAGGTACCTATATCGATGTATCTATGGGAGAACATTTTTTCAACTACAAGGTTAAGAACATTTTCGAAATGTCTTACTTAAAAACAGATCACTCAAAATCTCTATTTCTATGGAAAATTTATAATCGGTCTAATTTGGCTGTAACACTATTTTTAGAAAATGTTCTTTACTAACTTTTTAGACCTTTGTATCCTGCTTATGCGTATGAAGTTTCATTAAAATCGGTTCTGTCATTTCGAAAAACAAGGGCTTGAAAGTTTGTATGAAATACTGTGTAAGGTGTCAACGCTCTTAAAAAGGGTTGAACTATCATCAATAATTACTTACCTACAACGATACAGTAAACTAAGACTGCCACGTGTAAAAAGCTGTCTACAATTTTCCATTCATTGAATTTTCCAAAGTTTCATTACATACAATTTTCTCTTATACATCGAGAAAGTAAGAACATGGAAAAGACGAAAAGAGGAGAGAGAGGGAATAAAAATAGAGAGCCAATAAAAATATACGAATAGAGGGCATAAAATGAAATGAAATGAAATCGTTTATTCTGTAAATAGGATATTAAAATCACTTTTACACGTCATATAAAAAAAAAATCTAGATGTAGCCTACATTTCCTATCTGACTACCCCTGAGAAGAAATGGCGAAACAAACTCAGGGGTCAAAGTCTCTTTTAAAGTCCAGACATAATCTTGGTCAGATCATGTGAGGACCATGTAGATCCGTGTCTGAAATGGTCTTTTGAGGAAAGAACCACGCAAATTTTAGCGGACCTGTCCAATCAGTGTAAGCATTTGTCAGTAATCGTGCAGCTCAACTCATAACTTAAGGAGCTCAACGACTCGACGAACAGTACCAAAAGAAGGACATTTGGGTAGGACGCATAAAGCGCTCAAAATGTCAGACCATCATTAAAACTTAACTGAGAAAAGAAAAGAAAGGAAAACATATAAAGAAGAAAAAAAATTACCCACGTAGTGCTCACATTCACAATAAATTAAAGCAGTAAATATAATACTTTTCAAAGTAAACATTCAGCACAGCAAAATGAGCACTAAATTAATTAGTTGGTCTGCGAAGCCAAGATGGAATTACTTAATGCCTATGATAAAAAATATGCTTCAAGAACGAAAACAAACGCAGAGCGAAAAAGAAAATGACCAGAAAACAAAATTCGTGTGTGGTACAAACAGGGACCATTTTGGTTACCCATTGAAAGGGTTTTCGATAGGGATTTTCTAAGCGGTTAAACAAAAACCCATACGAAAAGGATAACCCTTATGAACGGCTTAAATTAAATGTTAGTAAGCCATTGCAAGGGTTTTCGATTAAAACCCATACGGTGTGGGTAACCCTTTTGAACGGCTTATTTTAAGCCATACAAAATTACCCACACCGTATGGGTGAAAAACCCTATCGAAAACCCTTTCCATTGAAGAGGTTTTTGATAGGGTTTTTCTAAAATGGTAACCAAAATGGTCCCTGGGTAGAGTAGAGATAGAATTGGTCCTGCTACGCGTGCTGGGCGGATATCGAATTAACATAACATAATATTATGATTTTTTCATGTTACTGGGTTTCAAGTAGGTATAGAACCTATTGAAATGGGTTATCAGGTAACCCTTTCACTGGATCATTCAAGTATAAAACCCATTCAATGGGTTATCATGTAACCCTTTCAATGGGTTACACCATGATAAAGGTAACCTATTGAATGGGTTACCCCTTCGAAAGGTTTAACCCTTAACCGGGGTTGTACGGTCCCTGGGTAGAAACAGCGAGAACGCCACAAAACCACAAAACTTTTTCCAAAATCAGTTTCCATTGACATTTTATCTCTAAATAGACGTACAATATATCGTAGTGATTGTGTTTACTATGAAAGAAAATAAAGAAAGAAAGAAAAATGTATATTCGGCACAAACAAAAGCACATAACATAAATAAAATTCACACATAAAACGTAGCCAAAAGCCTTGCTATGCGGTTCCGTAAAAAAAATCACTGTTTATTAACTACTTGGGCAAGGTTCAACGAAAATAAATAATGATTTTTATTTACTTTTTATTCAGTTTTCATCATGGTCTGGTAGTGTGAGTAATTTATGCGGCCTACCCAAATGTCCTTTCTTTGGTATTGTTCGTTGAATCGTTGAGCTCCTCAAGTTCTGAGTTGAGCTGCACGACTACTGACAAATGCGTGCACTGACTGGACAGGTCCCCTCAGTCTGTGTGATTCTTTCATCAAAAGATCATTTCAGGCAAATGCCAATCTACATGGTCTTCACATGATCTGACCAAGATTATGTCTGGACTTTAAAAGTGACTGTGACCTCTGAGTTTGTTTTCGGCGTTTCTTCTCAGTGTAGTCTGATACGAAACGCCGACCTCATCTAGTTTTTTTAGGGTTCCGTACCTTAAGAGGAAAAAACGGAACCCTTATAGGATCACTTCGTTGTCCGTCTGTCTGTCAGTCTGTCAAGACCCTTTTTCTCAGGAACGCATGTAGGTATGAAGTTGAAATTATATCAAATACGTAAGTCCATGGTCCCTTGGAGCTCTAAAATAATCAAGCTTCTAAGTCAACGCAATAAAAAAATACGGTGATTTTAGCAACATTATTGCGACATATTTCGATACTCGCAAATAAATCAAAACCTATAGGGTATATTCCGTTGACCTAGAATCATGAAATTTGGCAAGAAGCAAGGTCTCACTCATAGCACAAGTATAGGAAAACGTCTAAAAATTGTAAATTTGTAGTTTAAAAAATTGTTTTATGCGATTACAAACTTATATTTGCAGTTGGAGAATTGACTGTGACCTATATCGATGTATGGGGGAACATGTTTTTCAACTACAATGTTAAGTTTGTTTTTAGGATAAATTCATCCTAACTACGGAACCCTTTCTTGTGCGTGGTCCGACACGCACTTGGCCGGTTTTTTTAATATGATTGACGTGTAAAAAGTGTTTGTACAAACCTACTTACAGAAATAAATAATTTATCTTTTAACGTATTGTCTCAGGTGCTTTTCCATTAGCTAACTTTAAGTCTGGTTTGTCTCTATACAGCTCTGTTACTGACAGTCTAGAAAATTAAACTGTTCAAACGGATATTAAACATCACAACTCACAATACATCTCACATCTACTCACTATTCTGATACCAATGCAAAGGACACATTTTAAAGAGTCTCTGTTTATTGAAATATTGTAGCATAATGATGTTGAAATAACACGACCCGACACGTAAAAGCTTTTACCGTTTTAAAATGTAAAGGCTTCTACATACCAGCGCGACTAGTCGCGCGACGCGACACGGCACAAAAGCCCCGCGTGTCGCGGGACGAGCGGTGCCTTTGTGTCGCGTCGCGTCGCGCGACAAGTCGCCCCGGTATGTAGAAGCCTTTATGCTCGGCATAAAATGTTTGCAAGATATTGGCAATTCAATCTATTAAATTATACCATCATGAACTAATAGGTACCCTTTAAACTATTTAAACCTTGGGGTCTACTCCGTACATAAATCTGAAGTATCGGCCGTATGTACAGAAAAAACAACGACTGTCAAACGGATAAGCAAAAGTCAAAAATGTGACTTTAAGTCGGGTAAGGATTCAAAGTCAGTACCTAGGATTGGTGCTCGACAGCCGGTGGGATTTTGGCCCCCACTTCCGGTGGCTTGCGTCCAAGTTGTTAGGCTCGGCTGGGGCGTTATCAGCGCTGCTTCCCAATCTGGGGGGCCCGAGCGCCGCCTGTAGGCGGCTCTACGTGGGGATCGTGCGATCGATGGCCCTGTATAGGGCCCCGATCTGGGCGGCTGACCTGACGGCCGGGAGCATCGCAGTCCTGCGCAAACCGCAGAGAGCGATGGCTGTCAGAGTCATCAGGGGTTATCGCACGATCTCCTACGAGGCGGCTTGTGTACTGGCCGGATCCCCGCAATGGGACCTCGAGGCGAAAGTACTCGCGTCACTGTATCGGTGAGGCGAGGAAGCGAGGGCGCGGGGCCAGTGGCTGATGCAGCGACATGTGGAGTTGGGTCGGTCACAACTTCGCGCAGCCCTGGTGGCGGAATGGCGGGACAGGCTTTCACGCCCTACCTGCCTCGCCACCATCGAGGTGGTCCGGCCACTACTCGAACCCTGGCTCGAGAGGAGGCACGGCTCCCTGTCGTTTCGGGTGACGCAGGTGCTCTCGGGGCATGGTTGCTTCGGGAATTACGTGTGTCGCATAAACAGGGAGCCGGACGCCCGGTGTCACCACAGCGTCGACTGCCGGGATGACACGGCGCGGCATACGCTGGCACAGTGTGCCGCTTGGGAGGAGCCACCCCGTGCCCTCATCTCAGGAGTAGGCAGTGACCTATCGCTGCCGGCCGTGGTCGAGTCGATGGTCGGCAGTGAGGAGTCCTGGGACGTGGTGGTGTCCTTCTGTGAAACAGTCGTGTCGCAGAAGGAGGCTGCGGAAAGGGAGCGGGAGATCTCGTCCGCTCACCCGGCCCGCAGCAGGCGCACCGGGCGTCGGCGTAGGGCCGATAACGCCCTTTTCCAGTCCCCCTAAATGGGTCCAGGGACGGTGGACTTGGGGACGTCCGCCGCCCCCTATCACCCGAGGTGGCGGCGCGTTGTGTTCCACGCGCGCCCCTATCAGACGTCGTGGGGGGGGGGGTCAGACACCTCACTCCCCCCAGACTTGAGGTGGCCCGCAGAGGCGGGCCGGCACTAGCCGGGGATTGCGGAAGTAATAATAGATCCCAAGATCCCCGGTGCAAGTGTGGGAGGGGAACACTGGGGTGGTTTTTAGTCAGTAAGAGTCTGACAGACTCCTTCGCCCGCCCCAGGGCGGCCGACATCCATGTGGATTTTCCACCCCGTGAACAAAAAAAAAAAAGGATTCAAAGTCAAATAGAATACTAGAGTAGTTCGGAGTAGACCACTTTGTTTCACTTTGAGGTTCATTTACTTATTTATATTACGCCCGCGTGGAGGTCCTAAATTATCCCACGGGAACGGGGATAAAAAGTATCCTATGTCCTAACTTAGATCATGATCTACCCACGCGCCAAATTTCACCCAAATCCGTTCAGCTGTTTTAGCGTGAAAGCGTAACAAACAAACAAACTCACTTTCGCATTTAAAATTAGCTAGGATTTTAAGCATTGCTGTATACGCTCCAATGAACATAGTCTCATTATCTTACAAAATTCATGATTGTTACTAATCAATTTCTATCTCCAAGGGCCGACTGGCCGTGTGTTGTCAGTTGCCAGGTAGTGAGGGAGCCATTTACATGCAGTGATACATAAGCGCCAATTAGCTCCGGCCGTCTGGCCTGAATGACTAGGTCTGGCAGTATTATCGAATCTGAGGGTCTACTAGACAAATGGCATTCGCTTCAGAACGATTCTATTGCTACAATCGCTATCGCTTCAACGATAACGAAGTTCGATTGGCAGACGTTTCGCTATCGTCTAGTCAATACGTCTGTTCGATAAAAATTACATTTTGTTTATAGTTTTTCGTCGGCAAACGTCAAATTCTGCGCTGTCGCAGTTAAGTTATCATTTGAACTCCGACACGAAAACTCAAAGTTTTGAAAAGTAACAAAGTGATAAAAATACATGGTAAGTAATGAAATGAAAAGTTCTTCAAAATATAATTATGTTACTAGCTGCTGACCGCGGCTTCACCAGCGTGGCCTTTTCTAAATATATAAACCTTCCTCTTGAATCACTCTATCTATTAAAAAAAACCGCATCAAAATCCGTTGCGTAGTTTTAAAGATTTAAGCATAAATAGGCAGCGGGAAGCGACTTTGTTTAATACTATGTAGTGATATAAAATAAATAAATTAATCTTCAAATGTCGGGAAGAGCTTTTTTTTTTTCGCGCTTTCAGGTTTGGTCCCACAGTAAAAGTTGTTCATAATGATAAGTACAATGACTTTCCACTGTTAGAAGCAGTTGCAAACATGCAAAAACTTGCAGACTCAGAATATATTTGCGAAATTATTGTGTTAAGGCCCGCAGACCAGATCAATTTCTATGAAAACTTCAAGAAAGTTATTCTATACGAGTATACCTGTGTCACACCGCGCCTGTCTGCTCGAGCCTTTAGAAATGGATTTTTTCTACTAGCGTTATCGCTAATCGAATGTTGCTTTGTCTATGCCTTCAGATCTATTTGTCTATGCGATATAGTTTCATTCTTAGGGCTGTGAAGTCAATAATGGAACTGAATGTGATCAGCATATTTAAACTGCGTTCAAGAGCTGTCAGTTTCAATATTCCCCAACAATGATGACAGCAGCACTTGAACGAGGCTTCAATCACGGTGGTATAGCTTAGAACAAAAGTAAGGGAATTATAACCAGCCAGTACATGTAGGCTTCTGCTTTTGGAGATACACTAAAACAGATTTTTAATTTAGTCGTATAGTAATATCAAAAGTTAAAATGAGTTATTGATAGATGGCGCTGTTCTCAAAATGATAATGGTTTAGTCTAAACGTATGTTCCATTTTGCTTAGATTTTCTTTAAATAATAACAATTTTTTCTTACAAATAAAAATATTTAAAGAGTTGAGACACCTTTTAAATTAATTGTGTTAATACACAACGTTTGTTTAAATGGATAAAATCATCCAATAACGTTACACAATTTTTTAGACTGTTAAAGTAGAAAAAAAGGAACGCAACCCCGGTTTATGCTCCTAGCCTATATACAAATGTACTCTGTGGCTTCTAGAGTATATATGTTCTGTGCGTTAAATGTCATATTTGTTCAAAAAAAAATAAAAATTATTCCGGTGTCCGTTTTTCTCTATCCGAGTGAATGGATGCGCTTCGATTAGTTCGTGGCTTGTATGAACATTGATGATTCTGCTTCTAAACATTGACCTGGAAAAGTATTGGATACCGACGACATCGCTCTATCTGATTGACTCTTGCACGAATATCTGGACTGTTTACTTGTTTGTGAATCGGTTGTGTGAACATGAACGTGAGCAAGTGTTGTGTGCTGAACTGCAAAAGCACTCCTAAGTGCACATAATTATACTGTTACTATTGTGTGTGTTTGTAAAAGTAATAATGGTTCTTTGTAGGTACGACATATTGTAAAAAAGGATTGAAATAAAGTATTTGACATTGTATTTAATGTTTTATTTTTAGTAGCTACCACTACCATAGTAAGAAAATAGACCTGGGACTACAGCAGATTTGAAGCTGGCTATACAAGGGCTATACGGATAACCTTTATGCATCATTGATTGTTGTTTTTACTTGTTCGTAGAGGGCGCCATGAAATGTTCGAGTGACGTCTCTATCCTCGTATATACAATGTACTCTGTGGCTTAAATGTGCTGCTCGCGTAGTTCATTGGTGAAATTATTAGCGTTAATATAAATCTATTACGAGGTCGACTATACTCTGGCGTACAATCTGCATCGTTATCTTGAGATAACGATGCAGATTGTACGATTGTACGATTTGTGACAAGCGCCTAATGCACGAATATGCGATTAGTCCGCATCTGCCTACAACCATTTTTTGTTCAGGCGCTTGTCCTACATTAACTACTCAATAAAGGGCTATCAGTAGCAAAATTCCATGAAATTATTGTAAATAGCTTTGTGAAATTAACAATGGACTTTGATATACTTACCTAAACTGGAGCGCACAGACGTGTTTGTTAGCAATATTGATTAAATTATTTATTTAATAATAGTGACGACCTTCTTTAGTCTTTGCCTTTAGTGCATTACTGTCGTAACGCATCTGTCAAATTTTGCGTTGTGTATAGTTTTGTTAATAGGTGGATACAAAATAGTGAACTTGTAATAAAACGAAATAAATAACAGCCCCTTTAATTCAACGGGGCAGTGCACCCCGCCTCATCGTCGAAAACGGCGACGCTGAATCCAGCCCCCGAGTCGGCCACAGCTGAAATTGTTTCGACGCCCGAGACTCAAAAACGGATATTAGCCATCGAGCAGCACCTAAATGAAGTTTGCTCTATTGCCGCTGATGGAAAACTGAACTCGGAGCAGAAAATGAAAATTTCTACCCTATGTCGTAAAGTAGGTTCTAGCACCTAACAAATGGAAGTCGATCAAGCAGAAAGCCATCCACGTAGCATGATTGATGACCTTCAAGAAAAATCATGACCTGATGGAACATATTTCGGAGCTCAAGCAGACGATATAGGACTTGGGTTCTACAGAAAGTGCTTCTTTTGCCGATATGGTGAAAAAGGGATCAAATTATTTCGTTCGACGCAATAACCCAAGCTCTGTTACCATTTATACCAATGATAAAATAAATCAAGTGACGAAACCAAAGAACTCGTGCAAAAAATCATACGGCCCGAGTAAATGAAGCTGTGACGTTCGTAGTGTCCGGAAAAAGAATAACCGACCAAGTGTGTGTCGGACTTCGCACATTTAGAGTTCCGTACCAAATGTAGAACATAAGCCTTCCGAATGACACAATTATTCATAAGCAGTCTGTAGGTGAGTGAACTGACCCGTAGTAGTGCCGTGCCGCCGCCCGTGGGTTGTAATAGGAGAGTTGGTTATCTAATACAAAATCAAGTTGGTTGTAGGAGAAATGAGGGAATTTTAAGGAAAAATCAAATTTATCAATATATTGGTATTTGTTGGTAAAATATATGTAATAATAAACATTATGACCAAATTTAAAGTTCATAGGTCAATGGAAAGTGTGTAAAAAAAAGCTAACTTTGGTGGCTTTTCATTAACTTTCTTTTCCAATATTTAAAAAAAAAAAAACAATATTTATCTACTCAATGAGCTCTAAACAATGATACCACACACTCGACGGGGTAGGTCCAAATATTTTTTTCGCGCCCCCCTCTTTCTGTATGGAAAGCCCCTTAAAAATAAAAAAATAAATACAATTTGTATGGCTTTGGGTCAACAAGATGTATTAGGAGTTCCGACTTCCTTGGCTAAAAGTGAGGTGTTCAGGTGCATTTTCGAACAAAACGTAGCCGTCAAGTTACCAGCGATGTCCTTGGAATCCTTCTTGACCTTGATATAATATTAAGCAACAAATCGGGGAAGAGAGATGCTACGACCTATGTTGTTGAAGTTTCAGCCAATACCTATACGTAAAGTCGTATCAAGGCATTTTATAAATTGGACGTCCTGTCCTGTCAGGGACAAATGCCAACAATATGGCCATGCCGCAAAAACTTGCCGAGAGATAACTTCTACGTGTGGTCACTGGGCTGGACTCAGGTCATCCGATGTCCGAATTCGTGAAGAAAGCTGACATTCCGAAATGTACAACTTGCTCACGCTTTAAAAGCCCAGTGACCACAAAACCGCTAGGAAAATAACAGAATACAGATGTATTAACTCCATCGATTATGAGGGCACCTATGCACCTACACCTATATGCCAGACTTCCGTATCGCTCGTTGCTGACTCAACAATTTACCTGACCACTGCGCTGTCCTACTTACCCTGGATTTATCGCTGTCTAAGCATATTAGCCGACCGCTGCAAATCTAATGTTGCCTTAAGACGTTGACTGACTTTTAATGATTTTATACTGAAGATCACGTCTAAACGAGTAGTGTTAATGATTTCAAAAAAATATATGATAAATAAGAGCATTTTGTCAATAACATAATACCTATGTGAATATTTTAGATTATGTTTATATTACATAGTGAAATTAATTTGTAAAGTTATGTCTAACGCGGATAAAAAACTGAGAATGGCGCAAAATCTACCAAGCGTATTTTTCTGAAACCTTCACCAATTTAAAGATAATTTAATTATTGATCTTTTAGTATACGCGTTTTATTGAAATACCTTTTTTTTTTGTGTATATTAAATTAATAATGCGTCAAATTGGGGACAGCGCTCCTTGATGGGCGAGTCCTATTACTGGCTGAACGTACGACGCGTTGCGTGAGCTCAGTACAGAACACGCAAGCTAACCACTCAAGGTCACTGGCATATATCTGCATCTTAAGGGCCCCTTGTCCGAAATTTAATACACGTTTCTAGATCGAGTTGTTTTCAGAGAAATCACCATATTTAAATTTAAAAAAAATATATATAGTACAGATACATGTTTGATCTACTTAGTGACTTTTTTGGTTAAAAACACGATATTTAACATTTTGCTTAATAATTGCTTTGATTTATGCAATATCTGCTGACTTTGAAACAGTCGTGACAGAGTAACTAAGTGCTTACAACTATTTTCCGTAATTATTATAGAAATTATCGCATGTTAAAGACCTTAATAAATTATGTAAATTATTTTTGTTTCAACGACGCAGTAATGAAATGTAATTAATCACTACAAAACCGATGACAAAGCACGTATTTTTTGCTTAGAACCAAAACAGTCCAGAAATGTTCTGTGAAAAATTTCATACATCATTTCTGCACTGTTGTTGTCTGTCTTTTGATCCGATTCTCCGATTTTTATTTTCAGCCAGTATTTTTTTAGATACTGGCTGAAAATAAAAAAAACGAGTCAAAGTCAAAGTCAAAGTATTAATTGTGTGATTTTTGGTGATACAGTAGGTGTTAGGTTAATGTTAGGTTATCGTAACTCAAAAAACTACCCATTAGGTCATACACTATTTAAACAATACAAGAATTTAAAATCGAAATTACATACAATTATTTAACAAACATTTTTTTTTAATACAATTATTTTTTATAATAATTATTAACACATTAATTTCAAGAAGATGATGAAGAAGTCATAATATTACATCAAATGTCACTGGCTACAATAATAGGTATGTCAATGGATACATTACAAGCATGTCACTTTAAATACGTAAAAATAAGAAAAAGAAATAATTTATTTTATCAAAAAAGTCAATTACTCAATTATATTTTAATTATAAATATTATGGAAAAAGAGCATGTCAGGAATATTAAAACCTAAAACAAAATGAGTACCAGTTAAAATTGCAATGCACCTCGACATTCGACACTTAGGTCCCACAGATTTTTTCCGATAGAAACTCTGTGATATTATAGTACGATTTACCTATGAGAAAGTTTTTTAAATGCCTTTTAAGCAAATTAACATTTAAAATTTTAATTGTATCTGGTATGTGATCATATATTGCAATAGCCGCGTTGCATATTATGGTATTAAAGTCATTAAATATTTCTAGTCCTTTCGTTTGTTGTGTACACACGGCTACACATCAAGCTATACATGTCCAGTATTCGCTGATCTCTCATTGTGTAGGATTTCCGTATAGTGAGAGGTCAGCGTATACTGGAAATGTATAGCTTGATGTGTAGCCGTCAGTACTAGAAAAGCTGTAATCGAGTATTACTTTTAGTTCTATAATTACCTTTTTGGGATACAATACAAAAATATATATGTACCTACAAGTAAACCAGAAAAGGCATGCGCTTCCATGAACGTCGCACTGCAGAGTAACTCCCCACGGAGGCAAACCTTGTCGGTTTTGCATTACCGCGCTTTGTAGTAGGGCAACTGTGATTGCACGTTTGAATGAAATTTTCTGTCTATGGAGCTCCATAGACAGAAAATTTAGTGTCAGATGGCCGATTTGTGACCGGAATAGGTAGCTACCTATTCCGGTCACAAATCGGCATCTGACACTTTAAAAGTATTCAATGAAATAATTTTGTAATCATGGTAATAGAAAAAACCCGGCCAAGTGCGAGTCGGACTCGCGCACGAAGGGTTCCGTACCATTATCTATAAAAATGCCAAAAAGACACGTTTGTTGTATGGGAGCCCCCCTTAAATATTTGTTTTATTTTAATTTAATTATTTATTTTTAAAGTCAATATATATCTACATATTTTGTGAATATTTACCTGTTGCCGTTATCAATATAGAGCAAAAACGAGCGAAAAAATCACGTTTGTTGTATTGGAGCCCCCTTAAATATTTATTTTATTCTTTTTTTTTGTATTTGTTGATATAGCGGCAACAGAAATACATCATCTGTGAAAATTTCAACTGTCTAGCTATCACGGTTCATGAGATACAGCCTGATGACAGACGGACAGACGGACAGACAGACAGACAGACAAACAGACTGACAGACAGACGGCGGAGCCTTAGTAATAGGGTTCCCGTTTTACCCTTTGGGTACGGAACCCTAAAAACCTTAATTATATTTCACTTTGTAGTGTTATTTTTGGAAGTCGATTATTATTTTTTTGTAAAAAGTTTTTTATTTTTCACTTTTTAGTGGGTCAGTTTTGAATTTAACTAAGTTACAATAGCCTAATGTTAACTGCTCAACACCTTTTACAAAGTATTGCTTTTCCCGATGCTGGGACGTTGATTGTTGAGGAGCCACTCACCATATGCATAGTGTCGAGCATAAATTGCTTAGCAACCACATTAAAGTACCTAATCAAAGCGCAACCCGTTAAATAAATAATCAATATTATATTGTTCCGGTGGCACTTCACCAAATGGTGCTTTCCGAGAGCAAATGCACGAGTTACTATAGAAAATACCCAAATCGCTATAGGTTTGCCTATAAAATTTGAGGGTTCCCCTCGATTTCCATGGGATCCCCTCATCAGATTCTGATTTGGTGGCAATGGGACCACCTCGGGAGTAAACCCTTTAAAAAAAAAGAAGATTTTTCAAAATCGGTCCATAATTGACGGAGTAATCGCGTAACAAACATACAAAAAAAAAACATACCGCCGAATTGAGAACCTCCTCTGTCATATTATGATATACTAAATACGTGTCGCTTGGTTACGGTTATTGATTACTTTTATGTCATTCATTAAAATACTGCTATCACGAAATAAGTATCTAATATCTGGCGACGATGCCGTTCGATGTAAAGGCTTCTACATACATCGCGGGACGAGCGGTGCCTTTGTGTCGCGTCGCGTCGCGCGACATGTCGCCCCGGTATGTAGAAGCCTTAAAGAAAGCAAAACGTTCGCGAGCCATCCTACGCGGCTTGTTAACAAAAACTAATAACGTATTTCAAGAAGAACAAAATGTATATACACAAGAAGAATTAGAAACACGATTACTGACACTTCAAAATACTTACCAAGGACTGCAAACTCTCTCACTCGTTCTCTTCTGTCCCTATGTAGTGCCTTGCCCGGTGGAGATCTAATCTTGGCGGCCAATCTCGTTCTTACCTCTCTTCCAAACATGAGCATGTAGGGCGAGTCGCCTGAAATGACTGGCGTAGCCCGGAGGAGACTTCTAACCGTACGGACTTTGTGCAGTATCCCACCACTCTCCCCCTCCAATTTCTGCAGTGATCTCATTACTGTCTGGACAAATCGTTCAGCTTGCCCATTAGTTGAGGGGTGGTAAGAGTACGGTGCGATCGTTTTGTGAACAATGCCATTACTAGTTAAGAACGTCTAGAATTCTTGAGAGACAAATTGTCTTCCATTGTCCGACACCAAAGTGTAGAGTAATACGAAGGTACTTTTATACCATCTTGTTTGTATCGAATATCCGAAGTGCAATCCGCGAATGCACAGTGTTTGGAAGGCATGATCATTTATAAATAATAATAATAAAAACGTTTATTTCGACCAACAAGAGGATCATAATAATGCACAAAAAAATACGAAACAAAAAGAGACACAATTATAAAGACAAATACATAACAACATAAAAATAGAAAATACACAAGATAATTACAGACTTCGATTACTCAGTATGTGAACCATACAATGGTTCAGGTACTGGCAATCGAACTTCTACGCGAATGCCCTCAGGATGCCGCTGGAGCTAGCCCGAACCCTGCGCACCAGGGATGTACACCGTTTTCGCATAGTAGAATAGAAACAGTCTACATGCGACTCGGCGAACATCCCTGATGCGCTGCAGAATCGGGGCAGCCTCATCAGCACCCTGAATGCATTATTATATTGGACACGCAAGGCGTTGTACTGTCTGCGCGTGTATGAGACCCACAGGCTGCTCGTGTAGAAAGATGTACAATATGCTCTGAACAATGTTGTTTTCACTTCAGTGCTACAACAAGCAAACCTGCGGGCCATCATATTCGCCCTTACAGACAACGCCCTGCGTTCTCGCTCTATGTCTGCATCGTCTTTCAGATCAGAGGACACGATATGTCCAAGATATTTAAAATGTTCCACCCTCTTCAGTGGTGTTCCACAAAATTTTATGGCAGGTATCGTTGTCGGACATTTTCCTCTGGCCTGAAAGACCATGCATTCACTTTTTTTGACATTATATATCAAGCCATGGCTGTGAGCGTACTGTTCACAGATGCCCAACAGTTTTGAAAGGCCACACACAGAAGCACTCAGCAACACGATGTCGTCCGCGTAACTGATATTATTGAGACATTCATCATCAATATGGCAGCGGACACGGGTGCTGCTGAGCTCCTCTATCAGCGCGTTGACGTACAGGTTGAAGAGTTTGGGTGAAATTATTCCCCCCTGCCTCACCCCACATTCCAACCTGTACGGTCCGGAATATGCACTCGACCATCGCACGACATTGACCTGAGGGGCAATTCTACTAATTTTAACTGCAAGTCAGTTCAATTTAATTTATTATTGAATATATTTTATTCACTTTAGTAATATATTTATTTATTACAATGATTAAGACATGCGTCGTTACTGTCAATAGGGAAATCAAAACACGTGTACCGCCCTCGTGCTGCCTCTGGCGGATTTATTCAAAATAAATAATAGTAAATTAAAATGTTACGACAACTCACAATGTTCCGCTTTGGTACTCCAGGTTGGCTGTAGTGCAGTTCTGGCCCTAAGAAACCTGGCATACTTTGTGTATTATTGTACAAATACAAAAACATCTGATTTAAAAAGGACAGAGCTAAATCTTCGACGATCTTGATAGGTCTAAACGTCGCAATGCACTGTTCCCAATTACTATACTCTATGCACTGTTCTATCTAGTAAGTGTTGCGTTAAATCGATGAGAAGATAACACACTGAAATTGGAAATAATAGTTAATTAAAGAATAATCGAGTAATTGAAATAGTTCTAGATACTAAAATTATGGCTATGACATTAACTCACAATATTCCGGTCTGGTACTTCATGTTCGCTGTAGTGCAGCACTGGCCTTAAGAAACCTGGCATACATTGTGTTTTACTGCACAAATACAATATACCCCAGATTTGATGAGGACCGAGCGTAATCTTTGACGAAAACTCACGATATTCGGCTCTGGTACAGATTTTTTTTTGGTGTTTAGCACTGGCATAACATGATGCCAAAACGCGGGATCCAAATCGGGCAGAAATGATGTTCAGCGATAGAAAGAAGAAAGAAAGAAAGAAAATACGTTTATTTGCGGTAAACATGACGCAACAAAGAACATAAACACAAAAATAACAAAAGGTTGGGGGAAACATGCGTCCGTCGTTGAACGATGTCTGCCATAATACATATGCCATGCAAAAATGATTGCATAATTATAATGTGTACCTTTTAACGTCTGCAATTAATTTCTTGAAGTAATTCTCTTGTTACTTAAGTTTTTAATAATACTGTTTTAGATAATATGGATGTGAATGATGAGCTTTTTAAACAGATATAAAAAATGTTGATAACGTTTACCATGACAGACTAGGTACTGAACAAACTAAATGAATATGGGGTAACATACTTACATCGTTGTGTAATAATAACTTTTATTAATTAAGAATTATTTTAATTTATTTAAAAATATCAAAGTCAAAGTCAAAGATTTATTTGCAAAACTAAGTGTACATTTTGGTGTTATTTTATATTATAGGTGCTTACAACTTAGCGGCCTTTTCCAGGCATCGCAAATTTAAGGGTTAACATTAAATACAAACAATCATTATTCAAATCTACTTATTATACTACTTATTTATACTTTTTACGATTCTGGGTATTTGCAAACTAGCTTAATAAAAAGAAATAATTCCAAAATATAAATACCAATTAAGGTGAGAATTTTGTGTTTCTAGAAACACAGCTTCTCCTCAATGCTCAGGAACGTCTCAAGGACCTAGCCGCGCACGTGGCGATTTTGTTATTGCGCATGTGTTTTGCCTTACATAATTATAGCAACGTATCTCATGCGGACTGTTTCTACCTCGCTTTGTCCTGAAGAGGTATGTTCTGTTGACTGTGCTGTCTTGCAACTATCTGTTTTTTCTATGTTAGTAATTATTTTAGTATCAGTTTTTTTTGCAGGGTGAGCAGGGACGGCATCTGTGCTATTTTCCCATAATATGATGCCATAGCTGATCCAAGCATCGTATATACGTGTAGTATGTGACTAGTGCGGTTTGTAGGTTGGTAGTTTTTTCTTATTTCGCGTAGGGCATATGAACATTTTGATATTTTTGCAATAACCTTCTGTATGAGTGTCTTCCAGTTTATGTGTGTCTATTGTCAAACCTAGGAGAGTGAAATCGTTATCGGTTTCTATTTTTTGTTGGTGAAATGTCAAGTTTATATTGATTCGGCTTTTTTGTCGAGAGTGAAAAGTTAATATTTTGGTTTTGTTGAAATTAATTTCGAGGTTATGCTCGCTCATCCAATGTACTGTTTTAGTATTTTAAATTGCACTTTGTCGTAGGCAATGGTCGTAGGCCTTAGTCATATCGAGTAATATTCCTATTGCGTATTTTGTTATTTAAAATATTTAAAGCATCTTTGATGTACCTACTTATAAACTGCTTGCGTTGTAGATCTATTTTTGCGAAATCTATATGCTCGCTCATCCAATGTACTGTTTTAGTATTTTAAATTGCACTTTGTCGTAGGCAATGGTCGTAGGCCTTAGTCATATCGAGTAATATTCCTATTGCGTATTTTGTTATTTAAAATATTTAAAGCATCTTTGATGTACCTACTTATAAACTGCTTGCGTTGTAGATCTATTTTTGCGAAATCTATTTTGGCAGTCATCGAATATCTTGTATTTTTTACAAAAGGAATATACGAGTTCACACATTGATTTTTTAACCGACTTCCAAAAAGGAGGTTATATGTTCGGCTGTATGTTTTTTTTTTTTAATGTTTGTTCACCGGTATCTCCGTCAATGATGGACCGATCTTCAAAATTATTTTTATTTGTTTGTAAGGGTATGCTCCCGAGGTGGTCCCATTGCCACCAAATCAGGATCTGATGAGGAGATCCCATGGAAATCGAGGGAAACCCTCAAACTTTATAGGCAAAACTATAGCGTTTTAGGTATTTTAAATTGTAACTCGTGCATTTGCTCTTGGAAATCGCCATTTGGGAAGTAGAACTGATGATGGAGACCACAGATGGCCACCGGAACAATATAATAATAAGTATTTAACGGGTTGCGATTCGATTAGGTACTTTAATATGGTTGCAAAGCAATTTATGCTCGTCACAATGCATACGGTGAGTGCTTTATTTTGTAAAAGGTAATGAGCAGTTGTCATAAGGCTATTGTAACTTAGATAAATTAAAAACTGACCCACTAAAAAGTAAAAATAAAAAAAAAAAAATAAAAAAAATAACCGCCTTCCAAAAAAACACTACAAAGTGAAAAATAACTTTAATTTCGGAAGTCGGTGGCAAAAAACTAAAATGCAGATCCAAAGACACCGACTTCCGAAATTAAAGTTATTTTTCACTTTGTTGTGTTATTTTGGAAGGCGGTTAATTTTTTTTATAAAAAGTTTTTTTTTAAGACTAGATGCTGTGGGCAGAAGCACAATCGGTCTATAATTGTTGGGTTTTGTTTTGTCATTCTTTTTATGAATAGATTTTATTTGTTATTGATTTTTAGTTGATTGGAGAAAATCCCTTCCTATGATTGAATAATTAATCTATAAAAGGTAGGGTAAGTTCGTCTGCATAGGGTTGGTGGGAGTTCGTCTATGCCGTGACTTTTTTTTGTTAAGATCCTGTTTACTTCGTAACCGTCGACTGAGTTAAGAAACTTGATCTCTAAATATCATAAGTCTCTTAGTTGAGTTTCCCCAGAATATGATACCATGCTATGAGACCATGATGTGCAGTTAGAACGGTATCGCGATTAACCACTTGTGACAATTTAAAAAGAGCATAATGCTGATTTGTTTATTTTTTTACACAAGATATCTATAGGATCTTTCTACGTGATTTTGTGTTCTTTTTGAGGAATAAATGTCTTAAACCATATTAATAATAAAGTTATACGCCGTCATTATAAGCTTCCTGTATTTAAAATAATTATTGATAGACTTGCTCGCACTTCGGATCTTTATTTTAATTTCCGACAAATCTTGGTCTATGGTCTACTCAACTAAGCAATTGTCAAACTCGATATTAGTTGCGTCAAAATTGTTTTATGTTTAGAGAATCTTGTTTGTAGAATAGCTTCTAAGATTCTCTTAACTAAAAATAAGAAATTTTAGTGATAGTTTAGTTCGGTATACAAGAGAATCGGCACCAATGGCTCATAAATTTGTATTCGGAGTTGTCAACTGTCTAACGCATTCAAAACTGAATTCGGAAGCGCTCCTAGAGAGATCAAATAAGTATATATGGGAAAACTGGATGCTGGAGATACATTTAGTTGGAGATATTCACAGGAAACTTTGAATCTGCTATTGTAAAAGTTGATGTACCTAGCTCAAAGTTAGCGCCTGATACGTTTTCACCACTGCGACCTACTTATCTCGCACATCACGGCGGCGGCGCGGTAATGGGGTGACTCTGCTGCAAAACTGTATAACTAGATAGTGTATGCCTAGTCAAAAAGCTTGCTGGTTTCCGCTCTAAATGAGAGCTACTTTCCTTCTTATAAATAACCGGCCAATTGTGCGTGTAGGACCACGCACAGTTTTGGGTCAATTCCTGTTCTATCATCAGACTATCCATCTTTTAGTCAACTACTCATCGAGACCAAACACGATATATCTGCTTTATGTGGTTGAGGAGTTGGTTACCCCGCAGACTTTCGTCGCTGGATCATGAGATCAAGAATACCACATAATTGTAGTGTCAACAGAATATAGTAATCTATACCAAATTTAAAATCAATCGGATGAGTGAAAGTGAAATAAATTAATAATTAGGTGGTTGCTTGACTGAGATCCCCATGCCACTGATTCTATTGATCTGTTTATGTTCAAAATGGATTAAGACGGAGATATATGCCAATGACTTTGAGTAGTTAGCTTGCGTGTTCTGTACTGAGCTCACGCAACGCGTCGTACGTTCAGCCAGTAATAGGACTCGCCCATCAAGGAGCGCTGTCCCCAATTTGACGCATTATTAATTTATTATACACAAAACAAAAGGTATTTTAATAAAACGCGTATAGGTACTAAAAGATCAATATTTAAATTATATTTAAATTGGTGAAGGTTTCACAAAAATACGCTTGGTAGATTTTGCGCCATTCTCAGTTTTTTATCCGCGTTAGACATAACTTTACAAATGAATTTCACTATGTAATATAAACATAATCTAAAATATTCACATATTAAATTATTGAGAAAATGCTTTAATTTAACATATATTTTTTCAAATCATTAAAATTCTCCTTTAGACGTGATTTTCAGTATAAAATCATTAAAAGTCGGTTATCGTCGCCTTAACAGAGTATAATGAAACGTAACTAAGAACTACCCCGATTAAACCAGCTTTATAATAAAAAAATGTGGCCGTAACGGAACGCTCGCCAGATGTAAAACATGGCGGGAAGTAGGCATGAGCCGCATAAGAGAGCGTCATGGCGTTTGCCGTCACAGCAGATGAGTCAATCTTACCAAGGCGCGCCATACATGTTTTACATCAAGCTGAATTGAAATCGGACCATTCGTTTGGGAGCTAGGATGCCAGAGATACACAGAACAAAAAACCGGCCAAGTGCGAGACGGACTCGCGCACGAAGGGTTCAGTAGAATTATTATCTAAGGTAAATTGCGGTTTACGATTTATGACGTATTAAAAAAAAACTACTTACTAGATCTCGTTCAAAGCAATTTTCGGTGGAAGTTTACATGATAATGTAAGTACATCATATATTTTTTTTAGTTTTATCATTCTCTTGTTTTAGAAGTTACAGGGGGTCACACACATTTTACCATTATGGAAGTTTCTCTCGCGCAAACTATTCAGTTTAGAAAAAAAATATATTAGACACCTCAGTATCATTTTTAAAGACCATAGATAGATACGTATGGGTTTGAAGAAAAAAAAATTTTTGAGTTTCAGTTCTAGTATATACCCCCAAAATTTATTGTTTTTTTCTATTTTTTGTAAAAATCTTAATGCGGTTCACAGAATACATCTACTTACCAAGTTTCAACAGTATAGTTCTTATATTTTCGGAAAAAGTGGCTGTGCATACGGACGGACAGACAGACAGACAGACATGACCAATATATAACTAGGTATAAGGTGTAGATTTAGGATTTAGTTAGTAAGGCCACTCTGTCACATTGGATCATAGATCTATAATGATAGTGTAGGTAAGATTGTTATAAATAAATATTAAAAGATCCGTTTTTTGCCATTTGGCTACGGAACCCTAAAAACTTGTCAGACTTACACTCGTAACACTCCTGGGTGTCTATGCCTACTCCGAACATAAATCTGAAGTACCGACCGAATGTTCGGCCGTTTTGCTTGATTACGGCTAACAATAGCTGACTACGGAGACAGAAAAAAAAAAAACGACAGTCAACGTTTAAAAAAGGCCTTCGTAAGCTCCTTTATAATTTTTACCGATTTTAACACTGTCACAAACCGCTTTAAGGCTTCTACATAGCGGGGCGACTTGTCGCGCGACGCGACGCGACACAAAGACACCGCCCGTCCCGCGACATGCGGGGCCTTTGTGCCGTGTCGCGTCGCGCGACAAGTCGCGCTGGTATGTAGAAGCCTTTAATTAGACTATGGATATAATAAAATCAAAATCTTTGTGTTATAAACCTAGGCGATAAGGGTCATTGGCATGTGTCATTTTTTGTAAATTTTAAGGTTATCTTCAAGGCTGCTAAGTCATATATTATAAGAAATATAGTTTTAAATTCTTTAGAGTAAGCTCTTTTAAACGATATCCAACAATTTTGTTAATTAAAACTATTGTTTTTAAAAGACCGAACTGAAAGAAAAATCTCTCAAATGTATCTTTGTACCCACAGCTAAGGATCTGTACGGGCATGTAACTGATTTGTTAGTATATATTTGTTTGGTGCATATCAGGGCGGGGGGGGCTAGTCCGAACATAAATCCGAAGTATCGGCCGAATGTTCGGCCGTTGCTTGACTACGGCTAACAATGGCTGACTATGGCGAAAGATAAAAACCGGGCAAGAGCGAGTCGGACTCGCGCACCGAGGGTTCCGTACGTATATATGATGTTGATGATTTTTGAAAAACTGTGCTCGTATTTAGGGACATTGTTTTATTTTTCCTGTAATCTTTACATAAACTTCTATCACATAGAATAATTTCAGATTTTTATCTATGCAAACTTCGGAGATAAGGGGGGGGGGGAACAGTATTATTTTTTACTACATAAAATGTATGTTAAACTAGAATGCATACACATCAATTCTATACCACGTGCCGCTACAGTGGCGACATTAATGTAACACACTGGTAGGGCTAGTGGCCAGTAATCATAAAAGTTACAATAAGATAAAATGATTCGAAAATAGAAAAATACATTCAAAGTCAAATTGTTTATTTCAAATAGGCACATATAATAATACTTTTGAACGTCAATATTTACAAAAAATTGAATTGATTCTAGTCGCCCCTTCGAAAAGGTAGTTTCGTATGGCGAAGAATGGGCAAGAAACTCCACCGTTTTTTCAAACAAACTAAATAATCATAAACGAACCAAAATCACTCTGCGCAAAAAATCATTCATGGCGCTAGGTACTTACTAGCTGGCTTAGGGGCGGGACACACAGAAATGACGTAAGACGAGGTCGCGTCGCAGACGTATGTGCCTGGGACCACGTCTCGTCCGCGCCCTGTCTTTTCTGTTTATTTTGTGTCGCGACGCTTCTATACATTTTGTATGAAAATTTATTCAAGGCGCGCCGCGTCTGCGACGCGTCCTCGTCTTATGTCTTTTCTGTGTTTCCCGCCCCTTACGTTCTACTCGGAGCGGCAACGTCTCGTTTCGGATGCTCCAATCAAAGCGCGTAGTACGATCGGTCCAATCGCGCGGTGTGAGTGCAGCGTGGAGGTGCGTAATCACTTATCATCCTCTCTTATTAGCTTATCCACTATCATCATTAATCACTACTTTTAAATCTCAATTGTCTTCATTTCAAACTTCATAGTTTTCATTGTGACTACCTCGTCGGCGGATACAAAGGGCTAAACGGCGTTTCATGTAATCTCGCTTTTTTTGATAATTTCCCTAAGCGTGTTTGTTATTCGAAGATACACTTTTTGTTTTACGTTTCACTGCGTCAATGTTTTCCGCGTACCTACATAACGAGACATTACGAATTCACGATGACAGGTTCACACAAGCACTAATCTTATATATAAAATTCTCGTGTCACAATGTTAGTTACCATACTCCTCCGAAACGGCTTGACCGATTTTTATGAAATTTTATATGCATATATTCAGTAGGTCTGAGAATCGGCTACGATCTATTTTTTATCCTAAGTGATCGAGACTTACGCGGGTGAAACCGCGGGGCGCAGCTAGTAATACAAATAAAAGTCCTTGTCGCAGAAGATTTAACTACTAGGTAGAAAACGAACGAAAACAAATCAAAGCGTCTTTATCGCAGTACCCAATGCTCTGAGTGGAATACCTTAGTCTAATTACTGTCCTAATTACACAAAAATATATAAATAAAACAATAAGTAGGTGACGTTTTGCGGAAACATTCACAAAAACATTACGCCGTCGTAATATTTGTGCGCACGAGTATGAAGAAGTGTGTCAAGGACACGGGCCTCGGCTAGCACTAGAAAGAAGAATTTGAGTTAGGAGATCGGGGCGGGTGGAGGAGACGCCGCGCGCCAGTCACGCCGCCCGATCGCCGCCCTAGCGCTCTCTCTTTCCTTCAATTCACCTACTTTTGCACGTTTTCGCTTTAATTTCATTGATCCGATGTTATGATACGTGACCCCGGCAAATGACCTCTGCGCTTCAGTTTATTAAGCACAGGTTGATCCAAGATGCTATTTAAGTAAATTGTAAATAATAACGTTTTCAACACATTTGCTCAAAAAATGCATTTACGAAGCCTAGCACCATACAACGGAACGGGCGGTAAAAAAGGTACTCTCACATAAGTAGGTACATGTTTTACCGTCCCCTTCGTTGTATAGCGCCGTGCGTATTCTTTACGGTTTTTTTAATACTATAAAAATGATATAAGGTTTCCACCAAGGAGTTTCAAATTACGAGAATAAATAAGCTGAATAATCGAACCTCCTTGGAAGCACTTTTGCTCAATAGGTACGTTTATTTCACTTTATTATTAAAGAGAAAATGAGACGAAAGATGTAGTACTAATTTTCACCATTTGCACGTGGCGCCTTTTGCAAATTCACACCATTTTCTTATAGAAATGTCAAAGATTATTTTGACATTCCGACTGATATTTACAAAATAATAATATGAGTTCAAGCGAGGAATCCGATATTAATATGGAATCTACTGCACCTGATATCTTGAATGAGCCGCCAAAATCGTGAGTGCTATTTAATGATTTACAATAATTTTATATCATGGAAGACTCGAAGAAATACTCAATCATTCTCTTATACTTAATGTTTTGTTGGTTACCTATTGTACTGTTTTCTCGCAAATGTGTTGAAAAACATTGTATTATGACACACGCGCGGAAATTGGTATTTACAAACTCGTGACTATGGTAACCCCTCGACTTCGTCTCGGGCTTACATTCGTCTACTCGTTTGTAAAAACCAACTGACCGAATATCATAAATAACTATTAATTAAATTAAAATATCATAATCAAACGATATCGCGAAACCATACATGCACGTGTGGTAAAATAATCTCGCATTAAAGCGGCACGCTGTTTGTAAATATTTAATTATTGTAGTAATATTTTTTTTGTTTTATGAGACGAAACTACAAAGTTACGGTTTTCGGACTTTTTTCTTTACTTGTGCTGTGAGACCTTGCTTCTTGCCAAATTTCATGATTTTAGGGCAACGGGAAGTACCCTATAGGTGTTAATTTATTTGCAAGTATCAAAATATGTCCTAAACCGACGTATTTTTTGATTGCGTTGACTTGGAAGCTTGATTTTTTTAGAGCTTCAACGGACCGTAAACTTACCTACGTATTTGATATTAATTTCAACTTCATACACGTTCCTGGGAACAAGGGTCTTGACAGAGTGACAGACGGACAACGAATTGATCCTACAAGGGTTCCGTTTTTTCTTTTTGAGGTACGGAACCCTAAAAACTATGTAACTTTCAAACTACTTAAGATATTTTCATGATTTGTTTTGTATGAACAGACTATTTTATCATCTATAATTTATTTTATCTGCATGTGCTTAAGAAACCGTACTGCGCGGTGGCGCGGCATGATTGCGACGCGCATTTGTATGGTCAAGGTCAACGGCGATTAGAAAAGAGTTTCCGTGCAGTTTATTCTCCGTTCTTCTCCATAGGAACCTACTACGCTTTAGAATGCACCTAGCTCGATCTTTCTGACTGTCCAACCCCTTGAAAATTCAAAAGTGGTATTGGTTTGTTTGAAATAAATCCTTTGAATTTGACTTTGATTCATTCGTCATCATCATTTCAGCCGAAAGATGTCCACTGCTGGACATAGGCCTCCCCAAAGGGGAGGGGGGGGGTTGCCATTATCGCCACACTTGGCATGTTGTCAATCGCAGTACGGTGTTATAATGTATAGAGAACGCTGCTACCCATTCTCTAGTAAGCTCCTTATATAGTCGCCTTTTACGACACCCACGGGAAGACATAGAGGGTTGTGCTATTCTTTACGTCCACTTCATCCGTGACACGAACAACCTTGTGAGTACATAGGGTGAATGTGGTGTACGTGAATCATAACGTACGGCTGCACAAGCCTGAGCTGTTGGCAGAGCTGGGGCTGCGCGCGCCGCCCGGATGCGGAGGCGCGCGTCGCCCGACGCCTACGCTACTGGAGCCTTGCTCTAGAGGACAAACCTGAACAAGTTGGCCCCCTTGTCACGAGCCATAAGATTATTAAATATTATTTCTATGGAGGTAGATTTATTTCATTGCAGCCTGAACAGATTCACTGTAGTAGCACTGAAGTGCATTGAAAACATTTAGAGGCCTTTTTATTATTTTTGTTAATTTAGTATAAGTATAATGTAAGTTTTATTGTAGTAGCATCGCATTGGCACATAAAGCTGTTATGGTGTTATTTACGTAATTTTTAAATAAATAAATATATAAATAAATAACGCCAATGCCCGCTCGCGATAGCTCGCAGGGAATATGTTCCTCTAAGACATGAATATCTTAATCATGGAATTTAGTAAGTATTTTTGTGCCTTATTAAATAACAGCACTTTGCAGTGAACTGTAATTTTCGGTTCGTGTCTATCGGACAACGGGGTGGGGAATTTTCAACGGAAATTGCTCTTCGATCTCAACGAAACCCACAGAATGGAAGTACTGAAAACTGAGTCAAGGCTTTAACTTATAATAGAATTTTGATTAGTTGATCAATTTCCAAGTTTACGGATTGCAAGAGGGTGGTTTCCGACCGAAATTGTAATGTTATAATTGAATAGTTCAAAGTGACTTGTTAACGCTCGCTGTATATTTCTCAAATTGATGTTGGTATTATAATTTGAAATTCAATATTTTTGTTGTCTAAAGGGTTAACAGGGATGAAAGTTTAATTTTGACTGTAAAAACAACACAAATGGAATATAGGTGCATTTAATAAATCGACCATCGGTTAAAATTTGAATGCATACCTCATGTCATTCCGCCACTCCGCCATTACGTGCTCGGTATTTCTAGTAGTTCGGATTTTTTGAATGAAATATTTGACGTAGCGGGTGTCGGTGGGGGCAAGTGGGGTAGAGCGGCCGGCCCGAGGGTGGGCCGGGAGGATGACGTGTTTGGCGTCGAGTCGACCGTCCCGCCGCCGGTACGTACTACGGCCGCCCGAAGCTATCCGCGCTATAGATTAAACACACTAACGAGTAGGTCAACTGCGGCTTGTTTACATGTTTATTACGACACAGAACTGATTGGCTAGCAGAGCTGGCTGCTAGTTGCAAATGAAACAATGATGTATTGCACCATTTTGGAGATTGAAATCTGTGTCGCTTGGTAACATTACTTCGTTTAGGCAAGATAGTGACGGCATCGATGCCTTAATTGAAGCTCAGCGTAATGATTGATGGGACCTACCGCCGCGCTTGCAGCAAATAATAAACGTATTTTTTTTTACGTTCCATATAGTCTTCAGAAGCTTGTAATAAATTGTGCACGTGTTCTAACACAATGATTCTAAACAAACTTTTTCACATTTTGTAATAGAAGTCACGAAGCGTCTTGAGCCGAGTGTACCTTACGCGGGGGATTTGTGCGAGTTTATTTATTATGTGCTCTTCCGACAAAACGGGTTATTGTTTAAATAAAAAAAAAAAGGTTTTAGTTAAGGTCTAGCACTTACTTCCTGCAATGAACAGCACACGAAAGTATTTTTTAAATCTTTCCTGCAAAAACCACAAAGATACCAACTTTAAAAATCTTTTTGGGAATGCGCTGTAAAAATATTTGCTATTGAATTCATCCTAACTACGGAACCCTTCATTGTACTTGGCCGGTTTTTTTAGAATAACACAATGACAATGACAGAACAATGACGTGGCGCGAGTGTAAGATGTACTCGTAGCTGTAAGTTTTATAAGTATCTGAAAGTTGTAGGACATTATTTGCCTCCGCAAAATATACCTATTCGGGTTGAATTGAGCATGCAGCATTTGGGTTTTTTGTAAAAATATTTTGCCAAAGCAGAATTTCGATAGCAAAAATGTGGAAGTCCAGCGAAAAGCCAATGCGCCAGCTCAGTTTAGTTAAAAGCAAAGAAACAGCAGCAAAAAGTAACAGAGAAGCGTAAAATTGATCCATGGTAGAGTAGTCGGATTTCGAGACCTCGCATGACCGATAACAGGGAGCAAAAATTGGTTGAGTAACGAACTCATTCCCCCTTATTACAAAACAAGGTTTATTTTCAGACCCAGGTTTAAAACATGGACCCATTATTGAATTTCAAACTTTATTCCGACTATGGTAAAGTTCCTAAACACAAAACTGACAACTTAGTACCGAACTAAGTTTTCATTTTTGTAAAAAGAACGGTATTTCAATCACTGTTACGTTCTTATTACAAAAACTGGCTGCATGGTTCAAGCCATGTCAAAATATGAATCTTGTTTTGTAATAAGGCGGATATGGTTTAGTTTATGTTGAAGATGATTTTCTACGGGAAGACTTCTATTTGCTCATTGCAGCCATAGATAGAAGGTCGAACTTTCTTGTTTGGCTGTAAGGCCTACTGTCCATCTACGCGTAGCTTCATAGAAACGCGTTCGTCCGTATGGCTTGCTGCTTACATAAAAAACGTACCGGTACCACTCGATGTTGTCCGCCACACGCAGGCACGGTAGGCGTCATAAAGCCTGATTGAGGCAAGCGCGACGCTACCGCACCACCGCGCACCGCCGCGCCGCTGCACATTGGGCTGAAAATGCAAAGTGTGGACTTAAGGATTCATATGGATATATTTGGACTCTATGTACCGTTACAATGATATTATGTTCGAGTACCGTGTCCATATTCCCAGTAGTTTTAGAGATATAAGGGATATTGGGATTTGGGGGTTTAAGGTAGGTTTTTATTTTTTTTTTGTTTATTTATTATTTATTTATCCCTAAGTACAGTACGGTTGATTTTCAGCCAAACGCGCGACGGGCTGAAAATAAAGCTCCATATACTTAGCGTCGCTCAAAAATCAAGTACTTACCTAATTTTGAAAAATTAATCATGCCAGCGTATTTCCATAATGAATAGCAATATTTTATGTAGGGGAACTTTTTTGATAAAGCTATTATTTAACAAGTTATCTGCGATTAAATATTTTTTTTGTACGGAGCTTTACCGTTTTTTTTTAGTTATTCCTTATTCTTAAGCTTTCTTAAAATATTACTTTCCGTATTATAGAATGCATCATATAAGCTATATTGTCACTAAAGCCTGAATCACGGAAACCCTCGGAACATTGACATCTTTAAAGACAAATAAAATAAAAAATTAGCACGTCATTTTAAAGTTACTAACTGCAATGTTATGGCTTTTCTTCTACACCCACCTAAGCCCCCCCATCCACCTACCTATCTACCTACACCTTACCAATGCAACTTACTCTAAACAACTTACAAATGCAATGAAACAGGGACATGGTACAACCAATGATGGCAATACGGCCAGACGATTTTTTGAGAATCCTGCAACTAGCGCTAGAACTGGTGTAGATGAAAACCTTATTCAACGGTTTTCAGTCATTTTAGAAACACTTTCCTCAGCGTATGTCATTAATACGCAGAAATTCAAAGAATTCACAGACCAAACTCTTTATTCTATAAATGGACGTGTACAGTTGGTATTACATGCCTGCGAGCGTTCACAAAATTCTTGTTCAAGGAAAAATAAAAAATTGTAAGTTTCGGTTTACTTTCAATTGGAAACTTGTCAGAGAAAGCCTCTGAATCCAGAAATAAGGATTTTAGAACATACTGACAACATCATTCCCGAAAATTTTGCAGAAAGGCAAGCAATGATAATATTATACACAATTTAATTTTAACATCTGATATATATCGGCAAATAGACCTAAACTTCGTAGGAAACACAAAGTTTTATCAACAGCTGCACAAAGCTTATTAATAATTAATAATAATTCGGATTGTGAGGCCGATACCGAGAAAGAGAACTTGGCTTTTGTCGATATTAATCTTTTCCACGGTTCAGAAAGTAAGTCTGACTAACCGTTGCACTTAAGATCTTCACATATCAGCCTCCCACTAATTCATAAAACATCTATATTTTTTGTATTCTTCCATGTGGATTATGCCTTATGGGAACACCATTATAAAAAAGATTCGCTTAGTTTTTAACGTCGTTAGGTGGTGAGGAAGAAAGGACATTTAGTAACTTTTAAATGACGTGCTTGCATAAAATACTTTTTATTTATTTTCAAAGTTGAAAATAAATATCAATATTCCCCGGGATTTCCGAGATTCGGGCTTTAGTGGTAATGTAGCTAATATGATGCATTTCATGATACGGAACGTTATATCTTAAGAAATTTTAAGAATTAGGAATAAAATAAAAAACTGGCCAAGTGCATGTCGGACCACGCACAATGAAGGGTTCCGTAGTTGGGATGAATTTATCCCAAAAACAAACTTAACATTGTAGTTGAAAAACATGCTCTCCCATACATCGATATAAGTTACGGTCAATTCTCCAACTGCAAATTTAAGTTGGTCGACTATTACTCGTTAACTTGTGAAGCCTACTTAGCTGTGATAGTTTTCCTTTTAATTTCGTTATATATACTATTGCCATGAATTTTTTCACATATCCAAAACCAACCATTTAGCTGGCAGGAGGGGGGGACACTTGACTCTAACAAAAACTAGCACTTTAAAGCTTAATATTACGCAAACGGCTCCCTTAATTGAAAAATGGTTTTGCCAAACCCTATACTAAACTATTTTTGAACGGCCTATCCAACGATACCCCACACCATGGAATAGACGAGAAAAAAAAATATCATCCCCATTTCACGTGTAAGGGAGGTACCCTAAAAAAAAATGTTTATCATAATTTTATTTTACCATTTTTTTGGCATGATTAATATGTATACCCATGCCAAATTACAGCTTTCTAGGACTAAGCGTCTCTGAGCTAAGCTGGCGACAGACGGACGGACGGACAGACAGACAGACAGACGGACATGGCGAAACTATAAGGGTTCCTTGTTTACTACGGAACCCTAAAAAGCGGTTCAGCTCCATACAAAAATAAAAAGAAATCGCAAATAACTTTATCAAAAAAAGTTCCACTACATAAAATATTGCTATTAAGTAATGGAATAAGCTGGCATGGTTCTTTTTTTTAAATTAGGTACTTGATTTTTGAGCGACGCTAAGTCTATGGAGCTTCAATTTCAGCCCACCGTGCGCCGTCGACAGTTTCTGCGCTACAGGCGTCTGTCTAGCGTAGGCTAGAAGCTGCGTCGATACCACGTAGCACCGCTACGTAGTCGTGTAGCAGTGCATAGGCCGCGTCGATACCACGAAGCACCGCTACGAAGTCGTGTAGCAGCGCGTAGGCGCCGCGACTCACGCAGGTGCTCTAATTGTTTCGATACAATTATTAACTAAATGGATTTCGACGATGAAACACTATTGTCAGGCCTTGCAAAGGGGTTAAACTTTCTAGCTCAGTCGATTTGGAACCTTATTCTCATAGTAATAGGGTTAATATTTTAAGGTAGCCGTTCAAACAATGTGCGCAATTGCTTTAAGCCCTCGTGGCGTATAGGAGATTGGTGCAAATACTAGTCCGCATCGGACACAACAATAATTGACGATTGAAAATTTCTGTTGGTTTCGTATGCGCCTTCTTGTAAGCATATATATATATATTGATTACGCTTCATTGTTGTCTTGGTGAACCTTCATTGTGGTCTTGGTGAGAATAGAACCGATTGGTTCTATTCTCACAGAGAAGAGGCCTGTGTCTCCCAGCAGTGGAAACATTTTAGGCTGATTAAGTATTAAGTTAAATCATTTTCTACGGCTTTTTTTAAGTGGAAAAATCCAAAATGACTTCGTATTATCTAATAATGCTTGTAATTACACAAATCGGTAATCGACACATATCGACGCATCAAATGGAATGCAATAAGCTTAAAAGCCCGCTGCCGTATGGAAGCTAGAGCAAAGGCAGCGTGGGAAACCACCGAACATCGTCGTGTTGTCAATCTGTATTGAGGAATACCTATACATTCAAACGTTTCCGATAAAAAGTGTAGGGTGCGGACGGACCCGAACTGAAGCTACCTACCCACTCAACTTTTAGAGAATTTATATCAGTTGCACATTTTTGCGCCAGGCTGCCCTTGGCGGCAATTAAGCTTTGTTAAGCGTTATCTTCTGTGAATAATATGGTTGGCAAATTTTTATTGAGGGTTAAAAACTAATTGAGTCTTCTCTCCGCGAAACTGTCGCGGTGTTTATTAAAAAAAATATATATACTCGGTTGTATTTCATGAAACTACGATTACGAGGTACGAGTAAGTATAAGTATGTTTCGTAATTTTCCTGTAAATAATAATTATTGTTCTTAGATACTTAAACCATACAGTTCAAATACCTAAGTTGGAAGGTTTAAAAGGGCAATGAAAAGATCTAGAAAGTAAGGGAAAAAAATAAAAATAAATTATATAGATTAACAGCGGTTTATACCTTGACGAAAGATCCCCGTATAAAACTAGGTATAATGTAGAATTACAGTCCATCGCTGTGTTGTTTAATACTTTATAATCATGTCTTACACGTCCTATAATCATTAAGTTCTGTGCTAGTGTTGGTACTTCTGTAATGCCTAGGCCGCACTCATCGCGATAACGCGAATATTCGTGTCATGCTCGTGCAATGTTCGTGATAGCACGATGTATGTAGCCGAACATTCGCGAATACTTCGTGACTTCGCGCGAAGGCGAATACGCTTCGCTCCACTGTCTTCGATTCGATTCGTGTTCAATCTGCGTAAGTATGACCATGTATCCGCGCACCGACTGCTTTTGAAATGGTTACCAATTCGTCAACGCAGAGAGTTGAGGGCTCTGTCTATGCTGTTCTCTATTCTCGACAAACCCACTTCTCCTTCTTACCTGACTCAAAATTTAATACTTATGCTCTGCTCATAGTAAAAATCTTCGTTCCACCAACAATCGTCTTCTACGATGTCCTTCGCACCGTTCTGGCTTCATTCATTCTTCTTTCTTTGTCCAGGCGGTCTTTCTTTGGAATGCGCTCCCTCTGAAATCAGGACGGCACCCAGCCGGTTATCATTTAAAGTGAAGGCACGTGAACATATTCGTCAGAAGTTGGCCGAAACATCTCAACGGTGATTGCTGGAGTGGTTTTCTTCGCTACCGGTCGTTATTTCTCCTGACAAAGTTTATTTTGGTATATTATGTATGTAAGTATGTATTTGTATTTATTTATGCTTGTATTTTATAGATATTTCCGAGCTATCTATCCCGTACGTTGCACCTGCCATGTTTGGTCTCTGCATCACCCTAAGGTTGACTGGTAGAAAATGCCTCAGGCATTAAGTCCGCCTTTGTACAGTGTATTTTTTACTTGTGCATAAAGTTTTAATAAATAAATATATAAATATTCTTTGTATTGTGGTGTGTGCTAGCTAACATAAAGCAAATAATCTAATTTAATGTTTTGTGTTGCATTTTACATTTTATTGTATAAATTCAAGTTTTATATGTGAACAGACAGCTGTGCTGCTGGGGAGTTTGTTGCGCCACTTCTTCCCAGCTAAAGCACTAGGAAGTGGTGACGGGTGGGGGGCGTTTTTGGGGGACTGTCTCATGTAATTTTTGACGTTCGAAAAGTGCTGATTCTCAGCCTAGTTTGAATAAATGACTTTTGATTTTGATTTTGAGTGCCGTATCAATAAATAAATAAAATATAATAATTTTGTTCCAGGTAATATTCAGTTCAGCAGTGGAAAATTATTTTGGTGTTGTTTGTAAGTAGGTACGATTGACGACCGACCGGCATGAGGACGTCAAAGTTTGTCTTAGTGGTGCCGGTAAGTCTAAAATTTTTTGAAAAAAGTACTTTCATGAATCAGTTTCAATCAATGACGTGAAGTAGACAAGTTTTCGATTCTGTTTACATAAACAGATGAATACAGCCGGTCTATTCTGTAAGAATCTCACCGTGAAATCTTAGGTGAAGTGAGATTTAAGTGAGCTGTCATTCCACCATAGGCTATACGAATCCCTAGGGATTGACACTATTGACAGCTCAATTCAAGCTCACTTCACCTTGGATTTCACGGTGAGATTCTTACAGAATACATCGGCAGATTCGAATGTTTATTTCCAGTGAGCACTTGTCCCTTATCTGCATCACAGTAACACTTTGCTTAGAATATTCCCGAAGATTCAAGTGAAAGTCTCTTTCTATATGTTTACTGAAACTTCCATCAAATACTTATTCAAAATTAATGCATATAGCTATAGAACAAAAAGCGATCAGATGGATTGGTTAAAATAGATTACTAACATTCGTCATTTAAGCCTCGCCATTCACTCCGCCTGAATGCAACGGACGACCGTCCGAACCATTTTACGAATAAAATGCATACACACTTTGCACAAACAAAACTGAAATATCATCACAAAACGACAAAACAGTTTGTTCCAAATTTCGGCTGCACGGCGTGTTTTGCCACTGGCGATACAAAAGGGGTTTGTGTAACTTTTCGTCTGAATTCAAATAAACGGGTAAATCCAAACCAAATAGTTGCATGGTATAACAGAAACACCGTTCGTATCGTATTTTGTGATAAAATTGGGAAAACGGTACCGGAATTACTTCCCCAGTCTATCTGTCCTCTAAATTCGACGAAGGTTAAGAATAGATATTTAGCACAGTTCCGTTTGGTGCCGGACGTAAAGAATAGCACCATCCCATTTCTTCCCGTGGGTGTCGTAAAAGGCGACTAAGGGACTTACTAGAGAATGGGCAGCAGCGTTCTCTATGCATTTTTTTTTAATAATACTGCGATCGCCAACCCGCTTGCCAAGCGTGACGATTACGGCAACCCCCCCCCCCCTTTTTGGGGGAGGCCTATGTCCAGCAGTGGACGTCTTTCGGCTGAAATGATGATTTAGCACAGAGCTGGAGTATAAATATTGACCTAAAGTAACCGTCATGAGAAGCTATAAATACACAAAATTGCAAATTATACAACTATCAACTTTAAACTCAAGATATCTAAGTTGATTTATGAATGAAGAAATTATCGCTAAACGTCATAAAATAATTTTAGTTGCAATGGAAACTGAACCATACGCAATTTCAGTTAAAGTTTTAAATTCCAAAGTATGAAATTTATCTCGTCTCATGGCGTTGACTTTAGATGCTGGTAGTTATCTAGCGCTTTCCAAGATACCTACTGGTCTTTCGATTTCGACACGAAACAGGTTTCGGTACGATAAATAATTTACTGAAACGCCAGACATCCTAATCCTATCCTAACTAATATTATAAATGCGAACGTAAGTTTGTTACCTTTTAAACCACTGTACGGATCATCCTGAAATTTTGCATATACGTTGTCAGGTGTACAGAAACGGACATAGGGGTACCTTACATCCTGAAAAAAAGTAGGTACTGTTCCCGAGGAAAACAACAATGACGTTCTTATGATAATAGATGGCGCCACGTGTCTTTCGAATTAGAAAAACTTAAAAATTTCAACTGTCTAACTATCACGGTTCATGAGATACAGCCTGGTGACAGACGGACAGACAGACAGACAGACAGACGGCGGAGCCTTAGTAATAGGGTTCCCGTTTTACCTTTTGGGTACGGAACCCTAAAAATGGCTTTACGGATTGGATTAAATTTGGCACACGGACAGACCATAACCTGGATTAGGACAAAGGATACTTTTTATTTCGATATTCCTACGGAATCGAGACTTATGCGGGTGAAACCGCGGGGTGCAGCTAGTTTTTAGGGTTCCGTAGCCAAAACGGCAAAAACTTCCTGTAAGAACTATACTGTTGAAACTTGGTAAGTAGATGTATTCTGTGAAGCGCATTAAGATTTTTACACAAAGATAGAAAAAAAAAACGTAAATTTTGGGGGTTCCCCATACTTAGAACTGAAACTCAATTATTTTTATCAATCCCATACTTGTGGGGTATCTATGGATAGGTCTTCAAAAATGTTATTGAGGTTTCTAATATAATTTTTAGGGTTCCGTACCAAAATGGTAAAAAGGAACCCTTATGGTGAGACTAAGTCTGTCTGTCTGTCTGTCTGTCACACCTGCATATCTCAAGAACTACTACAATCAACTTGAAATTTAGAACAGTTTTAGATGACGTTTGCCCAACTATTTTGCAAGCAATAAAAAAAAATACCTTTTTTGCAAAAGGGACTGAGAGGGGGTCTTAAAAATTTTAAGTGGTGCTACTAGGGCATGTGGGGTATCATATGAAATAACGCTGTTTGTACATTCTCAAACATGTTTTTTTAGGCAGCATAGATTCCGACTTTTGATGAAAAATGTAAAAAAAAATACCGTCCCCACCCCCTTATCTCCGAAGTTTGCAGAGATAAAATCTGGAATTATTCTATATGATAGAAGCTTATGTAAAGATTATAGGAAAAATAAAACGATGTCTCTAAATAGCACAGTTTTTCAGAAATCATCAACATCATATATCCGTACGGAACCCTCGGTGCGCGAGTCCGACTCGTTCTTGACCGGTTTTTTATGGATACGGAACCCTTTGTGCGCGAGTTCGACTCGCATTTGGCCGGCTTTTTTTAATATAAAAATCTTTAAAAGATATAATCAAGTTGCACACCATCATAAATAACTACTTTCCTCAATTTTCTTGAGGACAAACTCCGGACCAAAATTCATTGTTTGGCTCACTTTACATAAATTTCCATCAGAGTAACTGAGTCGCTAAACTGCAAAATGGAAGGCTTTATTGCATAAAAAACGTTAGACATCAAAGAAAAAGTAGGTACCTAGCAGTTATATTAAAAAACAGATTACAAAAAATTAGATGAAAAGTGACTGGTCACACATATATTATTAGCTTAAGCGCTCAAGAAACAAAACAATACGAAAGATACGATTGAATTAGGTAATTATACTCACCTAAACTTACTTATTTATACAGTAGGTACTTACTAGCCGACCGAGCGACTGTCGTTGTCCTGTACAAATTTCAATAAAAAAAATTGTGTAAATCTGTTGGAAAATGGTAAAATTGAAAATATAACATATTTCTGCGTGATCATGCTTGAATCTTGAGTTATGGTCTTTAGTTCGTACAAAATCCCATACCAAAAATGATGTTCAGTTTTTCCCGATGTTCCAATTTTTCGGTGACTTTTCAATTTTTTCTTATAGTAAAAACTTTATTCTGACTATTACGAACATTAGGGTGCTTGTCCACGAGCGATTTTCTCGGCGATTTTTGCGCGAAAGAAATACATTCACACAAAAATCGCCGAGAAAATCGGCGAAAAAATCACTCGTAGGCGAGCACCCCATATGAAACAAATATTTTCCAAACCGGTCCAGCGTTCTCAAGGGATGCGCTTACCAAACGAACAGCATTTCATTTTTAATTAAATATCTTAGAAGACATGTTTTAGGTATATTAAAATACTAGCTGACCCGTGCCCACTTCGTTGGGCGGTAAACATTTTACCGTCTTTTCATTTTTCGGATTAAATTATGGCCTTATGTTATGACACTCACAAAATAATAACGTGGCTTTCAATGGGTAAAAGATTTTTCAAAATCGGTTCAGCAGATCCAGAGATTACCCCTACAACCTCACAAACTATAAAATATTAATATAAGTAGATGAAGCAACGGTTTAGCAATATCCTTAAAAAAAATTACTCGCTTTCCGTTTGCTCACTATAGGCAACCGACTTCTCGACAAAATCAATAGCAGTGAATTGGGACTGGGATTGTGAATTCAACTGCACATTTACCGCTGAGTCGGTGACGGTCGGTGATTCTTCAATTTTGCCGGCGTGAGGGGTCAAAAGATATTTTTAGAGTTCCGTACCCAAAGGGTAAAACGGGAACCCTATTACTAAGGCTCCGCCGTTTGTCCGTCTGTCACCAGGCTGTATCTCATGAACCGTGATAGTTAGACAGTTGAAATTTTCACAGATGATGTATTTCTGTTGCCGGTATAACAACTAATACTAAAAAACAGAATAAAAAATATATTTAAGGGGGCTCCCATACAACAAACGTGATTTTTTTGCTCGTTTTTGCTAGATATTGATAACGGCAACAGGTAGACGCTTGAAATATTCACAGAATATTAAGTTATATATTCAATTTAAAAATAAATAATTAAATTAAAATAAACCAAATATTTAAGGGGGGCTCCCATACAACATACGTGATTTTTTTACCATTTTTATAGATAATGGTACGGAACCCTTCGTGGGCGAGTCCGACTCGCACTTGGCCGGTTTTTTTATTATTTAAATTAGCCAACGGAATTAAAACATCAAAATGACCTTCAATAAAGTTTCCTGAGAATCGGATTATTTTGACTCCCTGCCGTGCTTCCCCAAAACCAGCAATAAAAATACCATCCTGAAACACCTGGAACTCAAATGAGAATAGTTCTGCCGCTGCCTTTTTTATTTTGGTTGGTAAATTATCAAATAACTTCTCCTGCTCTGGCCGGAGCGGGGAGGGCGTGTCAGACTGTTACTGACTAAAACCCACCCGTGTTCCTTCAAATGCCTGTGTGCCAGGGCCACGATATCCCTTTCGGACAGGCTCGTAACCCTGGCAGGCATTAGCCCTTTCGGACCCCGTCAATTGGTGCTGACATCTCTTTGAGGCGCGCGTGGAACACAACGCGCCGTCGACCCGGGCCTGGTCCTTATCGGACGGCAAGCTACCCATCGCTCACCGTCCGCAAGCCGGCGCCCACGGTGGCCGGGAATCGGCCTGCGATTCCCGACGCCCGGGGCGTCTCCTGCGGTGACTAAGGGCGTGAGGGCGCGAACCCTGCCTCACCCTCACGCGTTCCGCCTCCTCCTTCGCATGCATTACTGCTTTGCAGAAGGAGGTGACGGCCTTCCGTGCACTCTCGCTTCGAACCATGGCCTGAACCAGGGCCAAATGCGAGAGATCGCCACCGCCGAGCGCCACGGTGAGGACATGGCGGTGCTCTGCCCAAGCAGGGCAGACCTCAACCGTATGCACCACCGTGTCCTCCGGGCGATCCACACAGTGGTGACACCCGGGCGTTTCCTCCCGCTTTATTCTGAATAGGAACCTCCCGAAACAACCGTATCCGGTGAGGACATGCGTCAGGCGGAAGGTGAGGAAGCCGTGGCGCCTCTCTAGCCACTCCTCATAGAGGGGACTTATCGCCACAATTCAATTGTTGCATGCAAATTCTTTGCCAAATAGTAAATATCCCTGGCGATGGCGCATGCTTATTTTCATCTCTCTCCTATTTGGTGAACAGTAACGTGGCCATGTCATTGTCTTCTCAAATTCGAGACAGCATTGTGTGTCACGGGTCTAAAAACTGGGAAATATTCCAACCTTTCACCCAGGATCGGTCAGGAGGAGCTGGTTATGGTTCAAAGCGTGAATACGTCGCCGAAATGTCTTGTAATGGCACCTACGGAACCACCTGTGAACTCATGGCAGCGGGAGAACTATTCCCATTTAAGTTCCAGGTGTTTCAAGATGGTATTTTTATTGCTGGTTTTGGGGACGCACAACAGGGAGTAAAAATAATCTGATTCTCAGGAAATTTCAATGAAGGTCATTTTGATGCGTGTCAGACTTTTACTGACTAAGACCCACCCGTGTTCCTTCAAATGCCTGTGTGTGCCAGGGCCACGATATCCCTTTCGGACAGGCTCATAACCCTGGCAGGCATTGGCCCTTTCGGACCCCGTCAGTTGGTGCTGACATCCATTTAAAATGGGAATAGTTCTCCCGCCTTTTTCCAACCCTTACAACACTAGCCTAAACCAAAGATACTAAGCAATAAAATTAAAATACGAACGTAGGTATTCAAGGACACTTTTTCTAGTAAGAACGACTAATACTAAAAACTATTATAGTAATACCACAGTGTGAAATACCTACACAATAAGTAATTCGCAAAGAAATAGAAATAACAAAATTAGGCAATAGGTAAAAACACATTTATTATCCTCCAATTTAAAATTAGGAAGCGAAACAAACCAAAACGAAAACCAAACAACGACGATGAAAAATATTTCAAAGCAAATTAGTAGTAAGTAATAACAAAATATCGCAGAACAGAAATTTCGGTAACTATAGCTTGAACGTGTATCGCTTAGGTTTGTATTCTGTGATTGATACATGACTTCGTTTTTTGATACGATCGGCTTGCAAGCCGTGATTAAGGTTAAACATTGTGAAGTTTTCCCCTTGGCATTCTCGACTTTAATGCTATAAACTCAACGTTCAAATTACCTGAATACCAATTAGAACCTCATTTCATTATCTTTTAGCAGATGCCTGCATACTGAAAAATACTTGCCACCTAGAACTGGCATAAAAACTTTAGAACGTTATCACGCCTGCACTGAAACATACTGGCCACCTAGAAAAAAAACTAAATATAAACCTCAAGAAACTTCCAAAAATTCTTATTTCAATGTAAAATATGCATTAACGCGTTGTCGTAAAATTCAATTTAGATCTTTATCGGCCTCCGAATTCTAATTTCAATGTAAAGTATGCAATAACTCGTTGCCGTAAGATTCAATTTGGATCTTAACTGCATTTGGTACATTTTTCATACAAACATTAAAAACCCTTATTTTCACCCTTAAGCGCCGAATTTCGTAAAATCCTTTCTTAGTGAGCACCTAGAAGTCGAAAGGAACAATCAGGCCAACATTCATGTCTCTAACTTTAAAAACATAGGACTTTCATACAAACTTTGACACCCCTTTTCAAGCTAAGGCGCGCTTAAGGTGCGAATTTATAAAAATCCTTTCTTAGTGCGCGCCTGCACCCCATAGAGAGTGCTTGTGCCAAATTTTAGACCTCACGGCCCAGTAGTTTCCGAGATTTCGTGATGAGTGGTCAGTGAGTGGACTTCTCTTTTATATATATAGATATTCATTGTCATTGACTTTACTAATAGGCCGGAATAAACGTGAAAAATCGTAAGTTGAAAATTACAAAATATTTGTTTGTTATTACATGCATTTAAACGTTTTGACGAGGGTTTCATGAAAATTAACGCCACCAGTGGGCGCCACTTTGACAACACACACACACACACCACACACACACACACACACATCACACACACACACACACACACACACACTATGTCTTCCAACATTGTACTTGCACATTTTTGTGTGACAAATAAAATTATCTTTCTTTCTTTTTTTTTCTTTCCATTTCGATGATGAATATAATATGTATGATGCCGTTCATCAATCGTAATCTTAAAGAAACTAAAGGGCGCTTTGACACTTTTGACTGGTCCTGACCTGACGTCCCAGTGCTGCCAAGATACTGCAGTGCCTCGAGCATGTTTGCCGAAGCTAGGGTCCCGGACTTTTAGGCCATCATGAGGTCGAGGGTCGCGTCTTTTTGTCAAAGTTTGAGACGCTCCAGTAACAGCATTTTGAGGGTTGTCTCGTGCAACCTAGTAAGCCACTATTTGTGCCCTGGGTTTCTGTTCACCTAAGCGAGAGCAAAAAATTACGAAAGACTATGTTTTTGAAGCATAGTCTTCAAAAACATAGTCTTTCGTCATTTTTTACATTTTGATACCTCCATGTTTTATTTTATTTTAATGTTTTTACTTTTTACAATTTAAATTGTCTATGGGTATTTTGCCTGAAATTTATTTTATTTTATAATAAAACTGAAATAAATAAAAAAAGCCGTGGCATCAGCTAAGAAATGACCAGTCCCAACTGACAGCGCCCATTCACGAACATGACGCATGGATCAGCACCATTCACCTCAACCATTTTGAAGGAAGCTAAATGATCCAACACGTGCCACCATGAGCGAGACATCTGAGTGAGCATGACATACTCTCAGACGCCAGGGCACATTCAAGTCAATAAAAGATATATTACCCGGTAAATGGTAGCTCTTTTATACATTGTACTCCCACCTGTGCCATGAAATTATATAATACAAAGGAGATTGAGTATTTTCAAATGTTAATGAATTAGTTGTGGTTGTGGAGCAGGATCAGCATTGAGCCAAGCATTTTTATCAGCGATGTAATCCCCTAACTGATATATACTATACTGATATACTGCTTTCATAGTGTGCGTTTTATACAAGATTTGAATTTCGTCTCATTCAGTATCCAGTTATATCTTGGTATAATACATGCTGATTGAAGGATTAAGCTCAACTCAAGTGACCGCATACGAAAACGCTGTTATAATGGTTCCGTGCACTCAGAGCGGTTTATCGGTATCATGACTATTAATCCTCGGGTGAGAGCCGTGATTTTACATAGTTCTGGAACGGTTGGCAGTACCGTGTATGTGGGAAGGGCTTAAGGCTGCAGTCGGTATGCTCGGGCTGATCCTAGAGGAACGCTTTCAAATACAATTTTAACAAGCAATTTAAACTGTAGGTACTATGGGACTGGAGACTGAAATATAAATCCACCCTTTCGGAGATTTTCCCCGTTATGCTGTCTGTTTGTCGTAGAGAACTCCTATTTTACTCGCAGGCACTGGGAAGTAGACATGGGCGAAATAACTCACTGAAAAGAAAAAGAGCGATTAGCTTTTTCACACTATAGAGCTATATCTTCTAGCTCACTAGCTCATCTATAGCTCAGTGACTTAAAGAAACCTACTGTTAGCACATTTGATTCACGCCGCGCGCGCGTCGAATGAGACGGCTCGGCTCGTTCAATTGTCTATACTCGTAGCTCTTTAGAAGTTTGGACTCTTCGTTACTCACTAGCTCTTCTATAGCTCAGTGACTCAGACGCCGACTGTTAGCTCATTTGACTCACGCCACACGCGCGTCGAAGGAAATGGCTCGGCTCGCTCAATAGTCATTGTCAAATGGTGAGTCAGCTAACTGAGGTAGTGAGCTATATAACGAGCGAGTGAGTAACCGAGAGCGACGTCAATTGAAAAGAGCGAGCTATTTTCTATCACTCGCTCACGAGCTACCCATGTTTACTAGGAACTGGTGAAGGGCGGGCGTTGTCGGAGGACTGTCTTATGTAATTTTGACGTTCGAAAAGTGCTGATTCTCAGCTACCTTGAAATAAATTAATTGATTTTTTATTAAATAAAACACGACAATCGACGAAGTTATTCTTGAACTACAGGTGCTTTAACAAACAGACAGAGAGATGGTCTATTTTATAATACCAGCCAGCTATGCCCAACCCACGACAATTCTGCTCGCTCGATAATAAGCGGTCAGTCTTACATTGCGTGTTTTAAATGTATGTGCTAATAATAGCCCTCAGTAATGACAGATTTAACCGTGATCAATCATCGTGTCGGATTGCCACTGATCATTTTCCAGGATCAAAAATACGTACCATCGCATCGGCTTGAGCTGAATAAAATTATTAACGATACTACCTGCTTGCTTTTATTGTACCGAGGCAGTTTAACCATAAAATAAATTTCTCATAGCACTCATCATCATCTTCATTTCAACCGAAAGACGTCCACTGCTGGACATAGGCCTCCCCCAAGCACCGCCACTTTGACCAGTTCTGTGCTTCCCGCATCCAGCGGATACCTGCGGCCTTCATAAGTTCATCGGTCCACCTTGTAGGAGGCCTTCAAACGCTACGTCTTCCGGTACGCGGTCGCCACTTCAGAATCTTTCGGCCTCATTGGCCATCAGTTCTGCGAGCAATGTGCACTGCCCGCCAACAGTTAATAATGTTAATTCTTTACTTAAGACGGAGATATATGCCAGTGACCTTGAGTAGTTAGCTTTCGTGTTCTGTACTGAGCTCACGCAACGCGTCGCACGTTCAGCCAGTAATAGGACTCGCCCATCAAGGAGCGCTGTCCCCAATTTGACGCATTATTAATTTATTATAAAAAAAACAAAAGGTATTTTAATAAAACGCGTATACTAAAAGATCAATAATGAAATTATCTAATTGGTGAAGGCTTCAGAAAAATACGATTGGTAGAATTTGCGCCATTCTCAGTTTTTTATCCGCGTTAGACATAACTTTACAAATTAATTTCACTATGTAATATATAGTGAAATTGACATAATCTAAAATATTCACATATTAAATTATTGAGAAAATGCTCTTATTTAACATATATTTTTTTTTATCATTAACACTACTCGTTTAGACGTGATCTTCAGTATAAAATCATTAAAAGTCCCTTATCGTCGCCTTAAAGTAAACCCGATAAACTAACCCGACGATAAATTAATCACATTTTTGTGGTTATCCTATTTATTTATTTAAATACACATACAACTATCATCACAGGCTTACCTAATACAATAGTTAAGCTATAGTTATAATACTAAACATCTCCCGCTCTGGGCGGAGCGGGAGGGCGTGACAGACTTTTACTGACTAAAACCCACCCGTGTTCCTACCGTTGCCGGTGTGCCAGGGACACGATATCCCTTTCGGACAAACTCACAACCCTGGCAGATAGTTATAATAGCTTAGAAATATTAGACATACAATTAAATTATGAACAACCAAGACTAATTTTACAAAATGCGGCCCGTGTGAATTCACTCAGAGTACTATTAAAGAATTCAATCTGTTGGCACGCGTTTTTTTTTTTAATATTGTAGCGGCATCAACATCGCCACATGCGAACAACGCGTCACACTGACGTCACGCAAAATCCTGCATCGCGCAAGCAGAGTTTACCGCGCGACTAGCATATATACAACATCCCGACAACACCCGTCTGGCCCTTTTCTATAGAGAATGAGTGAACTTTATGTACCCTGTTCCTCATGCATCTAAAATATTATATTTTATTTTTAAATTTTAATTAATATTATAAATGCGAAAGTGAGTTCGTTTGTTTCTTGTTTATTTGTTACGCTTTCACGCTAAAACGGCTGAACGGATACGGAGGATATAAGATACTTTTTAGCCCGATATTCCCGCGGGATCGAGACTTATGCGGGTCAAACGCGGGACGCATCTAGTTTTTCAATAAATACAAAATGTTAACGTTTGCGGATTTATGAAAGAAAAGAATTAAAGGAAAACCATTTATTGGGACTCGCACAGATCACAAATTAAAATAAAACACACTCATAGAAACATAAAGAACAAAACTAAAAATAAAACGAAGTAAAAATTAAAATAAAAACAGAAAGTCCTGTACGAGGCCAAAAGGCCCGTATCTCAGCATGATGCTGCGGCACTTAAAAATAAGTGTCGCAGCGCTGGTAAGGCCCGCTGTGATGATAGGTACAAAGCTGTATACTGTAGCTCTTATCGTGTTACCCGGTAACTGTAAAATACTGGTATTCATCTGCTTCCGGTTAGACTGGTAGCCGACCCCGGTACCTATAGCTATGTTTCTATACAATTAAATTAAATGCAAGCGTGTTCTGTACTGAGCTCACGCAACGCGTCGTACGTTCAGCCAGTAATAAGACTCGCCCATCAAGGAGCGCTGTCCCCAATTTGACGCATTATTAATTTATTATACACAAAACAAAAGGTATTTTAATAAAACGCGTATACTAAAAAATCAATAATTAAATTATCTTTAAATTTGTGAAGGTTTCAGAAAAATACGCTTGGTAGATTTTGCGCCATTCTCAGTTTTTTATCCGCGTTAGACATAACTTTACAAATTAATTTCAATATGTAATATAAAAATAATCTAAAATATTCACATATTAAGTTATTGAGAAAATGCTCTAATTTATCATATATTTTTTTCAAATCATTATCACTACTCGTTTAGACGTGATCTTCAGTATAAAATCATTAAAAGTCGGTTATCGTCCCCTTAAGTAAAAGTATTATAGTAATTGTTGTTTCTTTCACGAATACTCGTAATCACCGTGAATATTTGATACCTATATGCATTCATAAAGCATTAGATGGATAAACACTTGTATTGTTCCCACAATAATTTTCCTTTACTGAAGGGGAACTAAAATGACGGCGGTCGTCAATTGCAGAGTGGAAACATGGAGTGTATTCATGATAAACATCCGGCCAAGAGTGAGTCGGGCTTTCACAATTAGGATTTCGAACCAAACTATACGGAGCAGTATATGGAACGGTCGCTGATAGGGGGATAGCGCAAGTTCGTTAATTACGGTAGTAATTAACAAACCTGCGCTAAGTTCTCAAAATACGACATCATTAATTCATAGATCTAAATGGAAATAGGGCCAAGGAATAATTTATCTGCGTGTAAAAGATTAATACTACATGGACTGTACCTTATCGTATCGAAGAACACTGGACTTAACATTATACGACATGTCCCGGAATTAAGGGGTCATTGCACTCATCGTTATGAACAACTTTTACTGTGGGAGCAAACATGAAATCGCGAAAAAAAATCAGCTTTTCCCTACATTTTGACGAGTTATGCGAACATAAAAAATGTAGGTAACAGCTGAAATTGTTTTCGCGATTTCATGTTTGGTCCCATAGATAGTAGAATTTGTTCATAATGATGAGTACAGTGACCTCTTAAGAGGTTGTGCATTAGTTCTGGGAAATGTTGTATATTTTTATTTTTTAATCCCTGTAAGAGATTTCTCTAAGGGGGCTCGTGACTAAGTAATAACGGCTTGAGAGATGGTTAAGCTACGCTTGCCACGGTCGGTTCGTGGATTTGTTACCTCTATTACATGTAAAGATCCCTCCGTGCCTCGGAAAGCACGTTAAGCTGTTGGTCCCGCTTGTCGTTTGTAGGTATTTGACAGTCGTTACGGGTAGGCAGGAGCCCAAAACTCCGACAACCAGTCTTACCAAGGGATATCCTGTTCCGTGTCGTGCCGGACGTAGAAATAGCACCACCCTATTTCATCCCGGGGGTGTCGTAAAAGGCGACTAAGGGACTTACTAGAGAATAGGCAGCAGCGTTCTCTATGCATTTTAACGCCTGCCAACCGTGGCGATTATGGCAACCCCCCCTTTATTGGGGTAGGCCTATGTAAACCAGTGAATGTCTTTCGGCTGAAATGATGATTACTATCTTGTTAAGTATAATTTGAAAGAGATTTCTTTCAAAGGATATCTAACAAGATACCTCGTACGTCTGTGAAAACTTTTTCATTATTAGGATAGAAAAGACCAACGAAAAAAAAAAAATTGGTCTTCGACTAGCAATCTGCGTGCGCGTCCTAACATCATGCCAAAATTCAAATTCGTACGTTGAATAGCTCTTGAGAAAAACCTGTGCACACGGGTACACACGGGCAAAAAAAAGACCTTATGAAGGTTTTGTTTCCTTTTAGGATAGGAACTGGTAGGAACCCTAAAAACTATATTTATAGGCGTGTTCGACGTCGAACAGTATTTAACATAATCACCACTTTATCACCCCTTTTGAATCGTTTTTTTAGCATCATAAATACAATGCATATTTGCGGCTTGTGTATGAGGAAAACCGGTGAGTCATATTCGTGCACGAAAGATTTTGTTGGTAACATGCAAGGGATTATTGTTTCACTTGATTGCATTGCGTGTTTCATAAATTCTGTCCATTTTGCCTATATATACAGATACAGCATAGTACGATACAGAATTTAATTAAATAAAGAGAAAAGGAATACACAAATTAATGATAACAGCTCCAACATGATTCTTGAATAAATACGTAACGCGAAACTGCGAATATTATTCGTAAGAACGGATACAGAAGGCTTACAAATGTTTTGTTGTTTAGACGAAGACAAAATGATAAGCCCGAGAACACGCAATAATGCAGACTTTAGAATAGACTAAAACCGTTTTATAAAATAAACATCTCCAAGGGTATTTATTTAGTATCTACGTATTTGAAAATAACTCTCGAGCCTCGACTTCCCAATCAAAGCTACAGCTATTTGGCGAAGGTTTAACTCTACGGAGCTTCTTGTACTTACACAGGCTAAGGTCTAAAAGAAGAACGTTTAAAGTATATTATGGTAAAGGATTGACGACTTAAATACCTAGAAAACTTCAGCAACTGTCTATTAATAACATCTACAAAGCGTTTCGTAATAACCAATCAAAATATCGAGGTAGGAAGTAATTATATATCTGTTTTTAGGGTTCCATAGTGAACAAAGAACCCTTATAGTTTCGCCATGTCCATCTCTCTGTCTGTCTGGCTTAGCTCAGATACTCTCAGTACTATAAAGCTGTAATTTGGCATGGGTTATACATATTAATCACGCCGACAAAATGATAATACAAAATATATATATTATACTATTTTTTTTTGTGGGGGTGACATATATTCCGAAAATCGTATCGCATCATAAAAAAAAATTGAGATTACAAACTTATACAGGGTGTTTGGTGCATGGACCGACACAATTTTTTGGAGGGTTGGCAGGGTAATTTGCGAGGTTTCACCCAAAGACCCCATGTCCTAAGTCTCACGGTTATTTAGATATGATTTTTTTTTATTTTTTCCCAAAATTACCCGAAATCTCGCCTTTAAATCGTCATTACTTTATTGTTTATGGTTGTAATTGCACGAAATACCTTTAATTGTATTTTGCAATGTATTCTCATTCTAAATAAATCATTATTTGGTGCAATTGATCTGCAAAAAAGTACTTAGGTGCTTCCAAAGTCAATTTTGTTTTTAAATGTGTGTAAAATGACAACTTCTAAATTCAGTATAAAAAAAACTAACAGCCATTTTGAAGTTCGTTTTATTTAAAAAAGTTCTCTAGCTTATACCCTTTTTGACGGTATGCTACATGCATGCATGATGGAAAATTAACAGTGACGTATATCGAATACATCGATATAAGTCACTGTTAATTTTAGAACATGTTTTTCAACTACAAGTTAGGTTTGTTTTTGGGATAAATTCAACCCAACTACGGAACCCTTCTTTGTGCGTAGTCCGACACGCACTGGCCGGTTTTTTATTTGTTTAATTATCCTATCTTTCTGTCAGCACGTGTTTCTGTGCGAAATAATCCTATATTTATTTCTGCTTAATTATACACTTACCCCCAACGTGAAGTAAAGTAACAACTAGTCTGTTTATCCATACATCAGATTAACCATACTTTTTACCTGACTAAGGCAAAGCCGAAGGGGGTTATGATTTCAAAGTCAAATAATTTATTTCAAGTAGGCCACTTACAACCACGTTACAACGTCAACATTTCAAGAAAATTAATAATAATATAATCTTTATTTATCCAAAAACATACACCGTCTTATTACAAAAAAATGCTTAAGTACTGTTTTATACCAAGACCACAAGGTCTAGGATTGTTACGGTATTCAAGTTAATATCAGGCTCAAAACGGTTTCTTATTACAAAACGAAGACTTTCGAGGATAAGTTAGTACCAAAGAAGGTTCATGGTTCCACAGTTAGGAAACAAAAATGGCATTCTTTCATTCGTTCATTCTGCATCTATTTGAAGCAACGTTTCGTTTCTCTAAATAAAATATAAATAAATAATTATTAATCAATACAAAAATATGTCATAAATCGTTCTTTGTTTAGGTTACAATATATTGAACAAGCACAACTTGTACTTTTGACGTGCTTTTTATAATCAAGTTATCATATTTTTTAACACCTCTAGCGTAAAGTGGAGTGAATTACATAGGTACGGGGCGCGGCACTCGTAATTTGAGACGAATGTTTATGTTGCGTCCATAAATAATAAATCTTAGTAATAGGTACTGTTGATAATATGTGGTTTGTTCGTGAGTTGTGTCTGGTTAAACAGTTGAAGATAAACTTAGTAAAACCCTAAGACGACCCACTGACCAAAACATGGATTTTTAATTAATATTAGGTAAGCAATGCTTTGTATCATCTTATTTCGACTGCCTAACGCGAATGTTCATATTATTATAGGAAATATTACGTCGTACTACGTATGACGATGTCTGTAAGAGCACCGAGACATCTCCAGCATAATTATCCAAATCTTCCAAATCCATCAAGTCAATTTATAAATAAAAAGCCACACAATAACCATAAACGCTAACCTCAAATAAATTAGTACCGAAGTTAGTCCATAGAAAAACTAGGGGTCTCGGCGGACTATCTTTAGTACCATAGCTAGTTCATGAACTAGTGATAAACTTCATTTTATAATAACGTTTTATTTAGTAATGGTGGCAAACCTAGTAATTATCCTAGTACTAAATTTAGATCGTGTTTTGGAATAAGACGGACAGAGTTTGAAAAACTGTTTGATATTTGGTTTAGAAATACATTTATAGGTAGTTTAAGTTACAAAATCTGTACAAGAATAATACTCTACCTCTTAAGCTAGGGATTAATAGGTAATTTAAGAGGTAATTGAATAAATTCTAGTCGCACTACCAAAAGGTAGTTTCATATGGAGAAGAAGAGAAGAGTTTTAAAATATCATCATCTGCCAAGCCTTTCTCCAACTATGTTCGGGTTGGCTTCTAGGAGTGTTAAAATATATGGTTATCTATTTAACCACTATATTTTCAGGAAGTACCTACTCTTTATACTCCTCCAAAAACGTAGGTCTACGTCCCCTGGAGCTAAAAAAAAAATCAGACTACTAAGTTACGCTATAAAAAAAGGGCCATTTATGCGACATATTTTGATACTCGAAAGTTAATCAAAACCTTTATGGTACTTCCGGTTTACCTAGAATCATAAAATTTGGCAAGAAGCAAAGTCTCACAGTACAGGAAAAAGTCCTAAAATCGTTAATTTGTAGTATTATCACATCATCATCATTTTAGCCGAAAGACATCCACTTTTGGACATAGGCCTCCCCCAAGCATCGCCACTTTGACCGGTCCTGTGTTTCCCGAATCCAGCGGATACCTACGCCCTTCACAAAGTCATCGGTCCACCTTGGCCTTCCAATGCTACGACTTCCGGTACGCGGTCGCCACCTGCAGAACCTTTCGGCCCCATCTGCCATCTGCATAATATACTGTTATGTTATTTAAGTGACACTCGTTCTTCAGGAATAATCTGTAAGAATCAGTCAGTGTATCAGTTTGGTGACATTATGTAGTATGCAAGAACGCAGGCATTCATTAATTCTCTAAAAACGAAAAACTTTGCAAGCAATGGAGAATTGCTACGAAAGACTGCGAAGTCGACCTCAGGACTGCTTCTCACATCTCGGTTGCTCCCGCGTCACCAGTCCTGAGTTTCTATTTAGTTTGGCTGCTGAGACCATAATTACAAACGTAGTATACAGGGACGTTTTATAAAGAGTAAATGCGGGAAATAAAGTGAATTGCGCTATACATGCGATTTTTACCAACCAGTCAATGCCCAAAAAGGTTCGACTGGCTGTTCCCAATGGTTTGCTGTTACCCACGCTTATGTATGGAAGTGAATGTTGGGTGTGGCATAAGAAGCATGAAAGTAGAATCAATGCTGTGGAAATGTGTTCCTTGCGAAGCATGTGTTGCGAGACTGTGAATGATAGGCTGAAAAATGATGTGATAAGGCAACGGTGGATGTAGTGACAAAAAATTAAAAGAGTATGCTTAGATGGTTTGATGTTGGAAACGCCGGAAGGCACGCCCTAGCCTAGAAGAACATATAGTGACTTTTTTGGTGGTGATGTTCTTCAGAAAGGTTGGGTTCGTAGTACTCAACCGGCGTCCGTGTATGACCAGATGTATAGACGTAAACGAAGCAAAAGGAGTATGTTAGTACTAGCTAGTAAGTAGTAGTGGCATAGCAGAAAGCGTTATATAGTTTATGCCTTCCCCCACAGGAAGAAGGCGTGACTTTATGTATAGTATTTATGTTTTATAAAAATAACATAGCATGACGTCTGTATTCCCGAAGGGTTAGGCAGAGGTGTACCTACCTGTAGTACACCCACATTCGATTTCGCCAGATAAGTTTAGGTCCCATGTAATACAGGGCGAGCCTGTTGTCATTAACCGGGCACAAATTCAGACTTCGGACTGTAACTGAGAAATTCCAGATGGAAAACTCAATAACACTTTGTCTGTCCCGGGAATCGAACCCAGGACCTAATGATCAACAGTAGCGCTTGCGACCAATAGATCAATTTGGCTGTTATTTGTATATTATGATGTCTTACGACTTCTACGCGAATGAAGTCGCGGGCATAAGCTAGTAAACAAATAAGACACAACAGTTTATAAGAGCTTTAGCTCTCGATTACACATTATTTTTAGTATACCTATGCGAAACCTGAATATAGTTTGTTCAGAATAAGGAACTGAATCGATTTCAATATTTTTTACACCATGTTATATTTTGCCCCAAAAATATTTAAGTGTGATAGGAAATATTATCACCATTTAATTAATTACAATACAATCCCCGTACGGTTAGGTACCTACTGCCAAATTATTATCAATGAGCGCAAGACGACCCTGGAGGCGCGGGGGCGCCGTTAGCATGCTTTTGTACGGACAACCCGGTAACATAACAACCTTGCGATTTTTCATGATACAGTTTTGATTTTTTTTTGCATAGATTCTTTACATAAAAATACTAGACACGTGTTTCGGGTTTCGCATAAATACTAAAACTGATATTGTATAATACACGACAACAATAGGTTACAGGTTAATGGGGATGTAGTAGTGCCTGTCACCGGCACTAGAAATGAGTGTGGCGAAAGGTCATTCACCTGGATAGTCGATGTCCGCGTTAGAACACACACGCCACATGAGGGACTTACTTGCAGTAGGGTTGTTGTAAGACATTTCACACCGTAATTATATACATTTGTACCAGTTTGGATGTAGCTTTTGTCAATTGACTAAGGTTTTAAAGGATATTAGTAGTTTAGTTTTGAATACACATGCAAGTTAAAGTGTTACTGATGTCGTGTACTTACAAACTAAAATGAATTGCTTATTTTTCTTTCTTAAAAATGGTGTTTATAAATTAACCCGATAAAGTTTAAGAAGTGCTTTAGACCATCGAACTCAATCCGCCTTATTAGAAAACAAGATTTATATTTTGACATGGCTTAAACCATGGAGCCAGTTTTTGTAATTCTTTTTACAAAAACTGGCTAAAGAACGGTATTTCAATCACTGTTACGTTCTTACGTAACAGTGATTGAAATACCGTTCTTTATACAAAACTGAAAACTTAGTTCGGTACTAAGTTGTCAGTTTTGTGTTTAGGAACTTTACCATAGTCGGAATAAAGTTCGAAATTCAATAATGGCTCCATGTTTTAAGCCTGGGTCTGAAGATAAACCTTGTTTTGTAATAAGGGGGAATAACCTTTACTATGGGACCAACTTTGAAATCGCGAAAAAATATCTGCTGTTTCATACAGTAGGTATTAAACATAGTTATACAGACAGATTAGAGAGACATAGAGTTATTTTTGCATTTAAAATATTCGTCTGGTTTGATTTACTAATACACCACATCACATCACACCACACCACACCGCACTACACTACACCATATCACACCACACCACACAACACCGCACTACAATACACCATATCACACCACCGCACTACAATACACCATATCACACCACACCACACTGCACTACACTACACCATATCACGCCACACCACACCGCACTACACTACACCATATCACACCACACAACACCGTACTACAATACACCATATCACACCACACCACACCGCAATAAAATACAACATATCACACCACGCCACACCACACCACACTACGCTACACCACACTTCACCACACCACCACACTTCACCCACAATCTTCAACAATAACTTTTAATTTTGTACAGTCTCCTCCAAAGGATTTATTGGAGGTTATAATATTCATATTTTTAAGACACCTTTCTAGAAAAGAAATAAAATGTTTATTTATTATTATTCATAATATCAAGTGCCGTCCCGTCCGCTGGTTTGCGCTAGCCCTAAGTTTCACCCCTAACGTTCGCCGTCACTTTATACAGCAGGTACGTGTATCAGGGTAGGTACCTATTCTCTACGTACTCGTATTCAAAGTTTATGCTAACAAGGTGTCTATATTCAGTGTAATTACATCAGCAATCTGAATAATCAACGTCAGTAACCTACTTGAAATGAGACGACGACATTCTATTAAAGGGCCCTTTTCGGTCCGTCTACAGAACGCGATAACATTGAACGAAAAAATAGTGTGCGGAAACATTTGATTTCATTTCAATAAAACTTGTTCCAGGAAATACGTTTCTGAGTAAGCCTCAAGTTTGTGAAATAAATGTGTGTCATTTAGAATCTCCATTACATGTGTGAACCTCGCATGAGATGAAGATGTTTTCTTTACTTTTACAATTTATGGGTATATTATCAACGGCCAAAGTTCAGATAAAATTTGTGCAATAAAGCAGATATTTGCATGCTATTGGATTTGTTCACATACGAGCGTTTGTATGAATAGTATGACGGGTTGGCCATACGGCTTTCACCCGAAAGGATCTGGTCAAACTATAAGCTAACACTTAGTCCAGTCCCCAGGGGTTATGACCTCGGAATTCAATGGCTTTGAATGAATTGATGTAAAAACTTCTGGATAAACTTATCGAAATACTAAAAAGTTTACTACTTTTTTTTCTATCACTGCAGTTTAGCCTAGTTACTTTGATCATCTTTGAAATTCCGAGAATTTTGTTATTTTAGAGCTAAAGTGACTCGACTACCCGTAAATATATTTTTATTTCACCACTTAAAATAGTTTTCATCTACGAGCTGCAATCTCAATTAGCTGCAACATTTTTGTTCTGTAGCTCATAAACGCTGGCTCCCTAAGACTCAAATGGAACTTAAACTTTATTCTCATTTTATTTAGAATATATTTTTGATAACCACTGTATAAAGTTACGCCTTCATGTGCAGTACAACCGCGAATAAATAAATACACTAGTCGGATTACGAGCGTTGTAAGTTACGTAAGTACCTACTTGATTTTTTTTATTTAAATGTTATATCTTTAGCTCTTACGGCGTTTTTAAGTAAAACTTTCATTTCACGTATTTTTGAAAAGTGTAATTTTAGGTACCTACGTTACTCATAGCGTTTTATTATTTAAGAGGCAACTCAGTTTGAATACGTGAGCAAGATAGGTACCCACTTAAGTTTTCAGGATAGCCTTAGAAAACTTTAACCGTAAAATCAGCCTGTAAAAATTGACCTACTGCAGGTCAACGGGCTCTTTGTATTGAGAATGAACTACGTGATTCTGCACCGCTTGTTTGTGAGTTCCCAGGTTACGATGTTTTCCTTTACCGTCAGATCATTATTTCAGCCGAACTAAAGACGTCCACTGTTGGACATAAAGCCTTCCCCAAAGGGGGGTAACTGTTATATACTATAATAATGGTGGTGGTGGTGTCCATAATAAAGAGTATTCTATTCTTTTCTATTCTAATATTTTGGGGACGTTTTCCCTTAATGCAACGTTTCGAAAACACGGCATTGTATAAGAAACGGAGTTTGTAAACCATGAAATAAAATTAAAACGGAAAATTAATATTTTAAAATTAATAATCAGTTGCCGCCTTCACCCCTTCGTGGTTCCCCCGATTCCTCTAAACTATAAGTACCAAGGAAACACCATCGCTTCATTGTTTATGTTCACTTATTCCGTATCACAGAAACATCAGACTCAGTCGGTTTGCTTTCAATAAAGTTTCAGTGATCTCCTACACTCTCGCACAGCATTACAGGCAGGGTTGCCAGATGTGATTTCTCAAATTTCCCCAGATTCAAAATGATTTTCCCGAAATATTATACCTTTTCAAAATACACCCCCAAACTTAATTTGGTGGAATTAACAAACGAAATTCACAATAAATGTTATTTTTTACAAGCTTTAATTTAACTTGCAATGTTCGTAACAATGTGAGTGGTTCGCTCCAAACTATTGTTCTGCCACTTGTTGTTGTATTATTTATTGATAAGGCATAACAGTTTCCAGTTCTTAATAATTCTACATCTCCGTCTCCCGCAGAGTAGACATTTATGGAATTCAACCGGTTTATCATTTTAGCAGGCGCTAGTCGGCTCAAACTGTGAATATTTGTGATCTCGGATCTTTCGATCTTTTTTCATTCATGGTTTTTACGGCACTGGAATCAAGTCTTTAAGGCCTCGTCTTAAATGTTTAAATGCGTTTCATAGATTTCAGTATTTCTGAAATGTTTGTCTTAAGTATGTACATATAATAGGATATTTCATTCTTAGTCAAATATTCTATTGTATTCTTAGTTTGTGTAAATTATTTTATAACTACTGCTGACAAGATAGTGAAGGAAAACATCGTGAGGAAACCGACATGTCCTAGAACCAACAATTTTAAGACATGTGACATTTACCAACCCGAACTAGGCCTGGGTGGTGGAGTACAGCCCACTCCGTCTCACCGAGAGGAGGCCTGTGTCCCAGCAGTGGGAACATTATAGGCTGATTAAGCTTATTCTTAGTTTTGTTTCTTTATCCCAGACAATTACTGCCGCGGCAGAAACCACAGGCTTTTTGCTGTGCCTCCATGTCGCACCGTTGCGCGTGCTAAGTCCCCAGTAACTCGCACTCTGGTCGCACTTAATGCTCTCTTGGATTCTAATCCAACAAACGATCTGTTTGCGGATGAATGAACGAAGATTTTATTGGCATGTCAGAAATACTGTGAGAGGGATTCATTAAAGTATTGTAAATGTTTTATTGTTTTTACATTTCCTTTTCTATGTGTAAGTATGCGTCTCTGCCTTTAATTATTGTAATTGGTTCCGTGTTAATTAAAGTTAAATAAATAAATAGTCAACCCCAAACCCCAAAGTCAATTTTTTTCCCCAATAATTTCTCCAAAGATATCATTTCTCCAAACTTTCACCAAATACCAAATTTTCCCCCATAATAGAAAAAAAAAATGATCTGGCTACGCTGATTGCAGGATGTGGTCCATTTGAACTGGCCTAGCGTAGGACGTAGTTCCAATAGATTGCGAGGCCAGCGTATACTGGTTTTGTTACCTAGTAACTGTACATCGCAGGCTGTATTTAATGCAGGCGGTTTTCAATGGAAACGCATTTCAACAGACAGACTGGTTTCCTATACACTTAGAAACCGCAATGTGAATGTAGCCGGTCTCAAAAATCTTAAAAAACAGTTTTTTTTACAATATTTAGTAGTTTAGTTAGTTGCGTTAAATATTGTAAAAAACAGTTTTTTTCTTCTTTTTCATAAATTTAATTTTACTAATGGTACTAAATTAAATGCATAATTAACTATACAAAATGAAAATATAAAAACAAAAGAACACTTGCGTCGAAATACTTCGTCTGCATCGCTGTCATCCGGAAACGTGCAATCTATATAATACTTACTAATTCCATGAGTAGTACTTACTTCTTCCATGGTCAAGCATGCTGTCACTCCTGTCACATAACTATCTTCAAGTCATGAGGTAATAGGTGTGTGTCTGTCAAATGCATGGTAGTGTGTGTAATTATTTAATTTATTTATTTAATTACGGCACTCCAACGACTTATTCACTTATACATTTTTTGGGGTACTGTAACAATTAAACTTAAAATCTATAGAGAATTGGTCACTTAAAAAAAAAAAAAAAATTGGTTTTATTAATTTAATTTATGTCTAATGGATATAGAACATTAGTTTTTGTTTATACTAAACCTCTTAAGGCCATAGTAAAAGTTGTTCATAATGATGAGTACAATGACCCCTTAAGAGGTTTAGTATAAACAAAAACTAATGTTGTATATACAAAAATATTAGCTCTCTGCAGTCCTCCACCATTTTAACTTTAACTGTGGCAAATTTAATACCTCGTTCGTGTAATTTTCGTAAAAAGGGGTACAATGTTTTCGCTTCACGTATTAATGATCAATAATTAAATGTGAAACATGTTTTGGAAGTTTCTTCTACCTATAAATACTGTTTTAGCCTGCGCCGTAACTTTGGAGAAAAATCAAAATCAAGATGTGGTAACACCGCCACTTAGTGCTAGGCCCTTTAGGTGTTCTAAAGTAGATATAGTCTATACACCTACCTATATGAAATACAAAAATCTATAAAAAAAAAACTATAAATTCGAAAAACTATAAGCAAAAATACAAAAAATTCTATTACAAGTTAAAACTACAATAGATACCTAAGCGAAGCAGCTTGTATATGAATTTTACGTCCGTACGTTACGATAATATTAACTACTTCATATGTAAAAAAAAAATCTACATACCTGCTACTATATAAATAAATAGGTAATACCTTTTTTATAAAGAAAAAAAAGTCAGTTTCTAGGGTTCCGTAGCCAATGGCAAAAAACGGAACCCTTATGGATTCGTCATGTCTGTCTGTCTGTCCGTCCGTATGTCACAGCCACTTTTTTCCGAAACAATAAGAACTATACTGTTGAAACTTGGTAAGTAGATGTATTCGGATCTGTAAACCGCATTAAGATTTTCACACAAAAATAGAAAAAAAAAAATTATGGGGGTTCCCCATACTTAGAACAGAAACTCTTTTTTTTATCAAACCTATACGAGTGGATCCATGGACAGGCCTTCAAAAATTATATTGAGGTTTCAAATATATTTTTTTTCTAAACTGAATAGTTTGCGCACGACACACTTCCAAAGTGGTAAAATGTGACCCCCTGTAACTACTAAAATAAGATAATGATAAAACTAACAAAAATATATGATGTACATTACCACGTAAACTTCCACCGAAAATTGGTTTGAACGAGATCTAGTAAGTAGTTTTTTTTTAATACGTCATAAATCGTAAACTGCAATTTACCTTTTTATAGATAAGGTACGAAACCCTTCGTGCGCGTTTTTTTTTAAGGAGAGTTGGCGTAAGTTAACTAAAAGGGCGGTGTTTTTCTCTGGTTTTGACGTGTTGTAGTAAAGGTTTCGAAACAAATTTTCCCGCACCCAACTTTGAAGGTATTCAAAAGCATGCTTTGAATGCTTTTGAAGGTATTCAAAAGCATGCTTTGAATACCAGAAATGTCGGCAGGAAAACAACATGATTTCTGCGGTTTTGAATTGATTACGGCTAAACTGTGAATATTGGATTGCAATGAAAGATAAACAGAGGTAATACACGATGCAATTTGTTAGCCTTACCCATTGTAAGGCTAACAAATTGCATCGTGTAATCGAAAACATATATGTGTTATTAAAACACGAGTCGCAGGCGAGGTTTTAAACGTTATCACGCGAATGTTTAAATAACTAGTTATGTACAGTTTCATATGTGACGTCATTGCGAGAGAGTAGTTTTTTGTCACAAGTAGTCACAATGCAGTGAGTTTATTTTTATGGCCTCATTCTAGCATTTAATTGTGGACATAGTAACGCCACAAATGTTTCACAAGGAATACATTTCCACAGCACTTATTCTACTTTCCTGCTTCTTTTGCCACATCCACCATTCCTTCTTCGATAAATAAGCAAAAAAATACATAAACGTAGGTACCAGCACACCACTGTGAATAGCCAGTCGAGCCTTATTGGGCATCAATCAACTGGTTGGTCACAATCGCATCAATCAACTGGTTGGTCACAATCGCATGTATTTTACCATTTATTTTATTTCCCGCATTAACTCTTTATAATACTTCCCTTTATACTACGTTTGCAGTTCCATAACTAAAAACTGCAAACTGCGTCTCCGCAGTCAAAATATACATGCGATTGTGACCAGCCAGTTGATGCCCAAAAAGGCTCGACTGGCTGTTCACAGTGGTGTTCCGGAACCTACGCTTATGTATGGAAGAAGGCATGTTGGGTGTGGCAAAAGAATCATGAAATTAGAATAAATGCTGTGGAAATGTTGAAACATGCGTGGCGTGACTATGTATTATATAATAGGCTAAAAAAATATGTGAATAATATGCAAAGGTTTAAAAGAAAATGTAGTGACAAAAATTGCAAAGAGTATGCTTAGATGGTTCGGTCATGTTGAGAGGATGAATGAAAGGCGACTAACAAAAGCTATTTACAAGGCAGATGTGAGTGGAATTAGCACCGTCCCGTCCCGGCATTTATAGTGACGTAATTGGTGATGTTCTTCAGAAACGTCAGGTGCTTACAGACAACCGGCGTGAGTGTCTGAGCAGATGTATGAACGTAAACGATGTATAAAAACTTTTTACAAAAAAACAACCGACTTCCAAAAAACACTACAAAGTAAAAAATTGACGGCACGGTTGGCGCAGTGGTTAATCGATTGATTGCTGCGCTGCGTGTCGCGGGTTTGATTCCCGCACGGAACAAATGTTTGTATGAACTACAAGTGGTTGTTTCGGGTCTGGCTGTTTGTGTATGTGAGTTTAAATGTTTGTAAACACACCCACGATACAGGACAAACCCTAGTGTGGGGCAACGTTAAAAAAAAATTATTTAATTAAAAAAACACTACAGAGTCGGTGTCTTTGGAGCTGTATTTTATTTTTTTGCCAACGACTTCCGAAATTGAAGTAATTTTTCGCTTTGTAGTGTTTTTTTGGAAGTCATTTGTTTTTTTGGTAAAAAGTTTTTCTTGTCACTTTGTAGTTGGTCAGTTTTTAATTTATCTAAGTGTCCAAATGTCAACTGCTCATCACCTTTTACAAAATATTGCTTTTCCCGATGCTGGGATAATTGTTGAGGAGTTCTCCTGATAAGGACCAGGAGAACTGCCATTCACTATATGCACTGTGACGAGCATGAATTGCTTAGCAACCATAGTACCTAATCGAATCGCAACCCGTTACATACTTATTATTATGTAGTTCCGATGGTCTTCATCATTAGTTCTACTTCACCAAATGGTGCTTTCCGAGAGCAATTTATGCACGAGTTACTATAAAAAATTCCCAAATCGCTATAGGTGTGCCTATAACATTTGAGGATTTCCCTCGATTTCTATGGAATTCATCAGATTCTGATTTGGTGGATAAGGGTCAACCTCGGGAGCATACCCTTTCAAACCAAAAAAAGAATTTTCAAAATCGGCTCAAAATATAACCTCCTCCTTTTTGGAAGTCGATTGCAAAAGTAAGGGGGGAGCCGGTGGCTTCTATAGTTTCTGCCTACTCCCATGGGAAGAAGGCATGAGTGTATGTATCACACTATCATCATCACACTAATCACACTTCACACTAATAATATAAAGGCGAAAGTTTGTGTGTGTGTGTGTATGTTTGTTACTTCTTCATGCTCAAACGGCTGGACCAATTTTGATAAAACTTTGTATGGAGGTAGCTGACATCCTGGATTAAGACATAGGCTTTTTATCCCCACTAATATTATAATGGCGAAAGTTTGTGAGTGTGTGCGTGTGTATGTTTGTTACGTCTTCACGCTCAAACGGCTGGACCAATTTTCATAAAATTTTGTATGGAGGTAGCTGACACCCTGGATTAACACATAGGCAGTTTGTCTCGATATTCCCACGGAATCGAGACTTACGCGGGTGAAACCGCGGGGCGCAGCTAGTGTTTTATAAAACCTCAAACAGACATGTCGCCATTTGAACCACCCTAGTTGATCCGGTGCGTTACGTCTCGGTCTACCACTCGGTTTGCCATCCCCTTGAACAAGCGACCCGAGATATCTATTGAAAGTCAGAGCAGATCGGTAAGGGCGTAACGGCGAGAGATATGGGCACAGGACTGGTGAGACCGCCAAAATTAAAATAAGTACTCTATTTTAGTCCGATTTAATCTCAGGCCAACGGCCTCCAGTCTTGCCCACTACACCCCCAATCTGCTCTGAACCCCTAAGCCGTTCTTGGCAACCAGCACAGTGTCATCGGTGAACAGACGGCGACGTAAGAGCATCCATTATCACCACGAAGAGGTAAGGGCTGAGTGCCGACCCTTGGTGTAAACCGACAGCTACATTGATACTGCCAGTAGTGCCCACTGTAGGCCGGACTTGGGTACTGCATCGACTGCACATCGCTCGAATCAACTGCTCATTTCCCCTTAGGGGCCCACCATAAAACTTAAATCCACCTCCTTATTAACATTTTGCAAAGATAAACAAGTACTTACAGTAGTACCCAATTGATATGGCTTACCGATGTACCTGCGCAGAAGGTGAATTTTAAAAGTGCGGGAAATGCTATTGACCAATTGGCACGCTCCACGCACCGCGGTTCTTTTTCCTGTACCGCTATTAGTCGGCAGCTGCCGCCATGTTAGCGCGCGCCGCGTGGCATGTTTGTCAGCCGCCATACTATAAAAAATACCCAAATCGCTATAGATTTGCATATAAAATTTGAGGGTTTCCCTCGATTTCCATGGGATCCCCTCATCAGATTCTGACTTGGTGGCAATGCACAGTGGTCCCGTTAGTAGGTAATAGGCTTCCAATGGCAATGACTGAGCTAAGCCATTATATCTGGTTCAGTTACCCACTAGTTGTCATACTACCTGAGGGTATAAAAGGTTTTGCAATCTATTCTTCGAAACATTCCTTTTTTGGCATCGGAAGTAAATACATGTAATTAGTCATCAACCGTGTTATCACCAAGCACTAATTACCCTAAGACGCGACGCGTGTTTTCAAGATCTAACTTGTTTGTGACCTGTTATTTTGCAATGGACATTCAAGTTACAGGTATGTATTATTAATTTACTTTACTATTTTGCATTTTTAATACACCATTTTTTTTTAATTAGAGTGCTACGTCGCAGCATTTCTTGTGTATTTATTTCTGTATTTTTTTTATATTGAAGCTTTTACTTATGTTTGTATCTACTTGTGCCATTGAATTAGGTATAAAAATGTCGCTTAAAATCTCTACTACTAGAATAAAAAAAAAAGTACTTGCGGCATGCTGCATCTGTAAGGTGCAGCCAGGGTCTACGCCGAGCGGCTGGGCGCGTAGCACTTGCTACGAAATATGTATTGTTTTTGATCCGCATTTAACTGTTTGTTGTTTTGTTTTAGGTACTAGTATTGAGTGTTCTTTTAAAAGAATGCTTGTACTAGATACTTGGCTGTCTATGAAGGACAGCAATTCCGAACTGCAACGGTGGCGTCGAGTTGTTCAAGCCCTGATACAGTTACTGCCTGACGTTGAGAATTTGGTTGCTGATGACTTAGAAAAAAGAGTTGCTAATCTTTGTACTAGATTTGTAGCTATTTGGAAGCAAGTCTCTCGCAATCAATCTCGCATGGTATCTAAGTACGGAGACTGGCTGAACGAAATTGAAGTTTGCGTTCTGTCAAATTGTGCCTACTGCACAATTTGACAGAACGCAAAGTCAGTTAAAAATCTAAAATACCGTTAGTGGATAATATCTTAAGCTGTTAAAATGTTAAACAAAAAAAATCTTTAAAAAAAATCAAAATCAACATCTTAAATCATAAAATGTATTTGACGAAATGTGGAGTTGGCTGGTTTGCGAATTAAGGTATCGAAATGTAAGTTTGTAATCGATTTTTTTTATGTGATAAATCTACAAATTTCGTTCCGGTTCCGTTACTTATGCTATGAGACCTTGCTTCTAGCCAAATTCCATGATTATAGGTCAACGGGAAGTACCATAATTAACCAGTACCATTAGGTTAGGATTTATTTGCGAGTATCAAAATATGTCTCATAAATCGCCGTATTTTTTTATTGCGTTGACTTAGAAGCTTGATTTTTTTATAGCTCCAAGGGACCGTAGACCTACGTATTTTATATTAACTTCAAGTTGATACCTCCAAGCGTTACTGAGAAAAAGGGTATTGACAGACTGACAGACAGCCGGACGTACAACGAAGTGATCCTATAAGGGTTTAGTTTTTTCCTTTTGAGGTACAAACCGGGAGTAATGTAGGTCGATTGTGTCCTTTCCCCTAATTTATGCGGTCCACATCGAGGAGCGCGTACCATATCTTCCTATTTAATACATCATTGATCTACCACGATGTTTTTTTAAATATTTTCTCGGTTGATAATATTAAGCTTAGTTTCCCTCATTTCGATATGTGCACATTATGAAGACTCACAATGTATATTATATTATGACAAACTTATTATTTATGCACTATGTACTTACTATAAAGCTACCATTTACTGAGTACGTCTTTCATTGACTTGAATGTGCCCTGGCGGCTGAGAGTATGTCATGCTCACTGTAATGTCTCGCTGATGGTGGCAGGTGTGTTGGATCATTTAGCTCCCTTCAAAATGGTTGAGTTGAATGGTGCTAATCCATGCGTCATGTTCGTGAACGGGCGCCATCAGTAGGGACTGGTCATCTCTTAGGGGCCTTGGCTGATTTTAATTTAAGTTTTGAATTGTTTTTTTTTAATCTTTTTGTTACGGACGCCTTTGACGTTTTGCATCGTTCTCACATGTTTAATTTCAACACGAATGATGTAACCAATATTTTGTAACCATATGTTAATTTAAAAGAGTGTCCGTGGAGTTTCTGGCCCGTTCTTCTCCATAGGTACCTACTAAGCTTTGGAATGGGCAACTAGCTTCATCTTTATGACTGACCGACCCCTTGACAATTCAAAAGTGCCTGTAATTGGTTTATTTGAAATAAATGCTTTGAGTTTGAGTTTATTACAAACTATTCAGTTGTTTCTTACAAAAAATAAAATACGAGTATGTAGGTAATTAATAAACTATGCGTACCGTTCGGTCACACCGCGGCATTTTTATTACTTTTAGCATTTTTATACCCGTCGTAACTTCTAAACAAAAGGTCCGATTCGAATAATTTAAAGAGGGATTTACATGGACATAATCAACCTTGATTATGGAAGCAACCTTGACTATTTAGTTTGATAAGTATTAATATCATAATACGAATGACATCACTCATCATCTTTCGATTTTACCTGTGTTTTGATTGACAAAATACGGTTATTGTGACTTAATAGTTAGCCATAATTATAGCCTCGCAGACTTTTTTTGTGGGTAATGTTGAGTACTATAAACATCATGTACCTACGAAGTACATTATTTTATGTATCATCAATAGTTTTCGCAGCGCATGATAAATAATGACTTTTGTAGGCAAAGGACAATGCCAGAAACTCTATAGAGCTTTGACCCATCAAATAAAAGTTGGTTTACAACCATGTCGAATGAAGCAGTCTATTGCTGTTTTATTAGTGATAACTAAAAATATGTTTAAATGTCTTTAGACCTTGCGGTTTCTGTTTAAATCTAAGAAAAAATATTACATTTAGGTTAGATACCTTAAGATTAAGTTAAGTGCAGTTATAATAAGTTATTAATGGATCACTGATGTCCACATTCAAGACAAACGTGTGTGTGACCTAGATCTCTTTCAGCATTCACATTTCGATTTCTACAATGCTGGTATAGCCGCAGGAAGCACTCTTGATAGATTACGGCTACTGGTGGAAGCTGTATTGTAAGAAAATAATTATGGTTCAGATAAACAAGTTCATTATTATGTACACCTTCCACACATAACCCTTAAAACATAAACTTGACTATTTTGCCTTTAGGTACCAGTTATTCAAGATACTTTTAGTTAAGTATACTATTCATTCATAATTTGTTGCATTTGTAGGTTACAAGCCAAGCAAAACCGCAGTTAGTACAATCATTATTATTTTTTCGTTACGGTCAAATACCATCAATAAATAACTTAGTATCTACATACCTGTTGCAACGATTTCCATGTTCCGAGAAGAGTTTGCAGTGCAGATAAGAGTTATCAAAACCTCTAAGCATCTTGTCGACGCACAAGTGACAATTTATGCACCTCTTGCCTCAACATCGTTAACCAAGTCGGAAGCAATGATCAGATAAGTGGCCTACCCAAATGGCCTTTCTTTGGTATTGATAGTCGCATCGTTGAGCTCCTTATATTCTGAGTAGAGCTGCACGATTACTGACAAATGCGTGCACTGACTGGTCAGGTCCACTCAACCTGTGTGGTTCTTTCCTCAAAAGACCATTTCAGACACCAATCTACATGGTCTTCACATGATCTGACCAAGATTATGTCTGGACTTTAAAAGAGACTATGACCTCTTGAGTTTGTTTCGGCCTTTCTTCTCAGAGTAGTCAGATAGGAAACGCCGACCTCATCTAGTTTTTAAAATATGATTGACGTGTAAAAGTGTTTGTACAAACCTACTTACAGAAATAAAATCATTTATCATTTAAAAAGAATACGAGGCAAGTAGCACAAGTCGGCTAGTAGGCAAAATCGAGTCCGTGTATAAATGCAAAAAAATTTGTGAAAATAAAACAGTATTTTAATCACGGAGAGATTATGGAGCGTCAAAAACAAACTGTCTTCAAACAGAACAGAGCGAATGAAAATGAATTACTATTAAGGGTGAGGCGTATTTATCGTAACAGATAGAAATAACAGATATTAAAAAATAACAAATATCAGTTGTTCCTACCAAAGGTCTGTTATTTTAAGTAATAGATAATTTCAAAGACACACTGTCACCACGGCACGTAGTCATTAAAACAGCCCCCATACGGACTGTTATCGTTTACCATAAACACTCACAAATGAAGGAATATAGCAAGGTTATTAAAGTTTTTTTTATAAATTAACGTAATTCTATAATGTTGACTTTAAACAAAAAGAAACAAAGAAGATATTCAATACAGATTTAAATACATATTTATCGTCCGTACAAAAATAACTGGCTGTTATTTAATAACAGTAATTTGGGTCTGTTATTTTAGTGTAACGGTAACAGTGATAACAGATATCGTGTTTAACCTGTTACAACCCATCTCTAATTACTTTTTGACATCGTCAATGACGTTTCGTTACACCTAATGGCCTACTAACGCTCAAATGTGAAAGAATGATTAGAACATACTCTTAGTATCATTCATAATTATTATATAAATATATATTAAAAAAACATTATTTTAAATTACTGTGTGTATTTAGACCAAATACATATTAAAATCCGTACATAGTAATTAATAGATGTCATTTTAAATAAAAAATCTCGTTTTGTTTCGCGTATATGCGTACAGAGTAACGCAGATGGTCGCGATAAAAAACAGGAAATAGGACTTTGGTTTTTAAACTCCTTTTTACACTATTTTTTTATCCGCAGGTTTATCAGAATAATAGTTAAGTAACAAAGGATCCTATTTTCATGCGATAATTTTGATATATTTACATTTATTGTATATTAATGAAAGGGTGGGGCAGGATCTGGCATTGTCATTTTTGATGCGTTTACATTATATTGCAATTTGCGTAGCGATTTCTAACTTTTTTGAAAAATGAAATACATCCTATGTTACTTGCTGATAATGTAGCATTCTATGGGTGAACTAGCGACCCGCCCTATCTTCGCACGGGTGCAATGCTAATGTGCAGTGTTTCTCCACTAAATTATGCATGTATTATACATATAAAACTTTCACTTGAATCACTCTATCTATTAAAAAAACCACATCAAAATCCGTTGCGTAGTTTTAACGATTAAGCATACATAGGGACCATATAGGGACAGACAGACAGCGGGAAGCGACTTTGTTTTATACTATGTAGTGAAGAATTTTTTAAATCCTTTAAGCATAGTTTGAGTTTACTCATTACAAACAAACAGTAAAAAAAAAAGTGTTCTCTTTATAATATTAGTTCAGAACTTTAGATGAACGTTACACATGCCGTAATCGTACATTCACCTGTATTGCAGATCTCTAGCGAATAGAGTTTCTATTTATATCCTGCCATTTATTTACTTTCTTTTTCTATGTCCCTACATTCTACCCACTGACCTCGATACTACCTAAGTCCTAACAGAAACACTACCTCAATGAAAACAACAGCCTTTGGTTAATTCAGTTTCCGATTAATTATTACTCGAATAACGGTCCTCCACAGTCATCAAAAAGTCGTTTTCTTCCTGAACCAGTAACAAGTTAGAACCCGCTTCTTCTTTAAAATGTTTTATGTACCAATTTATCTTAGAAAGCGCACCTGTGTCTCTGCTAATATATTCAGCCTTCATGTTTCGTAACTCTTTCGTTTTAGGTACCTTACCAGGTACCGTAGTTTTGTGTTCCGTGCCGAAATTAGCAAAACAAGAGTCTCATTTAGAATGCCATTACAACACAAACAACAAAATAATTATTTATTTAATTAACAGTTTATGTACACACATATAAACAGACAAGAAGAAAGGAACAGAAAAATACTACAAAGGTGATACAATGTTTAGCTGACTTATTTAAACTATTCAATATAACCACAGTATTTAGTCAATCTCAATACCTAGCATGGCTAAGACAAGTATAAAAAACACATAAAGTTGCAATTTGTTCGTAAATAAGTCCGTCGCGCTCGGCTGCTTGCAGCGTATTGTGCGATTATGCGATTTTTTTTTTTTTTTTTTTTTTATGTATGGCATCTCGTAGCAGACCTAGAGAGGTCGTTGCTACTTAACCGGATATTAAGCGATTATGCGATGAAGTGCACGGATTAATAATGAGTCAATGTGTTGGAACATGGAAGTTTGGCATCGTTTATTTTATTTTTTTTAAACAGGTTTTTTGTTCGACTTGTTTCGAAGGATTTATTTACTTACATATTAACGAAGGTCCTGATGTGTCCTTCTCATTTATTTATTAGTGTTATTTTTGTTTTGTTTTTTTGCAGTTTTCACTATAATCACACTATATTATTTTTTATCGGACACAAATTTATTTTATTTATTTATTTATGTATGCAGTATAAAACTGATTCACATCCGTCACCTCACACTTCAGGTCCAGTTGAAAACCAGCGTCAGGCACTAGTTGTCTGGCATTTATGCTGAACTGGGCCTTTTTGGCGCAGCCGTGAGGCACACTTACCCGCTAATTTCTTACATCGCACTTTACACTATTTACTTGTTTTTTTTATTTTTATTTTATTTTTACATGCTGTACTTATGTTATATTGTGTGCCTTAGTCTGTGCTAAATAAATGTATTTTCTTTCTTTCTTTTCTTTCTTTATTTCTAAAGAAATCTGTTCCAGCATACCTGCGATAGAAAAGTAGACTAAGACCCCAATCTACATAAACTTTTTCCACGACTTTTTTAGGGTTTCCCCACTTTCGTAGGGGGACGCGCTGAGCAGTTCCCAGACGTGTTCTATCGGTTCATATCCGGTGATCTCGCCGGCCGGCCCATAACTGTGATATTCACATTATTAAAGATATGCTTGAGTTGAACGATCAGTATGCGGCCGAGCATTATCCTGCATCAAAACAAAGTCGTCAACGTTATAGGGGTCAAACGGTACCACATTTTCTTCTAAAATTTCTCTTATATGACGAGCTGCAGTCAGACTTCCTCCATCGATCACCACCAGGTCCGTACGAGCTCCCTAAAACCTTTGGCACTGATCTAATTATGAAGACTCGCATTGTATAACAAGTGGCCGAAAACCACGTTACTCTCAACAGCTTTGGTTTTATATGCGAAAAGTTGAGTCACCTAATTGTGTTGTATGTGGAGTCATACAAGATGTGCATCACATCTTTACGGAATGTAGCCATATTGGGGTCTGAAGACGTCAAGCTTTTGACAATAGTTTTAAGCCTACAGCTTCTTTAATAGCGTTCAGCAGGCTAATTCACGTAACTAAAGAAGTGCAGTAGCAGTGCAGTTGCAATTAAGTTTCGATCAAAACAACGCATTTCGTATTCTACTATTCTCTATGGCTGTCAGATACTATATATATTCAGCTATCACTCAAACTTAAACTTCATTGCACCTGCACTGCAACTTGATCGGCGCGTCATGAAATTACGTGAATTAGCCCTCTGGCCTCACCATTGTCAGATGAGGGTAGCACACTTTATCATATTACTATTATTATTGTGGGTACAAGGTTGCGGGTAAGCTAGTCTATCATACTTATTCTATTCAATAATCGGGGTGACATATTCTGCATGAAAAAAACTAAAACTGTAAATGGATATAGATTTAAAAAAAAATGCTCTAAAATATTTTGCTTTTGAAGCAGACAGTAGACGAAGATATGAAATCCACGCGAACGAAATCGCGGGCGAAGTGCTAGTAATAATTAAAGGCGTAACTGGAGCCTTGAACGTACGTGGCGTTAGTTAGTGCTAATTTACATTTTGTACGCTGGAAAATAGTGGGAAATCAGGATCCCCGGCCAAATCAGGATCCCCGGCCAAATCAGGATCCCCGGCCAAATCAGGATCCTCGGCCAAATCAGTATCCCCGGCCAAATTGAGATCCCCGGCCAAATCAGGATCCCCGGCCAAATGACGCGCTACGTTTGCCGCATCGCGTGGAATTCGCCGGAAGTATTCTATGTATGGACCATTGGACACAAATAATTATTATTCTGCGTTCATTTTATGATGCAGGGCACAAAGATAAAAAGACTATTTTACCGCTATGGTGTTACTTGATATAATCAAAATTGATTGATTGATTATTTTGTGTTAATTGGTTTGGATGGTTTCAATTTCATCGATTCTAATCCAGAGGTATTATGACGTGTATCAATTTAAAGCTAAGAAATAATGCGTATGTGTGCAACGGAGTTTTGATGCGTCTGAAAAATCAAACGTTGTCTGAAGTCAGATCATGAATTTCCGTAGTCATAAAACTTTTCTAGTAAGAGGAACTTCACAGTGAAATGAAATGAAATGAAATCGTTTATTCTGTAAATAGGATATTAAAATCACTTTTACACGTCATATAAAAAAAAAAAAATCTAGATGTAGCCGACATTTCCTATCTGACTACCCCTGAGAAGAAATGGCGAAACAAACTCAGGGGTCAAAGTCTCTTTTAAAGTCCAGACATAATCTTGGTCAGATCATGTGAGGACCATGTAGATCCGTGTCTGAAATGGTCTTTTGAGGAAAGAACCACGCAAATTTGAGCGGACCTGTCCAATCAGTGTAAGCATTTGTCAGTAATCGTGCAGCTCAACTCAAAACTTAAGGAGCTCAACGACTCGACGAACAGTACCAAAAAAAGGACATTTGGGTAGGCCGCATAAAGCGCTCAAAATGTCAGACCATCATTAAAACTTAACTGAGAAAAGAAAAGAAAGGAAAACATTTAAAGCAAAAAAAAAAAAAATGGCCCACATAGTGCTCACATTCACAATAAATTAAAGTAGTAAATATAATACTTTTCAAAGTAAACATTCATGTAAAATTGTATACAATATTCTGCAATGTCAATATGTATATAAAATCATTCATAATAATTAAAATGTCAAGTTTTCTCACAGTTTTATCACAAGGCTAGCAGAACGAGCAGCTCAATCCCAAGCTTTTTTGTCCTCTAAATAATCAGAAATCTTATAGTACCCTTTTTTACAAAGTTTAGTTTTAATACAGATTTTAAATCGTTTAATGGGTAAGTTCCGAATGTCAGTCATAGCGCATACCGCTTTCCTCGCCAAGTCTATAACAACACATAAATATAATGAACTCGTAGCAAAGTCAAAACCGTACAAACAATGTTTTGAAAAAAGTAAATAAGTACTGCAAGGTTTTAACGATTGTGATGCCAAAAGAATTGTTGTCTGTTTGTCTGTATGTATGTTAACCCAAAAAATACCGAATAGATTCTGTTCAAATTTTGCACAGATATTTCGTAAAGATCTAGTCCACCCTTAGGCTATTCTATAATCAAGGTACTTGCTATGGGGGATTAGAAATATTGCATTATGTCCATATTCTTCTACAGTTTACTGCGAAATTGTAATTAGATGAGATTTTTTTTAATAATATTGCAGATAAATAGCAAAGTAAAAGCCTAACGGTTCCACGACCGCCCTGCAAGCCACTGGTCGTAATTACGATCTCCAAAAAATCGTGTGACTTTTTGTGGTGGATATTTTTTGAATGCTATAAGATTTCCAAATAGAATGTATAATAGTTTTGTGCATAGGTGCTAATTAAAAAAAATACTTTTAATTAAGCATCGTTTGCATTAATATTTTCTGAAAACAAATTCACAGTCACGTGAGCGAAACCACGGCTACAGCTAGTTTCAAATAAGATCCGGAAGAATTTTATCTCCGTTATAGATATTCCGGTTTAGATCCGCAGTAATTTAATCAGTCCCAGTGACACGAGACGTCTGACTTGGATATCTGACTGGTTTTATACAACATTATTTTTAGTATATGCGAAACCTAAATATAGTTTGTTCAGAATAAGGAACTGAATCGATTTCAATAATTTTTACACCATGTTATATTTTATCCCAAAAATATTAAAAAAAGTGTGATGGAAAATGTTCACCATTTAATTACTTGACACGTGTTTCGGGTTTCGCATATACTAAAACTAATATTGTATATTATTATGCATAAAGTAGATACATACGTTGGTATTATTGCCTAGATGAAATCTACGTAACTTTAAGTATCTAACGTAAGGATATTGTGAGTAATGACCAAGTGCCAATCTGATTCGTATCACATTATGTAGATGCATTATGAGTTCACTCGTGCCAACCGATGGCGATGTAGATCGGACTGTTAAGCACAGAATTAACACTGGATTGATGAAATGGCGGCATGTCACGAGAATATTTATAAGAGCTACTGTCTTGTATGGATCAGAATGTTGGGCCACAAAAGGGATGAATGAAAGGCAATTGCATGCAGCTGAGATGAGAATTCTAAGAGGGATCTGTGGGGTGTGACACGAATGGATAGAATAAGAAATGAGTACATAAGAGGAAGTTTGAAAGTGGCTCCGGTAGCTGAAAAGTTGTATGGAAATCGGTTGTCATGGTATGGACATGGGATGCGGAGGAATGAAGAAAATGTAAGGAAAGTTTTGAGAATAAATGTGATGTCAGATGGCTATAAGAGTAGGGGGACTGTGTGAAAGATGATATGGTAAGACCAGGTGACTACCGAGATAACGATAAATAGAGAAATATGGAAGAAAAGGACTTGTTATGCCTACCCCAAATAAATTGGGGTAAGGGCAGAAGACTGATGATGATTGTGACATCACAAAAAAAAACATGCAGGGCAGTCTTTGGGGACTGCTGATAGAAGTTAAAACATGCGGGGCAGTATTTGGGGACTGCTGATAGAAGTGAACACATGCGGGGCAGGCTTTGGGGACTGCTGATAGAAGTGAAAACATGCGGGGCAGTCTTTGGGGACTGCTGATAGAAGTGAAAACATGCGGGGCAGTCTTTCGGGACTGCTGATAGAAGTGAAAACATGCGGGGCAGTCTTTGGGGACTGCTGATAGAAGTGAAAACACGCGGGACAGTCTTTGGGGACTGCTGATAGAAGTGAAAACATGCGGGACAGTCTTTGGGGACTGCTGATAGAAGTGAAAACAGTATAGGTACATAAAAAAACGCCGGTCGTTAAACGCCGGTGGCGCGTACGTGGTTACCGACGAAACGAAATGTTGCCATTGTAAATAATATATATTATAAACTTTATCTAAGTAGTTTGTATTTATTTTGTTTCTTATTTATAATCTCACTGTATGCTGCACCGGTCGACGTCATCACGTCAACGCCGGCTATCGCTGAAAACCAGCGCTGGGGCTCTGTCTCGAATAGGGGCTCTGTCTCACAGCATTATGCTGAGCGGTGGCCGTTTTGCGTGGATGTGACGCACATTTTCCCCCTACTTGTTCTTTTTGTATCTTTGTTCTTTCTTTGCGTCATGTTTACCGCAAATAAACGTATTTTCTTTCTTATTTTTTTTTATATTTTATATATAGCTCATGGAAACCATTCGGCGAAAATGACGCGAGTTCCATAATTTTTGTTCACCCAAAAACTGCTAAAGAAGTTTTCACTTAATTAATTTAAATATTCAAATAACGTTTTGGTTAACCTGGCTAAATAAAAAATAAATAAATGTATTTTGTTTACATTGCACGCACTTAGGATGACGATATTTCATCAATAATTTAATTCAGTTAATTACCAATTGCCATTTTGAACAAAATAGTGTGAACATGTATTATTTGCCATTCAAAATATACCGCATAAATGAACCGCATGCCATTTAAGCTCCAATTTGAAGTTGAAAGGTTTTGAACTGACGCTTTGACTGAATTGAACTTTAAATTAAAAACATATAATTATCAGGCCAGTTAAATATTCGTGTTTGCTTATTTAATTTTTAATGTTGAAAAGGTTGAATAGGGTGTTTATGAAAATGAATAAACTTAATAGGATAATTCATGCTTTGTTCCTCTGCAGGATAAAGTATGTCTAGAGAAGAATAATTAATTGATCGTAAGTTGCTGCATGTGGACTTCGAAATATTCACGTCGGTGCTTCTCAGAATTTATTGTTGTTAATTGGTATTTGTTTATTCTCCAGTACTCGGCGTTTTAGTTTTGCCTCCAGCAACGAACGTAAACGGAATATCAAGTTACATTATAATTCCCATCTACTCTCATGCAATAAATCCTCTATAAAAGTTTCTGAAACAGTTAGCTTATTGCTAACATTACAACAACCAGTATCATAGTAACTATATTATCATCCAAACGAGTGTTATACTAAATGTGTACTTAATTTAATTCTGCAACTCCTTTGCTTTTCGATTCCTTCCTTACTCATCAAACAGCCACATTGTTACAATTTAAAAAAAAGAACATTGTCATTCACGCGCGTTTCACTACCACAGCGTCGTAATTAAAAATAGAGGATTTATAGCATGTGTGTAGATAAAATCTTGTATGCAACTGTATATAATTAGGTATTAAAACACTCATGTGATACTATTATCACACTCGACTTCGCCTCGTGTGATAAACCCACATTCGTGTTTTAATACCCCTTATTATACAAAGTTGCATAAATAACTATAAGAGCGTCACTTATTATTGCGGGCTGTCTGAAATTGTGGAAACAGTTTCACCTCTAAGTTTATGAAGCAATGTAATATCGTGTTTATTTATAACCACGTAAAGTTAAATTTTAATTTGGACAGTAGAATTTGTTCGTTAACTAATAACTATCTAAACCTACATTTCATTCAAAATTGCTTCTATATTAAATTCAATGTGTTTAATATTTAGGTGCAGGTATGTAGTGCTAATTTATAGGTAGGTTAATTTACATGCCGAGTAGAACTATTTTCGTTGGACTCGTTTCTAACACGGGGTCTATTTTATATACTCGCGGCTTGAAGATAGGTATACCTACCTAATTGTTTAAACCAACGAGCGCTAATCCTGTCTACAAACTGTCACGCAGTTTGGCAGGTTTTTTTTTTTACCTTTTGGCATTTTGTTAAATCATTTATATTGATATTGTATTAAATGTTAATGAAACTACGGGGATCGTAATGAAACTATTTTACTGTTCCATAAGACAGCTCGCACCGGCTTCGGTTGAATGAACAATTGAATAATCCTTACATAGAGCCACAAATACGAACGGTAGTGGAAATATCTCGCCGCAAACTAAGGTTATTTCCTATTTACATTCAACTAACCAAGGTTTGTATCGATAGTGTCGGCTTTAAACTGAACCTACTGCTTTAGAAAAAAAAAACAATCTTAACACGTTCAGGGACATTCCACGCCCTTATGCGTTATAACCATAAAACTTCTATTTTGTCTTGTCAGAGTCCTTGAAAGCGATAAGCTTTCTTATTGCAACATGGTGTTTTCTAACACTTAAAGACCAGGTTTTCACAAATGTGTTCCTTTATCTCTTATGTTTTTTTATATTTTAATCAACTAAACAAATACAGCTTGCAGTGAAAATAATTACATTATAAACGCCCGGATTCGATCCCGCAACTTTGTGTAAAGGAGCCTGGCGTTAATCTCCACGCCGCCATCACGGCTTTTCGCTCGGTTTTATCTCTATTTCCAGGAATTTGAACTCGCTTCGAAACGGCGAATTTATTGTTGGTGCAATATAATTGTTGGTCGGGGAGTCCCGTTGCAATGTATTGAAGGGTGGGTTCTCTGGGATGCATTTAGTGGGTTTAGACGGAGCGGATAAGCGGGTGGGCGAGCCGCGCGGCCTCGGGCTGCATTTCGATCGCCTGGCGGATTTCTTCAGTTGTAGGTATTTACCAAAATTTTGGTGAGAAGATGTGGTCGAGGGAGGCGTTTTGGTATTCCACCGCGCAAGGTCGTCGCCCGCATCGATCGTTGGCGACAAGCCTGGTGTGCGCAAGTGCCGCAACCCCCCTCCGCTGTCCCCGCAAGTCCCGACATAACTGGTTGAGTAGGTAGGTAGGCACATACGTATCCACGGTAAAAACACAAGCCGAATTGTTCAGAATGTTTAGTCTCAAAGAGGGCGTCCGTGGGCGCAGACGGCGCCCCCGACCTTGTTCTGGCGAAAGAACGCCGACCGCGCGTCAGTCGCTCCAACTAATTCGTAACTGTGATAAAACAAACACCAAAGTAATAGTTAGGTACTCACGACACTACTAGCTAATGCCTCCAATAATAATATTATAGCAATACTTTATAGAATACTAAGATTGTTTATTCTGCGGTTATCCATGGGTGTGGTTTAATGACTTCTTCTCGCGAAGCGTGGTTTCCGTAGGGAGCCTGGTGGGGTGGCCACGTGATCTATTACTACGCTCGACACCTTGCCGCCACGAGGTCGGCAATGCATCTGATTCTGCGCGTTGCATTTCCCGAGTTTAAGCTCTATAATCGTTTGCAGCGTAACCGTAACTATCGACACAGGCTGAAAGCAACCTTAAATCAAATGCCTTACGGTCGACATTGATCCCGAGCATTTATGCCGTTCATAAAGCACTCGATACACTGTGTGTATATCCCTATTATATTTGCAAGACAGTTCAAATTTACTACGACTCAATTCGCCAGCGTGCATGTGCGTTAAGCTTTTCATTCATCTGCTACTACGGCGGGTATTACCTATGGCAGCATCATACCACATAGAACTTACGACCAATACGGACGAAAAAAAATTTATAAAACTGAAAATTAAAAGGAAATCGTTCATATTGTTCACACTTTCATGTATTTATTATCGTCCATTCTGAGGTGTAGTTTGCAGAACTTCTTGGATATGTGAAAATGTGAGTAAGTAAATTAAATTTAGCACACATCTACCGATTTTATCCGGAAAATGTGCATAAGGAATGGTACTGAAGTATGCTTAAACATCTGCTTACACCGAAACAAAGAAATAAAGTACATAATAATATTATGTAAATTCGCAATAGGAGACCTTTTGGTAAAAAATATTACAATACGCAAATGGAACGTATTGTAAAATCTTCCATTATCAAGCCCAAAGCCTGTTATTGTTAACTGTTAATCCTTGGAACCCTTCTTTTTTTATGAATGCCATTAAAAATACATAAGGAAAAGGATTTACGAGTATGAAAATCAGAAAACTTTTTTGTGAGAAATTATTACGATACTAGCCTAGAAAAAATAAAAGGTTGGTTGAAAATATTAGATAAGATTATAGTAGGTAAGGAATTTCGCTGCTATGCTGTGGTGGCATTGATCAAGATGGCATACGATATTAAAATACAGTTAAAATTACAGTTTATGTATAAAATAACTTCTCATTGAATATTGGGACAACTAGATAAGCTATTTAAGTTATTTACCATACCCATACCTACAGGTATATAACTTAGACTACCTAAAGCTGTAATAAGGATATTTCCTGACCTTTGCCCAGCTGTGGGAGGTTATTATAAACCAGCAAAGTATAGCTAAAACTCCTACGGCTTAGTATGGGTCATCCAGTTTTCGGACCAACAAACATAATCGCGTGCACCGCTTCATATGAATAACTAGTTACTGCCCGCGACTGCGTCCGCGTGAAATTTATTGTCCCCCGACCCACTGCGTCGCATTGCATCGCTCGCCGGCGCTATTACTTCGTTTTCTTTGGTTAGCGTTCTTTCTGACTGTTTTTCTTTTTGATCGGCTCCTAAGGGTTATAGCGTGATGTTAAATAGCCTATAACATTTCTCAAGAATTAGGCTATCAAATGCAAAAAGATTTTTTCAAATCCGACTGACAGTTCCAGAGATTACCCCCTACATAAAAAACTTACCTCTTAATGATTTAAATTACATCATATTGAATTGACTTCTTTGTTTATAGCTACGAATGAAGTAGGTAAATTGATTGTTTTTGTTGCCTTAGAATTATTTACATGAAAAAAAAAATAAGGAAAATAAGGCATAATTCATAATATATAATATTAGTTTATGTCACTTTTGATGTTACCTACTTAAATTATGTACAGGTCTCAAAATAATTGTAAAAATCTAATCTTTGCGAAAATACTAGGATTATTGGAAACTAAGAAAGTTTTTTGTGATCATGCGAGCTATTATTTATCAGAATTATTGCAACAATCCAACGTCCAGTATCTCATTTTCTTTGAAAACGAAATAGAATAAGTTTTGTAGGCGCTCGTAGCAGCGTAGCGCGCGTAGCTCTTGGGCTGTTCCCGCGAAATTCAATCGATTTTCATCCAAACATTTCAAGGCGATATTCTTTGTGCCATAGACGTATTGATCAGAATGTTCTAAAGGACTTTTTTCGTTTATTTATTATAACAAAGTATTCGAATCTATAGTTACCTAACAATTGGGATAAGTAGGTGCAACAGGATAACAGTCTAATGACGGAAATAAACTGACGTTTTATTTATATTTACTGAGTGTACATAAATAATCTCAGCCAACCTTTAAAATAAATATAATGTTTAAAATGACATGGAATAAATCCGAATAACAAAAAAAGCCATTCCTAAATGACGAGCAAAGGAGTTCGACCATTTATCTATGAGCTACAGCCACCCGTAAAGGAGGCACTTTAAGGCACATATAACTGAACTTTTTTGATCGTTTAAGTATCATTTACCCATCACACCAGTTTCATCGAGCACCGCTACTTTTTTAAATATCAACAACGTTATGCCAATTAGCTTAGGTATATCCCTTTTATATTTGAGCGCGCAATGTATTGTGAATATGTAATTAATTGTGAACAACGCTATCACTCCGAGCCGTGATCACAGCAGTACCTACGCCACCGACACCACGGGGAGGACGCACCCGCGCCACGTGTATAACGTTAAGAAATAAAAAAACATTTAAATGTTCAAATATTATTAACAGTGAAGACATAAAATTCCTAATGTTATAAATAAACAACATATAAATGTACAAATATTATTAACAGTGAAGACATAAAATAACGGTATAAAATAAAAAAAACATTTAGATGTTAAAATATTATTACCAGTGAAGACATAAAATAACGTTATAAAATAAAAATAAACATTTAAATGTTCAAATATTATTACCAGTGAAGACATAAAATAATAACATAACTAGTTGATTATCTGTCGTTTTTTTTTAATATTCGGTATCTATTTGTATTTGTACGTTCTTGGGATTAGTGTTGTGATTATCGTTATTCGGGTAAGTAGTAAGAGGAACAATTTCTTAATTCAATAGTTAAAGAATAACTTAAAAACATGTGCATCATCTTGTGCCTCGTAAAATATACTTCACTATTTTTAAATTGTCTCTGGTATGGCTTCATTAAAATGCTTTAAATTATCCTGATGTTCATCAAATATTATGTACGTAATTTTTTTATTTTTTTTTCTATTAACTACGTAGGTATGTTACGTCAAGTCAGGTTTGTGTTCATTTCTACGGTACCTTGTGAAATTCGGACTCAGCATGGCGTCCTCTTTACTTATAGGGCTTTGATTGCCTTGATTTGTAAAACTAACCATAGTAGGTATGTCTAGTACCCGATTCAGACTATTCAACGTGAACAATACAAATTGACTACTGTGTTATAATGATCGTTGCTTCCACGAACAGACTACATTCTTCAATGATTGTATTCAATCTTGTGTTACTCGTACCATGTAAGTCTGTAAAGTCTGAGAAATCAATTGATAAGCAAATTGACTACCAAATTAAATTGTTCTTTTATTAAAATCACAACCGTAATTCTTTGACAGTTGTGTGTAATGTGCAAATATGCTAATTTGCTTAACAGTTTTTTTTTTTGTTTTTTCTTTAAAACGTTTATTTTCCTGAAGTACGTATTTTTCATTCAAAATTTTTGGTAGTAATTGTTTACAGTGCAAATTATTCGTAAAACAATGCTCATTTTCCCAGCCCCAAAAAAATGGGTCGTATGCTGGTCGCGTCGCCGTAAGTCAGCGACAGAAGTCTCTGATGATTTTCCCAATTTTGTTAATTAATTTTATCGGCTATTTTTAATTTTATTTCATTTATTTTTGTGCCCAGTTGATGGCAATAGGCTCGCCCCCTATTACATGGAACTTAAACATAACTGGTGAAATGTGGCTGTACTATAGGTACACCTCTGCCTATCCTTCGGGGATTACAGGCGTGATTTTATTATAAGTTATTAATTTATCTACATACTTTCTGAGAAAGAAAATACATTTATTTTCGGTAAACATTACGCAAAGAAAGAACACAAATACAAAAAAAACCGGCCAAGTGCATGTCGGACCACGCACAATGAAGGGTTCCGTAGTTGGGATGAATTTATCCCAAAAACAAACTTAACATTGTAGTTGAAAAACATGCTCTCCCATACATCGATATACGTTACGGTCAATTCTCCATTTGCAAATTTAAGTTGGTCGACTATTACTCGTTAACTTGTGAAGCCTACTTAGCTGTGATAGTTTTCCTTTTAATTTCGTTATATATACTATTGCCATGAATTTTTTCACATATCCAAAACCAACAATTTAGCTGGCAGGGGGGGGGGACACTTGACTCTAACAAAAAATAGCACTTTAAAGCTTAATATTACGCAAACGGATCCCATGAAAAATGGTTTTGCCAAACCCACAATATTTTTGAACGGCCTATCCAACGATACCCCACACCATGGAATAGACGAGAAAAAAAAAATATCATCCCCATTTCACGTGTAAGGGAGGTACCCTAAAAAACATGTTTTTCATAATTTTATTTTACCATTTTTTTGGCATGATTAATATGTATACCCATGCTTAATTACAGCTTTCTAGGACTAAGCGTCTCTGAGCTAAGCTGGGGACAGACGGACGGACGGACAGACAGACAGACAGACAGACAGACAGACGGACATGGCGAAACTATAAGGGTTCCTTGTTTACTACGGAACCCTAAAAAGAACAAGTTGGGGGCAAATATACGTCACATCCACGCAAAACGGCTATCGCTCAGCATAATGCTGCGACCCTACGCGAGACAGAGCCCCAGCGCTGGTTGTCAGCGACAGCCGGCGTTGATATGGTGACGTCGACTGGTGCAGGGTATTTCCACTCAGTTGATAAAAATAAGGGCAAGAGGGTGAGGATTTCCAAGTCTCATAATATTCAAAGTATGTCATGAGTTCTTTACGCTTTAAACAAAAACAACACAATATTCATTCTAGAGAGAAGAATCTTCTGAAATTTGATAGCGTTAACCAAGTTTTACCGCAGACCGTACAACTGCAGAGTTTGACGGAAACCAATCCCAATCGTGGACGCTGATATCACTTCAGTAGTCTTTTTCGGTCAATGCTAGTGTGTGGCCAGGATGTTTACAGATTTCGGTTTTAATTTACCTTACAGTTTCAGATTTCGTGGTTAAATAACCTTAATTACTTACTTAAAATAAATTAATAAAAAAAAAAAAATTAGTGAGAAACATATTTCTTACAGAAAAATTCTTATTATACTAGCGTTTATGGTAGGTATACACACACACACACACAGTACAAAAAAAAATGGCGAGCCCTACCAGTAGTCGCATATTCTGTGTAACATCTGACATTTCACTTTGGTAATAAGCAACTGAACAGCGACACTGCAACAGAAATTAACCTCAAAATTAAAAAAGCTAAATACATAAATATTTTTTTTTTCGAATTTTATTCATTACTAGTGGTCGGCCACTGGTCGTAATTAGACCCCTTCTACTTACAATCTTTATAGTACTTACTAATTCCATGCTATTATAAAGTACTTACGAATTCCATGCTATTATAAAGTACTTACTAATTCTATGCTAGTAAAAAGTACTTACTTATCCCATGCTGTCACTTCCTGTTACACACTTCCGCCCCGTTTCACGAAATTTCTCTCGCAGACAGCGAGAGGAAAGCTGTTACACATAATGAAAAACCCGGAAGAAAAAAAAACCCGGAAGAAAAAAAGACCCGGAAGAAAAAAATACCCGGAAGAAAAACAAAAACCGGAAGTATAAAAAAAACCCGGAAGTAAAAAAAATCTTGCGTTTATCATTTAACTTTGGACCGAAATGTGTAGATTAAGCACTGCTGGACAGTAGTTTCTGTTGCTCAGTCACTGCAGTTATGGCTCTGAAGAAGAAAATTAATTCTGAAAGCTTTATTCTGTTGCTTTTATAATAATTCTGCTAAAGCTATATTCTGAAGTCGAAATCCCAGGCTAATGTGTTTATTGACTTGTATGTTAGTGTCTCCGTTTCTATGTTGCCTTTTAGAGACTAAATGAACGTACGGATTATAACGGTTACGTAATATCCTTACATATTATAAAACAAAGTCTCCCACCGCGTCTGTCTGCCTGTGCCTGAACGTGATAAACTCAAACACTACCGAACGGATTTCCAAAGGGTTTTCAACAATGGACTGCATTATTTCATTAAGGTTTTGTATAAATTGGCTGAAACATGATGATTATTGTTAAAGTTTTGTATAAATTGGCTGAAACATGATGATTATTGTTAAAGTTTTGTATAAATTGGCTGAAACATGAAGATTATTGTTAAAGTTTTGTATAAATTAGCTGAAACATGATGATTATTGTTAAAGTTTTGTATAAATTGGCTGAAACATGATGATTATTGTTAAAGTTTTGTATAAATAGGCTGAAAGATGATGATTATTGTTAAAGTTTTGTATAAATTGGCTGAAACATGATGATTATTGTTAAAGATGTCGAAAACCGTACGAGATATTGAAATGTATGTTCCACAGGATTGTACATCTTAAAAACTTCAACAAAAAAGTTGGCGATAGCATAGACATATGCTATCGCCAACTTTTTTCTTCTTCTAAGGATGACCCACAGTAACCATTTTTATACGGCCTAAAAAAAATATATATATTTGTAAATGTGCAAACAACGTTCTTTCATATGATACCCCACATGCCCTAGTAGCCCCACTTAAATTTTTTAAGACCTAAGGGGTTTAAAAACTCAGTCCCTTTTGCAAAAAAGATATATTTTTTTTAATTTCTTTCTTACTTGCAAAATAGTTGGGCAAACGTCACCTAAGACTATTCTAAATTTCAAGTTGATAGCATTAGTAGTTCTTGAGATATCTAGGTGTGACAGACAGACAGACTTAGTCTCACCATAAGGGTTCCTTTTTACCACCTGGATACGCATAGCATAATCAGCCTATAATGTTCCCACTGCTGGGACACAGGCCTCCTCTCTTCGAGAGGGACTGGGCTGTAATCTACCACGCGGGCACAGTGCGGGTTGGTAGATGTCATATGTCTTTGAATTGTTGGTTCTAGGCCATGTCCCGTTGGATAATTTCTGACGAAGCCGCGGCCAAAAGCTAGTAAGATTATAATTATAATGTTTGTGATAACAGGATGTATAATTTTAATTAGCAAATATTGTAATCTTATGGGTAACTACAGATTTGAGCCGTTTACGGTCGAAAGGCTCGGGTCATGCACGTCTCCTTTTTATATGGAAATTTCTCGCCGACTGCTCGACGCTTCACGTGACCAGAGGGCTGGCTCGTTCCTGAAGACTGGCAGCATTGCCACGTTGAATGGCAATGCCATAGAATTAGCATTGCCATTCAACGTGGCAATGCTGCCAGTCTTCTGGCCACGTTTACTTCGACGCTTAAGAGGCCTTTTCTTCTTTTTGTTTTTTTTTTTTTCGTTGGGACCTAGTGTAAATAGTAAAATTATAATAGTATCATTATAATAAATATTTTAAGTTATCATTTGGTAGGTAGGTATATTAGTAAATATTTATAATATTCTGATGAGTCTAACATACCTACATCTTTAAACATACTCGTATTATAAATTAAAGTCGCTTTTCATGATTTTCTGTGTGAACGCGTTGTTCTTCTAAACTAATCAACGGATTTTGATGCGGTTCTCACCATCATTTAGAGTTTTTTTTTCGGAAGGTTTCTGTTTACAATAGCTTCTGCCCGCGACTTCGTTCGCGTGAAAGTCGTAAGATACATAATATACTAAAATAACATCCACATCATCATCATCATCTGCTGGTCTTTTCCCAACTATTTTGGGGTTGGCTTCAAGTATAACCGGATTCAGCTAAATACCAATAATTTACATGCGACTGCCTATCTGACCTGCACAACCCAGTTACTGGGAAACACGACCCTTGGTAAGACTGCATGGCTGTCAGACTTTCTCATGCGACTCTTTCTTTTTTTTCCTTTCAGACTAAAATAACATCCACATTGATATAAAACACCATCGGCCCCCGACCCACCGCGTCGTAGGATAAAATAAAACCGGCCAAGAGCGAATCGGGGCCGCATAATTAGCGTTGTAGCGCGTACCAAACAACACCGAGCAGTCTATAGAGAGGTGGCTGGTCCGCAGAAATTACTGTAACAAATAACTCCTAAACTACACATCATACAAATTTTACCTCAAGAAACCTCGGAGATAAGGGGAGGTAACGGTCGTTTTAAAAAAAAAACCAGTGCGCTTTAGACCACACGACTGAAGTAAAACAGAAATCACCGTTCGCTAGCAAAATAAGTGTTACTTCAAAAAAGCTGCGGTCTTGTGAGCGTATAAACAGCCAGTGTGAATTTAAAAAAATACCTATTAAGCGGGACGGCCCGCGGTGCTGACGCGGTGTGTTCCATGTTTAAAATTTAAATAACTTCCGTTCGCCTCTTTCCGTAACGCTCTCGTCACGCATTCACCAGCTTACTCCCCAAGTCAAGCTTGCGTAAAGAAGTTTTACTTCAATAATATTGAGCTGTTTGTTTAACCCTGCACCAAACATTATACTAAGATATGTTTACAATCCTTAGAGAAAATTCTTTCAAATGATACCTAACACGAAACGTTAGTTTAAACAATACTTTCAATAATTAAAATAAACATGGTTTTTGTTTACGCTGATAGCACACCTTGCGTCATGTTCCGCTACTCGCATCCGATTCGAGTAGCGGAACATGACGCGAACCAGTACAATTGAACTAGTGCGGTTTCGCTGCTATGGTTTTACGGCGGAGGTGTGCTTCCAGCGTTAGTGATCTGCATGCGCGTCATTGTGAGGCAGACATTTTGTCAGAATTCAAATTCCTACATGGCAGTCCCCTTGAGAAAAACCTCTGTGGCAGACGGAAAAAACTGTGATCTTTTATAGATTCTGTTTTACCTTATACGGTTGGAACCCAAAAAAACCGCTCTATACATGAATCATCTAACTAAGGTATTTTATTTCTTAAAGATTAATTCTGCATAGGTCAATAGGCCTTCGTAAGTGAGCACCAAATTTTTTTTTCTAATTTTGCTCATAATCCTCAGAGAAACATATCGCTTCTAACAATGATGTAAACTTTAGATGCGGCTACACGTCACAATCACTCGCAATTCTCAGCAATTATTTGTGAATAAAATGCCTTCCCGTGTCTGTACACAATGTAAACATTACACTACTACTGTGGGGGTACAGAAAAACGTCTCATTTCATGCATAAGTACTTATTGTATTTTTTTATTATATGAAAACTTTGTTGCGAAACCGATGCGTACGCGCCAATGAACATGCAGCAGCTAGTGACGTAACTAAATATGTGTAATCATCTCTTTCTAACAACAGTTATCGGTATAGGCCTTTCCTTTTCTTCGCACAGTGTGTGATTGTATGCAAGTATGTAGCTACATTCATGGCTTACGCTGTTTTTGAGTGCACTAATGTTCGTGTATGACGCGTCTATTTATAATACGTCATTGGTTTCTAATGAAAACCTTGCACTTTACACAAAAACTGTTATATATTATAACGGCGCAGGATAGCCTTTACCAGAAGTGATCATCGTATTAGTGATTTAGTAGTGTCGATATCATCAGGATCGTGCCGGAATATAGCAGTTCGTCGTGGACGTGGTACAAACAGCGGCTCCCTTCACATCTTCTTCTGTCATTCGAAGACAGCCGCCACGCAACCATCGATGCGTCGCTCTGCTAGAGTGACTGTCACCAGCCAGTGTCACTCATATCCGACCTTTTCGCTGATTCCAGTAATTTCGTAACAAAAATAGACGGCGCTACTTGCTGCGCTGCGCCGTCATTTTTTTTTTTTTTGAAAATAATTTTTTTAACAACTACATACTATGTCAAGAGTAAGCAAGCTGAAGTGGCAGTGGGCTGGCCATGTTTGTCGAAGGACCGATGGCCGGTGGAGCAGACGAGTCCTGGAGTGGAGACCGCATATCGGCAAGCGTAGTGTGGGACGCCCCCCAGCTAGATTGACCGACGACCTTAAAAAGGTGGCTGGGATAGACTGGATGCGGAAGGCGGAGGGCAGGGTGTTGTGGCGCAGCCTGGGAGAGGCATATGTCCAGCAGTGGACTGCTATAGTCTGAGTTGATTGATTGAACGGCTTATGAGCAAGTCACCAGATTCTCAACTAACCAGATTCGTAACTCACCAGATTCTCAACTCACCAGATTCTCAACTAACCAGATTCGTAACTCACCAGATTCGCAACTCACCCAATGTACAATGAAACACAACACAAAAAATAACAGAACAGAGGGCTTAAAATGGACGATTTGGCAGAATCATAAGTACAATTCCTAAACAACAACATTAAACTTGTAATGAAAAGGTACGATAAGAATACAAAAATGCTCCACGGTTTACACTCTACAAACTAGGAACGTCTCTTTTATTCATTCTCTATCTAATATCTAGCTATATATGTATATAGCTGTTAAAAACTTGCTGCTGCGTTAAAAGCTCTAGCCGTTTATGCAAATAATAGCAATAAATAATGCATGTATTATTGACCCAGACACGCTTCCACCTTACGTTGATTTTCTAGAGTGACTTTTAAGTCTCTTACAAACATCACACACACTAAGGCTGCCGTCCACCGGAGCGGAGCGAGGCTGCGGAGCGGAGAAACTGAGAAATATTAACCAATAGGATTGCAAATCCCTGTCCACTTGCAATCTTATTGGTTAATATTTCTTCGTTTCTCCGCTCCGCAGCCTCGCTCCGCTCCGGTGAACAGGCAGTCTTAGACCCGTATTACAGAACGTCGTTAATCAAGCATTACTTAAAACTAGATTTGAAATGAGTTTTTTTTTATCGTTGCCCCACACTATGAATTTCTCCTATATCGTAGGTGCGTTTACCAACATTTAAACTCACATACACATATGAAGCCACCTGATTGGTTGAAACTAGTTTTAAGTAATGCTTGAGTATTTAGTGACGTTCTGTAATATGGGAATTAGGCTAAGTTGATTTTCCGTCCACTGCTGGACATAAGCCCAGGCTGCGCCATATACCAGTCCTCCGCCTTCCGCATCCAGTCTGTCCCAGCCACGTTCATAAGGTCGTCCTTCCGTCTAGCTGGGGGGCGTCCCACACACACACACACACACACACACACACACACACACACACTGTAGTTACACTTAGTTTTAACTAACTCCTCGAGACAGCATTGAAATCAAGCAAAAACAAGTTCTGAGTAATTCTAATAAGCTTCCACGGAGAACGCTAATGAATGTACGAGCCTTCAGGAATTACGTACATATCCGTTAAGCAAATGAGTTGTTGCAATATAAATTAATTACTGAACTCATGCTTCATGTTTTCATACACAAGAATGTATTCATTAGTTTCAGTAATTTTACTACGTGAGTACGGAGAAGTAATTAGAATGTGAAATGTTTTAACTTTGAATTTATGATACATATAAGCTTTGAGCAGTACCTAATAATGAAATGTAACCGTAGTCGCGTTGCCTCGTAGCATGTTTCTAGCTCGTAGGCTCAAAGCCGAATGTCAATATTGAAACCAATTTTAGTACAGCATGTTGATCCAGTACCGATTCGGCATAAACTTACTTCATATAACTGTAGGGCCGTGTAATGCTAAATTATAGATCGCAATCAATTTATTTATTTATCTTCATGGAAGGTTGCAGAAATCATTATGATTGCGAAGCCTTGGAAAACAACCCATCAATAACATCGTATATTGACTCGTCTTCAAAATACTACTAAGTCTACGTTTGTACGACCAGAAAATAATAAATAATAATAATCCATTTATTTCAGGCTAAAATAAGAAACGATGTTATGAAAAGATTTTGAAACTGCGACCGGGCAGTGCACGTCCAGATGTCGAGTTGATCTCAAGGGTCGAAAATGGAAATTATTTTTCTTCACCCATGTTTTGAAATAAAACCAGTGAATTTGCTTGAGATGGTCTTTGTATCATTAATAATATACAATATGTAACAAAAACCCTGTTATTCCTTCTACCTACGTTTGAAGCATCGGTATACATACGTAATAAAGCAAGTCATTTATAAAAAAACTGTTTAACAAAAATAATTAAAATAAATATTTAATTATTAATATTTGTAATAACTGATTTCTAACCTCTTTAATTCTTTGATTTTGACTTCTTGACTAGCCAATACTTTTTTTTTTTAATTATAATTCCACCATTGTTGTGCTTGTACGTAAATGTATACGTCCCTAAAAGGAACAACAGGTTTTTTGTTACATACTGTATAAATTAAAATTATATAATTCTTTGCATCCATAGACTCTTTTCCTAACATTTTATATTATGTAACTTTTATATTTTTTTGTTTGAAGTTATTTTAATAGACCGCAGAACCTGGGCCAAAGCAAGTATAAAGGCTCGTACAGACCGGTGTGATATCGCGGGCGCGACAGACATCGTGACCCTTGTCGCGCCCGCGATATCACACCAGTCTGTACGAGCCTTTAAGCAATAACTAAGTTACCGTTGTATGGGAGATACCGCAGACTTTTCCAGCAAATAATGACGTTACGTCTGAGGAGTGAACACGTTACGGTGACGTTAACCTAATTGTACATGTCACGCTTCCTAGCACAGCTTGAAAATAACCTTACGCTACGGTTTACGATACAGATTTTATTCATAGCGCTGCTATTTTTACTTGTTTTATTTTAGCCATAATTTAATAACGTTTTTAGGTTTCCGTACCTCAAAAGGGTAAACCGGAACCCTTATAGGATCACTCATGTGTCTGTCGGTCTCTCCGTCTGTCACAGCCGATTTGCTCCTAACCTACTGGACCAAATAAGTTAAAATTTGGTACACATAAGAACTTCTGTGACCCAAACACGGACGTAGAACTTAAATGAATTAATTTTGAATTTATGTTACAATAACTACAATACTACTTCACGATTCTACTTTAACGATGTGGAAAAAGCTGTGTGTTTGAATCATGTAAACTAACAATGACCTACCCACCCAAGTGTCGGTAAACAACATTCGTATGCTGAAAATAATAATAATAATATTCTCATAGCCTTACATTACTAAACCTAAAATAAATCCTCTATATCACCCTAGAAAAAACTGCAATTTTCAATACATATCGAATCGTCAGAATGTTCATGCAAATTGATCAAAGCGAAATAGATCCTCACACAACACCTCGTTAACATAACTCACCACACGCTGCATTTACATGGCTTGGGTCCGTAAGTGTTGCAAAAACCAGCCAAAGAGATGAAAAAAAAAAACTCAACAAAAATAATAATAATCTGCATAAGAATTCGGAAGCTAAGTTTGTATCATTCTTAGTAAAAAATAAAATAAATAAATACAATCCCCCTTATTACAAAACAAGGTTTATCTTCAGACCCGGGTTTAAAACATGGAGCCATTATTGAATTTCGAACTTTATTCCGACTATGGTAAAGTTCCTAAACACAAAACTGACAACTTAGAACCAAACTATGTTTTCAGTTTTGTAAAAAGAACGGTATTTCAATCACTGTTACGTTCATATTACAAAAACTGGCTCCATGGTTTAAAGCCATGTCAAATATAAATCGTGTTTTGTAATAAGGCGGAATTAGTTTATTTCAAGTAGCAAGACTCATAAGCATACACAAAAAATTTAAAATGAGATACATAAAAAGGATACAGAAAGGATAACAAGCACAGACAAAAACTCTCACAAGGTAACAATATGTCTGCTACAGCATTGCCGGATATAAAGGCAATCCAATCTGTTGGCGATCATCACCAGGACGGTATTGGCGCTAAAGACGTCATCTTTGGCTCGACACAAACTTACTAACCTTGCAAAAGTATAAAATAAATAGTTAATTTACTTACGCCAATATTAGAGCTATACAACGTGTTTTTTTTTGATATCCCATAACTCTAGGGTATGATTGAGCCCATATCAAAGAATCAACTGGCATATGAGTTATGTTCCAATCCTTCATTATTTTTTTTTTTTCATTTTTCATACAAAATAATTCGGCAAAGTCACGATTATTAATGTAAAACACCCTTACGTGAAATATGACAACGTCGACAAGGTAGCTTTCCCTTCACTAGCTGCCGCCGGGAAGCCCCGATACCAACATACCTACATTTTTTATTTTACTATTTATTTTACTACACTACTGCGAAGTTTGGCAACCTCGCAAAAGTAAAGATTCGTCACTCAATCAATCTCAAATCAGTCAATTCGTGACAATTTTTGACCTAATTTAATTATGATTGATGATATCTCCGAAACGATGCATTTTTGGACCACCTATTCTAGGAGTTTTAGTATTATTTTTACCTACAGAATATAACCCTAGAGTTATGGGATATCAAAAAAAACAGGTTGTATAATAACATCAATATCTTTGTCGAGCTTACGCAAACAGCCCTTTGTCAACGTTGCAGCGAGCGTGTCTAGTCAACTAACAGGAAAAAGGCCAGAATAAAACATTTTATTCCCGTTTTCCGCTGTAATAAATAAAAATACCGTGTAAGGGCTAGGTTTTTCGTCCCGTAGGTAGCACTACAAAAGAACCACGCTTCTTCACCTATGGGCCGCCAAAAGGAACGTGCCCGTCCGGGCAACTCGACATACTGAAAACATTTTATTAGATTGAGTGCTTGTATATTCAACGTCGTTTTACGGTCTCATATAATCCATTTGCATGTTACGGGATATAATATGTACCGTGGCAAATGGATGTATGTTTTATGATTTAATTATGGTTATGGTTATCAATCATACACATAACAAAACTATCTAGGGATCAAGTACATTTTTAACTATAAAAAATTATGCAATTAATATTTTACTGCCAAATTATAATATTATCAATATTTTACTATTTTTAATTACCAAATATGACTAGATTTGTTATTAAAAAAACAACTTTTTGTAAAAAGTTAGGAAGTCGGTAATTTTTTTTTTACAAAAAGTTTTTTATGCTTCACTTTTTAGTGGGTCAGTTTTTAATTTATCTAAGTTACAATAGCCTAAAGTCAACTGCTCATCACCTTTTACAAAATATTGCTTTTCCCGATACTGGGATGTTCATTGTTAAGGAGCTCTCCTTCGATAAGAACCAGGAGAACAGCCACTCATCATATGCATTGTGACGAGCATAAATTGCTTAGCAACCATATTAAAGTACCTAATCGAATCGCAACCCGTTAAATACTCATTATTATGTTGTTCCGGTGGCCATCCGTGGTCTCCATCATCAGTTCCACTTCACCAAATGGTTATTTTCGGGAGCAAATGCACGAGTTACTATAAAAAATACCTAAATCGCTATAGGTTTGCCTGAAAAATTCTTTCCTTTGATTTCCATGAGATCATCAGATTCTGATTTGGTGGCAATGGGACCACCTCGGGAGTATACCCTTTCAAACAAAAAAATAAGTTTTAATATCGGTCCATAATTGACGGAGATATGTGAACAAACATAAAAGAAAAAAAAAAACAATCCAAAAAGTTAAAAATGATAATCCTCAATTGTGGCGATACTCTAAAACGTACTTCATCCCTAGACACTTTTGATGTGTGTATTATAACGCAGTATAAATTACTGCGTTATAATATGATTTCAAATACACGTGAAATGATTGCTGTATTCTACATTTTCGACGGTTATTTCGCGCAGTTTTATTTTCACGAAATGTTTTGTACCGTTTGGATTTGCCTCACCAGCGCTGATACTGCAGACACGAGTATACAGTGCAAGTCTTGATAATGTGCACATATCCAAATGAGGGGAAACTAAGATTAATATTATCGACGGAAAAAATATATAATAAAAAAACAATAAAAAAAATTATAGCATTGTTTAAATTCTTGGTCGCTGCTGTGACCCCCGTGTAAAAAATCGGTATAACTTTTAAACTAAACGATCTATCACGATAAAACAAACTCAGTAATGACTGGAAATAAAAGAAAAAACTCACCCTCAATTGAGAATTAGGGTGATTTAATAACAAATTTATTCATACATTTTTACAATAATTGTAAAATATCACAATGAAAGTCCCGACCACCTACCCTTTTTTTATTTATTACTTTATTCTCCATCGTATCAGCTTTCTAAAAGCAAAAATACCATATTTTTGTAAGTCAATCACAACGTTTCCTATCAACTGTTAAAGAATGGCCTTGCACTGGGCTACATACTTTACTTTAGCAGGTAGAGACAATTTTTATTGTAATTTTTTTTTTGTGGTTTTCCGTTGATAAAATAAAGCTTAGTTTCCCTCATTTCCATATGTGTACATTATCGAGACTCACACTGTAAACTGCACCAAGACTATTCCCTAGCCTAGGTAATAAAGACGATTGGCTAGGTTCGCAGCAATCCTCTCTAAAAAAAGTCGTGTACTAGCTACATACAAAGCCTCCAGCATTCTCTTAAGGCGACGATAACCGACTTTTAATGATTTTATACTGAAGATCACGTCTAAACGAGTAGTGTTAATGATTTGAAATAGTTATTTATGATATTAGTGCAGTAAGTTAAACTCGTGACTACGGTAAGCCCTCGACTTCGTCTCGGGCTTACATTCGTCTACTCGTTTGTAAAATCCCAATTTCCGCGCGTGTGTCATACAACGTTTTTCAACACATTTGCAAGAAAACAGTACAATAGGTAATAAAAAATAAGGCATCAAAACATTTTAAAAGAATGATTGAGTATTTCTTCGAGTCTTCCATGATATAAAATTATTGTAAATCATTAAATAGCACTCACGATTTTGGCGGCTCATTCAAGATATCAGGTGCAGTAGATTCCCTAAAATATCGGGTTCCTCGCTTGAACTCTTAGGAATATTTTGTAAATATCAGTCGGAAAGTCGCAACAATCTTTAACATTTCTAATAAGAAAATGGCGCAAATTTGCAAATGGCGCCACGTGCACGTAGTGAAAATGAGTACTACATCTTTCGTCTCATTTTCTCTTTAATAATAAAGTGAGATAAACGTATTGAGCGAAAGTGCTTCCCAGGACGTTCGATGATTCAGCGTATTTATTCTCGTAATTTGAAACTCCTTGATGGAATTCTTAAATATTTTTTATGATAATTAAAAAAAAACCGTAAAGGATACGCACGGCGCTATACAACGGAGGGGGCGTTAAACCATGTACTTACTTAAGTGAGAGTACCTATTTTACCGCCCGTTTCGTTGTATGGTGCGTAATTTTTAACTTTCGAACAATGTTTAAAGGCTTCGTAAATGCATTTTTGGAGCAAATGTGTTGAAAAAAATATATGTTAAATTAGAGCATTTATTCAATAATTTGTGAATATTTTAGAATATGTTTATACATAGTGAAATTAATTTGTAAAGTTATGTCTAACGCGGATAAAAAACTGAGAATGGCGCAAAATCTACCAAGCGTATTTTTCTGAAACCTTCACCAATTTAAAGATAATTTAATTATTGATCTTCTAGTATACGCGTTTTATTAGAATACCTTTTGTTTTGTGTATAATCAATTAATAATGCGTCAAATTGGGAACAGCGCTCCTTGATGGGCGAGTCCTATTACTGGCTGAACGTACGACGCGTTGCTGAGCTCAGTACGGAACACGCAAGCTTACTACTCAAGGTCAGTGGCATATATCTCTGTCTTAAATGCCGAGTGTTTATGAAAATACTTCTCACTTTATATTTAGAAAAAGAAATTCCTTGCAATACCCTGTTAAGTAAAGTGGGTGTTTCAATGAAGCTTCACGAGCTTCGAGATTCTATGAAACAATTATTTGAAATAACGTTTCGGCAACTAATTAGTAGGTAAGGTCTTATATCAAGTCGCCTTAATTGGGGGGTGGGGAAAAAAAACTATGCACCTCCAGCGGGGGGGAAAGGTGAGGGACGACTACCCTGGGGGGAGGGGTAGATCGTCCCCCACTTTTCGCCCCGCTGGAGGTCCGTAGTTTTTTAGGGTTCCGTACCTAAAAAGAAAAAAACGTAACCATGTTTTATAGGATCACTCTTAGGTGTCTTGTCTGGTTGTCCGTCTGTCACATCCGATTTGCTCCGAATCTACTGGACCGATTAATTTGAAACATGATACACAAATGGTCTTCTGTGACCCAAACACGGACGTGTAACGTAAATAAATGAATTTTGAATATGGGTCACTTTTGGGGGGCAAATTAGAAAATAAAAGAAAAAAATATTTTAAAATAAATACATTTAAAATTATTAACGAAAATAAATGAAAAATGACCACCCCCCTCCCCCCCCTTATCGCCAAAACTATTATTCCTAATATTTTGAAAAATTACAGAAAATACTTCTTACTGGATAAATAAAAACACTTCTAAAAATACACTACAAAACACACACACACACACTCACACTAGTAATATACTGAGTCGGGGTGCCCCAAGTCCCCAGTTCGCTACGCTCGTTGTTGCACTCAAGAAAACATCAAAATGTTATCTTTTATAATGATTATAAAAAAATAATATTCTAGTGCTTCCACCATTTCCAAAAAATTGTATTTACTACATTTTATAATGTTCCGCCGCCACAATTACTCCACTATCGCATCGCCAAAATTCGTCTTTTTTTAAAACCAAATGTCAGCCTAGCGATTCATTTTACGCATTTCGACATGATTTTGACAGACGCAACTTAAAAATGTCAAAATTTTGTGAAATTTAAGTTCCGTTTCAATCATTAGTTATTGATTTACCAATATTTTTAGTTTTTTTTTAAATATACGATGCACCTCCGTCAACTAAAATTGCATGGGGGCTTCAAGTTTAGGCGCCTTGATAGGACCCAACCCTAATTGGTTCCTATTCTAGTAACAAAGGCTGATTTACATAAGTTAAGTAGCGAGTTTATTTTAAGTTGGTATTTGTAGTGCGGTAAGTACCTAAGCAGTTGTGTCTAAACGGGTCATATGCTAGTTAAGCTTAAACTAACAGTTTTTCATTAAAAACCCAATGTATTTAAAAAAATATATCGGATTTTGAATGAAAAACTGTTAGTTCAAGCTTAACTTATAGTTGACCTGCGAGATTGCATACCTAAATGCAATCGTTTAGGTATGTCATCTCGCAGGTCGCCTGCCTTGCTTAAGACGCAGATATATGCCAGTGACCTTGAGTGGTTAGCTTGTGTGTTCTGTACTGAGCTCACGCAACGGGTCGTACGTTCAGCCAGTAATAGGACTCGCCCATCAAGGAGCTGTGTCTCCAATTTGACGCATTATTAATTTATTAAACACAAAACAAAAGGTATTTTAATAAAACGCGTATACTAAAAGATCAATAGTTAAACTATCTTTTAATTGGTGAAGGTTTCAGAAAAATACGCTCGGTAGACTTTGCGCCAATCTCAGTTTTTGGTCCGCGTTAGACATAACTTTACAAATTAATTTCACTATGTAATATAAACATAATCTAAAATATTCACATATTAAGTTATTGAGAAAATGCTCTAATTTCATATATTTTTTTTTTTCAAATCATTAACACTACTCGTTTAGACGTGATCTTCAGTATAAAATCATTAAAAGTCGGTTATCGTCGCCTTAACCGTAAGAATTTGAGGCTTCCAGCCTAGACATAAAGTACAAACATATAAACAAACGAGATACAGCAAAGTGGGTCAACTGGTTAAATATTTGATTGTTATCCAGCGCTGCCGCCGCCGCCGGTACAATGTCACTGCGGATCACCTCTTCTGCTCCTCCCTGTTGTTACAAGTAGATACCAGCTTATAAATTATATAACAATGGCGAGGACGGATCCGTATCGAGTTCAACTTTTATGCATTTTATCTCTCCGTGGGTGAGAGAGAGAGTGGGGCTCTCCATCCCCTTTCAAACTTGTTAATATTAATGCCCAAGCCAACATTTTATACAAGCGGACAAGGTGGACCGTTGACCTGGTGAAGTTCGCTGAACTTAATAGATATTTATACGCACATAATTAAATATGCTTAAAAGCAATTTCTAGTTAATAATATCTACGACTTGTCCGTTTGGTGCCGGACGTAAAGAATAGCATCATCCCATTTCTAGTTAATAATATCTACGACTTGTCCGTTTGGTGCCGGACGTAAAGAATAGCATCATCCCATTTCTAGTTAATAATATCTACGACTTGTCCGTTTGGTGCCGGACGTAAAGAATAGCATCATCCCATTTCTTCCCGTGGTTGTCGTAAAAGGCGACTAAGGGACATACTAAAGAATGGGCAGCAGCGTTCTCTATACATTTTAGCACCATACTGCGATCGCTAACCCGCCTGCCAAGCGTGGCACACTCCTCCCCTTTAGGGGAGGCAAATGTCCAGCAGTGGACGTCTTTCGGCTGAAATGATGATGATAATGAATATCTACGATTTACAATTTTAGCATACCTTAAACCATATATTCACGAGGGGACAAGGGCGCGCTACATAACAACGTAGTGCGAGCCCGACTCGTTCTAGTCCGTTTTTTTAATTTACATTTCTTTCTGTACAGAGACCCACAATAAAGCGCTATGATTGTCCGAAGATCGCGTTAAAAACAATGTGAAAATGGAATGCAATTTTTCACTCCAGTCTTTTATTAGATTCTTGGACATTTTGCGCTTAGCACTTATAACGTGCTCGCAAAAAGCCGATACTGCGGCATTCCGGTCCTATATTGTTCTGAGTCTGGTGGACGTTAGTGGTTTCACTGGTATTCTATTGAACTTGCTTCAACAGACTCCCAATTCATAAAATAAATCCAAATTTGTGTTTTCGTAGTGTATATTAGTGATGGATTAATTAGCATTCGCATTCATTGTTAGCGTGTGAATGATCATTTAGCAAATTAAATGTAGTCGCGAAATTCTGGGAAATGCGAAGCGATGTATTTTTCTAAATAGTCAGAGCGTCGTGCAATCGCGCTTGCGCCTGCAGCGTGGCAGCGTGGTGTGCATCATCATCATTCATTCGCAATAGTCATTAGCAAATAGCATAGCAATAGCAATTAACATGCTAAGACTCAAGAGTTCACACGCTAATGAAATTAATTCGAAATCGCATTAATTGCCATTACTAGTGTATTATGTCGCAGGCAGATTGTATGATTCGTCATTATACCTACGGCGTCGTCCGTTTACAAACGCTCGCACTTTTGAAATATGCCGAAGGTAAAATGGCAACCAAATGGGTTAGGTTTGGAGGACATCCACGAGGATTTTCCACCCCGTGAAAAAAAAAAAAGAAACGTTAGAACTGTTCAAACCGCCTGTAGAAATAGATTAACATTTTGCCTTCGGCATATTTCAAAACAGAGCGTTTGTAAACGGACTGCGCCGTTTGTAAAAAGCGGAATCATACAAATTGCCTACGACATATTATATTATGTTTGCTAAAGTATCGGGGAGTTAATAAATTATTTGGTTTGTTTTATTATCATAAAAATTGTTCTTCTAGGTAAATGATATTTATTCTATGTTGTGTTCGCTAGGCGACACTTGGTACTGTATGTACTTTGATATTCTCAAAAAAAATAAATTATATTCTACATCGCACGCAATATACATTTTATATAAACCAAATTCCACTGCTTTTACTTTAATATGGTAGCAGAGCGTGCAAACGAGAACTTAAACGTTTTATTTTGTTTCCTCAAGCATAAACGTTCGAAAGAGTGAATCATATTGACGTCAACTCGAAATAGGACTATTCGATGAGAGCAACTGGCTGACTTGGAAATATAAAGGTTGTTGCTGCGCGGAGTAACCCAGGCACCTTAGAAGCGGTGCATGGTACTCTTGTAAAGCCGGCACAACCAGGTGAAGGAACCAAAGCGGAAGCCCAAAGTACAAAGTAGAGTGCGAGTGCACTGCACTGTTACTACTGACCACTAATATGACCAACGAAATGCTAAACAAAGTAATGCGTTTTACAACTGCGAATGATATGTTGGACGAATTAAACCGTCTTAGCGAGCGAGGATCACAGAACCTACGATACGTGTGTGCAACTTTTTACAACAAGTTTTTTTTTTGCTACAAGATAACACACATGACATGGGTTTGCAACTTCGCATATGTCTGCGATAAAGAATGTTTGGCATGATAGGAATCAAGTTTTGTCAAACAGTTTACAATCAACTACCAGAAATATTGATATGCTAAATATGTATATTATATTCCTTGGACTAACCATTGATGAAAAACTTGATTGGAAAGAACATATTGAAGGAATTAGTAAGAAAATTATACGGATACTTTGCTTACTGCCTATCATGGACTTGTTGCATCGATACTTAGATATGGCATTATTTTCTAGGGAAACTCTACACTTAAAGAGGTTATATTTAAAATGCAAAAACGATGCATATGAGCTATGTTTGGTCTTAAAATTATAAGTTGCAAGCCATATTTTATCAAACATCAGATTCTCTCACTTCCTTCCTTGTGTATATTAGAAACTGTATTATTTGTTAAAAAGAATCCCCAACTGTTTCCGAAGTGTTCAGATGGTTCCGAAAGAAGTCAACGTGATAATCGGATACTTCGTTTACCTAGTGCTAAAACAGCTCTCATGCGTAAGAGTATTCTGCATGGCCCCAAAACTATACAACAAAGTACCAAAGGCATACAAAGATTTGGATTTTAATAGTTTTAATAAAAACATGAAGAAGTTTTGAATAAATAAATGCTATTATAATGTTGACGATTATTTAAATAAAGTACTTTAGACATTTTTTTTAATTATTATTTTTAGATATTAATTTGACGTCGGTAAATTTTATGATTTTTGTACTTTGAATATATTGCTTTTTTATGATTTTTGTACTTTGACTTTATTATTGTATTTGTACGCCTCTCTAGGCAAAACATTTTGAAACTTTTCTTTTTTTTTGTAATCACTCCAACTGATTGTAAACCTACACGTGTTTTTGACAAATAAATATATCTTATCTCTTACCTTATCTTATCTCTTATGTATGGATTATCTGCCAGAAGAGTATTTCAGTTTTAAATCAAGCAGGCTACTGATTACATTACCACCCTTTTTTTTTTTTTGGGTGGGTCTGTTATCATATAACTTCTCCCTCTCTGGGCTGAGCGGGAGGGCGTGTCAGACTTTTACTGACTAAAACCCACCCGTGTTCCTTCCGTTGCCTGTGTGCCAGGGCCAAATAATCCCTTTCGGACAAACTCGCAACCCTAACAGGCATTGGCCCTAACGGACCCCGTCAGTAAGTGCTGTCATCTCTTAGAGGCGCGCGTGGAACACAACGCGCCGTCGACCCGGGCCTGGCCCTTATCGGATGGTGAGCTACCCATCGCTCACCGTCCGCAAACCCGCGCCTAAGGTGGCCGGTCGGCTTGCGACTCCCGACGCCCGGGGCGTCTCCTGCGGCGACTAGGGGCGCGAGGGCTTGACCACCCTGTTATGCGCTCACGAAAAAGCTTTGAAAGATAAAAATAAATCTGAAGCTGAACGTGAATCCAGCACGGAGGTACTGATGCGGAGCTAGCGGACATTGAGTAAAGGAATGCCAGATATGGATTATGAATGGCAGACCCCCAAAACCTCCAAAGAAATCCACATAAAATGCTGCTATATTGACAAGTTTAGGTTTAACTCTTGGTGAGAGTAATGATAAAGACTCATGTTACGTAGATAATTGGACAACAAGTCACGTAACCAATAGAGGAGATCAGTATGTATTTTTGGAGTACTTTAGCGAATCTCACAGAGTAATGACAGTGACTGGTGAAAATATTGAAGCTATCGGAAAGGGCCAAAACAAGTAAAAGCTGACATTAATGGCCAAAACGAAACAATTACGTTCACAAATGTTTGGTATGTTCCCTGCATACAAAGAAAGTTGTTCTCAGTGCTAGCCGCACAAGGTCTTTGTGAGAATAGCTCTTTTGAATTAAATACTCGGTCATGTTTATTTAAGGTTGACGGTAAGACAAAGTTAGTCAGTACTCGGTCGGGCTCTCTTTTTCCTATAATGCCAAAAAACGCATTTTCTTTCTTACTTTCTACCTTTACTCGGGACAAAAATGGAGGTTTGTACAAACTTAAAATACAAGTAATTACTGTAGCGGCATCAACATCGCCACATAACTAGAACTACGCGTCACACTGACGTCACGCAAAATCCTGCATCGCGCAATTAGAGTTTACCGCGCGACTAGCATATATACAACGTCCCGACATCAACCGTCGGGCAGTTGCCCACCAGACGCAACACCCGTCTGGTCGGAGGATCCTCCCTTTTCTATGGTGGATGAGTGAACTTTACACCCTGTTCCTCATGCCACCAAATTACATCTAAAGTTGAGTTTAACCAACGAACAGTTTCACGTTTCGGACACCAAAACAAAGACATGTCAACCAAGTTATGCAAAGACAATTTGCTATGCAATTCAAATCTGAAAATAACTACTAGACTTGGAGGGCTAATAATAATAATAAATCCATTTATTTTCAGGTTACCAAGACCCATAAATGAATACCTTAACCTAAGTATACATAATATAATATTAACAATTGCGTTAGTAAATAAAACTTAAAGCTATGTTAGTATCACTTAGAAACACTAAATCATTGTGCGTTCTGGTGGCACCTGACCGCGAAAGCGGCGGAATACCACATCCTGAGGGCAAAAGCTTTCTTCCATCACCCGAGGCAGGTAGCACGTTGGTATGCGCACCACAAACGCCTTAAAGTTGACGATGCGACTCCAGCAGCTGCACTCTCGGTGCGTACTTCAGCTTTTGGCGCACGTACTTCACGATGTCTTCCGCGTCGGTGGTGTAGTGGAGACGGGAAATATACACCGGAGTATTCGGCTTCGCAGCACGCATTTTTTCGTTTGGCTCCGTAGGAGCCTTGCCGCAGCGGTTCTTACAGCTACTCTGTCGGCGCTTCCTCCTTTGCGCCGTCACAAAGCCGTCATCATCAGCCCGGATCGTTTCCTTGATAGCCACGGGCTTTGCGGGAGGAGCAGTAGGGGCGCTCACAGTGACCAACGGGTCAGATGGTCGCGATGATCGGGCAGCGCCGCGGAGACGGGAGTGGGGCTACGACGCACGCTTGCGGCGCAAAACGCAGACTCAGCAATCGGCGTCGGCGACAAAACTGCTGACGCAAAACTCGTGACCGATGTGTCTAGGCAGACACCTCGGCGCGTATTTAGGTTGCTCACACACGCCGGTGACCCAATTAAGCCATGGAGCTGCGCAACTCATCGAGTCCTGTGCGCAGGTCTGCGACGGTTTTCTAGGATGTCTCCAACTTCCTGCACATCAGCTAGACTAGCCTTCAAAGACATAATGTCCTTTAACAGGCTCGTAACGTCGACGTGGTCAAACGTGACTGGAGGTAACTTGTTCAGATCCCTCACCACAAATGTCGGCACGTCGTCAGGATCGGTAGCCTTCAGAAGGGTGATGATGTCTTGTACACTTTTCCTAGACACCAACCACTAATACACACTGATGTGTGTAGACCTTTTATGTATTCGATCTCAAGGTATCACAGGTAGACAAAAGTCAGAAGTTTAAGCACGCTTGAAAGATTTTCTAGCAGAATCAGGACATGTCATTAAAGAGTTGCTAAGCGACAATGGAGGCTAATTCGACAATGAACAATTACGAAGTACGCTTTTTTTTGTGCAAAATATGTATGGATTGGGATGCCAGAAGAATATTTCAGTTTTAAAGTTGGCAAGTTGGCTACTGATTATATTACAATATCGTACAATTGAGAACTTAACATCCCTTTTTTTTTTTTTTTGAGTGGTTCAATTATCAAATAACTTCTCCCGCTCTGGGCGGAGCGGGAGGGCGTGTCAGACTTTTACTGACTAAAACCCACCCGTATTCCTTCATTTGCCTGTGTGCCAGGGCCACGATATCCCTTTCGGACAAACTCGCAACACTGGCAGGCATCGACCAAAAAAAAAAAGGTACGAAGTACGCTAAGACAACATGCGAGATACGTTTGTGTATATTCCTCGTGGCTATGCAGGTCGTGGTGCGTCTTCCCGATCATGCTCAAGCGTGCGCGCGTTTGCGAACAGTCACCGCCGCTCTCCGGCATGCAACTTTACTTTGCACTAGTCTGACCCGCAATGAGAGTTAAAAACAACACGTTGGCTTTTAATTGAGTTCAAACCAGCTCTAGTTTTTCTAAGTAAACAACAACGTTGTGGTTCAGATTACCATGTCGCTTTCTAATTAATATTTAGAGTTCACTTTACTTTGTTTTTTTAAATTATATTGCGATCAAGCTGTGCCTCGGAAAGCACGTTGAGCCGTTGTTGGTCCCGATTGACATTCATAGATCTTTAACAGTCGTTACGGGTAATCAGAAGACCGTAAGTTTGACAACCAGTCTTAACATGGTGTATCGTCGCTTCATGTAAAATACTGGTATTCAGTTCATCCGGTTAGACTGGAGGCTGACCCCACCTTTTTTTTTTTTAATCGTTGCTGTACATTAGGAATTGCTCCTGTATTGTGGGTGCGTTTACAAACATTTAAACTCACATACACAAACAGCCAGACCCGGAACAACTACTTGTAGGTCATACAAATATTTGTTCCGTGTGGGAATCGAACCCGCGACACGCAGCGCAGCAGTCAATCGCTTAACCACTGCGCCAACCGTGTCGTCATTGTTGGGTAAAGCTAGGCTGATGATATTGCGATAAAGTTGTTTTAAACCCTTACCGCCTTATTACAAAACAAGATTTATATTTTGACATGGCTTAACCATGGCGCCAGTTTTTGTAATAAGAATTGAAGAATTGAAAAACAGTGATTGAAATACCGTTCTATAAACAAAACTGAAAACTTAGTTCGGTACTAAGTTGTCAGTTTTGTGTTTAGGAACTTTGCCATAGCCGGAATAAAGTTCGAAATTGAATAATGGCTCCATGTTTTAAACCTGGGTCTGAAGATAAACCTTGTTTTGTAAAAAGACGGTTCGTGTCTTTCTCTTCGAGTCCGATTCATACTTGGCCGCTTTTTATTAATTTGATCCATGTCCTTTGCTTACGTTTAATTCAAACACTGACGAGCATAGGAATCGGAAATTCTCATCAACCACATTTTAACTTTTTCTGTACTACTTAACTACTCAATGCGACGATAACCGACATTTAATGATTTTTTACTGAAGATCACGTCTAAACGACTAGTGGTAATGATTTGAAAAAAATATATGTTAAATTAGAGCATTTTCTCAATAGCTTAATATACGAAGATTTTTGATCATGTTTATATTATTACATAGTGAAAATAATTTGTAAAATTATGTCTAACGCGGATAAAAAACTGAGAAGGGCGCAAAATCTACCAAGCGTATTTTTCTGAAACCTTCACCAATTTAAAGATAATTTAATTATTGACCTTTTATACGCGTTTTATTAGAATACCTTTTGTATTGTGTATAATAAACTAATAATGTGTCAAATTGGGGACAGTGCTCCTTGATTGGCGAGTCCTATTACTGGCTGAACGTACGACGCGTTGCGTGAGCTCAGTACAGAACACGCAAGCTAACCACTCAAGGTTACTGACATATATCTGCGTCTTAAATTATTATTATAGGTATGATATTGAATCCACAGAAAACTACTAAGTTTGAAATTTATTTCAAACCACTCGGAACATGTATACCGCAAATAACCTCGAATATATGCGAACTATATTTTAAACTAATAATTTAACTAACTAACTGTATTTTAAACTATTTAAAACTTTATGGTGAGGTGAACATTGAATTAGTACCGCTCATCAAAGTTCTGATTTTGCAGAAAACAGGAAACTGATTCTGCGTTTACGAGCTCGGAGTGCAATTTCGAATTCTACGTTCAGTTGGTCTGGGTGACCTAATTGCATGGCATTCTCTCGTTATCACCAGTGGCAGCCGCGTCAATTGTGCGCCAGATGATTGTTCTGAGTTCCCGCAATCTCCGGCCACAGACTCTATAATCGTCTGTTGATAGTAAAATTATTCCCTTCTTAAGACTCAGAATGGATTCCCATTGTCAGTATAAAAAGTTTTATCCGCTATTTTACTGTAGATCATTTGGGTATTTAAACTGTGTTGAAGAGTGGCAATCGCTAAATTGTTGTTTATTTATATTGCACTTCTCGGCTGAAAAACAACCTCGCCTACGGCTCGGGTGTTAATTCCGCCTCGAATGCAATAACAAACATTCTCCACTTGTATCAAAATATACTATTCTACGTTTCATGAAAATATCAACGTTACAAATAGCAATGTTATTTCGGGAACAATGATAATAATTATGACTGTTTTGAAGGAAATTAGTTATTAAATATCTTGAAGGAATACTTCAAACCTATCTATTGTATGTACGAAAATCGACGATTATTTTTGTTAATATCGAAATTATTTTGTAATTTTAAGTTGCATAATTATTAAATAAGCTTTTGCCCGCTGTTTCGTCCGCGTGGAGGTCGGAAATTATCCCACGGAAACGTAGGTACTACCGGGATTAATTGATCCTATGTGTTAATCTATGTGCCTCATCCGAATCCGTTCAGCCGTTTTTCTATCGTAGTAAGCAGAAGAAAAGGTCATTGACCCCGGCGCCGGCGCCGCTGTCAACCATCATTATTTCGTTACGCTTAATTTTGAATCTGTGATATCTAAAGTATTCATTTAAATGGTATAATGACAAGGCATATTTTAATCTAAATTAAGATAAAATGGTTACTGTGGGTCATCCTTTGAAGATGACCTGCTGTCGCGGACTTTTTTGTTGAACTTTTTATGATGTGCAATCCAGTAGAACATACATTTTATATATCTTACGGTTTAGGGTACCCGGACGTTTATCGCTGAGTGATTTTTGAGTCGCCGAAAATGGAACGTATGGAGTTCAATGCAGTAACGCCCACGAGCTACTAAAAGTCGCTCACCAAACTCAAACTCAAACTCAAAGCATTTATTTCAATTAAACCATTGACAGGCACTTTTGAATTGTCAAGAAGTCGGTCAGTTACAAATATGAAGCTAGTTGCCCATTCCAAATAGTGGGTTCCTATGGAGAAGAACGGGCAACAAACTCCACTGACACTCTTTTAAATTAAAATATTGATACAAAATATTAGTTACATCATTCATATTGAAGTTAAACATGTGAGAACGATGCAATACGTCAAAAGCGTCCGTGATAAAAAGATAACAATTCAAAACTAAAATAATTAAAAATAAGCCGTGGCAGCTAAGAGATGACCAGTCCCAACTGACAGCGCCCGTTCACGAACATGACGCATGGATCAGCACCATTCAGCTCAACCATTTTGAAGGGAGCTAAATGATCCAACACACACGCCACCATCAGCGAGACATCTGAGTGAGCATGACATACTCTCAGCCGCCAGGGCACATTTAAGTCAATGAAAGACATAATTACCCGGTAAATGGTAGCTCGATTGTACATAGTATCACACCTGTGATATGCAATTATATAATACAAAGGAGATTCGAGTTTATACAATGAAAAGATAGTCTTCCAATCTTCATCAGCTCCAACAGTATTTTCAAATGTTAATAAATTAGTTGTGGTGGAGCTGGACCAGCATTGAGCCAAGCATTTCTATCAGCGATGTAATCCCCCAACCTATAATATGCCTGCTTGCATCAACTTTGCACCAACAAAATCACTGGATCCCGGGCGTAGCGATTGTCGCTGCAGAATGGAACGTATGGAAATGTACTAGCTAACGCACACGGCTCAGCGACAATCGCCCGCGTACTCATTGCTAAGGAAGGACATTGCGTCATTGCTCTCCAATGGATATCGATATAATTATAAGTTTTGTTTTCTTAGATAAGTACCTATTTACGTAATAATTTTTTGTAAGTACCTATACCGTTTAGGTGTGAAAGTGATAGAGAGGTAAATGCATACCTACCTAGGTAGATACTAAGATAAGCTTATAAAATAGTTTAATGTTATATTAGGTAAGTACCTACCTACTAAAACGGTAGATCATTCTAATTGTTATAATAATTCAAGCGTTAGTAGTTGAACTATTGATTCCGGTTGAACAGTATTCTTCGAAGAAACACTGAAAAAAATGCGAGCTAACTAAGATACATTTTCTCTTAGTTGGCATTAAAATGTTTGGAATCACTATTTATTTATTTACTAAAAACAAGACAGCTTAATTGCCAGAACAAATTCATTTTATTTATATCGACAACGTGACATGTACAGAATAATCACCGGTCTTTGTTACATCATACATGCTTTGTTTGATTTTACTTCTTCACTTTTTTAAATCAAATAATAATTTTAGTTGATGGTAACAAGCAACTTGTTAGCATTACATCATTCTTAAACTGACCAACATTTGAGTTAAATTACATAACTACCCGTAATTAAACTAACTAATTACTTAGTTGACGGAACTATGATAATTTAACGAAGTTCTCCTAGCTTCAGAAGTCAAGATCTCGTTAGGCTCGTATGGAGTCAAGATGCGTGATCACATTAAACAAGATGTTTGTTAAAGCAAACACTCTTTTGTTTCAGTGAAGAAATAAGTACATGTTTTGGTTAAACATCGATCTCTGTTAATCCATGACGAGCACATCCCTCGATAGCCAGCTACAAAATAAGTATATTTTTTGGTTAAACATCGATCTATTTTAATCCATGACGAGCACATCCCTCGATAGCCAGCGACAAAATATCGCACGTGTGCGTTGAGTCGCTCAGAAAGTCGCTGGCGATAATCGCTGAGAAAATCGCCAGCTAAGAAAGTCGCCAGCGTGTGCGGGCACGCTTACGCGGCGTACGCCAGTAAAGCTCTCAGTCGGCATGATTTGTTCCGACACCTTCAACAATAATCGTAATTTTACAGCCAATTTATACGAAACCCTAATGAATTCTACACACGGATACACATCAAGCTATACCTACATTTCCAGTATCAGCTGACCTCTCATTGAACGGAAATCTTATACAATGCGCGATCAGCTTATACTGGAAATGTATAGCTTGATGTGTAGGCGTGTGTACACCTACACCATCATATCATCATGAACCACTCCGTCTATTGGGCAAAAACCTTTTGAAAATCCGTTCGGTAGTTTTTGAGTTGATCGCGTTCAGACACACAGACAGACGCGGCGGGGGACTTGGTTTTATAATTTGCCCTTTCGTAAACATAATATTACAGCCAATGACGTATTATAAATAGACGCGTCATACACGAAAATTAGTGCACTTAAAAACAGCGCAAGCCATGAATGTAGCTACATACTTGCGTACAATCATACAGTGCGCGAAGAAAAGGATAGACCTATACCAAAAAGTGTTGTTAGAAAGAGATGAACATACATATTAAGTTACGTCACTAGCTGCTGCATGTTCATTGGCGCGTACGCGTCGGTCGCAGCAGTCAGGAAAAATGGCTGACTGGCTGTACAAGTACAAAACTAAACAACGTTTTCTTAAAATACAAAAATACAATAAGTACTTATGCATGAAATGAGACGGTTTTCTGTACTCCCACAGTAGTAGTGTAATTTTTACATCGTATATACACACGGGAAGGCATTTTCTTCACAAATAATTGCTGAGAATTGCGAGAGATTTTGACGTGTAGCCGCGTCACTGGATGGTGCGCGACTAATTTCATGTCAGGCGATTGCCTGGTATTTACTTTGCCAATATTGAGCGCGGGTAACGCATCTAAAGGTAATAATACATCATTGATTACAGCCAGTTTCTGACACCCGAATCAAGTCTCGTTAAGTACTGAATCTACTGTCAAATCCCACGTCTGCTTTAGTGATTGGTAGACGGAAACTAACAGCCAATCAAATCATTTAACGTGATGTTTGTGCTGCAGATAAGGTTTAATTTGGCAGCCTAAAATTCCGTCTATCTAAACGATTGGGTATTAATCGGTTTATTTATAAACTTGTTGAACTGAATCCTATAAACATAAATTCAATAGACCTAGTTGTCAGTGTCAGCGCTAACCATTGGAAACTATAAACGAAATATCAAACAAAACTAGGTATCCAGTTATTGCCGAATAATTCGTTACCGAGCTCACCATACCAATGATAGCGACCTGTCAAAGATTAATTGTCAATCAGGTTATCAAAACTCAAAGCATTTATTTCAATTAAACCTATTACAGGCACTTTTAAATTGTCAAAGAGTCGGCCAGTTAGTCAGAAAGTTGAAGCTATTTGCCCATTCCAAAACGTAGATCACTATGGAGAATAGACAAGAAACTCCAAGGACACTCTTTTAAATCAAGATATTACAAAATCCTGGGTACATTATTCTTGTCGCTTCTATATGTGAGAACAATGTAAAAAAATAAATTATTTAAAAACAATACAAAATATAAAAGATTACAAATAAGCCCTGGCACATATGAGATGACCAGTCACAACTGACGGCGCCCGTTCACGAACATGACGGACATTTGACGACGGATTATGGACATTATATTCATTAACTGTGCGGACTTAGCTCTAAATGCAGTATCCTTTTTTTTTTGCATGGTTGGGAAATTATCAAATAACTTCTCCCGCTCTGGGCGGAGCGGGAGGGAGTGTCAGACTTTTACTGACTAAAACCCACCCGTGTTCCTTCAAATGCCTGTGTGCCAGGGCCACGATATACCTTTCGGACAGACTCGTAACCCTGGCAGGCATTGGCCCTTTCGGACCCCGTCAATTGGTGCTGACTTCTCTTTGAGGCGCGCGTGGAACTTCACGCGCCGACGACCCGGGCCTGGTCCTTATCGGACGGCGAGCTACCCATCGGTCACCGTCCGCAAGCCCGCGCCTACGGTGGCCGGGAATCGGCCTGCGATTCCCGACGCCCGGGGCGTCTCCTGCGGCGACTAAGGGCGTGAGGGCGCGTTCCGCCTCCTTCTTCGCGAGCATTACCGTTTCGCAGAAGGAGGTGAACAATGCAGTATGCTGTGTTCTGCTTCGGTAATACGTGTGGAATTAAATCATGGTTTCCAAGCAGGTAGAAATGTTTATACAATCAACCGCATCAGTGGTAACAATTTGATACTGACAGCGCAAATATGTCGGTTGACTCTACGACGTAAGTACTGGCACGATAATAATGATAAGTTTATTGATTCAAAATATACATAGACACGGGTTGTATACTAGTTACATGCTAAGACTTAATCACCTAACAATGGACACAAGTGGAAAAACTAAATAATATACGTAATCTATATCTATAAAAATCAATGCCACTTTTCGTTGTAATTTTATAACTCAAGAACCTATCACCTATCAAAAAAAAAAGGTTCGTTTAGTAGATGGTTGATGTGTTTTTTTTTTTTTTAGTTAGGGTGGGTATGTAGGTAGGATAGGTAGGATAGGTAGGTAGGGTAGGCAGGTAGGGTAGATATTCTTTTACCCATAGAAAGCCACGTTATTTGTGAGTGTCATAGAGTAAAAATGTTTTCCGCCCAACGGAGTGGGCACGGGTCAGCTAGTTGTCTATAAAAACAAACATTTAAATCCTGTCTCCTAAACTAGGGATGGCCTGTATCTTAGGAGACACTGATTCGAACAAGCTGAAGTGCAAATGATGGATCTTAGGTGAGGTTGGTTGGTTTCGACGATAGGTGCCCATAGTGTCGAATTGCTTTACCACTCAATCAATCTGCCTGCCTTTTCCCTATGTTGGGGTCGGCTTCTAATCTAACCGGATGTATTTTACATGAAGCGACGGCCTATCTGACCTCCTCAACCCAGTTACTGGGTAACACGATACCCCTTGGTAAGACTTTCTGACTTCGGACGACCCGTAACGACTGTCAAAGATCCACGAATCACAGCCGGGACCAACGGGTTAACGTGCTTTCCGAGGCACGGAGGAGTCTCGGTATGTAAAGATGGTCACCCATCCACGGACCAACAACGGCTTAACCAGTCACGTCAAGTCACGAGCTCCTCGCTTATAAGGTTGAATTTCACTTGCACACCATGAAACGTCAAGCTCTTCTTCCAATAATTCATATAATATCATAATCAACTGATGCGGTGCAGTTGTAGTTATAAGTTTCAAGTTTGAATGCAAAACCACGTATTCTTGTCCTCTTAGTTCTGCGCGTAGCAGTATAATGCGCTCCTATTGCACGTGACGTGCTTCACACGAGCATAATCTGACAACGGTAGAGAATACTTACGAGAACCGTTGTTTTGATCGAAAGTTAACTGCAACCGAACTTATTTAGTTACGTGAAATTAGCATCAACAAAAAGACGGTATTATTGTGGTTAAAACTTAAATTGAATTAATTATTGTACTCAGGTTGCTTTAGCATGGCAATAGCGGTTATTGTCCTTCCCCTAATACTCAAACAATAAACTATGTATCATCATTTCAGCCGAAAGACGTCCACTGCTGGACATAGGCCTCCCCAAAAAGGGGGGAGATTTGCAATAATCGCCACGCTTGGCAGGCGCGTTGGCGATCGCAGTATGGTTTTAAAAATGCATAGAAATCGCTGCTGCCTATTCTCTAGTAAGTCACTTAGTCGCCTTTTACGACACCCACGGGAAGAAATGGGATGGTGCTACGAGTATTCTTTACGTCCGGCACCAAACGGAACTTTGTATGGTTTTTCATTATTGGAACATGTTGAAGATCGATAGATATTGATTCAGAACGTTAACGGACTGTATTTCAGTTTTTTAAATAAAGAATGCTAGAAAACGGAAAATATAGGTAGTTCTATGACCGCTACTGCCAAGCTAAAGCGACTTATAGTCGTCATATTCGTTTTGGGGTAAAACAAACCCACAAAGTAAATATCTTCGTGGATAAACTCCAAATGTGTGTGTGTGGTGTGAGTGTATGTGTGTGTGGTGTGAGTGTGTGGGTGTGCGTTTCGTGTGTGGGTGTGACTTGAAAAAACAACATAATTCGATACGAACGTTTATACTGGTGAACAACTGTGAAGGAACGATGAAATCAGTTTTTAGACAAACTAAATAAAATCAAATCAATAACGTAACGCAACGCTATCGGATCAACAAAGTTCTGAAAGCGATACTACTTACTTGTTCAGAATCTTTACCTAACTTGTAACTAATTAACAAAGTATAAGTCTGTTATAATAATTACGTGAAAAACTCTTTCACGGTAAAAATGAATTTCCTGCGCTTCTTTGAAAGCTAGAATTTATTATTTCGTGGTAAGGTGTGGTTCTCTGATAATATCAAATAGAAGTTATCAATAAAAGCTCGATATTTATTTAATCTTTCAGTTCGCCATAACGAATGCCGAAGTGAATTTATTTACGGCTGAATACAACATTAATACTTCGGCATAATATGTTTACGAATTCATTAAGTAAATAATTAACCGCATAATCAGTGACTGCCTCGTAAGTCCAGTGGTCGCAGGCTCGTCTGTTGAGCGTGAGGTTCTGAGTTTGATTCCTAGGTTGGGCATAGTGTTATGGGTATTTTAATTAGGAGTTTCTCTATAGCAACCCGGAGTCCCCCTTTTCCAGAGCAGGCAAAATAGGGGTGTACCATACACCTCTGCCCTAAACTGTGGGGAATAGGTACCTACAGGCGTGATGTTATGTTAATCAACGTAATTGATTTTTAACCTCCGAGGGGTGTTATAAGTTTTTAACCCCCGACGAAGAAGAGGGGCGTTATAAGTTTTAACCCCTGACGAAGAAGAGGGGTGTTATAAGTTTTTAACCCCCGACAAAGAAGAGGGGTGTTATAAGTTTTTAACCCCCGACGAAGAAGAGGGGCGTTATAAGTTTTAACCCCCGACGAAGAAGAGGGGTGTTATAAGTTTTTAACCCCCGACGAAGAAGAGGGGCGTTATAAGTTTTAACCCCCGACGAAGAAGAGGGGTGTTATAAGTTTTTAACCCCCGATGAAGAAGAGGGGCGTTATAAGTTTTAACCCCCGACGAAGAAGAGGGGTGTTATTCGTTTTTAACCCCCGACGAAAAAGAGGGGTGTTAAAAGTTTGTAGTGTGTATCTGTCTTTCTTTTTTTTTTTTTGGGTGGAAAATTATCAAATAACTTCTCCCGCTCTGGGCTGAGCGGGAGGGCGTGTCAGACTTTTACTGACTAAAACCCACCCGTATTCCTTCATTTGCCTGTGTGCCAGGGCCACGATATCCCTTTCGGACAAACTCGCAACCCTGGCAGGCATTGGCCCTATCGGACCCCGTCAGTTGGTGCTGACAACTCTTTGAGGCGCGCGTGGAAATCGACGCGCCGTCGACCCGGGCCTGGTCCTTATCGGACGGTGAGCTACCCATCGCTCACCGTCCGCAGGCCCGCGCCTACGGTGGCCGGAAATCGGCTTGCGACTCCCGACGCCCGGGGCGTCTCCTGCGGCGACTAGGGGCGCGTGGGCGCGAACCTTGCCTCTCCCTCACGCGTTCCGCCTCCTCCTTTGCAAGCATTACTGCTTCGCAGAAGGAGGTGACGGCCTCCCATGCACTCTCGCTCCGAACCATGGCCTGAACCAGGGCCGGACGCGAGAGATCGCCGCCGCCGATCGCCTCCGTGAGGACACGGCGGTGCTCCACCCAAGCTGGGCAGACCTCCACCGTATGCTCCACCGTGTTCTCCGGGTGATCCACACAGTGGTGACACCCGGGCGTTTCCTCCCGCTTTATCCTGAACAGGAACCTCCCGAAACAACCGTGTCCGGTGAGGACCTGCGTCAGGCGGAAGGTGAGGACGCCGTGGCGCCTCTCTAGCCACTCCTCAAAGAGAGGACTTATCGCCACAATTGTGGCGTGCCCAGCGCTGGGTTGCGACAATCGCACTCTCCATGCCGCCATAAGATCCCGCCGGAGCTCTGTCCGCTGTGCCGTGATTTCTCGCGGCAGCGGAGTTTCACCCCGGCGTTTCGCCTCCTCGCGCCACTCCCAGACGTGCGCGAGGACTTTTGCCTCCAGATCCCATGGCGGTAGTCCGGCAAGGAGGCTCGCCGCCTCACAGGAGACCGTGCGGTATCCTCGGACCAGCCTGATGGCTTTGACCCTTTGGGACGCGTTCAATCGCTGGGCTGGTCGCAGCCTTATAGAACGCGCCCACACCGGTGCCCCGTAAAGGGCCATGGACCGCACGACCCCCGCGTAGAGCCTCCGGCAGGAGGCGTTTGGACCCCCTAGATTGGGCAGGAGCCGCTTTAAGGCAGCCCCGGCCCGCTCCAGTCTAGGAGCCAAACGTCGAAAATGCTCCACGAAGTTCCACCGGCTGTCGAGGACGAGTCCCAGGTACTTCATCGTCGACTCGACGCCGATCTGAACCCCTCCTGCCGTTATTTGGGAACCCGACAGTGGCGTGTTCCGAGGACCATAAAAACACATGGCCTCGGACTTGTGCAAAGCCACCTCGAGTCCCAATTGCCGGATCCTATTGACGATTGTCGCAACCCCGAGTGCCGCCAGTTCAGCCGCCGCCTGATGCGACCTCCCCTGCGCCAGGACCAGCGTGTCGTCAGCGTAGCAGACTACGCTGACGCCGCTAGGGAGGTCGGCGCGCAGCACCCAGTCGTAACCGATGTCCCACAGATGCGGCCCCAGAACCGATCCCTGTGGGACACCGCACGACATCTCTCGCCGGTTCCACTCTCCGTGGTGACCGGGGTAGATGACGGCCCTGTCCGTCAAATAGGCCTCGACCACTCGACAGAGGTAGGTCGGCATCCGGTGATACCGAAGTGCCTCCCTAATGCAACTCCAGGGCATAATAGCTTCTGAATGAATGGATGAACCGATTTGATGGAGTTTTCTTAGCTATGTTTCAAGAAAATCTGCTCAGCAGCTTGAAGATCATAACCTCTTTTTTCTAGTTGATGTAGAGATAAACACAACTTACACAAGTCTGATCGATTTGAAATCCTGTTAATGGGATCGGTTGTCAATGATCCCTGACCCTGACCTGATGCGTAAGCATCACCAGGATCCTGCAGGATACCCAACCCGAATCTACCTTGTGTTTGGGCTCATACGATGCATTTTGACGAGCACATGCTAATACAAGCTCAGCGCTTAGGGTCTTAATAATCTACAGGTTACTCTAAATGTAAACATTTTTATTGATGTGAAACATCTATAGGCGCACGTAAACCCGATTGCTAGTTGGGCGACGCATGCCGCGTGGCGATTCACCGCTCCTCCGCGCGGTCCCCCCGCTACGCGAGCCTGACCTTTTTTCAATGTTTGTTTGTTTGATTTCGATGTTTCACATCTGCCAGGCGTCCCGTGACGGCTCACAATTGCACGCCTCATAAGCGAAGCGTTGAGCCTACACTCGACATTTCAAAAAAAGCAGTTTTCTCGAAACTGAAATCGTTTTTTTTTATTTATATCGCACTTACAGGTTAATATGAGTGTACTAATATCAAGTCAAATAATTTGTCAGACACATAAAATATAATTCAATAACAATTATTTTGTTTAACATATTATATAATAACATTAAAAATGATCTTTCCTGCAGGCTTAGCACGAGAACCCTCTCTACGCGTTTTGTCGACGGAAGAATAGACAAAAATGACGTTTCAGTGTAGACAACAGAAAGTTTTCTACTGTCTGTAGCACGGCGATTACAAAACCAAATGTGAAGAGACTTGTCTTCTCTACCCTAGACAACTGTCTACAACGTCGAGCACGACGTACAATCTTTCTCCGATGTTGACAGCTTGGGATAGAAACCTTTCTTCCGAAATAGTCTACATATAAAATGACCTAGACAACGATTCGTTAGTTGTTTTTTCGTTAATTCGAGTAATTTTAGGCGGTGCTTTTTTACTTTTATCATATATTAAGCTGAAATTAACATGTTGGGTTCAAATTGCGCTTTTTATTTAAGTTTTTTTATAGAAAAACTTCAGCGAAGATGGGAAAGAAATACTATTAGAGAGCTTGCTTTGCTTGTTTGGGAGCCTTTGATCTCACGGGAAGTGAGTTCTGTAGAATTATAAAATAAGCAAGGAGATAGTGCAATCAATGTTTATGCGAAGAACTCGGCTAGGACCTGTCGCCCAAAATAAATAATAGATTTTTGGAATTAACAATAAAATAAGAACAACAATATAAGTATCCTACAGTTTTTACACTATGTTGTCCCTTAACTTTGATTTATTAGATACCTACATTCACAGGGAATATAAAACATCTGATTATGAGCCAAAATCTCCTCATTGAACACTAAATTATTTATTTATGAAGTACTAGCTGCCGCCCGCGGCCTCGCCCGCGTTGCATTAAGGCTTCTACATACTGGCGCGACACAAAGGCCCCGCACGTCGCGTGACGAGCGGTGCCTTTGTGTCGCGTCGCGAGTCGCGCTGGTCTGTAGAAGCCTTTACTATGTAGTGATTATTATTTTCATTTACTAAATCTTACACACTCAGTTTTAAATAGAGCATTTACCTACTAATAAATAAAATATCGATAAACAACAATACAATAACAATGTTAGTACCTAGTAAAAACAAGGGCTCCCGCAGACAGGCGCGACGTGATAGCGCGACCCGCCAGTCTGCAGTACCCTTAAAGGATACTTCTTGCGTGACGCCATCAAAATAGTATAATTATGGCTCTTTATTTAAATAATGCCTGTACATTATATGCAATTACCAATATTATATAGTGTTCTGTGTATGCAATACAAATGAGTTTTAAAACTTAGTGGCGCCACAGCCAATGATGTATTACCTATAATACGTCATTGGCTACAGCCATTAAACAATATTTTTAAAAGGGAGATGCGCTAAGGTAGCCCGTGAAATTCAAATTTCATTACGTTTTTTGCAATTTGCAAGTCAGTAACACGTCATAAGTTGATTTAAATATGATTCGCGGCCGTAAAAAATATTGCTTTACAGAATTATAATCATTAGAATCGGCAAAACAACTAACTCTCTTCAAAAAATCCTTAGAATTCAAAAAACGTTCGAAAATTTGAATTTCGCGGGCTACTCAGCGCATCCCCCTTGACCATTTGCGTTTTGTAATTGAAGAAATATTAGTTAAAACACTTTGCTTCATAGATTTGTTTGAGAACGAAACGCAAAAGTACGGTAAAATTGGGTAGTAATACACACCACTAGCGAATACCCCGTTGCTATGGACAAGTCACTGTCTACGAAGAAACCCGAGTCTAGGTGTGTCCTCGTGCTCGCGAAGAAGAGATAACGAGAAGTGTAGACAAGCGATGTCTATTCTATAGTAGAGTAGAGATCGAAAACGCCATGCTAAGCCTGCTGGACGTCCGTGTGTCTCGTGTTTATAGATTGGTGTATGTGGCAGGGAAATTGGTCGAAAAAATTATCGTACCGGAATATATTATTTTTAATAATCTAAAGTAATACATTACGGACTTTCTCAATTAATACGAGCGTTCAATTCACTGTCGTTTAATTATTATTCATAGAAAACTAATATGCGACTGTGTATTTATTGTATATCTATCTATTTATTATAGTATTTTTTTCCTCACCTTATAATTATGGCACCACTAAACCATAGCAGAGTTTTCTGTTATTTTTTATAGTTGTTTTTTGTATTTTTGTTATCATTATTTATAGTTGTTTTTTATTTTATTTCATTTGATTAATTATCTTATTGTTAGTAGTAATAAGAAAAAAACGACGTGAACGTTATGAGGCGTGCACTTTTGGATCTTCCAATTTTTTTTTAAATATCGAAGATCAACAATCGATAAAATTCGGCCGCATTTTCGGTTGATTACGGTTTCGGTACTAGTACTTAATATATCAAGTTTAAGGGATGGATGAAAGGTAATTGCATGTAGCTGAGGATGCAAATGCTAAGAGGAATGTCTGGTGTGACACGAATGGATAGAATAAGAAACAAATATATAAGAGGATGTCTGAAAGAGGAACCGGTGACTGAAAAGTGGTGCGGAAATCGGTTGTCATGAAATGGGCATGTGATGCGCACGAATGATGAAAATGAAATAAAAGTAGTAGAAGAAGCATGAAAGTAGAATCAATGCTAAGGAAGTGTGATCCTTGCGAAGCATGTGTAGCGTGACTATGAATGATAAGCTAACCAATTACGAGTATGTGATAAGGCAACGATGCGGTTTAAAAGAACAAAAATAAAATATTACATTATATATAGTGACAAAAAGAGATGGTTTGGTTATGTTGAGAGGATGAATAAAAGGCCACCAAAAAAGGTATTTACAAGGCAGATGTGAGTGAATACGGCGGATTGGACGCATATAGTGACCTAATTGGTGAAGTTCTTCAGAAAGGTCAGGTGTGTAGGCTCGGAACAGGCGTGCGTGTATGACTAGATGTATGAACGTAAACGAACCAAAAGGAGTATGTAAGTAGCGTGGCAGGTGGCGTTCTATAGTTTCTGCTTACCCCCATGGGAAGAAGGCGTGAGTATATGTATGTATTTATGTTTTATAAAAATAACATAGCATCACGTCTGTATCCGAAGGGAAAGGCAGAGGATCTACCTAATAGTACACCCATATTAAATTTCGCCAGTTATGTTTGGGTCCAATGTAATAGGGGGACGAGTCTATTGTCAATTGTCATTAACCGGGCACAAATGAGAAAGAATGAGTCTTTATATAGCTTTTTAAAATAAAATTTTGATTTTATCACACGGATAGCTAAAGCCTAGTGTGTGATTTTTAAATTTCTTGATAAGGTTTGTTAAATAATATAAAAAAATTGATTACCGAAAAAAATATAGGATTTTTCAACATTATTTTCTGAGACTATTTGTAACATTTTGATAGTTGTTTTTGCTAACCTTTTGAGTTGAACATGTCTGCTTACATAAACTATTTTTAAAAACTTATAGCGAATAAAAATGTTCCTAAATTCAACACGATACCGTCAATTTTGTGTGAAGAGGCAACGGAAATTATTATTTACAGTATTATGAACCAACATTTTCGAATAAAAAATTACTACTATTTAGACATAAAGGAGTAATCTATGTGTGGCAATTATTAGTTACATTTGGTTTAGTTTAATTTTGCCGCAAAATGTATCGAACTACTGTCAAATTTGCGAATGCGTCCTTAAGCAGTGCATAATTGACCGAGGTAGATTTGAGAGTGGCGGTACGTAGAGTGAATGCCAAAAATACCGCCCCAGGACCCGACGGCTTACCTTGAAAAGCCTGGGTTCTGGCCTTGGAGGCTTCGGGCCTCGACTAAGGGGGCTCCTAAGCACATGCTTGGAGAGGGGCCAGTTCCCACTTCGTTGGAAGACGGGAAAACTGGTCCTCATTAAGAAGCCAGGGCACAAGGCGGACTCTCCGTCCGCTTACCGGCCCATTGTGCTGCTCGACGAGGTGGGCAAGCTCTTTGAAAGAGTAATTGCAGACCGCCTTGTCGGGCGGCTGGTGCGGGTGGGGCCGGATTTGGCGGAGTGCCAGTTTGGTTTCCGCAAGGGGCGCTCTACGGTGGACGCCATCATGCGCGTTCGAGCCCTCACGACGGGGGACTTAATACAAAATGTCAGTAACATTAATTATCGTTATTATTTTTCAAAGCCTATGCAACGATACGCCACAGGCTTATAAAAGAAGCACGCTTATAGGATCTATGGTCCCTACACCGTAGATCTATGATAGAGTAGGGACAGCTGACCAAACATCTGTGACTACACTTTGACCTTGAGCTACCTACGGAGTTTCTATTAAATAAGAAGCCAGCTTATACTAATTTTCTTATCACTGACTCGCGGCCTACTGCACACTGACCAAAAACATTTCCGAACGCTACCTACAAAAATATAGGTTGGTAAAAAAACTTGCAAAATGATTCATCTGTGAAGTTTCAGACTCAGTTTATTGATAGAGACGAGCGCGAATTTATCTGATAAAAAACAACGTGTTGTCAGTGTATCGAACAGCTTGTCAAGTCCGCAAGGCCGTTCAGGATATTTTCCAATAACTTTGAAGTTAGGTAACGAACACGCAGCTATGGATTTCTCTGGTAAAGAGACGTCAAATTGGGAACGTTATAATTTGGGAAAATTTAGACCTTTTTGGTGTGACTACCTTACTTGATATGATCTACCTTTTTTTTTTTTTTTTTTTTATTATTATTTTTTTTTTTTTTTTGGTGGCAAATCATCAAATAACTTCTCCCGCTCTGGGCGGAGCGAGAGGGAGTGTCAGACTTTTACTGACTAAAACCCACCGTGTTCCTTCAGATGCCTGTGTGCCAGAGTCACGATATCCCTTTCGGACAGGCTCGTAACCCTGGCAGGCATTGGCCCTTGATGATATGATCTACCTACAACCGTACTTGTGTGTACTAGGGATGCAATCGATTACGTCATTGTCATTGAATACTTATTCAACCATGTGTATAGTTACTTATGAAGTTTTTTTTTTTAAATAATATTTTAATTTATTCAAATTCATAAAATAGTACATTAAATAAAAACATATCTTAAATGAGCATATACTTACAAAATTTTTACAAGATATCTGTGTCTGAACTAGATAAATAAATACGAGTATCTGTATCTCAGACAACAGCGCTCTTCCCTAAAAATATACATTTAATAGCTGACCGGGCCGATATAAGCGGGCGCTCATAAGCTTTCAAAATCAAATGTTATCGGAGCTGTTATTAAATATCACAGTTCTTTTTTTTCCTAGTTTAATGACAATGTTGTTTTCTAGAATACACCTTTCTTCATCGATGTAGCGCCAAGAGTCTCGAAATCAAATGGCTTTGAATTATATGGGTGGACAGATTTTGCCTTTTGATTTTGCCCTAAAAACGTATCAAGGCATCGCAATTACGCTACTCTACCGACCTAGCGTCTAATTATAATCGTAATAGTTATTTTTAGTTGCCTTAAGCGTATTTAGAACGCCACGGCGTCCTCACCTTTCGCCTGACGCAGGCCCTCACCGGAGACGGTTGTTTCGAGAGGTTCCTGTTCAGGATAAAGCGGAAGGAGACGCCCGGGTGTTACCACTGTATGGATCGCCCGGAGGACACGGTTGAGCATACGGTGGAGGTCTGCCCGGCTTGCGGCTCGGCTGCGGACGATGAGCGATGGGTAGCTCGCCGTCAGATAAGGACCAGGTCGACGGCGCGTTGTGTTCCACGCGCACCTCAAAGAGATGTCATAACTATCTGACGGGGTCCGTTAAGGCTATTGCCTGCCAGGGTTGCGAGTTTGTCCGAAAGGGATGTCGTGGCCCTGGCACACAGGCAACTGAAGGAACACGGGTGGGTTCAAGTCACGTTTTTGACTTGGACGTATCTCTCTGCCCGTCGTTTTTTTTTCTTTCATCGTAGTGAGCCATAGTCAGCCATAGTCAGGAAAATTGTAAATATGAAGACTATGTGGGTTATTGTTTTTTTTTTTTGTTACTCAGTTAGTTTTCATCATTGTCTGGCAGTTTGAGTAATTTATGCGGCCTACCCAAATGTCCTTTCTTTGGTATTGTTCGTTGAATCGTTGAGCTCCTCAAGTTCTGAGTTGAGCTGCACGACTACTGACAAATGCGTGCACTGACTGGACTGGTCCCCTCAATCTGTTTGATTCTTTCATCAAAAGATAATTTCAGGCACCAATCTACATGGTCTTCACATGATCTGACCAAGATTATGTCTGGATAAAGAGACTGTGACCTCTGAGTTTGTTTCGGCTTTTCTTCTCAGAGTAGTCAGATACGAAACGCCGACCTCATCTAGTTTTTTAAAATATGATTGACGTGTAAAAGTGTTTGTACAAACCTATTTACAGAAAATAAATCATTTATCTTCGAAGTAGACCCCCTTGTCCCATGTTACTTGGGGGCGACACAACACGTTTGATCTTCCATCCATCTTCCATGTCAGCCGTCACGCTAACATTCACTCCCTCCTCTCTTTCATATCATTCCTCACACAATCCATCCATCTTTTCGTTGGCCTTCCTCTGCCTCTCCACCCATCAACACTTACATTCATCCCTCTTGTTTTGTTTTGTTTTTTTTTTTAAACGTTGCCCCACACTAGGAATTTCTCCTGTATTGTGGGTGCGTTTACAAACATTTAAATTCACATACACAAACAGTCTCATGCGTTTCATCCCTCCTCATCACATGCCCTTAACAAGCCAAACACGATTTCCCTTCAACTTTTCTGTCACTGACACCACTTTCAAACTTCCCATACTTACTTTATCAATTTTCGTCACATCCTTTTTCAACATTCTTATCTCCGCAGCATGCACTTTTTTTTTAACCGACTTCCAAAAAAGAGCAGGTTCTCAATTCGGCTGTATGTTTTTTTTTGTATGTTTCTTACGCGATTACTTCGTCAATTATGAACCGATTTTGAAAATTCTTTTTTTGTTTGAAAGGGTATACTCCCGAGGTGGTCCCATTGCCACCAAATCAGAATCTGATGAGGGGATCCCATGGAAATCGAGGGAAACCCTCAAATTTTATATGCAAACCTATAGCGATTTGGGTATTTTTTATAGTAACTCGTGCATTCCGGAAGCACCATTTGGTGAAGTGGAACTGATGATGGAGACCACAGATGGCCACCGGAACAATATAATAATGAGTACCTACCTATTTAACGGGTTGCGATTAAGCAATTTATGCTCGTCACTATGCATATGGTGAGTGGCAGTTGTCCTGGTTCTTACCAGGAGAACTCCTCAACAATCAACGTCCTAGCATCGGGAAAAGCAATATTTTGTAAGGTAAAGGTGATAAGCAGTTAACTATTGTAACTTAGATAAATTCAAAACTGAACCACTTTGAACCAGTGAAAAATAAAAACTTTTTACAAAAAAATAATAGTCCAAATTCACGCGAGAATTTGAGGCGTCGCCGTCGGCGTCGCGTCGGGTGTATACTGTGTTCTGTTTAGTACACACCACACATCGCCTCCACTGACTTGATGGTACGAATGGCTTTGTACCGAGTAAAACATTTTCAATTGCACCTGATACTGTAAAACTGCGATTGTTGTGAAAGCTGGCCTTTACGGTTTTGTTGATTTCTGCCTATATTTTTTACGTTTCAATAAAAGATTATATATTATTATTATTATAAAAATTTCGATTCTAAAACCGTAAACAACAAATCAAATATGAATATTGTAATAGCCTACTATCAGGAATTTTATTTTCCCCCATATTGTAGTAATTAATATGGTAGTAAGTTTGCCAGTGCCTGTTATTCGTAGCAGTAAGGATACTTTTCGTAGTTCAAGTTTCGCTACTGATGAACGCGCTGTCGATCGTACAACGAAGTTTCAGAATAAAATGCTGTTTGTTTTTTTTAATATCATTGTGTTTGTTTGTATAAACCTGTTTTCAGAACTACAGATCATTTATCATTTGAAAATAGTTGTTTATGTCATTAGGCTTCTGACCTAAAATAATATGGAACCTTTGGAATATATTTTTTTGATCCATGCATCAAAAGAACTAGAATTCATGATAGGTCTCGATCACGCGCACAAAAATCGCTAAACAAAACAGACAGAAAATAATATTTTGTATGCCTTTTGACCTAAACCTAAACCTTTTGTAGTATTAATCTTTATCTAATGAATATTATCTGGTCCAGGTACATGTAATAACATGTATCAAAGCCACTGATTTGCACCGAGTAGTTAATGATGTAGAGTGTGCTGTTGAATTCATTAGCCAGATTAACTCTCAATCCATTTCGTATCCAAGTAGACTGCTGCAAACACAATTTCGTGAAGTGAGAACTATATGCCAGTGACCTTGAGTAGTTAGCTTGCGTGTTCTGTACTGAGCTCACGCAACGCGTCGTACGTTCAGCCAGTAATAGGACTCGCCCATCAAGGAGCGCTGTCCCAAATTTTACGCATTATTAATTTATTATACACAAAACAAAAGGTATTTTAATAAAACACGTATACTAAAAGATCAATAATTAAATTATCTTTAAATTGGTGAAGGTTTCCGAAAAATACGCTTGGTAGATTTTGCGCCATTCTCAGTTTTTTATCCGCGTTAGACATAACTTTACAAATTAATTTCACTATGTAATATAAACATAATTTAAAATATTCACATATTAAATTATTGAGAAAATGCTCTAATTTAACATATACTTTTTCAAATCATTAACACTACTCGTTCAGACGTGATCTTCAGTATAAAATCATTAAAAGTCCCTTATCGTCGCCTTAAATTCCCATCCCAACACCCAGTGTGGTTGCGGTGCTTCAGATCAGACGATGTCTGACTTAAGGCTTCTACAGACCGCGTGTCACATAAGGAAATAATTACTTCTCATATTCTTTCTATATGTAACAACTCAGCCTGTTCTACTAAGCTCTTATTTGTCTCTGGACATATATTTCTCCCAAAACGAGCCACAACTCTAGGTTTTTCGACCTCCGCGTGAGCTTAGTTATATGAAGTATTACTTTCGTAATTTCCAGCGCCATAATTAAGTTTTCATCAGCAAAGCGAAGATGTGAGATGTACTCGCCGTGCACGTTGATGCCCCGGATGCGTCGTCCTAAACGGATTGATAAACAGATTCGAGGATATCACACCCCCTGTCTTACCCCCTCCATCTTAGGACGGTTTGTGACGACTCTCGAAATAAGCTCATACACGTGACTCAGAAGTAAGAGGGGTCAAATAGTTCTTAAGTAACGTTTCAACACGTTTTGCTGAAGAGCAGAACCATCGAACTTCTAATATATGCCTCGACTGTTGTACCTTATTGAATGGCGGTAAAAATAGTATAATTTAACAAAAACGGGCATAGACAGAGAGAGAGCAGTAGTGGCCCAGTGGTAACGGCCCCGAGTTACAAGTCATAGGTCGTGGGTTCGAACCCAGGCAGGCGCTTTACTTTGTGTAAATAATTTCATCACCACTGCTCTCAAAATGGTGAAGGAAAACATCGTGAGGAAACCGGCATGTCCTAGAACCAACAATTCGAAGACATGTGACATCTACCAACCCGCACTGGGCCCGCGTGGTAGATTACAGCCCACTCCCTCTCACAGAGAGGAGGCCTGTGTCCCAGCAGTGGGAACATTATAGGCTGATTATGCTATGGGCATAGACAAATTAGTTCTGAGTGTTTTCTGCCTATTAGGGCTTGTATAATTAATCTGAATTAGCAACATATATAAAACTAGCAGACCCGTGCCCACTCCGTTGGGCGGTAAACATTTTTACTCTATGACACTCAGAAATAACGTGGCTTTCTATGGGTAAAAGAATACCTACCCTACCTGTCTACCCTACCTACCTACCTACCCTACCTCCCTACCTACCTACCTACCCTACCTACCTACCTACTCTACCTACATACCCCACCCACCTACCTACCCTACCTACCTACCCTACCTACCTACCCTACCTACTTATCCTACCTACCTACCCTACCTACCTACCCTACCTACCCTACCTACCTACCGTACCTAACTAAGTATTCACTGTTTCATACAATTTAATCACAATATTTACAATGTTGAGAATCACTGAAGGAATCAATATTTCACAATACTTAACTAATTCGCTTTAAACAACTATATTCGAGCAGCAGGTTCGCGACACCAATCTTTTACTTTATCACTAGCGATCCACCTCGATCAAGCACCGATACTGTAATGACTCCTCGCTCCAGTCGCTACGCCCCGCCAAAGTTAAGATGGCGCCTCGACCCCACTCTAGATTTATCCTCTGCTCTGATTGGACGTTATACAATGCAGTGACTTTTAAATAAATTAGTCAGATTTTACACAATATTAAAATGTAACAAATCAAATTAAATTAAATTAGGTTTTAACAAGTATTTTTAGTTAACAATCAATCGTAATCTTATCAATTAATTGTATGCAACCAACAATCAACTCTCCGTTTACTTCCTCCGATATATCTATGACGTCTATTATTAATTTGAACTTAAAGCTAACTTACTAACCTACAAAAAATTAGGTAGGCATGTTTATTGGCGAAACAGAATATACCAAATGATATGATAATAAATACGGACAATTCTCTGCGCCAGACAGATGTAGTTGTCTTTAATTTTCCGAGCAGTAAGTTGAAAAGCTTGACAGAAGTTTCTACCCCATACCACACACTGTTTCTCATGCACACATTCACACTTGTACCCGAAGCGTGCGGGTAGCGGGGCGCTCTTTTTCATCCTGCTTGCCCATTCGGCCCCGACGGTTCTGGGGAGCAACGGCGTTTGTCGAAAATATTCTCTATAAGTTTCTAAGAGAAAAAATATGTGCGGGTTATACAGGACGTTCAGTTAAAGTGAGTTGAGTGCGGATTTATTTTTCGTGTTTGTGAAGTGTGTTCTTGTAGGTGTAGCACTGCGGCTACGAACGGTTAGATATATTTTCTTGTTGTATCTATTATTTAAATGAAATGTCTGGGTACTCTTTTGACATCACTAGATTGTATCGTGTAATTTTATCAGTGTAGTTTTCGTGCAGAAGTTTTAGTTTAAGTGATCATTTTTGGTTACGGTAAGTGGACGTCATATTAAATTCCACTAAAATGCAATAAAATAATGGGAGTTTAAATGATAGCAAAAGTTTAAATGATATTATTATATTATAGCAACGATTAAATAAAATTAACAGAATAAAAATTTATACATAACTACGTAAGACTCGTTTAAAAAAAATAATAATATAAAAGCAAGCTAGAGTGAATTTATAATCTTAATTTGATCTTCGCCATGATTTGAACATTTGGGTATCCTACGAATCTATAATATTTTTTTATTTATTCGTTTTTAGGTAGATACGTTGTATTTTTTGTATAAAATATGTTTGGTTTTGGCAGACATTATGGTAGAATAAAATGGTTATTTTAAATAAGCATTATGTAGAATATTCGACAATAAAAATTGCCTAAAATTCAGGAAAAAGGATTCATATTTTGTAGACATTTTTATGAAGGCCGAAAGTAGTCTTTTGACCGTGGCTTCGTCCGCATGGAGGTCAAAAAAACATTACGAAAATGTATCCCATGGAATCGTGAGAAAGGGACGACGATATTATTTATTATTATATTCTGTAAATACACATATTCTTTGCTGTCACATCTTATTTTTTAGGTGCCATTCAATTTCGAAATACGTAAGATATATATTTTTAATTATAATTATATATTTATTTCTTTATGATCTAAGCCGATTAACACACGGCACCGCGCACCGCCGCGGTTTCATATGGTGAGAGCACCGCTCAACCGCGCGGTCGGGCGGTGTATGTGTGTTAGGCACCAACGGATTTATTAGAGACCAAAGCGACATTGAGATCCGCTTCACCGCCTACCGCGGCGGTTCGCGGTGCCGTGTGTTAATCGCCTAACTTGGACACGATAGTGATTGTAGTTAATTAAGGTATTTACACAGAGTAAAAAAAAAAATCAACTGGAGCGTCCGCGCTGCACAAATTACCAACATTTGAACGCAAATTACAAGGACATTATCTCAGGAGGTTATTGATGACCCTGACACATACAGTAACACCAGGTACCTGACCAAAAGCAATTATCATTTGTTATTCGTTTTATGCATACAGAACCGCATATAGAACCATTATTTAATGATTCAATTGAAAAAATGTCTGCGAAAACGATAAAAATAATAATGCATCGTGCCCGTTTAAGGTCTAAAAAGCTGAAAATTGCTGATCTTTGATTTATTAACGCTGATAATTTCAGGCATGGTTTGGAATACTACAGGAAGGGCATAAAATACCGTTCATAATAATGAAATCAGTAGCATTCAAATTCCACACAATATGAAAACAAGAAATGTATTTTTATTATACATTTTATTTATTTTATTGACGTTAATCCCTGTGGTATTTCCGCTCGTGTAATCAACATTTTCCCAATTTCCTAAAAAAAGTCTTTGTTTGATTCATATTTACGCTATGAAAAAAAATACAGGTTGGTGATTTGGTTACCTAAACCGTCAAGGGGGTGATTCTATCTATCATACTCAAAATTTTTCGCTATGAAACTCAAAACCGATTCGTAAAAAAAACATTCACACATCGAAATAGTCTGTCTACTAGTATAGGAATTTGTTATTTTTTCCCAGAGTTGGATATGAGTTTCATAGCGAAAGTTGTTTCGACGGGTAGAATTACCCCCTTGACGGATACAGGTAACTAAATCACCACCTGTATATTATAATATTATATTTTTATTATACTGAGGGGGGGCTACCCTGTATAATAAATAATATAAAAAGATCGTTAATATCTCGATTTTGTTCATATTGCGTGGAACTGGAACGCTACTGATTTCATTATTGTGAAAAGTATTTTATGCCCTTCCTTCTATTCCAAACAATGCCTGAAATTATCAGCATGAACAAATCAAAGATAAGCAATTTTCAGCTTTTCAGACCTTAAAAGGGCAGAGGATGCCCTATTTTTATTATTGCCCTGATTAAATAATTTAAATCGATATATTTTTGGAACGGGGCGATCAAAAGAGATTACAAGGCCAATTGGTAAAATATGCTTAGGTATAGGTATTCTTACTTGAAATAAATCGATTAAAAATATATCCCCAAGAGATTCAACTGAAAAAGAATCACCCAATCAGGCTAAGATTTCACCATAGTCTAAGTACTTTATTCCATTTACTTGATTATTCTTCGTCAGGCAGTTTCGTCTCTGCCGCAATGAATGGGCTCGGGTTCAAATCTCGATTCAACCTGTGTGAAAGAAGATTTTGATTTTACTCTCTGGAGACGACACGGTTGGCGCAGTGGTTAAGCGATTGACTGCTGCGCTGCGTGTCGCGGGTTCGATTCCCGTACGGAACAAATATTTGTATGACCTACAAGTAGTTGTTCCGGGTCTGGCTGTTTGTGTATGTGAGTTTAAATGTTTGTAAACGCACCCACAATACAGGAGAAGTTCCTAGTGTTGTTTCCAGTTACTAATTGATTGAAATCAGACCTTAAATTATTACGAATGTTCAAATAGTAGGCTGTGTTAAGTTTATTTTACAATCTAACTACTTATAACTGTCTTGTACAAAATAACTAAAGAAACATTTAACAGGCGGTTTTCTATTGTGTTCCCTAACTTATTTATCCATAATCTTAAGTGCCATATTTTTTTTCTCCTAATTATCATTTGTCCGAATGATTTAACACGTCCGAACTTAATGTCACATAATATCACATGCCATAAAATTGAAATCCCTAAATACAATTTGTTTGTCATAAATATTACAATCAATATTATACAAAACACATAAAACTGTTTTCAATTATAGTTATAAGTTCTAAATTCAATTTAATGTTTATATATCCTAATAATATTTTTGAACATGGGGTTTTTATTTCCCTGTAAGTATGCAAAAAAGCATACACCACGCATGCAGCAAGTATGCAGCATGCAACGAGCAAGCAAGCATGCAGCATGCAGCAGGCGTGGTTTTTGTCACGGCTCCGGCGCTGCGGGGCTCCAGCGGTCCCACGCGAGCTTATCGTCGCAGATGGTTTAACGCTCACCACCTGCTCCTCAACTTGCGGGCCGCCTTGCCCCTCCGCGCCTATGCGATTTTAAATTACACGTCGGGTTTACAGCGATTCGTTTCTGTTACTAAAACCTAATTTTTAGCAAATGCAGCAAACAAATTGATTCTATATGAACATTCGGAATAATGCACATTATACAATATAATACAATACTTAGGACATATGACTTTATTTCATGCAAAATTAAAGGAGATTCAATTATTATAGTACACGATATTATGACAGAATAGTTTTAGAAGTAAAGATAATTATGTAAAACCAAATTTCGAACTTTTGAACATTATGCTTACTGAAGTTATAGCAAACGTGTTCTGGATAATGATTTTCGGACAAACAACTTTAGGAGAAGAAAGGGAGTACCTTAACAGGCACTTGATCTTGTGTTAATTGAAATTGTGTTAATTCTACTGTTTAAATTATTTTGAAACTAGCTATCGCCCGCGGCTTCGCCCGCGTGGATGTCGGCAAATATCCCACGGGAACGCACTAAAAGGAGACGAAGCGATCGCATTTCGCCCGTCGCCGTCAACCATAATTATTTTGTAACGTGTAACTTCGAATCTGTGATATCTTTTACAGTTTAAATTAAGCATATGATGTAAATGCATATTTTATTCTAAATTAAATGCCAATTCAAATAACATACTATTGGATAAGGATTAATATAAATTCTGAAAGACAAAAACGGTTACCTACTGTAGGTCATCCTTAGAAGATATACATATATGCTATCGTATCGTTCGGCCCTGTTTCAGGCCATGGTTCGGGGCGAGAGTGCATGGGAGGCCGTCACCTCCTTCTGCGAAGCAGTAATGGTCGCGAAGGAGGAGGCGGAACACGTGAGGGGGGAGGCAGGGTTCGCACCCCTCACGTCCCTAGTCGCTGGCGTCGAGAGTCGCTAGCCGATTTTTGGCCACTGTAGGCGCGGGCCTGCCGACGGTGAGCGATGGGTAGCTCACCGCCCGATAAGGACCAGCAGTGCCATTCTGTAACCATCTCACCGTGAAAACTTAGGTGAAGTGAGCGTAGAGTGAACTGTCAGTGAGGAATAATAAGCATAATCAGCCTATAATGTTCCCACTGCTGGGACACAGGCCTCCCCTCTTCGAGAGGGAGTGGGCTGTAATCTACCACGCGGGCCCAGTGCGGGTTGGTAGATGTCACATGTCTTCGAATTTTATGGTTCTAGGACATGCCGGTTTCCTCACGATGTTTTCCTTCACCGTTTTGAGAGCAGTGGTTATTAAATAATTTACACAAAGTAAAGCGCCTGCCTGGGTTCGAACCCACGACCTACAACTCGTAAGTCGGGGCCGTTACCACTGGGCCACCACTGCTCTTTGTCAGTGAGGGATTGACACTATTAACAACTCACTTCAAGCTCACTTCACCTACGTTTACACGGTGAGATTTTTTCAGAATAGATCGGCAGGCCCGGGTCGACAGCGCGTTGTGCTCCACGAGCGCCTCAAAGAGATGTCAGCACGAAATGACGGGGTCTATTAGGGCCAATGCCTGCCAAGGTTGTGGGTTTGTCCGAAAAGGATACCGTGGCTTTGGCACACAGGCAACTGAAGGAACACGGGTGCGTTTTAGTCAGTAAAAGTCTGACACACCCCTCCCGCTCCGCCCAGAGCGGGAAAAGTTATTTAATACATTTCACACAAAAAAAAAAAAAGAGGTGTATCGTATTGTATTTATTACTCATTATCTTATATTAGAGCTAAGAATAATTCATAGACATTTTAGACCTACATATTTTAGAATTCCTGACAAATGCGTGCACTGACTGGAAGGTCCACTCAATCTGTGTGGTTCTTTCGTCAAAAGACAATTTCATACACCAATCTTTGTTCGTCTTCACATGATCTGACCAAGATTATGTATGGACTTTAAGGACCGTATTACAGAACGTCACTCAATACTCAAGCATTACTTAAAACTAGTTTCAACCAATCAAATGGCTTGAATCTAGTTTTAAGTAATGCTTGAGTATTGAGTGACGTTTCTGTAATACGGGTCTAAGAGACTGTGACCCTCGAGTTTGTTTCGGCCTTTCTTCTCAGATGAGTCAGATAAGAAACGCTGACCTCATCTATGTGTTTAAAATATGATTGACGTGTAAAGTGTTTGTACAAACCTACTTACAGATTGTTTTTTAAAGAGTAATGACTTTTATGTTATGCAGAATAAGGTTGCATTTCAACACTAATATGTTTACCTATCTAACAGTACCTATACGCAGGTATGGACCTACTTTAAATAACAAACTCACTTTCAGTGTTTCCGCTTAGGGCTTAGATCATCTAACTACACAATGGATTATGATGTGGTTTTCACCATAATTTATTAAATGAATGAAATGCACTGACCCCAGCGTGTTAAACCAGACTCGAATACTCTAATTGACCCACAAAGATTCACACTAGCCTGGAGCCGCATGTTTCATGGGACTACAGAGACCATTGTATATCAAAGAGTAGACCGGGGGGCGCGATAACGGTGGTTCGAAAGGTTATGTGAATCTTGCATTTAATATTTGACATAAATATCGAACAGAAATCTCGATTTTATGACATGTAGCTATTGCACCCATAAGAAGGGTTGTAATCTGTGAAAATATTCTCGGTAAGATAAATTTACCTTATATTTTCATTTTCTTTCTATGGTGACTAAAAACTGTAAGATTATAAATCCCACCATAAACATCACCCCAATTTATGGCTTCCAATCCCGGAATACCGAGATCTTGGTATTGCGGGATCCCGCATCATTTTCCAAGCCCGCATGTTGCGAGATTACGGGCGCGGTATCCATGGGATTTGTGGCACTAAAATACCGCAGTAGTTTGGCATACGACACTTTAGATATATTTATGTTATGTTTCTTTCGCAAACGTTTTCAAGGCTTCTACATACCAGCGCGACTTGTCGCGCGACGCGACACGGCACAAAGGCCCCGCGTGTCGCGGGACGAGCGGTGCCTTTGTGTCGCGTCGCGTCGCGCGACAGGTCGCCCCGGTATGTAGAAGCCTTCAATTGAATGCTGACAAAATTACCAAACTAAATAATTAAAGTCATAATTACTTGTGTCAGCATTCAGTTGAAAATATTTTTGGTTTTTATTTCAATTTAGTACTTAGTTAAAAAAAATAATTGTTGTTAGATTTTTTGTGATATCCGTATTTGTTTCTGTTTCCTGTAATAAATAAACGGTGTAATTATATTATTTATGTAATTCTAATTGTTTTTGTAATTGTATTTTCTTTCTTCTTTCTTTCTTTTCTTCTAATTGGACTGATCTCATGCTAAAACTTAAATAAATGTGGAGTTATGTTGATTAATTCATTGTTTTATTTGCCATAAATAAATATTAATATTTTCTATACCCGGGATCCCGCAAATACCGAGATTGAATACAGGCTGCGGGATTGGAAGCCGTACCCCAATTGGGTTACACGCTTTCCATCAGAATCTGAAGGATTTTGAAGAAAATTCCTAATCTACTGCTTCTTAATTCCAAATACCTAAAACAAATTGCCTAGCAATGTGCGTGCGTATTTAGAATGTGGATGCCAGGCCAAATAAAAACATTAAATTCCAAATTATTTAAGATTAAGTTGTACAAGTGGTTGGTTGAGTGTAGCATATAAAGTGTAAAATAATTTATGTATAAAAAAATTATGTAAGGTTGTTTAAAAAATCCCGAAATTTTGCATGCTACGTTTTATTTTAGCTAGACATGTTTGTGCCATTGTAATTTATTTTAACACAATTGTATGTATTTATTTTTGATTAAATAATTGTATTTATCAAACAATTGTACAATAATTCGGTACGGAGATGCGAGACTAATTAATATAATGGCTCCCAAACTAGTTTTATTGCATGTGACTTGGGAGTCAGAAATGTATAGGTGCCATGTCTTATGCAAATAAATGATTTTATTTGATTGGTTTGAACATTTCGTTTATACTACAACCGTAAATAACACAATTAATGTTTTTGAGCCATTGATGTATTCAATAGGAAGATATGGTACGCGCTCCTCGTTGTGGGCCGCATAAATTAGGGGAAAGGACACAATCGACCTACATTACTCCCGGTTTGCGGGGAATACCCGAATCGTAGTTTGTTTGTGAGTTGTTACGGTTACGTAACTGTTACAAATATTGCGATCTCGTTCCCGCTATAGCCCGCGTAATATGTCTATCTATTTCGGTTGTCGAGCACATGAGGCACGACATCGGCTCCATTTAATATTTACGTGATGTTAGGGAGTGGCCTATCTTCCTATTTAATACATCAATATGTTGAGCTGTAAAAAAGGGGCATTGCCATTATAAGTGTGTTACGCAGTTAGCCCGCAGTTTCTTCTAGGAATATAAGTCAAATGACTGAAACGTGAGAGAGATCCTCATTCACAAAGTTGGTGAACATAACAAGGAGTTATTTTCTCGCGGGGATGAAGTAATCTGAAGCCTTTCTTGGGCTTGGACCATCGCGAGGAGCTTGCGCGGATGCAGAATATCAAACTTATGAAACCGCCGTCCATACGACTGCAGGCATTAAGTACAGGGCTAGCACGAACGCGTGAAACTTCAATTCGAATGATTATGAAACGACTATCGTGCTTGTAGAATTTTTGATTTAAAGGAGACTGGGCAACGGAGAATGGGTGATTTGTCCCCAGTGCCAAGTTGTGGTAGGTATAATTATGTCATTCGAATGGTCTTATTAATAGCTATGTCACTAAAAACCAGACAGAAAAGTCATAAAAAAAATGTTTCCCAAACTTTTCGTAAAAGGGTTTTTATTTTGAAATCAACTTCAGATAACTTCTACTTTCATGGTTAACTATATTACATTACACATTATTAGACAGTTTTATGCAATATGTGTAATTTTTTAAAAACAGGATCGACTGGCATCAAAAAAATTGCGTCAATTGCACATTTTCTTGCTGACTTTCCCTTTTTATCAAAATCGGTAAATGCAAGTCAATATTTAAAAAGTCAGGGATTCGTCTCCTGAGTTATGTTTTCCACAATGGTTCAAATGTCCTTACTATCCGTCCGAATTTCCACCCTGTACCTATATTATAAAAGTGTTTTTTTTATCAAAATTTCCGGGTCAGATTAAAGCCCATTTGCACAAAGGTTTAAAGATGTGAGTATCTCTACACAAATACCAAAACCGTATCACTATTGGTCCCTAAAATAACTATTGCTCAGTCTCCTTTATGCGACAAGCATCACCCAATAATAGATATCAAGAATGTCTAACTCGATAAATATTATGTGCGAAACGAGTCGCGCGTTTGTGCTAGGCCCACTAAACGGACTATGGCTGGCGCCATAGATAACCCCCTATCTGTGGCGGGGGTGCCTAGGGCGACGGGGCTGAGCGTTCTAGCTAGCGAGCGAACGTCTATTGTTTTATAGTACCTACGGGAGGCACCGCTTCATTTACATAATAACTAGCTGCGCCCCGCGGTTTCACCCGCGTAAGTTTCGATCCCGTGGGTAAGCCACCCTTAACACTTAGGGGTATAAAAATAGATAGTAGCCGATTCTCAGACCTACTGAATAAGCATATAAAATTTCATCAAAATCGGTCAAGCCGTTTCGGAGTTTTTCTTCTAGATTAGTACACTAGTACGTCATTTAATACCAGAGACTAATTTGAAATTTCACATTATTGTTGTTTGTTTTTTCTGTTTGGAGTTTGATATTTGCACCCATTGATGTATTAAATAGAAAGATAAGCCATTCTCTAACATCACGTAAGTAATAAATGGACCCGATGTCGTGCGTCATGTGCTCGACAACAGTAATGGAGAGACATTATTACGCGGGCTATAGCGGGAACGAGATAGCAATAATTGTCACTGTTACGTACTCATAACAACTCGGGATCAAACTACGATTCGGGTATTCCTCGCCAACCGAGAGTAAGGTCGATTGTGTTCTTTCCCATAATTTATGCGGTCCACGTCGAAGAGCGCGTACCATATCTTCCTATTTAAGGGGACGATAACTGACTTTTAATGATTTTATACTAAAGATCACGTCTAAACGAGTAGTGTTAATGATTTGAAAAAAATATACGATAAATTAGATTTTTTTTTCAATAACTTAATATGTGAATATTTTAGATTATGTTTGTATTACATAGTGAAATTAATTTGTAAAGTTATGTCTAACGCGGATAAAAAACTGAGAATGGCGCAAAATCTACCAAGCGTATTTTTCTGAAACCTTCACCAATTTAATTAAAGATAATTTAATGATTGATCTTTTAGTATACGCGTTATTTGTTTTGTGTATAATAAATTAATAAGGCGTCAAATTGGGGACAGCGCTCCTTGATGGGCTAGTCCTATTACTGGCTAAAATCATTAAAAGTCCGTTATCGTCGCCTTAACGTAACGTGTAACGATGTGAGCATTCGTATATTCAATACCCGACCCTCTCGCCACTCGCTATGTGTTTCCGGTTTTCGGTTTGTAGAAGAATCTCTTTGAGTGTTACGTTATGTTTCAATTGCAGGTCAGTACCTACAGCACCCCAATTGCGTAAAGTCTTGTTCAGACTGGTGCGATAGCGCGACGCGACTGTAGCACAATTTCCTTGTCGGTGCCTGTTGTGCTACTAGTGTCGCGTCGCACCTGCGATATCGCACCAGTCTGTACGAGCCTTAACACCTCATCACAATCCGAAACGTTTATTCAAATTCATAATCCAACGCTTCATATGTTTGAAAAATTCGTCTACTTTTCTTTCTTTTCTTCTTTCTTTCAATGTCCTAAAACAAAGACAAGTCGTTTAGGTACCAGACGCCATGTTGAATAGAATTGATTGAACTCGTCACATAACGTCATCGTAATACACTAAAATAGTATAACTAATCGGCCTGTAAAGAACAATGGTGAAATCTTATTTGAAATAAATTTATACGTCTAAAAGTGACATTAAGAACACGACAGAAATTCAGTTAATTATCTACGTTTTTCCAAACTATAATATTGTCTAGTTAAGGCAGAGTAAAAGAAAAGTTATTTGACTATTTCGTTAAAACTATTAGGAAATTGTTAGTTGGATTTGTTTAGTATTGCCATTTTATAATTTAATTGCTTCTGCCCGCGACTTCGTTCGCGTGAAATTTCTTAACATAAAATATATCATACATACACTCGGCAATACTTTAGCTTCCCATTACTGAAATAATTTTCAAAATCGGATCAGTAGTTCCGAAGATTACCCTCTACCTACAACCTCACGAACTTTATCTATAATATTGTATATATTTCCTAAATAGTAATAAGTATTAAAATAAAATATTTTGATTTGGATTGATTCTGTGTTCTTCCATAAATTAGAATATTGCAGTAAAGTAGGAAAAATAACAAATGTTATGCCAATTCTAAACAAGAGAAACTATAGCTTGGTTGTGGATATTGACAACCGTTGACAGTTTACAACACTTGATCAGAACCTTGTGATTTGTCCTGTGTTGTTCAAAAGTTCAACACTGGATATCTATTAAGGCTTCTACATACCGGGGCGACTTGTCGCGCGACGCGACGCGACACAAAGGCACCGCTCGTCCCACAACACGCGGGGCCTTTGTGCCGTGTCGCGTCGCGCGACAAGTCGCGCTGGTATGTAGAAGCCTTTAATCTCCTCCTTCTCTAACAAAAAACTCTTGCACAAACTAGCTCTGAAAATGACGCTGAGTTAAATTAGATATTTTTAATTTAAGTAGTAATTTAATTTCATATAAAACAAGGTATGGGAAGCTGCCATTGTTCTTTACATAAAATCCTCAATAATAGATACTAAACTGATTAAACCGTCTACTAAACTCCGCCATGTGTAGGAGAGCGGTTCCGTTGGGATACATTTATCCCAAGAACAAACTTAACAGTGTAGTTGAAAGTCATGTTCCCTCATACATTCCGACTGCAAATGTCAGTTTGTATGCACAATATTGAGAGATTTACCATGTTATTTTAATACCATAGACTTCCTAAAGAACTATTTAGGTACTGTATTTCTTTCAAAATTTTAGGTTCAGTAGTTTCGGAAATAAGTTACAATAGTTGGTATGGTAATTTTTTTCTATTTTCTTAAGTGTTGTAAGAAAGTACCTAAGTATTGATTTATTAATTATTAAAAAGTAACTATCTGAAATCCTTACAACAATCCCTTCATGTGATATGTCACACGGTACACGGGTGCCGTTTGTAAAGCATTTATTTTAAAATCAAAATCAAAAGTCATTTATTCAAACTAGGCTGAGAATCAGCACTTTTCGAACGTCAAAAATTACATGAGACAGTCCCCCAAAAACGCCCACCCTTCACCACTTCCTAGTGCTTTAGCTGGGAAGAAGAAGTGGCGCAACAAACTCCCCAGCAGCACAGCTGTCTGTTCACATATAAAACTTGAATTTATACAATAAAATGTAAAATGCAACACAAAACTTTAAATTAAATTATTTGCCGTATATATATTATTACACACCGCTATGCAAAAACAAAAAAAAAAAAATCATTAAACAAATAATCGTCGAAAACTATACTCAAGCAGAAATAACGTAAACAAAACGTATATAAATAAAAGCCTCCAGGCATAATGGGCGTGCCCTCTTAAATAAAGCTACCTATAGCTTTATCTCGAAGTCACAAATGATAAACTAGCACCATCGAAGTAAAATAAACTAATTTGCGCCCAAAAGTGTCCCCCATATTCAAAATTCATGTCGTGTTTGGGTCACAGAAATTCATGTGTAGGTACCAAGTTTCAACTTAATCAGTCCAGTAGATTCTGAGGAAATTGGCTGTGACAGACGGACAGACAGACAGACACGCGAGAGATCCGATATGGGTGCATTATGGGTTCCGTTTTTTCCTTCTGAGGTACGGAACCCTAAAAATATTACCACATACGACTATACATACGTTACGTCATTCAACCCCTTTTTAAGTAACCACGATCCTACTGGAGCTCACTAGAAGAACCACTTTTTTGTGACAGTACTATCTAGAATAATCTCGTGAACCAGCTTCCTGAATATTAATGGGTTACATCGTTAGATGGCGCTAGAATCGCCAGCGCAAATGCAAGGGGTGTTTGCTCTTACTATTTACCTTTATAACAATTTCACGCGTTTTCGCTTCCACAGAAACTAATTAACGTGATTTGTAAGCAAAACAGGAATAGGAAAGCATAAACAGGAAATATTGGGGATATAAATTAAACACAATCATTTTTGTAAAGCTCTAAAGTTTTCAGGAAAGCAATAGTCGCGCCACCTGGCTTTCATTCGGCTAACTATTGAGCTTTCACCTTACAACTCGCTGAAACTGCAAATGCAATGCAATAACCCTTTAACCATAGAATAGATGGAGCTGTACACAAAACCAAGATAAATCAACTTGAAAATCCGAATCAAATGGAAGGGATAAAGTTATCCTAAAATATACTTACTATAAATATCTTTATAATAAGTGTAAGCTAGATTTTAAGTTCTAAAATTGTTATTCACAATAATAAAAAAATAACTTGAAATCTAGCTTTGCTTGAAAGAGGATTGAAAAGCGCCCTCTTGTTTACGACAAACTTTTCTTGCAACATGCATTTGCAGGGTGCACAAATAGTCCGTTAGATGGCGCATGAATAAAACCATCCTGTTGAACTATTGTACTTTATTTTCTAACTACAAACAACATTTACATATACGTAACATTTAGTATAATTGGCAGAAACATTTAAAAGCACAACATATCAACATTTATTCTAACATAATAAAGATTTTTAGTTCTTAGATAACTACGTGCTATGATAATAATTAGGTATTTGTGTACCTTCTTTCTATAGTTATTTTAAAATTATGTATATTGGTAGAAGAAAAGGGACAAATCCAGTTATCTTTATATCAAACAGTGATGTTTTTATGTCTTGATTTCATGAAAAAGTCATTCAATGGAACAAATCTAACTTAGAGAGATGTTTTAATGACTCTAATGATTATAATTCTGTAAATACATGTCGCGAATCATATTTTAATCAAGATACAACCTGACACTGAACTGAAAATAGCAAAAAACTTAAGAAAATTTGAATTTTGCGGGCTACAGCTGCGGATTCGTCTTAAACTACGGTAATCTTGAACCTAAGCCTGGAACGCAGCAGTGACGGCTGTCATGAATGTCATGACAGCGGCAAAGATTTAAATGGTTAGATTCGCCATAATTACCGCGGCAAAAGACACACAATGACGCAGTGACTTGACTTAATTGTCATAGAGACGCTACTTAAGACGGAAATATATGCCAGTGACCTTGAGTGGTTAGCTTGCGTGTTCTGTACTGAGCTCACGCAACGCGCCGTACGTTCAGCCAGTCATAGGACTCGCCCATCAAGGAGCGCTGTCCCCAATTTGACGCATTATTAATTTATTATACACAAAACAAAAGGTATTTTAATAAAACGCGTATACTAAAAGATCAATAATTAAATTATCTTTAAATTGGGGAAGGTTTCAGAAAAATACGCTTTATAGACTTTGCGCCATTCTCAGTTTTTTATCCGCGTTAGACTAACTTTACTAATTAATTTCACTAGGTACTACAAACATAATCTAAAATATTCACATATTAAGTTATTGAGAAAACGCTCTAATTTAACATATATTTCAAATCATTAACACTACTGGTTTCGACGTGATCTTCAGTATAAAATCATTAAAAGTCGGTTATCGCGGTGTTTGAAATGAAATGAAATGAAATCGTTTATTCTGTAAATAGGATATTAAAATCACTTTTACACGTCATATAAAAAATAAAAAAAAAAATCTAGATGTAGCCGACATTTCCTATCTGACTACCCCTGAGAAGAAATGGCGAAACAAACTCAGGGGTCAAAGTCTCTTTTAAAGTCCAGACATAATCTTGGTCAGATCATGTGAGGACCATGTAGATCCGTGTCTGAAATGGTCTTTTGAGGAAAGAACCACGCAAATTTGAGCGGACCTGACCAATCAGTGTAAGCATTTGTCAGTAATCGTGCAGCTCAACTCAAAACTTAAGGAGCTCAACGACTCGACGAACAGTACCAAAAAAAGGACATTTGGGTAGGCCGCATAAAGCGCTCAAAATGTCAGACCATCATTAAAACTTAACTGAGAAAAGAAAGGAAAACATTTAAAGAAAAAAAAAAAAAATGACCCACATAGTGCTCACATTCACAATAAATTAAAGTAGTAAATATAATACTTTTCAAAGTAAACATTCATGTAAAATTGTATACAATATTCTGCAATGTCAATATGTATATAAAATCATGCATAATAATTAAAATGTCAAGTTTTATCACAAGGCTAGCAGAGCGAGCAGCTCAATCCCAAGCTTTTTTGTCCTCTAAATAATCAGAAATCTTATAGTACCCTTTTTTACAAAGTTTAGTTTTAATACAGATTTTAAATCGTTTAATGGGTAAGTTCCGAATGTCAGTAGGAAGTTGGTTGTAAAAGCGTATACATTGACCCATGAAAGAGTTGCCTACTCTGTGGAGGCGAGTGCGATGTACAGCAAGATTGTGTTTATTCCTGGTATTTAAACTATGAATATCGGACATTTTCTTAAAATTTGATTTATTTTTGTGTACATATAATAGATTTTCAAGTATATATTGAGAGGCTACAGTCAGAATATCTATTTCTTTGAATATTTCACGAAGTGAATCTCTTGGACCTAGATTGTAAATGGCTCGAACAGCCCTTTTCTGTAAAATAAAGATATTATTAATGTCCGCACATGTTCCCCAGAGAAGGATCCCATACGACATAAGACTATGAAAATAACTAAAATAAACAATTCTGGCAGTATCTACATCAGTTTGACTGTACGGTGTCAAAAATGCTCTCTAGGAACACACACTAACCTACTTGCTAGTAGCTTAAGTGAAGGTTCAATTTACTTACTGGAAATTATTTACTTAGCATTCGTGTCCGCAAAAGAATCATTTTTCTAAGAAAATATGCCGAGTTGCGCATTAAGATATTGAAAATCTCGTTATGTTAAAACTACTGGACCTAACTTCGGTTTATTTATATGACGTCACTGAGAAATAGCTTCACAGTTTTTCTATGACGTTACTTCTCATAGCTTCTTTATAGTAAGTCTTGTATCTTAAATCTCTTTGGTTATCAATATTAATAAAGCCATTCCGAGGTCAATTATACCCCACGGCCTATTTATTAAAGTAATAATTATACCCCTATTTAGGTACTTAAAAATCTTTCCAATGTTTATACATTCATGCAAAATTGCTAACATAAATACATAATAATTACACAACATCACTTCAACAATTATTTAACATTAAAATAGTAGGTACAGCTCGATTCAAACTTTATGGCGGCGCGGAACATGAAGCGAGTCGCTGCGCAGTAACAAATTCACGAGTCAGCGAGGGCGAGGGGTGCGGTACTGTGCAGCGGGTAGAACCGCCGTCAAGTTTGAATTGAGCTGTATATTCAACCTCGTAAACCTTTACCTAAGATTTAAAGCGCACTTGCAGGCAAGGACCGAAACCAGTATGATCAATACCGGTATTTTTCGGTTACGATCTTTATTATTTTAACCGGTATTTTTAAAGGTTAGCTTAATTCTTAGAAATTGAATATTACCTCTATCTTACACGTGCCGTGGGCATTAGTCAAAGGGCGCGCATCGCCTGTGTGTGAGTCGATCCGCGCGCCGATCAATCACGGCCCTGGCTTTAGGTAACCAGTATTAAAACGGTAACCTAAATAGAGGTAACATATTTCTTCTTCCTATGGTAACCCAGGTAGCGGTAACCTTAATCGTAGAGGTAGCCGAAATTCTTCAATACCTGTACCGTAATTTATAAAGGTTTTCGGTCCCTGCTTGCAGGTCATACACCATCAAGGTCTATTTTTTCTTTAAGACCAATGCATGCAATGTGACAGGTAAGGGCTGTTCATTTATTACGTAAGACAATTTGAAGGGGGAGGGGGTCTGAACAAGTCTTATTTTTTCTTACATGGGGATTAGGAAACTATATGAAAATACGCAAATAATTTAGAAACGAGCGCAGACCTGCACAGGCGCGGATCGCGATTAAACTTTTTAAGTGTAAACACAAACCAACGCATTTTTATTTTTTAGCTACTGGGTCTTTGCAATTTTGGTAGATACTGATCTTCGTAAGATTTAAAGTGGGGAGGGGGGTTCATCCAACCTTATATTTTCTTATGTAAGATGGGATTGAGTATTGCACGCCTCTTAAGCGAAGCGTTGAGGTTGTGCTCTACTCTCGACATTTCAAAAAAAGCAGTTTTCTCGAAACTGAAATCGTTTTTTTAAATTTATATCGCACTTACAGGTTAATATGAGTGTACTAATATCAAGTCAAATAATTTGTCAGACACATACAATATAATTCAATAACAATTATTTTGTATAACATAGTAAATAATAACATTAAAAAAAATTCCTGGACGTCCGTGTGTCTGTGTTTATAGATTGGTGTATTTAAAAATGAATGCTCCAGTATTTTCGATATAACGGAACAGCATGCTAAGTAATTTGAGGTAAGTATTGTAGACTCTTAGGTAATTACATCAACACCTACAGTTAGCTTAGAGTCAAGTTGAAGTCTTGAAGTGTAGTGTTAATGTTATCTAGGTACCTACCTAGTAAATTATATTTTCAAAATAATCATAAGACATCATAAAGTAAATACAGACATGCATGCATTAATAAGCGACTAAACTTAACTTGTCCAATAAAACATAATTTCAGTCAACAGTAACTACACAATACTCGTAGCATGAATTCTCACAATGTTTGATGAAATCCTAGCAGGACTTTATCTTATACAATCATTATTTAGTGAGTCCTTAATAAGCACCAGATGAACTGTATGGACAAAAAAGATATACAACATTATTTTTAGTAGATATATGCGAAACCAGAAACACTTGTCTAGCATTTTTATGTAAAGAATCTATGTACAAAATTTCAAAACTGTTTCATGAAAAATCACAAAGATACAAGGTTGTTATGTTACCGGGTTGTCCGTACAAAAACATGCTAACGGCATCCCCGCGCCTCCAGCGTCGTCTTGCGCTCATTGATAATAATTTGGCAGTAGGTACCTAACCGTACGGCGATTGTATTGTAAGTAATTAAATGGTGATAACATTTTCCATCACATTAAATATTTTTGGGACAAAATATAACATGGTGTAAAAATTATTGAAATCGATTCAGTTCCTTATTCTGAAAAAAACTATATTCAGGTTTCGCTTAAACTAAAAATAATTATGTATAACGTAATACAGAACTATATGCTTCACTATTTTTACCTTTGTGTGTCTTCATTTATATACATTTCTATTTCACAAACGCTTCACTAGTTACAGGTATTAAATGTTCCTTGGAGAGGAGCAAAAATCACGGGTTAAAGCAAACAGAAAAGGGGTAACAACGTCGACAAAATAATCTTTAAGTCCCTACCACCTGCCACGGTGCAATCTGTGGGCCAGAGGGAGTGCGGGGAGGTGTCAATATCGATCTCAACGCTAAGTTGCATAGCTTGAACTACATTTTATACCTATACGTGCTTCAGAGATTATCTCTCCTACTCATTATGCGCCAGCGAAGTGCACCAGACTTGTTCGACACTAGCACTACACTGATTCATGTTCGTAAACTGTAATAAGTCGTCCGTAGAACCGAGGAACCGAAGACTAGCACATATTTATGTTAGTTTATCAGACAACACTGATTAAAATTAGGATATCGAACCTTATTTAAAAATGTCATGTAACGCAGCGTAAAAAAAACCTTGTATTATTAGGATTATTAATATTTCAAATGTTTATTTAAAGACTAGATTTCAAGTGAAAAAGTCCAGTACCGCCCTACAACGGGGGTCTGTGCAATCAGGGATGCACCAACATCTCCGCGGCACATATTAGAACTGCACTAGATTGGCTAGATGGCGCTATCACAACACTGTGCCACCTAGTATGAATTATTATTTCCGCAAATAAATCCCACCCTGAGGCGAAAAGACTTTATTTCAGCGGATCAGCCATGTAGGGTAGGTAATTATAATTAGGTACTAATAGAGCTTCGAAATTGTCCCATTATTCTTTTAACGACACTTGATAGTAATTAATTTGATTATACTTTTTCCTGAGTCCTGAGTTGACTATCCACCATTAACAAAACCGGCCAAGTGCGTGACGGACCATGCACAATGAAGGGTTCCGTAGTTGGGATGAATTTATCCCAAGAACAAATATAACATTGTAGTTGAAAGTCATGTTCCCTCATACATTCCAACTGTAAATGTAAGTAATTGAGTGATTGACCATTTTATTTTAAGACCATAGACTTCTTATAGGTTTTCCTGTTACCTATATCTAAGTAAATAACTGTTTTCAAAATCAATGTGCAGTAAATATTGTTTTAGTTTTGTAATTGCTCTATTTTATAATTTACGCATATAAACGTTTCATGAATCTTAAAGATCAGGAAATTGAGAAAAATAAAGATAAGTTTTCATTAAATAACTCTGCTTTTCGATATGAGATGGCGCTAGACGTTGTGGTTAGCGAGTATTTGAATGATTTTCTACTATTCGACACGCCATTGAGGCGCTAGGTTTTTATTTATTTTTTACCATCAAAGGGGCAAATGAGCATGTGGGTCACCTGATGTTAAGCAATCACCGCTTCCGCGCTAATGTGTTGCCACCCTTTTCTCTCCCCAAACCCTGGACTTCCGGTTCTCCCACTCACCATTCGAAGCGCAGCAACATAATGTATTAAGTTAAGTATTCTGTAAGAGCGTGGTACCTACCTTCCCGGTCGAGCCAACCCAATTACGAAGTACAATCAGCTATTAATTTACTGCAACTGGGCGCTACGTGGGTCGGGAGACAAAAATAAGGCTTTATAATATTTGTGAAGAGATGAGGATTACACTGAATAATATAACTATTATTTAACGAATAAATTATGTTAATACTAGCTGACCCGTGCCCACTTCGTTGGGCGGTAAACATTTTACCGTCTTTTCATTTTTCGGATTAAATTATGGCCTTATGTTATGACACTCACAAAATAATAACGTGGCTTTCAATGGGTAAAAGATTTTTAAAAACGGTTCAGTAGATCCAAAGATTACCCCTACAACCTCACAAACTATAAAATATTAATATAAGTAGATGAAGCAACGGTTTAGCAATATCCTTAAAAAAAATGACTCGCATTCCGTTTGCTCACTATAGGCAACCGACTTCTCGACAAAATCAATAGCAGTGAATTGGGACTGGGATTGTGAATTCAACTGCACATTTACCGCTGAGTCGGTGACGGTCGGTGATTCTTCAATTTTGCCGGCGTGAGGGGTCAAAAGATATTTTTAGAGTTCCGTACCCAAAGGGTAAAACGGGAACCCTATTACTAAGGCTCCGCCGTTTGTCCGTCTGTCACCAGGCTGTATCTCATGAACCGTGATAGTTAGACAGTTGAAATTTTCACAGATGATGTATTTCTGTTGCCGGTATAACAACTAATACTAAAAAGCAGAATAAAAAAATTATCAAATAACTTCTCCCACTCTGGCCGGAGCGGGGAGGGCGTGTCAGACTGTTACTGACTAAAACCCATTCGTGTTCCTTCAAATGCCTGTGTGCCAGGGCCACGATATCCCTTTCGGACAGGCTCGTAACCCTGGCAGGCATTAGCCCTTTCGGACCCCGTCAATTGGTGCTGACATCTCTTTGAGGCGCGCGTGGAACACAACGCGCCGTCGACCCGGGCCTGGTCCTTATCGGACGGCGAGCTACCCATCGCTCACCGTCCGCAAGCCCGCGCCCACGGTGGCCGGGAATAGGCCTGCGATTCCCGACGCCCGGGGCGTCTCCTGCGGCGACTAAGGGCGTGAGGGCGCGAACCCTGCCTCACCCTCACGCGTTCCGCCTCTTCCTTCGCATGCATTACTGCTTTGCAGAAGGAGGTGACGGCCTCCCGTGCACTCTCGCTCCGAACCATGGCCTGAACCAGGGCCAGATGCGAGAGATCGCCGCTGCCGATCGCCTCCGTGAGGACATGGCGGTGCTCCGCCCAAGCAGGGCAGACCTCAACCGTATGCTCCACCGTGTCCTCCGGGCGATCCACACAGTGGTGACACCCGGGCGTTTCCTCCCGCTTTATTCTGAATAGGAACCTCCCGAAACAACCGTGTCCGGTGAGGACGTGCGTCAGGCGGAAGGTGAGGAAGCCGTGGCGCCTCTCTAGCCACTCCTCATAGAGGGGACTTATCGCCACAATTGTGGCATGCAAATTCTTTGCCAAATAGTAAATATCCCTGGCGATGGCGCATGCTTATTTTCATCTCTCTCCTATTTGGTGAACAGTAACGTGGCCATGTCATTGTCTTCTCAAATTCGAGACACCATTGTGCGCCACGTATCTAAAAACTGGGAAATATTCCAACCTTTCACACAGGATCGGTCAGGAGGAGCTGTTTATGGTTCAAAGCGTGAACACGTCGCTGAAATGTCTTGTAATGGCACCTACGGAACCACCTGTGAACTCATGGCAGCGGGAGAACTATTCCCATTTGAGTTCCAGGTGTTTCAAGATGGTATTTTTATTGCTGGTTTTGGGGACGCACAACAGGGAGTAAAAATAATCTGATTCTCAGGAAATTTCAAGTAAGGCCATTTTGATGCGTGTCAGACTTTTACTGACCCACCCGTGTTCCTTCAAATGCCTGTGTGTGCCAGGGCCACGATATCCCTTTCGGACAGGCTCATAACCCTGGCAGGCATTGGCCCTTTCGGACCCCGTCAGTTGGTGCTGACATCCATTTAAAATGGGAACAGTTCTCCCGCCTTTTTCCACCCCTTACAACACCAGCCTAAACCAAAGATACCTACTAAGCAATAAAATTAAAATACGAACGTAGGGTATTCAAGGACACTTTTTCTAGTAAGAACGACTAATACTAAAAACTATTATAGTAATACCACAGTGTGAAATACCTACACAATAAGTAATTGGCAAAGAAATAGAAATAACAAAATTCCAACCTGGCAATAGGTAAAAACACATTTATTATCCTCCAATTTAAAATTAGGAAGCGAAACAAACCAAAACGAAAACCAAACAACGACGATGAAAAATATTTCAAAGCAAATTAGTAGTAAGTAATAACAAAATATCGCAGAATAGAAATTTCGGTAACTACTCGTATAGCTTGAACTATAGGTTTGTATTCTGTGATTGATACATGACTTCGTTTTTTGATACGATCGGCTTGCAAGCCGCGATTAAGGTTAAACATTGTGAAGTTTTCCCCATGGCATTCTCGACTTTAATGCTATAAATGCAACGTTCAAATTACCTGAATACCAATTAGAACCTCATTTCATTATCTTTTAGCAGATGCATACTGAAAATACTGGCCACCTAGAACTGGCATAAAAACTTTAGAACGTTATCACGCCTGCACTGAAACATACTGGCCACCTAGAAAAAAAACTAAATATAAACCTCAAGAAACTTCCAAAAATTCTTATTTCAATGTAAAATATGCAATAACGCGTTGTCGTAAAATTCAATTTAGATCTTTATCGGCCTCCGAATTCTAATTTCAATGTAAAGTATGCAATAACTCGTTGCCGTAAGATTCAATTTGGATCTTAACTGCATTTGGTACATTTTTCATACAAACATTAAAAACCCTTATTTTCACCCTTAAGCGCCGAATTTCGTAAAATCCTTTCTTAGTGAGCACCTAGAAGTCGAAAGGAACAATCAGGCCAACATTCATGTCTCTAACTTTAAAAACATAGGAGTTTCATACAAACTTTGACACCCCTTTTCAACCGCTTAAGGTGCGAATTTATAAAAATCCTTTCTTAGTGCGCGCCTACACCCCATAGAGTGCTTGTGCCAAATTTTAGACCTCACGGCACAGTAGTTGCCGAGATTTCGTGATGAGTGGTCAGTGAGTGGACTTCTCTTTTATATATATAGATTCATATAAATAAAAAATATGCATTTGAAAGACGGACAATATAAACAAAGTACAATAATATAATTATCATGGGAAATAATGGGTAGTAATGGGCTGTCTACAGGAATCATATAGAAACGCAGTCCTTTGACTGAGAGACCACACCCACGACTTAATAATTTGAAGGCACAGCGTGACTATCGCCGCAATTCTCTCGTCCGTAGAGATGGCGCCATACCATTACGAGTATATGGCCTAGCAATCTCTCATTGTCAGCCTGTTCGGTATTCAATAAGTTGAAACAGGGGTGACAAATATGCATCGAATGGAAGCTGAAAAATAAAAATAGGTATTATTTTATTTTGTATACTAATGAACTATTAAAATACCTGATAAATGAAATTTTATGAAAGTACAGACTTGTGTGTATATACACTTGACTAATAGTCGCTATCCTATCCTGCCATAGCTAGCAATAAACATAATAGATTGAGTATTCATATGCCTGGGTCATGTAAAAGCAAAAACGTGGTTACAATACCAATTGTTTATTACAGCTGCCATTTGTCATGCCACCAACGCAATAGAAGTCAAAATCGGTTGAACGGACTGTACCTATAAAAGTTTTATTTAAATGTCTAATCTTATTTCAAATGGGGTATGGAAAATGTTAAAATGTTAATTTATCTTTTGCCTAAATACTGCTTTTAGGGCTTTAGGTTATCACCTAAAGCTAACGTTATTACCAAATAAAATCTATTTATTGATAGCAGGAATACTCTATAATGTTCGAACAACAATAGATTTAAAAGCCTTTATTTGGTAAAATAAACTTCTCATTTTTGGAACCTGCCTTGCATACATCAGGGATGCTCTTAGGGCCTGAGCACACCACGTTTTTTAAACGCGCCGATGACGTGCGTTTTAGAAACGTGCGTAAATGGCGCGTTTTTATCCTACAGAACAAACTAAACTCTCGTGCGTATCGCGTCTGTATCGTTACAAACGCGCGTCAACGGCGCGTTTAAAAAACGTGGTGTGCACAGGCCCTTACCTCTCCAAATAAATGATGATCCATGAAGTAGCACTAATGGTGTCTTGTGGCCTTGCCTGTACTGGTGAATTCTTAGCCCATACGCTGTCATTTTTATTAATCACACTAATATTATATAGGCGAAAGTTTGTGAGTGTGTGTGTTTGTTACTTCTTCACGCTCAAACGGCTGGACCAGTTTTGATAAAATTTTGTACCGAGGTAACTGACACCCTGGATTAACATATAGGGTACTTTTTATCCCGATATTCCCACGGGACCGGGACTTACGCGGGTGAAACCGCGGGGCTCAGCTAGTTAATAATAAAAGTAGTTTTAAAGCTGGTGTCTTCAGCCCTGGGTGTTTTTCAAGGTACTTAAAGGATTCAATTAATAGACGTGTGTTTTGTAGGGGACGGACACCCATTTGTTTTTTTTCAAACCCGTTTATTTGTTCATAATTTCACTGAAAAATTCACCAAGTAGGTATCTAATGTTAACCAACCTGAAAAATAATGCTATATTTTAATGTTTTATAGTTTTAGTTTAGTTAATATATAATTTTGTTATTTTTATAAATTAATTAGTTATAAGTTGTTATTTATGTACCTGAAAACAGTTCCTATATTTCAACATAATTAAAAAAAAATATTTTCAAAATTGTTGTGTAGGTAAACCATTATAGAATTCAAGAAAAAAAAAAAAGTTAATAATTCAATGGGGGTAAGGCGTAGATAGAGAATGAACTCTCTATCTACGGGGTAAGGATTATGTTATGGTTTATAAACTACAGGTGAGTTGTTTAGCTTAATGTAATTAATTTTATATATGATGATGATTATTAATAAGGTTTCCATTTCAGCTATAAGAGCTTTCAGGATAGTGTATTCACAAATATTAAATCGGATTTGTATCATTTGACTGTAGGTTCGTTACTGTGTTAATTTGAAGGTTGGTTCTTTTAGGCTATTCAATGCTATTAGTTATCATAATCATGGCGATGTACAAGTGAATTTTGAACTATCGAATATATCTGGATATCTAATATCTATGGAATGATTACCGTAACGAACAGTGACTAGGTCATGAGACTTTTTTTAAATTATCAACACTTTGTTGAAGAATGTTATCTAATTTTCACTAAGAAATACTTTTTCTATTATTGTTGTTTTCGATTGAATCGTAAAACCGCGATTAAGAGCAGTCAGAATCCACTCAAGGTTAACTATTATTAACAAGTTACTGATTTTCTATTATCCAGGCATAGTGTGAAAAAATATATAAAAAAAATCTTCAAAAAATCAGCTTTAAAACAGTGAAACAGTTTAATAATAACAAGTAATTTATAAAATAATCAAAGACTAATTTTCGCATAATTATAGCAAAACTTCAACGACAACAAAACCGGAATTGAAATAAACGAATACATACATATCTTATTAAAAAGAAACGTTAGTAAACCATTGATAAAAAGTGTACCTAAGTTAAGTGAATTTTGGAGCATTTTATGAAGATGTCTGGTGAAGTGAGTGAGAAACTTATTCATAAACTGAAAAGTGTTTCGCGTAATAGTGCTTAAGTGGAAAAATGTGCTGTGTAAGATGTGATGTGCTCCATATTGTGAACAAGTAACCATGTTAAGTCGTTGGAAAAGCAAAGATAAGTCTGAAAAGACATCAAAGTCTTCTAGTTCTAGTGGAAAGAAGAAAAGAAAAGGACGGGATAATGGTAAGCAGTTGTTTATTATTTTGCTGCGTGTTCGCGACACCGGCGGCATGGGCCATGGGCAAATACTGCGTGCATGTTCCTAATTGCACACACGGTGAGTTGCACGTCACCAACATTAGTTTAACGGAGACTTTGTGCTTGGCCACACTGGCAGCGCGGTGCGGGTGCTGGAATACGCGCGCCGCAGTCGACCGCGCATCAACGCGCGCGTTTAGCTCGAACTAGTTTGAGATCCCCGCTCCCGCGCGGGTTGTCGGTTGCCGCCCGCGCACTTACTGCGGCCACCTAAATAAGTTATATAATATGAAAGAGCTATGGCCCAATTGCCCGCGCGCTCCCCGCGCCAAATAGCCCCGCGTGCCCGCTATGGACGCTCAAATGAAGTTCTCATGTTTGAACGAGTACGTAGCGGCGCGCCCGCCCCGCGCCCGCTTTTGCAGTCTGGCCTCACACTTTAAAGGCTTTTACATACCGGGGCGACTCGTCGCGCGACGCGACACGACACAAAGGCACCGCTCATCCCGCGACACGCGGGGCCTTTGTGCCGTGTCGCGTCGCGCGACAAGTCGCGCTGGTATGTAGAAACCTTGAATTGATGCTGCCAGTTTCTTTTTGATACAAAATGTAAGGGATGGCATGAATTTAAAGTGTCCGTTAAACTAATGTTGGTTTCGTGCAACTCAACGACAATTTTAATACACAATACACCGTCGTCGTTCTCGCGTCCACGCAGCGATATTAACATGAATGTATATGAACCTAATTTACAAAACGACTAAATTATAACAAGAATCGCCTTTAAAAACTGGCAACATGCGAGTGTGCAGTCGCCAGCACATCATTACCACAAACTGTCAAATCTAATTCGATTCTAAACTCTACCATCAACATTTTAAGGTTTAAAATCAATTGGAGATACTTACCTATTTGACACTTTGGTATAAGTAAACCTGATGTGCTGGCGACTGTACATCACAGCCTATCTCTTCGGTAGACATATCGCAGGCAGATTGTATGATTCGTCTTTATACATACGGCGCAGTTCGTTTAAAAACGCTCGCAGTTCTGAAATATGCCGAAGGTAAATTGGCAACTCGTTCAATTGTTCAATTCCGACATTGATTGTTATTGTAGGACCATCATAAAACAAAAATTGGACAAATCAGACTTTATTCCAACAATCAGGTACTTACCTATTATGTCACCGTAAAACTGTTAGAACCGTTAGTAGATTATAAACTGTAGAAAAATTGTAAACTGGGTGAAATGGGTTAGGTTAGGTTAGAAGTGTGTGTGTGTCTTTCGGCCGCCGGACGCTGGACGCGCTCGGGCCAGTCTTGAAGGATTGGCTCGAGCGGTCCCACGGTTTCCTCTCATTCCGTCTGAAGCAGGTGTTGTCTGGCCATGGGTGCTTCGGATCGCACCTGCACCGGATCCAAAGGGAGGAGACCCCGTCGTGCCACGACTGCGGCGTGGCGGAGGACATGGCACAGCACACCCTAGAGGTGTGCCTGGCCTGGTCCGAGCTGCGCCGTAGTTTGGTCGCAGTGGTCGGGCCGGACCTCTCGCTTCCCAGTGTCGTCAACTCGATGCTGGAAAGCGAGGAGGCCTGGGCAACGGTCGCCTCCTTCTGTGAGGAAGTCATGTCACAGAAGGAGGACGCGGAGCGCGCGCGGGAGGACGACCCTCTCGCAGCGCCGCTCCACAGGCGGAGGAGGGATCGAAGAAGACGTCAGTATGAAAGTCATCTTCGACTCCTCCCAGGTGGAGGCCAGCAGGTAACGGGTGCGGGGGCAGCCTTGCCTGTATTGAACAGGCCTCCACCAGTGTCGGATGGGAATGGCCAGGTGTTCCCGGTCATTCCCATAGCCCCCCAGTAAACTGGGGGAAATGCGGGGCCCGCCAAGGCGGGCATGCGCCGGGAGGGTTTTGCATGTAAAGGTTGCGCCGGTTTCCCATGCCGTCCCATCACGGCGTTGCGGGAATACCGCTGAGTTTTAGTGGGTATACTGTATGTCTAACAGGAGTCCCACATACCCCGTCTCGACTCCCACGAGCGGGGAGGCGTAACGCATTTCTCAGCGTAAAAAAAAAAAAAAGGTTAGAAGTGTGACCAACTGGGTGCGAGCCGAGTGAGCGCTACTTCCAAGTCGCTCCCAACTAAGCAAATAAATTAATAATAACATGGTGTAAAACTTATTTAAATCGATTCAGTTCCTTATTCTGAACAAACTATATTCAGGTTTCGCATATACCTACTAAAAATAATGTAAGCAACATTATTTTTAGTTTCCCGTAACCGAGTAACCGTAGAACAATTTCTATGAAAACGCGTGCGACACTAGGTACACACAGGACCGACCAGTGGATCTACTCCGAACATAAATCCGAAGTATCGGCCGAATGTTCGGCTGTTTCTTGACTACGGTTAACTATGGCTGACTACGGCGAAATAAATCAAAAATCTACAGTCAAAGAGCTAAGCCAAAGTCAAAAATTTGACTTGAAGTCGGTTAATTTATTAGTTTGTATTTATTTTGTTTCTTATTTATAATCTCACTGTATGCTGCACCGGTCGACGTCATCACGTCAACGCCGGCTATCGCTGAAAACCAGCGCTGGGGCTCTGTCTCGAATAGGGTCGCAGCATTATGCTGAGCGGTGGCCGTTTTGCGTGGATGTAACGCATAAGTTCCCCCTACTTGTTCTTTTTGTATCTATTTTCTTTCTTTGCGTCATGTTTACCGCAAATAAACGTATTTTCTTTCTTTTCTTTTTTTTCTTTCAAGTCAAAAAAGGAAACTGTCGAAGTTATATAACGGCCGAACATTTGGCAGATACTTAGGAGTAGACCCGCTGTAGCGCCGTGACACAGATAAATCGCGTCACGTGATGAGTCTTGTGTAGGCTGTGCAGACTGACGCGATATCGTGGTGACACCATACGAAATGATCCATTTTGTATGGCGTCGCCGCGATATTGCGTGGCTAGCGCGACGCGACACAAGAGAGTATAAAGGGCGCTGCAGTCCGTGCTGAGCTCAGCCCCCATCAATCCGCGCAGGCGCCCCTCAGTTGTCTGTGCTGGCTCCGCTCATTTTTACAATAATCACTAGCGATATCCCCAAAAGTAGAAAGGTGCAGAGCTCTGTACGCAGACGACACGGCCATCTACTACACCGGCCTCAACCAAGACCAGATTTCCCGCACCCTCCAGACCGAAGTCAACAGACTCGCGGCCTGGTTTAGGAAGTGGAGAATCGAAGTCAACCCTGATAAGAGGCAAGCGGTCCTGTTTTCTAGACCCCGGTTATCACGCGCCCTTCCCCGACGGATCACCATGTTCGGTAAGCCTATCCCTTGGGAGAAGCGAGCCAAATATCTCGGTGTGATCCTCGATCATCTCATTTCGTTTTCAGAGGACTCAAAGCAGGCGCGTTCGCGTGCTGCTTTCGCTGTTGGTAGCCTTTATTCCGTACTCAACTCACGCAGCAAGTTGTCTTGTCCCTTACGTGCAAATTGCATATTTACACAGCGTGCATCCGCCCGATCATGACCTACGCCTGTGCTGATTTTGCACACGCCAAGCCCCATCTCATCCATAAGATGCAGGCACTTCAAAACCGATTTCTCCGTAAAATTACGGGCGCTCCTTGGTTCGTTCAGAACGAAACCCTCCACCTAGATTTTAAAATGCCCACCATCAAGCAGTTCATGAAGCGTATTACGAAGCGTTTCTTCGATTCTGCGGATAGTCATCGCAACCCTCTGGTTGTGCAGGCCACTAGTTATAGGCCTTCCACTATTAGTCAGACTCGCCGACCAAGGCATACTCTCACAGACCCAGATGACCCCATTACCCTCCTCCAGGAAAGCAATAGGGCCACCAGTACAGTGCACAAATTACACAGACCGTCATGTTGTCCTCGCCTCGCCTCGTCACGCGAAGTCCCTGACTAAATTGTCCCTCCCCCCCCTTGCACGACGAATCGCCAGCCGCCCGCGCCGAGGCTGAGTGTGCCGTAGCATTAATAGTACCTAACCCCTGATAATAATCATGATTAAACTTTGATCCAGCCTGTCCCCAACTTGCTGTTCCCCCCAAATACGCCCTAAGCCGAGGTCCGTACCCCACAAGGGGTGCACTTAGCGCGCAGTCGTTTAGTCTATAGTATATATTTACGCCCTGGCTGGAGGCTTTAAGCTCATACCTTAAGGCAGTCACAGGAAAGCTCGGTTAAGTAGTCACGGCCTCTCAAGGTTAACTACGAGATGCCATACACAAATAATAAAAATAAAATAAGCGCCGAGCTCAGTAGTAGACGATCTTCGTCACAGAACGAATGCAGGTCTGTAGGTACGTGTTTGCTGAGCCTGGGGTCCTAGGATCGACTCTCCGGTCAGTCGACATTTAAGAATAAGAATAGAATAAGAATACTTTATTTGTTCAAAAATATACAGACATTTAAATACTAAAGTGATACAATAGTACACTTTTATTCAATGATGTGATATTGAACATCTGTGCCCGAACTAGATATAAAATATCTGTATTTCAGACATCAGCGCTCTTCCCCTGTTGTAGGCGACACTAGAAATTAAATTATTAAAATGAAATTTAAACCCTACGTAACCTAAGTACTTACCTAAATTTGACCACACGAGTAGGAACGGCGAAACAGACGAAGTCGGACGTGCTGAGTGACTTGAGTAGTACACCTACTCAAGTCACTCAGCACGTCCGACTTCGTCTGTGACTCGCGACGCGACACAAAGGCACCGCTCGTCGACACGCGGGTCTTTGTGTCGCGCCGGTCTGTAGAAGCCTTAACACAGACTTTATTTTTCGCGACGAGTGGTGCCGCCGAAGCCTTTACCGCTTATAATATTATAACCAATCACTCTGCCTGCCTTTCCCAAATGTTGGGGTTGGTTTGTAGTCTCACCGGATGCAGCTGAATAGCAGTATTATAAATGGAGCGACTGCCTTCTGACTTCCACAACCCAGTAACTGGGTAATACAATACCCCTTGGTAAGAATGGTAGTCAGACTTTCGGGCTTCTGACGGGGTGTAACCGCGTAACGACTGTCAAACATTCACGAATTTTCCGAGGCACGTAGGAGCAGGGCTCGGAAACCGGTTAATCTTCTATGTAACCTTAACCGTATTATAAAGGTTTTCGAACATGTTTCGTTAATTATTTAATATTTTGTTACAAAATGAATGCTGAACTTAATGTGATGAAGCAATCTTTGAATCTAATATCAATTGTATCAAAAATAATTTGTATCTTCGGAAATAAAAAATAACCGGTTTCAAGCTCTGCATAGTAGTCTCGGTATGTAAAGATGGTCACCCATCCACGGAACAACCCCGGCAAGCGTAGCTTAACCTGATGGATTTGACCCGTGCGGCTGTTATTAGTGTAATACTTAACATAAAAAAAAAATATATAAAAGCTTTTACATACTGGCGCGACACGCGACGCGACACTAAAGGCCCCGCGTGTCAAACTCAAAACATTTATTGATAAATGATTTTATTTCTGCAAGTAGGTTTGTACAAACACTTTTACACGTCAATCATATTCCCCGCGTGTCAAACTCAAAACATTTATTGATAAATGATAAATGATTTTATTTCTGTAAGTAGGTTTGTACAAACACTTTTACACGTCAATCATATTTTAAAAACTGGATGAGGTCGGCATTTCCTATCTGACTACTCTGAGAAGAAAGGCTGAAACAAACTCAAAGGTCACAGTCTCTTTTAAAGTCCAGACATAATCTTGGTTAGATCATGTGAAGACCATGTAGAATGGTGTCTGAAATGGTCTTTTGAGGAAAGAACCACACAGGTTGAGTGGACCTGACCAGTCAGTGCACGCATTTATCAGTAATCGTGCAGCTCTACTCAGAATTTAAGGAGCTCAACGATGCGACGATCAATACCAAAGAAAGGACATTTGGGTGGGCCACTTATATGACTCAAAGTGCCAGACCATGATTAACACTAACTGAGAATGAAAGAAAAAAAAAAATGCAATAACCCACATAGTCTTCACATTCACAATAACTAAAATAATATAATACTTTACAAGTAAATATTCATGTCATTGTGTATAAAATAATAATTAAATGTCACTGTATATAAAATAATAAAGTAAGCAAAAAAAAAACATCAAACAATAAAAATAAACCAAATCAATATGTAAAAAATTGGAGCAGCTCAATCCCAAGCCTTTTTCAATTAAACCTATTACAGGCACTTTTGAATTGTCAAAGAGTCGGTCAGTTAGTCAGAAAGTTGAAGCTATTTGCCCATTCCAAAACGTAGATCTCTATGGAGAAGAACAGGCAAGAAACTCCAAGGACACTCTTTTAAATCAAGATATTAAAAAATCCTGGGTATATTATTCTTGTTGCTTCTATAAGTGTGAATAATGTAAAAAATAAAATTCCTTATTAAAAAAACAATACAAAATATAAGATTAAAAGATTACAAATAAGCCCTGGCAGTTAAGATAAGACCAGTCTGACTGACGGTGTCGCGCGACGAGCGGTGCCTTTGTGTCGCGTCGCGAGTCGCGCTGGTCTGTAGAAGCCTTAATAATCATTTCTACATTTCAAATTTTATAAGACTGCAAATGTCAATCAATGTCAATGTCAATCATCCTAATATTAGGACCCTTATTGTTTCTACTATACTTAAACGACTTACCGCTACTGACTAATCATAAATGTGTATTATTCAGGGACCGTACAACCCCGGTTAAGGGTTAAGCCTTTCGAAGGGGTAACCCATTCAATGGGTTACCTTTATCATGATGTAACCCATTGAAAGGGTTTTATACTAGAAACCCATTGAAAGGGTTACATAATAAAATAACACATTGAATGGTTTTTATACTTGAAACCCAGTGAAAGGGTTACATGATAACCCGTTCAATGGGTTCTATACCTACTTGAAATCCAGTAACATTAAAAAATCATAATATTATGTTATTTCGATATCCGCCCAGCACGCGTAGCATGACCAATTCTATCTCTATTCTACCCAGGGACCATTTTGGTTACTATTTTAGAAAAACCCTATCGAAAACCCTTTTAATGGAAAGGGTTTTTTCGATAGGGTTTTTCTAAGCAGATCAAAAACCCATACGGTGTGGGTAATTTTGAATGGTTTAAATTAAGCGGTTCAAAAGGGTTACCCACTTCGTATGGGTTTTTATCAAAAACCCTTTCAATGGGTTACCAAAATTTAATTTTTGCCGTTCATAAAGGTTACCCTTATCGTATGGGTTTTTGTTTAACCGCTTAGAAAAACCCTATCGAAAACCCTTTCAATGGGTAACCAAAATGGTCCCTGGTATTATTTGCAGATGACATTTCGATTAATGTGACATCTGACAAAAAGTATAAAACTAAATCTGATTTTGAGATGGTTATTAATACTTAATACTATTGACGACATTTTAAAATGGTTATAATAATATTTTTATTCAGTATTACAATTGGTAAAATCTTAACATAAAATCTAATAATTACAAAGGTATAAAATGTTAGATGCCTGTACTAGGATAATCCTGTATCACAGGCGGCATGAGCAATTGCATGGGTAATTGTAGGATGATTCAATAAAATTCTTAACAATATTTAACATTACAAGTCTTGAAATAATGACAATATTAAATTAATTCAATATTTTATACCTAGTTTCCATAAATGCTATTAACCTTAAAAATAAAAATAACAAAAAGTCTTATACTTATACGTTATTGTAGTACATACTTAGTTTGCGTAAAATAATTTCTTGCACTTAATAACCTAGTTAGATACATAATTATGTTATGATTTTGCGTCAGCAGAATCGGTAAGTCAAATTGTTGCACAATCACATCACATTCGATTTGTAGGTCAGTTCAGTTTTTTGTTGAGTCTGCAGCTGCAGGCATTATACGCGAAAGTCTGGCTTTGATTTTGACGCTCTAGGCGCTCTCATAGTCAATAGAGTTGATGTACCTGTATTCCGCTATATTCCTAGCAGGGCACGCAACATCTCCCGTTTTGTGGTTATTGACTATCTAATTATATACAGTTTAATAAATCAAAATATAATCAATACAATTTCAAACTTAATAGTTAAAGTTCCACAAACGAAATTCTTAAAAGAAAAAACATGTGTTTATTGGCATTACAGCAAAAAATACACCTTAAAAACTATAAATATCAGAAAGAAATTATTATAATGCCAAAAGGGCCTCAGCTCAGCATAATGTCAGATGACAACACAAGGGTACCCATAGGAACCGGCTACCTTAGGTGTACGTACTCATAGATCAAGATCTGCATAAGCATCTGGATAATTTTGTGCGGTAGGATTAATAAGTTTGTTTATGCTCTCAGACAAATAAAGAATATAACCAACAAAAAACAGCAATTACAACACATCACGGCCATACTCGTATAGGGAATCTATCTTACGATATGGGCTTATTTTTTGGGGCATCAGCACGGATAGACACAGAGCATTTATTGCGCAAAAGAAATGCATCAGAGCCATTTGTGGTATCCATCCTGACGAGTCATGTAAACGGTTCTTTAAGAAGCTAGTTATATTACCACTTCCGTCCCTCTACATTTACGAAGTCTGTAGTTATGTTTATAATAATAAGGGATTGTTCAAAAAAGCCTATCAAATGAACTCTCGGAATAGAGATCCATACAGACTTGTATTGCAGGATACTCCTAAATCAGCCAAGTATGCGAAAAGTTGCCTAGTCATGTGTATACGCATTTATAACAGAATTCCAAAAGAAATAAAAATGTTATGTAATATTAACTCATTTAAAAACAGGTTATTAAAATGGCTGAAAGCACATGTTTTATGACATTAAGGATTTTTTTTAACAATTGATAAACTATACATTTCTGGACTTTTGCAATTGTGGATAATGCTCAGATAAAACTATTATATTGTTGTATTGACCATAAATATCTGTGACATTGAACAACAATAATAATTAACTAATTATTATTATTTTGCATGCAATTGATACATATTCTGTATAACTAAACATGGACTTTATAATACCTAACTGTAACAACTTTATACCATGTTTAAGGCAAATAAAGACTTATCTTATCTAATTTATACCTTATTGCAATTAGATAAGAGTTACATTGCAGTCACTTACGTACTTGGTTTTGGCGGCTAGCGGCATGGTTAAAGGAATATTATCTTTTTGAAGCTGCCGCAAGCCAGCGAAATCAAGTGGCGCGACACATGACTTCACACGAGCCAAGGCGGTGGAATCCGAGCTCAGCTCAGTACTCAGTAGTAGAAGACGAAGGCAGGTCTGTGCGTGTTTGCTGAGCGAGGTTAGGTTCGATTTCCCGGTCGGTCGACATAACCCAACCTTTTTTTTTGTCTGTCAGAACATAACATACATCCAAAAGTTGGTCGCAGTTACTTACATTTTATTTATCTGGCGATAAGCGGGGGAACCGCGGGCCAAATAATTTGCTCATGGTACCCCTTGGGGGTTCCACGAGCAAAAATATTTGTTCGTGATACCCCAAGGGGGACTAGACTGGGGGACCACGGGCAAGTACCGGCCCAATGTTGCCCACATTGGCGAACATTACCAATGTAAAATACCACCCAAAATAACAGTTTCAGCTTTTCTATTTTGCAGATATCAATTGTCAACCCGGAAACTTATTATTTTGTTGTGTTAATTTATGTATTTATGTCTTATTAAAGAGATGACCCCAATCTATATTTGCCAAAGTCAATAATCTAATGGACATGTGGCCCATGATGGGTAGATACTTACAAAATGGTCGACGCTTGTATCTTATGCTCCTTTGATAATTTAATTCATCATTATAATTCAGCCGTTAATAGTCCACTGCTGGGCAAAGCCCCCAAGCGTACCTACATCGATCGGCCCTACCTGCGCTACTCGCATCCAGCCAATCTTCGCGCTATCGATCTATCTTATGGGAGAACACATGGAACACTGCACCTTCCGGTACCCGACGTGGTCGATAAAATATTTGACTTTTTCTATTTCTAAATTTTTTTTGATTCACGATAGGACGATTTACACAATTAAACATTATAATAATTAGTGCGTGTATGGCTAGATGTATGAACGTATACGAAGCAAAAGGAGTATGTAAGGAGCGTAGCAGGTTGCGTTCTATAGTTTCTGCCTACCCCCATGGGAAGAAGTCGTGAGTTTATGTATGTATGTAAGTAAATAAATAATAAAATATAAAAACGTGTTATAAAATCAAGTAAGATATCCTGTGGATCGAAATAATATTTTAAAACAGGCCAAGTGCGTGTGGGTCCACGCATAATGAAGTGTTCCGTAGTTGGGACGAATTTATCCTTAGAACAAGATTGTAATTGAAAAACATGTTACATGCCAACCAAATGTGAATTTGTACGCACAGTATTGAGAGATGTCCATGTTATTTTAAGACCATAGACTTATAGATTTCCCTGTAATCTATAAGTAGGTATATGTACTGTGTGTATACTAATTCCGTACTTTTCGAAATTTTAGGCTCAGTGTTTCAGAAATATGGGGGGAAATGGTAAATTTTCATCTATTTTCTTAAATTACTTTAAAATTATTTATTTTAAATTATAAAACATTAAAATATATTTGAGACCCTCACAGTAAGCCCTTTCATTTGATATTTTCATTTGGTATGTGGTAAGTTAGCAAAACTTTTCTTCCCTGTATGTGTAAATGTTTGTAAACAAAATTTTTAAGTTGGTTAGTTAAATTAATATTGGTTGTTTTTTCTATACCATGGAACACCGAGTTTAACCCAGTGAAGATATGTTGAGACCAAGAGGCATGCTAGAAACTGGCTCGATTCAGTGGAATGTTGCTGATGCCATTGGCATCAGTCAAAGCGTTATATTATCAGGATTCTGGTCTAAATACCGGGTCACTGCCGAGGTAGCTGAGCGGCACACTGGGCCGGGCCCGGGCTCAAGTGGTTACTCAATGACTTTAGCACCATAATGTGCCCAGGACTGCCCCACGTATTCCCCAGATTTAAATCTGATTGAGCACGGGTGGGATATGCAGCAACTAAAAGCATTTTTTTTCGAAAATCTTGTTACAGATGGTGACTGTGTGTTTTCATGCATCTTCATTGAACCTGGGACCTTTACCCACAAGGAGAAAATGATAACCACATTTTGAGTTTGATTAATCGTTGCAGAAAGTTTTATAAAAGCACTTCGGATGTTTATAGCGCATAAAACTCCGAAGTGCTTTTATACAGATTATTAATTCTTATTTCATAAAAAGATATTATTCATTTAATATTGTTACTTTCTTTAATCACCAAAAACAATAGGATGCTTATCCGATACGGCTCTAATAATTCTTCCATATCCTAAGGGCACGTTTTCCCTACCTTATCGCGCCTCCCTGTCTACTCTTTGATATACAATGGTCTCTGTAGTCCCATGAAACATGAGGCTTCAGGGGCTAGTGTGAATCTTTGGGTTTATTCGAGCAATCAAGTCTGATTCAACCACGCTGGAGTCAGTTCCTTCATTAATTTCTTTAATCACCAAATCAATAAGTTTTTACAAGAGCTCAACAAAAAAAAACAATTTTTCCTCGATAGCTCTTTTAAAATAATAAAGTCAGATTTTTATTTAACTTCCTGTTAGGGTATAAAAAACTGCGTATTTTGATATAGGGATGCTTTTAGAAATTCTTTGTAGTTTTGTTTCAATACATATTGTATGAGTTATGACTAAAATATCTAGATTATGTTGATGTCGATTGTCGATGATGATAATAATGTATCTAATTGTTTTGGGATAAGAAACGTATCGATTATGTTTTAACCAGCTAGCTAATATAAAGCTTGTAAAAATGAGAATATTATTTATTAAAACAACGAAAATTTGTTTCAGAAGATGACTGGCATGGCGACGGACGAATGGATGGTGAGTCATAGCCACTCGTATGATTAATAATTATAATTACTTACCTTTATATAACATAGCGTGATAAGTGGCACCTGGTAGATACCCGAAATTTTATATGAGGCTGACATTAGCTACCTACCTGCGTCAGGTAAAATAAGAAAATAATATGTTCTGGGATATTCATTATTCTACGTTTATAGAATTTGGGATGTGTTTCTTTGAAAGCAGTCATGCAGTTTGACTTTTACCTTTGAAAGCACTATGCAGTCCGACTGCATCAGTGCTCTCAAAGAAACACATTCCAAATTCTAGTTCAAATCCAAAGTTATACTATAATATTTAAAACGTATAATTACATTGTTAGTACAATGTAATTATACATTTTAAATATTATGAAACTAGCTTCCGCCCGCGACTTCGTCCGCGTAAAATTTCTTGTTCCCCGACCCACAGCGTCGCATTGCGTTGTCCGCCCGCGCTATTACTTCGTTTGCGCTTAGCGTTCTTAGCGTAACATTTTTCCTTTCGCTCGGCTCATAAGGGTCGTAACGTGATGTTACATAGCCTTTAAGGCTTCTACATACCAGCGCGACTTGTCGCGCGACGCGACACGGCACAAAGGCCCCGCGTGTCGCGTGACGAGCGGTGCCTTTGTGTCGCGTCGCGTCGCGCGACAAGTCGCCCCGGTATGTAGAAGCCTTTATCCTTCTTCAAGAATTGAGCAAAAATAATTTTTCAAATGCTACTGGTACTTCTAGAGATTACCCTCTACATACCTATAAACTTACAAACAAACAAATTTTACCTGTTTAAATATTAAGTATAGATTGGGTAGTAAAGTAATGGGTAGGCTTGTATATTTGTTAGACAGCACAAAAAATGCTTTATACGGCGCGTTAATCATTTTTATTGAACACAGCCACGAGTAGATTGTATCCTATTAACCTAGGGAGACCTTTTAATAATTAATATTATTGTTCGGGTCTTAGCTCGGACTTCTCAATTAAAACGTATAGCAATTTATAGTTTAAGGCTATACTTCTAAAATGAGATGTCTGTTCAAACTGATATGATGTCCACATGCTTGGAGAATCTCAAAAGAAAACGGCCAAAAGTGGTTTAAATATCCACCACTAACGAGAATTCTCTAAGCTTCGTCTTCTCGAGCCTCGTCTTAAACAGGGCAAGTGCAAGTCGTGTTTGCCGAATTAATATGTATTTCGTGCTTACTAGTACAAACAATGGTGGAATGCTCTTAGCGCGGTTCAATTCATGGAATGTGATACAATTTATAAGAGTATATGTGCCCGTCCGTAAATAATCTTACGAACAATGCAAGATTTTTCTTGAACAAACACAAGTTCTATCGAGGTAAAAAGTCGAGGCTCATTGGAAACTATGGTTAAAGATACTTCTCGACGAAAATTAGGTAAATCTTTCCTGCGGGCTAGGATCTATCCCTCTAGTCGTCTGCAATCTCAACATGAGGAAGACCACACCCACCATGACGACCTCAAAGAAACAAAAAAAAAACATTTATTTGACGGAATACAAATCAACACAATTTCATAAAACAATCAATTTATTGTTTGCCTAACGGTTCAGTTAAGGTTTTCAAATGAACGGATTGTGTGTTATGATGGATGTAAAGCAGTTAATTAAAAAAACGATTTCTGACAATAAAAAGAAATATACCGCTCAAATGAATCAAAAAGAGCACGAACAAAAGCACACCCGCAATAACAAAAGTTGCGGTACATTAAGTGAAGGAGAACATAAATCTTAATAACAATTTCATTGACGAACGAGTTCAAAAGTTCAGAGCTTTCCCTGAATATGTAACCTTGTAACAGTTAGGCTATGAGGTGCCCGAAAGCACAGCTCTTGAACAGTGTCAAAACTAAGATAAACGAATTGCTGATCAGAAATCAGGGTAGCATTAATCTATTTTCTATCAAATATGCTCAATGTAAAAACCCGCCATTTCTACGTGACGGATTAAAAAACATCTCGTAACAAGATGTTTAACGGAATTATTTTCCAAGGGAGTAATTCTCAATATAATCTAGAAAGAATGTCAACATTAACATCTAACCCATTTTAATTCACTTTTCGTGATGGACGGTCAAAGAAACTGACTTTTATCAGTTACTAGGGACGCTCGACTCTTGACACCGTTGCGTTTGTGTGGATGGTTTATTTTTAGCTATTCGTGTTGATTTCTAGCTACGCACTGCCGTACATCTGGGTTTGTTTTACGGGCGGTACAATCAGCGCAGTTCCTTCAGCCGTTCCTTGATCTTAACACGACGATTCGTAGTAGTTTTCGACAAACGCTGCTCGTGCTACGTCGTCATCGTTGACATGTGGACATGTAATTCCGGTTTAAGCTACAATAGTTCCATCAGTGTCTGTGTTTCTTCTTTTAAACGAGTTCAAGTGAATCATTGGTGAGAAAAATAATTGTGGTGTAATTCATTCATAACGAGTGCCATAAATAAATGTTAACATGTGATTATTGTGTAAACAGAGTGTGAAGTGATAATTTAATTGTTTGCCTTATTAGCTTACGAGTGTTCTTACGGTCTGCTTGAGCCTGCATTGTTTGAGAGTTTTAGAGAACAAGACTAAATGTTGATGAAAACGTTGCAGGTAAAATATTAAATCAATCAATACATTAATGGTTCCTGCTGCTTCTTCTGTGCCAATTTGAAGAATTTGATTCATTAATCCAATGTATCTGCTGGAAGCTGGTTTTTCTTCAACAGCGTGAATGATGAAGGTTGTTAATACATTAATGGTGCCTGCTGCTTCTTCTGTGCCAATTTGAAAAATTTGATTCATTTATCCAATTTGTCTGCTGGAAGCTGGTTTTTCTTCAACAGCGTGAATGATGAAGGTATTAGCATTCTACATTGAGTCTGTCCAGAACTTGGCTACGAGGTAGCTACACTAGCATTGGAATTGTCTTCGTTCTTTATTTCGCGCGTATCTTTTTTATTTTATATATCCTAACTTTTACCTACGTCACTTTTTATTACTGATTGTATGAATACGTCTACGATATTGTGTGATTGTAATTTGTGTTTGTCTGTAATGTGTCTAAGACGATGTATGAATATAGGTATTATAACTGCGAGTTTCTTCCACGGATTATCACAGCCAATTGAGTGAAGCAGTAGTTTATGAATAATATCTTAATTACAATTCATTGTCAGCACAGCTGCAATTTTTGCAGATAGTTTATGGTTTAAAGCCACTACATAAAATGCTTTAAAATTGTTGTGTTGTTCGTACCTATCTCAATTTGTGATGGCCTATGTACCTGTAATAATAGTGTATTAATAGGTATGTCATTAGGGGATATTACATTATCATATATGGAAAGGGTATCTGTCCAAAAGGGGTGAACATTACATCAAGTATATAATGTATTCTTTATGCAAAGTTTCAGCTCTAAATAAGTAAATCAAATAATTTATAACAAATTTTTGGTTTCGTAAGTTTATTGAATTCAAATCATCTTTTCACGTCAATTGCTAATCGACGGGATCAAAAGAGCCGACAATGCGGAGAATCGCGAGTGGTTGGTTTCATGTACTGAAATTTCTGATTTATTCCAGAAATCCCCACCTACAAATCCCCACTGGTGGGGATTGTTACTTTTTTTTCCAAAAATCCCCACTGGTTAAATAAACTCAGCCTAGTGGGGATTTTTGGAAAAATGAGTAACTATCCCCACCAGGTGTTGTTGTTTGTAAATAATTAAAACAAAAAATGCGTTAATCAATACCTACGATAAGTAACTAATTATGTCAATATTATAATAACCAACTTCCATTATAAATTGTTTGCATTGAAACGAAACTCAATTGACTAGATTCAAACAAAAAATATTTAAACATTATAGGATTACGTAAATCGTGGTTGAGAATTTATCTCATTCTTTCCAAAAAAAATGGCACTGTAATGCTGCCACGCATTAACTCTAGTTGAGCATCTAAGATGAACTGATCTTTTTCTTTGCTTCTTTGTGATCGCGGGTTCCGACGGTGACTTTCGTTAGCACTTCTTTCATAAAACAAAGCGTCTTCATGCAAAAAATGTAGGAGTTTCAGTAAACTGCTACCGAGATTACCATGTACTGTATAAAGTTGATAAAATGGATTTGAATGTCGATTTTAATTCAATTCCTTTTGAATGTCCTAAAAAACAGTAATTTCCAAAAAAAAACGTTTATCGTTTTCATGAGACTACGAGCGTTTTTGGTAGCTAATAATAATATGCGAGTTTTATAATCATTAAAATCTGCTATGAGCAATCATTTAAATTTTAGAGGAACTGTAACTTCTGCGAGGTTCCTGACTTCAATTTTTTTTAACTGGTGCCGTTTTATTTCGGTGGATAAACAAAAAAAGAGGAAATTGTGACTCACTCAACTGAAAACCTGAATCATTGTACGATGCTGCTGCCGAATTATATGCTGTCGAATTGAAGGCTGGTTCTATGTTGCCAGCCAAAGCCCAGACAATCAAAACAGTGACAGTTTTCGCCAGTATATGTTAAGCCAATGGATAAAAGAAGATTTCATAAAAGTATTATGTGTTTACGGAGAGAGGCACAGAACGACAAACATTTTGGAAGGGTGGCATAATAAACGTAATGCAGCTATATCGAAAAAAAGACCAAGTTTACTGAAACTCCTACATTTTTTGCATGAAGACGCTTTGTTTTATGAAAGAAGTGCTAACGAAAGTCACCGTCGGAAACCGCGATCACAAAGAAGCAAAGAAAAAGACCAGTTCATCTTAGATGCTCAACTAGAGTTAATGCGTGGCAGCATTACAGTGCCATTTTTTTTTAGAAAGAATGAGATAAATTCTCAACCACGATTTACGTGATCCTATAATGTTTAAATAATTTTTGTTTGAATCTAGTCAATTGAGTTTCGTTTCAATGCAAACAATTTATAATGGAAGTTGGTTATTATAATATTGACATAATTAGTTACTTATCGTAGGTATTGATTAACGCATTTTTTGTTTTAATTATTTAGAAACAACAACACCTGGTGGGGATAGTTACTTATTTTTCCAAAAATCCCCACTAGGCTGAGTTTATTTAACCAGTGGGGATTTATGGAAAAAAAAAGTAACAATCCCCACCAGTGGGGATTTGTGGGTGGGGATTTTTGGAATAAACCAAATTTCTCATATTATGTTCCTAACATCCCAACCCCTCCCCAACCCTTCCCCCAACCCCCTTTCCCTAACCTCAGCCCAACCCTTCGGGGAAACAAGGCGTGATGTTATGTTATGTGTTCCTAACATGTAGAGGATTCGAAAAATCTTGCCGTATAGTTTGTTATCATTCAAAGAAGCCGTACACTAGATAATTATAATATAATCCTTCCGTTACAAGTTGTACATAGGTATTTATTATGATTTTGATCATAGATCTATGGGTCATAGATAAATGACAATGTAATATACAACCTGTTTTTTTTTGATATCCCATAACTCCCGTTATATTTTGTAGGTAAAAATAATACTAAAACTCCTACAATAGGTGGTCCAAAAATGCATCGTTTCGGAGATATCATCAATCATAATTAAATTAAGTCAAAAATTGTCACCAGTATGACGAATCTTTACTTTTGCGAGGTTGCCAAACTTCGCAGTAGTATAGTAAAATAAATAGTAAAATAAAATATGTAGGTATGTTGGCATCGGGGCTTCCCGGCGGCAGCTAGTGAAGGGAAAGCTACCTTGTCGACATGTAATAATATTTCACGTAAGGGTGTTTTATATTAATAATCGTGACTTTGCCGAATTATTTTGTATGAAAAATGAAAAAAAAAAAATAACGAAGGATTGGAACATAACTCATATGCCAGTTGATTCTTTGATATGGCCTCAATCATACCCTAGAGTTATGGGATATAAAAAAAAACACGTTGTAGACATACTAGCCTTTCATACTAGTTAAGTAGTCGAACTTGTTGTATCGATTTTAGTGTCCAATTGTATTATTGCATAATTTAGAACTTCTGTAAGTACTTGTAAACTGCTTACTGATTGAATCGGACTGTTTCTTTAAGTCTTGCTGGCCTAATGTAAACTGAAGTGATTTTTGAAGAGGCAACGTCTTCTAACATCATGTAGCAGCGCAATTACGAGCAATTATAATTTTACGTGCGAGTAGGTTTTTTTTTTTTTTAAACGTTGCCCCACACTAGGAATTTCTCTTGTATCGTGGGTGCGTTTGCAAACATTTAAACTCATATACACAAACAGCCAGACCCGAAACAACTACTTGTAGGTCTTACAAATATTTGTTCCGTGCAGGAATCGAACCCGAGACACGCAGCGCAGCAGTCAATCGCTTACCCACTGCGCCAACCGTGCCGTCAAATTATTTACTAGGGATTCCTCGATACGCCTTCTTGCCGATACAATACCGATACCGATACTCTTATAAATATATCGGCGATACTGATACCGATACGCTTATTGAATTCAAAAATGAAGGTAAAATAAATAAAACACAAGTCAAGTTTAATTTTTTTTTATTTGGTAAGTAAAAAAAATATAGACAGTTTGAGGTTACTCGTAGTTATCTAATAGTTTTAGTAAGTAATTAAAATTAGCATTGATTAGATTTTTGTTAATAAAACAATATTCTTAAGTTTTGCAAGAAAGGCAATTTCGCAAATCTGAATAAGACCTGCGGTGGAAAATAGTCTCTCAGATGCGACAGAACTCATTTGGATACTAAAGTACTTCTGCGCCATTTTGTTCAAGTTTGGGTATAAGACGTCATAGCGCCAGAAAACGAATGGATCTGCGTCTCTCGATATATTAGGAGACCTTAGGTATTTCTCTAAAGCAATTTATTTTCTCTCGAAATTTGAAAAGTATCGTTGAATCGACCATAAAAATATCGCCGATGCTGCTATATCGGCAAACCCGAAGTATCGCCGATATATCGGTATAGGTATCGGATGCATCCCTAGTATTTTCCTTACTTTTTATATAAGTAAAAATTTGAGTTAATGTGGCCAAATCAGTTTCGATGGACGTAATATCATCAGAGACACTCATCAAAAAAGTCTAAGTAACATTTGTACGGTTCAAAAATATCGCCGATGCCGCTATATCGGCAAACCCGAAGTATCGCCGATATATCGGTATCGGTATCGGATGCATCTCTAGTAATTTCCTTACTTTTTATATAAGTAAAAATTTGAGTTAATGTGGCCAAATCAGTTTCGATGGACGTAATATCATCAGAGACACTCATCAAAAAAGTCTAAGCAACATGTACGGTTTTGAACTTTTGAACGATTTTTACTATTGTTATATTTGTATTTATTTTATAAATAATAACTCAGCATGTTTTATCATTAGTGACAACAAAATCTTTAATTCAATTGTTCATTTAATGACAATAATTTAACAATATGTGTACCGTAAGATACGTAGTAAAAAATTAAGTTAAAACGAAATTAAACTTTTCCCCCCTTATTACAAAACAAGGTTTATCTTCAGACCCAGGTTTAAAACATGGAGCCATTATTGCATTTCGAACTTTATTCCGACTATGGTAAAGTTCCTAAACACAAAACTGACAACTTAGTACCGAACTAAGTTTTCAGTTTTGTATAAAGAACGGTATTTCAATCACAGTTACGTTCGTATTACAAAAACTGGCTCCGTGGTTTAAGCCATGTCAAAATATAAATCTTGTTTTGTAATAAGGCGGTTTATGTTTTACTAAATGAAACAACGATTTTTTTTTAATTATTTGGTAATTTAATACAAAGTGTGACCGCCTCTGTTGTCGGCAACGATTTTTCATTCAATTTATATAATTGTTTATCTGATCCTGCGGCAATCGCTCCCAATGGAATTTTAAGTCTTCAGTTGTTGTGTTGTCGACACTCCGTCCAGGTTCTCTAGAACACGTCATGGGATGGAGGTCTGGCGAATGTGCAGGCCACGGCAATACCCGGATCTTTTCCATTGCCAAGTCCTCTCTTGTACTCCGAGCTGTGTGCGAACGCGCATTGTCATGCATCAGCGTGAAATCTGAGCCAAGACTTTGTGCAAACGGGTGAACTTAAGGCCCGAGGACATCTTCATCGTAACTTTCAGCGTCCTTATTGCCATCTACAAAAACGAGCTCAGTTCGTTCCAGGAAGCACAGATGCTTCCTGGACGTATCTCATCTGTTCAGCATTTCCGGGACGACGATACACTCTTACCCTTCTCGTATCCGAAATTCAAAATGGGGCACATCGCAAAATAAAATTTTATCCCATTGCTTCTGGTTCTATTCCAAGTGTTCCCTACACCATTCGTTTCAACGGGCGCGATTCCCATGGCGTATAGGTAGGTACCGAATTGGGCGTCTTGCTTATAGGCCGTATTTATGCAGCCTGTTTTTCACGGTTTGGTAGCTAACAACAACAACACCGCTTGAGAATGGTAGTTTTAAACCTATCTCACGGGCGGCTAACACCAGCTGACGTCTTGCAGTCAGTTGCATGTATCGGTCCTGTCGAGCAGTTGTACTCCTTCCACGTCCTGGGTGCTGCTCAGCAGGATCCCTTGTATTAACGTAACGCTGCCAAAGATGACAAATCACGCTCCTATTTACACTAAAATGCCGAGAACCTGGGACTGATTTCTTCCCGCTTGTAGCATTCCTACAGCTATCTGCATTTCATCAGCAGTCAAAAGGCATCGCTCCATAACATAAACAAATGAGTAACCACAATTTTTTTTTCAAAAACTATATATTTCAAAATGATAAAAGTGAGATAAATACCAAATTTATCAGGCAACAAAAAGACATGAAATCGGGAAAAATTATTTGGTTTTATTTGAATGAAAACAAAACACAATCGAAAAGTTTACATTTTTTAAATCAGCCAGTATAATATTATGTTTCCGAGCAGAAAAACATTGTATACCGTAAATAATAAAGTATCAATTAATAAAAGATGCGTGTTGCTTAGACTTTTTTTATGTGTGTATATTTGACATAGCACCGTCGAAATAACATCGTAACTCGCCTTATCTCTAGTTCATAGCTTGGGTGAGGTCATAAATAGCGTTTGTTATTTCTAATTCCGGCTCGTTTCTCTTTATTTCCGTAACATTCATGCCCGTTTCGGATATTCTTGTCAGATTTGCGGAGAAAGAAGATGTGGCAGGAGACCGGATCATGACTAATGAATTCCCAATCGAAATAGTTTTATTCATTATAATATTAAATCAAGAGGAATTTTGTCGTGCCTTATGCTCGTAGCCAGTAAATCTGTAACACGTTTCGATGATACTGGTCAAGAATTTCGTGCAGTCTCCCTCACTAATCTCTGGTCTCGTGGTAACGGGTACGGCCCTACATTCAAACAATTGAATTTTTGATTCTGTTAGAATCAAGATCTGTTAGATTCTACATAAAAAAACAAGCTTACGACTCAGGACGAACGGGACAAAGCTATATAATTGAAAAGTTGACGTCAGCTACTTATGGGCAAGGTAGTCTGGGTCTGGGTCTTCAAATAATTTATTTTATGAGTTACTGAAAATCTGTAATGACTTGTCGAACAAAAATTTCTCACTTTTGGAGTAGACAGAGTATTTTGATTGATCGCAGACAATGTTTTAAGGATAAGGATATCTTGTCTTGGCTACGGTATCTGTATTTAAATCTCATTTAATGAGATTAAAAGACAGATACCCAAGACAAGATCCAATAACATGGCATTTTGTTTGGGCAATATGTAAATGTGATTGTTCTGGAATTTTAACATGTTGTCTAATAGCAGAAATAGCTGGCAACCGCGACAACCCATCTGCCCCATACTGCTTTGAAGTAACATACTCGGTATCATTATGTATAGGCTGATAACTTAATAGCCCACCTTTGTAACCGGCTCGCAGCCATCAATGGTAGCAGAAATAGCTGGCAGGGTACACCCTGTTTTGGCCCAAAAATAAGGACCACTGGCTTCTGGTCCGTGCGTAGTGTAAAATGTCGCCCATATAATTATGTAAATACTGGTGTAACTTTTCTAAGCCGAATACAATAGCTAATGCCTCCCGCTCGATTTACAATATATAGCCCTACCCTCCTGAGTAAAGTCTCAAAAATTTTAAGTAAACAAGAGACTGGTAAATTTTTTAGAGAAGCACAACAACTTGTTGGACAACAGTTTGGATTTTGTCGGGGAAGATCCACCGAAGACGCGGTGTCACTTTGACAAATCAATTCGTGTTGGTATCTTTCTTGATTTGGCAAAAATATTCACCACGTCCGCATAAGTTTTTGCGCTCAGTTTGTCTGGAGTTGTTAAGTTGCTTATACGTTCATAAGCTTCCTCACCCATCGCCGCAATCAATGTAGGTAACCAAAATTCCTCCTTAACACGGAACGCTTGGAAATGCTCTTCAAGGTCAACAACCTTGAAGAGCATTTCCAAGTTTTCCAAGTACCTACATTGTCCAATTTCCCGATCTTACATTAAACTCGGTTAGTTTTCCGATTGACATTTTGGATTTAACTTTTATTTAGCGCGCTTCTAATTTTTATCCTCGTCACTGAAATGTGTGTGTAAAACAACATGTAGCTCGTAATGCGGTTTATTCGGAACGACGATTATAACGGTACCATACATTACAAACCTCAGGGCCAGTTTTTCTTTCGGTTGAAATTTCGCCCCAGACTGTCCATGACCCACCGCCATAGCTTACCTTCTCTAGAATGCAACATTGCTGAAAACGTTCACTGTCTTTGGTAGACTTTCCTACGTCGATCATTGCCATACAGCGAAATTCTGGTTCATCCGTAAAAAGAACCTGGCTCCATTGACGTTGAGTCCAATGCAAGTATTTGCGTGCAAACCGTAGGCGCGCCAATTTGTGAGCTCGTGTCAGTTGGAACCCATTGGCTGGCTAAAGGGTTTCAGGCCAGGTTCTTCGAGGCTCCTTCTAACAGTTCGAGCGCAAACAGTCAATCCAGGAAGCTTTTCTTGGACCCGTGAATAAATAAATTCGTCTAATGAATGAGAATAACGTGAATAAATCTCGAATAAACTTTTTTTTCGGGGGTAGGTGTAAAAAAGTTAACACATAAATTTTTAAATCTCTTTTAATTAAAAATATTATAAAGTATTTTAACTTGCTTTTGAGTACAATAATTGTTGTATATCCTACTAAATAGGCTGTGGTGAAACAATCCATGTAATACTAGCACTTAAACTACACCACCTGCCAGCTTTCACTAGTACTGTTGTCGTCACTACAAGTTCTGAACACTTCACCATGTCTTCTCAACTCGATGATATCCAATCGGCCCAGAAGAACCTCGAGGAGTGCTTCTTCAAAAAGATGGGCGAACTTGAAGCACAGATCCATTGTGCTGGGCCTGCAAAGGACACCGTAGCAAAGATTGCTGAAGAGTTCCGGTCATTTCGTGAGCTTATGTTCGGCGTACTGGGACTTCTTAGAAAGCAGATCATGGAGTGCTCTAGAATGGTTGATGGTTTGGAGACAAGATCTCGCCGGAAAGCTCTGATTTTCACTGGCTTTTCTGAAGCGGACAAAGAGGACTGTAAGGCTCTTGTGCTGGACGTTCTGAATAACAAACTGGGACTGCCTGACATCACTGCATCGTCCATCAAAGTGTGTCACAGACTTGGGGCGTCAAACAAGGGCCCAAGGATCAGCAGACCTATATTGGTAAGGTTCTCTAATGTTGACGAGAAGTCCACTGTTTGGAAGGCAAAGTCTGCATTGAAGGGCTCCACTGTCACTGTTAAGGAATTCTTGACCAGGTCTAGGCAAACCGTATTCGGCAGAGCGCGCCTGCACTTCGGGATGCCGGCATGCTGGACTCAGGACGGGGTTATTGTCATCAGATCCCCCGATGGAGCACGCCATAAGATTTGTTCTTTAGAGGAACTCAATCCCTTGCTGGCCAAGTACCCTAAGAAAACCGGGGAATCATCTGCTGTTGCAGGAGGCCAGCCTGATAGTGCAGTGCGTAAAATCTAAGTGTTTGCAACTTATTAGTGTTTGTTTCTCCGTCATAGCAGTTTTTGTTTTTGGCACGTTAGTTCACGTAATTATTATATTATCGTACATGTCTAAATGCTTAATATTTCTTAATTTCACCTCAAAACGACATAAATTTCATTCTGCCGGTAAATAAGAGCTCAATTAATTCCAAAATAATTTGTTTGTCAATTAGTTGTCACTGTCACCTGTCAACCTTGAATTTTTGTTTTTTTTGACGTTCCTTTTTCCTTGTTCCACGTCTGTGATGTTTCGTATCGTTTTTGCTCACGTAACTTTGTCATGTATCGTTTTGTTATTCGTTTGTTCATAATATTTTGTGTTTATGTTTGTGATACTATTTTCTCCTCAATTTTTTTGGTTTTGTAATATACTACTGTACAGTGTTACAGGGATCTTTTGGCGCTTGATTAATTTTGCAATGTTATTTCGTGTTTTGAAATCAAGATTGGTAGCGTAGTTCCAATATGGGCCACGCGTTAAAAGATCCATGTACAGCTATACTGGTGCTACTGGTGGGTGGTGCAAAGAGAGTGGTGTTGCACCGAAAGCGAAAGCGATCTTAGCTGTAATTTATTTATATATTTAACAGTTATTTTTATTTATATTTTATGTTAACTGACGATGATTCTTTTTACTCTGCCATTGATTCCTCTAGCTCATCCGCTAATGCTAGTTTTAGTTCCTTGACTGACACCCTTGGTGAATTTGTGTGTCGGAGTCTCAGTCAACAGAAAGGTCACTTGCTCAATATCTTCCATATAAATGCGCAAAGTGTGCCAAGTCACTACAGTGATCTGTTGGACACCTTTTCCGACGCTAATGTTCATGCCGTTCTGGTTTCTGAGAGTTGGCTCAAACCTCATCTTCTGTCCACCACCTACTCTCTTCCTGGTTTCATTCTTATCCGCAATGATAGAATTGGAAAGGGAGGAGGTGGTGTAGCTATCTATCTTCGTAGCGATTTCCCTTTCAAAATCATTGCCTCATCTCCCTCACTCTATCATGCTTCCGCTGAGTACCTCTTTTTAGAGGTCTACGTCAAAGGCGTCAAGACCCTACTTGGTGTTGTCTATTGTCCACCCGCCGTCGACTACTTTTCCAATCTCGAATTGGCGCTAGAATCCGTAGGGTCAGATTTTGCACATTGCGTCATCATGGGCGATTTCAACACCGACCTTGCTCACCACACCCCTCGTTCCCGTAAACTCCTTAACATCATCGAGTCCGTTAGTCTCCATGTACTTTCACTGCAACCTACCCATTTTAATATCTCAGGCGATGACACTTGGCTTGACCTAATCCTTACATCCACTCCCTCCCTTGTTTCCTCTCATGGTCAGTGTCCTGCTCCTGGTTTCTCCCATCATGACCTCATTTTCCTCTGTTATGTCCTAAAACCGCCTAAACCTGTCCCAAAAGTTCTGCACATGCGGTGTTTTGCGCGCATGGACATTGAGAAGCTTCGTCAGGATGCGTCAGACCTCAATTGGGAACACCTGGCAGCGGCGAGAGCTGTAGACGATAAGCTGCGTATTTTCAATCGGACGGTCCTTGCTCTCTACGACAAACACGCTCCTGTTAAGAAGGTTAAACTCCGGCGTCCTCCTGCTCCTTGGATGACGACAGGGGTTCGGATGGCGATGAGGCGCAGGGATCGAGCCTTTCGTAAATTTAAAAAGGATCGCAGTGAAGAAAATCGCAACTTTTTCAAAGCTGCTAGAAATCGGTGTAATCAGATGATACGCAACGCTAAACGCCGCCATATTCTAGAGAACATATCTTCTTCTTCACCTGCTGATATCTGGAAGTTCCTTGGTACTCTTGGTATCGGTAGACCACGTCATGTGGATTTTCCTAATACGATTGGCCTTGATGATATCAACCGTCACTTCACAACCAGTTGTCATTTGGATTCCCAAATGTTGTCCCAGACGGTCGATTTCATTACTGGCCTAGCTAGTCCCATCATAGAACCATTTCACTTCTCTCTAGTCACCTTGGACGAAATTAAAAAGATTATCCTCTCCATAAAATCCAAGGCTGTGGGCTATGACGGCATCAGTCGTAGTATGGTCATTTGGGTGCTTGATATCCTGCTCCCTCCGATTACCCATCACATTTATATATTACATCATCAACTTTTCTCTTGATTCTGGACTTTTCCCATCCCTGTGGCGTATGGCTTTTGTCCGCCCATTCCCTAAGATTTCAAATCCCTCTCTACCCAGCCACTTTCGACCTATTTCCATTCTCCCATTCCTGTCCAAAGTGCTTGAGGCCTGCGTACACAAGCAGTTTACAGGGTTTGTCCACGAGAACAACCTTGTTAGCTCTTTCCAGTCTGGATTCAGGCCTGGGCACAGTACGGCCTCCGCTCTCCTTAAAGTGACTGCCGACATTAGAGAAGCAATGGAGGATACCAAGGTTACCGTTTTGGTATTAATTGATTTCTCCAATGCCTTTAATGCTGTCAGCCATGATATTCTCCTTTCTATCCTCTCTCATCTTATGGTTTCGCCCGAGGCCCTGGAATGGTTCTCTTCTTATCTTCGGGGACGTCGGCAATCGGTTCGCGTTGATGAGAGCTCATCGAGTTGGCGCGACCTGGATGCTGGTGTTCCACAAGGCGGTATTCTTTCTCCATTGTTATTCTCCATCTTCATTAATTTTATAACTCTCTGTCTTCGATGTTCGTATCATCTTTATGCTGATGATCTTCAGTTGTATGCGGCTGAGCGGGTGGAGAGTTTATCGGACGCTATAGCAGATGTAAACCGAGACTTAGACTCTATCAAAAAGTGGTCTGATAGTTTTGGGGTGTCAGTAAACCCCTCAAAGTGTCAGGCCATTGTAATTGGAAGCTCGCGCATGATGGGTAGGGTGGCACTTAGCTCTCTTCCTCCTCTTATTTTTAATGGTACCGTCATACCCATTACTCCTACAGTGAAAGATCTCGGTTTGCATCTTGACACAACGCTGGGCTGGCAACGCCAGGTTTCTAGTGTTAGTCAAAGGGTCAACGGTACTCTGCGATCCCTGTATCGTCTGAGAAACTTTTTGCCCGCTAAGACGAAGACTATGCTTGTGCAGACTTTGATTTTCCCTATCATCGACTATGGTGACGTGTGCTACTTTGACTTGAATGCGGTTTTGCTGGATAAGCTCGACAGACTACTCAACAATGGTATCCGGTTCATATTTAATCTAAGAAAATATGACCATGTGTCGAGTTACAGGACTGAGCTCAAATGGATGTCCATTCGCCAGAGAAGAAGTTTGCGCGCTTTGACCTCACTTTTCTCCCTTCTCAACTCTCCCAGCCCTCCTTCTTATCTTATGTCTCACTTCCAGTATCTATGTTCTTCACACGCTAAGAATCTGCGTTCTTCCAACAATCTTCTTCTAATCTGTCCTTCTCATACTTCTGACTTTGTTCATTCTTCCTATCATATTCAGTCCATTCTTCTCTGGAATGCGCTTCCTCTTGATATCAGGACGGCCACTAGTCGGTATGCATTTAAGCGGAAATTGCAGAGTTATTTACAAAACAAATAGCGTAGAGTCATCTCAATTACCTCCTTTCCTTGAATTTGTATGTATTATATTTATATATATAATATAGGGATATGTTATAGTATATATGTACGTATGTATATGTATTATATGTTTATAATCTATTTATGTACTTGGCAACCTATTTTATTAATAGTAATATAAATAGGTTAGAATTTAATATTTTTTAATATTATTATTTTCTCTCCATCAGAGCACCCGCCATCTTATCTCTTCACCACCCTTGGTTGACTGGTAGAGAATGCCTAAGGCATTAAGTCCGCCTTTGTACCTTATTGTGTGCGAGAAGTTTAAATAAATAAATAAATAAATAAATAAATAAAATACCGAGTTTCAGCGCATTCTTGTCTTGGAAAATCAAACCCCCAAGTTGATGATTGTTATTTTTGTGAAATGTTATCTTTTTACCAGCTCATGCAATTCAGACGTCTCAGGCGGTAGACCATAACTACATAGGTACTTTGGTTGTGTATTGTTGTGGTTACCGTGGAGATTTAGTTTATTGATTGACGAAAACGTCAAATGGAAAAATATGTTTTAATTTTTTTTTTTTTTTGTATTTTTTTTATAATATGAGTTCATGCAAGTTATAAGCGGGACCTCCTTACGTCAATTTATGTTGACATTACTAACACTAACCCAGAATTTAGCGACTTAACTCTCCCATATCGATGGGTTAAATATTTAAAAGTTTATATCTAAGTTATGTGCAATGAAAGACCTGGCAGCATAAAAGTAGACGGGGAGACAATTAAATACAACATATCCAGGAATACCTTTACTTGGGCCAAGTAGTCTCTTTCCAGGCCAGGCAAGATAAAGAAATCACAAGACGAACGGAAAACGGTTGGAAGAGCTACTGGTCCATGAAAGAACTACTCAAGGGTGAGTTACCTATGGCATTGAAATGCAGGCTCATGGACATGTGTATTCTTCCCGTCTTAAATTATGGTGCACAGACTTGGTCTTTGACTAACATCCAGAAGTACAAATTCAAGGTCTGCCAACGAGCAATGGAGCGTAGTACACTAGGCGTTAAATTAACTGATCGTGTCCGAAACACAATACTGCGCTCCAAAACAAAAATGGCTGACGTGGCTCAAAAGGTTGCCCAACTTAAATGGGACTGGGCAGGACATGTCTGCCGCATGCCAGACCAACTGTGGCCACCAATTCTGTGCCCAAATAGCACAGAATTGGTGCCCTGAGACAGTGCGACGGGGTCGCGGCAGACCACTTAGGAGATGGCGGGACGAACTGGATAGGTTCCGTCAAAACTGGAAGGAGGACGCGCGGGCTCGCGAAAGATGGAAGGAGTGGAGGGAGGCCTTTGCCCAACAGTGGAACAGCGAAGGCTAGGAATAAAAAAAAACTAGGTTTACCTCTAACTCCGCAAGATGAATTATCTGATGAACCCTGAGTTAGCTGTTAACTCCGATTTATTTAGGATAACCCATGACCACGCAAGTGGGCCTTAGTGTTTTCTATTTTTGTGTACCTATTTGTGCCTCGTAGAGATCCCGCGTTGGTTTGCAGTTGCAGGGTAACAAACCATCGTCAATAGTTTATGTTCGACGTATCCCTACAGTCCCAGTTGCCAGAACCATATTTTTTATTATTTTTCTTCAGGCGACTGGGACGACTCACGATACTTTATTTTCTTTAATCGAAAGAAGAATGGAAGGATTCCATGTAATCTAGCTGGCGCATTTCGACTTCGCGTACTTTCGTAAAAACTAAAGATAGCTTACGATGAAATTGGACAAAAAGTAATCGTAGCAGATTTTTAAAATATTGGGTTTTGCCAGAAAAGGTTGTAGAGAGATTATGATGTTATACGTATACAACGTAAAGCAAGGGAAATTTCAGAAAACAAAATGATTTTGGACATTGGCGCCGGCAAGTTTATTTTCAGGGACGTGAACCTTCAGCTCCACGAAACTTGATCATTTTTGCAGTTCAGCTCGGATATGTTAGGTTATCGTTTGTCCATTCATTAAAAAAGTAACTTTTTCGACTTAGCAGAAAAACTTAACAATTAAGAGAATGTAGGATGCAAGAGCGAGCGAGCGAAACAGGGCTCTATAATGTTAGCACCCCACTTAGGGATCGATTAGATTTTCGGAAACAGGAGTTCGGTACTTTAACAACTAATGCACAGAAGCTTTAGAATTGAGAGGAACATTTTAGGATCTCTGTTATTGTATTCGATGTTTTCACAACACGGTAACACACGATTAAAATGAAATGTCATGTTATAAAGTTCAAAGACAAGAAAGAATTACGTGTCGTATTGTAGTGTAAAAGAGATGTGTATACAATTTTCGTTCATTGTTCATTCATACATTTTTGATCGGAGTACACATCAGGGCAACAGACATTGCAATTATATTTAATGTTTCGACCATTGACCTGCAATGTTCCCAACTCAAAAAACACAAATATCACTAACCCGTTGTTAATTTTTAGTGGCACACCAGGTTTTCAAACTTTACATTTATTCATTTAACCCGACTAAACGTGCAAGTGGGCCTAAGAAAAGTTATAATTAATTGATTATAATGATGACAGAATTCACGACAAAATCAATCCTTTTTTAAATGCTTTTTATTTTCATCTTTCGTTCATCATCATCATCATCATCATCAGTCAGCCGAAAGACGTTCACTGCTGGCCTGCTGGACATAGGCCTCCCCAAGCACCGCCACTTCGACCGGTTCTGTGCTTCCCGCATCCAGCGGATACCTGCGGTCTTCACAAGGTCATCGGTCCACCTTGTAAGAGGCCTTCCAACGCTACGTCTTCCGGTACGCGGTCGCTACTCCAGAACCTTTCGGCCGCATCGGCCATCAGTTCTGCGAGCAATGTGCCCTGCCCACTGCTACTTAAGCTTGGCAATTCTTCGGGTTATGTCGGATACCTTGGTTCGCTTGCGGATCTCTTCATTTCTGATTCGATCACGTAGGGACACTCCAAGCATAGCCCTCTCCATTGCCCTTTGGGTGACTTTTAGCCTTCTGATAAGGCCCATTGTGAGCGACCACGTTTCAGTGCCATAGGTCATCACTGGCAACACGCACTGGTCAAAGACTTTCGTCTTCAGACACTGCGGTAGGTATGTGGGACGAGAAGATATTACGCTGCCCAGCCGAGTCGGATTCGACGATTGACCTCTTTCTCGAAGTTGGACCTACCTTACTGGACAATTTGTCCGAGGTAAACATACTCGTCCACAACTTCGAGTGTAGCTCCAATCTTCATGAGAGTGGGTGTTACATGGACATTTGACATGACCTTTGTCTTATCCATGTTCATTTTCAGACCCACTCTTTCGGAAGCTCTACTGAGGTCATCGAGCATTGCACTGAGGTCCTCCATAGTCTCAGCCATGACAACTATATCGTCGGCAAACCGAAGGTGAGTGATGTAGTCGCCCCCACTGCATCTTTCGTTACTTACCTCCCATTAGTCGGGGGTTTCCGATAATTTTATTTAATCCTTTTTCAATTACAACGTTTACATCCGTCATGGGTTTTTTCAAAAACTTTTTAGAGAATTCATTAGTTTTTGTCTAAATATGTATCTGAATATTCATTAGTCCTTATGTATGTTTGGTGTCTTACAAAATATTATAGCTACCCCTACATATAACCTGCACTGCATTTTATATTGTTTATCTTATTGTAGATACCGGGTCCGTGTGGCCGACAACGTTTTGTTGAGAGGGATGCTTTGAATTGCAATATATTGCGACGTCTTCCAAACAAAAACTAGTGTGCTTTAGACCACACGACTGAAGTAAAACTTACAAATATTAATACTAATTATACTTCCGTAACGCTCTCGTCACTTCCGTAACGCTCTCGTCATGCATTCACCAGCTTACTCCCCAAATCAAGCGTGCCTAAAGAAATTATACTTTAAAAATATTTAAAGGACTTAGGTATCAGGGAGCCACTCATCACGAACATATTTTTTTAATTATAGAAGTATAATAAACTTCGCTAAATAAACGCGCTAAGTAGGTACCTAGTGCGTGACGTCAACGTAGGTATCGTAACATCGAACGATTTTTTAATTAAAAATACAACTATACTATCGTAGTTTGCGCGATTACGACGCGACGCGAGCTTAGGTCGCGTACGTCGAACGGGCACGGCGCGGTAACGACGCCTGTGACTAAAACGAGGATATCTCGAAAGTTACTTACGGGAGCCGGCTAAAAGAGGTGTTGTTAGAATCTTTATGAAATTGGCTCACAAGAGCCTGAACTGTTAGTTTACGAGCAGTTTGTCTCCCCTCTCCACCCTTGAGAATATCAACAAAAAAAGTTCCCTGAGACTTTGGCTCAGTGTAAATTCTGTTGGGTTTATTTTAAATATAAATTAACATTCTACAATAAGATGATATTTACTAATCGATAAACACATTAAAAATGCATGCTGCCATACAAAAACATTTCCGGAAATAAATCATCAATCAGCATGTGCTAGACAGGCGGGAGAAAAATCGAAAAATCTATAGTTCCCGCGCCTTTCGGAGGTGGGATAAAGGCTTTTTAGCATCGTTAGTTCTTTACGTACAATTTTAAACTGTTCTGAGCTTTAAACCATAGATTAACAATAAATAAATAAATATTGTATTCTTCTGAATAAAGGCTTCTACAGACCAGCGGACTCGCAACGCAACACAAAGGCACGGCACATCGCGCGACACCCGGGGCCTTTGTGTCGCGTCGCGTGTCGCGCTAGTATGTAGAAGCCTTAAGGAAAAGACGTATTCTATCTTATAAGATTGCTTGACCGCTCGACCGCTGTTTGACAAAAAACTTATAAGATATTTCGACCTACCTATTTCGGTTTAAGCCTGGGAGCAGACAGCCGTGACACAACATGGCAGTGCCACGCAACTCACGTAGACCAATTTCTATGAAAACGTAAGACTTCACATATTAAATTATTGAGAAAATGCTCTAAATTAACATAATTATATTTTTTTCAAATCATTAACACTCGTTTAGACGTGATCTTCAGTATAAAATCATTAAAAGTCGGTTATCGCCTTAATAGAAATTGTTCTACCAGAATTAAGTCGCGCTGTCGCATCGTGCATGTCTGCTGGGAGCCTTTATTGCGAAAAGCACAATAAGTATTTCCTTGTTCTTATAGTGTGGCCATTAGTGCTGTGCACTCCCTGAGGTACGCGCGGCGAGGTGGGAGGCGAAGAAAAAAGTGCATGAGTTCACATGAGATCGATACATGTCGGACAGAGCTTACGATATCTGTTTGCATTTCTAAGGCAAGACTTGTGGCGGGACGATGGTCGGAGGCTTTCTATCTGTAATATATTATACTTACTTAGTTGATTAAAATGTAACCCAAATATATATATATATATATATAATATATATATATATATAATATATATATATATATATATATATATATATATATTTACATATTTTGTTAAAAATATGCAGGTGATAAATAAGAACTAAACTTATAATTCAAAGCAGGACATGTTTTATTGAACATTTTTTATATTTACAAACAATTATATATTCTAACAAAAGTTATTCTGACATAGATTCTGTTTCAACTTCATCAAAATGACAGTCTTCATATCACGAGATAACGCACGACCCATCTTTGAATATTTATCCAATGTGCGTCTGACATAGACAGTCCGATACAGATTACACTACCTGCCGCCACGAGCGTTGACGGCGCACTGACAGAGTCACAGAGCGCAGCAGCCGATTCTCCCCCCCGTCTCGCCGCGCGCATACCTCAGGGAGTGCACAGCACTAATGGCCACACTAGCAATAAGTACCTATCAACATAGATATCAATAAAGTTCTAAAACTAAACAAATGACGTGCGAATCAAGTATTTTCAATGTTGAATTCGCTCGAATTTACGTTACATTTACTCCGCGCGTTCGTTGCTGGGCCTACGGAACCTAGCGCAGTCTGGGACAGCAAAAATGGTAATCATAAACACGTAGTGTAGTCGGGTCCTATCAGAATCACGGCCCGTACAACCCCGGTTAAGGGTTAAGCCTTTCGAAGGGGTAACCCATTAAATGGGTTACCTTTATTATGGTGTAACCCATTGAAAGGGTTACATGATAACCCATTGAATGGGTTTTATACTTGAAACCCAGTGAAAGGGTTACATGATAACCCATTTCAACGGGTTCTATACCTACTTGAAACCCAGTAACATGAATAAAACATAATATTATGTTATTTCGATATCCGCCCAGCACGCGTAGCATGACCAATTCTATCTATATTCTACCCAGGGACCATTTTGGTTACCATTTTAGAAAAACCCATACGGTGTGGGTAATTTTGAATGGCTTAAATTAAGCCGTTCAAAAGGGTTGCTGAAAAAAGTTTTGCTGATTGTACTGTGTGACATATGAAATGAAAGGGTTTGTTTTAATGATTTTAAATATATTTTTTTATAATTTTAAAATACAATTTTTTTTTAATTATTTAAGAAAATAGATGAAAAATGACCATTCCCCCCCTTATCTCCGAAACTTCTGAGCCTAAAATATTGATAAAAATACAGAAAATAGTTCTTTACTCATTGATTACAGGAAAACCTATAAGAAGTCTGTGGTCTTAAAATAACATGGTAAATCTATATATATACAATTCAAAGTCCTGACTGACTCCCTGACTGACTGATATATCAACGCACAGCCTAAACCGCTGGTCCTTGAGACATGAAATTTAGAGGGTGTGTTCTTTGTAAAGATTAGGTATCCACTAAGAAAGGGTTTTTCAAAATTCCACTCCTAAGAGGGTGAAATAGGGGATGGAAGTTTATATGAAAGTCCGTCAAAGTTAGGATCTTCAAATTTGGTGTATAGGCTGATTATTGAAAATTAATTTATAGGTGTTTCAGCGTTTTTGATAATTCTACCCCCGAAGGGTTAAAAAGGGGGATGATGTTGTGTATGAAAAGTCCGTCATTTTCGAAGTAAAATCACTTAATTTATTATCTAGGCTTATGGTTGGAAGCTTACGCACAGTGTTGTTCGAATTTCAACCCCCAAGGGGTGAAAAGGGGGATTTTTTTTCTTTTTAATGAAAGTTCTTTTTAAGTCAAAATAACTAATATTTCGGCTTATGGTTGGAAACTATGCATCCGCTAAGAAGCGGTTTTTTTTTATTCGACCTTTAAGGGGTGAAAAAGGGGGATAAATCTTATTCCTTGAGTAAATAAACCTGAAACTTGGCACGAATACAAAAACCTAAGTAAATTATAAAGTGTGTCATTTTGTTTTTTTTTGAAACTACTACTTAAAGGGGGATTTGCGGACGTCAAAGTTTGTATGGAAGAGTTTTAACGCGCGGTCCGATTAACTCAAAACTCAGTATTTATACTGTAAACTAAAAATAAAAAATAAAATTTATCAGTTTTTCGAAAATTGACTCCTAACAGGGTGAAAAGGAGTAGTAAATTTTACAAGGGAGGATTCAGCTGTGTGGCTTGATTAACTCCAAATTATGACGTGGGCATCAGCTAAGAAGGGATTTTTGGGCATTTGACCTTTAAGGGGGTGAAATGGTGGATTTTGTTTGTATGAAAATCTTATTCCTTGAGTTAACAAACCTGAAACCTGGCACGAATACTAACCTAAGTAAAATATAAAGCTTGTCATTTTTTGTTTTCTTAACTTCTCTAAAGGGGGATTGGGGGACATCAAAGTTTTTATGGAATAATTTTAACGCGCGGTCCGATTAACTTGAAACTCAGTATTTTTACTGAAAACAAAAAAATAAAGAATAACTTGTATCAGGTTTTTTGAAAATCTGCCCCTAATAATGGGGTGAAAAGGGATAGTCAATATATACGGGACGATTTTACTGATTGACTTGATTAACTTGAAAATTGGTATAAATAACCTATAAATCTAATAATAGAAAATTCAAAAAGATGTTTGAACAATTTACTCTTTTGAGTGCGTAAAAAGGGGCGATATAGTTTGTATGAACAGAATCTTATTACTTTTGATATATAAACTTGAAATTTGGCCCGAGATGTTATTTACATAATATCACGCCTGCAATCCCCAAAGGGTTAGGTAGAGGTGTACCTTTAGTACACCCACATTTACCCAGTTTTGTTTAAGTACCATGTAATAGGGGCGAGTCTATTGCCATCACCCGGGTATAAATCCAGACTTCGTGCTGCTACTGAGAAATTCCTAATGGAAAATCCAATAACACTTTTCCCGACCTGGGAATCAAACCCACCCCTCATACTCAGCAGTCGCACTTGTGACCACTAGACTAACGATGTAGTCATTACTTAAATAACAAAGTATGTCATAATTTTTGTGTTCAACATCATATATACGTACGGAACCCTCGGTGCGCGAGTCCGACTCGCTCTTGATCGGTTTTTTGTATATTGTTGTCCCAAATAAAATATTTTTCTTCTTTCTTTCTTTCTGTTAGTGGGTCACTAAACGCATAATAGACTGGGCAACACTTCAGTTGTGTGATAGTGTACCACAAACGTCTTAAAATGTTTAGCGTTGTTTTGGTAATTGGTACTGACAGTTTTTCTGTTGAACAGGTGGCGCTTCTGACGGTGAAACAGGCCGAGGGCCGGTCCGTGGGCGCAGTTCACGACGCGACGACCCCCGGCGCCACACCCTCGCCGGCAACCAGCTGCTTCTCTACTCACACCACAATTCCGAGCATGTGGCCATCGAAGTAAGTCAACTGCTCTCTTTTACATATTACGTAGTTGCTTCGATCGACTTGAAATCATTGTTTGTAGAAGCCCTTCCATTCCGTAGTTTATATCCTCCCAATCTGCGGGCTAATTGCGTAACACACTATCAGTAGGAATAGGTTTCAATTTGACAGTTCAACAACATTCATTGCGTTATATAAGTTGTTGAGCAGACAATTTTTTCTAACTTGTGAAGCTATGGATTAGCAATATACCTACTTCAAAATCATTCAGATTCGGATTGAAACTGTGTTACGCAATTAGGGTGCTGGTTGTGTTTGATCCCTCTCGAAGAGAGGAGGTCTGTGTCCCAGCAGTGGGAACATTATAGGCTGATTATGCTTGTGTTTGATTTTCGTTTTCGTAGAGAATGCAAGATAAATTGTACGATTCATTGAGATGTTACGTAACGTTCTCATATTTTTACCACGCTTGCGCTAAAATAAATATAGTTTATGGCAGTCCAACGACTTAGTTCACTAAAACATAACAGAGAGTAGTCTTAGTTTAAATTAATACAAAATGTTAAAAAAAAAATCTGTAAGTAGGTTTACAAATACTTTTACATGTCAGTCATATTTTAAAAACTAGATGAGGTCGGCGTTTGCTATCTGACTACTCTGAGAAGAAAGGCCGAAACAAACTCTTTAAGGTCTCTTTAAAGTCCAGACATAATCTTGGTCAGATCATGTGAAGGCTAATTAGATTGGTGCATGCAAAAAAAAAAATCTTTATGGACTCAGCGATTATTGTGCCGATAGTCGTATCAGCCAATGGATTAATTGCCAAGAGCCTCGACCAACACCTAAGGAGGCTCTCGTGGATTAACGGGCCTGATTCAGAAAGCGGTACTTCTGGACACGGCTCGCATTGTTAGGAAGTTCCTCTTTCTGGAGCCCTGACCGCTGGTAGCTTGGACCCTATTCCCGATACCCGGTGGGCTACTATTTTTATATTTTTAAATGAGTTTATATTTCTTTTTATATTCTAATATTTAAACATATAATTTATGGGTAATTACTTAATGAAATAAAGGAGATTTAAATGTAATAGTACTACAAAGAACTTATCCATTACACAGCACTTAGTTCGTGCTAATATGACAGAAGATTACGCGGTGCTTTAGTCGATCTTTTACCATAATACCGGGCTTACTGAAAGGAACTGCCAACCACCCACTTGTAGTTCCGAATTCATAAGATTATTTTCTCAAGCAAGTGCAACTATTTGAGAAAGATATGAGAAAACTAAACATCAGCCGGTTTAGGCAGGAAAAATATTACCGTGAAAGCTCACTGCACCATAATGTGAGCTTAAAGTGGGCCATTCCATAATATGCTAGGGACTGACACTGTTAACAGCTCAGCAGCTCACTTGACCTACACTGAAAAATATTACCGTGAAAGCTCACTGCACCATAATGTGAGCTTAAAGTGGGCCATTCTATAATATGCTAGGGACTGACACTGTTAACAGCTCAGCAGCTCACTTTACCTACACTGAAAAAAATGTTGCTTTAACAAAAATATTTTGTTTAATGTGATCTTGACTCCATACGAGCCTAACAAGATCTTGACTTCAGAAGCTAGGAGAACTTTGTAAAATTATCATAGTTCCGTCAACTAAGTTATTTATTTACTAAATTACGGGTAGTTATTTAATTTAGCTCAAATGTTGGCCAGTTTCAGAATGTTATAATACTAACAAGTTGCTTGTTACCATGAACTTAAATTATTATTTGATATACAAAATTGAAAAAGTAACATCAATCAAAGCATGTATGATGTAACAAAGACCGGTGATTATTCTGTACATGTCACATTGTCGATATAAATAAAATGAATTTGTTCTGGCAAATATGCTATCTTGTTTATAGTAAATAGATAAATTATGATTTCAAACATTTTAATGCCAACTAAGAGAAATTGTATCTTAGATAGTCTGCATTTTTTTCGGTGTAAGTTTTCACGGCGATATTCTTACAGAATAGCTCTGCAGTTACAAATTGGTGGATTGTTTATTGGGATCGATGGCCACCCCAAACATGTCTTTATGATTACCTATTAACCTCCATTTAATTTAGAAATAAGAATAGACATTTAAATAAACCTTTTTTACAGTTCTTTCAACCGATTTTGACTTCTATTGCGTTGGTGGCATGACAAATGTCAGCTGTAATAAACAGTTGGTATTGTAACCACGTTTTTGCTTTTGATGCCATCCTTATGCCTACGGAATAGAAGTCAAAATCGATTTACGGGCTGTAAAAAAGTTCATTTAAATTTCTAATAAGAAATAAAATTTGAAATAAGATTCGAAATTTAAATCCTCGCAATTTTCACGAATGTCAAGTTTCATCATCATCATCATCATTTCCGAAGACCGAAAGACGTCCACTGCTGGACATAGGCCTTCCCCAAAGGGGGGTTTGCCAAAATCGCCACGCTTGGCAGGCGGGTTGGCGATCGCAGTATGGTGTTAAAATATATAGAACGCTGCTGCCCATTCTCTAGTAAATCCCTTAGTCGCCTTTTACGACACCCACGGGAAGAAATAGGGGTGTGCTATTATTGATACTATTTTAATGATTCAATTTTAATTTAATATTTTACTATTATTATTTTTTTCTTAGCAAAAAGCGCCTTCATCCTCTCTCCTATAAAAAATTAACTTTGCTGTGCCCGACAGGGTCTATAATTGATTCTATGTTTTAACTTACCAACTGTTTTATGTACACATTATGGAATGCAATAAAGTATTGAGTATTGAGTACATCCGGCACCACACAGACAATGTCAAGTTTAGCAACACTTAATTAGGTAATGTCCAACGTAAGCTGACCTTTAATCACACTGTTCCACCATGCATTTCTCAAAGTACGTCCGTCTTTATGTCTGTGGTTTTCTAAGTCAGTCACAAAGTTGAAGGGCAACGAGTCGTTTTTCTTATAAATCAAGCATAACCAGCGGCAAAAAAAAACGTTTATTTCGACCAACACGAAGATCATAGGCACATAATATCATCATCATTTCAGCTGAATGTCGTGCACTGCTGGTCATAGGCCTCCCCCAAAGGGGAGGGGGGGGGTTGCCCAATCGCCACGCTTGGCAGGCGGGTTGGCGATCGCAGTATGGGGTTAAAATGCATAGATAACGCTGCTGCCCATTCTCTAGTAAGTCCCTTAGTCGCCTTTCACGGCACATTATAATGACAAAATAAAAAAAAATACACAATTTTATAGACCACAATTAAATAGTCTCCATGCGACTCGGCGAACATCCCTGAAGCGCTGTAAAATCGGGGCAGCCTCATCAGCATTCTGAATGCATTATTATATTGGTTGGTTTATTGCTTAATGATTGATGATTTTGTTTTGTGTTAAGTGACTGCTCAACGCAACAGTTTGTTGTTAGTGAAAAGTTTCTTATGGGCAAGCAGCAAAAGAATTTATCCACAAGGCCAAAAATACTAATAGCTAGCTTTTGCCCGTGACTTTGCTAACGTGGAAGTCGAAAGATACATAATAAACAAAAATAAAATGCCAAATTTTTTGGGTTTCGTACCCAAAGGGTAAAACGGGAACCCTATTACTAAGGCTCCGCCGTCTGTCTGTCTGTCCGTCTGTCCGTCTGTCACCAGGCTGTATCTCATGAACCGTGATAGCTAGACAGTTGAATTTTTCACAGATGATGTATTTCTGTTGCCGCTATAACAACAAATACTAAAAAAAAATATTTAAGGGGGCTCCCATACAACAAACGTGATTTTTTTGCTCGTTTTTGCTCTATATTGATAACGGCAACAGGTAGACGCTTGAAATATTCGCAGAATATGTAGATATATATTGACTTTAAAAATAAATAATTAAATTAAAATAAAACAAATATTTAAGGGGGGCTCCCATACAACAAACGTGTTTTTTTGCCATTTTTATAGATAATGGTACGGAACCCTTCGTGCGCGAGTCCGACTCGCACTTGGCCGGTTTTTATAAAACTCCTTCGGCCCACAACCCACCGGGATGCATGGCTTCGTTTTCGCGTTTTTTCTTACATATTTTCTTTTTGCTCAGATTCTAAGGGTCGTAGTGTGTTACGTCGCGATTGAGCTATTTAGTCTTATCGAGAGGTAGTCATAACGCTTCTAACCCACTATCACAATGTAACTAGTGAGGTAACCATACTACTCGGTACTCGATACTCACGATAAATCGATTCAAGTTAAATGTCGCGGCGCGGGCCTCCTCCACACTTAGATTTTGAAACCTGGTGACAATTCATAATACTCTTAAATATAATTATACCTAGAAATAACCGTAGACACAACAAAACAGTTAAAAGTATTTCTTATAATCTATCACCTTCCTATTACGCTTCTGGCGCGAGAGTGTGGGTGATGGTGCGCGTGGTTCGGCAACAATGCCCTCCCCCGTACTTCGAGACTGATTGCCCTCGGACACAAGTACGTCGGTTTGCGCTGCCGCTGACGGCGGCTCCGCCGAATAATCAGCGACCCCTCTCTCACTCTCGACTGCCTCACAATCACCCCATTCCTCCTCATTACCATCATCAGCGACACATTCCGCATTTGATGTTACAGTGGCGACATTCGTTTTAGTCGCCACTGGTGAACCCATAGTCAAATGCTCGCTAAATACTGTTGGTGATGCTATAGTTTGACTTGAACTAGTAGTACCGGAAATGTCAGGCGATTGTTGCTGATGTGGTACCTTAGTATCTTTTATGTGTGTGGGCTGATTACTACCTGTATACTTCAGTAACTGATCTACATGCCTTATAGAGAGATGGTCTAAGTTTTTAATATATATTGTATACATTTTATTACCTATTCTATGTTTTATTATGCTTAACTGCCAAGTTTCTTTCCGTGCGCCGTACCATCGGGTCCAAACCACATCGCCTGTCATAAATTGTCTTTTCCCGGGCTACGCCGATGTATTAACATGCGTAGCTACGCTTGTAGGTACTACTAAATCAAGACGAGATCGTAGATTTCTACCAAACATTAACTTTGCTGGCGTTTCCCCAGTAGTACAATGCACGGTATTTCTATAATTAAACAAATAGCCTAATAACAATTCATTGATTTGATACAGCGGTAAATTGTCTTTTAAAATACATTTTAGCATTTTTTTACAAGTCCTCACCGAATTTTCGGCTTGACCATTGCTGGGCGGATGATAAATGGGCGTCGTCATGTATTTGATACCATTAGCAGAGCAAAACGTCTTGAACTCATCTGATTTTATCTTGACGTCATTATCTGATACCAACAAATCCCCTTGAGTTTAGTTATGAGCCTTAGTTGAAGTGCCATTATGCATGTGCAGACATTCTACCCATTTACTGAAAGAATCTACAACCACGAGATATATCCTTTGCCCTACTGTCATATAATCTATGTGCACGCGCTGCCATGCGGCGGCCGCGGGGGGGTCGCGCGGGGGCGCGGGCCGCACGCTCGCGCACGTGCCACAGGACCCTATCCAACGCTCGATGTCGCCGTCGATGCCGGGCCACCACATCCTACTTCGTGCATTACTTTTCGTTTTAATTATACCTAAATGAGTATCGTGCAATTCACGTAGCATTTTATCTCTTTGTAGGGCAACCTTGTTCATATTGTAAATCGGACTTGCACTGAGAATAAGAGTAAACTGATTAGCACATTATTTTTCGCGGCCATCCTTTTTGCATGTACCTAATGACAGTTTGGATCACCGTATCGCTCTCCGTTGCCTGCTTTATGTCGCGTGTCGTAGTAGCGGGCGTCGCTTCATCCAAAAACTTAAGCGCGTAATGGGTATCCACATCTACGTTATTATCGGTCTCTTCCGATTTGTTTGGGCGTTTTAATGGTGCGCGGGAAAAATAATCCGCTACTAAATTATTATCACCGGATACAAAATGTACTACATAATTATAAGCCGATAATGTCATTGCATATCTCTGCAGTCTTAGAGCTGTCGTTACCGGTATACCCGTCTTGTTATTAAAAATGGATACCAAAGGCCTATGATCGGTTTTCAAAATGAATGGTTCACTACGACCGTACAGATACTGATGGAACCTTTTCACACCAAATATAATAGCGGTCGCCTCCTTCTGTATCTGACTATAGTTTCGCTCGCAAGCGGTAAGCGAGCGAGATGCATACGCGAGCGGTCGCTCGTGAGCGTCGTCGTGCCCGCGCTGCGAGAGCACAGCACCGAGCCCGCTCGGGCCCGCGTCCACCGTGAGCACGAGCTGCGCCGTCGGCGTCGGTTCGAAGTGCGCCAGTACGCGCTCCGAGGCTAGTTCACACAGCACACTGCCACCATTGCTTGTCGCTGCTTATCTCCCCACTTCCATGGCACATCGCTCCGTAGTAGTTCGTGGAGAGGACTGAGTACTGACGAAGCGTTCGGTATAAAATTCCTATAATAATTAACCACGCCTAAGAATCTTTTTACTTCGGTGACGTTGGCCGGTTCGGAGGCGTTTAATATTGCCTTGACTTTTTCAGGATTACTCATTAGTCCCGCTTTGCTAATCACGTAGCCTAAGTAAAGTACACTTTGTTTGAAAAATTGACACTTGTCTTTTTGAAGGCGTAGACCGGCATCGCTTAATCTACTTAAAACTTCCGTTAGCCGTTTAATATGTGAGTTTTTATCGGGACCCGTAATACATATGTCATCGAGCCAGACACTAACTCCATCTATTCCAGCTAATAGTGTCTCCATGGACTTTGAAAAATAGCGGGTGCGTTAGCGAGGCCGTAAACTAGACGTGTATATTTGAATAGACCTTTATGAGTAATTATTGCAGTTAGTTCCTGTGATGACTCTTCGAATATAAATTGATTGTATGCATTTTTTAGATCAATTTTACTGTACTGCTCACCCCCCTCCAATCTTAGCAAAAACCTCTTCAATCCTGGGTAAGGGGTATTTCTCAATAACAAGGTCTTTATTTAGTGTTACCGAAAAATCTCCCGCGATTCTGACTTGACCGTTTTCCTTTAACACCGGCACTATCGGAGTAGCGTATTGCGCGTGATTTATCGACACCAAAATACCTAAATCTACTAACCGCTCTAATTCTTGTTCGACCTTATCTCTTAGGGCAAAGGGTACAGTTCGTGGCTTAAAAAACTTCGGAACAGAGTTTTCTTTTAGTTGTAGGGTAACTTTAAATTTATTAAATGAACCCAGCTCATCTCGCCTTAGATCTGGATATTTCCCTAGTAATTCGAGTATATCGAGTAAGAGTTAGTGGTAGTTGTTATTATTAAATTAAATGCGGACATGAAATCCCTACCTAACAATGGTGGTCCTCCATTCTTAACTACGAAAACTTTAATATTTCTTTGTAAATGATTAAATTTTGCCTTAGTAGTGAAATATCCTAGTGGAGAGATTTTATGTCCATTGTACAAACACATTTTTACATTGCAACTTTGTAGCTGGTATTGCGAGAACATTTTTAAATAAAATTTATCAGAAATAACAGTACTGCCCGATCCTGAATCTAGTTCCATTTTAATGAATTGATCATCTAAAATTAGTTCGATTTCAATAGGCTTATCAGCCGCGTACCTTATGTTAAAATTCTGGCACTCCTCACAACCCTTGTCCTGGGGCTGGTTACCACTGCATCCTTCTTTAGAGTCAACATGATAAACACGCGTGTTTTTTTTAGTACCGCACACTTTTTTTAAATGCCCTTTTACGCCGCACTTTTGACACGAATAGTCCTTATACCGACACTTTTCACCACTGTGATTTTTCATGCCGCAAACCTCGCAACGATCCGTATCGCGGCGGGTTGCTGCATTTGCACCACCTGCGTCACGTCCACGGCTAGCTTGACCCTGGAACTTCGCGCGGTATACTGGTTCCTCCTTGATACAAATGGCCTCCGAACTGCTGCCTAACAAAGCCTTTGCCTCCTTGGCACACGCTGCCTGTTCCGCCATTTCAATAGCTCTTGACAACGTGAGCGTCGACGGGTTCTGCTCGAACAGCTTGTCGCGTTCTGGACCTGCACTCAGGCCGAGGACGAAACGATCTCTCAAGTTCGTTTCTAGAGCGGTGCCGAAGTCGCAGTAAGTTGCCAAACCCCTTAGTCGCGCCGCCCATTCTCCAACGGTTTCGCCTGTTGATCTGCTGGCACCAAAAAATTTCACCGTGTCCACAAATGAGCATTTTTTTGGTTTGAAATGGCTGCCGAGTAATCCTACTAGGTCCTCGTAACTCAGCGTTTCCAACTCGTTTGGAAATGCTAGGTTGAGAACTAGACGATACGTTTCCTCCGTAAGATGGCACAGTAATATACCACTCTTCACATCGTTTCCAACACTGTTGATTTTCAAGAACTGCGTTAATTTTCCTTTATATATTTGCCATTCGTTGGTTTTATGGTCAAATGACGTGAGATTTCCGAGGAACGCTTTCATTTTCACTATGCGTGGGTAATCGTTCTTACACCTCGTCGCCAATGATATGTATGGATATCGGGAAGAGAATAGAAACAACCGTCTTGCTTGCACACTAGTTTATTACTGAGTCATGCATGACAGGTGCGGCGCGCTGGCTTCATACGTATCACAAAACGGGCTTATTATTTTTTTTAAAGTATAGTTCCAGAGATTAGCGCATTGAAACAAACTAACAAACTCTTCGGCTTTATTATTAGTATAAATATATAATAAATTCAATAGCAATGTTTAGGGACGAGCTCAATCAGCACCTTAATTAAGTAACATACTATCAATCACAATCTGAATGATTTTGAAGTACTTATATTGCTAATCCATTGCTTCATATGTTAAGAAAGAAAAGAAAGAAAGAAAAATAATTTTATTCGTCACAGAAACACGTGCTTAGGAAAACAAAAAAAAAACAGAAGAAAAGAAAAGTTGGTCTGCTCGACAACGTAAATAACGACGATGAATGTTGTTCGACTGTCAAAATGAAAGCCTTTGCTACTGTAAGTTTGTTAGACAATTAACCCGCAGATCCAGTGGAACATTTAAAATCGAATGGCGTAAAATTCAAACTAACTGCTTCCACATACACCGCTGCTTCCGGTACAGCGTCCTATTAATTGTTTGCTGCACCGTACGAATGCTGCGACCCTAAGAGTAACAGAGCCCCAGCGCTGGTTTTCAGCGACAGTCGGCGTTGACGTGATGACGTCGACCGGTGAACCATACAGGGAGATTACAAATATTACATAAAAAATAAAATGAACACAAACTGCTTAAATGCTAACTGCTCAACGTAGCGTAAATGAACATGATTTTGCGATGGCACATCAGAGCTAAATTCGGAACTATGGGGGTAGTAGGGCAACGTGGCCAAAGGAAAGATGACCTCAATTTAAAAGGAAACTAAAAAAGCTTCTGCCTGGGCCAGGATTCGAAACCTTTTGTAATGTTAATTACTTTGCATAGGTAGGTACTATTGTTATTATTATTATTTATATTCAAGTTCTTCTTATTTCTGTGCTGCTGGGGAGCACTAGGAAGATGGTGATTGGCAGGTGTTTTGGGAGACTGTAGTAATGTAATATTGACTGCTGATTCTCAGTCATATTTTAAAATAAATTACTTTTATAGGTTTAGCTGATTAGGTCACCTGGTCTGTCCAGTATATCTGTGAAGAATCTGGGTGACCCGAGGGTTTCTGTTAGATTTTCCGGGAAACTTTTCCGAGTTTTCTTTCCATAAAAAACCTGTTTCGAACTATAATATAACAAACATTAAAAAAAAATGCCCAAATCGGCGCAGCTATTCTCAAGTGATGCGCTTACCAATAAACGGTGTTTAATTTTTAGGGTTCCGTACCCAAAGGGTAAAACGGGAACCCTATTACTAAGGCTCCGCCGTCTTTCTGTCCGTCTGTCACCAGGCTGTATCTCATGAACCGTGATAGCTAGACAGTTGAAACTTTCACAGATGATGTATTTCTGCTGCCGCTATATCAACAAATACTAAAAAGTAGAATAAAATAAATATTTGAGGGGACTCCCATACAAAAAATGATTTTTTTTGCTCGTTTTTGCTCTATATTGATAACGGCAACAGGTAGACGCTTGAAATATTTACAGAATATGTAGATAATTTGACTTCAAAAATAAATAATTAAATTAAAATAAAACAAATATTTAAGGGGGGCTCCCATACAACAAACGTGTTTTTTGCCATTTTTATAGATAATGGTACGGAACCCTTCGTGCGGGAGTCCGACTCGCACTTGGCCGGTTTTTATTATACACGGTGTCCGGCGAAGTGACGGTAAAAGGGAAAAGGTAAAATTTAGATGCCTTTTATTGCGGGGCGTCCGAATCACCCCCATCTATGTTCCGCGATTATTAGTAGTTAAGCAGATATTTTTTTTATGATTTTTATGATAGTTTTCACCTGACATCGGTTTTGATTTTTTTTGTCATTCTATTGAACATTTCTTTTTTTTTTGTTATAATTCGTCACCATAATATCAATTACCCCTTAAAAATTGTGGTTTACCTTATGAAACATGACTAAAATTGAGTAGGAGAATTTAAAATAACTACTCAAGCTTAATAGTCAAAAAATTTCGACTCGTGATATATAAATAAAAAATAGTGGCATGGCTTATTTAAGTGTTTCTAAAAACTACTTTGAACGTTCAATAACAAAAAGCATTTAAAAAACCAGACCTACGGGGATTTTTTTTTCTGTAACTTGCCTTCAAAGTAACTAAGAGTAACTTTTTAAGGAAAACTAAAAAAAAAAAAACAAAATCTATCTGCTAAACTACTAATAATCGTGGAACATACATGGGGGTGATTCGGATGCCCCGCAATAAAAGGCATCTAAATTGTATTACCTCTCGGCGTCGCCTGCGTGGGGGTCGGAAATTATGGTCGGTACCTACTACCGGAGTAAAAAGTATCCTATGTGTTCATTCAATTTTTAAACTGTCTGTGTGCCAAATTTCATCCAAATCTGTTAAGCCGTTTTAGCGTGATTGAGTAACAAACATTCAAACATACAAACTTTCGCATTTATAATAGTAGTAGGATAGAAGGTATGCATTCTAGACTCGCCGACGTACCTATGTTGGGATTTGGGTGACATATTTTATGATATATATATATATATATATTTTTTTTAAACGTTGCTCCACACTAGGATTTACTCCTGTATTGTGGGTACGTTTACAAACATTTAAATTCACATACACAAACAGCCAGACCCGGAACAACTACTTGTAGGTCATACAAATATTTGTTCCGTGCGGGAATCGAACCCGCGACACGCAGCGCAGCAGTCAATCGCTTAACTAACTGCGCCAACCGTGTCGTAATTGCATGAGTTTAGATATTATTGTATAGTAACCTGCACATAACTAAGTATTCTCCGGTTATTTAACAGTTTCATGAGCTACTACTTAATTCTAAAATGGAAATGTTTTCTATCACCTCACAGAAGGTGCGAAAACTAGAGTATTCTCTTCGGGGATAAAGGTGTCTTCTTCTTAAGCGAGCTTGAATCCCTCGTTTCGCTCAGAAGTGGACTCTGAGCTCCCTGTGCTCAGGACCTCTACAATCCTTCGTTCGATTCAATAAAACGTCCGTGACATAGAACTTCATCTCCCTATTGAATAAATGTATTAAACATGTCAAAAATGGGTCTTCCAATTTTTTTTAATGGGCTAATGCTATCACAATACCAGCTTAGACTGTGTAATTTATTTAAAGCTTACTCCATAAAAAAATACAGAAAAGTTTTACATTAATGAGCAAAGTTAACACATCGGAAAAGTTTCAGATTAGAAGCACCAACGAGCTAAAACCTTGTTTTCAAAATTAAGATCAGCTTAACTCAGAAGTTAACAATGAGCAACTCGTAGAAAAATAATGACTTACATATTTCAATTAACACAATTACAAAAAAAAAATGGATCTCTCCGAAGTTAACCAGGTTATCCTACATTTTTTATGTTTTTCTTTTAATTTTTTTTATTAGCCCAGTCCTCCTCTCCCGATGAATCCGCCAGAGTATGCCACCATCTGCAAGCTTCGCAATCACACACCAGGCAAGATCATGAACAAGAAGGTATAATTTGTGAATTTACACAATTTGTGTGTTGCCATCACTAATAATTTCGCTGTTACTAAACCCAAAAGTAGTGGTAATTAAACGGTGTGCATTGCAAAATACCATTATCAAGCCGAGCTTTCACGTTCCTGCCAATTTATTTAATTGCTTTTTCACTATTTCGTTCCTCTGCTTTAATAGGTATAATAATGGTCTAATACTACCTTGGTCACAACAAACTAACATGCAGTTTCGTTTATTTTTTGTTTTCTTTTTCTACAAATGAACCTTTTAGAATTAAGAACATGTGGTTTTCTTTCACTTACTTAAATATTCAGTAAACTTAAGCTTGCTTTTTAATTAATAACTTGCTTCATGGGACAAAAAAAAAGGAAATGCGTTAAGGTGAACCCGTTTTTTTCATAACGTTTCTTGTAATTTGCAGGTCAATGTCATGATTTCACGAAAAAGTCATTCAATCGAACAAAATGTAACTTAGAGACATGTATTAAGTAATGAATGAAGTTTTTGTACATTCACAAAAAATTAAGTTTTGTACATTCACAAAAAATTAAGTTTTTGTATAATACATTTAGTATTCATTTTTACTATTAGTGTTGGGCATGAAATTGTGACAGGTAGGTACTTACTTTGATTTTATTTTATTTTACATTTTCGTTTTGTTAAATTGTGACATTTGTGATTACGCAAACAATTTTGTATGCCTTCTAGCGGGACGTAATAGCGCCTATATAAAACGCCTATTTATCAAAATTTAATTTTAAACATCTCAATAACTTTTTACCCTATTTTCACAAAATAAATAAATAAATTATATTAATTATTATAATTCTGTAAATATATGTTATATATAATATAGTCGCCAATCATATTTCGGTCAAGATACAACCTGACACAGACCTGCTAATAATTAGCAAAAAAACGTAAGAAAATTTGAATTTCTCGTGCGAGCTGCGTATCCACCATAAATAAAAACAGATTATGTTGTATAATAATGAACAAAAAATAATACTAACCTACCACCTACTTACTCATTAGGTTATCAATCTTATAAATGTGATTTGGTTACAGGCAGGTACTTTTCTTCTGTGTAAATTGGTCACAGATTATTATTTATGTTCAAAATCTTTGAAAAGTAGGTTAGGTTCAGATATATAATTAAATTTTTGAGTACCTAATGGACTCACCAGGAATTAAAATAAATTCTTGGTTATTTTGTTTTACTAAAGGTCTGGGTAGGCCAATCATTTTTATCGGAGTCGCAGGATTATGCAGCAGTTATGACATTTAGAACTATAGTCCGTAGGTATTAACACAAGAATTACCCAAACTTAATTGCTGTCATATTATATAGAAAATAAAATTAAACGAATAAATCGTAATTTTATTTTGAAACAAAGAAATACCAAATTACACTGTGACTGGACGAAACTACAGTAACTCGTACTTATGGTCACAAAAAAGTTAATTTAAATCTGAATTCAAAATAAGGATTATAACATTTATAACAGAAGAACTCGATACAGAAGGTCTAACAATATTTGTAGAACCTTCAATGGTGGCCCAGTGGTAACGCCGCAACTTACGAACTTAAAGGTCGTGAGTTCCAAGCAGGGATTTTAGTTTGAGTAAATTATTTCGTCACCACTGCTCTCAAAACGATAAAGGAAAACATCGTGTGGAAACGGGCATGTCCTAGAACTAAAAATTCGAAGACATGTGACATCCACGAACCCTCACTGGGCCCGCGTGGTGGATTGTGACCACTCGATCTCACAGACGGGAGGCCTGTGTCCTAGCAGTGGAAACATTATAGGCTAAATGCTTCTGTTTCAACACCGAGCTCTTCTGTTATCCTCTTCTGAACCAACCTATTTGGCGCGAGAATGGGTGTGCGCCACGAACGAACTGAATCAGTCGGACTGAATCAGACCGATTGGCGAATCCCGCATAATTAACATCGGCCTCATCGGCCTCATTGAGGCCGATCGGCGAAAGAGAGGGTATTATTCTTATTTTGTGTTTGGACTTAATTTAACTCTCTGAAAGAGGAAACGACTTTTAAAATAAGTTTTACATCAATTTGAAAAAAAAAAACGAATGGTTTCTTTGAGGTAAAATTCATAGCGTTAATATATAGGGTATCTAATTCCCCTCCAGGGCTCGCTTTAACTTTCGACTCTGTATATACTTACCAAGGAAATACCCTTTCGTATGCATAATTTCAATATAGATTTGGTTGCACGCGACCAGAGGGCTGGCCTATTTTTAGCCCAAAGAATCAGCATTGCCATCCAACGAGGCAATGCTGCCAGCCTTTTGGACACTTTTCCCATTGACAGCGATGCGGACGAATTTTTTGATGCCCAATGACCCCTCCCCCCCCGTTTTTTTTTGTTTTTTTAAACTTGTACGTACTGTAAGTATATATTTTAGTGTTACCATGTATATTTTAATGAAGGTTTCAATTATAATTTAAATTAATGTAAAAAAAATATTATATTATATGAAACTAGGTTAATACGTATTCTATTTGCGTTATTTTTTATAAAATCTTTGGAAAACACTCCTCCTAGCTTCAACAGCTAATTAATTAGTTTTTCAGAGGAATCCTGGGTAAAGAATGGTTGATGGGAAAATCCGTTTAATGAAAGACAACGCATAGCCTAAGCCGCTTGGTCTACAAGCATGACTTTTGCGCAACGGTATGACAACGGTACAACCTTTATTAACAAACGTTAGCAAAAAGTAAGGATTTTCGAAAATTCCTCCCCGAAGGAAAATCCTCTTAAATAGGAGATGTGAAATCCATCGGGCGCACGTTTTGTAAACAGCAGCTAAATCAAATCAGTTAATTGAATTCATATTTTTTTTACAATATTTAATAAATTACACTTACTGTCAAAACTTAGTACCCAGAGCCACATTTTATTTATTTATTTAACCATTTATGTACACACATATATAAACATAATACACGAAGAAAGGAACAGAAAAATCCGTACAAAAGTGATGCTTATTTCTAAAGAATTCACAATAAAAAAAAACAACAACCAATTACAAATCATCATGTTCATGCAAACGAGGTCATTTCGAAGCCTCGGTTCTCCGTCAGGTAACGATTCGGATGAGATCTGATAGCAGCTTTCAGAGTATCTACATATGGAGGAGTTCTAGAGCGCCTAAGGCGCCCAACTGAATGACAAGCCATTTACACCAGAATGAATAGAAAATGATGAGAATGTATAGAATTCTGAGTTGTTCAAAAAAATTGTCTCATAAACAACTCCGGCAAGAAATGTCGGTTTGATCAGTTGGGCGCCTTAGGCGCTCTAGACCTCCTCCATCCGACACACACAAATAAAAAATAGTAAGCCTTTCGGCGAAGACATTAAATTTTCTATCTTAAATTTCTTTGCCTTTAAGCAGCGACCGCTATTATAGAAAGAGCAGAGTCAAAATTGTTTTCAAAACATTCACACCACATAATGTTTCAGATTATTATCATGGTCGAAGCTTGCTTTCAGATAAATTACAGCCTATTCTATAATTTATCTAAATTCTATTGTTATCAATTAACCGATTTTTTAATTACTGAGCTGATTTTTTGCACCTGAGATTGATCTGGCCCGGAATTTTAATATTTTGTTTATTTTTTTTTGTTTCACTCCATAACTTCCGTGTTTTGGAATATCTTAGCATATTTTATTGAACATTTATTTTTGTTTCAGCCCCCGATTGGTCGCTATGGCCCACCTACAAACAACCTGCTCTTCGATGACGACCCTGGCATCATGTCCGAAGTTGAAACCGCCTCAACTGGGTTTCGGCGAGGAGGCAAACAACGATCTTCCCTCCCAGTGGTCCGCACCCCAAGCAAAACACTAGAACGACCATTAGGTATGTATCTACGAGGGTGACACTGAAAGTTCTTAGAAAATAAAAAACTGAACAAACTAGCAACTTATTCGTTTTATTATATCTTTTCAAAATAGTGTCCAATTACATCAATACATCGCTGCATCCGATAGAACCACTGAGAAAAGCACTTTGCCCACTCGTCCTTAGGGGTCTCTTCGACGGCATTTTGAAACGCAGCCACATGCTTCCTCGGCGTCCATAAAACGTTTTCCTCGAAGTTTTGCTTTTATTTTCAAAATAAATAAAAATCGCAAGGTGCAAGGTCGAAGTTATAGGGCGGGTGACCCAGTAATTCCACGTCTGATGTCGCCAAGTAGTCGATTATTTGCTTGGCGGTGTGCGACGAGGCGTTGTCGTGGTGAAGGAGGATCCTACTGCGAGGTCGTTTCTCCCGAACTTTTTCCAAAACAAGTGGCAGACAATTGTTAGTGTACAACTCTGCAGTAACTGTTTTTCGATCCTCTAAAACGATTGTTGCATAATGACCTGTCCTTCCGAAAAACGAAGTCACCATCTTTTTTCCCACGCTTCGACCTCTCTTCACTTTAGTTGGCAACTCCTCGGAAGGAAACACCCAGACAACAGACTGTCTCTTAGTTTCAGGATCATAACAATAAATCCAGCTTTCGCCATCCGTAAGTATGTCGAACACAGCCTTTGAGTCTCCGTTAAATCTTTGAACAATTTCACAAAACCAATCAACACGACGGAGTTTTTGGGCCTCTGTCAAATTATGAGGTATCCACCGAGCACAAAGCTTCCTGACCGCTAAATGTTCATGGAGGATTTTGTGCACTTGACTCATACCGATGCCCAAGCTTGTCCGAATCTGCTGATAAGTCACTCTTTTGTCAGTCTCTATCATACGCCGCACAACACTGATGTTATCTTCAGTCATCGCCGTAGAAGGCCGTCCCTCACGCAGATCATGGGATATATTAGTGCGACCACGTTTAAACTCATTAAACCAGTTGTAAACAGTGACACGAGATGGGGCTTCATCGTGAAAAGCCAATCGAAGACTATCATAACTTTCTTGTTGACTTAAATGACATCGAAAGTCATAAAAAATCATTGTACGAAAATTTTCTCGCGTTAAATTCATGCTGACGTGACACAGATAATTTTCAATTTGCCGCCAAATCGTAAAAAAAATACTAATTAATAAAATACATACACAATGATAATGGCAAAGAGATCCATTTTCAAAATTTGAACTTATTTTTTTATTATATCGTTTAAAAGTGGCCAGTTCTAAAAACTTTCAGTGTCGCCCTCTTACTACTTACATAAATACATAGGTACATACTCGTAATCAGCCTATAATATTTATTAAGCCTCCTCTTTCGTAGCTAAATCAAATAATAATAATAATTAGTTTATTTATTTTCTCTCACAATGGTTTTGTAGCACTTAACAGTTTTGATAGTTTTGGACTATAAAAATTCACATTGTGAGTGCTGGTGCCTGAAGTAGGTTTTAGAAAAAAACCTGTATTACGAGTACTGTTCACCAGGCCCCACTTAGTGGCATTAGACAAATAAACAGGCAGGTAACATGTATTCCTACTAAACAATTAAAACAAAAAATAAATAAATAAAAAGGAAAATTAAATTAAAATAACACAACAAAAGCAGTCAATGAATGAAAAAAAAAATATATTACTTCAATATTTTATTTTTATTTAGTAATTTATTTAGTTATTCGGTAGGTTGGGAAAGATCTTTCAGTACATAGTTTCTTAAAGTTTTCTTGAAAATGTTAAACGATTTGATTTATTTTATGTCCTTAAGCATTTATTATAAAATTTGGCACCTTCATACATATTTGCATAAATGATAAAATGATAAATGATTTTATTTCTGTAAGTAGGTTTGTACAAACACTTTTACACGTCAATCATATTTTAAAAACTAGATGAGGTCGGCGTTTCCTATCTGACTACTCTGAGAAGAAAGGCCGAAACAAACTCAGAGGTCATAGTCTCTTTTAAAGTCCAGACATAATCTTGGTCAGATCATGTGAAGACCATGTAGATTGGTGTCTGAAATGGTCTTTTGAGGAAAGAACCACACAGGTTGAGTGGACCTGACCAGTCAGTGCACGCATTTGTCAGTAATCGTGCAGCTCTACTCAGAATTTAAGGAGCTCAACGATGCGACTATCAATACCAAAGAAAGGCCATTTGGGTAGGCCACTTATATGACTCAAACTGCCAGACCATGATTAACACTAACTGAGAATAAAAGAAAGGGAAAAAAAATATTATGCAATAACCCACATAGTCTTCACATTCACAATAATTAAAATAATATAATACTTTACAAGTAAATATTCCTCTCATTGTGTATAAAATAATAATTAAATGTCACTGTTTATAAAATAATAAAGTTAGCAAAAACAAAAAAAAAACAATAAAAATAAACTACCTCAATATGTACAAAAATTGGAGCAGCTCAATCCCAAGCCTTTTTGTCCTCAATATAATCTTTAACAGTATAAAAGGCTTTCTGGCACAACTTACGTTTAATGAATGATTTGAATTTATTAAGGCTTAGATCTTGAACGTGGCTTGGAAGTTTATTATAAAAGCGTATACATTGACATCGAAACGAGCCACCTATTTTCTTGAGCCTTGTTGTAGGTACAACAAATTTGTGTTTGTTCCTAGTATTTATATTATGGATATCACTGTATTTTTTAAATAATTTTATATTTTTATGGGCATATAATAGATTTTCAAAAATATACTGAGAAGGCACAGTCATTACATTAATCTCCTTAAATTTCTCTCTGAGAGAGTGTCTTGGACTTAATTTATAAATTGATCGAACAGCTCTTTTCTGCAAAACAAAGAAAGTCTGAATGTCGGCAGCATTTCCCCATAACAGAATACCGTACGACATTACACTATGAAAATAGCTAAAGTACACTAAACGGGCTGTCTCTATGTCAGTTAAATTACGAATTTTTTCTAACAGCATATGCTGCGGAGCTTAGCTTTTTTGACAGTTTATCTACATGTGGGCCCCACTGAAGCTTAGCATCCAAAGTCAAGCCCAAGAATACAGTGCTATCTTCAGGATTCAATTCTTCGCCCTTTATTAACACATTAGTTTTCACCTGCCTAACGTGAGGTAGCGTAAACTTAATGCATTTGGTTTTTTTTTCATTTAGAAGTAAATTATTAACATTAAACCAGTGAACTACTTTTGAGATCGCGCTATTTACATCGTCAGTAACCAGCTGCTGACGTTTAAGTTTAAACAAAAGTGAAGTGTCATCTGCAAACAACACTATATCATGATTATCCTTTATGAGGTAAGGCAAGTCATTAATATAAATAAGAAACAAGAAAGGACCAAGAATTGAGCCCTGTGGGACTCCCATTCTTACTATAGATCCGGGAGATCTTTTCCCATTGACGTCAACGCTCTGAATCCTATTACTCAAGTATGAAATAAGAAGATCCAGAGCGGTGTCCCGGATCCCGTAGTGGCGGAGTTTCCTGATTAACATAGTTATTTGTGAGTTCGTATATTATTGAGTTTCGCTTCACTTAGTTTTTTGACTGTTCCTTTACAATCTTTGGTATTCCCTTTAAAAACTTTATTATTAAATCCTCTTCTCCATTATTTTTTCGCTGTTGTAGTTCGGTTCTATGGTTTTTCATAAACTTTTGTCGGACGTCATCTACTTTCAGGTTAACTTTATTCCGCAGCATAGTTTTCGCTATTTCTTGTGAGGAAAAAGATAATTTCCCTGGGCGTATTTTCTTGCCATCATATTTCCCAACTCTTAACACTCTTTCAGCTCTAGGGCAATCTGGATATATGGTGCTTATAATTTTAGCTGCTGTTTCTCGCCTCTCTTCGATATTATCAATATGTCTCTCAGGTGTACTATAATAATGTTTTTACTTCGTTCTGTTCTGTCCTGAAATTCTTCAAAAAGACCCTCATAAATAGTTTGTGGTGTTGCCTGTGTAAGTGCTGGTGTTGCTGAGTCAGATTTAAGCAGGTGAAAGTCATTTTGGAGGGATGCTATTTTTTCTCCGTTTTCTTTCACAGTATTTGATAGTGTAGTAATTTTCGTTTAAGACTTTTATTTTCTAATACTAATTGTTCAGTTGTAATCTTCATGTTTTGTAAAGTCTCATTAATAGAAGAAATATTCTCGCTTATGGTTTTTAAGTTTTCGTTCTGATTTTTACTAGATTCCTGTAGTATTCCAACAATTTATTTCATAATTTCGTTTTTAAATTCGTTGAACTGGTATGCAAAGTCACTGTCAGGAGTTTTCCTCTTCCTCTGAGACACATTTTCTGAGTATACCTCATTAATTTTGGACAAATCTGGTTGGGAACTGCTCATTTCTCCCGAAAACATTGGTTTAGGCATAGTTTATTTAGTCCTTCCAGTCGTAATAGGAGTAGGAGAACGCAAGATCAGGTATTCATGTTATTGTTAACAACAAATTTTTTAAGTTGAAAATTTTATTATAGTGACACCAACAACCGCTCCGCTAGACGCTTTTCTCATGCACTGCACCTTTATGATAACACCACTGATGCGCGTGCCGCAGGCTGTCTCTTTCGCACTTATGGGTGGGTGATAAGTTATTAAATACACCTTCCGCGCACTTTAAAGAATGAACTGTCTTTTGATAGTAATTAAGCTCAAACTTGACCGAACGTAATATGTATTTTTAGAAGCAAATCACTAAGCACGTCCGCTAGCTACGCTTACTGGCTACGTAATAAATATGAATGTTTAATTAAGTTAAAATATTTTCACAAAACGTAAAGGCGTAACTGTATTATACGTGTGTTAAACTAATGTCGCACGCTGTATATACTACTGCCATGATTTTTTTTTAATATACCAAGAAACAGCCACTTAGCTGGAAGGGTAACAAAAATAAAAAAATAATTTACTTTAAAGCATATTTAAACAGCCCATGCAACGATACCCAATACCATGAGATAGAAGAGAGAAAAAATAATATCATCCCCACTTTACGTGCAAGGGAGGTACCCTAAAATTTTGTTTTCGATGATTGCATTTTACCATTTTGTCGGCGTCGAAATTACAGCTTTCTAGTACTAAGAGTCTCTGAGGTAAGCTGGGGACAGACAGACATACGGACATGGCGAAACTATAAGGGTTCCTTGTTGCCTACGGAACTGTTTAATTTATTACTTTTATGACATTTATTTTACATTCTGTGATTACCATAAACTCACACAATGATATTTTTTTTTTTTGGAATACGTTTTATTTTTTTTACAATGTTTGTAAATATGTGAGCACCATGTATCTATCACATAATTAATTTATCTGTCATTGCTTCACTATTAATTCTTTTACCTATTGTGGTATAGTAATTTTATTCTAGGTGCATCGTCTTCACGTATAATTATCTAGTTGATGTACCTATACAAAATATTGTAAAACATTTTAAAAGAGTAATGATGGAGTTTCATGCCCATTCTTCTCTATACGGAGCTACCTTTTGGAAGGGGCGACTAGAATCAATTCTATTTTATTTGTAATTTTTGACGTTCAAAAGTGCCATTTATGTGCCTATTTGAAATAAATAATTTGACTTTGACTTTGACTTTGAACCCTAAAAATGGTAGTGTTTTTATTGTAATCGGAATTTCACGATCCTTGTTGAATGTCTGTCAAGCACCATTAGCTAAAACCGAACATTTTGTTACAGGCTTGGTGTTCCTTCAATACCGGAATGAAACCAAACGAGCCTTGCTGCCGAATGAAATAACTTCTATAGATACTGTGAAAGCACTATTTGTAAGAAGTTTTCCGAAACAGCTGACGATGCAGTACATGGATAGCCCGCTGGTCAAGATCTACATCCACGACTCTTCGAAGGATATGTTCTACGAGTTAGAAGATGACAGGTTAGTGGACTGAGGTTTCGTTCAATGACGTATTATAAATAGACGCGTCATACACGAACATTAGTGCACTCAAAAACAGCGTAAGCCATGATTGTAGCTACATACTTGCATACAATCATACAGCGCGTGAAGAAAAGGAAATACCTATACCGATATCTGTTGTTAGAAAGAGATGAACATACATATTTAGTTACGTCACTAGCTGCTGCATGTTTATTGGCGCGTACGTAATAATAATAATTATTATTATTGTAAATGTCAGGCAATTGCCTGGCATTTACTTTGGCCATTATTGAGCGCAGGTAACGCATCTAAAGGTAATATATCATTGCTTTCGTTCAATTATTTTCGGAGGGCATAGACAAAGTATCATTCGATCAGCGATAACCCTAGTAGAAGAGACGAATATAAATTGGCTAGACAATCATAGCATCATTCGATTCCATGAAACGAATCGATTGTGTCCTAAACTTCCATGCATAGCCAAGTGGCACCATTCTCTAGTAAGTCCCTTAGTCGCCTTTTACGACACCCACGGGAAGAAATAGGGTGGTGCTATTCTTTACGTCCGGTACCACACGGTACACACGGTGTTATATACAATATTAGTTTTAGTCTATGCGAAACCCGAAACACGTGTCTAGTATTTTTATGTAAAGAATCTATGTACACAATTTCAACTGTATCATGAAAAGTCACAAGGTTGTTATGTTACCGGGTTATCCGTACAAAAACATGCAAACGGCGCCCCCGCGCCCCCAAGGTCGTCTTGCGCTCATTGATAATAATTTGGCAGTAGGTACCTAACGGTACGGCGATTTTATAGTAAGTAATTAACTGGTGATAACATTTTCCATCACACTTAAATATTTTTGGGACAAAATATAACATGGTGTAAAAATTATTGAAATCGATTCAGTTCCTTTTTCTGAACAAACTATATTCAGGTTTCGCATATACTAAAAATAATGTTGGATATATAAATGTTTTTTTTTTTTTTTTCAATGTATTAGGTTTTCTCGTCGGTTGGCAGTCCCAATGACTGCCTATTTTTCTTATATTAAATACGTAATAATAAACGTTTCGAAACTCAGTTGAGTTCATTTCTATACGGAACCACTGCTAGTCGTGTCGTAGCTTATTCTTTAACAGCAGCATACTTTCACAGTTATAAGAGGATTTAATAAAGGAATGGGATGGGAGGATTTAATAAATTTTAAATTGAAACTCGAGTGAATTTATTCGTTTTACTTTTAAGCCAGATTAAATACAATTTTAGACAGGTGTATAATTCGAAATTAGTATGAAGAGTTGTGGAAATGCAATGCATGTGTGCCGGACGATGTGTAGGGAGGGTGTATGCCTATCTAGGTTTATCCTTTTATCCTTTATGGGTATGAGGGAAGGCCTCCTGGTCCAAGTGGCGCTGACGTCCTGCACCTATAGTTCCAAATAATTATCTTCAGGACGGCTACCTTCAGCTTCTATGTACCATTGTTTTTGACGGGAATGGTTTTAACATCTGTTTAAGGAGTACGTTTTGACGCCCCTTTAAAGGATTACTTTACCTGAATAATAACACAAGTCTTCACGAATCTTAAGGAAGCAATTTTTGGGACTCCTCAGGAACACTACTTGAACTATATTGAAGCTTTTAAGAGATAATAAGTACCTGGCCGATGACTATGAATTCTAATATTTTACACGTTTGCTTAGGTACAGGCTTACTTTACCTTAACGAGAGCCGCTAATTGCTTCCTGTTTTAAAGTTTTATTTCATCAATTTTTCATCAAGTATGCATCACATAAATATTTGCTTATCATTTGATTATTATTTGACTACCTTAAATATAAGAGTACATATCGCGTGTTACATAACGTTGGATTTCCTATGAAATTACCCGTCTCCTGAGATATCTATATCAGCTATATGTTTCCACTGAAAGGGTATTTCAGGGGAAACAGGAAAAATATTATTATTTTTAATTAAAATTATTTTACTTATGGATTTTCTCGAAAATTACTCATATTCAATCCGATTATAGATACCTCAGGATGGTCTATAGACCTAAAATAATCTGATATTTCTAAATGTTACAGCTATATTTTTTCAGAGCGTGACGCGCCCTGAAAAGTCGATAGGGAAACCCAATTAACACAATTTACAATTTAAAGTACACGACATACAAACTCAATTAAATGGGTCTTTCCAAGGGACTATAGGTACTTAAAATTAGGTCTTAGTCTAGGGGTATGGTTACCTGGATGCACAAAAAAAACTTTAAATTACGGCTATATAGCCCACTAAAACCAAACTCTCGGATTCCAAACGTAAACTCGATAATTATATTCTAAACTTGATTGATTCCTTGAAGAGAATGTAGGGGCTTAGCTAAAAATCTCATTTAGGCAAGCACACCTGCGCCAAGATCGTGATAATCTTCTTATTTATCGACAACTATTTATTAGTAGTTCTGCATACAGTAGACCTAGCGAGCAAAAACTTTTTTGCAACAATGAAACTTACCATGTTTCTTTTTTATTTTTTTATTTAGGATGGGTTTGGTCTTGACCTTAGTCTAGGGCAGAGGTGACAGAGACAATGTTCAATGTTTATCGTTATTAAAAATTATGAGTAATAATTTGTAGGCCAGCTAGAAAAAACAACTAAGTAATAGGTTTTAATTGGCAGAGGTAACGCTGCAGCCTAGCTTTGTGATGAGAAGGTGGTCCCAGGTGCTCCATCAATCCTTACCTAGTAGTTAAAGGACCAATTTCACTGGTAGAAATCTAAAAGTGAGCAATTTACTGCATTTTGAGGAGATTCTGCTCATCACGCCGAAGATCATCATCGGATCTTCATAAAATCTATGAGATCGATTTAAAGTTACTACCATTCAAATAAAAAAAGAACCATCGAAATAGGATCTCATAAGGCGGAGATCCAGTAGCCCCGTTTTGCCCCTTTTTAGATGAATTACCTCTCCAATAAAAAAAATCCCAATAGGACAATTTAGAGTCTAGACAAAATCTAACTGATTGCTATTTTAACTGTATAATTTATTATTTTTATGACATTTATTTTACATTCTGTGATTACCTTAAACTCACATACTGATATTCATTGATCGCGATGATCGCGATCGATCGCTTGACTGCGCGGACGTATCTTGCTTAGCTTGACATGACACTAGTAATTAATTACAAATAATATTGTTCGAATTATTTGCGTCGTCAGTGATATAAGTGTGTCGCGAGTGATTATTACTAGGTTACAGACTTTGTGCAAGAATGAACTAAAGTAGTATTTAAGAGAAACAGTGTTACTGTGTTAGATATGTCTAACGCAGGATCTAGCCCGTTTGGCCGTAGCCAACTATTACGACGAAGTCCTCCGCCGACACCAACTCAAGATTTCCAGCCTATAGACCCAAATCCACCACCTCCCTTGGAGAATGAGCTACCGACTGAAGTTATTTCTACGCCGGAGATTCAGAAATGGATGGGGGCAATAGATAACATCCTAACTGAAGTATGCAGTTTAGTAGCTGAGGGAAAAATGATCTCGGAACAAAAGGTTCGTGTCACCAATCTTTGCCGTAAGGCCTCAAATGGCGCGTCACAGATGGCTGTTTTATATCAAGCCTTAAAGCAAAAAACCATTCAAGCCCATAATACCATTCAGCACTTACAGCAACAACAGAACATCGCGAACTCTCTCCTACAGTTCAAAGAGGTAGTTGAAGGCATTTCAAAACCACCAGAACCCTTTTCGTACGCTAATATGGTCAAAAAAGGAACGGACAACTTTGTGCGCCCAGCAAATTTAAGCTCAGTGGCCATATATCCCAGTGACAAGACCAAATCTAGTGATGATACCAAGTCTCTCGTTCAAAAAATTATTTCGCCCGAGGCACTTAAACTACATGTTCGTGGCCTAAAGAAAGTCAAAAATGGAGGTGTTCTTATTAGTACCGACTCCAAAGAGGACATTCAAAAGCTCAGAAGCTTAGAAAAACTAGTTTCTTCGGGCCTTAAGGTTGAAGAACCATCCAAACGGCGCCCAAGAATCACTGTTATTGGTGTCCCAGTAGCTCTGACTGATAAGGAGGTTTTTGACTGCATTTACGAGCAAAACCTCTCAGATAAGTTGACTAATACTACTCGTGAGTCGTTTGAAGAACAAATTAAGTTGAGCCATAAATCTGGTAAAAAAGACCTTCCTACTTGCAATTACATACTAGAAGTGCCGGCTAGCATCAGGAAGATTCTAGTGAATCAAGGACGAATATTTATAAATTGGACGTCATGCCCAGTACGAGATTTCACGATCGTTACACGGTGTTTCAACTGCCAGCAGTTCGGTCACGCGGCCAAGTTCTGCCGTGAAACTAGTCCGACGTGCAATCACTGCGGAGAGACTGGCCACACTTTCAAGGAATGCAGCACAAAATCAACTCCACCCAACTGTGCGACATGCAAACGTTTTAAGAGGAAAACTGACCATAAAACTGGTGATGTAAATTGTCCAGCACGAAAATATGCCGAGGACAACTATATTCATTCCATAGATTATGAAGGCGCCTAAGAGCGCTACCTATTAACCTATCTTTTAAGCACACTAGTAGTAGTTTTTGTTTATTTATATTTGTTAGTTGTTTATTTAGCATGACTGATCAATTACTTAGTGACCTAGATCAATTTTCTGTGTCTGATGCTATAATTTGTAATGTTGATGAGTGTAAACATTTCTTTCCCTTGGAAGAGAAACCGCTGACCCTACTGACACAAAATATTCGTAGCATAAATCGAAATATAAATGGTTTTGAAATATTGCTACAGAACCTGGGTATAAATTGCGACATTATTGTCCTAACAGAATGTTGGTTGTCAAACCAAACAGCTGTTATACCATCATTAGACGGATATATTTCGCATAGAACCTACAGAAACATCAACCAGAATGATGGTCTAGTTGTTTTTGTTAACAATAATTTAAGTGCAGCTGTAGAAGAACCATTGCTACAAAATAGTAATTGCTTACTCATTAAAATTAATTCAGATACGGTAGTTATGGCTATATACAGACCTCCCTCTCAAAATGTCGCTAGTTTCTTAGATTCACTAAACGTACAGTTACAAAGCCTTACAAATTTTAAAAACATAATATTAATGGGTGATATCAATATCAACATTGCTTCCGGGAAAATGGATATACTTGCACATAACTATCTTAATATATGCACATTCCACGGACTCTTGCCAGCTCATTACCACCCCACACATCAAAGCGGTTCGTGCTTAGACCATTTCATTATAAAAACAAATAACCCAACCAAAACATTTGTTACTAACTCTTCGCTTACTGATCACCAAGCAGTTTTACTAGCATTACAAGTTTCTTTACCCAGAAAAAAATGTTTACGAAGCTATACTAAAGTCAACATGACACACCTCGAAAAAGACATACGTAATATTAATTTTGACCCTGTGTATAATTCTACCGATGCAAATACTTCTATTAATTATTTTATAAATTCACTTCACTGTGCAATAATAAAACATACAGTTGCTAAAATAACGCCAAGGAAGTATAAGTGCATTAAACCTTGGATTACACCCGGACTTGTTCGATGTATTAGGCATAGAGACAAACTTCACATAAAATCCAAACTTGAGCCTGGAAATGAAATACTTTCCATTACGTATAAAAGATATAGAAACTTCTGCAACACCCTTCTGAAAAAAATAAAAAATGAATACGATAGAAATGAACTGCAGAAAGCAGGCAAAAGTAGTAAACTTATTTGGAAATTTATAAAATCAAATACATTTAGAACAAAAAACCCTGAACCTCCACTTGACTTATTGACAATAGAGAACAACCCAATCGAATCAGCAAATAAAATTAATTTCTATTTTTCTAACGTAGGCAAAACCTTGGCAGAAAAGACCTTAAAATCTAGAAATTTTTTCCCTCAAATCCAACCTAAAACATTCCCTAATCTCAAATCGTTTGTCTTACTAGATACGGATGTCGATGAGGTACTAACAATTATTTCTGGATTAAAGGACGTTTGTGCTGTTGGGTGGGATGATATTTCAAACAAAATACTTAAACATTTCAAATACCTACTTGCTCCGCCGCTAACTCATATTTTACAGTTATGTTTAACTAATGGTATATTCCCCAAGGCTCTTAAAAAGGCAGTGGTTACTCCTGTATATAAATCTGGTGACAAAAAATGTGTTAACAACTACAGACCCATTTCAGTTTTAACAGGGCTCTCCAAGATCCTAGAGAAAATCATTAATATTAGATTAATTAAATACCTAGAAGATAACAATTTACTTTCAGATAGCCAATTTGGCTTTAGGCCTAAAAAATCAACTAACCAAGCAGTACATCAAATGACAGATTATATAACGACTAATTTGGATAAGGGCATGCACACCATTGGGATTTTCCTAGACCTCGCCAAGGCCTTTGACACAATTTCTTGTCCTTTACTATTGCGCAAGCTTGAAACACTCGGAATAAGAGGAACAACGCTCTCACTACTTTCGGATTATCTTACTGACCGCGAACAATGTGTCAAAATTGGTCAGTACGTCAGTTCTGAGCTTCGAAATAGTAATTACGGAATACCACAAGGTAGTATTTTGGGTCCTACCTTATTCCTAGTATATATAAATGATCTGTGCAGCTTGTCACTCCAAAATGGTGTCATATTGTCATATGCAGATGACACAGCTCTATTGTTTTCAGACAAATCTCGAGATGAGGTGTATAAACAAGCCCAGAATGGTTTTAATATAGTGTCTAATTGGCTACATGTAAATCTCTTAACTTTAAATGCAGATAAAACCAAACACATTTTATTTACTATTAGAAATACTAACCTGCCAACTACTAACATAAACATGTATGCGCATAAGTGCAGCACTTATGCTGACAATGCATGTAGTTGTCCTACTTTAGCAAAAACCGATCATATGAAATATTTAGGTGTAACGATTGACACAAATCTGAATTTCCGTAAACACATCGATTTATTATGCACACGAATGCGTAAATTAATATACATTTTTAAGAATTTACGATACATATCAGACTACAAATTAGTTAAACAGGTTTATTTAGCTTTGTGCCAATCCATCCTCACTTATTGTATAACATCATGGGGTGGGGCTGCTAAATCAATCCTACTGCCATTAGAACGTGCGCAGAGAGCTATCCTTAAGGTAGCCACCTTTCGCCCATTCAGATTTCCCACACATAAGCTTTACACGGCATGTAAGGTTTTAACCGTGCGTCAACTATTTATATTGAATATAGTACTACACCAGCACAGCAAACTTCCTTATATCCCAATATCTATAGATAAGAGAAGAAAAGACTTGGTTTGCATAAAGCCTCAAACTAGACTTACTTTTATAAATAAATTTTATGTATTTTTAGGACCGTTCTTATATAATAAAATCAATAAGTCTCTAAGTATATATAGTGTAAGTCGTAAAAAATGTAGTGAATTGTTGTGTGAATATTTAGCGACACTTAATTACTCAGACACTGAAAACTTGCTAGATGTAATGCAATAAGCTTATTAGTGTTAAATCAATATTTATTTAAAACTATAATTACTATGTATCAATGCTAGCTCTATGTACAGTAACTACCACTAAAGCACACAGCGTTGTTAAGTGATGGCCTGAAACACAGGTTTGAATAAACCTACATCAGGCAGTTCGCTATTGTGTTCAATTAGACCCTTAACTTAATTAATCTTTATAAGTTATACACTTGATTTATTTTAGACATAATTTAACATGTTCTTACTAATTAATATGTAACTTGGTAAAGATGTAACTTCTTGGTAATTTTTATGTGAACTTATGAATAAATTATTATTATTATTATTATTTTTAGGAAAATGTTTTTATTTTTTTATTTTACAATGTTTGTAAATATGTGAGCAACATGTATCTATCACATAATTAATTTATCCGTCATTGCTTCATTATTAATTCTTTTTACCTATTGTGTTATAGTAATTTTATTCTAGGTGCATCGTCTTCACATATAATTATATAATTGATGTACCTACACAAAATATTGTAAAATATTTTAAAAGAGTAACGGTGGAGTTTCTTGCCCATTCTTCTCCATACGAAGCTACCTTTTGGAAGGGGCGACTAGAATCAATTCTATTTTATTTGTAAATTTTGACGTTCGAAAGTGCCATTTATGTGCGTATTTGAAATAAATAATTTGACATTGACCTCGACGAGAAACAAAGTTTAGTTTCTTAGCTAGTGGGGATATTATGTTTGACCATAATACCGTAGATCGTAACATTGTAATTATTCGTTTTAGTGCACCGAGACTAGAATATAATAATTACAATGTAACGTTCTATTGTCTATCACTATTTGTCACGTATCAAGCCAGTTGGTTTAGCGACGGACGATGCGACGGCAACGTATGATCAGGTCTATCTTCTAAGACCATGTGCACAGCACAGCTGGCTCTATGCAATATATCCATGTGACAAGACCAATTTATAGAGCGAGCGGGAATATTACCTAGAAATAGCCGTTGATGTTTGTACGTATGTGTGTTTCTGAATAGCATGCAAATGAACACGTTTATTAGGTCCACGTATAACATTTGACTAGAACTATTAACTGAATTTGGGATTCGGATGTTTAGAATAGAATATAATATTAATTAACATTTATTTTTACTGCAGGTAAGAAACAAATAAAGTTGGTAAAAAAAAATCTCTTCAACAAAGGTACCTCTAGACTAGACTAAAGCCTAGGGAGTGGGTACAATAATATTAAATAAAGAAAAAGAATATTCTAACATAGACAGAAAACAAAATTATAGTACAGGAACTATGCTAAATACTTAATATACCTAAGGAAAGATAGAAAATAAAGGATAGAAATAATTCGTGTCGGAACAACTTACCCCCGGCACTTTGAACCCCGGCCCCATAAATACATATAACTAGTAAAAAATAAAGTTTCGATTGTACCTATCAGGAACTGTGAAACACATCGTCTGCCGGAGATGAAGTAAAATATGGCACTGACAAAAAAGTCTTTGTCGCAGGAATGGCACCCCCGGGGTATCCGCGGTTGATAGACCATTGTCAACGACTTGTCCTTGACCGTAGACTTACCTAGATAGATTTTTAAAAGTAGTTTGTAGTCAAATGGTAAAAAAATGAGGATGATATCTTTCTTCTCGGTCGTTGGAAAGGTCATTCAAAAATATAAAAAAATCTTCAACAAACCTGAAATCGCGAAAAAAAATCAGCTGTTCCCTACATTTTGACGAGTTATCAAAAAAAAAATCAAAATCAAAAATATTTTTATTTTACATAAGCCTATATGGGCACTTATGAATCGTCAGAAGCTAGGTGCACGGTTCCAATTGGTCGTTTCCTATGGAGAAGAGCCGCCAAGAAACTCCACGGTTACTCTTTTAAAAAAAAATTGGCTTTTACAATATTTTCAAAGTATGAGAGGACAGCGTAGGCCCGTCAAAATTACCAGGTACTTAACAAAATAGAAAATGGTCTACAGATCTACAGTCTATTAAGCCTACAACGTCCTCACATTAACAAAAAACTATATAAAATATAAAAATTATGAGAACATAATGTATGAAACAGCAGATTTTTTATCGCGATTTCAGATTTGGTCCCATAATAAAAGTTGTGCATAATGATGAGTACAATAACGCCTTAACAGGTTGTGAATTATTTATATTACATCTTGTTTATACGGGGGTATGGAATACGACTTAAGGCTTCTACATACCAGCGCGACTTGTCGCGCGACGCGACACGGCACAAAGGCCCCGCGTGTCGCGGGACGAGCGGTGCCTTTGTGTCGCGTCGCGTCGCGCGACAAGTCGTCCCGGTATGTAGAAGCCTTTAGATTCAATTATATAATCATGTATAAATGGTTCATTTACGATTCCTCGTTTCAATTATTTTATCATAAAGGCTCGTGCAGACTGGCGCGATATCGCGGACGCGACCGGCCGGCAGCGAAATAGAAATTGTGCTACTAGTGCCGCGTCGCGCCCGCGAATAGCCCCAGTCTGCATGAGCCTTAAAACTAGGTACGGATCTAATATTTCCACAAAGCGCCGCTGTCGGATGCATTCAATAACAATATTGTTAATTCAATTCAATTTTATTTTCATAAAAGCAATTTCAATGCTTTCAATTCTGCCAATATCGAACGTTGTTGTTATTTCTATTGAAATTCCTGTTAAACAAATATTTGTTATTGCATTTTACTGAAACGCTGGTATATAACTATGATAAATGATAAATGATTTATTTTCTGTAAGTAGGTTTGTACAAACACTTTTACACGTCAATCAGACCAAGCACACAGTAAATTATACAGGCCCATATTATGTTAGTAGGTACATACTTAAAGCAATGTTAGTAAAAAGAAAAATATTTATTATTTTGGACATGAGTGAGCGACCAATGCCACAGGATTTGGCTGTCCACTCTGTCCGACCCCACGCTCAGGAGCATGTTGGAGCTACCATTTACCCGAGACCACAGGGAGGCCGTTCTATTGCGAAGCACCGGCACCGCCTGGAAGGCGGCCGTACTGTAGTCGGCGAACATGCCAGAGGCAATGCACCCCCATGGGAGCCCCAACACGCCCCTGAACGCGTTGTTATACTGGACGCGCAGGGTATTGTAGGCTTTGTTAGTGTTTAGTGTAATTGCTCCACAGGCTGCACGTGTATAACGTTTGGCAATAGCCTTTGAATAATGTGACTTTAACGTCACATGAGCATCGCGCACCCCTCACCGACAATGCCCTGCGCTCCCTATCCATGTCCTTACATCTCAAAAGAAATAGAAGTTCCTTGATACCAACTTAAATCACAAAGATTTATTTGAAATCCTGACTAACTGACTGCAACGAAGAGCCGTAACTGCTTAGTTACCATGTTTAACTTCAATATGAATGATGTAACGAATATTTTGTATCAATATTTTAATTTAAAAGAGTGTCCGTGGAGTTTCTTGCCCGTTCTTCTCCATAGGAATTTACTATTTGGAATGGGCAACTAGCTTCATATTTGTAACTGACCGACTTCTTGATAATTCAAAAGTGCCTGTCAATGGTTTCATTGAAATAAATGCTTTGAGTTTGAGTTTACCTTTTTAGTCTAGACATGATCTTGGTCAGATCATGTTTGCCTGCTGTCACTGAAAACCATAGATTTTATGTTACAACATTGTCGGCCTGATGATGTACCTATACCCATGCCAAATTACGGCTTTCTAGTACTAAGAGTCTCTGAGCCTTGGACAGATAGACAGACAGCTATTGTCAAACCATAATCATATTATATTTAATCATTTTTAGTTACAGTAAGTAAGATGTGCAAACTTAGTTTTTAAATAATCGCGCCCGGAATAATTAATCAATGAACTCTTAGCGCGATCCTATCGTTTCAAGCCGGCCAATAGTTATTCGTAGCGCATTTAGTAGGGTGGGTGCGTACGGTTTGAATTTTGATTTTTTTTATCGTTTTTTTTTTTTTTTTTTAATGCCTTTTTTTGTCGTTCTAATAATGAAAAGTTTACTTCAAATGTGCAGTATTTATTGATACATCAATTTCTTACTACGTTATAAAAAAAGAAAAAAAGAAAAGTAATAGTAACAACATAACGGTCCCTCATGACGGGAACCTCGTGAAAGCCGAGAAAGATAAACAAATCAAGTATCTTGACTTGGCTCGCAAGGTTGTCGACATGTGGGATGTGGACTCAGCAATCATTGTGCCGATAGTTGTATCAGCCAATGGCTTAATTGCCAAGAGCCTCGACCAACACCTAAGGAAGCTCGCGTTGGGCGGCTGGATTAAGGGCCTGATTCAGAGAGCGGTACTTCTGGACACGGCTCGCATTGTCAGGAGGTTCCTCTCTCTGGAGCCCTGACTGCCGGTAGCTTGGACCCTGTTCCCGATACCGGTGGGCTACTATTTTTATATTTTTAAATGTTTTTATATTCTTTTTCTATATTCTAATATTTAAAAATATAATGTATATGTATATATAGTGAAATAAAGGAAATAGTAATAAAATACCCAATTTTTTTCAAGATGGTTAAAAAAAGTCATCCGGTATATTTAAGATTACACAGGCTGCTGCGCTTCGCCAGTCTGGCGCAACACCATTAGCATGTCGGGGTTAGCATGTTGCTGACGCGAGCCGATAAGTTTATCCCCTACCAAAAATCGAACAACGCGTCTACAGAAGTTTCGACTTCAAAAGTCGAACAACGCGTCTACAGAAGTTTCGACTTCAAACGTCGAACAACGCGTCTACAGAAGTTTCGACTTCAAAAGTCGAACAACGCATCTACAGAAGTTTCGACTTCAAAAGTCAAACAACGCGTCTACACAAGTTTTGACTTCAAAAGTCGAACAACGCGTCTACAGAAGTTTCGACTTCAAAAAACGAAACGAATGAACTGGTGAAATGTGAGTGTGGCTACTATTAGGTATGTACCTGTAGGTACCTAGGTCATAATCATAAATCTTTAAATCTTTATTTATCTCAACATCATATTACAGGCACTGCTTAATAAAATGTACAATCTTAAATAGAGAAAGGTGTCTGAGGTAGGAGGGTCCTGAGTTACAGATCACCCGGCTCTCATAGATAGGACATGTTAATTTACAAAAACAGTTAAGTCAAGATACTATATGGAATAATAAAAGTCTGAAATTGCAATGAAGTATAAGCAGAATCTATAAAATTAAAGATATAGTCAGTTAAAAATGTACTTAATGTTTTTGATTATCATGAAATTGGGGAAAATTGCATATTATATTGTCTGTTATCTAATTTGACTTATACATAACTATTATCTGTTTGTGAGAGTTTGTTTGGGTTTACAAAATTCAGAACATGAAATTAAAATTAAAAAAAAAATAAAATCAAAGAAAAGCAAATTAACTAAAAATTCAAGGAAATATACAAATTATGTATATTATTATTTACTAATACACACTTAAATTATAATAATAATAATGAGCATAACAAAGAATGAAGAATGGAAATGCAGAAAATGAAGAATGTTATGTGTAAAGTCCATTTCACGAAAGAAGTCCCGCAGACGTGGCGCTGCAGGCATGGGTTATTTTAGGAATGTTGCTAACTTAGCGTATAATAATAATTAGTTCCACTTATTTCCGCGGGACTTCTTTCGTGAAATGGACTTTATTGTATGTTTGTAAGTGTAGGTGTGTGAGTGTAAATATGGTATTAAGACAGGTATTACACCTCTGTCTAAACCTTCAGGGAGAACAGGCAGGAGAAAAGGTAAGCAAACAAAATATGAACCTGGTTGATAGGTACCACCGCGAACGTTCCCGGTCGATCACTTTTCGCCCTTATGCTCATAGTAATAAGGTTGAAAAGTGGTCGACCGGGAACTTTCGCGATGGTACATATCTTGGAATGGCCTTCGCTGGCCGTCCGACAGTGTTTTCAATGCCACCTAAATACTGTGGGGTGACCGCGTAACACACTATCAGTAGCAAGAGCTCCGAAAATAAAATGAAATGAAATCGTTTATTCTGTAAATAGGATATTGGAATCACTTTTACACGTCATAATAAAAAGAAGCTAGATTCGACATTTTCTATCTGACTACCCCTGAGAAGCAATGGCGAAACAAACTCAGGGGTCAGTCACCACTGTGTGGATCGCCCGGAGGACACGGTGGAGCATACGGTGGAGGTCTGCCCAGCTTGGGCGGAGCACCGCCGTGTCCTAACGCAGGCGATCGGCGGTGCATGGGAGGCCGTCACCTCCTTCTGCGAAGCAGTAATGCTTGTGAAGGAGGAGGCGGAACGCGTGAGAGAGAGGCAAGGTTCGCGACCTCGCGCCCCTAGTCGCCGCAGGAGACGCCCCGGGCGTCGAGAGTCGCAAGCCGATTTCCGGCCACCGTAGGCGCGGGCCTGCGGACGGTGAGCGATGGGTAGCTCACCGTCCGATAATGACCAGGCCCGGGTCGACGGCGCGTCGTATTCCACGCGCGCCTCAAAGAGTTGTCAGCACCAACTGACGGGGTCCGATAGGGCCAATGCCTGCCAGGGTTGCGAGTTTGTCCGAAAGGGATATCGTGGCCCTGGCACACAGGCAAATGAAGGAATACGGGTGGGTTTTAGTCAGTAAAAGTCTGACACGCCCTCCCGCTCAGCCCAGAGCGGGAGAAGTTATTTGATAATTTCCCACCCAAAAAAAAAAAAAAAAGGGGTCTGTCTCTTTTAAGTCCAGACATAATCTTGGTCAGATCATGTGAGGACTATGTGTCTGAAATGGTCTTTTGAAGAAAGAACCACACAGTGAGTGGACTTGTCCAATCAGTGCAAGCATTTGTCAGTAATCGTGCAGCTCAACTCCAAAGAAAGGACATGAGGGTAGGCCGCAAAAGTGCTCAAAAGTTTCATTTTGTCAGTTCAACAACATTCATTGCGTTATTTATGTTGTTGAGCAGACAAATTTTTATAACGTATGAACCAATGCAATGGATTGGCAACATACTTAAAATAGCAATCGCTTAGAATTCAAATTATTTTGTATGCTTTATTTACTAAGTTTTTTTTTTTGCTGAGTTCCTTTAACGATACTGAACCTACCCCTAAGCTATTGCACGCAATTTCTTTAACACCCTGTATATACCTACATAGGGATACATACCAACATAAACTCACGCCTTCTTCATATGGGGGTAGGCAAAAACTACAGAACAGGTTGTGTTCTGTAGTTTTTGCTATGATTTTATGTTGTGGAAAAACTCGAATCATTTTCCACGTCATGAAACCATAACCCATAACCATAACTTAAACCATACCCGCCTTATTACAAAACAAGATTTATATTTTGACATGGCTGAATCCATGGAGCCAGTTTTTGTAATAAGAACGTAACAGTGACTGAAATACCGTTCTATAAACAAAACTGAAAACTTAGTTCGGTGTTAGTTTTGTGTTTAGGAACTTTACTATAGTCGGAATAAAGTTCGAAATTCAATAATGGCTCCATGTTTTAAACCTGGGTCTGAAGATAAACCTTGTTTCGTAATAAGGGGTATAGCTTCAGAACATCACAGGAGGTTGACACTTTTACGCCATCTCCCCGTCATATGATAAACTAAAGTTCTACGTAAAACTTTAAAACAACGCCATCTCTTGATACGTGCTGCAAACAGATATCCTTCTCTGTGAGATAAAATTTGCCACTAGGTTGAGCCACTGTCCAACCAGAGTGAATTGTGTTTGGTTTTGAGAAAACATTCGTGGGTCAAAAGAAAAATGAAAGGAAACGAAAAGGAAGCATTTTTAATTTGTAAAGGAAACATTACAGTTCTTTGTAGGTAATTTTAAATCTAAATCGGCTGACGATGGTACCTAATTGGCGGGATTTTCGGTGGGAAATATTATTATCTTCCCGCCGCTTTTCCGGCGGAAAGCCACTTAGGGTAGCCCGCGAAATTCAAATTTTCTTTAGTTTTTTGCAATTTGCACGTCAGTATCAGTCACTATCAGGTTGTGTGTTGATCTAAATATGATTTTTCGGCCGTACCTACTAAATATTTATTTAAAGAATTATAATTAGTACTAGTGATCGCCAACTGGTCGAAATTCGACCTCCTCAAACTCAAAATCAAAACTCAAACTCAAACTCAAAGCATTTATTTCAATTAAACCATTGACAGGCACTTTTGAATTGTCAAGAAGTCGGTCAGTTACAAATATGAAGCTAGTTGCCCATTCCAAATAGTAGGTTCCTATGGAGAAGAACGGGCAAGAAACTCCACGGACACTCTTTTAAATTAAAATATTGGTACAAAATATTGGTTACATCATTCATATTGAAGTTAAAGATGTGAGAACGATGCAATACGTCAAAAGCGTCCGTGATAAAAAGATAACAATTCAAAACTAAAATAATTAAAAATAAGCCGTGGCAGCTAAGAGATGACCAGTCCCAACTAACAGCGCCCGTTCACGAACATGACGCATGGATCAGCACCATTCAGCTCAACCATTTTGAAGGGAGCTAAATGATCCAACACACACGCCACCATCAGCGAGACATCTGAGTGAGCATGACATACTCTCAGCCGCCAGGGTACATTTAAGTCAATGAAAGACATAATTACCCGGTAAATGGTAGCTCTATTGCACATAGTACTCACACCTGTGATATGCAATTATATAATACAAAGGATATTCGAGTTTATACAATGAAAAGATAGTCTTCCAATCTTCATCAGCTCCAACAGTATTTTCAAATGTTAATAAATTAGTTGTGGTTGTGGAGCTGGACCAGCATTGAGCCAAGCATTTCTATCAGCGATGTAATCCCCCAACCTATAATATGCCTGCTTGCATAGTGTGCGTTTTATACAAGATTTGAATTTCGTCTCATTCAGTTGAAGTATGACGGGAGGAATTTTATTATAACATTTTAAACAGTACCCCATGAAAGATAAGTCTACTTTTGCCAGTCTGAAACCTGGTTGAGCTAATAGATCCCTAATTCTAGTACTATAATTATGTCTTTCGCCTCTTTTACTAAAAAGATGTAAATTTTTTCTTACCTACATGATGTTTTCATAGATATATTGACAAGGCACCGTCATGATGTTAATATCCTTAAACAGTTCCCTAAGAGAATCGCGCCTGCGGAGATTATATATGGCTCTGATGGCTCTTTTCTGCAGAATAAAAATAGACTCGATGTCTGCAGCCCGTCCCCAAAGTAAAATACCGTAAGACATGATACTATGAAAGTAACTAAAATAGACTAGCCTCGCGGTATCTACATCAGTAAATTGACGGATTTTTCTGACAGCATATGCTGCTGAACTTAGCCGTCCTGCAAGAGATGTTAAATGAGGACCCCATTGAAGCCTAGAGTCGAGCGTGATCCCCAGGAAAACAGTTTTATCGACGAATTCTAGTTTCTCTTGATTCAATACTATCTCATAATCACTACTTTTTACATTTGGTAAAGAAAATCGTATGCACTTCGTTTTTTTTCCATTTAATACTAAATTATTGGCAGTGAACCAATTTTGGACCTGCAGTAAGGCGTTATTTACGTCATCAAAATTTGTAGCACGTCTATCTACCTTAAAAATCAAAGAAGTATCGTCAGCAAATAACACCATTTGTGGTTGATTATTTAATAAATGGAGTAGATCATTAATATACACTAAAAAGAGGAAAGGACCCAATATCGAGCCTTGAGGAACACCCATTTTTACTTTTAAACCGAGTGAATTGATACCATTTATTTGAACTAGCTGTTGTCTATCGTTTAAATAAGATTTTACTAAACTAAGCGCAAGTTTTCCAAGTCCGTAATGCTCAAGTTTCAATAGCAAGGTTTCGTTATCGACGCAATCAAATGCCTTGGAAAGGTCACAAAAGATTCCTATGGCATCTTGGGCCTCTTCCCACGCGTTAAAAATGTGTCTTAATAAGGTTACACCGGCGTCGGTCGTACAACGTCCTTCGGTGAAACCATACTGTTGATCGTGAAGGATTTTATTCGAGTTGAAATGATTGAGCATTTGATTAAGTATTACCTTTTCAAACACCTTGCTGAAAACCGGCAACACGGACACGGGTCTATAATTATTTGTGTCTTTACTGTCCCCGGATTTGAAAAGTGGTATTACTTTACTGTATTTCATTAAATCCGGGAAGACTCCTTGATCCACACACAAATTAAATATTAAGGCTAAGTAAGGCGTAATAGTCTCAATTATGGACGTACAGACTTTAATGGACATTCCCCAAAGATCTTCGGGATCTTCTTCCTATATTTACAATTCTATAACGCACTTACTAATTCCATGAATACTAATTCCATGCTATTATAAAGTACTTACTAATTCCATGGTATTAAAAAGTATTACTTATTCCATGCTCGAACTGGAATCTGTCACATATATAACTACAAGTCATGAGGCCCAGGTTACTATGTGTGTGTGTGTACACACGCATGATGTGCATACATTAATTTAATGTTTTTCTCATGCTTAACATATAAAAGTATTAGGTACTTATCTAGTTTTCTGCTCTCCACATAAACTTTAACTGTGCCAAACATACACCTCCGCCCGCGTAATTTTCGTAAAAAGGGGTAAGTACACACGGCTACACATCAAGCTATACATTTTCCAGTATACGCCGTAGCAAGAGTAACAATTGCTTATTCCGACTATGGTAAAGCTCCTAAACACAAAACTGACAACGTAGTAACGAACTAAGTTTTCAGTTTTGTAAAAAGAACGGCATTTCAATCACTGTTACGTTTTTATTACAAAAACTGGCTCCATGGTTTAAGCCATGTCAAAATATAAATCTTATTTTGTAATAAGGCGGAGAATGTCTTACGGTTAACGCACAAGTTCTACAAAAAGTTGCTCGTATAAATATGCGACATGCCCCGTGTAAACAGTGTCTAGATTATTAGAATGAACACGAGAAACATATGAGATGATTGTAATAATGGAGATTTAATCAAGTTGAAACATGATTTGCAGTGTTTTGGTATTTATTTTTAAATATAATAGAATAGTTATATTTATTTGCGAATAATGTAAGTATATACGGAAATCAGTTGATACAGTTGGGAGGAAACCATCAGAATGCAAATTTAGTACATTTAAAAAAAAATACAAAAATAAATTTCAACTTATTGGGTAAGTAATGTTGTACTTACAGTTTTTTTATAATTAATAGATAATTTTGTTAGCTGTTTTCATTGATGTATTAAATAGGAAGATATGGTACGCGCTCCTCGATGTGGACCGCATAAATTAGGGGAAAGGACACAATCGACCTACATTACTCCCGGTTCGCGGGGAATACCCGAATCGTAGTTTGTTTGCGAGTTGTTATGTGTACGTAACAGTGACAATTTTAGCCATCTCGTTCCCGCTATAGCCCGCGTAATATGTCTATCTATTTCGGTTGTGGAGCACATGGCATGACGCACGACATCGGGTTCAATTAATATTTACGTGATGTTAGAGTGGTCTATCTTCCTATTTAATACATCAATGGCTGTTTTCTACATTTTTGCGATCTTTATCTTTAAAATTGTTAGGTATTTTATTACAAATTCCAGGATAGATGCCATAGAGATAACATTTTTCTTAAGTAAAGAAGTTTAAGAATCCCGTGCACAAAGGATCTGATAATGAGCCCATTGACATCACGATGTCAACGGGCTCACAGATTTTACACATTTCAAATATAAAGGTAGAAATTTTACACAGGGTAGCGTGCTACCCTGTGTAAAATTTCTACCTTTATATTTGAAATTGTTATGGTTTACTTATTAAACAGAATTTTATACAGCGTGTCGCTTTAGTGGCGACGTTAATTTAATACACCTGTACGGTTTCGCGTTTTGTTTTTATGAAGATATTTTAATTTCATAAAACGTGATTATTTATTGATTTATTAACAATTTTCTAAAATAGCATTTTGGAGCAACCTGTACATAAAGAACTGTAGCGCAGAGGTCATTTACGGGGGTCACGTACATAAATATTTAAGTTATGAGTCTATGATACTCGAAATAAAATGATTATTATTATAACATCGCATCAATTAAATTAAAATGATAAACGTGCAAAGAGTAGGTGAATTGAAGGAAAGGTATACTCCATTTGAAATAAGATTAGACATTTAAATAAACTTTTTTTACAGTCCGTTCAACTGATTTTGACTTCTATTCCTAAGGCATAAGGATGGCATTAAAAGCAAAAACGTAGTAACAATACCAACTGTTTATTACAGCTGCCATATGTCATGCTACCAACGCAATAGAAGTCAACATCGGTTGAACGGACTGTAACAAAAGGTTTATTTAAATGTCTAATCTTATTTCAAACGCAGTGTAGAGTTTTATTATTTAGTTTCTTTTTTTTATGTACGATTTTTTTATCTTATTATATTTTTTTATGATTACTGGCCAATAGCCCTACCCGTGTGTTAAATTAATATCGCCATTGTGGCGGCACGTTGTATAAATATCTATATTTCTATTGCGAATAGGTAGGAAACATGTATAATAGTCTCTTCAAATAGTAGCTACTCTAAGGATGTGAAGATCAATAATTTATGAGACACTAAATCTAAAAACAGAAAACACCCAAACGATGGTAAGCAACCAATAGTGTAAAGAAAAATAAAATATATATTTATTCCATTTTTGGGTTAATAATAGTATTGCAGCACAGTTTAAAAAATGGCATTCTTTCATTCGTTCATATTGGCTTTATGTGATTTAACGTTCCGTTTCTCTAAATATTGATATTATAATAACATTTGAAATGCTTAAATATCAATACAAAAAATGCGTTACCGACTCGTAGACACACCTGTGTCATAAATTGTTAAAATTTAAAAAGTTAAAATAAAATATTGTTTCAACAGCTTAATACAAAAATTAAGCTGTTGAAACAACAGTTTATTGTTATATTCTTAGTAGTTACCACGTGTAAAGCACAGCTAAATGTTTGTTTTTGGATATGTGAAAAAAATCATGGCAGTAGTGGGTATATATTATAAGGAAATTAGAAGGAAAACTATCACGGCTTTACAAGTTAACGAGTAATAGTCGACCAACTTACATTTTCAGTTGAGAAGTGAACATGTTTTTCAACTACAATGTTAAGTTTGTATTTGGGACAAATTTATCCCAACTACGGAACCCTTCATTGTGCGTGGTCCGATACGCACTCGGCCGGTTTTTATTGTTTATAATTACCTAAAAACACCAAAGAAGCATAGCTTACGATGCTACCTAATGACTTTGCATAAGTGGTCGCAAAATATTATCGCAAATATTATGAAAATCGTAAACTTCGGTAAAATAGCGATGGCAGTCGATAACTTTGAGTGTCGAGACTACCTCAAACTCAAAGCATTTATTTCAATTAAACCATTGACAGGCACTTTTGAATTATCAAGAAGTCGGTCAGTTACAAATATGAAGCTAGTTGCCCATTCCAAATAGTAGGTTCCTATGGAGAAGAACGGGCAAGAAACTCCACGGACATTCTTTTAAATTAAAATATTGATACAAAATATTGGTTACATCATTCATATTGAAGTTAAACATGTGAGAACGATGCAATACGTCAGAAGCGTCCATGATAAAAAAATACCAATTCACAACAAAATAATTAAAAATAAGCCGTGGCAGCTAAGAGATGACCAGTCCCAACTGACAGCGCCCGTTCACGAACATGACGCATGGATCAGCACCATTCAGCTCAACCATTTTGAAGGGAGCTAAATGATCCAATACACACGCCACCATCAGCGAGACATCTGAGTGAGCATGACATACTCTCAGACGCCAGGGCACATTTATGTCAATGAAAGACATAATTACCCGGTAAATGGTAGCTCTATTGTACATAGTACTCACACCTGTGATATGCAATTATATTATATAATACAAAGGAGATTCGAGTGTACCAACTTAGGACTTTCCGACCGAATTTGGTCTTAAAGCGATGGCTACGTATGTCGAGCGAGACTGCAGCCCCTGCAATCTAGTTAGCCAATGCTGGACACAGATTTTGCAGTCTCCGTCGTCATGTTAAAATCTAGGTGTTGGTTATTCTAATTGACCGAGCAAGCGAAGCGTCTCCGGTTCAAGTCTGGCAAAATTTGCTTTTCCGTGTCAGTTTGTTGGCACTCCTCTACAGTTCATATTTTACAACCGATCTGCACGAAACTTGGTATACAGGTTGTACGAATTTTTGATTGGAGGGGTACTACCTCGAAAAAAGGGGGCTACTGGATATCTCCGCCTTATGAAATCCGATTTAAATGGTTCTTGTTTCATTTGAATGGTAGTAACTTTAAGTTGGTCTTGTAGACATTTGGTGAAGATCTGGTGGGGCGTGGTGATGAGCAAAATAGATCCTCAAAATGCAGTAATTTGCTTACTTTTAGATTTCCACAAGTGGAATCGGCCCTTTCACTACTAGGCAAGAATTGATGGAGCAGTTGGGACCACCTTCTCATCACAAAACTCTTGCAGCGTTACCACAGCAAATTAAAACCTATTAGTTAGTTTTTCTAGCTAGTGTACAAAATTTTACTTTACATATTTTTTTTCCGTAACCTACGCTGTCCCACTGCTGGGCAAAGGCCTCCCTCCACTCCTACATACTTTACCATGTTTTAAAAACAAAAAACATGGTAAATATTCCGTTTTAAATACCTACCTTTAGTGATATATTCATAATTGTTGCACAAAGTTTGTGCTTGCGTGGTCTGTTCGCAGAGCTACTAGTAAAATAATCTTTATTAATATACTGACAGGCGACGTAGAGTCTACACAAATAACACTCTTATACACAAGAGTTCCTTTTATAACGAGTCTTTGGTCAGCTGGACCCGCTCGCTACTGGACCCGCGGGTCCACTTGACCACATAATTTCTTTTCTGTATTTTTAATGGTTAACTGGACCCACATTCAACCTTAAAAAAAACATTTTATTATATTGTTTAAAGCTACCATGGCATTGGATACAGTCGAGCGCAAAATTGGTTAGTCAAAATATAATAAAACGCAATTCAATTTGGTTTAAACGTAAAATATTTTAGATTTTGATTGAGAATAATCTCAAAAAAAAACTAAAATATTTTTTAATTAGGTACTTACGTAGGTGTAAGTAAAATCAAGACATACCATTTTATAACGAGAATATTATGAAATACTCAAAAATAACACAGAAAAAAATAGGTACTATTTAAAAATCACAGACTGATAAAAGGATATTCATGTATAAAACTATACAAATCAACGTAGAAGTTGCATAAATCAACTACTAGCGGTGCTCTTGCACTTAATTTAGGTATTATTACAGTAAAAATATTTAGTGTTAGTGAATGAGTGTGGTGCGTAAGTGTAAATAACTAATTAAATAATCACAGACAGATTTTAAGTCATAAAAATAAAACTGAAAGTTTCGGCTTTACTCCGTAACTGTACTAATAATGAAATTGGGCAGTGGGCCCAGTCGACCTATTAAAAATGTGATTGGGTTGAGTGATCCCGCGGGTCCAGTTGACCAAAGACTTTATAACGAAAAAAAAATATTTACCTCTTTACACAAAGTTAGGGGTTACTTTCCCAAAAATAAAAAAAAACATTGTACTTAATTATTTAAAATTATTGTTTTTTATTTCAAGATCATTAAGTTGTACCCGTCGCGCGTTACGATTCTTCCGTACCGTACAAACGTTAATACCCCCTGAACACCCATCCCACTCACCCATTTTATTTGGTTAGACCGTACGTATTTGTGTCAAGTCCCAAGTTTGTAGGCCTAAGAAATAAGATATTTCATTTATACGAAGTCCCTCCCGCTTTTACTCCCTTAAAAGGTTGATTTTCGCTAAAAACGAAGTCCCTTTTTGCAATTTCAGTGTCGGGTTTTTTTCGCGACCATAATAAATCGCTCCGCCCACCGAATATTAGGTAATCGATACATCTATTTTTTACAGGAATAATAAAAAAAAATGTTATATGCGTCTCAGCAAGGGTAGATCGTAAGATAGACATTTATTTATAACTACATCAAAAAAAGTTTTTTTTTTTAAGTTATTGACAAAAATCATGTTACTGAAATTAAAGGGCAAAAGTATAGTATGCAACGCATCATTACCATATTTTTCGCGTGTAAACGCAACGATATCTTAGTCAATATTAATGTGTGTGAACAAAATATTGACCGTGCGCTCTCAGTCGTCAATCACTAGGGATTAATAATACATTCATTATTACGTTTGGTGCCGGGCGTAAAGAATAGCACCATCCCATTTCTTCCCGTGGGTGTCGTAAAAGCCGACTAAGGGACTTATTATAGAATTGGCAGCAGCGTCCTCTATGCATTTTTTAAAACCATATTGCGATCGCCAACTCAACTGCCACGCGTGGCGATTATGGCAAACCCCCCCCTTTGGGATCATCACAATATTTTATTGTAAAACCGCTTACTTCAAAAATATTAACTACAAGATACAGTGAACGACGTTACGATTTTGCATAAATAACTAACATGTTTGGTACGACATTCTATATATAAAACTAACACACGAATATAATGGTAATCGTCGGTTACCGAAAAAGTTAATGATTGCATAATCTGTAATAACTTGATATGATAATATGCGTGCAAAAAGTTTAGATTTTAAGGGAATAATAATTATTATGTTCATTACGGTACTATTGAAATTATTGTACTTTTATATTGGATCAATAATAGTACTTTTATACATAGAAAAAATAAGATAAAATAGCATATTTTTGAAAAAACTTAGAGTATTTTGCTAAATAAAAGCTACTACTCAATAAACGAGTATCTAAGTGATAGACATATACCGCCTTATTTCAAAACAAGATTTATGTTTTGACATGGCCTAAACCATGGAGCCATTTTATGTAATAAGAACGTAACAGTGATTGAAATACAGTTCTTTATACAAAACTGAAAACTTAGTTCGGTACTAAGTTGTCAGTTTTGTGTTTAGCAACTTATATAGTCGGAATAAAGTTCGAAATTCAATAATGGCTCCATGTTTTAAACCTGGGTCTAAAGATAAACCTTGTTTTGGAATAAGGGGGTTTAAGTCATAACTTTAAATTTTACTTGTTTTTATTAATTAATAGTACCTATATGCTTCCTCTCTCCTAACTCACTTATTTTGCTGTGCCCGACAGGGTCCGTATGATCTAATTATAAGTTTACCACCTATGAATATCTACATGTGGAATGCAATAAAAGAATTGAGTATTGAGTAGTACAAAAAAAAAATACGTTAGGTAATAATATACTCTAAACACCGAATATGCAATATAACGAAAACTGTCGTAGTACCATATTATTCGGTGGAGGGAGCGAAATATGTATAAATTACAGGATTATATTCTGACGGTTTTTTTGGTTGGTAGGTAAATTATCAAATAACTTCTCCAGATCTGGGAGCCACTTTACGGACTGTGGAACCACCTTAATATGCGCTTTTGTTTTAAATCACTCTGTCCTTAATTGAAGTTTCTAACTTTAGCAGTTTGGGAAGTTTTACAAACATAGGTACCTGTTCAGATTTCCTGCAAGCGAGGCTGACGCAAGGCTGTCATGGCCCAGTGAGTATATTTCGTTCCATTAGCCTTAAAGAAGTAAAGACGGAAATGAATACTATCTTACATACTTTACTTAAATTCAAGAAATTTCAGTATTAAATAGTAACGCGTATTTTTAACCGACTTCCAAAAAGGAGGAGGTTATATGTTCGGCTGTTTTTTTTTTTTTTAATTATGATTGTTCACCGATTGCTCCGTCATATGGACCGATTTTGAAAATTCTTCATTTTGTTTGAAAGGGTATGTATGGTCCTGAGGTGGGCCATTGTCACCAAGTCACAATCTGATGAGGGGATCCTATGGAAATCGAGGGCAATCCTCAAATTTTATAGGCACACCTATATCGATTTCAGTATTTTTTATAGTAACTCATGCATTCGCATTCGGAAAGCACCGTTTGGTGAAGTGGAACTGATGATGAAGACCACAGATGGCCACCGGAACTACTTAATAATAAGTATTTCACTGTTGCGATTCGATTAGAATATGGTTGCTAAGCAATTTATGCTCATCACAATGCATAGGATGAAGTCACCATCAGTTCTCCTGGTTCTTACCAGGAGAATTCCTCAACTATTAACGCCCCTGCATCGGGTAAAGCAATATTTTGTAAAAGGTGATGAGCAGTTGAAATTAGCCTATTGTAACTTCGATACTTAAATGCAAATTGACCCACGAAAAAAGTGAAAAATAAAAAAAACTTTTTACAAAAAAAATAAAACAGAATTCCAATAAAAAAACGTTTTTTTATTACTTTATTACTTATCTCAATTTTGATCTTCAATCGGCTCAAGATCACCTGATGTTGTAGAGGATAATCATCTTTAATTTACTCTCTTAATTAATTAACGGACACACACAATCCCCCTTATTACAAAACAAGGTTTATCTTCAGACCCATGTTTAAAACATGGAGCAATTATTGAATTTTGAACTTTATTCCGAATACGGTAAAGTTCCTAAACATAAAACTGACAACTTAGTACCGAACTAAGTTTTCAGTTTTGTATAAATAACGGTATTTCAATCACAGTTACGTTCTTATTACAAAAACTAGCTCCATGGTTTAAGCCATGTCAAAATATAAATCTTGTTTTGTAATAATTATGTGTTTATTATTCTAGCGTATGGCACTCGTGGGTTGCAGCTGAAAATCAGCGTCAGGTGGTGCCTGTGTTGTCATCTGACATTATGCTGAGCTGAGGCCCTTTTGGCATTATAATTTTTTGTTTTTCTGTTATTTATAGTTTTTAAGATGTATTTTTTGCTGTAATGCCAATAAACGCATTTTTCTTTCTTTCTAATTTCGGTAGTATAAGCAACTATGCATACAGTATGTGTATGTACGTGTGTGTATGTTGTACCAATGATTCCATGTTTACATTAACTTATTAAATATAATGCCAATAAGAATACACAGTTACGTGAGCAAAGCCGATGGCTCAGCTAGTTCTAAATAAATCTACAAGGTCTAAGACCGAAAATAATAATTTTAGCATACTTACGAAGAACAGAAACCGTGCTATTTTAGGCAAAATCATGTCTTTATCGACAGAAATAATACTAACAACCTATTAAATGAACTTCACAGAAAGAGGACGGCCGTCCCCGGCAGTGCAGGGAACAATTTATGCTGTGGTTATGTATTAAATAAAGAGACAGGATATTTTTAACAAAAATGGTCGATTTTTCAGTCACAAGCACCCTAATTGTGTAACACAGTTTGAATCCGAATCGGAATGATTTTGAAGTATATTGCTAATCCATTGCTTCATAATTATGTTAGAAAAAATTGTCTGCTCAACAACGTAAATAACGCAATTAATGTTGTTGAACTGTCAAATTGAAACCGATTCCTACTGATAGTGTGTTACGCAATTAGCCCGCAGTTAACTTAAAGCTGAGGAAAAAATATTGCGGTTTGACAGCTTTTGTAAGGAAAATAATTATGTCAAACTGTAATATTTAATCTTCAGAGATTTGCTGGGTTAGATAATGTTTAAGTTTCTATTTCATGGGACCTACTTTAAACCGAAATGTGGATGTACTATAGGTACACGTCTGCCTAACCCATCGAGCATAGGCGTAATAATATGTTTATAAACGATAACTAACCGCAAAAAAATGGCAGATTTTTTTTGCGCTTAGTTAAACTTGCAGTTTACAATTGTTTTGGCGGGAGCGAAGCGGACCGAGTTTGCGCGGGGAGCTCACCCCTGTGGGGAGGGAGGCTCGCAATCAGTGTCCCACCCGACTTTGGACCATCCATACATTCGCTCGAAGAAAAAGTTCGTATTTCGCGCTTCACGATGAGGCCTAGTCGAAGTTTTACCCACGTTCACGACTACCGCTGCCCGTAAGTGTTTTTATTACCAGTACTTAATGTTTTGATTTTACGTTGTACACGTTCCGTTATGGTAGCCTGTTCTATTTTTAAACCTTTCCCCTAACGAGTTGTTGTGATTATTTTGTTGAAGGGTTTACCTAATAGACAGTGATTGTTTATAAGTGGTTTAATATTGGTATTAATGTGTCGATTAGGTGATTTTTGACGGAATCGTACAATGACGTCATAACGGCTTGTAGGTACTTAGAGTTATACATAATTCTTTAACAAGAATGTTATCGTTGGTTTGATGGATAGTTCGTGCGTCAATCGCACGTCAGTGGTTACACTTATCGTTACTACTGATGAGCGGTTGACTGTACAATAATATCAACTCATTGTTGCCACTTGTCAATTATCCGTTATGATTTTTGGAATACCATTAGTTTTACAGATAAATTACTTTTCTTTAGTGAATTATTTTAAATAATTATAGGTACTATTTATTTCCTATTATTTGCAGTTTACTACTCGGAGCAGGTTTTCTTTAGGTTGTCTGGTTTATTTTGATTGGGTAGTTCTGAACTTAGAAGAAACGTTTCGATGCTTCGACCTTTAAATGGTTTCTCAGTTCGCCACCGTGGTTTGAAGATGACATTAAGTATTACATTTTATCAAGCATGTTTGGAAATTCGAGCATTATTTTATTTATTTTACAACCTTCTTCGAGATAAATCAATCAAAATTGCTGTACTGGCCAAATACATGCGAGCAGCGGCCACCAAAAGTTGTATGAAAATCCATGTGAGGAGGACCAAGGAGGTAACTTATCAAAGGTTTTATTTCGTTTTCGCACTGGCTTGCAAATAGAAAGCTGTTTATTGAAAAAAAAAACAAATGAACACATTGGCGCGTAAAAAAATATCGTTGTTCGTCGTTGAATCTGGAATTTATAAATAATTTACTTTGTTTGAATTTCCGCGCATTATTTGAGAAAGCACAAGCATTGGCCGCAACCAGGCATTGATGGACTCACGTATGAGTGACTCTGCTTCGCCTTGGCCCACATTTTCATGTTCGTACATCAATGCCCCTGTTGCAGGCCGCTGCAGTAATGTAGTATTTTACATAATTATTAGCAATACAATATTTGGAAAACAATTTTGTAAAACAAAAAACGAGCGAGCCTCACAGTAGTCGCTTAAGAAGTGTACTTACATCTGACATGTCCACCTTGGTAATAAGCAACTGAGTAGCGACAAAAATGACCCCCTCTACTTACCTACAATCTATATAGTACTTACTAATTCCATGAGTGTATGTGTGTCATTTCAACATTTATATCTGTAATGTTCTTATACAGCTTGCAGCTACAGTGGCGACATTAATTTAATACAGTTTCGCCTTTACGTTTTACGAAAATATTTTAATTTCATTAATCATTATTATTTATTGAATTATTTACAATTGTCTTAAATAGCATCTTGGAGCAACCTGTACTTAAGACGCTGACAACAGGTAAACCGCTGTCACTGTCAGACTGCATACAAAAGAAAGAGAAGCGTGATGACACAACGCTTGTAATTTATTGCAAAATATGAAGTAATTATTTATTTACTCAAAAATTAATTGAGTAATCGAAAATAAAAAACAACCAAGTTCTGCATACAAATAAGACGTTTTTTTTATTAATTAAATACCAACCGTACGTTGATATTTAATACAGATATTAATATTGAAACTCAAAGTAAAGGGTTAGTTTACCGTTAATAATTATTCGAACTGATTGAGTTACTTATAAAATAAATCTTCTCAAAGTAAAAGGTTAGTTAACCGTTAATTTGTATCGAGATTTTTTTTCTAAACGTGTTTTGATAAGAAACAAGTTCTGAGAAATATGTTCAAGAACAACATATATTTTTTCCGCTACCACCAATTATACAACGTGTCTTTTTTGATATCCCATAACTCTAGGGTATGATTGAGGCCATATCAAAGAATCAACTGGCGTATGAGTTATGTTCCAATCCTTCGTTATTTTTTTTTTTCATTTTTCATACAAAATAATTTGGCAAAGTCACTATTATTAATGTAAAACACCCTTACGTGAAATATGACAACGTCGACAGGTAGCTTTCCCTTCACTAGCTGCCGCCGGGAAGCCCCGATACCAACATACCTACATATTTTATTTTACTATTTATTTTACTACACTACTGCGAAGTTTGGCAACCTCGCAAAAGTAAAGATTCGTCATACTGGTGACAATTTTTGACCTAATTTAATTATGATTGATGATATCTCCGAAACGATGCATTTTTGGACCACCTATTCTAGGAGTTTTAGTATTATTTTTACCTACAGAATATAACCCTAGAGTTATGGGATATCAAAAAAAACAGGTTGTATAGATTTGGCAATTTTTTTGTTTAAGACAAGCCTACTTTTATCATTTGCCTCTTGTCAGCGCCTTAAAGAACTGTAGCACAGCGGTCACATTAGCCGGGGTCATGGATAATAACATCGAATCAATTAAATTAAAACAAATAACGTGCAAGGAGTAGACGAATTGAAGGAAAGAGAGAGCTTTATTATTTAGTTTGTCTGATTTTTTTTTATTTTTCAATTTATAATTATTTATGTTAATATAATATATAAAAAAAATACAAAATATAAAAAAAAAGTATGATTACTGGCCACTAGCCCTACCAGTGTGTCAAATTAATGTCGCCACGCGTAGCGGCACGCTGTATAATAAAGATTATTCTATTCTTCACTAATTCCAAGCTATTAAAAAAATACTTACTTATTCCATGCTCAAGTTGTCACTTCCTGTTACACACTTTCGTCCCTTTTCACGAAATCACTCCCACAGAAAGCGAGAGGAAAGAATATGTTATCAAAAATGTAGAACTGCCTTACTTTTTGGAAATAAAAACACGTTTGGACTGGACTTGTGGGACTTATTATACTTTACCCTCTTATTTTCTCATAAACTTAACATCACTCCTGTGATTCCCGAAGTCTGACAGTGACCGCGGTTTAGCTGCTGTCAGCGTCTTAAGGCTCTACAGACTGGTGCGATATCGCGGGCATGACAGGCAGTGACAAAGAAATTGTGCTATTAGTGTCGCGTCGCGTCAGTCTGCGCAAGCCTTTAATCGAAGCAAGACGACGACGTTTAAGACCAAATCTGAAATCGCGAAAATAAAACAGCTGTTTCCTACATTTTGACGAGTTATTCGAACATAAATGTAGGGAACAGCTGATTCTACAACAAGACAACACCCATTCCGCCCTTCTGTACAATGACCCCTTAAGAGGTTGTGCGTTAATTCCGGACAAACACATAACACATATTTTTAAAACATGCATTATAATTTTATAATATTGAATCAATTCAAGTTAAAATGATAACAATTTTAATTAATAAAAAACTAATTACTATAAAATCAAAATTGTGTGTCAGACAGACAATTTTTCTTTTTCGTTTTAAGGTTTTTAAAAACTGACAATTTTTGCAGCTTTCTCTGTACCCATGCTGTGCCCAGTTTATTTCGTACGACAGAATGAATAAATCGAAATAAAGATAAAATAGATCAGCCATGTTTTTGATTATCTAAAGTACCTACATACATCTTTTATGGGGTACTGTGTTAAATGTTACAACAAAATATTTTGTGATATTCAATGAAAGAAAATTTAAAACTCATATTAAAAGTACACTTTGTAAACAAGCATTACAAATTAGAGGATTATATCCAAGATAAAAACGCTTGGAAACATGCTGGCCCAGCTCCATAGGACAATCTATAGTCTAGACAAAATCTAACTGATTGCTATAATTTATTATTTTTATAACATTTATTTTGCATTCTGTGATTATCTTAAAACACACACACTGATATTTTTTTTTATTTACAATGTTTGTAAATATGTGAGTATCTATCACATAATTAATTTATCTGTCATTGCTTCATTATTAATTCTTTTTAGCTATTGTGGTATAGCAGTTTTATTCTAGGTGCATCGTCTTTACATAATATAATTATATGATTGATGTACCTAAGTATACAAAATATTGTAAAACATTTTAAAAGTGTAACGGTGGAGTTTCTTGCCCATTCTTCTCCATACGAAGCTACCTTTTAGAAGGGGCGACAGAATCAATTCTATTTTATTTGTAAATTTTGACGTTCAAAAGTGCCATTTATGTGCCTATTTGAAATAAATAATTTGACTTTGACTTTGACTTTGAAATGTCAAAAACAGTCTTTCAATGAATAACCTAAACTAAAAAAAAAAACATAAATAACAAAAAAAAACGTGTTTAAAATAATTTAAACTGTTTGTTTTATAAAATAAAGAAATAAAACTATATTTTTCTAACCCTAATCTACACTACACTTCTAAAGTACACTTTGTAATCAAGCATATTACAAATTAGAGGATTACTAAGATCTAGGGAATTAGAGGATTATTATCCCGCTGATGCTTTAAAAAAATGCTGGTCCAGCTTCCCTATGACAATTATATAATTAATGTACCTATACAAAATATTGTACCTACAACATTTTAAAAGAGTAAGTGTTCGGCACTCGACAACTGCCCGGGAAATTATTTGAAATAAAACAAATAAGTAGTTCCAACCGAGTACCAAAAATTTATTTTGTTAAAAATCCTATATGATAATAGCGGAGACTCTTGACACCGCGATTCAGCGAGGCACCCAAATGGTACAACGCCATCTATCGAGCGTTGAGGAAGCTCGCGATCGAACAGTAAGGGTGTAGTTTCTTGTCATTCTTCTCCATACGAAACTACCTTTTGGAAGGGGCAACTAGACTCAATTCCATTTTTTGTAAACTTTGACGTAAATAATTATAAATAAGTAACAATGAATTGCTAGATATTTTGCTAAGCGCAAAACTCGAAAACAGCTGAACCGATTTGGCTAATTATATTTAAAATGTAGATTATTTTTCAAATAAGGTTCTGATAAAGAAAAAGGCAAAATTCGTAAATTGAAAACAATATTGAAATTTGCACGGGAACGGTAAAAATGGGATAGGCGCGGGCAACGTCGCGGGGCGTCAGCTAGTAAATAATTTGACTTTGACAAGTAATAAATTCCCTTCATACATCACGCGCTAGGCATTTTACTTCGTATCTCTTACGGCCTGGGCCTGCAGTCTCGACATACATAGCGATCGCTTTACGACCGAATTCGGTCGCAAAGTCATAATAGAGTCCCTAGACGGTCAAAAATGCTTGACATATTTTCGTGCTTATCAAGCAATTTTGAATTCAGTCGTAAAGCGATCGCTATCTATGTCGAGACTGCAGGGCCTGGCCACAGTCTCTGGCGGTGCGTGGCGCGGTGCGGCGCGCGGCGTGAGGCGCGGCGGGCGGCGCGATTTGCGGCGGTAAGCTCGACTTATAGTTGCGACCGCGGTGGCGTCAGCGGTGGAAGGATTTAGAGAACGGCTAAGCTATTAAAATGGCCCTACCAATCTATGAAATGAAACTGCCGTATCTAAATTACTTGTAAAAAATACGTAATAAATACTGACCACTACTACCAGGTCATTGTTGTTCTATATCGACCCACAATTTTTTTATAACATGCCTATATTTTTTGATGTGGATGTTTTGACATCAATATCTACTCTGCTGGTCTACTCAGTATTTCACTAATAAATTGTTCCGTATCCATTATTTTAATAAGCTCAACGCGCGATAAAAACAAAATTATTTGTTTCGGTCGTGCGGTGCCTGCATGCGTCCACCGCTGCCGCCGCGCGCGCCGCTCTGAGCTGTGGCCGCCTCAATACTCGCTAGTACATTTGTGTCACGCGCACACCGCGCAGCCCGTCGCCGCCGCGTGCCGCGCGACGCTCACCGCGCCGCAGGTCGCGCCGCCGTCCGCGTCGCCGGTAGCTGTGGCATACTTCATAGGTTGTCTACCATTTGTTTTCGCCGCTCACCGTTTGCCGCGCCTCACGCCGCGCCGCTCTTGGCTGTGTCCAGGGGGTTAGAGATTGTATAAGCATTTGCCGTGCGCTCGGTCTAGCGCACTAGGAATCTTCTTTACAGCGAAAATAAGTCATAATAGTTTAGCAAAGAGTTTAAATTGTTTCGTCATAATTTCGTTAGTCTTGAATAGTTATGTACTTAAATCAGATGTATTAAACATTTTCTTTTTAAATCTAATAAAATCTGGTGGTTCAGAGCACGAGTGCACTTAAGAGACAGCCGCACCTGCTTGTACGAAACCACCAAACATAATACTCAATTAGAGCTTTCACCTGTCTGGACACCTCGACCAGCTCTTGCCTAGCGCTCCCACCAGTAACATCTGTCAAATATCTAGGCGTGATGATCGATGATGGACTGAAATAGAACAAGCATATAGAGACAACAGCAAGTAAAGGTTTACACTGCACTTTGTCAGTCCATCATTGGCTATTGTAGCTTGGGGCGGATCGGCCAAAACTAAATTGCTCGAGTTGGAGCGTGGGCAAAGGGCAGTAAATAAGGTTATGTTGCAAAAGCCCTTTCGCTATCCGACTCATCAGCTTTACACCGAGCTCAAACTTTTAACTGTGAGACAGCTATTTGTACTTAGAACCACTCTCTGGAAACATAACCAAATACCACTACCAGACTCAAATAAACGCGGCCAAAGAATAGTTTGCCCAATCCGTTAGGTAGTTCTATGACTAGTCATAGAAGTACCTTCGCCAGAAGACAGTTGTATGTGCTGAGCTCACTTGTTTATAAAAATATTAATAAGACCCCACAAATTGCAAGGTTAAGCAAACACGAGGTTAAGGCTAAGCTGAAGACCATGCAATCCCTCCTAGACTACGCTCAAACTGAGGAACTACTCGTACTAACCACTCTGATATAACTCGCAATGATCCACCGACATCTTTATTATAACAAAAGACACCAAGCTCGTACTAACTCAAACACACTCTTACACTAGACACCACCACATTCACATATTAGGCTCCTCATATCACACTCACGCAACACAAAATACACACTTTTCCCACTCACACACTCACATAACGCAAGCCAAATACACGATTCCCATTCACACTTACAGAATCAACCACACATTCATTTAACTTTATTTATTTTTTACTTTTATTTTGTTTATCATTTTTTTTTTTTAAATCACTACATAATAATATAGTCTTTTTGTATAATATCAGCTAACTAGCTCTTAATTTTAGACTTTATAATGTCCAAGTGGCAGTGGAACATTTAGGAGTTGATTTCAACTTTTGTGCGCCTTTAATTATTGTGAACTTTAGCTAGATATTAAGAATATTGTAAAGACTTGATTATATTAGTGGATGCTTACAATATAAATCAACCAGCAGTACATTTTTAATTTATAATATACACTTTTGACCACGGCATCCCTCATGGGGTGTAATGGTGTCGTATATTATACAGGGTGGCGATTTAGTCACCTGCATCCGTCAAAGGGGTGATTCTACCAGTCATACAAAAAAAAACTATGAAACTCCAAGCCTATACGTAAAAAAACACCGGCCAAGTGCGTGTCGGACCACGCACAATGAAGGGTTCCGTAGTTGGGATGAATTTATCCCAAGAACAAACTTAACATTGTAGTTGAAAAACATGATCCCCATACATTCAAACTGCAAATGTAAGTTTGTACGCACAATATTGAGTGATTTACCATGTTAATTTAAGAACACAGACTTCTTGTAAGTTGTCTGTAATCTATAAGTAAAGAACTATTTTCTGTATTTTTATCAAAATTTTAGGCTCAGTAGTTTCGGAGTTAAAGGGGGAATGGTTTTTTTCATCTATTTTCTTAAATAATTTCAAAAGCATGTATTTTAAAATTATAAAAAAATATATATATAAAATCCTTAAAACAAGCCCTTTCATTTGATATTAATTTATTTACGTAACACGTCCGTGTTTGGGTCACAGAAGTTCATATGTGTACCAAGTTTCAACTTAATCGGTCCATTAGATTCAGAGCAAATCAGCTGTGACAGACGGACAGACAGACACACGAGTGATCCTATAAGGGTTCCTTTTTTCCGTTTAAGGGTAGAACCCTAAAATAAACATACATGCATCGAAATAGTCTGTCTACTGTTTTATAGGAACCTGTTCTTTTTTGCCCCCAGTCGGATATGCGTTTCATAGCGAAATGTTGTGCATGACGGGTAAAATCACCCCCTTGACGGATGTAGGTAACTAAATCGCGCCGATTCCCGGCCACCGTAGGCGCGGGCTTGCGGACGGTGAGCGATGGGTAGCTCGCCGTCCGATAAGGACCAGGCCCGGGTCGACGGCGCGTTGTGTTCCACGCGCGCCTCAAAGAGACGTCAGCACCAATTGACGGGGTCCGAAAGGGCCAATGCCTGCCAGGGTTACGAGCCTGTCCGAAAGGGATATCGTGACTCTGGCACACAGGCATCTGAAGGAACACGGTGGGTTTTAGTCAGTAAAAGTCTGACACTCGCTCTCGCTCCGCCCAGAGCGGGAGAAGTTATTTGATGATTTCCCACCAATAAAAAAAAAAAAAAAAGCTAACTAAATCGCAACTCTGTATGCAAACATCCGTGTAGGTATAAGTACCTATAACTACCTTACCAAATAAGGACGAGAATGCGGCAATAAATGAAAACTCTAGCAATACTAGTGCAAAGAAGTATTTTTAAACCATCAAATACTTAGGTACCTAAATCCAAACATTAAAATATATAAAAAAAACTTATTCACAATTAACGTCCCAGCATCAGGAAAAAACAATATTTTGTAAAAGGTGATGCTATTGTAACTTAGATAAATTTGAACTTATTATAAAAACTTATAAAAATTAAAACTTACAATAGCCTAATGTCAACTGCTCATCATCACCTTTTATAAAATATTGCTTTTCCCGATGCTGGGACGTTAATTGTTGAGGATTTCTCCTTGTGAGAACCAGGTGAACTGCCACTCACCATATGCATTGTAACGACGATAAATTGCTTAGCAACCATATTAAAGTACCTTAAAGGCTACTAGGCAACCCGTTAAATACTTATTATTATGTTGTTTTGTTGTCCATCTGTGGTCTTCATCATCAGTTCCACTTCACCAAATGGTGATTTCCGGGAACAAATGCACGAGTTGTTATAAAAAATACTCAAAACGCTATAGGTTAGCCTATAGGATTCCCATGGAATTCCCTCAGCAGATTCTGATTTGGTGGCAATGGGACCACCTCGAGAGCATATTCTTTCAAACAAAAAAAGAATGTTCAAAATCAGTCCATAGTCGACGAAGAAATCGGTGAACAAACATACAGCCGAACATAATTATAACCTCCTCCTTTTTTGAAGTCAGTTAAAAAAGTTAGCAGTTTTAGTAGTAGTAAGTTATTTAGTTAAGTTTAATATAAAATGTATGTATTAGATCAAAAAGATATTGACTGAAAATAAAAACCCGGCTGAATAAAACCGACTTGGTGAAAAACATTGTTTTCATAAACTTTATTTTGAGTAGGTATATTTTAAAGTAAGTAAGTAAGAAAAGTAGATTACGCACCTTGCTAAAGTGAGTAATTATTAATGCACTCGTGCTAATTTAGTGCCCTCGCTCACGCTCGGGCAACAACATAAAGGCTTCTGCATGCTGGTGCGACACGCGACGCGAGACAAAGGCCCCGCGTGTCGCACGACGAGCGGTACCTTTATGTCGCGCGACATGTCGCGCCCGTATGTAGAAGCCTTAACACTCGTGCATTAATAACTCACTTTGCGCTCGGTGCAACAATCTACTATTTCTAATAATCTAAATAGTAGTGATGGGTCGACTATGGGTTTAGCTAAAGATAATAAATATGTCTAGATAGACGTCAAAGCTGTGAACTCTATTCTATTTTATTTTTGTTGTATGGCAAGCAAAGCCGGTGTCGACTATTCTGCCACTGTCTAAAGTGAGTTGAGAAAGCAAGTGTGCATGAAAAAAAAAGAAAAGAAAAACAATTAGATGTTAAAGAAAAAAAAAAGTCGCACTATAGAATAACGCAATGACAGCACAATGACGTGGCGCGAATGTATCCGCAAACAAAGGGGTACTTATTTTTATTATTATATTATTTTTCTTTATCTATGATCCTATTAATTGTTTGCTGCACCGTACGACGTCATACGTCGGCGCCGGCTGTCGCTGAAAACTAGCGCTGGGGCTCTGTCTTGCATAGGGTCGCAGTATAATGCTGAGCTATAGCCGTTTTGCGTGGATGTGACGCATGTTTCCCCCAACCTTTTCTTATTTTTGTGTTTATGTTCTTTGTTGCGTCATGTTTACCGCAAATAAACGTATTTTCTTTCTTTCTTTCTTTCTTTCTAATTGTGTACACTCGGCTACGAATGAGCTATACATTTCCAGTATACGTTAACCTATTAGTAGCTTAAACTGGAAATGTATAGCTTGGCGTGTAGCCGTGTGTACCACCTATCAGTAGCATTTTGACAGTTCAACAATGTTCATTGCGTTATTTACGTTGTCGAGCAAACAAATTTTTATGAAGAAATGGATTAGCAATCGAAATCTAAGTAAATGAAAGTGAAAAGCCATTTATTCAAACTAGCCTAAAAATCAGCACTTTTCGAACGTTAAAATTACATAAGACAGTCCCCCAAAAACGACCGCCCTTCACCATTCCCTGGTGCTTTAGCTGGGAAGAAGAAGTGGCGCAACAAACTCCGCAGCAGCACAGATGTCTGTTCAGTTAGACAACTTGATTCTATGCAATAGTAGGTAGGTATGTTAAATAATTTACATTACGCAACACAAAACACTAAATTAAATTATTTACCATATTATGTTAGCTAGCACACGATACTATGGGGGGAAACTCCGCTGCCGGGAGAAATCACGGCTCAGCGGACAGAGCTCCGGGGGGATGTCATGGCGGGATCTCATGGCGGCATGGAGAATGCGTTTGTCGCAACCTAGCGCTGGGTACGCCACAATTGTGGCGATAAGTGGGTCTTTGAGGAGTGGCTAGAGAAGCGCCACGGCGTCCTCACCTTCCGCCTAATGCAGGTCCTCACCGGACATGGTTGTTTCGGGAGGTTCCTGTTCAGGATAAAGCGGGAGAAACCGCCCGGGTGTCACCACTATGTGGATCGCCCGGAGGACACGGTGGAGCATACGGTGGAGGTCTGCCCGGCTTGAGCGGAGCACCGCCGTGTCCTCACGGAGGCGATCGGCGGTGGCGATCTCTCGCGTCCGGCCCTGGTTCAGGCCATGGTTCGGAGCGAGAGTGCATGGGAGGCCGTCACTTCCTTCTGTGAAGCAGTAATGCTAGCGAAGGAGGAAGCGGAACGCGTGAGGGAGAGGCAAGGTTCGCGCCCTCGCGCCCCTAGTCGCCGCAGGAGACGCCCCGGGCGTCGGGAGTCGCAAGCCGATTTACGGCCACCGTAGGCGCGGGCTTGCGGACGGTGAGCGATGGGTAGCTCGCCGTCCGATAAAGACCAGGCCCGGGTCGACGGGCGTTGTGTTTCACGCGCGCTTTAAAGAGATGTCAGCACCAACTGACGGGGTCTATTAGGACCAATTCCTGCCAGGGTTGCGAGTTTGTCCGATAGGAATATCGTGGCCCTGGCACATAGGCAATGGAGGGAACACGGGTAGGTTTTAGTCAGTAAAAGTCTGACACACCCTCCCGCTCCGCGCAGAGCGGGAGAAGTTATATAAGCATTTCCCACCCAAAAAAAAAAAAAATACATGATACTATAACTAGGTATACCAATGTACTTCAAAATCATCAAATGTTGATTATAAATGTGTTATCCAAATAGGGTGCCGAACACATTCACACGATAAATACACTACACGAAGGTGTAGCACTAATGCCTATCATTTAATTTCCGACATTCAAACGGCAGAACTTCAGTAAATTTTCCATTTCACTTACTTCCTGGGAGAAAGCAAACTTATCAAGCTGAAGTAATAACTAATGTTTGGGAAATAAGATACAAAATGATTGGGCTGGTTTATAGGCATGATCACTCTCGTGCTTAAGTTGATTTTCACCGTGGAATTTATGATGGACTTAGTAAAATATGAATCGTATTTAGGAAAACAAAACGTTAACAAACAAAAAATTAAGTAACACCTTAATTTTTGAAGCGCAAACTTCTTTAGTCGTGTTGTGAGCACTTTTTGGGTGAACTAAAATCATGTAACTCGCGTCATCGTCACCGAACGCTTTCCATGAGCAACGATACAATTCACAAGTTACTTCATTTTCACTTTTATCGGCAGCAGTAGCGAAGCTATAATTTTTGTTAGAGGTAAGCCGAAGAAAAAGTTGTTCAGTTCTCATAAACTCTATATAACGTCAAAATTAATTAACTCAAACATTTTAGTACTTCCTTTATTTTTCAAAATTTTACGCCAGCTATGGTATTAGTGGTTCAGTGAAAAAACATTAGCAGTTTTTGGAATATTTTTAATCTTATATGATGTTTTAAACTGGTATTAAATGTTTGTAATGCGATGAGATACACACAGGTGTAAGAAGACCCCTGCCAGGGTTGCGAGTTTGTCCGAAAGGGATATCGTGGACCTGGCTCACAGGCATCTGAATGAACACGGGTGGGTTTTAGTCAGTAGAAGTCTGACACGCCCTACCGCTCCGCCCAGAGCGGGAGAAGTTATTTGATAAATTCCCACCCAAAAAAAAAAAAGTTGTAAGGCTGACTGGTTGTTCCGAAGGGAAGCCGATAGGAATCGGGTTGTATGGAGGCTGCGCCTCTGATCGGCAGTCCCCAAAGACTGCCCCGCAGGTTTTTTTTTTATAATATCATTGTTATGAGGTGACTGGCTAGCACTACAATATTTATTTATTCTTCTTCTTACATCTACCATTACAGGATAACCTAATGCTTATACCTAACTTAATTATCCTAAATACTAACATTCGTGTACCTATAACAAATAACAAACAATGCATTCCTTGTGAATTCACTCAGAGAATAATAGAATAAGTCCGTCTCAATCGCTATGAGGTTCTCTCCCTTACAAGGTCGGTCCGAGAGCGCGGTGCCTCTAACAGTGGCGGTTGCCGTCAGCGCCACGTGAATATACACGCATTAAAATAACTGAATTATGCACCTTCCCTCTCAGTAACTTAAATATGTATGAGGTATCCCTCCTAACCCTTAGCTCATTGCTTAAGACTAATACTGACAGCAACAGGAATAACTACTAAAACTTTAACCCCCTTATTACAAAACAAGGTTTATCTTCAGACCCAGGTTTAAAACATGGCGCCATTATTGAATTTCGAATTTTATTCCAACTATGGTAAAGTTCTTGAACACAAAACTGACAACTTAGTACCGAAATAAGTTTTCAGTTTTGCTTAGAGAACGGTACCTATTTCAATCATTGTTACGTTCTTATTACAAAAACTAGCTCCATGGTTTATATGTCAAAATATAAATCTTGTTTTGTAATAAGGCGGCAAAGGTATAACATAAAAAGCCCTACTTACTCAAGCGGGTACTACTTACAACTTAAACCAAAATATTTACTAAGTAAGTGCATGAATAAATTCAATATTAGATGAAGAAAAAAGTGGTCATAAAATAAAAATACAATTACTTGAATAAATACCTTAATAATATAAACACAAATAAACGCTCTTCCTCCTACTATGCCGTGCCCGACAGGGTTCATAATTGTGTCTTTAATTTTAAGCCTACCGTCTGTTTTACTAACATTATGGAATGCAATAAAGAATTGTGAATTGTGAAGACGCTAACAACAGCTAAACCGCGGTCACTGTCAGACTGCATACAAAAAGAAAAGAGAAGCGCGATGACACAACGCTTGTAATTTATTGCAAAATATGATTATTTGTTGTTATAGTGGTCATAGTAGTCTAGCTATTAAGGTTAAAAAGATACAGCCCTGTGACAGACAGACGGAAAGACGGACGGACAGTGGAGCCTTGGTACTTTAGATAGCCTTAGTAGTCCCGTTGGCACTCCTTTGGTAGGGAACCCTAACAACACACACATTTATTGTGACGAGCTTCTAACTTAATTAGGCACACCAGCCTTAGTTAGTAGTCAGTATCACACTTTAATGTATTAAAATATTCACAATTCCATTTTTAAAATTGTTATGTTCCTTTCTAAACAACCCATTTTAATGTCATATTTTACGAGGCGCATGCCCCATAACTCCGCCCAAAATGTATGGCAGTTTCTCGTCAAGGTGAATAACCTTACCTTGAGCCTTAAACACACCATTTCAGCGTAATAAAACCAGATGAACCGCAACAGGTACCTACCGGCTGAAATTAAATGAAACTGAAACATTTGGTAAAACAATGGACTGTTAAAGTTCGTTCAGCGTCAACTCGTGATGTATACAACAAATTAAAGTTATGCAACAATCACAGCTAATGAATAAAAAATGCGTGTATAAAATTTCATGCTTGTACTGCTGACCGTTGAGGAGTTCTCTCGTCTGGAGCCAACCCTGGGTGAAGAATCAGGTCAAGATTCTCATAAAAATGCATTGTCTTTGGAACTGAACCAACATGTAAAATATCAACTCCGTAGGATAAGAGGAAGTGGTTTTAATTGAGCTTGCAAGATTCGGCCTGAACAAACTAACTAACGCACATACATTGCATGTTAAAGCTAAGCTTGTAAAAATACATCTGGTTTTTCTTACATTCGGTACAATTAATAAATTGGAGTTCAGTAAGCATAGAATGCTTTGGTTAAATTAGAAATGGCTGGCCGTGTTTCATTGTATTTCGAGTAGCAGAAAGTACCTACTCTAAATACGAAACACCGCCTTCTGTGAAACTTGCAGTGAAAGCATGGTTCTTTTTTACGATCGAGATTAATTTATCAGTTCAAACGTCAAGTTTAAGTGCCATTTTCATAGTTTCCGAAAAGGAAATTGAAGACAAAATTAAAATCGAATATTATGTCGGCCACCATTTAGTACCTACTACAAAAACTACGAAAAATAAGAAATCTTATCGATCATGACAACTATTGCGTCTTTGGATATTGATACAATGTCGAAAAAAAAAAGAACCCCTGCCGCTGTAATTACAGAAGAGATATTATACAATTTACTTAAATAATAAATAAATCGCAATGCTACAGAAAAGTCAAGTACTAAAAATTCCAATTCCTCTTGATTATTTTAATATTTTGTCTTCCTACTTATTAAAAATTTCAAGAAATTTTATGTCAAAGTCAAATTATTTATTTCAAATAAGCACATGAATGGCACTTTTGGACGTCAAAATTTACAAATAAAATAGAATTGATTCTAGTCGTCCCTTCCAAAAGGTAGCTTCGTATGGAGAAGAATGAGCAAGAAACTCCACCGTTACTCTTTTAAATGTTTTACAATATTTTGTATAGGTACATCAATTATATAATTATATAAAGAAAGAAAGAAAAATGCGTTTATTGGCATTACAGACAAAAATACACCATAAAAACTATAACTAACAGAAAACAATTAATAAAATGCCAAAAGAGCCTCAGCTCAGCATAATGTCAGATGACAACACAAGGTGTACCACCTGACGCTGATTTTCAGCTGCAACCCACGAGTACCATATGCTAGAATAATAAACACTTAAAGAAGAGGTCTTCATATGTGAAGACGATGCACCTAGAATACAATTATTATACCACATTATGTAAAAATAATTAATAATGAAGTAATACATTATTTATATACTAACTATGGAAGACTTACAGCTAAAAACAAACAGAATAAAAAAAAGTATGTGACACTGACAGCCAGTTACAAGTCTTCACTTCTAAAAACAGATAAATTAATTATGTGATAAATACGTTATGCTCACTTATTAACAAACATTGTAAAATAAAAAAATAAATAAAAAAATAAAACGTTTTCCTAAAAAAAATTATATCAGTGTGTGAGTTAAGGCAATCACAGAATGTAAAATAAAAGTCATAAAAATAATAAATTAAACAATTAAAATAGCAAACGGATTGATTTTGTCTAGACTCTAGATTCCTATGGAGCTGGACCAGCATGTTTCCAAGCATTCTTATCTTGGATATAATCCTCTAATTTGTATTAACTCGTTTTAATTTTTTTCTAACTTGTTTACAAAGTGTACTTTTAATATGAGTTTTAAATTTTCTTTCATTTAATTGCAATATATCACAAGGTATTTTGTTGTAACATTTAACACAGTACCCCATAAAAGATGTATGTAATGTATATAATCTGAAACATGGCTGATCTATTTTATCTTTATTTCTAGTATTGAAGTCGGTCTACTTTAAAGATCAATGACGTGTCATCTGCAAATAACACCATCTTCGGTTGATTTTAAAGTAATTGGGGTACATCGTTAATGTAAACTTAAAAGAGGAATCGACCCAATATCGAACCTTTAGGAACGCCCATTGCTATTTCAGACCCCAATGAGTTCACGCCATTTACTTGAACTTTTACCTTTCTATTTTTCCGTGGGCCGAGCACGGGCTTCCCAAGACGTTTGTGACAAGACATGATAAATTATGTCATGTCATTTTGTACCAGCATTTTATGACAAAACAGTTTTATCGCTCAAACTGTGATAAAATGTGTGACTCAAGTCATGTCACAGTAGCCCGTGCTCGCCCCGCAGGTATGATCTAAGTAAATCAAGAGCTGTACCTAATCCCATAGTGCTCTACTTTCAGCAGAAGTGTCTCATGGTTAACGCAATCGAAAGCCTTAGAGAGGTCACAAAAGATTCCAATGGCATCTTGTGCTTCCTCCCAGGCGTTAAAAATGTTCTTTATTAGGGTGACACCGGCGTCAGTGGTACAACGACCTTTAGTGAAACCGTACTGCTGTTCATGAAAGATGCATTTTTTATTGAAGTGACGTAACATTTGATTGAGTATCAACTTTTCAAACATCTTACTAAGAACTGGCAGAATTGACATGGGCCTATAATTGTTGGGTTCTTTACTATCTCCGGATTTGAACAAAGGAACTACTTTATTGTGTTTCATGAGATCCGGAAAGACTCCTTGGTCCACACTGGTTTTTAATATGAAAGCTAAATAAGGCGCAATGGTTTCGATGATAGATCTACAGACTTTTACAGACATGCCCCAGAGATCTTCTGTTGATTTTATTTAAAGACCTTTTAAAGTTTTTATAACAGCCTGGGAGTTTATATGCTGAAACCTAAACTCCAAAGGGCATACCTTTACATTATTTCTAAGTAAGGCAACAGAAAGCGCGGGTAAGGAACTTAAAGTTACAGTAGTTTTAAGGGGAATATTAGCAAAAAAGTTTTCAAATTCCGGAGCTATTTCTACCACTGAAGTGCAGTATCTAAATTAAATTCAGTATTACGCTGTTTTTCCTACCTGTTTCATTATTTATTATTTGCTAGGTAGTTTTTATTTTATCATCAGCTGATTTTATTGTATTGCTAATCTATAGAGCTTTAGCTATTTTGCACACACTTTTAAAAGTTTTAGAATATTTTGCTACATATTGATGAAGGCTTGTATTATTCATATGTTGCTTTAGGCCATAAAGTTCAAAAAGATTTTTCTTGCTTTTACGAGTAGCCCAATCACTAAATACGAACTTTGAGTATATACTTTTAGTCTTCAGTGGAAAAGTGTCATTAAATTGCGTGTTTAATGGTGAAAAGTAAAAACTCGGCGTAGAACTCATTTGGGTCACAAATATTATTTAAAGTCTGAACACATAATTTACTGGCCAAAGAATTATTTAATTTCTCTAAATTTTTACTTGTAATTGGCCTAAACCGGATTTGAATTTTTTGTAAAAGGCATATAGGAGCAAAATGTTATTGTTGGTCCACTGTGATCAGATGGCAACTTATTTACAATTTGTTTGTAAGTAATCACAATTACAAAAAAATATTATCTATACAAGTGGCAGAAGAAGCTGTCACTCGGGTTGGTTCAATAAAAACATTTGACAATGACAAATCGAATGACCTAAAGAGACTCAATACTCTGAGAGAATTTGAGTTATGTTAGACACGTAGCCCCAGTTTTTGAGTTATATGTACATATTATCGCCTAAATTTCTAAAGCCTTACCTAGAACACATGACAGCTGAAAATACGAAAATGTTACTACGAATTTGGGATATAAATAAATATACCTAAGCAAACTGCTGGACAAAAACTTTCATCGAAGCATTGAGATACCTGCTAAACTCCGTGTTTTTTCTTCTGCAGAGCCCATCTTCGGGATATCCGAGACCGCTCTGTCCTACGTCTCTTCGAGGCTACGGATATAGGAGGAGGTGCCTTTCCTGGTGCTGTTGGCGTGGGTTCCCTTGCCATGCCTCCTGCTGCTGCGCCTCCATGCTCTGGACCACCGAGCTGGGATCAAGTACGTAACACCTTGCAGTCTATAATATGTATCACCTACAAGATTTTATGATTCCGTAAGGTTTGGATTTGGATGTGAGCAACAATGGATATTGTGTTTTGCGTATTTTAGTTCAAAGTCTGGTGCTTGGTGCTTTGACTTCGTTTCTTCTTTGATATTTAAGGTCTTGCTTTTGGTGCGGCTGACTTTTGACATGATTTTTCTCTAGATATTGTATTTTTTTTGCATTATGGGTAGTCCTCCTTAAAACTGTGAGCGTAGAGTTTGGCTTTTAACGTTTTTACTATCATGCCTTAGCAATATGGAAATGAATGCCATATAATATTGTTCTGGTCAGTACGTAAAGCAACACGATGCGAACCGAACCGATAAATCCAGTACACTGAGCGTATCGGAAAGCCACCATCAAGCAGCACCAACTGGTGAACTATAACAGACACATGTAGCTACTACCTAATGAAACGAGCAAGACGTGTCTCTGCACTTGTATGTCGACAGCCAGGAGGCACAATAATATTTCTAAGTAATTAATATGAAAAGAGACAACTATTAATAGACATCATCAAATTGTATCTTAACTCTGTGGTTGAGGAATGGAGAAATATTTTAATTGGGAAGGTCTATAACTATGGTTAGCTACACAAACAGCAGAATTTTTTAGTGAATGGATTTCATTCAAACTTTGTATATGGTCAAGTCTACCATGTGGTATAAGTGGTATCATTTAATGTGATGAGGTCCGCGCCACTTCAATGAATCAGATCAATTTCGCCATTCACTTAAGTTCAGAACAGATTATTGAAAAAAAGCCTTGGATAAAAACTAAGAGAATGATGTTTTGTTAATATTTATGGGGCAAAATTATGTGATTACGTGGAAATCTTTCGAAATATTCATAATATGAGGTTCCTATTGCAACCATTGTTAAATTATGATAAATCATAATTTAGTAAATAAACGCATTAATAAAGGCATAAATCGTTCTAACTATTAAATAATAAATATATATAAGGTGTATCTATTCATACAGTAAATCTCTTAAGGGGTCATTGTACTCGTCATTATGAACAACATTTACTATGGAAACAAACTTGAAATCGCAAAAAAAATCTGCTGTTCCCTACATTTATGTTCTCATAACTTGTCAAAATGTAGGGAACAGCTGGTTTTTTTTTCGCGATTTCAGATTTGGTCCCATAGTAAAAGTTGTTCATAATGATAAGAAGTTTTTATAGGATCGATTACATATTCCCTAATAGTAGGCATAGGTATGAGAAATGTTCAATGTGTAGTAAATTCTTATTTCTGTTAGGCCAACTTGCATACACTTTCAAAGCTTAAAACATCCAATTTAACTATAGAAAAAAAAATATTATGGTGTTTTTATCATTCCTCTATAACATCATTTTTCTCTTGCCCCTATTTTAATTCATTTGGGGTTGGCGCAACATGTCTACTTCTTCCATATTTCTCTATTAATCGTCAGCTCGGTAGTCATCCTATTTCTGGCCATATCATCATTGACACGGTCCATCCATTGTATTCAGTGCTCCCCTACTCATAAAACACCATCAGTCCACTTAATATCGATTGTTTTCTTTTCCATAGGATCAGAGCTACTTCAGCGAGCCTGAGATTGACTCGGAGTACCATCATCAGCACGTGCATAAGACCAAGGTAAGTTGGAGTATCACGTCCACGTCTAACGTGGTCACCATCAATGGTAAGTCTGTTTTGTAACCTTCAAGAAACATTTACAGCGGCGCCGGTTTTTTTACTTCGAAGTTATAAATTATAATCTTTAGTGGCTTGGGCATTTCATTTAGTTGATCTATTCTGATTTTATGTAGGTAAAAAATAATGTTGTTAGGTTAATGGCTTGAAGATAATAATTTTATCACCTTCCCAGATCACTGAATAACAGCAAAACATCTGGTGTGAAAATAAAACAACAATATACTTTAGAGATTTATTAAAAAAAATGGTAACAAATTGGTAAGTATTTACTTAAAACTAAAGAAAAATCGAGTAACCATTTAATGCATTCTTATAACTACAATAAATAATATTAAAACTCGATGTGTTTCGACACCCAATGACTAATTTACACATCCCAGACCAAAATTATCTGGCAGCCTCAAATCAATTAATTGTAGTACTTTTAATAAAACTAAATATTTGATATCTTTAACACTTAAAATAAATGGCGTTTACATAAGAAAGACATTTGAAAATCAATGTTTAGTCGTAGCTTGCCTCCATGCCGTTTAAAAGATTTATAATACAACAACCCTATGTTTATACAAACTTGACATTTATAAACGTTTTATAACCATTCAACATCACTGAATTTAATGGGATGACAATAGAGCTGCGCCTGAGTCCATTTACGTTACGACTATTTCCCAGATATGAATTTTGATACTTGTTTTCGGATGTATTGTTAACTACTTTCTTGACCCTTTTGACCTTTTTTGTAAGTCTAGTTTTAACTCGTCTTTACAATTTGTAGACTACATAATTTTATACCATGATGTATACGAGGGCTTACAAGATGGCTATGAAACGTTTATGAATAAGCATGTTAGTCTTTGTACATTAAATTTAGAATCCAGGGTAAGTTTAAAAAGCTCGGCAGATAGGTAAGCCCTTGTAGTAATGTGCGCCACTGTACAGTTTCTTGGGGGTAGACCTCCAGGAAATGACCAGAGCCTTCTTGAACGGCTCCGGAGCGCAGCCGCTGCAGACCTGCATCACGGCCTTCACTTCTGCTTCGGCTGGCTCCCTCTCGTCAACCTGAAATTTAAATGTTTCTTATTAGAACTATTCTTTTTTTTTCTCTTTATTTATTAGGGACTTGGAACCTATAACAAGTCATGTCAGCCCTATCATTTCCTTAACAAGTTACTTACAAAATTTTCTTAATATTATTAAATATAAACTTATAAATTAGCTTAGCTTTATTGCTTGCAGGGTAAGCTAGAATACATTGGAATTTACCTAAATGTAATGCATTCAATTTTAAATTTTTACATAAATGTGGTCGTTCAAAATCATTACGAATACAATATATAAGGAGGTGTTGGACATCTTTTGGTTTATCACAAGCAGTACAGTTAGGTGAAAGGGATTTCTTTATTAAAAAGGTAATTTTTTTAAGTGGTACATGTCCATTATTAGACACTGTAAAATAAAATAAATAATGTTTATTTTTCCAAAATAATACATAGGTACAGGTTGAGCACAGTGGTAGTTATACTAAAAATATACATAAATTTTTGTACAAAATTAAAAAGGCTACAAAAAATTAAAAAAGCTAATAAACAAAACATAAACTCTGTCTCTTAAACTAGGAGGCCTGTATCTTAAGAGACAGTGTTCGGCCAGATGGTTGCGTAAGTTCAAGTTGTACCCTCTATGAGTGAAATAGTGTCGATCTATCTATTCACTGTTTGTGTGTATTAAATTTGTTACCGCGTTATTTTTCTAACACATGGGAGGATGAATTTGTGTGCAATTTTACAAGTTGGCTCTTTACAACTAAAAGTTCAATGAAAATAAATAAATTAAAGATTAATTTCACCTAAACGTAAGCAAATTAAGACTTAAAAAACAATCTAACACTGTTAATTACTTGGATACAAATTCAAAGTGTCGACGGTTGATCAATGATGAGCTTGTTGGAGGGAACGTCAGATCCTATCAATCAATCTGCCTAACCATATACGAACTTCACTTACCGTCAAAACTAAGTACCCAGAGCGACGTTTCCATACAAACGAAGTCATTTCGAAGCCACGGTTCTCCGTCAGGTAACGATACGAACAGCTCCCCAGAGTACGGATAGAGGAGGTGTAGAACGTCTAAGGCACCCAACTGATTAGACAAGCCATTTTTACACCAGAGAGTGTGTAGAGTTCTGAGTGTTCGGATTTATATACATTTTGATGCCATTTTTGAGGTTTTTTGTGTCATGGACAACTCCGGTATGAAATGTCGGTTTGATCAGCTGGGTGCCTTAGGCGCTCTAGACCTCCTCCATCCGTACTCTGAAAAACTGCTATCAGATCTCATCTAAATTATTACTTGATGGATACCCGACGCCTCGAAATTACCTCATTTGTATGAAAATGTCACTCTGGGTACTTAGTTTTGACAGTAAGTGTATGTTAGGTTGGCTTCCAGTCTAGCCAGTACAGCTGATTGTCAGGATTTTACATGGAGCAGCTGCCTGCAGTTACTTGGTAGAACAGAGACCCCATGGTAAGACTGGTTGGGTTGTTAGAGTTTCGGGCTTCTCGAAGACTACCCGTAACGACTGTCAAAGATCTAGGAATGACATCTGGAACATCCGGCTTAATCGTGCTTTCCGTGATACTTAGAGAGTTAACAAAATTGACAACTGATTTGATTTATTGTAATAACAATATTCCACGTCTATGTTCCCAGGAAGGAACCCAAGTTCTTTCCCTTTATTTACACTGTGCACTGATACAAACAATTTGATGCAGATGTAAGTTTTCTGCACTAGTTAATTAAATGTGTTTCACGAAAACCAACGATGTGCTCTTGTTTGCGTATGTGATTTTTATTTGCTTTTTAGCGGAAAACTGCGTAGCAGCTTTGATTTATTTAAGCGTTTTCATTATAAAAGCAGCGAGTTGGATATTTTGTTTGGTGGAGAGACGAAATTAATGTTTGCACTGACCATTATTTGCACATGGCTTTAGTGTACAGACGCCAGCAGGTCAAGCTACCCGAAACTGTCAAAGGAGATGTTCCAAAATGTATGGAGCCTGGGTCAGGTCCCTGTACACTATACTTAAAAATAGGTAAATACATTTAAAACAGTTCTTGACTGTCCAATTACTTTAAAATGGCTTGGTTTGCTGGTAAAACACAAAACATTACACCTGAAATTGCAACACACAACAAAAACCCGTCATGGCGGTAAGCTGGCATTTTAATTGATAATGACGTTTGACATGTTTATGTCTGTGGAGGTTGAAGGTTGATTGACTGAAGTGACACTGTCGTGATAGTTGACAGTTCTCTTCTGTCAGTTTCCAAACACAGTAACTAAATCGGTGATAGGTCATGTTGAAAGTCGATAAAAATAATTGATAAATATTAATTCACTACCACAACAGTATACATTTTTAAATGAATTATCTGTATTTTTCCAGAATTCTACGGATTTGTCTCTTTTTTTTGAGGTATTGTACATAGACCTGGCCCATTTTGAAACATCTCCTTTTCCCAATCAACCTTGAACCTTATGCATTACGGCTAAAGTTGAAAATCTATTAAAGAAATCTGACAGATTGTAGTAGCTTGATGTGCTGGCGACTGTACCTACCTAAATAATGTTCACTGACTGTATGATGCTCTCACTCGGCTCTGTCTGCACTTATAAATAGTAAATTGTTGCCGAAAGTTGCGAAAAGCAGTCGACCTAACTACAGACCTACTTACACTAGCTTTACTTTACGTTACATATAGTTAAAGTTTACGGCTTAAATAGTTGTGTGTAATAATGATTAAGGAGTGTTGTTATAGCGAATGTGAGTACCAATACAAACCATTTCAGCACCCTAATTACGTAACACAGTTTGAATCGGAATCGGAATGATTTTGAAGTATATTGCTAATCCATTGCTTCATATGTTAGAAAAATTTGTCTGCTCAACAACGTAAATAACGCAATGAATGTTGTTGTACTGTCAAATTGAAACCGATTCCTACTGATAGTGTGTTACGCAATTAGCCTACTGGTTTAATGGTACAAAACAAACGGTATTAAGACAGTATGCATATATAAATAACAATAATAATAAAACTGCAATTGAACTTCCAAAACAGCCAAAGCTTCTGTGGGGGCTCCGCGAAAATACTGGTAAAAATTTAAAAAAATATAACTTGATTTAATTATTTTACTCTGTAACCTGCGTAAAATAAAATCTATCTAAAAATTCCAACTTAAATATGATTATTAAAGAATACACATCAAACCATTTTTGATTATTTTAGGGCTTCCTCAAATATTTCGTTTTCCGAAAGGGTTCAGTCGCCAAAAAAGTTTGATAACCACTGTTATAGACTAAACTCAGGCCAACGATACAAGAAATATACATAAAATTGCAACTTATACAAAAATATCTAAACTCAAGTAGGAATCTAAGTTGATTTTTGAATGAAATAACTATAGTTATACGTCTTAAAATAATTTTAGTTGCAATGGAAACAGAACCACCTAAAAACTTTAACTTAAATGCGTAATTAAGTTAAAGTTTAATTCCAAAGCATGAAATTTATCTTGTGTTGTTGGCTTTAGTATAGGTTTTTTTTTTTGGGGTGGGAAATTTTCAAGTAACTTCTCCCGTTCTGGGCGGAGCGGGAGAGCGTGTCTGACTTTTACTGACTAAAACCCACCCGTATTCCTTCATTTGCCTGTGTGCCAGGGCCACGATATCCCGTTCGGACAAACTCGCAACCCTTTTTTTTTTTTTTTTGGGTGGGAAATTATCAAATAACTTCTCCCGCTCTGGGCGGAGCGGGAGGGCGTGTCAGACTTTTACTGACTAAAACCCACCCGTATTCCTTCATTTGCCTGTGTGCCAGGGCCACGATATCCCTTTCGGACAAACTCGCAACCCTGGCAGGCATTGGCCCTAGCGGACCCCGTCAGTTGGTGCTGACAACTCTTTGAGGCGCGCGTGGAATACGACGCGCCGTCGACCCGGGCCTGGTCGTTATCGGATGGTGAGCTACCCATCGCTCACCGTCCGCAGCCCTGGGCTTTAGTATAGCTTGATGCCACATTCCAAATGAAGCTGTAGGTTTTGTACTAATACCCCTACCCCCCTACCTTTATTACTGAAATACGAAGATTGAGAGAATCCATTTTTTTATTAAACGGCTGCCGTGTTTAAAAAAAATATATATATTTTATACATTGATGTATTAAATAGGAAGATAGACCACTCTCTAACATCACGTACATATTAAATTGACCCGATGTCGTGCGTCATGTGCTCGACAACCGAAATAGCAATAATTGTCACTGTTACGTACCCATAACAACTCGGAAACAATCTACGATTCGGGTATTCCCCGCAAACCGAGAGTAATGTAGGTCAATTGTGTTCTTTCATCTAATTTATGCGGTCCACATCGAGCAGCGCATACCTTATCCTCCTATTTAATACATCAATGATTTCAAATATAAGGGTAGCGTAAATTGGTAGGTACCTATGGGTATCTACCAATTTTGTGATATATTTGAATACTTAAGTCTTTACGTGAAAACAATTGATGATTTTACAATCGTATTCATAATGTGATGCTAAGCAATAATATTGCAAAAATTGAAGCTAGATACTGAAACAAAGTCTTTGATACACAATTACATAACGTCCAAGTCACCTGGCTGCCCCTGTTATTATCTACTGAAATAACAACATTGTTACGGATAGGGAATTTTATTAAATTGTATTCCATTATGGATGCGGAGATAAGTATCTTATATCTTTTGATATAACGGCGCCTTTGTATCGTAATATGGCACCGTACGGTGAGCTAATTGGAAAGATTCTCCATTTCTAGAGTTCTGTAGTCAACAAGGAACCCGTATAGTTTCGCCATGTCCGTCTGTATGTCTGTTCGTTGGTCAGCGGCTTAGCTGAGAGACTCTTAGGCCTGTATAAACGTTGCTCAATACTCAAGCATTACTTAAAACGAGATTCAGGCCATTTGATTGGTTGAAACTAGTTTTAAGTAACGTTCTGTAATACGGGACTTAGTACTAGAAGCTGTAAATTGGCATAGATGTCCATATTAATCACGCCGACAAAGTAGTAAAATAAATATTTTAAACATTACCTTACACGTAATGTAGGCATGATATATATTTTTTTTTTCGTCTGTCCCCCCGTGAGCCCCGGATATCGTTGGTTAAAGGACGTTCAAAAATATTCCAAGTTTGTAATAACCATTTTTTGATTCCTGTATCCGTTTGTGTAATATTAAGCTTTAAAATGCTGACTTTTGTTAGAGTCAAGTTTGGGACCCTGCCAGTTTAAATGGTTGTTTATGGTTAAGTGAAAAAAATCATGGCAATAGTATATATAACGAAGTTAAAAGGAAAGCTTTTCAAGTAAACTAGTAATAGTCGATCAACTTACATTTTGCAGTTAGAGAATGTCGATGTATGGAAAAATATGTTTTTCGACTAGGTACAATGTTAAGTTTGTTTTTGGGATAAAATCATCCTAACTACGGAACCCTTCATTGTGCGTGGTCCGACACGCACTTAGCCGGTTTTTAAACTACTTATTACCATGCGAGTATGATAACATAAAAGAGGTGTCAAAGACAGAATATACGAAGCTATTGGTTGAAATTAAGATTATTGTTGTACAGACGCCAGCACATCAAGCTACTACAATCAGTCAAATTTCTTTAATAGATTTTCAACCATGAACCTTATCCCTACAGCATAAGGTTCATGGTTTATTGGGAAAATTTGACAGTTTCGGATAGCTTTACCTGCTGGCGTCTGTAAAAAGATTTTTATTCATTACATTTTTATTTTAATATTTATTATAATTATGAATGCGATTTATGATTATGTTTACCTTCATACTTAATTATAAACTTTTACCATCAGAAAGTTTTTATAAAACCTTTCATAGACTATCTAACGCATTAAAAAACTTGAAGGACTTCAACATATAACATGTTCTTACATGTTATATGTTGAAGTCTTTCAAGTTTGGTCCTTTGGTATTAAATTGTAAAAAGTAAACAACTTGTAATTAAAGTCTCAGGCGACCAGTTCATCCCAACTCGGCGCTAAATAAATATGATATATGCAATGACGTATTATACAGGGTGTTTGGTGCATCGTGTGCCAAATTAAAATGGTCGACTGAAGGGGTCATCCGCTAGCCTTTCAGACCCCTTAACACCCCTCATGCTCTGTGGTTTTTTTTTTATCGACTTTTTATTGTTTTCCAAAAAAAAGACCCAAATTTTACATTCAAATACAGATTTAAAAAAAAATATAAGGCGTAGACTCTGAATTTTAATTTTATTTCGATGTGTATTGTTTAAGAATACTTTTAAATACAAAATTAGTGATATTAGTCACCTAGTTTTTTTTTTTAATTCACTCGCAAAGGTAAAACTTAAATTAAAGCTGTACATGTTACAGCTATTTATAAGGCTACAAAAAAAAAACCAAAAGCGACCGGGATCTTCCAACTCCCTCATTAATTCTCCAGTCTATCCTCTTTCTAATGATGTGCCACATGCCATAAAAGTATTTTAAAAACTTTGTGAATTCGCTAGAATTGTGAATCAAGTCACATAAAACTACATTCCAAATTCTAATGAAAAAATATTTATTGCGGAACTGTTACTTGAGAAAGAGGTTAAATTTGTTTTCTCACTCTTTCACAGTAAAATCTATCTTCTATCTCTTTCTTGCATACCTTAAATCGGTTTGAACAAATCGCGCCGCCCGACCCGCCATTTTTTTAGTCGAGACATGACTGCCTCTGCTACCTAACGTGTGTGCTAGTTCACCCTACTCCGCGATTCTTTTATTACTTTGTTATCGTTAAGTTTTGCTGGTTCTTGTTACATTTGTTTAATTTTTGTTGTTATTGTTAAGCTTTGAGTTTTTTGTTATTGCAATGGCGACATTCTCTAACGAAGAATATGCGGACATCATGATGGCTTACGGAGCCGCTAATGGCGTCGCTCGTGCAGCGCAACGACTTTACCAGGAACGCTTTCCTGGTAGACGATTACCTGGCCGCAGAGTCTTCCAAGACACATACCGACACATACGCGAGACTGGCAGTGTTACTTTTAATGAACCAAGGGGCCATATTGTGCGACATAATGTTGAAGAAGACGAGAGAATACTGGCACTTTTTGAGGAAGACCCTACAAGAAGCATTAGAAATGTGGCATCACATCTTGATATTTCAATATGGAAAGTACTTCGTCAAAACAAAAAGCATCCATTCCACTACACTCCGGTGCAAGGTACGTAGTTTTAAACTAACTTTAAACCCGTGCAAGCTTTGTTTGACCTTGCCTTTGTTTAGCAGGTAATGGGTATGGTATGGCTTCACTTCCAGGTAGTGAATCTATTAGCACGAACAGCGGGTCCTTTCTTGTGCAATTACTTATTGCCCAAGAGAAATTTAAAAGAGTTTTTTATTTGTTGCAGGTCTTGAGGGTGGCGACTTTGAGAGACGAGTGGCATTTTGTCGGTTTCTATTATTTATTCATCATCCACACGGATGTGGATGATCCTGATAAAAGAATACTGTGGACGGATGAATCCAAATTTACCAAGGATGGGATCCTCAATTTACACAATTTGCACCACTGGACAACGAAAACGCAAAACCCACGTGTTAAAAGACAGAAATCTTCTCAAAGAAGGTTTAGTGTAAACGTTTGGGCAGGAGTGATTGGGAATCAGGTAATTGGACCGCATTACCTGCCCGATAATCTCAATGGCGAAGACTACCTGGAATTCCTACAAAATGACCTGCCCGAATTAGTGACCGATGTGCCCGTATTTAATGAACGTGTGCCCATTGTATTTCAAAATGACGGCTGTCCCGCGCATTGGCGATTGACTGTGAGGGAATATCTCGACAATGTGTTCCCCACTGCATGGATTGGACGCGATGGCCCTATTCCATGGCCGCCACGTTCCCCAGATCTAACTCCGTTAGACTTTTATGTCTGGGGACGTGCCAAAGAGTTGGTATATGCCACGGAGGTTCCAACTAGGGAGGTATTAGTCCAATGCATAGAAGCGGCATTCAATACTATTAAGGAGGAAATACGACTTCGTACAACAACTGTTGAAATACGAAACAGGTGTCGGGCCTGCATTCGCAACAGAGGCCAACAATTTGAGCAAGATTTGTAACAATGATTAAATAAATGTTAAAAATGCAATTTTGTTTTTTTATTTCAAGTAAATCCCACGAAAGATACAGATATGAGACACGAATTTACCTAACCATAAGAATGAGATAGCAGATTTATAGGTTTGACAGGTATCATTTAAGAGATTTTTTTTTAAATCATAATTTTGAATATTAGCCTTAGGTGACTCGATTCACAATTCTAGCGAATTCACAAAGTTGTTAAAATACTTTTATGGCATGTGGCACATCATTAGAAAGAGGATAGACTGGAGAATTAATGAGGGAGTTGGAAGATCCCGGTCGCTTTTGATTTTTTTTTGTAGCCTTATAAACAGCTGTAACATGTACAGCTTTAATTTAAGTTTTACCTTTGCGAGTGAATTAAAAAAGAATTAGGTGACTAATATCACTAATTTTGTATTTAAAAGTATTTTTAAACAATACACATCGAAATAAAAATAAAATTTAGAGTCTACGCCTTTTATATTTTTTTAAATCTGTATTTGAATGTAAAATTTGGGTCTTTTTTTTGGAAAACAATAAAAAGTCGATAAAAAAAATCCACAGAGCATGAGGGGTGTTAAGGGGTCTGAAAGGCTAGCGGATGACCCCTTCAGTCGACCATTTTAATTTGGCACACGATGCACCAAACAACCTGTATATAGGCACGTTATCAACCAACATCTCGGCGCTTAAAAACGGCGAAAATTCTAGATGACTACCTACTTATACGCGTAAAGAAAGGGAAAGAAAATATGACACCGTACGGCGGGATGCCTGTTGCTAGAGGGAGATAAATAAACATCTTCAGTTACGTCACAGGATAATAACGTCACGTGACTACTAACTTCATGCGCCGGCCGTCATTAGACGCAGCGTCGTACAAAATAAAATAAAATAATGTAGTTTTGTAAACTTACGCGTGAAATGACACATTGTTGTCTTTAACTTTTGGGGTATAATTTGTACATCCTCTGAAAACACACGACGGCGGCATGTTTTCTTTATGTTTTGCACAGGTTTTCACACACGATATAAATTAAAAACAAACATAGCGTCAAAGTCAAAGCCAAGTATTTTATTTGTTTAACATAGTTAATATGGTACATGGTATAAATTTTTCGATTTTTCGTCGTGCGACAGGTTAGTGCGTGACTGAGCGCAATGTGGCCAATTGGCTTCATTTCATGTTGCCATTTTAGAGTGCGGACAACGTATCCATAGTTTTATACATCATTGGATATATGTACAAGAACTAAACTGAGGAAAATGTCATGAGGAAAGTTTTGACTATGAAGGTCGATGGCTATAAGAGTAGGGGAAGACTAAAGAAACGATGGATGGACTGTGTCAAAGATGATGTGGCTAGAAAGGGAGTGATAACCGAGATGACGACGAAAGTCCGGTCGCGAAGCAGAAAGAATTTCGTACAATGACTCCTCATTACTTATGGCTTGCAGATATATGCCAGTGACCTTGAGTGGTTAGCTTGCATGTTCTGTACTGAGCTCACGCAACGCGTCGTACGTTCAGCCAGTAATAGGACTCGCCCATCAAGGAGCGTTGTCCCTAATTTGACACATTATTAATTTATTATACACAAAACAAAAGGTATTTTAATAAAACGCGTATACTAAAAGATCTATAATTAAATTATCTTTAAATTGGTGAAGGTTTCACAAAAATAAGCTTGAGAGTTTTTGCGCCATTCTGTTTTTTATCCGCGTTAGAGATAACTTTACAAATTAATTTCACTATGTAATATAAAAATAATATAAAATATTCACACATTAAATTATTGAGAAAATGCTCTTATTTAACAAATATTTTTTCAAATCATTAACACTACTTGTTTAGACGTGTAGTGACGTTAAGTTTATCGTTGTCATTATTAATCTAAGTGTCACTTAAATTAACCTAACAACCTAGCGTTTCTAAGTAAATGTAAGTACATACCTAATTGCTCAAATACGAGTCTAACCAATCAAAAGTAATTTTGTTTTGACGGATTTTTGCAGTCAAAAAGATATTGACGCCGCCAGCCAAACAAATAGGAAATAGTTTTGTCTGTGACATCGTCATCTTTGTTCTAGTTTTTAAACTATTTCCGGTCGTGAAACCGATCACGATAAAGAGAACATTTTTGAGGACTGCCTTCTACTTACTGTTTCCTTTTGCAAATTCTGCACCGGCAAGTTTCCAACAAAGCCGGCGAGGCCATTCAACAACGACTGCTGGAACAAGGCTTCGTCCTGCTTGTTGTCCTCGATCAGATCGGGGCTCAGCAGAGCTTCGTCGACAATGGATCCGTCGGACAAAGCAACTAGGCCCCGTTTTTCTTTCTTTCCTGTAAACAATTGAACATCAATCGTTACGCGTGTTTGATTTAATTTCCTTATGACTAACGGTTGGTCTCACTAATAAAACTGATCGAAATCAGCACTTTTAAACTGAGTTCACGATCTGTCAGTGTCAATATTTCATAAAAATAGAGACACTGACAGCTCTTGATCTCGGTTTAGATGTGCTGATCGCGTTTAGTTTCATTGGTGAAATTCAGCCTAAGTTAATCATCCGATTTTTTGTAAGCATAATCACGACCTAATTGCGTAAAACACTATTTATCACAATCTGCTTGATTTTGAAATCTATTGCTTCCTAAGTTCGAAACGCTTGTCTGGTTAACAAGCAATTAATGTTGTTGAACTGTCAAAATTAACCCATTGCTACTGATAGTGTGTTAGGCAAGTTTGAATGCAAGTGGCAAAAAAAAAGTTTATGATATATTGAGACAGAATGAGTTTTCTTAAAAATACGAGAATTGCGCCTCTGATGATAATAAATAGTAGAACGAATAATATTTTTCTTGATTTCTCTTGAGCTTATAAAGTTATTTTCGGTTGTTATTAATTTGTTACCGGCGGATGTCTTAAACTAGTTAATTAGAATTAAGGTTCTTATTTTGAGAGAATTTTAATTATTGCTATAGATGAGCAGTAATTATTAGTATCGTATTATATCAGTATCTTATCATAATATAATATCTCCTTCTTATGCACTATCATTATATATGATATAGACGGCACGGTTGGCGCATTTAGTTAAGCGATTGACTGCTGCGCTGCGTGTCGCGGGTTCGATTCCCGCACGGAACAAATATTTGTATGACCTACAAGTAGTTGTTCCGGGTCTGGCTGTTTGTGTATGTGAATTTAAATGTTTGTAAACGCACCCACAATACAGGAGACATTCCTAGTGCGGGGCAAAGTTTAAAAAAAAGAAAAAAGAAAAGATATATCAAGTCAAGTTATTTTTAAGAGAACATATTGATTGTTTACGAATAGAGAGTCGGAATTTAAGAAACAAGTACAATACAGTTCCAATAATATGAAACTAACGAAAGAACGCGTTTTTCTAATAAATAAATTAAAAAAATATCAAATTAAGTTAGAAGACAGTAAAAATATTTATCAAGTTAACGGACAGACACAGACATATAGCCTGACAGACAGACAGACACACGATTGATCCTATAAGGGTTTAGTTTTTTCCTTTTGAGGTCCGGAACCGTAAAAAGGTACCAAATAATCAGCAATAATTTGTTTATAGGATACCTACTTCGACACCGTTTGATTGAGCACGATGAAAGTTGGTTGGTTGGTTGGGAAAGAAATACATTTTCTTTATATGTATTTCTTTAATATTTTTAATCGCGTTCCGCGTAGATATTAATACTTTTTGCTCAATAATAGGTTCTAGGTTCTTTATGACAGTTACTATGGATGTCAACTAGAAGGAGATAGAGATGTCAAGATGACATGAAAAAATACAATATTAATTTTTATTCTAGTTGTTAAATATTTTATAACATACATTTTGAGAAACGAATAGGTGTAATAATATACTTTAAATGTCGTTTCTTTAATTTCAGGTATGTGATTAGTTTATTAATACCTAAGTAGTACATAATTTTAGTTTATAATTTAGTTTAGTAAAACTTAGATGTTAAATAAAATCTTTAATTTCAGAAGCAACACATTTGCGTTTTAATATTACGCCGACTAAGATAACAAATATATTATATATATATATATATATATATATATATGTATATACTTTTTAATGGAGAAGGTTTTGATATCTAGATCATATTATACAATAGGTATCACTCGGTTTTCGTTCACAATTATTATCATGAATACTTTATATACTTTATAATAAGGTACACCTGGTGGGGATTTTTACTTATTTTTTCAAAAATCCCCACTAGGCTGAGTTTATTTAACCAGTGGGGATTTCTGAAAAAAAAAATAACAATCCCCACCAGTGGGGATTTGTCGGTGGGGATTTCTGGAATAAATCCAGTAAATCTATATCTTCTATAAAAATAAAAAAGCTGAACTGTTTGCTTCCTGTTTGTTTGTTTGAATGCGCTAATACTCGTATCTGCAAAAACCAACAGGATTTCAAAACATATTTTTACATTTGATAGCCCAATTCTTGAGGAATGTTTGCTTTCATTTTACATCACGCTACGACCCTGAGGAACCGAGTTAAAAGAAAAAAACCGGCCAAGTGCGGTTCCGACCCATTATCTATAAAAATGGCAAAAAAACACGTTTGTTGTATGGGAGCCCCCCTTAAATATTTGTTTTATTTTAATTTAATTATTTATTTTTAAAGTCAATATATATATATATATTCTGTGAATATTTTAAGCGTCTACCTGTTGCCGTTATCAATATAGAGCAAAAACGAGCAAAAAAATCACGTTTGTTGTATGGGAGCCATGTTTATTCTATTTTTTTGTATTTGTTGTTATAGCGGTAACAGAAATACATCATCTGTGAAAATTTCAACTGTGTAGCTATCACGGTTCATGAGATACAGCCTGGTGACAAACGGACAGACAGACGGACAGACAGACAGACAGACGGCTTAGTAATAGGGTTCTCGTTTTACCTTTTGAGTACGGAACCCTAAAAACAGAACCCCAAGCGAAAACGAAATGTTCTACTTTCTACTTTAACCAAATTCAAAAGCCCCAAAGCATGGGTTCAATGCAGTGAAAGTGTTAAAAATGTCTTGTAACCTTCCTATACGACTATGAAAAATGTCTTTCATTTAATTTATGGGGTAGTGGTATGGCGTCGTCGCCGGTATCTTGCTAGACAATGTAGCCAGGCCTCGAGTTACTTTGTAACAAGATCATACATCTCACATCAGGACTACATATGAGGTACCTGTTTTCTAACGTATCTGCAACCGTAGCGTATGAGAGAAAGAGAGAAATTGTGAATTTGGTCGAAATGAAAATCCAAGACGATTGTGAAAATTTTCAAATTTTTCATCATGGGTGTCGTTTTCATGGTTTTCGAGGGAGTTAAAGCCGATAGTGACGTTAAAATGTAAAAAGCTAAGATGGCGGCTGCAAAAATTTAAAAAAAATTCGTTATGTGTATTGTATTCATGATTTTTGAGGTTGCTAAAGCCGATAGTGTTGTTGAAATGAAAATCTAAGATGGGAAATATAATAAATGGATGGGAGGAATAATATTTAAATACAAAGTCACAGGACTATTATTATAGCCTATTAAATAAATGTATTAAACAAACGATTTTCGGTGCCAAAAAGGAATAAAATACTCGTATATTGTGAACAAGGAATATCATAATTATGTGGTGTCTGCCCTTCGCGCGCCGAATGCGGAACAAAATGTCCGACCAAGACCTATTCCGGAAACTATTGACCTACTTATTGATTTATCTTTCGTAGTCATAACAAACGAGTAAAGGCTCGTGCTGACTGGCGTGACTGGTCACGCGACGCGACACCCGTAGAACAATTTCCATGAAATTTTCATAGAAGTTGTTCTACCGGTGTCGTGTCGTGCGATATTCGCGTCATTTAATCAAATGGTGAGAATTTAGGTCACTCTGCAGTTGCCTCAAAATTGCTATACGAGAATTCAAATACTTCAACTCAATGTAAATATAGTTAACTCAGTGCTTGCGCGTAATTTTTGACATCCCGTTTGCACTGACGTCATACCTGGTGGTATGACAGGTCTAATTAATTAAATGTTTCAGTACCTCGAGATGTAATGAAGATACACGCTATTCAGTTAATGTAATATTCACAAACCTGTTGCTGCGAGTTCCTCTTTCAACTCTTTCTCGGGGTTATCTCTCTTGTCACGTTTAGAATTCCTCTTGAATAAATTATGTGACACTGTATCGTCAATATATTTGACATTAGCTGGGTTCGACAGGGACCCAGATAATACTACGGTTGTGCCCTTTGACGGACCAAGAGGTGACCTGGCAAAACCTTGACTTAAATGGTCAGGAACAGGCTGTAAGCTGTTCAACAGTTGTTCGGAAACAAATCTGTTGGCAAGTTGCCCGTTGATGTATTCTTGTTGGAGTTGAAGACCATTCGGCAGCTGGACGGGGACCATTTGCTGGGCTCCGGCCAAGTTTAGGTTAGGCGCTCTTTGAAGCTGGCCACCGATCAAGAAGTTTCCGTTTCCAAGAGGAGTCGGCTGCGGCGCAGGAGGCTCCGTCACTGCCTCGGTAGAAGACTCCACGGGAGTTCCGTCGTGTCTGAAGTGGTGTACGTGGTGATGCTTGTGGTCTTTATGAGCTTTCCCTGCAGTCAGGGCCACGTGATACAACTGGAGCATTGTGATCTCGCCCAACAAACCGGATTGTCCTGCAACACGGTTACGTTATTAAAGTTATTACATTGGACGGCAGTAGGTTCTACTTGCAAAATTTCACGTTTCGAGATACAACACTCACTTGCAACTGGTTCTATATTATCTTTTTTGTAGAGCAGTGACTGGTCCTGGCCGGATATGGCTAAACCGCCTCCCTTTATGATGTGGCCGACGAGCTGGAATAGATTGGATGAATATTATTAGTGACAAATGTTGTATTTACTGTTGAAATAATATGGTGATTCATTATGGCTTACTCTGTTGTTGAATCCTCTGCCAACACGTTCGCCGTTCACCCAAATCTGCCACTCGCCGGTTTTTCCGTTCCATGACTGACACGAGTGATACCATCTGAGAAATATAGTTTGATTTTCTGCATTAGTGTTGTGGTCGGGTATATTCCTGACAGTTACATAATTATGTGATTCTATTACTGCTGACGAGTGTGCGAGTTCCTTTTATTACTGTATTAGTATATAGGTCAGCACATCCTAAGGTTCTCCACCAAATATGGCAGAAAGCAATAATACACAGCCCCCTGTATCAAACCCCCCCCCCATCCAACGTGGCCTATTATACAAGTTTCAATATAGCTTTAATGACCTTTTTTAATAAAACGAATAATTTCTCAAAAAAAATTACGTTAAATAATATTATTTTGTTGTTTGTGGCTTTGTGGCTGATATTTATGAAATACTAATATTTGATTATGTTATATAGACTTATCAAATAATAAAAGTTAGGCAAGCAGTGATCTAACCCGTATCGAATGTACCTAAATAATCCAGTTTTCCAGCATGTTAATCACAGTTAAAATTTATTAGTTTTTGTCTCGGTTACCTAACTCTGTTGTAATTAACTGCTTAAGTTGAACTGACAACAGTTCAACTAAAAGCAGTTAATTACAACAGTGTACACACACTTACATCGTAATAACAGTAGTACGATGTGAGTGTATCCTGTAGGCATTAATCTTATGGCTGTTAATTAGGTATTCTTTTACATATTTTAATCTTGTTAAATGCTGAAGTTTGAACGTCATGTTGTAATACATCCGTCAGATTTTTATTTCGCAGTATTTCGAAAGAAACAAGCTTTGATTTCTTAAAATTTAAAAAAAATTAAGAAGATATTTTAAAACGGTTCCGTCATATAATAACGGCCATCATTAAAATCTATAAATTTCACCAGTATTTGACATTAAAGGCTCGTACAGACTGGCGCGATATCGCGGGCGCTACAGGCAGCGCAACCCTTGTCGAGCCCACGATATCGCGCTAGTCTGTACGAGCCTTTAATGTCAAATACTGGTGAAAATTATAGATTTTAATGATGGCCGTTATAATATGACGGAACCGTTTTCCTAGGAAACCCAAGCTTTAGACATGACGGCTTGTGATTCTTTTCTACCCGTTTTCATGTCTAACTGGCTTAAAATACCTTCTTCATAAGTTATATTATATACGGTGCTTCCTATGATAATAGTTATTTATGCAACTGTTGTATAATACCTGATTATGTACAGTTGCATACAAGACACCATAATACACCCATGAAATGAATCCTCTTTAATACATTTTTGCAATACTAACAAAAAACAAAAATGGCGGGGTACGACGTGAAACCGAATAACCTATAGGTTTTTTTATTACGGCGCCGTAGTAGTGAAACGCGCATGCATGGCAATGTTCTTTTTTGAAATTCATAAAGATACCACGAAATGAGTAGTGAAAAAAGGAGTTGCATAATGAAATTTAGAACAACATTATATCACTCTTTTGGATGACATAATGGTTACTATGACACTGGTTGTTTTAATGTTGGCAATAAGCTAACTGTTATATGTAGTGGATTTATAGCATGGGTGTAGATAAAGATAATTATATTTGTTGCATAACTCTGTCAGTTCTTCAGAGTATTCTATTCTATTCTATTCTTATTTTAAACATAACTCTACAAACTAGGCTCAAAAGTCTACCCATGTCGGATATGCAATGATAATAAAAGGCAAAAAACTACTTATCATTTACGGAGGAGGCATTTTTCAGACCTTATCTTATTACCACGCCATAGTGAGCACTATGTGGGTCATTTTTTTTTTTTCTTTAAATGTTTTCCTTTCTTTTCTCAGTTAAGTTTTAATGATGGTCTGACATTTTGAGCGCTTTATGCGGCCTACCCAAATGTCCTTTTTTTGGTACTGTTCGTCGAGTCGTTGAGCTCCTTAAGTTTTGAGTTGAGCTGCACGATTACTGACAAATGCTTACACTGATTGGTCAGGTCCGCTCAAATTTGCGTGGTTCTTTCCTCAAAAGACCATTTCAGACACGGATCTACATGGTCCTCACATGATCTGACCAAGATTATGTCTGGACTTTAAAAGAAACTTTGACCCCTGAGTTTGTTTCGCCATTTCTTCTCAGGGGTAGTCAGATAGGAAATGTCGGCTACATCTAGATTTTTTTTTTTTTTATATGACGTGTAAAAGTGTTTTTAATATCCTATTTACAGAATAAACGATTTCATTTCATTTCATTTCATTAAGTAAAGAATAAAAACAAAAAAAAAAGTACGTTTTTTGCGGTAAACATGACGCAAAGAAAGAACATAAATACAAAAAGAACAAGTAGGGGGAAGTGCTTTTAAGCCTAAAGGCTCGTGCAGACGGGGGTGATATCGCGGGCGCGACAAGGTTCGCTCTGCGAGTAAAAAGGTTGTGACACACAAATAGACTCGTATTTAACTATGGTCGTAATGTCCGCCACATTACAACAACATGTTCATTACCTGTCTAAAGTCAACGCCATGAGACGAGATAAATTTCATACTTTGGGATTTAAAACTTTAACTGAAATTGCGTATGGTTCAGTTTCCATTGCAACTAAAATTATTTTATGACGTTTAGCGATAATTTCTTCATTCATAAATCAACTTAGATATCTTGAGTTTAAAGTTGATAGTTGTATAATTTGCAATTTTATGTATTTATAGCTTCTCATGACGGTTACTTTAGTTCCGTTTTGGTAACATCTAGCAATTGCATAACATTGGTGGTTTAAGAAACTCATGTAACTGCTGTTTAAGAATGTAAGCCGGATACTGCTATTTAGGTGTCATTAAATATATGCTTCGTATTCGACATTATTTTGGCATTTTTTTTCTGGATGGGAAATTATCAAATAACTTCTCCCGCTCTGGGCGGAGCGGGAGGGCGTGTCAGACTTTTACTGACTAAAACCCACCCGTGTTCCTTCCGTTGCCTGTGTGCCAGGGCCACGATATCCCTTTGGGACAAACTCGCAACCCAGAGACCGGAGAGCACTAAAAACTGGAGACTGCAGAGGCTGGGGTGGTATTGTAAGCCGAGCTCTATGGTCACACGGCGAATTGATCGTAATACTTACAAGATAATCTTGCAATCACACGGCAATTTAAAACAGTATTTGTTTTTAATCGAATTTCTTTGAATAAATCAATCCTTTTTTTTGGTTTGGAAATTATCAAATAATTTCTCCCGCTCTGGGCGGAGCGGGAGGGCGTGTTACTGACTAAAACCCACCCGTGTTCCTTCAGTTGCCTGGTTTTAATTTATTGAGGCTCCCACAAGAAAGTCCGTTTAAGCAGACGACAACCTCCTAGGTTGCCTGCAAAATGCCAATTATAAAAAAAACCGGCCAAGTGCTTGTTGGACCACGCACAATGAAGGGTTCCGTAGTTGGGATTAATTTATTTCAAGAACAAACTTAACATGGTAGTTCAAAAACATGTTCTCCCATACATTCCAACTGTAAATGTAACTTTGTACCCACAATATTGGGAGATTTGCCATGTTATTTTAATAAGTACCATAAACTTCTTATAGATTTATCTATAACTAAAGAACGATTTTCTGTATTTTTAACCTACTTCCAAAAAGGAGGAGGTTATAATTATGTTAGAATTATTCTAAAATTATAAACAATACAAATTGAGACCCTTACAGCCCACACTACAAAATTCATTTGATATTTCACACAAAACAGTTTTCAAAACCATTTTTTTAATGTTCCTATTTTCCCCTAAAAGTGACCCCAATATTCAAATTTCATTTAATTACGTAACACGACCATGTTTGGGTCACAGAAATTCATAATGTACCATCGCGAAAGTTCCCGGTGGACCACTTTTCAACCTTATTACTATGGGCATAAGGGTGAAAAGTGATCGACCGGGAACGTTCGCGGTGGTACGTATACCAAGTTTCAACTTAATCGGTCCAGTAGATTCGGAGCAAATCGGCTGTGACAGACGAACAGACAGACAGACAGACACTCGAGTGATCCTATAAGGGTTCCGTTTTTTCCTTTAGAGGTACGGAATCTTAAAAATAAGAGAAATACCTACTCACAAGCAAAACAATAGCAAACATCTCTGCATTGCTGTTAATCCGTTCACATTTTAAACGACTCTGGTAGTTTTAAATATCAGTACCAATTTTTTTTTACTTTTTCATCATTGTGTTCAGGATATTATTGTCTTACGGCCGAACCCAATAACCTATATATCGCCAGTTTCGGCCTACTGGAGATATAAAAATATATCTATCGATGGTTTTAACGTCCCAATAATCTATGAGACACTATGGAATCTTACCGGCTCACGCTATCTACTGATGGGATGGTGCATCGCCTACAACAGATATCTATTTGTATGAAAATGCCAAAGTATGCGTCCCGATATACGATTTGTTTGACAGGACAGTACTACAGATGGCAGATTTGGCTATTCCCCGAATTGCAGGGATAAACCTAAAGTAGCCAAGCTAAAATGAACTCTTTAGTACTTGCAATAATGATCATAGATGTTTTTATTAAAAAAAATTCAAATTCAAATATCTCGAAAACGGTGTGCCCTAGGCAAAAAATAACAGAAATATAACCCCCCCCCCCTTACTGCCACCCCCCCCCCGTGCAAACACCATGCCAAAAAAAAAAATTATGTGCTAAGGTAGACCGCGAAATTCAACTTTTATTACGTTTTTTGCAATTTGCAGGTCAGTAACAGGTTGTATTTTGATTCGCGGCCATAACAAATATGGCTCTACAGAATTATATCTTAATCCAGTAACTTATTTAGAAGTAAGAAACAAAGAAGTTTTGTGCCGCCACAATGGCAACATTATTTCAACACTCAGGTAGGGCTAGTGACCTTAATCTTAACAAAATATAATAAGACAAATTAATTATAAATTGAAAAATTAATCAAACTAAATAAAAAAGCTCTCTCTTTCCTTCGATTCGCCTACTCCTTGCACGTTATTCGTTTTAATTTCATTGATGCGATGTTATGATCCATTAACCTGGCAAATGACCACTGAGCTACAGGTTGCTCCAAGATGCTATTTAAGAAAGTTGTAACTAAATCAATAAATAATAACATTATTGAATGAAATTAAAATATCTTCATAAAACGTAAAGGCGAAACAGTATACGTGGGTCGCCACCAAAGCGCCACGCCCCGCCTTATATTAAGTATAATATAAAAAAAAATTGCTCATAATCATAATCGACACAGTAGAAAGAAACATTGACGACGCAATCGATATTTAACATCGTCTGCTAAAATTACGAGAGTTCGATGACTGTTAGAAAGTGCGCATACGCATATTGCGTGCACATTGCCGTTACCGCAAGTTTGTACACAGGAAAAAAAAAGAAATTGTCGTGCGTGGTCGCCATTGTTAATCGTCTTATGTAATACATGGATGTCGATTGAATGGATATAAAGAAATCCGCTAAATCTCGAGTACGATGCAACATTTTTATCGATTGTACGATGTTTGTTTTCTACGTAGCAGTAGGATTATGTTATTTCCTTTCGACTCGTTTTTACGTTACTTTATTTCTGGACGGTCTCTGATCATCTGTCAACTCTAATCTTATGATTATTTTGATTAGTTCACTGATTACTCCGATAAAAAATCAGCAGTTAAAATAAATTATTAACTCGTTCATTCATCACTAGAGATCGGATAATTGGATGCATATTCACCTAAAGTTTAAGAGTTGACTAGTATGGAGTGCGCTTCGGTACGGGAAAGTGTGGGTTTCCAGGACTGACAAGTTTTTAAGAACTACTCTTGTGTACTGTGTATCCCCGAATAAATATATTTCATTTTAGAATAAAAGGTTTTGAAGAAATATTAATAGTGTTTTTTAAACGAGTTATATTTTCCACAAAATTCTTGTCTAGGCTAGGCTATATACGAGTATTATCACGCAATTTGTTATGGGGGATGAGCAATATTGCATTATGTTTGTATACCTCTATAGTTTACAGTAAATTGTAAAAAGACGAGCAAAATGGTTAGAACATTTATACATTTTACTAGCTGCGCCCCGCGGTTTCACCCGCGTAAGTCTCGATCCCATGGGAAAGCCATCCTTAACACTTAGGGGTATAAAAATTAGTTATAAACCTATTCTCATATCTACTGAATATACATATAAATTTTCATCAAAATCTTTCAAGCCGTTTCGGAGGAGTATAAACACTAAAACTGTAACACAAGAATTTTATATATTACATAATCACGCTATATCTTTATGGGGCTGAGCTGTCAATCATCATGACATAAATACAGAGTGGATTATTGAGATGGGGCAGTAAGGGCACCTTAACCGTTGCAGCTACGTGAAACATGGGGACACATGGGGATCGGAATCATAATCTTTGGTCAAATGGTCCCGTTTTCTGAAAGGGTTGTAGGTTACCATCTGTTTCATTGAACTTTCTAAACAGGAATCATTTTGCAAAGTATTTTTCTTTTAAAGGTATGTTTCTTTCTTCAAGATTCATCAAGATGACGGTGAAATACAGTTGCATTTTGCTGCCAGTGTGATCTTGTAATAATTATTATTCAATTAGCACGTAGTATGCATCTATCTTCAGTGGTGGCCCAGTGGACTTTTGAGTTGTAGGCCGTAAGTTCGAAACCAAACAGTCGCTTCACTTTCTGTAAATAATTTCAACACCACTGCTCTCAAAACGGTGAAGAAATACACTGGTGGTAACCAGCATGTATTATTTATTTCTTAGAACCAACAATTGGAAGAAATGAGACCTCTACCAACCCGCACGGGGCCCGCGTGGTAGATTACAGCCACTTCGAAAGGGGGCCCTGTGTCCCAGCAGTGGGAACATTATAGGCTGATAATGCTATAATGCGCTCCAAAACAAAGATAGCAGACGTGGCTCAAAAGGCTGCCCAACTTAAATGGGACTCGGCAGGACATGTCTGCCGCATGCCGGACCAACTGTGGGCCCTGTCCAGAATGGCACAGAATGTGGTGCCCTGAAACAGTGCGACGTCGTCGCGGCAGACGCCATCACCTACATCACCTACGTAGGTGATGGCGGGACGAATTGGATAGGTTCCGGCAAAACTGGAAGGAGGACGCGCGGGCTCGCGAAGGATGGAAGGAGTGGAGGGAGGCCTTTGCCCAGCAGTGGGACAGCGTAGGCTAGACTACAAAAAAAAAGCTATAATGCATCTATCCAATTAGGCGAAGACATAGGTACCTACAGCTAGGGAAACTATTTGTTTGCCAAATTGGATACTACGTTAATTTGCCGTGTTATAGAAGTGTCAGAATGAAAGTTGTAATTTAAATATAGTACTTACTTTACTTTAAATTCAAATCACTTTTCGTGATACTACAAAGAGCTTGAAATATTCTGACATTCAACTTGTTTAGCTGACGTGTCTGTTGACCCACAAGTGAAAGAGAGCGTAACTGCAAACATTTTGCTTGCAAAATATGAGTGAAGACATCGATCACTAATAGTGAAGACTTTAAATAGTTGTTAGTAGATGTCACAATTTACTTGAACGGTTTGGCGAGCATAGAGTTTGTAATTATCATAATGCTTCAGCAGATCGTCTTACACGAAAAATCCAGCTAAGTGTGTATCGGACCACGCACAATGAAGGGTTCCGTAGTTGGGATGAATTTATCCCAAGAAAAAACTTAACATTGTAGTTGAAAGACATGTTTCTTCATACATTCCAACTGCAAATGTCAGTTTAAACGCACAATGTTGAGTGATTTACCATGTTATTTTAAGACCATAGACGTTTATAATTTTTCCTGTAATCTTTAAGTGAAGAACTATTTTCTGAACGTCAAAAATTACATGAGACAGTCCCCCAAAAACGCCCACCCTTCTCCACTTCCTAGTGCTTTAGCTGGGAAGAAGAAATGGCGCAACAAACTTCCCAGCAGACTATGTTGAGTGCACTAAATAAAGAAATAAAATAAAACCTTTATTTCAGACCAAGTCCATAACAAATACAAAAACAAGCCAGATTACAATACTTGGACACGAATAAATGATTTCAGGATATTTGAGTCCTGTTTATCTGCAATGACGTGTAGGATGCTGTTAGTGCTACCCCGGACTCTGTATAATAACGATGCGAGCCGCTTACGCATGATGGCATGAAAGCCGTCTACGTCTAGCGGGGCAGCCCTAACAACATCCTAAACGCATTGTTATATTGGATACGTAAGGCACTGAGCGACCTCTGCGTATACCTGAACCACAGGCTGCACGCGTAGAAAGTCTGACAGTAGGCTCTAAATAGTGTGACTTTAACTTGGTCACTACAACGCGCAAACCTGCGGGCCAGCATATTACTTCTGACCGCCAATGCCCTACGTTCCCTTTCTATGTCAACATGGTCGTCAAGGCACTCAGTAACGTAATGTCCGAGGTATTTGAACTGTTGTACCCGCTTCAGTTCAGTGCCATCCAGCTTAATCGCAGGTACAATTGACGGACACTTACCGGAGGCCTTGAAGACCATATACTCACTCTTCTTACAATTATACAATAAACCATGCATATGGCTATAAGATTCACAAGTGGCTAGCAACTGTCTCATTGCGCCTACAGTTGGGGCAAAACTACTAAGCAAAACGGTTGAGATTTATCTGCTAGTTTCTGTTTTAACTTTATGTATCTATCCTTGGAATCAAGAAGCTGTCATTAACACTTGCTACAGAAACTGTTGCAAAGGACACAGTCATTAAAAAATACTTATAGTGTGTATAACCATATTATCCATGTCTCATGAACACAACTACCGCAAGGCTTTGAAAGTACCCAATTCTGCTTGTCGTCTATGGTTTCAGATATTCATACACCTATCTATGTTGAATAGTTTCAAATGGAAAGTTTTTCAGAAATGATCTTGTCTAACCTAAATATAACATTAATAGGGGAGAACGGTCAGTTATAGAGGAGCTCGTGGCTAAATAATATCTAACAGCCGCACGGGTCGATCCATCAGGTTAAGCTACGCCTGCCGGGGTTGGTCTGTGGATGGGTGACCATCTTCACATACCGAGACTCCTCCGTGCCTCGGTAAGCACGTTAAGCCGTTGGTCCCGGCTGTCATTCGTGGATCTTTGGCAGTCGTTACGGGTCGTCAGAAGCCCAAAAGTCTGACAACTAGTTTTACCAAGGGGTATCGTATTACCCAGTAACTGGGTTGTGGAGGTCAGATAGGCAGTCGCTCCATGTAAAATACTAGTATTCGACTGCGTCCGGTTAGACTAGAAGCTGACCCCAGCATAGTTGGGAAAAGCAGTGACACTATTCGCCTGATAAAAGTAGTGACACTATTCGCCTGATAAAAGTAGTGACACTATTCGCTTGATAAAAGTAGTGACACTATTCGCCTGATAAAAGTAGTGACACTATTCGCCTGATAAAAGTAGTGACACTATTCGCCTGATAAAAGTAGTGACACTATTCGCCTGATAAAAGTAGTGACACTATTCGCCTGATAAAAGTAGTGACACTATTCGCCTGATAAAAGTAGTGACACTATTCGCCTGATAAAAGTAGTGACACTATTCGCCTGATAAAAGTAGTGACACTATTCGCTTGATAAAAGTAGTGACACTATTCGCTTGATAAAAGTAGTGACACTATTCGCCTGATAAAAGTAGTGACACTATTCGCTTGATAAAAGTAGTGACACTATTCGCCTGATAAAAGTAGTGACACTATTCGCTTGATAAAAGTAGTGACACTATTCGCCTGATAAAAGTAGTGACACTATTCGCTTGATAAAAGTAGTGACACTATTTGCTTGATAAAAGTAGTGACACTATTCGCCTGATAAAAGTAGTGACACTATTCGCTTGATAAAAGTAGTGACACTATTCGCCTGATAAAAGTAGTGACACTATTCGCCTGATAAAAGTAGTGACACTATTCGCCTGATAAAAGTAGTGACACTATTCGCCTGATAAAAGTAGTGACACTATTCACCTGATAAAAGTAGTGACACTATTCGCCTGATAAAAGTAGTGACACTATTCGCCTGATAAAAGTAGTGACACTATTCGCCTGATAAAAGTAGTGACACTATTCGCCTGATAAAAGTAGTGACACTATTCGCCTGATAAAAGAATTAACATCTACATACATCAATATACTATGTTGTCGTAGTTATTGTTATTTACTGGTTGTTGTAGGTAGATCAGTGATCACAGACCTGTCGATTCTAAAGTTAGTACGTTCCAACAAACATATTCAACCTCATTTTCTTGACTTTATTTCTTTTAAAGTCATATCAAGAACATCAAACGCTTTAGCTACCGCTTTAATGCCTCTTTTGTAAAAAGTAACTAAGAAACAAACTTTTCTGTAACATTTATTATAAGTCAATTTGCCCCGCCTAAAACTTAGTCAACCAAGCGCCATGTTTCTCGTATTGTTTTCTTTATGGCTAACCGAAATAGGTACTGACTTGGATTTGAAGATAACACTGCTTTTTATGGTTCATGAGACTTAAGCAAACTTTTGTACTACTATAATAGTAGTTCACCATAAATCTTTAGGCTTCAAAACAAAAAGTATACGATAATAAAATTTCACTTTTGGGTATAATAGATCAAAAACATGTCACCGCTACTAAAAGGCTTGCGACTGCGATCCCGTGCTACACACAAGTGTGGGGGGGTGTCAAGATACATCCTCAAGGGTGATTAGCAACAAGAATAATGTACCCCGGATTTTGTAATATCTTGATTTAAAAGAGTGTCCTTAGAGTTTCTTGCCTGTTCTTCTCCATAGAGATCTACGTTTTGGAATAGGCAAATAGCTTCAACTTTCTGACTAACTGACCGACTCTTTGACAATTCAAAAGTGCCTGTAATAGGTTTAATTGAAATATAGTTTTGAGTTTGAGTTTGAATTATATGACCCAAAACTAGTACTGCTGACGATTTTTTGGCAGATAGTCTACCTACTCTATAGACAACCAGCCCGTCACCCCTACAGTTTGACTCTAGAAAATAAATGAAACGATTTCTTCATGACATAGTTTTGCTTACCTTTTTTTTTTTGGTTGCGATATTATAAAATAACTTCTCCCACTCTGGGCGGAGCGGGACGACGTATCAGATTTTTACTGACTAAAATCCACCCGTGTTCGTTCAGATGCCTGTGTGCCGGGCCCACGATATCCCGTTCGGACAAACTCGCAACCCTGGCAGGCATTGGCCCTATCAGACCCCATCAGTTGGTGCTGACATCTCTATGAGGCGCGCGTGGAACACAACGTGCCGTCGACTCGGGCCTGGTCCTTATGGGACGGCGAGATACCCATCGCACATGTCCGCGTTTACGGTGGCTGGGAATCGGCCTGAGACTCCCGACGCCCGGGGCTTCTCCCGCGGCGACTAGGGGCGTGAGGGCACGAAAACTCATTACCTATCGTTTCGATACTGTCTAATACTAACTGTCCGTTACATATGTTACGTTGTCTTCAATGACCCACTTTAGAACGCGTTTGTATTACTTACACGGAACCGGTGATCCCAGCGGTGTTTCTCGTCGAAAGAGTGTATATACATTAATGCCCTGTGGTGTAAAGTGATGCGCACAGTGCTTTAAACAAAATTTGCACAATCCTTTCAAAATACCACTTCAATTTAATACCACCGATCGAAAATCGGTTCCAAAATTGCTTCCACGATTAAAATATCCGTTTTCAGGTAGTGTCAAACAAAATTGACATTGCAACATGGCGTTTCGAATACTGAATTGAAATTTTGATTGGAATACAAACAATATAGCAACCAATTAGGATGTTCTAGTGAATTGTTTAGAAACGTTCGGTGTGCTTCAAGATTATTTAGAATCGTCTTCACTTGAACGGTTTTGATATCGGAGTTTTTACCTTCGGAAGACACGGTCATTGTTTGTTTGATCTTATTGTTTTGTTGTTGTTCAATTGATCGTACAATTATTTTTTATTTAAATGCCGATTTATAGTTGAAACTATTATAACCAAGTTGTAACACTGAACATTTATGAATTGAATGCATTCCTTCCTAATTAAGTTAATACGTAATTGAATCATCCATTAATAAAGTACATACAAATTCAAATAAATTATATAATTTTATTTTAATGGTTTTAATTATGTTCATTACAGTTTAATCATTCAATTAACCGAAAATGATTTCTTTAAAATGTATGTTATATGATTTATTAAATAGGTATCAATTATTTTCCTAGTCTAGGCATTAAATCAAGCAGGCTTGAGAGATGACAGGAAGTACCTACCTACGTGTTACATCTTTCGAACAAGACTTCCGTCACCGGTTGGAAGGCATGCCTAATCAATTAATAATTATATGAGTGATTAACGTAAACGACGACTACGACACTAAGTAGTAAATTATATTTCAGAAACAATTTATTTACACCTGACTTTGTAGACTAAATGAAATCACATGTGTGGGCAAAAAATAAAGGGCAGGGCTTTTTACGATATATTTTTTAACGATAAAAATTAATATGCAAAGCAGTGGTTTACATTCGTAATGTCAATGACTTAGCAAAAACATTCCCAAAAATAGAGTGCTGAGCTTGAGAATTAATTAATAAGATGTAATAAAATATCAGATTAACTGTTAAACACCGTTTCAGATTGAGTGAACCATTATCGTAACGGGTTAAATGCAAATCAAATGTTTATTTAATGGTGGTTAAACTAAACGATGGTTAACTAATTATGCAGGGAAAGTCTGATGTTTACCGCAACAATTCAGTAGTAAAGTCCTGTTCTACTGGCTACTGATTACAATAATAACCATTAGCATTTCATAAAGCGGTAATCTTGTGTGGTTGCTTCCTTAATTGGTTATTTTAATATTCCTGTTTATCGAGAAACAATAAATACGTACGTGATTAAATGTTATAATTTATACGAATAGAACAAAACTCCCAAGAACTTTCCATTCTGAGTGTAAATTTAAAGACTAATTATTAATTTCTTGTTAACAAAAAAAACTTTTTTACAAAAATAAAACAACCGACTTCCAAAAAATAACACTAAAAAGTGAAAAATAACTTTAATTTTCGGAAGCACATAACATAACATCACGCCTTTTTTCCCCGAAGGGTTGGGCAGAGGTGTACGTGTAGGGCACCCACATTTTATATTATATTTAATTTAATTTTGGAAGTCGGTGACAAAAAACGAAAATACAGAACCAATGACACCGACTTCCAAAATTAAATTAAATATAATTATATTTAATTTAATTTTCGTATTTTATGGAAGACAGTTGTTTTTTTTTTTTGTAAAAATGTTTTTATTACTCACTTTTTAGTAGTGGTACCTACCCGACACAAATTGTAATCATACATTTATTTTAATGACAATTCCAATAAGACCAAACACGGGTAGGATTTATTTTATAACGGAGTTCCAGTGCCTACCTTCCGGCTTCATCATCAGATCAGTGGAGAACCTCCTCCTTTTTTGAAGTCGGTTAAAAATCATTTATAGCCTGAGTGCATCTCATGACAATTCCAATAAGACCAAACACGGGTAGGATACCTACTTTATTTTATAACGGAGTTCCAGTGCCTACCTTCCGGCTTCATCATCAGATCAGTGGAGCACCTCCTCCTTTTTTGAAGTCGGTTAAAAATCATTTATAGCCTGAGTGCATCTCATGGCAATTCCAATAAGACCAAACACGGGTAGGATACCTACTTTATTTTATAACGGAGTTCCAGTGCCTACCTTCCGGCTTCATCATCAGATCAGTTGAGAACCTCCTCCTTTTTTGAAGTCGGTTAAAAATCATTTATAGCCTGAGTGCATCTCATGACAATTCCAATAAGACCAAACACGGGTAGGATACATTGTTTTATAACGGAGTTCCAGTGCCTACCTTCCGGCTTCATCATCAGATCAGTTTGATGGTACCATTTTGATCAGAACTATTTATTTAAATTTGCTTCGCTTAACTATCTTAATCCGGATAACTCAGGTGGCCATCTGTGGCCTTCTTCATCAGTTCCACTTCACCAAATTATACTTTCTGAATGCAAATGATTGACTTGTTTATGAAAATATAAAAATCGCTATATGTATGCCTATAATATTTGAGGAGTTCCCTCAATTACTCAAGGATCCCAACATCAGAACTGGATTTTGAAAAAAATGGGACCAACTGGAAGTAGGTATATCCTCTCAATGAAAAAAAGAATTTTCCAAATCGGTTCATAAACGACGGAGTTCTGAGGTAACAAATATTAAAAAAAAAAAAAATACACGACTTGAGAACCTCCTCCTTTTTGTAAAGTCGGTTAAAAACACGTAGAAGCGCTACCAAACTCTTGGCAATTTAACCTTACACAAAGGTTTTTTCTTAAAGATTTACTCTAGGAAAAAATTCCGTTGTCATCGAAGAAGCTCAAAGTTGGATTCTTTCAGTTTTTGTGTTGAATTTATATTGTATGCTTGTATCGGAACCGATTCATATTTTCTCTGCTCATTCTCACAGAAGGGAGGCTGTGTCCCAGCAGTGGGAACATCATAGCCTCATTATAATTACTGCTGGGACTCGAGACTCTTCGAGCGAAAGAGCCGACTTTTATTCCACCACGGGGGGCAGTGCGGGTTGGTCTTATACAACATGTCCCAGAATTAACGCACAACCTCTTAAGGGGTCATTGTACTCATAATTATAAACAACTTTTACTATAGGACCAAACCTGAAATCGCAAAAAAAATCTGCTGTTACCTACATTCGAATAACTCGTGAAAATGTAGGGAACAGTGGATTTTTAGGGTTCCGTACCTCAAAAGGAAAAAACGGAACCCTTATAGGATCACTCGTCTGTCTGTCTGTCCGTCTGTCACAGCCAGTTATTATTTACCAACACGTGTGCGGGAATAAAAGTTGTCACAAATAACTTATACCTATCTTAGTCCAAATTGGTTCAATGCGTCTATTCACACCGTCTCGCGCCAGAGACGGTCCTCTCTATTCGGAGGTGATTTTTTTTTAAATCTCGGCAAACATGAGTCATAAGCATAACGGCATTAATATTTTGTTGTAATAATTAAATAATGTTTATAAATAGAATACCATGATTATTACAATTACGTAATAAAACGGTTATGAACAAAAAAATTATTAATTCTTTCGAATGCAATAACAAACATTCTCCACTTGTATCAAAATGTACTATTCTCAAACATGCTTGGAAATCCGAGCATTATTTTGACAACCTTACGAGATAAGTCGAAATTGCTGTACTGGCCAAATACATGCGAGCAGCGGCCACCTAAAGTTGTATGAAAATCTATGTGCCGTGGTTTAGCGGCCAAATAAATTACTTATTAAACTCTATCTATTGTGTAATTTAAAAATTGAACGATCTTTTACTACGAAACATGGCAACCAAGGAGGTAACTTATCATAGGTTTTATTTAAATTTCCAGTTAGCTTGTAAATAGAAAGTTGTTTATTGGAAAAAAAAAACAAAGGAACACATTGGCGCGTAAAAAAATATCGTTCTTTGTCATTGAATCTGGAATTTATAAATAATTTACTTTGTTTGAATTTCCGCGCATTATTTGAGAAAAGCACTATACAAGCCTTGGCCACAACCAGGCATTGATGGACTCACGTATGAGTGCCTCGGCTTCGCCTCGGCCCACATTTTCACGTTCGTTCATCAAATCCCCAGTTGCAGGCCGCTGCAGTAATGTACTATAGTTATTATAAATCAAGAGAGCGGCACGCTTAATTTTTGAAAAAATTCAACACGCATTCGACTTTGACGTGCTAATCACGGCCGTCAATGTGCAGGTGCATGTAATGTACTTAATGAGTTCGCGTGTGTTGCAGCCAATCAGAGCGTAGCGATTGACGAGCGAGTTAATATGGCGACACACGGATGCGAAGTAAAACCGCATCCTCCTAATTGCACTATTGTCTGGTCTCGGTGCAGGGGATGTGTGAAAGAGAGAAATCTGAAGTATCGGCCGAATGTTCGGCCGTTTTCTGACTACGGCTGACTTTGGCAGACTACGGCGAAAAAAAAACCACGGTCAAAGGTGACTTGAAGTCGGGTAAGGATTCAAAGTCAAATAAGGAAAGTCAAGAAAGGACCGAACATTCGGCCGATACTTCGGACTTAGTCGTTTTTTTTTTTCTTTAGTCCTGGTTTGCCATCGTCAGACGTAGTCAAGAAGCGGCCGATCATTCGGCGATACTTCGGATTTATGTTCATAGTAATTAGATTCTGGTTTAAAATCAGCAAATATTTTAAACAACGAAATGCACCCTCGAATCTTCCTGTATATAGGTACTTATTAGTTTTTATGCGTTTACGATACTTACGCATTCAGTTTTAGAGGATAGTTTAGCCTGAAGAAGGTTTGTCCATGCACTGCCATGCTGAAGTAGCTCGCCTCTTCGGTGTTTGAAATCCAGGCAGAAATCTCTCTCGGGCTTTCACCAACTGGGAAAAAAATCGTTTGAAGTTTAATATTTTTGATCAACCATCATAATATTTTCTCAAATTCTTCGACCTGATCTGGTGATGTGTTTTCTAAAGTTTTTTTTTTTACTTGTATATATCAAAGTGTTTAAATTTTTTTTGTATAAAGTTGTTATGAATGGTGTTTGTTCTATCTTTCTCCAAAATTATTGTTTCACCAGTACTTAAAGCTAGGGCTTCCTAAGACGCGGTGAACGCCACATGGCGTCCGCAATTTACCGTCCAATGACGTCACTGAAACGTTTTGACTTAACAAACAAACTTCATTCGAAAATCTGTAATAATTTCTAACTTAACATTATAGAGGTATGAGGTACAGAGTGTAAAGCTCACTCATTCTCTATAGGGACGATTCTCCGACCAGACGGCTGTTGTGTCTGGTGGGTGTCCGACAGTTAATGACGGCCTGTTGTATGTCATGGCCCAAGTGATTATTAGGACATTATAAAAAATGCCCAGGCAGTTTGAAATATGCCCAATATGAGAGGGCAGTGTGTTATCAACTATTGAAATAATCAAATCGACCGGGCATTTTTTATAATGCTAGGCACTTATGGGGCAGCACAATTAAAACCAGGTTTTATTACTATTTATATAACATACTAGCTGCGCCCCGCGGTTTCACCCGCGTAAGTCTCGATCCCGTGGGAAAGCCACCTTTAAAAATAGATAGTAGCCGATTCTCAGAGCTACTGAATATACATATAAAACTTCATCAAAATCGGTCAAGCCGTTTCGGAGGAGTATGGTAACTAACATTGTGATACGAGAATTTTATATATAAGATTGTATTGTGTATGTATGTATTTATTGTATATGTTAATGGTACACCACTGACTACCTGCAGTATTCTCACTCCTGCTCCCTTTAATCCATCCAAAGGTTGTATGTAAAAGATCGCTTTTAGCGATAAGACCGCCCATTGTGTCACCCTATGTAAAATTTAAACATTTATATCTGTAACTTTTATGGTGTACATAATAAAGAGTATTTTATCTCACGGCGATCTGAAATATAATTAATTAAACAGAGTAGTGTTCCTTACACACACGTATTAACATCGCATTTTTAGAGATAAAATATATATATTTTTTTAAGTTGGATTATTATCTCAGCGTTGGCAAGTGGCAACACAGATACTTATGTCACTTTTCTTTCGCGCGCTGACATGACATCGCAAGAAAAAATTCGCTCTCATCAAATCGTTAATTTCTATTATGTTTACAGTGCTCTTTACTGATATTAATATGATCTTTGACAAAGTGTCAATTATGCCAAGTGATAGAAAGTGTAATGAGTGCATTGTTAGTGGAGACCTGAGACGGCCACGAGTCCACGACGTTCATGAACGACATCAACAGAAAGCAGATAAATACATCAGAGGCAGACTGCTAAACCTGACCCAAGATCCGGAGGCATCCCACAACCTTAATGTGCGAGAGTGCCTGGCTTTAACTGACCACCTTGTACGCGATACTGATAGCACTTTAAATAAGCACTATGGTTTAGACATTAACACTGCCTATTGCCAGTTGCTGCAAATTTTATAAAGCATTATCCCTCCAGAGACACGAGATGTCACCAGTATTGTTATCTCAACGATACTAGCTGGATGAGGAGCTGCCAGAGAGGCTCGTGAAGCCCTTAGCGTTGTTACTGTGCATAGCTAACTGGTATGCGTTTATCAACATTCAGTGCGTGCGAGACACGCCAGTAACTTGTGACCTTCCCGTTACTAGCTGGATGAAAAGTTAACAGTGTGTATAGCTAACTCGGGTATGTACTTGTAATAACAGGTAAGTCTCATTTCTATGATCAAGGTTAAGAAAATTTAAAAAGGTGGTTTGATAGGCTTTTAACTTAAGAGCATGAACGCTGCGAGTCAGCCTTACCCAACCCTGCACACTGTCTGTGTGTTATACACGTGCAAAAGCATTATACGCCCTTGTGAGTGCTGGACCCTACCTCCGTACCTGGATTGTTATCATTGAGTATAAAATACTCTTAACAACACGGACTCTTGTCATAAAGGGGGGTTGATATGCTTCTAACTTACGAGTATGAAGGTTGCGAGACAACCTTACTCAACTCTGCACACTGTCTGTGTTATAAACTTGCAAAAGCATTATACGCCCTTGTGAGTGCTGGACCGTACCTCCGTACCTGGATTGTTATCATTGAGTATAAAATACTCTTAACGACACTGACTCTTGTCATAAAGGGGGTTTGATATGCTTTTAACTTACAGTATGAAAGCTGCGAGACAGCTTAGTCAACCCTGCACACTGCCTGTGTGTTTATACACTTGTAAAGCATTTGTTATTATTGAATATAAAATACTCTTAATATGCTCATAGCATGTTATCCCACCACTATGTGACCTAGCTCTCGCATCAAGGACAATACTATGGAAGCACACCTCGCCTCAACAGGTTACTTTTATCAGCCACCTAGGTGGCTTAACTATCCTGAGCTACAAATGATACCTAGTTTGTAAAGTATATAAAGCAAAATTGCGTAACTTTTACACTCATACATTCAAATACTATACAGGTACAGGATATGTTAAAATGATTCTGTGATGCAATGGCTGACGGTACAAGATACTTTGCAAAAATGATTATGTGATACAACGGCAGACAACAAATGCTTCAGATATCTATGGAAATTTCCCTAAATGTAACTGAAATGAACCAAAACCATACAAAGTATTATTCAATGCTCCCTTAATTATCTATAAGGTAACAGGTGTACTTTCAGATTCCTCTAAACTGAGGGAACAAGGGATTGACATAAACAGGGGGACCGGTTACCTCTATCATAGGGACAGCAATGACTGACCTTATGCTCATGAAGAACATAATACAAACACAAACTGCGGATTGACTCGGCTGATGCAACAAAAAACACCTGCCAACATAAAAAATAATTAAAATATAAATAAATAATAATATAATACTACCAAATTAAAACCAGAATAAAACTAATATTGCTTCAAAAATTGACATGATTGCTAACTTACTCTATTTGAAAAACAAACAGATACAATAACAAACTTGGGTATATAATTTTATAGCCACAAACAATAATAATTAATTAATACATATTAAACCCACAAGACATTCACTCTTGCTATCTAACGCTATCAATCTGGTTTTTTTTATATTATCTATTTAGAATAATTTCTTTGATATTATTATTATGATAATAGAGAAACTTACCAGTCCTTTTGAAAAAATGTACCTAAATAGCACAACAGGAGTTGACTTGTTATAGTAAATAAGAAATAAATAAATCCTACAACTGGGTACAGAAATCAATCAATATGGAAAACAAAGATGAATGTTGTTGGTGGACCTTAATAACAATCCGGCTTATATCTACACTCCTGAATGACAATTTATCAAGATTGATACTGGAATGCAACAACCATATGCTATGCCGAAAAAACAGCTGCAGACCACTGACCCTGTTATCGGCCGTGGGTACAAAGATACAATAAACTATTTGATACCTATCAAAATTCAATACCTCAACTTCTGAATACCATTTCAGCTAGTAAAAACCGAGATGAATTAAAAATGCATTAAGTACAGATTTACAATGAATTTGTACATTTTAGACCCAAACAAAATAGAAAATTTAGCTTCATTCGGAACCTAAAACTGGTACTTAACCCCTCCTAGGGCAGTGAGAATTCCATTATTGGTACTTAATTGACAGAAAATTACAAAGCTCCCAGATATAACCCTATTACTCTATACTGCTAACTTGTACACTATTCAATTATTTTTCAACCTATCAAAATAGATAGGTATCTACTTATATGATTTTATTCTATAGGTACCCGCAGCATTCTTCCTATGACCAGATAGGTTAAAAATAAGGGCTCATTATAAATACATTGTCTAATAACTTCTTTAATAGAATTCTCATACTTCAACTGTATCTTATAGCTCTGCTGTATTGACCTATAATAAATGTAATCAGTGGTCTTGACTAAATTACCAGTAGTGAGTGACACTTAGGTACCGAAACAAGATTTCCTACCAACCCACCCTGATTATTTATTCGTCAAAATATCAAGACCGACATAATAAGCACCTTTATAGACAGACACCAATTTACGTGTACAAATCGAAAATCGCCCGAAAATTAACCATGGAGATCTAACACCTTGAAACAAGTGCCTTGAAATAACTATATTAAAACAAAAGTAAGAGTTTATTTACATAACATTACGCCCGCATTCCCAGAAGGGCCGGACAGAGATGGGTGATCTTATTCAAAGGCTATAAAATCAAAATATCTAATTAAACATTTAATCATTCCAACCAAGTACTAGACTACACATTTAGCAGTACCTAGATAACAATGATAATCACAACACTAAAGTAAAATTGTCAAGAAAACAAAGGGGGGGGGGGCAGCGCATTGTGAGGATAAAGTATTGATAGATCGTGATTAGAACATGAACAAGGCCAGGCATACCATACAATCAATGCAGGCACCATGAACAAAAGTACCTAAAAATTTCTTCGTTCAAGCACATTGTACAGTGAACATAACTAATTATACAACTTCCTCACCTAAGGCATATAACTCAATTTAATGCCCCATAGATGAAACTAATCTTTTCGATTAGCTCTCAACTTGTCAAGTAATAATTATTTTGACTATTTGCTAGCAGAACGTATGAAAATCATGTGGAAGTTAGGATCCCTTTGATCATAAGTACTTGAAGTAAACGGTGGTTTCACTATAAATTAAGAAATATATTTTCTTCTTTTTTAAATTCTATTAAGTAAATGGTGCTTACAAAACTTAAAAGTGATCAAGTCAAAAGCTTCATCTATTCAGCTGAAAAACATCCACTGTTGGACATGGGCCTCCCCCAGGGGGGGGGGGAGGTTTCCCATAACTGCCAAGCGTGGCAGTTGGCGAAAGTGTCAAAAGCTTAACCAGCGCCAATACAACGCAAAAAAAAAAAAAAAAACAGAGCTTTTACAACGATCTGGGCAACAAAATCTGCCACCTCAGTCACTAAAACACATATTATAATACGCAATTAAACGTAATAATAGAGTTCATGAGCTTAGTGCAATCTCACGCAGTAAGTTCCACACTGAATCCCAAATAAGTGAACGTTAAAGCTTATGGAGACATATAAGGCTGCTATTCCCAGTCACGAAAATATTCAAAACTATTCAATCTCACATACAGAACAAACTTTACTAAACAAGTTGGCTGCCGTTATGGCTCTAATGTTGACTCTGTGGACTAATAAAACAAATACTTCATTATAACCGTAAGTTACGATAAGCGAAATAGTAAGCTAAAGTAATATTAATCCTTTACCTCTCACAGTACAACAAATACAACAGCTCAACTTAAAGTTGACATCAATTGAGACAAACACAATGTGGGTTTTCTCGATGTTGATTATGCCTCATTGCTGACTAACAATAGCCAGGAATAGGAATAATAATTATATATAATAGGAATTCTAATTCCTAACAAAGTAACGGTAATGAACAAAATAAAAAGTACCTACTTAACAAACCAGAATATTTATAACCAGATATTGCAGACAACTCTAAACATCTACTCTGTTTAATTAATTATATTTCAGATCGCCGTAAAATAAAGTTGGGAATCAAACGAGCTTACCTCTTAAGCGAAGTCTTGATTCTAATTTTATGAACGGTGATCTGAAATATAATCACCCACCCGCCACTAGCTAACAACCCCAATGCTGCAATAATCAGTCTACCTAATTCACTTATCCTTTCAGGAAACCCTAGTGAATGTAAGTATGCGGAACTACTCTGTACAGAAAACAGAGCTTGTTCCTTACTTAAGGATCTCTAAAATAAGTGACATAAGTATCTGTGTTGCCACTTGCCAACGCTGAGATAATAATCCAACTTAAAAATATATATATATTTTATCTCTAAAAATGCGATGTTAATACGTGTGTGTAAGGAACACTACTCTGTTTAATTAATTATATTTCAGATCGCCGTTCATAAAATTAGAATCAAGACTTCGCTTAAGAGGTAAGCTCGTTTGATTCCCAATTCTATTCTATTCTATTCTATATTACTAATTAGTATAACCTTCTGACCGAGACGACATAATAAGTTTTGACCTTCAAAAGTGCCTTTTACGTGTGCTATCAAAATACATAAAAAATAATGATTTGGGTTAGGTTAGGTTAGAACAGTGACCATTTACGCGCGGAGGCGAGCGAGCGAAGAGAGCGTGCCGCGGCAGTGGCCGCCGAGCGCCTGATCCCCTCTATTGTTGGTAAATTCAGCAAAATACCTGTGTATTATTAGATTGCCCAAAGACCACACGGCAATATTTATAATGACGAGGCAATGTGATAAATAAGGAAGTTCAAATTATAATTAAATATTTCGCCCTAAGTAGGTCATTATTATTCAAAAATGCCCCCTATTTAGGTATTACTTGGTACATAACATATACCGAATGCAAGTCGCGCGGTAAACTGCCCGCGCGATGCAGGATTTTGCGTGACGTCAGTATGACGCGTAGTTCGCATGTGGCGATGTTGATGCCGCCACAACATCGTTAATTAATCCAAACGTGTAATTGCCAATAGGAATTAGTACAGCCATTTCACAATAATAATGATATCACCTAACAACGAGTTAAGAAATGAAATGAAATGAAATTGTGTATTGTGTAAGTACCTAAATAGAATATCGGAATCACTTTCATATAAAAAAAAAATAAGCTAGATGGAGTCGACATTTCCTATGTGATCCTGAGAATAAATTGTGTAACAAAGTCAGGGGTAAGTCGTGTACGTAACAAAATGCAGGCTAGCATCAGGACTGGCATTTTGCGGAAAGTCAGGAGCAGTTTGAGTAAACCTGTCCCAACAGACGCTACGATAAGAGCTCACGATGGTTGATGCATGCATCAACCATCGTGAGCTCTTATCGTAGGGTGCTCGACGACACGACACACAGGAACACCATCACAGTGCAGAGGAAGCTTAAAAAATAGGCATAAACGTTACCCAAACCGCGCAATAGTTGTAAACTGCAAGTACATTTAATGTACCTATACATTTTGTTTATTCTAACAAAGGCGCTGATAAGAGGTAAATGATCTAAGTAGGCTTGTTTTAAACAAAAAAACCGGCCAAGTGCGAGTCGGATTCGCGCACGAAGGGTTCCGTACCATTATCTATAAAAATGGCAAAAAAACACGTTTGTTGTACGGGAGCCCCCCCTAAATATTTGTTTTATTTTCATTTAATTTTTAAAGTCAATATATATCTCTACATATTCTGTGAATATTTCAAGCGTCTACCTGTTGCCGTTATCAATATAGAGCAAAAATGAGCAAAAAAATCACGTTTCTTGTATGGGAGCCCCCTTGAATATTTATTTTATTCAATTTTTTAGTATTTGTTGTTATAGCGGCAACAAAAATACATCATCTGTGAAAATTTCAACTGTCTAGCTATCACGGTTCATGAGATACAGCCTGGTGACAGACGGACAGACAGACGGACAGACAGACAGACGGTGGAGCCTTAGTAATAGGGTTCCCGTTTTACCCTTTGGGTACGGAACCCCAAAACTGATTTTTTATAGAAAAAAACTTTTTCCAAAAAAATAATAACCGACTACCAAAAATAACACTACAAAGTGAAAAATAACTTTAATTTCGGAAGTCGGTGGCAAAAAACTCAAATACAGATCCAAAGACACCGACTTCCGAAATTAAAGTTATTTTTCACTTTGTAGTGTTATTTTTGGTAGTCAGTTATTATTTTTTTGTAAAAAGTTTTTTTCTTTATAAAATCAGTTTAGTTAAAGATTATTTTTTTATGTAACTTAATTAGTTCGGCTAATTATTTCTTTCAGTGTACTTGTTAACGTTAATTAAGGTCATGTCATCTTGAAAATATGTTTGTACTTCATAAAGTGTCGTTGGTAATTTTTTGATGTGTTACGTGCACCTTTATGTTACCATAAAGGTGCACGTAAAACCGATTGCTGGTGGGGCGACGCATGAAGCGTGGCGATCGGCCACTATACAGTCTATATGTAGTAGTGTGTAATGTTCACATCTACCAGTCGTCAATTTTTTTATTTCCGCGCATTATTTGAGAAAAGCACTATAGGTACAAAACTTGGCCGCAACCAGGCATTGATGGACTCACGTATGAGTGCCTCGACTTCGCCTCGCCCCACATTTTCATGTTCGTCCATCAATGACCCTGTTGCAGGCCGCTGCAGTAATTTACTATTCTCTAGCTCTTTAACATATATTCCTTGTCTTATTTTTGTGTCAACGTTGGCCAAATTTCAATAATTCGTACAAAAATCCCATAGAAAAAGGCACTTTCAGTTTTTTCCGAATAAGAAGGTAATTAATTAGTTATGTCTTTGGGAATTCAGGATGATTTATTTTTGTCCCAAAAGTACACAAACAGATGTCACTTAATGTGAACCCATTGAATGACTGTTTCATGACATTGGGGTAACAAATATAACTTAGAGAGATGTATTAATGATTCTTATGATTATAATTCTGTAAATACATATACAGGGTCAAATAAAATTAGCTAGCGAAACTCCGCAGACTTGTTGGGTATCGATATCTAAATACGATAAAACGAAAAAAAGAAAAAAAAACATTGTATTTATTTGGGGTCAACGACTAGTTAATTGAAATGTGAGTTTCATAATCGTTTTTTTTTGTGTAAACTTCACAGATGTGATGGGTATCGATAACTAAATACGGTAAAACAAAAACTTAACTAAGTAACTTCACTGCCAGTGGTCATTGACACCAGAAAAAAAAAATCAATTAAATTTTTATTTTTTTTTCATTTTATCGTCTATTTAGATATCGATACCCTAAACGTCCACGGAGTTTCGCTAGCTAATTAAATTTGACCCTGTATTATCAGTTATAGTCGCGAATAACATTTTGATCAAGATACAACCTGACACTGACTTGCAAATCGCAAAAAACGTTAGAAAATTTTTTCCGGATTTCACCGGATTCACCTTAAATATTTTTGAAGTAAAAACTTCATTAGGTGCGTTGAGCACTTGTTGGGTGAACAAAAATCATGGAACTCGCGCCATCATCACCGAATGCTTCGATTCAATTCTCAAGTTACAATACTAAGTTTTCATTTCTGACGTGCAGTCCTACGACTGACAGTTTTTATTTCATTTTTACATATTGCACGCCTCTTACGCGAAGCGTTGAGGTTGTGCTCTACTCTCGACATTTCAAAAAAAGCAGTTTTCTCGAAACTGAAATCGATTTTTGTTTTATTTATATCGCACTTACAGGTTAATACGAGTGTACTAATATCAAGTCAAATAATTTGTCAGACACATAAAATATAATTCAATAACAATTATTTTCTTTAACATATTAAAATAATAATAACATTAAAAATTATCTTTCCTGGACGTCCGTGTGTCTGTGAATATACGACTGTGTATTTTTTTGTATATCTATCTATTTTAGTTTTTTTTCCTCATCTTATAATTATGGCGCCGCTAAACCATAGCAGAGTTTTCTGTTTGTTTTTTTTTTATAAATGTTTTTTGTATTTTTTTATTATTTTTTAGAATTGTTTATTATTTTATTTCATTTCATTAATTATCTTATTGTTAGCAGTAATAAGAAAAAAACGACGTGAACGTTATGAGGCGTGCACTTTTGGATTTTACTGTTTAGTCTTTGTGACCTGTAGTTTAGTTCATACCCATAATCGCTAGAAAAAAGTTCTCCCTGTAAATTTTTATTACATATTGTATGCAGATAAAATTGTCAATTTATTATTTTCGTTTTCAATTTACATGTTTATGGAGAATCAAAGTGAGTTAAAGCATAGACGCGCCTTATAAGAATGCTTATTATAATCTTAAAGTAAAAAGCTAATGCAATCGCTTTTGAAATAAAATTTACATTTTCCTTATTTATTGCCTTATCTTAAACTTAATTAATAACCTTAACTCATTTCAACATTTTTAAGAAACGAAAGTTTCTTCTATTGGAAATTGTGTGGAAATATTAATAGGCAATAGCAAATGCCTCTATGACATCATAATGACCCTTTTAATGTTATGCCGAACATTACACAAGTTAGTTAATACATAACTTTATCAATTTTGAAATCCGTAGCGAGTTTCCTAATGACCTAATTATTTGGCTTCAAAGAGATATGCATGCTGAAAATAGTATAATGTATTCTATAGGCACTTTATTACATAACATACCACCAGACCTTTTTCTTTTTTCTGGGTGGGAAATTATCAAATAACTTCTCCCGCTCTGGGCGGAGCGGTAGGGCGTGCCAGACTTTTACTGACTAAAACCCACCCGTGTTGTTCCGTTGCCGGTGTGCCAGGGCCACAATATCCCTTTCGGACAAACTCGCAACCCGGGCAGGATACTACCACACCTTTATTCCCCGAATTGTAGGCAGAGGTGCACCTAATAGTACACCCACACTTCGCCGTGTAATAGGCGTGCTATTTATTATGATACCTAAATTAATAGGCGGCTTCCTACTTATTATGATACCCAAAATTAATAGGCGGCGTGCTACTTATTATGATACCCAAAATTAATAGGCGGTGTGCTAGTTATTATGATACCCAAAATTAATAAGCGGCGTGCTACTTATTATGATACCTAAATTAATAAGCGGCGTGCTACTTATTATGATACCTAAATTAATAGGCGGCTTGCTACTTATTATGATACCTAAATCAATAAGCGGCGTGCTACTTATTATGATACCCAAAATTAATAGGCGGCGTGCTACTTATTATGATACCTAAATGAATAAGCGGCGTGCTACTTATTATGATACCTAAATTAATAGGCGGCTTGCTACTTATTATGATACCTAAATGAATAAGCGGCGTGCTACTTATTATGATACCCAAAATTAATAGGCGGCGTGCTACTTATTATGATACCTAAACTAATAAGCGGCGTGCTACTTATTATGATACCTAAATTAATAAGCGGCGTGCTACTTATTATGATACCTAAATTAATAGGCGGCGTGCTACTTATTATGATACCTAAATTAACCTACTAACGCTCAAACACGTTCGCGACGTTTTTTCTAAGATGCATAAAATGCAAGTCACTGATTCGAAATTACAAGGCAACCGAACGCAAAACGAATTGCTGTATGATGATCATAATTGTAAATTGAAAATATTAATTGCATAGTCATTGCATTGCCAAGCATAAGTGGCAGTGGGCAGGGCACATTGCTCGTCTTTCGGCTAAAATGAATGAATTGCATAGTTGCCCAATTTGAATTGCATTGTGTGCGAGTACCAGGAAAATTGTTACATTAGGGTGTGCGAAACATATGTCCGGGTCGGCATGATCCTTCACAGCCGAGCGGCAAAATCAAAAAGGCATGTGACATCACTAACCCGCCCTGGGCCAGTTTGGTAGATTACAGCCCATATCCTCTCGAAGAGAGGAGGCTTGTGTCCCAGCAGTGGGAACATTACAGCCTGATTATGATGAAGGTATCTGTTACGAAAAAAGCCGCTTGGTGTGTAGAACCCCTTCATCATCATCATATTCTGCCTAGTCATTTCCCACTATGTTGGGGTCGTCTTCTAGTTTAATCTTCGTTCGACCCATGCGGCTGTTACTATTTAGCCATGAGCCCCCTATATGGTGCTCGTGCAGGCACCGACAAAGACAATGGGAGGAGGGTTGGAAATTTCTATTGCCAAGTTTAAGGGGTGCTACTAGTCATCATTCAGCCAAAAGGCGTCCACTGCTGGACCTAGGCCTCTCCCAACATTTGGGGGGGTTGCCATACCTAATCGCCACACGCTTGGGTGCCGGGTTGGCGATCGTAGTACGGTGTTAAAATGCATAGAGAACGCTGCTGCTCGTTCTCTAGTAAGTCCCTTAGTCGCCTTTTACGAAACCCACGGGAAGAAATAGGATGGTGCTATACTTTATGTCCGGCACCACACGGAGCTGCTACTAGTAGCACCCCTTATAAATGGCAATAGAAAATTTGCAAATCAAAAAGTGCCTAGCAACTCCCTTTTTTTAGGTGCCTATACAACGTGTTTTTTTTGATATCCCATAACTCTAGGGTATGATTAAGGCCATATCAAAGAATCAACTGGCATATGAGTTATGTTCCAATCCTTCGTAATTTTTTTTTTTCATTTTTCATACAAAATAATTCGGCAAAGTCACGATTATTAATGTAAAACACCCTTACGTGAAATATGACAACGTCGACAAGGTAGCTTTCCCTTCACTAGCTGCCGCCGGGAAGCCCCGATACCAACATACCTACATATTTTATTTTACTATTTATTTTACTACACTACTGCGAAGTTTGGCAACCTCGCAAAAGTAAAGATTCGTCATACTGGTGACAATTTTTGACCTAATTTAATTATGATTGATGATTTCTCCGAAACGATGTATTTTTGGACCACCTATTCTAGAAGTTTTAGTATTATTGTTACCTACAGAATATAACCCTAGAGTTATGGGATATCAAAAAAAACAGGTTGTATAGAGCAGATCTTTCTCGGCTCATCGAACTAAAGTAGCAAACGTGTCGCATCACTTCATGTCCAAGTTTATTTAGGACAAACCTTTTGAGGTGAAATCCGAAGAATTTCAGAATTCAGGCAATCAAGGGATTTGGTTCAGCGTGAATATCGAATGTCAGTTCGTATAAAAAGTAGAAATACTTTGGGTCAAATCGTTTCTAGAGTTTGTTCCGATTGGAAGGCATTGAATTATGAGACTTTGGGACGAAGTTCTTTAACGTGGCTTGCGGGTAGGTGGTCGAAATCGTCAAGTAAGGAAAAAGCGTTAACGCTTCTACATACCAGCGCGACAAGTCGCCCCGGTATGCAGAAGCCTTTATGCCCCTCCTTGCGACTTTCTTTATGTCTCTTTCGATTACACACGAGTGTGTGTGCACGTGCGAATAACGAGATTCAAGTAGACGATTATTGTGCGCGGCTGTATAACCTCAATACTGAACTAAATTTCGTTCCTGACACATTTTTGTAGTGGTTACATAAATCACAAAGAAGCAAAATACTTTTTCCTGCAAACAGTATATTTATCTTAATAGGACTTCTAATTTCATGGATGAAGTCACGGTAGCCAGTGCACTCGAAATAATTAATTTTAGGCTCGCCTATTGGCATGGAATACATAGAAAGCTCTTTGATGTTGTGGAAATAAATTAAATTGTGCTATTCGTAGAAATTAATATCTTAACAGAAATCAGACTGCAAACTATTTGATGTTCTCTTTATGCTGGTTTATGCATATCAACAGCTCTCTAGGTAGTCAGCTCTATTAGCTTTTGCCAGCGACTTCGCCTGCGTAGAAGTCAGTAATTTTCCCACGGGAACATAGACTACCGGGATCAAAATCATCATAGACGAGTCTTTGGTCAACTGGACCCACTCGAAAAAGACCCGCGCGATCACTCAACCCAATCACATTTTTAATACGTCGACTGGACCCACTGCGAATCTTTTTTTTTGTTTTTATTGTCTGTGTGTGATTTTTAAATAGTACTTATTTTTATCTATATTATATTTGAGGATTACATTTAGTTAATAAAAATATTATAGATTTTGATTGAGAATAAACGTTTAAACATAATTGAATTACGTTTTATTATATTTTGACTAACCAATTTTGCGCTCGACTGTATCCACTGATAGCTTTTAAACAATAGATGTTTTTTTTAAGTTTGAATGTGGGTCCAGTTAACCAATAAAAATACAGAAAATAAATTATGTGGTCAAGTGGACCCGCGGCTCTAGTAGCGAGCGGGTCCAGCTGACCGAAGACTCGGACTATCTGTGTGCTAAATTTCATAAAAACAGAAAGTCTATCAATATACTCACTCGAATAGGAGAAAAGAGGATGATCACTAGAATGGTTGTGGAACTTGGTCCACATGCAAAGAGTAAATTCCTTGAGGTCTGGTATTTCTTGCTGGTACTCCATGTACTGGTAGAACAGTTCCTGGTTCATGGAGACCTTGTGGATGCTGCAGGTGTCAGTCATCTGGCTCGGAGAACTGTACAAGCTCACTTTGTTGCCTGAAGCGTATTGCGATGGGAGCGGCCTTCGGTTCAGGATCTTCATTTGTGGACTGCAAAGAAAAATCATTTTAGATAAGGAAATTGTGGTGAAATAAGGATACTCACACACGGACTAAACAATTATAAACCCTGAAAACATAATACTCTCTTTTTTGGGCAGTCGTTTGCCCAACGACTGCCCAAAAAAAGACTTATCGGGCCAGCCAAGCGTCTCTACTTCAAGTCTAGCATAATTTGTTATCCTCTGTCAGTTTGTTGGTACTTCTCTACAGGTCGTTTTTACAATCGATCAGGGCCCCAAGTCTGATATTTTTATAAATTCGGTCATTCCAACACGATCCCATTGTCATTTTGCTAAAAGTTCGTAATCTGCTAAATTCATAATGGTCGGTCATTGGTCGTCAATGTTCTCATAATATAATTCTGTTTTTTATAATGGCATTGTCTCATTGCCATTATTATAAAACCCATTAGTAGAAATGTCATTCATTTGTACGAGATTACCAATAAATGCAATTTCTTTCAATGTAGTGTCAGGGGCCGACCATTGGAAAGTCATAACAACGCCATTATAATAGTAGATTACCAAACTTGTCAAAATCAACAATTATGAAATCAATGATCGACCATTCTGACACTATTGTAATAGCAGACTTGAGGCCCTGGACGAAACTTGGTATAGGTACAGGTTTTACGACTTAATCGATATTTTTTTTGTCGTCGGGGATTTTCTATTGGAAGGGGGTACTTCCTCCAAGAAGGGGCAAAAACGATTTCGATTGTTCTTTTTTTATTTGAAAGTAACTTTAAGTTGGTCTCATAGAAATTTGGTGAAGATCTGTAGTGGTATTCTATAAATATCTCACCGTGAAATCTTGCGTGGAGTGAGCTGTCAGTGTCATCTCACTGATGCTAGGGATTGACCAAGCATTACATTTACAATCATAATCGAGATTTTAATTAATTAATTAAATTATTTATTGACATAACGGTCCCTCATGACGGGAACCTCGTGAAAGCTGAGAAAGATAAACAAATCAAGTATCTTGACTTGGCTCGCGAGGTTGTCGTCATGTGGGATGTGGATTCAGCAATCATTGTGCTGATAGTTGTATCAGCCAATGGCTTAATTGCCAAGAGCCTCGACCAACACCTAAGGAGGCTCTCGTTGGGCAGCTGGATTAAGGGCCTGATTCAGAGAGTGGTACTTCTGGACACGGCTCGCATTGTTAAGAGGTTCCTCTCTCTGGAGCCCTGACCGCCGGTAGCTTGGACCTTGTTCCCGATACCGGTGGGCTACTATTTTGCTCATTAGACTCATAAATACTTAATACTTACGTAATATTTTTTATGCGCAATCTGGAGATCATTTTATATTATCTCAAAGCTAGTATTTAAGTGTCTAAACATTACTAATTAGTAGGTTTTTAAATAAAATAGCAAAACAGAAGTTCCGTCAGAAACTCAATTTTGTTTTATTTCCATTTTTTCCTAGACTAGTCCTCAAACATTACTATGGTTAGACACTTAAATACCAGCTTTGAAATAATATAAAATAATCAACAGCATTAGCATAAAAAATATTATTAAAATCTCGATTATGATTGTAAATGTAATACTTGGTCCATCCTTAGCATCAGGCGGAATGACACTGACAGTTCACTCCACGATCACTTCACATAAGTTTTCACTTTCACGGTGACATGGTTACACAATCGACATGCTGATGTGGATTCGGCGTGATGAGCAGAATAGCTCCTCAAAATGCAGTAAATTGCTCAGTTTTAGATTTCTACTTTTAACTACTAGATAGGGATTGATGGCCTGGGACCACCTTCTATTTTCACTATTAAATTTAATTAAAACGGGATTTTTACCATGTTTTTAAAAACAAAAAACACACTAAATATCCCGTTTTAAATAACTTCAGTGGTACCCATGTTCTATGTTCTATGTAAGCGGGTTTGGTTTCCGCACTTAGTCCTTCATGTGGACCATTGTGCATGTAGTGTTGTGGTACCCATATTAATTGTTCAAAAAAAAAATTGTGCTCGCGAGGTGTACTGTTCGCAGAACTACTACTGAGAATCTAAGACTTCAATCTAATCTAAGTTACCTAGAATCTAAAGATCTCTCCGAAGTGTGGTAGGTGGAGTACATCACGGTAGACTCTGGCAGGATGGGATGCCAGTCACTCTCCCTCGCCATGGCAGCTCCAAAAAGCACGATAACGACGAATAACCACATTTTCTGTAACAAAATAACAGCTTTTATACGTCGAAAGTGTAAAGGCTCGTACAAACTGGTGCGATATCGTGGGCGCGACGCGACACTAGTAGCACAATTTCTATGTCGCTGCCTGTCGCGCCCGCGATATTGCGTGTGTCTGTAAGATCCTTAAAGCTGTATAGACGACTAAAATGTAATCGCATGGCTCAACCAAGATAGATCAGGGTTAATGAAGAGGTTATATTTGACGCATGCATGCCATTCATTACCATCGTATCATTTGTATTTAGATTTGTTTAATTTATTGCGTGTACTATAGGTACAGTTTACATAATAATTAATACAACACCACAGCGTAGGTACTACAAAAAAAAAAATGTGGACTGTCACGGGACGCCTGGCAGATGTGAAACATCGAAATCAAACAAACAAACATCGAAATAAAAAACTGGCCAAGAGCGAGTCGGACTCGCGCACGAAGGGTTCCGTACCATTGTCTATAAAAATTGCAAAAAAACAACTTTTTTTGTATGGGAGCCCCCCTTAAATATTTGTTTTATTTTAATTTAATTATTTATTATTAAAATTAATATACAACTAAATATTCTGTGAATATTTCAAGCGTCTACCTGTTGCCGTTATCAATATAGAGCAAAAACGAGCAAAAAAATCACGTTTGTTTTATGGGAGCCCCCTTAAATATTTATTTTATTCTGTTTTTTAGTATTTTTTGTTATAGCGGCAACATAAATACATCATCTGTGAAAATTTCAACTGTCGAACTATCACGATTCATGAGATACAGCCTGGTGACAGACGGACAGACGGACAGACAGCCGGCGGAGCCTTAGTAATAGGGTTCCCGTTTTACCCTTTGGGTACGGAACCCTAAAAAAGGTCAGGGTCGCGTAGCGGGGGGACCACGCGCGCGGAGTGAGCGGTGAATCGCCACGCGGCATGCGTCGCGGCGCCAGCAATCGGTTTTACGTGCGCCTATTAATAGATGTTTCACATAAAAAAGGAAATCGATACATTTAAAATCTTCCCCGTGCCGGAATGAACGAGTTAAGTATTACAAAACCGGCAGATTTTTAAGGCTGTGTCCGCCAATTATGATATCCGACACTTAGGCGCACATAGTGGACGGAAAAGTTGTATCCCATGCTGTTTCCGTGATCACCTTAGGTTCCTGTCTGACTGCTTAGTAAAGTCAGGGAAATTAATTGTAGACCAAATTGACTACCAACTGTAATTGTCCGTATATTCAAATCACAAATGTCATTCTTTGCCAGTTTTAAGGCGACGCGACGACGATAACTGACTTAATGATTTTATACTGAAGATCACGTCTAAACAAGTAGTGTTAATGATTTTGAAAAATATATGTTAAATTAGAGCATTTTCTCAATAATTTAATGTGAATATTTTAGATTATGTTTATAATACATACGCGGATAAAAAACTGAGAATGGCGCAAAATCAACTAAGCGTATTTTTCTGAATTTTTCACCAATTTAAAGATAATTTAATTATTGTTCTTTTAGTATACGGGTTTTATTGGTGGTTGGTCAAATACCTTTTGCTTTGTGTGTAATAAATTAATAATGCGTCAAATTGGGGACAGCGCTCCTTGATGGGCGAGTCCTATTACTGGCTGAACGTACGACGCGTTGCGTGAGCTCAGTACAAGACACGCAAGCTAACCACTCAAGGTCACTGGCATATATCTGCGTCTTAAGAAATGGCTATAACAGGGCAAATGACCGTAGGGTATAAATTTGCTTAACAATGAATTTCCCTGACTGTACCACGCCGCAAGCAGGCTTATCAATATTGAAGTTAGTGAAAGTTTCAGAGAGCTGACTTACCCAATAAGTAGGTATAGGTAACTTCTTTAATTATCTGTGAGGGGGAAGGTTCGTTCCAAACTTCATTCACGCTCGATAAACCAACGCTAATAACGTACCTTTATGTTAATTCCTTACCATTGTTTGATTTTTAATTAAGTTTGTCACTAACTTTTATGGAACTTGATAATTGTGATTCTTTCGTCTTAAGAGGCTGGATGTACGTAGTTCATAGAAACGTAATACCAAAATAATTTGTAAATAAGGTAGTGTGTCTTTATTCCGATTGGAATACAGAATATCTATAATAGGTTCTCAAATATATATTTTGAATGGACACTGATTTAAACAAGAGTTATGAGAAAAATAAGTTTTCTATAGAAATTTTAAATTCCTCATATCTCTTCTTTATAGCATTGTCCTTTCAAAATATATGTTTGAAAATATCGATATTCTGGTATCCAATCGAAATAAATACACACTACCTTAAGAATATGTTTGATTTACAAATTATTTTGGTATTACGTTTGTATGAACTACGCATGCTACGCCGGTCCCTAAATGACGTTTGGGAGCGCTCATTACATTTCATCTTTTTGCTAAACATCATGAAAATGTGCTTTGTTTAAGTGAAAACTGTTTAAGGCGCGTTGAGCGATTTTTGGTAGGGGAAAAAGTTATGGGTTCGTGTCACCGACATCCCTGCGCCGACATGCTGTAGTAGCAGGAAGTGAAGTTAAATTGACCACGTGAAAAGCTTAATTTGTGTAGGTATATTGTGCATTGTTTAAATTATGTTTAAAGTAATCATTATTTTATTAAAGTAAAAACTTCTTTATGCGCGTTGAGTCCCCATGACTGTCTAATTTTTATTCTAAAGTAAAGTATAGCTATATTTATTCATTTGCATAGATTGTAGGTAACTGTCTATCACGGTTCATGAGATACAGCCTGGTGACAGACGGACAGACAGACCTACAGACGGCGGAGCCTTAGTAATAGGGTTCCCGTTTTACCCTTTGGGTACGGAACCTAAAAAACGGCAAAAAAATTACGTTTGTTGTATGCGTGCCCCCTGAAATATTAATTTTATTCAGTTTATTTGTTGTTATAGCGGCAATAGAAATACATCATCTCTGAAAATTTCAACTGTCTAACTATCACGGTTCATGCTGTACCTCAGCATGGTGACAGACGGACAGACAGACAGACGGACGGACAGCGGAGCCTTAGTAATAGTGTAATCCGTTTTACTCTATGGGTACGGAACCCTAAAAACGGTTGTGATCCTTGTACAATCTACCTTAGACATGCAAACATTAATGAATGAAGTGTAAACGGGTACAATTAAATAAGTTAAATAAATTATTGTTGATTATTATATTATATATATAAGGTGCTAACAAATTAGGTACCAATCCTTTTAGAGCTGATAGTACTCGTCTCTAGGAGTAGACTTAAGTATGAAACATTGAAAAGTTTATGTTACCTTTTGGAGATAATTAGGGAAACAACGTTACTGCGTAAAAACACCCTGTTAATAGATAGTCAACAATCCGTGACTAAGTCCTCTTTGATTATCTTATGAAACCTCTTGACTGTCATGAGTCAATGGCCACTTCACTTAAATATCATTATCATTGACGTTAGTCACAAACAACGATGTTCTCTTGACAGAAAGTGTGTCTTGTCAGTTAAAAGCACAGAATGATTATGTTTGGGCGAAATTTTAATTTATTTATTTTGTTCAGTAAATTAAAACAAAAATATCATATTATAAAAAGTTTTCTTAATTTCTATTTAAAGTTAATTGTTTTGATGTAATGTAACACCTCTTAAAATATTGGTACTTAATTTGTTAGCACCTTATATATCCTTCTCCTATTTCTCTAGCCTTTGCATCCTTCCACTTCGTCTCTTGCAGACACGCTAAATTTAGTCGTCGCCTTTTTAAAACATGATGCTAGTTCCCTTCCTCTTCCAGTCATTGTACCTACATTCCAGCTCGCACATCTCAACCTAACTTCTCCCACTCTCCGAACTTGCGTCTTACGTCGCACCCGCCCGTTCTGGTGTGACAACCCTTGTCCATTTCCCACAGAAGCCGGGTGCTGACCCTGCGCGTCGCCTGTGGGCACGCCCTAGCCCTATCGTGCATCATATACCTTCCAATCATGTTGCTTAGGGTTTTGGCAAAGTTTTACAGTCGGCCGCCTACCGGACACAAACCCTCCTTGGGCATGCTTTTGTTGGTTGTTTACCCGCCGCCGCACGCACGGGTGACCCAAGGTGCTAACATGGTATGCACTAGGTCTCCAGTTCCCTTAGTCGCTTCCTACGACACCCACGGGATGAAATGGGGTGGCCATATTCTTAATCCGGGAGGACCACACGGCGCTTTTGTCGCGCCGTGTGGTCCGCCCGGAAAAATGAGATTTCTTCCACAAACACCTTACGGTTGAAAAACAAACTACCTAAGTCAAATAATTTATTTCAAATAGCCACATAAAAGGCACTTTTGAACGTAAAAACTTACAGAAAAATTGAATTTATTCTAGTCGGTAGTTCCAAAAGGTAGTTTCGTATGGAGAAGAATGGGCAAGAAACTCCACAGCTAAAATATTTTGTATGCTTATTATATGAAGACACTATACACCTACACCTATCTCGTATACCACATACAATACACCTAGCATAAAATTTATATCACAATAGGTAAAAAGAATTAAAAATAAAGTAACGACAGATCAATTTATTAATTATGTGCTCGTAGATACATATATACATGCTCACATTCGACGATTTTCATAAAGTTTTCTATATATTTTATTTCGCCTGGATTATTTTAGCCTTTTTTTTTTTTTTTTTGGTGGGAAATCATCAAATAACTTCTCCCGCTCTGGGCGGAGCGAGAGGGAGTGTCAGACTTTTACTGACTAAAACCCACCGTGTTCCTTCAGATGCCTGTGTGCCAGAGTCACGATATCCCTTTCGGACAGGCTCGTAACCCTGGCAGGCTCGTAACCCTGGCAGGGATTATTTTAGCCTATGTTGGCATTCATACTTTTTAGCAGTAGGTATGTAGATGGACGTATTTCCGAGGTTGCGGGCGTCATCGGAACGACCTAAAGCAATTAAGGCACTGCCGATAGTTTGAGCTCCCTTAGATCGGGCTTCAGCCTAGTTCAAATAACCCCTGCATACAGGAATCAAGGAATTTTGCCAGCGCTTTCGAGAACGAATACTTAATAAAATTAAATAATAGATACTAGTGATCCACCCCACCTACAACATGTTCTTGTTGAAATTCTAGTCCGTTAAAATTTTGGTTAAGACGCAGATATATGCCAGTGACCTTAAGTGGTTAGCTTGCGTGTTCTGTACTGAGCTCACGCAATGCGTTGTACGTTCAGCCAGTAATAGGACACGCCCATCAAGGAACGCTGTCCCCAATTTGACGCATTATTAATTTATTACACACAAAACTAAAGGTATTTTAATAAAACGCGTATACTAAAAGATCAATAATTAAATTATCTTTAAATTGGTGAAATTCAGAAAAAAACGCTTAGTGGATTTTGTGCCATTCTGTTTTTATCCGCGTTATACATAACTTTACAAATTAATTAAACTATGTAATATTAACATAATCTAAAATATTCACAAATTAAGTTATTGAGAAAATGCTCTAATTTATCATATAGTTTTTTCAAATCATTAACACTACTCGTTTAGACGTGATCTTTAGTACAAAATCATTCAAAAAAGTCGGTTATCGTCCCCTTAACACGAAACATAAGATTATATCATACTTAGTTACGTGTTTTGGTTAACTGTGTGTCATTACGTTAACCGCTGTCACTTCGTTACTGTCAACATCATCACGCGTGTTTCATTATTATGTGACACGCAACTTCAATATTGATCTTTGTAAATTATTTCCTCATTTTAATTAATTGATTAATTAATTAAATGCATAATGTTTCATTCGTTTTTTCAATACAGTTGTTAAACTTGGCGTATTTTCAGAGGCTACAATTATGATTCGAAAATTAAATCTTTAGCATATTCATCTTTCTGTTACGCGGTCGTGACTTTTGTTTACGAGCTCTATCATTAGTTTTGCAATTGAGTTTTAAATTTATAAGCCAATTTAAAAAAAAATTGTAGCAAGGAGTTTTCATACATAGAATAAAATGGGATAGATTTTATACGAGGAAAAATGAATGAGTCCGTACGTCTTAGCATTGAATTCTCAAAAGTCTTTGAAATGGTTCTTTAATATATTTAATTACCAGTTTTAATTTGATCTAATTCTTTGATTTGTTTTTTACTATTTCCCACAAGTGTATTGAAAAACGTCGTCTGATACACGGGTGTGTAGGTTATTGCAATAACCTACTTTCCACCCTTGTATCACAATGTACTATTGTATTACAAGGTGAAATCAACAAGATTCAGGTACGGGTGGTGGAAAAAAAAACATATTACGCTGACCCCAACTTTGAATAATGTCCGGAGAAAGGTGATGATGATAGTAAAATAATAAAAATAAAAACCTATTTAAACCAAATGACAAGATTATCATTACAACTGTGACAAATCTGAATTAATATGCTGTCCACAAAAGCCAGTAATAAATATTTTAAATTTTAATTGTAGATTCAAATAATGAAGAGATTATGTCAAGGAAACATGTAAAAAAAAAAACATTAATACTAAGAGCGTTAATGATCACAGTCAGTCTTATATTACGACAATGTCTTCATTTAAAGGCTTTTTATAGTAACCTACAAACTTTGTCAATTGGGGCTAGGTATTAAATAATCGCAGTCGCGCTAACAAGATCATGAATCACGAAGTCTTCCACCTCACTAGCACATTAATATTCAATGCAGCGGAGGTTTTTCATGAAACCGTGACATGGACACCATACCATCCCTACCCAGCACAGCATTCCCTATGCAGCATTTAAAACTGTGTTAAAAAAAATGTGCTCTGTTTTATTTTTCAGTCCATCAATTTATTTTTTAAAACAAAATTCACATTCGTCGGGGTGTTGCGGGACATTTAATTGATTCTCGCATAAAACTTGAAATCGCGAAAAAAATATCAGCTGTTCCCTACATTTTGACGAGCTAAGCTTACTTACATATTTATGTTCGCTAAGCTAATTTATTTTTCGCGATTTCAGGTTTGGTCCCATAGTAAAAGTTGTTTATAGAATGACCCCTTAAGAGATTTCGTGTATGATACACCTTAAATAATATTATGTAAAAAATAATTGCCGTGCGTTAGACACGCAAATAGTCGAAAATGGCTCGACCGATTCTGATGAAACTTTGGTACGTTGTTGTGTGTAGGGACTTAACAAAATAAAACCGGTCAAGAGCGAGTCGGACTCGCGCACCGAGGGTTCCATTCGAATATATGATGTTGATGATTTCTGGAAAACTGTGCTATTTAGAGACATAGTTTTATTTTTCCTGTAATCTTTAAATAAGCTTCTATCATATAGAATAATTTCAGATTTTTATCTCTGCAAACTTCGGAGATAAGGGGGGGGGGACGGTATTATTTTCTACATTTTTCATTAAAAGTCGGAAACTATGCAGCCTAAAAAAAAAAAAAACTTTTGAGAATGTGCAAACAGCGTTCTTTCATATGATACCCCACATACCCTAGTAGCCCTACTTTAAATTTTTAAGAGCCCCTTTCAGTCTCTGTTGCAAAAAAGGTATATTTTTATTAATTTCTTTCTTGCTTGCAAAATAGTTGGGCAAACGTCATCTAAAACTATTCTAAATTTCAAGTTGATGGCATTAGTAGTTCTAGAGATATCCAGGTGTGACAGACAGACAGACAGACAGACTTAGTCTCACCTTATGGGTTCCTTTTTACCATTTTGGTACGGAACCCTAAAAAGGCATTACAACGCATGGCATTCGCTAGTTTTAAATACTTCTGATCAACTATATAGCTGACTTATGCACAAATACAAAGTCGGTGGTCCACAAGCGATCTAGTAGCTGAACTTGAAGAAAGTCGCTATTGGGAAAATAATCAGCGTTGAATCAGGGAAGGCCTGGAGCGAATCTAAGTTAAAAAAAATCTTGCATTTTTTGAGATAATGGACATTTTTGGTTACGGCAGAAATAACTCTGTTTGCCACAGTTTCTTTGAGAAATACATACTAGTCTATACAGTTTATATTTTGTGCTGTCGATAAAATAAACATTCTGCTTGGGTAAATACTTCACACATGGACAGTTTTTTTTAAATCTTTATAAGTTCTCACTTCCATAGCGACGAATGTTAGTATCTAAGTACTTTGGGTATAATACAAAACTTGTTAGAAACATTGTAATATATGGGACAGGCCCTAAGGGTTATCCCTGGAGAACCCAACTTTTCCACTGAATATTTTGATGACGTTCCAAAGTTGTGTCTAACAAAGTAGATACTGATGGATCGACTCTGATTTTCAGTAAACTTTGAGTTGGTTTGTTTTCTCTTAACTTTTTATCGTTAGAATCTCCTCACTGCGTGGTTGTTACTTTTTTAACTGTCTTTTTACTATCATTACATAGGTAGGTAAGTACTTCCAGCTGCCTAGCTGGAAAACCTACCTAGGTTTATTGTGAAATATTTTTAGGTACGAGTACTTCATTTACTTTTTAAAAGTACATTCAGTTCTGACAGCGATGCTATTTTTGCACTTTATATCGTTTCTAGGTAATCTGCAGAACCTCGAAACCTGAAATAGTTTCGTGTTATATGTATGAAACAATAGAGCTTGTTTCTGCGTACCCGGAATATCACATGTTTTTAGCAAAATTCAAATGTTCAAACATGACAATGAAACTCGCAGTGCTGCATTTCAAGTAATTTTTCTTTGTTTGGAACGTTTCCTTAATTTTAGTTTACTGTTACGAGAAATATGATAATAACGTATTTCCATGTAATATTTTGAGTTAATGGATTATATAACAATATGACCCGCAGAATCACAACGATATTCATAAATTTCGTTCGACATCATTCGCTTCAATTAATCAATTGATTAATATGTTTTGAAAAATTCGTCTGTAAATTACGGTTGAATCGGTAAAATTAAAGGCATTGTAAGTGAAAACCTTTCATATTTTTAAGATAGGATACCCACATACAAACAAACACCTTCAGGTAATTTCAGGTGAAATTAATAAAGGTGTGTTAAAAACGCACCTTTAATTAAGAGACTAACTTTTGCAAAGGCCCGTCCAGTGCAGTCACTAAGGGTTGCAAATATGCATATTGTTCTGATTAAACATTTAAAAAACCCCTGCCCTGACACATTCAAAAACATTTAAAAAGTAAAAAAAATATATGTATTGGCCCTTTAAGTTTAATATAAGTATGTTGTAGGTAATATTTTGATCCAAGCATCGACGGCTAATGAAAATAGGAAGTTAACAGCAGCTATCTTTTCTACAATAGCATACATTCATTATTGCTAGGTAACTGTTTGGCGCTTTCATTAGCCGTCCCCCGACGCGACGATACTTGGATCAAAATATTACCTATTAAATTTAAATTGACTTTCTAACAAGATGCATACTTAATAATATTCTTCTAAATGAGCTTTTCATTATTTTGAAGTTTGCAAGTAGGAAAAAGTAAAAGCAACACGTCCAGCACGCATTTGTACGCCGCTGGCCAAACATACAAGAGTAAACTGAATTGTTACTGAAGACCAAATTTTAATGTTTGAGTGTAAATCATAGTTGCGAAGTTCATTACCGCGATGTAGGTTACTGCGAAAGTTTACTATCGCGACGTTCGTTGTTGCGAAAGTTCTTTACTGCGATGTACGTTACTGCGAATGTATACCATTGCGACGTATTTTGTGGCGATAGTTCTTTACTGCAATGTACGTTAATGCGAAAGTATACCATTGCGACGTATGTTGTGGCGATAGTTCTTTACTGCAATGTACGTTAATGCGAAAGTTTACCATTGCGACGTACGTTGTCACGAAAGTTCTTTACTACGATGATTGCAGTTTCGATAACACGCTATTGCGATGTAGGTCATGTAGGAGGGTTGCTGGTACCTGTGTTTAACAAATAAATAAGTATTCATTCACTTATTCTGTGTTCTTAGTTGATAATATACAGGGTGTTAAAGTAACTGCGTGCCATATAGTAGGTACTAAATTAGGTTGATCTTGGAATATTTCTTTTGTCTTTACATTTTTGTTTTTTTTTTTTACGCATTTTATCGATACTAAACCTACACGTAAGCTATGGCACGCAGTTACTTTAACATCCTGTATAACTATCTTACGAAAGCACATTTACATCTCTGTTCATAAAATGCCTTCTAATTCTCTTGTCAAGGTTCCCATTATTTTGGAATAACTGATGTTATTGTCCTTGTCAACTTTCTCATACATCGTTTTCCACACAAGCTACAAACGCAAACGTATGCAGGGCCAATCAAAAGCAGTTATATTGCCACATGCCAAACATGTCACCATTTACGACTTCGAATCGCTGTAAATTTCCGGATTAATACTCTACGTCACATGCTAATGTAGTTAGAGCAGGTCTGCTGCAATCATTCAAACCCAATAACGGCCGTTGCTGGATCCAATTACTTACGCTTAATTAAAGATCATTCTGATTCGTTAGTACTAGAAACAGATAATAACAATAATGAGCCTTTTTTACTGATAAACTAAAACTAATTACAATGTAAAATAAATTAAGATATACACCTCGGACTATTTGCACTTCGGTGTCTTTGTTATTCAGCGCGTCCATTGACGCATAGACCTCCCCCAGGCTCCTCCATTTGTCAGGGTCTCGTATGTCTCTAGCCCACAGGGCACCAACTGTCTCCACTATGACGTCCTCCCACCGTTTGCGATACCTTCCTATAATTATTTTCGACCCATCTTTAATTTGCCATTCCGTCACAGCTTTAGATCACTTATTGTTCCTATCGCGGAGCATATGACCAGCCCATCTCCATGTCAGTATTTTTAACCGACTTTCAAAAAGGAGGAGGTTATATGTTCAACTATGTTATTTTTTTTTTGTTCGCTGATGTATCCGTCAATTATGGACCGATTTTGAAAATTATTTTTTTGTTTGAAAGGGTATGCTCCCGAGGTGGTCCCATTGCCACCTAATCAGAATCTGATGAGGGGATCTCATGGAAGTCGAGGGAAACCCTCGAATTTTATAGGCAAACCTATAGCGATTTGGGTATTTTTTATAGTAACTCGTGCATTTGCTCCCGAAAATCACCATTTGCTGAAGTGGAACTGATGATAGAGACCACATATGGTTGCTAACCAATGTATGCTCGTCACAATGCATATGGTGAGTGGAAGTTCTCCTGGTTCTTACCAGGAGAACTCAACAATTAACGTCCCAGCACCGGGAAAAGCAATATTATGTAAAAGGTGATGAGCAGTTGACTTAATCTATTTTAACTTAGATAAATTAAAAACTGACCCACTAAAAAGTGAAAAAAAAAACTTTTTGAAAAAAAAAATTATAACCGACTTCCAAAAATACACTACAAAGTGAAAAATAACTTTAATTTCGGAAGTTGGTGGCAAAAAACTAAAATCTAGTCTAGTCCGAACTATAAATAAAAAATGTATAATTGTGTTCTGTTCCCACAGACAAACCGTGAAAACGGTTTTGCGGGGAAAGTCCTTATGTTAAGTTTTTTGTAAACGTAGTTAATAAATAAATTATAATAAAGACACCGATTTCCGAAATTAAAGTGATTTTTCACTTTGTAGTGTTTTTTTTAGGAAGACGGTTTTTTTTTTAAGTTTTTTGTGTGGAATGTAGCATCCTTTATCTTAGACATTTTCCTCACCTCTTTAGCTCTCTTTTTGTCTTTTGTTTTAATGTTTAGCAGGTTCTCTGGCAAGACGCACTGAGTGGAATACTCGTACCTCGTAATTTTCTGCAGGGTTTTTTGAATCAATGTATGGGCCCATGTAAGTTACTTATTTTCAAATTAATTTCCAATTCCTAAGTGCGAATGTGAAGTGCTGTAGATCGTACAGTGTGTACAGAACCAATCCGCTTCATAACAAGTTATCATACTCTACCGGTGGAAATATGAATGAATAAACCTCAAAAGGCATGCTTGATACAACTCGGGAGTCTTTGTTTTGAATTCCAGCATTTGCCAGTTCAGTTTCTATTTGCAATTTCCAATATCCAGCCCTACAGAAACGAGGATAAACCACCATTAGATTTAAAAAAGTTGTTTGAATCGTTTTTCTAGAACCCGTTTTCAAAGTAACGAGAGCAACATCAAGCATGGTTTTGTTCTATCAAACATAATTATTATTTATTTGATCCTCTGCAATGGTTGCATTTTTTTTAGTAGCAGTATTTCTAAAAAGAAATCAGACTAATAGCACAGCACTCTCGAATATTCCAACTAGTTTAAGACTTTCTCAAAAGTCTATTTAGGTATTTCAATACTGTTTGAAATAACCGAAACAGCCTAGAATGAAAATAAATGGCAAATGGTTGATAACCAAACGAACATTTATTTGCATTTTAGAATTCACCCGTAAATTCGGTTGATATTTGAATGAATATGTTGCTGAATTATCGTGTTTCCGGTCGTCCCACGCACTGGTGGGATGAACGGAAAGGAGATGTTTCATTGTCGGCCATAACGTGTACTGTAATAAAAAAAGTGGAAGAAATTCCACGAAGTGAGGGAAAATATTCTTTCCTGCATTTCCCATTGATTACTTCGGCACAAAAAATAATAGTTAAGTATTGCCGTATTCTATTGATCATGGCGTCGTTTTACTTGCATAATGCTTGTTTAATGCTTTCGTCCAGAAATCATGTTACATTAAAACATAACAGTATCACGTAGACGTTATTAAATAAATATGAAATGCATGTATTTCTATGCTTTTAAGATAAGATAATAGTAATAAGACATAGCTATCTTAGACCATTTTTTTTACTAAGTATAAGAAAGTGATCGTTAAAAAATATTTTCTACTTTTATGAATTGTAGATTTGTGGGTAATTATGGAAGAAAACGTCATCTCTCCAACCTGTCATGGCTGGGTGTTGATGTTCGTAACTCTCATGACAAACGTCAAACATTTTCATTTATATTTTGTGCCTAACAAATATCATTTACTCGTATTAAAAAAAAAACACTCGTTACTGTATTCAGGGGGTTGTTTCCCAGGTTTTATAAAGCGTACATGTTATGGCCGGAGTCCTATACAAAAATGAAACGTCTTCTTTAATAATATTAAACTTATTCCCGTTTATAATGCCTGCCAGGGTCGCGAGTTTGTCCGAAAGGGATATCGTGGCCCTGGCACACAGGCATCTGAAGGAACACGGGAGAAAAAAAAGGGATACTTTAACTTACTAACAAAATCTGTGAGGCGAACAGGAATACATTTTATATTATTTATTAAATTTCCGTTCATCCCACCAGTGGGACGACGGTATTGGGACGAACGGGACATATACGAGAATTATTTATGTATGCAGATTGGCTCATGGCTGAAGAAATATGTGAATATCTTGAATGCATTAGATGAACCGCACCGTACCTATTGGTACAAATCCCACTCAAAGCGGACACGATTCCGAAATGGCTAAAATGTTTACATGGCGATATCGCATTCTACCCGTTATACTGTTAGTTGCATCATTTTGTATGCTAATACAATAAACCGCTATTGTACGGAAACGGAGGTGCTTTTAATACCGTGAATTTACTAAAATCATGACTTTACTATTATTTTTTAACAGCCTATTATTGTCCCACAGCAGAGCAAAGACATATCTTGTACCTACTCTTCAAAATTAATGACCTGTAATAATCAAAGTTAGGGGAGTGGTGTGTCCAAAACATCGAATCCATCAATTAACTGAGCTTTAATTGCAAAACCATGTTATTTGGTGAAATAAAAGCTGTAGAAAGCTTGACTGACATAATTTTTAATGTCGTAAAGTCATGAATCTTAAGCATGTAATAAAAGTACATTTGATTACAAACCGGTAGTGTAAACACAGAGAGGGCATCAATCAACACGCCATCCAGGCGATTGATTGTAACTCGGAGAAACACGGAACATTCTCTAATTCTATGTAATTTGCGCGGAAAGGAAGTGTCGAACACTTTTATTAGCCGTTACGGAATTATGCACTTTATTTCAATCATCAATCTATACGATGATCGAGTTGGCGTGGAGATGGATGTGTTATTAGTGGAGTTTACTGCAGTAGTTATAATCAAAACGCATGTAACTAAACGAGTGATGAATATAATTTTTGATGGATGGAGAGAGAGAAAGACCAAAGAAAATATGGATGGATGGTATAAGGGATGAATAGAAGAAAAAAAGCCTATAGCACCAGCCCCAAGTAACATGGGACTAAGTCATTATGATGATGATTGCAGTTGCTTTTTTTTTAAATTAAGAACTGAAGTTCCTAATCATTTATTACATTACATCTAGCATAATAGACTAATGCTAATAACTTTAACTTATTATTTTACGTGATAGATTATATTATAACTAAGAATAGTGTCAATTTGAACTTTTACACAATTCCGTAGCACTCTCTTAGGTTTTCTTATAATTAATAAAAACACATTGTTCATGTGTTACATGTATAGCACAGCATTGTTACTATTATTCATTCACTATTTATACACTACACTAACTCAAATGGTTTGGTTCTCTTTAGCCTACGCACTATGTCCGTGTTGTCTAGCAGCTAAATTACCTCGACCTTCACAGTAGCTGTATTTGAAGCAAGATCTTTATCAATATTTTACTCAGCTCCAAATTGGTTTTATACTTTGTGTTAAGCGCAATACACATTGAGCCCGCCGGGCCGCCGACATATGTCGGCAACTTTTTGTCGGCGGTCTAGTTGGCGGCTTCACTTAATACAAGTCGGAAAATTTAGTCGGCGGCATGTCGGCGGCTTGAGATGAGAAATCGTCGCCGTCGTCGAAAAAGCGTCGCCGGGCAACTGAGCGCAGGCGTACCCAAGCCACCAACATGTCGGCGGGAAACACGCGCGGGCGCATGTTGCCGACATGATTCTTTTCATACAGGCCGCCGGGTTGTGTCGCCTCGCCGGGCTTTGTCGGCGGCCCGGCGGGCTCAATGTGTATTGCGCTTTAGATTTTGCTCAACGTAAAACATGACTCAACATGTTCGTAACATACAGTATACGATTGAACCCGGTTTAAATATAGTCAATCAATCGTCGGTATAAGGCAAAGCAAACCTAGTTTTGGAAACAATCCAGACTGCCACCTGAATTTTTATTCCATGCTTTGGCAGTTAGACAGGCAGAGTGTGTAGCTCAGTTTAAATTTTGCATTATTCAAGTAAATTCTTGTTTGCTGCTACATCACAGGTCTACATACCTAGAATTGATTAGCAAATTGAAGCACGTATTATTATTTGCAACGGAACTTGTTTTAAATTGCCATGCTAATAGCTCTTCTCTAATTTCTGACTACATTCATTAGAGATATTTTGTTTATAGGTCAAAAAGAGTTTCACAAGCGCCGCTTTTAATACCGTTTTTTGTTCGGTTATTTATTTTAGTTGTAACAATTTCATAATTTATGTCTTCCATAATTGATACCGAATTGTCAAATAAATTGTTATCTTTTACGTCCAGCTGAAGTCTCTGTTAATTTATTATAAATTATCATTAAAATCGTAACTGTACTGGCATTAATTATGTAGTTCATAAATATTCTGCTGTCGAAGCAAGACTTGCAAAATAAACCAAGGTATCATTTCTATCACTTATGACTTCTGTGCCAACCACTGATTGCTTCACAGACACGGCACTGGTAAGCTAGGTAATTCCCTCGGCATTTACCGCTGCGGTCTATTTCTTGTAAAACCTATAATTTACGAGAACTATCTGTTCATATTAGTTTGTCATGCTTTCTGCCTTGTTGCATAATTCAAGATTATCTTTAAGTGAAGACATGTCACTATCTAATTTGCTCGGAACTTTGCTTATATACCTACAATATCTTTTTTTTGTTGCAATTTCTTGTAATCGTTCATATATTATAAATCATTCGTAAACAAATAATGCAGATATGGGACAAACATTGGTTCTATCAGCTAAAAATTTATTTTTTTATACTCACCGAGATATTTATTCGCATAATCCGTATTTTCTAAAAATACAGAATTTGATTGCTTCGTAGAAAGAGTTCAAACTTTATTTATGAAGCGACTATAGAAATAAGACAAAGAAGAAGAGGGGAAGAGGGGTCAAGTTATGAAGGTCACTGACTTTACTATATATAGCATTTGCGTTTTAGCGTGGTAATAGCGGTCACTAACCCAACAATTTTTTGTTATTATTTCTTCATTTTAAAAACGGAATTAAGGGGACAATCCTGATTCGAGACCTATCGTGTATTATTCAATTCATACAATCGTATCTTTGACATTTTAATAATTATATATTAGTAGTAAAGTTATAGTGGTACACACGGCTACATATCAAGCTATACATTTCCAGTTGTAAGCTGATCTTGCATTGGATTTCCGAATAATGAGAGGTCAGCTTATACTGGAAATGTATAGTTTTTTACCTAGCTGTGTGTACTTACTTGTTTTTCATGATAAGGCTCTGTGCACGAAAAAATTCCTCTTCTGTAAATTTTTTATCTAATTATGAGAAAGCTTGAAATAATTAAAACATTAAGTCTTTGTGACCTAGAATTTTGTTTAAATTATATTTCCCTTTCTCACAAACAACAAAATTGATCAAAATCGGTCGATTTCATGCATGGCACCTTAAGATAAACTGTACGTTAAGAGTGTAGTTTTGGTAACTTGAATCCATACTTAATTTATTTTCCGACTGCTCTGTCTTTCTTGTTTTACTCCCGAGAATAAACTAACTTTTATTTTAATATTAGGTAGTATATGTACTTAATATTAAATAACATTAATAAGAAATAAAAAAATACAAATAAAAAAACACATAAATCAGTTATGTGAATCACGCTTAGAGACAGACAGACAGTACGTTTCATTTCACAATATTTATAGGTACCTAATAATTTGCCACAATGGGTGACAAATTGTTAAATATGTGTATTATTTACAGATTCATAAGATTGAATATATTAACATAATTTTTACATATATTTCATCTGCGCCATGTCAACATCAAAATCAAAAGTCATTTATTCAACCTAGGTTGAAAATTAACACTTTTTGAACGTCAAAATTACAGAAGACAGTCCCCCAAAACGCCCGTCCTACACCATTTCCTAGTGCTTTACCTGGGAAGCAGAAGTGGCGCAACAAACTCCCTCACTCCTCCCTCCACAGCTGTTCAGTTAGAAGAACTTTATTCTATACAATAGTATAAAAACAATTAACATTACGAAACACAAAACATTAAATGGAATTAAGTATTTGCCATATGTGAGCTAGCACACGTTAATAGACCAACAAAAACATTGAAAACAGACTATACTCGAGCTGAAATAAAAACACAAATTTGAAAACAAAATAAAAGCCTCCAGGCATAAAGGGCGTGCCCGCTTACATGTGCAATCCTGGATTATGTCCATATAGCTGTAACTCGGAGTCACAAGTGATAAACTAGGACCATCATAGTAAAATCAATAAACAGTCAATTACTAATAATAACAAAACCATGGTCAGTAAGACGACTAGTCACCACAAGCAGCACCCGTTCACGAACATAACGCACACTACCGCCCTCGTCATATTTGAGGGAAGGAAGCAACCCGACCCCCGACGCTACCGCAAGCAGTGACATCTAATCAGCATGACGAACTTGCTGCCTATTGCTCAGGCAAGAATAATATGATTAGTGGTCGAGGTCGCTAGCTAACGATATATTGCAATACAACTCATTAAAAGTTAAATGATATGTGTTAGTTCATTGATTTTTTTGAAGATCGATTTTGTAATATTGCACTCAAGAATAGATTTATTGAGGCAATCCCGATCAACGACGGCTCCGCGTTTTCAAAGGCTTCTTCGAAATGAAATGATATTATTATGAAAAGTTAATTTCTGTGTTTAATTTTACTCAATATTTTAAAACTAGATGGCACTGACATTTTCTAGGTGCCTGTTCTTGCATCAATCATTCTAAGGCCCGTATTTAAAGAGCGTTACTCAGTACTCAAGCATTACTTAAGACTAGTACATCATAAATTATATGGCCTAAGTACATCATACATTATTTCGTTCTAATGTCCGCGAAGCAGAAAGAATTTCGTACAATGACCCCTCATTACTTATCTCTATCGCTCGAGCACAATTGTATTGGCGTCACGCTCGCGCATTTTAAGGTCCTTCTAATGTGTGATTGCGACGGCAATACAATTGCGCGCCTACCTATATTGAGTTAATGAGGGATGCGTTATGGTAGCCCGCGAAATTGTAACATTTGTTGTAACAATTGATGGTCAATATCATTTTGTTTACAAGAAACCACTCTCTAAATTCAAATTGCTCGATTGAATGACATTTTAATGAAAACTAAAGCCTATTAAATTTTGTGTACTATCGTTGCGCTTTTCCGCTACTGTCTTTTATTTAACGCACAGCATTTTGTGCTCATAAAGCAAAGAAAATTAATTCAAGCTTTTTTTGTTTTGAAGTAAGTATTAAAGTTAGAATGATAAAGTGTTTTTTAGTTTAGTTGATTGTGCTGATGTTTAGAGAGTGACGTTATCGCTCAGCGATGAAGCCCTTAAAATAAAGAAGAAAAAGTTAAAAGGCTTAGAAAATAAATTAGACATGGTTAGTTTCCTGTAAATGCCATAATTTTGTTATGGCTCGAATATGAACTTTCAGCGCAAAGTCTATTAAAATACGAAGACCGTACTTCAAACTATCGGAAAAAGCGGAGTAAGCCTTTCAGAATATGAAATGGGAAGGCTTTCGTGGAAAATTGTATCCACCAATAATTCGACACTAAATTTTTACGTTAAAATACCTTTCCATTTTTCTAGAGTTTGTAATTGTGCATTGGTCAAAATTTTTGGCTGGATTTGTTTAAACTTCTGTCCTAGCTATAATTTCCTGACTTAAGAGCGTTTACGACGTACGGCATTTCATACAAACTTTCAAGCCCTTGTTTTTCGAAATGACTGAACCGATTTTAATGAAAGTTCATACGCATAAGCAGGATACAAAGGTCTAAAAAGTTAGATTATTATCTAAACTCATACTCGAAGTAACTAGGTACACTACCTGCAGTAAATGACTGCAAAACGATCATTTTTTTTTTAGTTTTGTCTTATTTAGATAATAATTATCGATACTATCATAACGTCTGTGGAATGTCGGTAGCTAATTTAATCTCACTATCGATAATCTCGCGATCGCTATGTATGTCGAGACTGCAGGCTGATATTGCACATAACTGCACCAAGCCGGAACTTATAACATAACGCAAAACATGATAAATCAACAACCATCTCGGTTTATAACTCGGTTAAAAACAAATAAACAGGCGTATTTAAGAATCAGTGATGAAACTTTCACTTGAATACTGAGTTTATTTTTTATTGTCTTTAGAATATAAATGTTATTCACATGACTTTTTTTATCTCACACTGTGAAAGTAACAACGCGCTGTTTTACATTACAATCGAAATAAACTGATCACTTTCTCTGTATCCTTTGTGAATTTAAATACTGACTTACGATTGTGTTGTCAATCATTGTCGGCACGTATTTAATACTATTTAAGCTACGTGACTTAACCTAGTCCCATTTCTTCCCGTGGGTGTCGTAAAAGGCGATTAAGGGACTGACTATAGAATAGGCAGCAGCGTTCTCTATGCATTTTAACACCATACTGCGATCGCCAACCCGCCTGACAAGCGTGGCGATTATGACAAAAACCCCCCTTTGGAGGAGGTCCATTTCCAGCAGTGGACGTCTTTCCGCTACAATGATGATGATTGATGACTTAGTCTAGACTGCAAAATATTCGAATTCAAATAAGAATCCTTGGTGTGAAAAACGCATAGGTTCAACCTGGCAAACGTGCCCCCATCGATAAAATGCCCCACTCGCGATACTATATAATTTGGCGCTAATTTGACCCGAACGGGTCAGTGACACAAGTATGGCTGCGATGTCAACAACACAGTGCCGGTTTTTATCTGTGCTAACTGAGAAACAGTTCTTGGCGGGAAAGTGAAGAGACATGTTTAGCAGTTTTGTTTTATTTTCAAAAATTTGTGTTTAGGCGAATTTTAATGTGTAATAATGGTGGATTATTAACCATATCTACGAGTATTATCTATTATTACAAAACAAGGTTTATCTTCAGACCCAGGTTTAAAACATGGAGCCATTATTGAATTTCGAACTTTATTCCGACTATGGTAAAGTTCCTAAACACAAAACTGACAACTTAGTACCGAACTAAGTTTTCAGTTTTGTATAAAGAACGGTATTTCAATCACTGTTACGTTCCTATTACAAAAACTGGCTCCATGGTTTAAGCCATGTCAAAATATAATTCTAGTTTTTTAATAAGGCGGTAAGTGTTCGTGAACGTGCATTAGTGTAGGCGAATGAAACAAAACAGTGCAAAATCACTTCAAGTTCTCTCAAGAAGTCCGCATGAGGTCATATTAGTAATAAAGTTATAGTGGTACACACGGCTACATATCAAGCTATACATTTCCAGTTGTAAGCTGATCTTGCATTGGATTTCCGAATAATGAGAGGTCAGCTTATACTGGAAATGTATAGTTTTTTACCTAGCTGTGTGTACTTACTTGTTTTTCATGATAAGGCTCTGTGCACGAAAAAATTCCTCTTCTGTAAATTTTTTATCTAATTATGAGAAAGCTTGAAATAATTAAAACATTAAGTCTTTGTGACCTAGAATTTTGTTTAAATTATATTTCCCTTTCTCACAAACAACAAAATTGATCAAAATCGGTCGATTTCATGCATGGCACCTTAAGATAAACTGTACGATACGAGTGTAGTTTTGGTAACTTGAATCCATACTTAATTTATTTTCCGACTGCTCTGTCTTTCTTGTTTTACTCTCGAGAATAAACTAACTTTTATTTTAATATTAGGTAGTATATGTACTTAATATTAAAAATGTGTGAAAGTGAAGAGACATGTTTAGCAGTTTTGTTTTATTTTCAAAAATTTGTGTTTAGGCGAATTTTAATGTGTAATAATGGTGGATTATTAACCATATCTACGAGTATTATCTATTATTACAAAACAAGGTTTATCTTCAGACCCAGGTTTAAAACATGGAGCCATTATTGAATTTCGAACTTTATTCCGACTATGGTAAAGTTCCTAAACACAAAACTGACAACTTAGTACCGAACTAAGTTTTCAGTTTTGTATAAAGAACGGTATTTCAATCACTGTTACGTTCCTATTACAAAAACTGGCTCCATGGTTTAAGCCATGTCAAAATATAATTCTAGTTTTTTAATAAGGCGGTAAGTGTTCGTAAACGTGCATTAGTGTAGGCGAATGAAACAAAACAGTGCAAAATCACTTCAAGTTCTCTCAAGAAGTCCGCATGAGGTCTCAGCAAAGTGCCACATCTTTACTAAAACTCAAGGGAAGCGGGCGGGGATATCATCATCATGCATTGAATATAATTCATTCCATCAATATTTAAACAAAGTTTGTAAATAAATAAAGACTTGGCTAAAAGGTCCCAGCAACCAGGCCATTAAAATTTTATAAAAAAAAAAAAAAAAAAAAAAAAAAAGTATATAAATATTCTACATATAGCCTCTAGTTTTGAATGGCTCAATTACATTCCGTTTTTAGTACTTACTTGAACTTTTTTGTCGTATTCAAGTGGGGCACATTACCCTGAACATTGGCGAATGTGCCCTGATTTGTTTCGGGTAATGTACCTGGGGCACATGGCTGTGGATTATTTTTATAATTTCTAATTGAATTACTATAATTTAAGAAAATGGACGGAAAAAATATGATACTAAAAGCGATAGAAGATGTGATAAGCAAGAAGATGGGAATAATTGTGGTGAACCATAATTATGTCCTATGACATACTATCACAAACCTTACGTCGACACATCCTCAAGGGCTGGAAACGCAACTTTTTAGAGAAATGCAACAGGTGGCGGTGGCAAAAATGAAGGAAAAGGAAAACAGACATTAATGTGAGATTTTTTTACCGTGGCACTTATGACTGATGTATCCGAGAAATTTGCCCAACCCTAGATTTTAAGAAATTTTTGTTCAAAAATTTCTAAAACGTAATTAAGACAGCTGATGTTTTAATTGAATTTTAGAAGATTTTTCTAGTTTTAGTTACCTATGCAAATTGAGCCCGAGGTTAAGACTAATTACTTTAATAAATATTTTCTAAATAATATCGTTTTTTAGGGTTCCGTACCTCAAAAGGAAAAAAGGAACCCTTAGAGGATCACTCGTGTTTCTGTCTGTCCGTCTGTCACAGCTGACTTGCTCTGAATCTAATGGACCGATTAAATTTGGTACACCTATGAACTTATGTGGCCCAAATACGGACGTGTTACGTAAATAAATTAGTTTTGAATATGGAGGTGACTTCTGAGGGGCAAATAAAAAAAAAATAAAAAAAAAGTTTCGCTGACTGTGCCGTGTTACATATCCAATGAAAGGGCTTGTTTTAAGGATTTCATATTTATGTTATTTTTATTATTTTTAAAGAAATACTTTAGAAATTATTTAATGTTGAAGAAAATACAGAAAATAGTAACTAAAATAACCCTGCCTTGGTTTTTAGGGGTTGTAAATGAATAAATTGAAGTGCTGATGCTCTTAATGCGAACACCGCCCATCGTTAATCCATTTGGGGAGAAATTGAGACAATTTACCAAATTATATAAAATCATGCACAACTGAAAATCTGTGAATTGCTGTAGCCACCTTTTACGGAACTGGTGGCTGCATTTACGAGACGACATGCTTGTTTTGACACATTTTGCAATCACTACGAGGTTCACAAACTGCCATCAGCGTTGGCAAAGACGTCAGTGCGGTAGAACCAACATTTTAAAAATTGTTACGTTATTAACTGTAGTGCGTGACTACGTGAGTTTTATAAAATAATCATTTAAAGTTCGGATTTTATGGTTTAGTTTTAGATTTGCATCCCTTAACGTTAATTTTCTCCCTCGTTATATTGAAATTGATCTCTCTACGCTCGATGCCATAATATACGCGTGTATATTGTTGCGCGCACAACTAAAAAGCCTACTACTAGCGCCATCTAGTATCGAGTGGCGGAACTAGTAGAGTCAAGATGATTCTAGAAAGTTCGATTCTAGAACTATCGACACCCGGTCAGTCGGGGCCGGTATGTACTCGAATGTTCTAGATGTTTCGGGAACTATCCGAGGCCCTATATAAGGCCGGTATGGGCCGCGACGGAGTTAAATCCGGTTAAGTAGCAACGACCTCTCTAGGTCTGCTACGAGATGCCATACCTAAAAAAAAAAAAAAAGCGACGGAGTTAGTTTACTTTTGAAAACGAGACAAGCGAAAACAACTGAACGATATTTGAGAGTGACATTAAGTGATTGTGTTTTTAATTGTGTTTAAAGTAGTAGTGTGTTTAAATTGGTGTTCTTAATTAAAGTATCTAGTTTTTTTAGTTATTAAATCAGCAGTTTTTATTGTCACGAACCCCAAGCTCGTCACAATATTATATACGGTAAACATCAACCGCCTTATTAAAAAACAAGATTTATATTTTGACATGGCTTAAACCATAGAGCCAGTTTTTGTAATAAGAACGTAATAGTGATTGAAATACCGTTCTTTATACATAACTGAATACTTAGTTCGGTACTAAGTTGTCAGTTTTGTGTTTAGGAACTTTACCATAGTCGGAATAAAGTTCGAAATTCAAGAATGGCTCCATGTTTTAAACCTGGGTCTGATGATAAACCTTTTTTTGTAACAAGGGGGCTTGTATCTGAGGTAAGCACACAAGCAAACAGCACGTTCTATGTTCTTTAATATTATCTATGTTACTGAACCATATCGATAGTATAAATATTGCAGAATATGGAACGTGCTGTTTCGTAATCCTAAAAACGTGTCCAGTACTTTTTAACTGGGATGCTTCGACGATCAAATAAAATCCCGCTAGGTGCAAGCTCTATAAAAGCGCATTTATTTGCGAACAGGTTTTTTTATTTTTTATTTATGATGGGTTTGCTCTTGAACTTAGTCTAGGTACTACTCGTACTATTCCGAAAGCTTTTAAATCTTGCCTAAACGCTTGCCACACCTTTGTAAAATAATGCAACATTTCCTGTGATTCTATTCATGACACATCCCAGTTTTGGGCACACGCTCCAAGTATTAGCGATGTCGAAGGCGCAAAATGAATTAACCGGGCCGCTGACTACTTGGTGATGCTTTAAATTATCTTAAAAATAAACTTAACGGTGATATAAAATGACCACGATCGATATTCAGAACTTTTGTGCCTAAAAAGTAACCTTTTTTTGTGCCTAATACGTTTTTCTTGCCGTGAAAAACTACGGTTTATTCACCGTGTGTAGGCACTGTCGCCAGTATTGGTTGGATCAAGGCTTCTACAGACCGGCGCGACACGCGACGGGACACAAAGGCACCGCACGTTGCGCGACTCGCCGGACCTTTGTGTCTCGTCGCGAGTTGCGCCGGTCCGTAGAAGCCTTCCTGTGGAGGCTTGTTCACAGACACGTTTTTTCTACGGCGCGGTTTATACGCCGAACCGTAAAGAAACCGTGCCTTGTACAAAAGTTCTTACTCTTATTATAGTAAAGACAATGAAAACTGCAAGGACTTCCATGCTAACGTTTCTTTCCGTCCGAGTTTGTCCTTTGTCGCAAACAATCCAGAAATATGTTTTCATTTCCTGCTTTCCCTTTTATGAAATTTGTTCATCTTTAATTTTATACCTGACGACAAACTATAGACAAAGCTGGAGTAGACAGATTGTTCTTCAAGTTAATTCATTTAGAAGAATATTTAATTCATCCTTTGAAAACTTTTTGATTTTCTTATAATGATCGCTTGTTAATATTTTACTTAATGAGCCTCTCTTCATTTTTCTGTCTTTTTAAAAGCTATAAGTTAATGCGACCAACATGAACGGCGTTCAAGTTGGTCGCAGTAACTAAGGGCGAATTTCACCAATGAAAACTAAACGCGATCAGCACATAAACTACGTTTAAGAGCTGTCAGTGTCACGAAACGAAACGTTGCTATTGTAAATAATATAAATTATAAACTTTATCTAAGTAGTTTGTATTTATTTTGTTTCTTATTTATAATCTCACTGTATGCTGCACCGGTCGACGTCATCACGTCAAAGCCGGCTATCGCTGAAAACCAGCGCTGGGGCTCTGTCTCGAATAGGGTCGCAGCATTATGCTGAGCGGTGGCCGTTTTGCGTGGATGTGACGCATATTTTCCCCCTACTTGTTCTTTTTGTATCTATGTTATTTCTTTGCGTCATGTTTACTGCAAATAAACGTATTTTCTTTCTTTCATTATTTTCTTTGTTAGATTGACACTGACAGCTCTTGAACTCGGTTTTAAGATGCTGATCGCGTTCAGTTTGATTGGTGAAATTTGCTCATTTTGTCAGGGTGCTCTGGCTTAGTGCCAGAGCACCCTGACAAAATGAGTTTGGTTGGGTTCGAACTATGACCGCAAGTCGAGCGAGTATTAGTCGAGTCACAGTTACTACGTTAGCGCACATCACAAAAAGATGATCGATACTGGCCTGTCCGTCCAGAGAATAGGTTTAGGTCGGACATGCCATGACGCTAAGGCCGAGGCAGACACACATTTACAAGTAGTCACACAGCCGCGGCCAGTCGAAAGTTGTCACTTTTGTCAAAGCGCTCGTGCGAACATCGTCAGAACTATGGACCTATGGATGCATTCCATGCATGCATCCTTATGTCGAGTTGCCCGATAAGACGATTTTTTTAAAATAAACCTTCTAAGTAGTGGAAAATCATATTGTAATCGGTGGAGTGTAAGCCAGTGGAAAATCGTATTCCGTAATAAAAATCTCATAAAGGATGCAACTGGGTATTATTTTTATTGGAAATTTAATTAAAGGAAATCAGGTCGCGCCATTTTTCTTACGTTAGGTAGATTTCTGTCCCCTGCGCTCCCATTTAAACGATTACTTTATTTCCCAAAAATATTCTGGCCTGTATCTAAGTAGAATGTTCCTTATAACAGATTCTTACCTTTTATTCAGTGACTGCTTTTGAAAAGTAATATTTAAATTGCCGTTCTCTAAAACTTTTTCTTCTTTTATCGTATGTACCCTTCATCCGTAAAGTCTTTGTCGGATTATGGTACAGAGAAAAGACCATTGAGATTTAATGTACCTAATAAGGATCGTATTCAGCTTCAAAAGGGCTCAGTTTAGGACAAATACTTGTCTTTATAGTAACCATTAAGTAAAGTAACCATTTTTAACCGACTTCCAAAAAGAAGGAGGTTATAATGTTCGGCTGTATGTTTTTTTTTTTGTTTTTTAATTTTTGTATGAATAAGAATGTTTGTTCACCTATATCTCTGTCAATAATGGACCGATTATGAAAATTATTTTTTTGTTGTAAGGGTATGCTCCCGAAGTTGTCTCATTGCCCACAAATCAGGATCTGATGAGGGGATCCTATGGAAATCGAGGGAAACCCTCAAATTTTATAGGCAAACCTATAGCGATTTGGGTATTGTTTATAGTAACTCGTGCATTTGCTCTTGAAAATCACCATTTGGTAAAGTGGAACTGATGATGGAGATCACAGATGGCCACCGGAACAATATAATAATAAGTATTTAACGGGTTGCGATTCGATTAGGTACTTTAATATGGTTGCTAAGCAATTTATGCTCGTCACAATGCATATTATGAGTGACAGTTCTCCTGGTTCTTACCAGGAGAACTCCTCAACAATTAACGTCCCAGCATCGGGAAAAGCAATATTTTGTAAAAGGTGATGAGCAGTTGACATAAGCCTATTGTAACTTAGATAAATTAAAAACTGACCCACTAAAAAGTGAAAAATAAAAAGCATTTTATATAAAAAACATAACTGACTTCCAAAAAAAACTACAAAGTGAAAAATAACTTTAATTTTGGAAGTCGGTGGCAAAAAACTAAAATACCGATCCAAAGACACCGACTTCCGAAATTAAAGTTATTTTTCACTAGTGTTTTTTTGGAAGTCGGTTATTTTTTTTATATAAAAAGATTTTTATTTAGGTTCCGTAGTCAACAAGGAATCTTTATAGTTTCGCCATGTCCGTCTGTCTGTCCGTGGCTTAGCCCAAAGACTCTTAGTACTAGAAAGCTGTAATTTACATGAATATACGTATTAATCACGCTGACAAATTGGTAAAATTTATAAAACCATGAAACGGTATTGGTGAATAGGCCGTTCAAAAATATTGCGGGACTGTGAAAATCATTTTTCGATTCGAGGATCCGTTTGCGTAATATTAAGCTTTAAATTGCAATTTTTTTTTGAGTCAATTGTCACCCCCCCCCCCCCCCATGCCAGCTAAATGGTTATTTTGAGTATGTGAATAATATCACGATAGTACTTTATATAATGAAGTTAAAAGGAAAACTGTCACAGCTAAGTAGGCTTTACAAGTTAACGAGTAATAGTCGACCAACTTACATTTGCAGTTGGAGAATTGACCGTGACGTATATCGATCTTTTGGAGAAAATGTTTTCCAACTACAATGTTAAGTTTGTTTTTGGGATAAATTCATCCCAACTACAGAACCCTTCACTATGCGTGGCACACGCACTTTGCCGGTTTTTATTGGGAAATTCTCTCACCTACATTAATGTAGCAAATATACCTAAAATGCCTCCGTTGGTTTATTAAAGTAAGTAAGTAATTATTTATTTGTTAGAATATTTTTGTTACACGTAAATGATGTCCATAATATTCTGCTGTTTCCAGCGTACAAATATTTCAAAGAATTAAAATGAGGAGTATTAGAACAATATAAAATCACTCAATGTCGAAATTAAACCATACAATGTCAAGGTCAAGGAAAACGATAACTACTATCAAATACAATGTCAAAGGTTATTAATTATAATGTCAAGAATTATTAAATACAATGTAGAAAATTATTCAATACAAAATGTTTTAGAAATGAAATTCCATTCAATTATTATGAGCACAAAGGCGAGTCGTCGTCTAATTTAAATGTTGAATCAAATTTTTCATTTAAAAATTCATTTGTTGAGTAGGAAAGAAAACTTATGAAATAGGAAGTTAATTTCGTTTTAAATGCCATGATGTTAGGACTTTTAAAAACATTAGGTAGTTTATTATAAATACTAATTGCCATACAGTAAACATTATTGGAAATTAAATTAATTCTTTGTTGGACTACACATAATTTGTGGATATTACGACTTTTTCTTATTACAACATCATGATGTACCTACTTGAAATAAAACCATGTTTTTATGTACAAAGATACAGAGTTCGAATATATACAGTACCTATGTAACAAAAACCCTGTTGTTCCTTTTAGGGACGTATACATTTACCTACAAGCACAACATTGGTAGAATTATAATTAAAAAAAAATAAGTATTGGCTAGTCGAGAAGTCAAAATCATGGAATGAAAGAGGTTAGAAATCAGTTACACATTACAAATATTAATAATTAAATATTTATTTTAATTATTTTTGTTGAACATTTTTGTATAAATGACTTGCTTAATTACGTAAGTATACCGATTCTTAAAACGTAGGTAGAAGGAACAACAGGGGTTTTGTTACATTGGTATTGCATAAAGATGGGAGTGGGAATATTTTTTTTTTTTTAAAGTGGGTCTCATCTTTGTAATTATTGGGGCTTTAGTTATTGATCGAATACTTACATTTTTTTTGGGCTCGGAATGCTTTTAATAAAGGTAATAAAAAAAAAAACCGGCCAAGTGCATGTCGGACCACGCACCATGAAGGGTTCCGTAGTTGGGATGAATTTAACCCAAAAACAAACTTAACATTGTAGTTGAAAAACATGCTCTGCCATACATCGATATACGTTACGGTCAATTCTCTAATTGCAAATTTAAGTTGGTCGACTATTACTCGTTAACTTGTGAAGCCTACTTAGCTGTGATAGTTTTCCTTTTAATTTCGTTGTATATACTATTGCCATGAATTTTTTCACATATCCAAAACCAACCATTTAGCCGGCAGGGGGGGGACACTTGACTCTAACAAAAAATAGCACTTTAAAGAATCCCTTAATTGAAAAATGGTTTTGACAAACCCTCAATATTTTTGAACGGCCTATCCAACGATACCCCACACTATGAAATAGACGAGAAAAAAAAATATCATCCCCATTTCACGTGTAAGGGAGGTACCCTAAAAAAAAATGTTTTTTATAATTTTATTTTACCATTTTTTCGGCATGATTAATATGTATACCCATGCCAAATTTCAGCTTTCTAGGACTAAGCGTCTCTGAGCTAAGCTGGGGACAGACGGACGGATGGACGGACAGACAGACAGACAGACAGACAGACAGACAGACAGACAGATAGACAGACAGACAGACAGACGGACATGGCGAAACTATAAGGGTTCCTTGTTTACTACGGAACCCTAAAAACCACGTGACGAGAGAGCTGTCAAGTAACCGACTAAATGTAATACCTGTCACTTCAGTTGTCATGCAACATGACAGTTGTATTCTTCAATTTAGCAACGTTTTATTTCGTTGAGGTTCAGAGAACCTGTCTTTTTGGGCTCTTTACAATAGACAGATTACAAAATAATGTAGTATTGTTATAAATCTAACAAAATATTTGTGCTCAAGCAGTTACAAGAGTAGTTTAAGAATATTATATGATATAGTTTAACATACTTACAGTAATAAAAGGGGAAACTATCGTAAAAATCAAAAATACTTAATTTTAACTTTGGTCAAAAGTTAAAATTAATTAATTATTTTTAAACAAGAAAGTGTCATCTATAAAAAATCCTAAAACTTTTATGAATTGTTTACTTTTATTTAACTACCTAAACCAATGGTGTATAGGTATATTTGCCATACAACCTCAGTCTTCGAGGGTTACATAATGCCATAGCAAACATTCCACCTAAAATCTACATGAAACAAGTAAATATTGTTTCTACTTCGGCAGTAGCTGTGTTGACAGTTGCGATGTAAATTAGGAAGAGCAAAAGCTTTACACGGCGTGTTCGATGGCCGTCACTTAATCGTGTAAAGTGCTCGCTCAGCACGTCGACACTTAATAACTATTCATGTGCACTAGAGAGATTAAGTATTAGACAATTTCGCTCTATCTGTAAACTAAGGCCGTGTTACGTGACACGTGCGACACGACACGTGTTTACTTATCACGCTAGTAGTAATTTTATATTTTTCATATCGACTTGGCGATTTTTAGAATATGCGTATCGTTAAGCAATATGCAATGCATTTCTCGTAACTTGTCCTAACTTTCATTCATTGGACGGATTTTTTATAACGCTGACAACAGCTAAACCGCGGTCACTGTCAGACTGCATACAAACGAAAGAGAAGCGCGATGACACAACGCTTGTAATTTATTGCAAAATATGAAGGAATTATCTATTTACTCAAAAATGAGTTGAGGAATCGAAAATAAAAAACAACCAAGTTCTGCATACAAATAAGACGTTCTTGTTATTAATTAAATACCAACCGTACGTTGATATTTAATACAGATATTTTGGATTGAAACTCAAAGTAAAGGCTTAGTTTACCGTTAATTTGTATCGAGGTTTTGTTTTTCTAAATGTGTTTTGGTAACAACTAAGTTCTGAGAAATATGTTCAAGAATAACATATATATTTTTTCCGCTACCACAAACTACATATATTTGGCATTGTTTTTTGTTTTTATGAGAAGCCTATTTTTATCATTTGCCTCTTGTCAGCGCCATAACGCGACAGCGGGTGTTTACTCGTATTTCTAACGAAGAAACTGGCCGTTTGAGCTTTAATTTCTGCTCCTGTATAAACACACTAGAAAAAGTAGGTTTTCGTTCAGCAGGTAACATTGCAGAGATAAAGTCTCTCGCACCAATAGCTTTATCAGCCATTAATGTCCCCCCACTGCTGGGACACAAGCCTCCTCTCTTCGAGAGGGAGTGGGTTGTAACTCGTATCTTCTTCTATAATAGGGTTTTATACTAGAAACCCATTGAAAGGGTTACATGATAACCCATTGAATGGGTTTTATACTTGAAACCCAGTGAAAGGGTTACATGAGAACCCATTTGAATGGGTTCTATACCTACTTGAAACCCAGTAACATGAAAAAATCATAATATTATGTTATTTCGATATCCGCCCAGCACGCGTAGCATGCCCAATTCTATCTCTAATTCTACCCAGGGACCATTTTGGTTACTATTTTAGAAAAATCCTTTCAATGGAAAGGGTTTTCGATAGGGTTTTTCTAAGCAGTTAATTAAAAACCCATATGTTGTGGGTAATTTTGAACGGCTTAAATTAAGACGATCAAAAGGGTTACCCACACCGTATGGGTTTTTATCGAAAACCCTTTCAATGGGTTACCTAAATTTAATTTAAGCCGTTCATAAGGGTTACCCTTATCGTATGGGTTTTGGTTTAACCGGTTAGAAAAACCCTATCGAAAGAAAACCCTTTCAATGGGTAACCAAAATGGTCCCTGGTTGAGGCTGGGTGGACGCTATGTATGCGCTACATAGCGTAACGAAGTCTGACGCGAATTACAGCAAAATTCACTCACATAAAAACCAAGTTGTAAAGTTGGTTAGCACTGACTATTTGTTAGTTTAATGCAGTTAAGCTTGACGAATAAGCCAGTCACATAGTTATGAAATCATTTGATTTATTATAGAATCGGAATGCGCGTGTTACGTTAATATTTAACACGTAACATTTATTTGTTTTTGTAACATTAAAATTATGTATGGTTTTTGTAATAATATCTACATATTTATCAAGCATTTTTGTTGGTTGCTGACAACGTAGCTTTTCCAAATAATAAATATGGAATACGTCACATTAAGTAAGATTGTTTTCCAATTCCGTAATGTCATAAAAAACCCTATGGAATGATTTATTAATGACTGTTTACACCGATAATTATAGCTATTTTATACGAATGGTGGATTTCATTAATCGAATTATAATTAATGTAAAGTGGGCGTTTTATTAGTTTCTAATCGGTAACTTAATTTTTATGTTTGCTTTTTCTGTTTGAATATTTTGCATCGTATTTTACGCAAATCCCTACGAAGAGATTTCAATGAAATACCTTATAAACGTCTTCCATCTTCTACGAACGTTCAATTATAAGTATTGAAAATAATAAATGCATTTTTAAAAGGAAAGGTTGAAAATAGTTTCCCGAGTTCCGTCTATGCTGGCTACTTGCGGGAAGTTGTTTGTGAGGAAATACCTCATTAGGACCCCGTTACGGTAGCACCTTTATCGAATAAAATAAAACGATTTTGAAAATAGACTGTTTGTAATTTGCATTAAATGACTTAAGCTCAGAATTGTAGGTAAAAGAACATTCATTTAAAGTTATTGATGTGTAACATCTCATCTTTCTTCACGGTTTCTGTGAGTAGGAGTGATTTCATGAAGAGGGACGGATGTGTGTAACAGGAAGTGACGGCTTGATCATGGAATAAGTACTTTTTAATAGCATGGAATTATTAAGTACTTTATAAAAGCATGGAATAAGTGTACTCATGGATTTAGTAAGTACTATATAGATTGTAAATAGAGGGGAGGTGATATGCCAGATGTTACACGTCATATGCGACTTAACTGCTTCTAAATTACGTCTTTTTTACATCCCTTTAAATTGTAGTTAATTATAATTAAAATTGTATTTTAATTTAAAATATTTATTAGTGCCTTGTTTACAGAATCGTAATTCAGATTTGAAACAGTTGTGGTTGCAAACTGGTACTTTGGTTTAAATTGGTTATTTTTTTAGTAATATTTTATACAACATTAGTTTTTGTTTATACTAAACCTCTTAAGGGGTCATTGTTGCCCCTTAAGAGGTTTAGTATAAAAAAAAATATCAGCTGTTCCCTACATTTTGACGAGTTCAGCGAACTTAAATGTTGGGAACAGCTGATTTTTTTTTCGCGATTTCAAGGTTGGTCCCATAGTAAAAGTTGTTCATAATGATGAGTACAATGACCCCTTAAGAGGTTTAGTATAAACAAAAACTAATGTTGTATATATTCTTTTTTTAATTTCTGAACGTGAGAACGTTGTAGGCTTAATAGGCAGTAGCTTTTAAACCATCTTCTACTTTGTTAATTACTTGGTAATTGTTGACGGGCCTACACTGTCCTCCCATACCTATTAGCACTGTAACTTGAAAACATTGTAAAAGCCCATTATTTTTAAAAGAGTAACCGTGGAGTCTCTTGCCAGCTCTTCTCCATAGGAAACGACCAATTGGAACCGTGCACCTAGCTTCTGACGTTTCATAAGTGTACCTACATGTAGGTTTATAAAGAAATATAATATTTAGATTTTGATTCAAGATACAACTTGACATGACCTGCAAATTGCAAAAAACGCAGGAAAATTTTAATTTCTCGGGCTGCAGTTGCAGATTAAACTTAACCAAAAACGTTTGAAGTTAAAACTTCTCTATATATTATTATGTAGTTCTCCATTAACAAAACACTATCTAAGTATCTTCATTAGTTTAGAAAGATTGGGATGGGCAAAGGTGGAACAGCTACATTAGATAATAATACCCCTTGGCTTATTTATGTGCAACGTTGCACGTTGCGGGTTGTCGGCCTGCGCGTGAAGGCTTCTACAGACCAACGCGACTCGCGACGAGACACAAAGGCACCGCTTTTCGCGCGACACGCGGGGCCTTTGTGTCGCGTCGCGTGTCGCGCCAGTATGTAGAAGCCTTGATTCCAAAGGAGAATAAGCAACAAACGAGCATTGTTAAGCATAGTATTAAACCTGTAATCTTGACAAGCTAACTCGATGATTGCTTGAATCGTTTATTAATTTCTGTTTATCTCATTTTTGAGGAAATTGATTGTAATTATAGCGAGCGTTCGCATGCGATGCATTTTGATTATTAAATGCAATCAATATTTTCATTTTTATTGAAGGTCTTCACCTATTTTTAAGGTTTAAAGTTTTATTTCTAGTAGGCTGACGTGAATTATGTATATTCAGAACGCTGTGCGCCAAGCCGCCTGCCAAGCGTGGCAATTATGGCAATCACCCCCCCCTCTTTGGGAGAGGCCTATGTCCTGCAGTGGACGTCTTTCGGCTGAAATGATGATGATGTGCCGAATCCTCCCGAACTGAACGAAGCGTCCACTCTATCATCTACTGTTACCTACCCTCGAACACTTTAGATCAAGAAATCAGTGCCTTTCCACAACTGTTTTGTATATAAATAAATTTGGTACTCAAAATCAAAAATTAAAAGTAATATTTTCAAACTAGGTAAGTTGAGAAGGTCAATTAAGAAAAAAAAAGGAAAAAAAACCTTTCGAACGTCGAAATTACATAAGACAGTCCCCCAAAAACGCCCACCCTTCACCACTTCCGAGTGCTCTAGCTGGGAAGAAGAAATGGCCCAACAAACTCCCCAGCAGCACAGCTACCAGATAGTAATGCCGTGTTTAATTAGCAAATGCAATAAGATTTTATCATAGGTTAAGTAGGAGCTTCTGCTCGGCGTCTTGATAGTAACCAAAGAAGCTATTTTTCTTTAGCACATTGTGGTCGGAATGGGTCTAGTTAATGAAAGGCTTCCTTTGAAGGTGAAACTCATATAATTATTTTCGCACACATTTTAAAACATAACGTGCCGCATCTTGGGGCCGTTTGATAAGCTCCGGAGGCATTGTGAATGAGTCAGACCCCTTGGCAGGCTGCCTCATTAGTGACAGCCTACCAAGGAGGTCTGTAAGGACGTAGGACTTCGTATACGCCTATAACATCCATGGGAGACAGAGAGTAGACATTTTGCTATATCGGAAGAAAAACCTTGTAGAATAGCATAAGGCATAAGCATGATCACGCTATACCTTACTGCGTGGACACAGGTTTCGTCCAAAATCAAAATCCAAACTATCAAAAGTAATTTATTCACTAGGCTGAGAATCAGCACTTAAGACGCAGATATATGCCAGTGACCTGGAGTGGTTACCTTGCGTGTTCTGTACTGAGCTCAAGCAACGCGTCGTACGTTCAGCCAGTAATAGGACTCGCCCATCAAGGAGCGCTGTCCCCAATTTTACGCATTATTAATTTATTATACACAAAACAAAAGGTATTTAAAACGCGTATACCTACTAAAAGATCAATAATTAAATTATCTTTAAATTGGTGAAGGTTTCAGAAAAATACGCATGGTAGATTTTGCGCCATTCTCAGTTTTTTTATCCGCGTTAGACATAACTTTACAAATTAATTTCACTATGTAATATAAACATAATCTAAAATATTCACATATTAAGTTTTTGAGAAAATGCTCTAACTTAACATATATTTTTTTCAAATCATTAACACTACTCGTTTAGACGTGATCTTCAGTATAAATCATTAAAAGTCGGTTATCGTCGCCTTAACGAACATCAAAATTACATAAGACAGTCCCCCAAAAGCCCACCCTTCACCAATCCTAGTGCTTTAGCTAGGAAGAAGAAGTGGCGCAATAAACTCCCCGGCAGCTGTTTGTTCAGCTAGAAAAACTTGATTATATCCGTCTCTGGAAGTCCCAGAGGAAGAGGGCCGCATTCCACCACGCGGCAGGGTGGGTCGGTGGATGGCACATATCTTCCAATTTTTGTTTCTAAGACACGCTGCTTTCCTCACGATGTTTTCCTTCACCGTTTTGAGAGCAGTGGTAATTTACACAAAGTAATATACCTGCCTGGGTTCGAACCTACTTATAAGTTGCGGCTGCGACTGCTCCCTACTTTCCTAATCCTAACTAATATTATAAATGCGAAAGTAAGTTTTTTTTTTTTTATCAACGTTGGCCCACACTAGGAATTTCTCTTGTATTGAGGGTGCGCTTACAAACATTTAAACTAACATACACAAACAGCCAGATCCGGAACAACTACTTGTAGGTCATACAAATATTTGTTCCGTGCGGGAATCGAACCCGCGACACGCAGCGCAGCAGTCAATCGCTTAAACACTGCGCCAACCATGCCGTCAGTTTGTTTATTTGTTACCTTTCACGCCTAAACCAGTGATCCGAGCATCCTGAAATTATGCATATAGTTGTCAGGTGTATAGAAACGGACATAATACGTACCTTTTATTCCGAAAAAAGTACTGTTCCCGAGGAAAACAACAATAATGTTCTTATGATAATAGATGGCGCCACGTGTCTTCATCAATCATGATTGAAAAAAATTTTGTAGTGTGTTAAGAGTTTTTTTTCCGACCTCCACGCGGGCGAAGCCGCGAGCAAAAGCTCTAGTATAGAATACTTTTTGGTAATTCATTATTTTATTATTTTCATTTATTTCGCTCATAGCATGATTTATGAAGGACTACTTATAAACAGTACATGAATGAAGAGATTGTGTCACCATGGCAACATGGTGACCTAATTCTCTGTCAAAATAAAAACGTGTTGTTCAGTCAAAGTAAAAACAGTATCTCCGTTTACATGCTCTAAGAATCAATATAATTCTACTAAAAAAAAAAAAAAAAATTAAAAAAAAAAAAAAAATAATAATAAAATAATTCTCTATAAAAAAAATTACAAAATGCTTTCAACATTGGAAGGTAGGTACTCACTACCTACTACCTACCTACTATCATACATCACAAGCCTGGCATTTTTCAAATTGTTTAAAGGCTCATGCAGACAGGCGCGATGCGACTGTGCGACGCGATTATGGTAGAACAATTTCCATGAAGTTGTCATAGATATTGTTCTAGTACAGTCGCGTCCTATTTCTTCCCGTGGGTGTCGTAAAAGGCAACTAAGGGACTTACAAGAGAATGGGCAGCAGCGTACTCTATGCATTTTAACACCATCCTGCGATCGCCAACCCGCCTGCCAAGCGTGGCGATTATGGCAAACCGGGCCTTTGGGGGAGGCCTATGTCCAGCAGTGGACGTCTTTCGGCTGGAATGATGATGGTACTGTGTTAAATGTTATAACAAAATACCTAGTGATATATTGCAATTAAATGAAAGAAAATTTTAAAATCATATTAAAAGTATACACTTTGTAAACAAGCTTATTAAAAATTAGAGGATTACATCCAAGATAAGAACGCTTGGAAACATGCTGGTCCAGCTCCATAGGACAATCCAGAGTCTAGACAAAAACTGATCGCTATTTTAACTGTATAATTTATTACTTTTATGACATTTATTTTACATACTGTGATTACCATAAATTCACACTCTGATATTATTTTTCTTTTTTTTTTTAGGAAAACGTTTTATTTTTTTTACAATGTTTGTAAATATATGAGCACCTATCTATCACATAATTAATTTATCTGTCATTGCTTCATTATTAATTCTTTTTAACTATTGTTAGTAATTTTATTCTAGGTGCATCGTCTTCACATATAATTATATAATTGATGTACCTATACAAAATATTGTAAAACATTTTTAAAAGAGTAACGGGGCGACTAGAATCAATTCTATTTTATTTGTATTTTTTGACGTTCAAAAGTGCCATTTATGTGCCTATTTGAAATAAATAATTTGACTTTGACTTTGATAATGAATGTCGCGTCGCGGTTACACAACACACCCTATTTTTTTTTTTCCTGATGGTAAAATAGTGATTCGGTATAGCGCCGCAACACCCAGTGCAGAACTTTCCCCACCAGCCATTACAAAACAAAGCACGTTTTTCGGCTCACTTTAACTAAACGTTTGACCTTTAACTTGACTTCGTAATAATAGTTCCGGTCATGGAAATTCATTGGCACAATAACCCGGTGAATGTCATTGTCATTGATTCGAACCACAACGAATCAAATAATCGACTCGATCGATCGATTCATTAAATTATTAGCTCACAATTTAAAGGTAAGTTTCATGTTTAGTTTTTTAGACTATTTGAAATATTTCCTACCTTAAAAGCAAACTGGATCTTACTGATAGCAATTATATTTTGATAATCGTCATTTAGGGTATCAGAATGAAGGGCTTCAAGATACGATTTCAAATAATCTTACGTATGAAAAATAATCAAAAAGCTTATCGTTAAGTACGCCACTAAAAAACAAAAAAATTACAAAAAAAAAAATGTTAGTCAGAATCATCAAACTCGGCCCACGCGTTTGGTCTCGAGAGAGCGAAAAAGGAACAGACATACTTACATATATAGGCTGATAAACACATTACCCTCCTTTGCGTCGTGCAGTCGGGTTAAAACCGACTGTGAAATACACTTAAACTAAAACAACCAAACTGCTTAAAATAGAGAGGCAATTTATAATTTATTGTATGAACATACCTAATTTAACTATGTAAGATTATCCAAATTATATTCTGTCATGTTTCTTTACTTATAAATTAAAGCTCAATCAATTTAGAGTCACCACAGTCTAATATATAATTTAAGCAGTAGTAGAAAACCCTTTTAAAATTAGCAGACAATTAAAAAATAAACACTAAAGTTCATTTTTAGGGTTCCGTACCCAAAGGGTAAAACGGGAACCCTATTACTAAGGCTCCGCCGTCTGTCTGTCTGTCCGTCTGTCCGTCTGACACCAGGCTGTATCTCATGAAGCGTGATAGCTAGACAGTTGAAATTTTCACAGATGATGTATTTCTGTTGCCGCTATAACAACAAATACTAAAAAGCAGAATAAAATAAATATTTCAGGGGGCTCCCATACAACAAACGTGATTTTTTTGCTCGGTTTTGCTCTATATTGATAACGGCAACAGGTAGACGCTTGAAATATTCACAGAATATGTAGATATATGTTGACTTTAAAAATAAATAATTAAATTAAAATAAAACAAATATTTAACTCCTCCCATACAACAAACGTGTTTTTTTGCCATTTTTATAGATAATGGTACGGAACCCTTCGTGCACGAGTCCGACTCGCACTTGGCCGGTTTTTTTTTATCCCAGAGACTAATTTAACATTTCAAATGAATCTTGTTTTTAGTAAAAAACGAATTTTATCTTTGAATACGAGTAACATTAGTCAAATAATCGAAATACGAACGCCCTAGCCCGATAGTTATAAAGAATAGAATAGAATAGATAACTCTTTATGTACACCATATAAGTTACAGATATAAATGTTTAAATTTTACATAGGGTGACACAACGGGCAGTCTTATCGCTAAAAGCGATCTTTCACAGACAACCTTTGGATGGATTAAAAGGGAAAAAGACAGTCCACAAACAGTTTCCGTATTGTGACCTGTCTGCTTGATCACTAAATCCTCGTGTTGACCAGCTGTCTGGTGTTAGTCAACGTAGTTAGTCTGTGGCATTATCGTGCAGTGCTCGTCAGTCTCGCTCTTAACCGGTTTACCTACCAATGAATTGCAAATGAAATGCCAGTTGTTCAGGATATATTTAAGTGACAAACAAGTACCTATTATTCTCAGCTTTTTCTCCCTACAAATTACGACTTTTCTACTTAATAGGCTCCGACATTTAATGAAGGGATGCCTACGTTTAGATTACAGTCACAGCCTCTCGTCGTGAGAATCTTACAATGCAATACACATTGTGAAATTGTATAATTATGATGGCGATTTAAGCTGTATTCCGCGTATCTTGTAAAAGCATTGAGAATATAACATTCAGTTAATATAATAACATTAATTTGTTCTCTTATGAATGTGGTTCTCACCAAAATATTTGCCAAATAATGTAGATACAATAATTGTATGTAGGTACGACCAGTTTGAACTTGTGCTGTAATGTAACGTATTTTGATAGTACTGACCCTAAATTCGACTAACAAATTGTTAAGTTATCTGTTAATTAAGTAGCCAGTACATCGCTAAATAATTATTTATAACGTTTCTAAAATAATCTTAAGGATTCGTTTTATGCGATAGGGTCAAAGTTAAGAAGGTCCACTTAACCAGTATCGAGATTATTTTATTGGATTTTATTCTATAACTTCCCGGCATTATCCCTGTTTTGTTATTTTCATAAAACCAAAAAGCAAAGCCAACTTTTTTATTTGTGTCTGTAGAAACATTGATATACAAAAAAATACATATTTATTATTATTTAATAAAAAAATACATATTTTATTACCTATTTGCAAAGAAATCTTTGAACCAATTATCATGCATAGCCCCAATATTCCACTAGAAAATAAATATTGTTAAAAATATGTTTCATAAAAATATAAATTATAACTTGGTTCACTGGTAGAGAATGCCTAAGGCATTAATTCCGCCTTTGTACCTTATTGAGTGCGAGAAGTTTAAATAAATAAATATAACAAGGCTATGGTATAAATAATTAATACCTAATATTCATAATAATCTAGTTATTATCCGCTTTATAATTAATTTGTAGGCATAATAAAAACAAACAATAAATTAGATAAGCCTATTATCAAAAGTGAATTAAATTGAAACAAGTTGAACCTAATTAAAAACCTATCGTTTTTAAAATAAGCGCTTTAATATAAAATATAAATCGCATAAGCAAAATAATAAAAATAATCGCAATGCGAAAAACAAAAAAATTACCCTCATCACGCAACGGTAATCACTTAATCGCACTAAATACTTATATATTAACACTTACGATTTAGCTGTCTCGAAATGGAATCTTGAAACGCGGGCGCACGCGATCGCCTTCTGCTAAGCCGTCTACGCACACACTGACCACAGGCGTACGCGCACGTTCCCCTCCTTTAAGGCTTTCTTCCGAATACAGTCCATTTTTAGAGATCACCGATTGTGCGACAGGGCGTTGCGTCACAATACGCTGTTGTAACCGCACGGTTAAAATTGCCCGTGAGCTCTTATTAAAATCAAGAGCGAGTCGGACTCGCGCACCAAGGGTTCCGGTACGTATATAGTATGATTTCTGAAAAACTGTGCTATTTAGAGACATTGTTTTATTTTTCCTGTAATCTTTACATACACTTCTATCACATAGAATAATTTCAGATTTTTATCTATGCAAACTTCGGAGATAAGGGGGGCGGGGGACGGTATTTTTTTTTTAATTTTTCATCAAAAGTCGGAAACTATGCTGCCTAAAATAAAAATAAAAAATGTTTGGGAATGTGCAAACAGCGTTCTTTCATATGATACCCTGATGCCCTAGTAATATCTTTCGTCTTTGCAAAAATGATATTTTATTTTAAATTTCTTTCTTGTTTGCAAAATAGTTGGGCAAACGTCATCTAAAACCATTCTAAATTTCAAGTTGATAGCATTAGTAGTTCTTGAGATATCGAGGTGTGACAGACAGACAGACAGACTTAGTCTCACCATAAGGGTTCCTTTTTACCATTTTGGTACGGAACCCTAGAAAGTACCTAATGAGCAATGCAAATATTGAGCATTCTTTGTCTTGTACATCGTACTTAGTGCAGTATATTGAACATTATTTGTCTTGTACATTGTTCTCAATTACGAAATGAAAGCTGACCACACAGAATTTAGGTCTACCAATGTTTCTAGTGGCATCGTTTTTAATTAAAGCGAGATCTTATAAAATCAAGAGCTACCGGAACGTATAATATTTCAATACACTTCAATGAATAAAACTCGTATGTGTAAGTCGCGCTATCCAATAAATAAAAACTATAAACAAACAGATCAAAGATTCGAATAATCGAGTAAATATCATTTCTATCTATTCAGCCGAAAGACGTCCACTGCTGGACATAGTCCTTCCCCAAGCACCGCCACTTCGACCGGTTCTGTGGTTCCCGCATCCAGCGGATACCTGCGGCCTTCACAAGGTCATCGGTCCACCTTGTAGGAGGCCTTCCAACGCTACGTCTTCCGGTACGCGGCCGGCACTCTGAACCAGAACCTGAACGCAGAACCTTTCGGCCCCATCGACCATCAGTTCTGCGATATTTATATCTTTCTTTTTTCTTTCTTTTTTTTTTAAACGTTGCCCCCCACGCTAGGTATTGCTCCTGTATTGTGGTATATATTTTTAAATTTAAATTAAATACTGGTATTCAGCTGAGTCGGCGTATCACTGGTCAGTTTCCCTCACTCGTCAGTTTATTTAATTCACCAGTTTCGTTGTTTCGTCAGTTTCACTGATTGGTCAGATTTGCGGATTAGACAGTTGCGTCAACTCAAAAGTTTCCAGTGTTCGCCAGTTTTGTTGATTCCGCCAATCAATGAATCTAGCGAACACTGGAAACTGTCCAATTGACGCAACTGTCTGTCTGTTTGTATGTAAATAAATATAAATAGGTTATGAGGAAAATGTCGTAAGGAAAGTTTTGAGTATATGACCAAAGAAAAACTGAATGGACTATGTGAAAGATGATATAGTAATCAAATAAATAAATAATATGATTAATAATTAGAAGAAGGTACTAGACGCACCCAAAACCGCAATCTAAAGACCAAATCATAAGATCCTAGCAGATAAGTACTTTTGTCAAGAGTTTGACGCTATCGATCGATATCTAAGGCCATTAAGGATTTCTGCCTCACAATCATAACCTATAAATACACAAATGTCTAGAAACTCAAGAGACTTTAACGTCGAAGTGTCGAGGACTGTCAGAGACTTCAAGACATTTGAACATGCGACAAGTTGCCCGAAGGCTTTGCACTACCAACCGAGCAACCGAACGCCTGTGCGTTCGACGTATGTCACTCTAGTGATTAATTGCTGCTACACTTTAATTGGATTATTTCTCAAATAGAACCGACTGACATTTAAACAACTTTTTATTCAACATGCAATCAACGAGGAAATGTTCTTGTGCGAGATCTAATGGTTTGTCGAATGGTAATCTTAAAAGGAGAGCGTTTGCTTTGACTTCAGAATGTCTAATTAATTTTTTGTGTATAACTCTTCTGTATCCGAAGTTTGCAACATTTTAAGAGAAAATAAAACCTTAACTTATAAATAGAGCATCATAATCAGTATATAATGTCCACTGCTGGGACACAGGCCTCCTCACTGTGAGGAGTGGATTGTAATCCACCACGCGAGCCCAGTGCAAGTGGGTGAATGTCACATGTCTTTGAATGTTTGGCTCTAGAATATACATCCTGAAACGTTTCAAGTTCCTTCATGACATACATAATAGATATCTGAGGTCATCGGAAAACCTCAGACATGCAGTCCACCAGCTTTTATGACAAGTCTTTTACAGTTCGAGCAGTACGGTTATGGAATGCCTTGCCCGTGTCGATAAGGCGAGCTCAATCTTTGTTCACTTTTAAAATTTTGGTAAAAAAGCACTTCCGCTCTCCTTAAACATAGTTATTAAATAATACAGTTCTTTTGTGTTGCTTTATGTTTATTATTGTATATGTATATTATATATATATATTTATATAGATAAGTTTATGATTGTATGTATGTATTTATTGTAAATGGTACAGAACTGACTACTTGCAGTATTGTCTCTCCTTCTCCCTTTAAACCCATCCAATGGTTGTCTGTAAAAGATCGCTTTTAGCGGTAAGACCGCCCATTGTGTCACTATATGTAAAATTTCAACATTTATATTTGTATTTTTATGGTGTACATCATCATATCATCATTTCAGCCGAAAGACGTCCACTGCTGGACATAGGCCTCCCCCAAAAAGAGGGGGTATTTGCCATAATCGCCACGCGTGGCAGGCAGGCTGGCAATCGCAGTATGGTTTTAAAAATGCATAAAAATAAGAACGCTGCTGCCTATTCTCTAGTAAGTCCCTTAGTCGCGTTTTGCGACACCCACGGGAAGAAATGGGATGGTGCTATTCTTTACGTCCGGCACCAAACGGAACCTTTACCTCCTTTATGGTGTACACACACACGGCTACACATCAAGCTATACAAATCCAGTTTACGCTGACCTCTCATTGTACGGAAATCCTACACAAAGCGAGATCAGCTTATACTGGAAATTTATAGCTTGATGTGTGGCCGTGTGTACATAATAAAGAGTATTCTATTCTATACATCCTCGTAACGTATAGTACTTTTTTCAGCCACTAGAGAAATAAAGCCAGGTCGGAATAGGACACCACTTCAGCCTTTTATAGTTTCAAATGGAATTGAATTCTGTTCTCTGTAATTGAAAAAAGGGCTTCCTTGCGACAATATAGAAAAGGTATTCAGGTATTATTAGGTCAAGTTGATAGTGACGAATGAAAGTGTCAAATTGTAGTCTTTCTTGTTGTCTGTAAAAGCTTTTATTACGAATCAAGTTGATCGTTCTTGGCCTTTTAAATGTGCTTCAACTTATCAGTTAGTATTTTTTAAAGCTCCCATGTTATTTTGCATTATTATGGTAACATTTAAAAAACTGGCCAAGTTCGAGTCGGACTCACGCACGAAGGGTTCCGTACCATTATCTATAAAAATGGCAAAAAAAACACGAGTTTTTTATGAGAGCCCCCCTTAAATAATTGTTTTATATTAATTTAATTATTTATTTTTAAAGTGAATATACAACTAAATATTCTGTGAATATTTCAAGCGTCTACCTGTTGCCATTATCGATATAAAGCAAAAACGATAAAAAAAATCACGTTTGTTGTATGGGGGCCCCCTCAAATATTTATTTTATTCTGTTTTTTTGTATTTTTTGTTATAGCATGTCTAACTAACTATCACGATTCATGAGATACAGCCTGGTGACAGACGAACAGACAGACAGACGGTGGAGCCTTAGTAATAGGGTTCCCGTTTTAACCTTTGGGTACGGAACCCTAAAAAGTGTAAAAACCAGATGTATCGTTTTCCTTATTTCTCTTTTAAAAACCGATTATTTACTAAAATGCTTGAAAGGAAACACGCAAGTTTACTATAATCGTACAGGTAATCATAGTTTGTACGTATAACATCACGCCTTGCTCCGAAGGGTTGGGCAGAGGTATACCTGTAGTGTACCAACATTTCCCCAGTTATGTTTAAGCCCCATGCAATAGGGGGCGAGCCTATTGCCATCAACTGGGCTCGAATCTAGACTCCGGGTTGCTACTGTGAAGTTCCAGATAGGCAGTCATAGCTTAATCATTAGTTAAGACGCAGATATATGCCAGTGACCTTGAGTAGTTAGCTTGCGTGTTCTGTACTGAGCTCACGCAACGCGTCGTACGTTCAGCCAGTAATAGGACTCGCCTATCAAGGAGTGCTGTCCCCAATTTGACGCATTGTTAATTTATTATACACAAAACAAAAGGTATTTTAAAACGCTTATACTAAAAGATTAATAATTAAATTATCTTTAAATTGGTGAAGGTTTCAGAAAAATACGCATGGTAGATTTTGCGCTATTCTCAGTTTTTTATCCGCGTAAGACATAACCTTACAAATTAATTTCACTATGTAATATAAACATACTTAATCTAAAATATTCACATATTAAGTTATTGAGAAATTGCTCTAATTTAACATATTTTTTTTTCAAATCATTAACACTACTCCTTTAGACGTGATCTTCAGTTTAAAATCATTGAAAGTCGGTTATCGTCCCCTTAATAATCACAGTTTGTAATCATTACAATTACGGAATTTCCATACGATTTGTTTGACACGGGCTAATGCAATAATTTCTTCTTACGTCACGTTTGATCGCTAGCACGCTCTATAATTTAGTAGTAAATTCTCGAATAGTAACGAATTATGCTTTGTTTTTAGTACTTAGCTCTCGTATTATACTGATTCCGCTGCGTTCGTTTTAAATAGAATAGAATAGAATAGAATACTCTTTATTATGTACACCATAAAAGTTACAGATATAAATGTTTAAATTTTACATAGGGTGACACAATGGGCGAAAACTGGCAACCACTGGAAAATGTCGAGTTAACGCTACTGTCTAATCGGTGAAACAGACCAATCAGTGAAACTGACTAATCAACGAAACAAGCGAATTAAATAAACTGACGACTGAAGGAAACTGACGAGTGATACGCGGACTCTTTTCGGCTGGAATGATGATGATGATTCATCATACAGTCATAGACCGTCGAAGGATTTAGGACCAATTGAAAGGGGAGCGAGAAGACTTACTAGCGTATTCCCGCATATTTTCGCACTCTATTGCATGCTTGGACGTACCATGAAGTTAGATTGATGTGTAAGAAACACATCAACATCGAAATAAAGGAGATGTTACAAAATGGGCCAGGTCTGTGTACAGTACCTCACTGAAAGGAAAAAAATCCGTACAATTCGAGAAAAATACAGATAATTCATTTAAATGTTGTGGTAGTGAATTGATATTTATCAATTATTTTTATTGACTTTCAACATAGCGTCGCACCGATTTAGTTACACTGTGCTTGAAAACAGTGTCACTTCAGTCAATCAATATTCGACCTCCACAGAAATAAACATGTCAAACGTTATTTTTCAATCAAAATGACAGCTTACCGGTATGACGGGCTTTTGTTGTGTTACAATTTCAAGTGTATGTATTTTTTTGTGTTTTAACAGCAAACCAAGCCATTTTAAAGTAATCGGACAGTTAAGAACTGTTTTAAATCTATTTCCCTATTAAATGTTTGGAATGTTTGTTTCTTTTTTTCCGAACATTTTGGAATATCTCCTTTACCAAGGTCAATAATCATTCCGTTCCCCTTGACTTCCTTGCAACAATCCTCTTTGATCCGCCTCAAGGCGGTCCATCGGATGTGATCATGTGAAACGTACTTTTATATCTATCAAATCTTAATACTAAGCTCCAAAGTTCAGGGCCAATACCAACATGGATGGATGATGGACTATTTAAAGATCACCATTAATATTGAATAGAACCGGATATGGCGGAGCCAAATTTTCAAGGTTACTTCTAGGGAAGCTCAAATTATCGTCGAATGCATCATAGCAAGATAGTGGTCAATCACGACACTGACCTTTTAAAAATGATACATTGTTCTTCTTTCAAAGTTCAGATAGATCCATCAATTATCAAGATCTATATTTATTTTTAAGTTTCGTTCATGGTCCTAAAAAAATCGCGAAATTGAGAGTTTTAACCAGGGCCCCTAGTCTGCTATTTTTATAAATTCAGTCATTCCAATACGATCCCATTGTCATTTTGCTAAAAGTTCGTAATCTGCTAAATTCTGCTAAATTCATAATGGTCGATCATTGGTCGGTCAATCTTCTCGTAATAGAATTGTGTTACATATAATTTCATTGTCGTATTGCCATTATTATAAAACCCATTAGTAGAAATGTCATTCATTTGTCATTATGTACGAGATTACCAATAAATGTAATTACTTTCAATGTAGTGTCAGTGGCCGACCATTGGAAAGTCATAATGACGCCATATGATCGACCATTCTGACACTATTGTACGAGTAATAGCAGACTTGAGGCCCTGGGTGCATCAACGTATTAATGAATTTATATACTTTGAAATCCAGCTTCGAAACTACGGATAAGTTGAAATAATGATGGATCGTATGACCTTCCTCACCCATCGCTCTTGTCTGATGTATATCCATTTGATACTTTGGACGGATTGTGGGTTTCTATCAACATGATAATTACATCATGGAAATTAACAAAGGGATTGTGACAGGAATCTATCATTGAAATCCAATTAACTTGTTTATTACAGATATCAGTAGTCTGTGCATTGGTTACCCGGCATTGGAATTTTGCGAGCGCGATCATCCTCGCTGTGATTGCTTTGAATAACGCAACACTGATTAGTTCTAGGTATTTTCGACATGACAAACAAGGGGGCTTCAAACTTGAGTGCAATACACTGAGTTTGTGTTATCTTTTTACTTTTTTAAGGTTTCGTACCTCAAAAGGAAAAAAGGAACCGTTATAGGATCACTTGTGTGTCTGTCTGTCCGTCTGTCACAGCTGATTTGCTCCGAATCTACTGGACCGATTAAGTTGAAATTTGGTACACATATGAACTTCTATAACCCAAACACGGGCGTGTTACGTAAATAAATTAATTTGATTAAGGAGGTCAGTTTTGGGGGGCAAATTAGAAAAAAAAAGAAAAAGTTTTGCTGACTGTACCGTCTGACATATCAAATGAAAAAGCTTGTTTTAAGGGTTTTATATATATATTTTTATAACTTTAAAATACATACTTTTGAAATTATTCAAGAAAATAGAAGAAAAATTACCCCCCCCCCACCCTTATCTCCGTAACTACTGAGCCTAAAATTTTGATAAAAATACAGAAAATTGTTCTTTACTTATAGATTACAGGAAAATCTATAAGAAGTCTGTGATCTTAAAATAACATGGTAAATCACTCAATATTGTGCGTACAAACTTGCATTTGCAGTTGGAATGTATGGGGATCATCTTTTTCAACTACAATGTTAAGTTTGCTCTTGGGATAAACTCATCCCAACTACGGAACCCTTCATTGTGCGTGGTCCGACACGCACTTGGCCGGTTTTTTTCTTTTGAATGATAATTCTAAAGAATGTCAGAATGAGAACGTCATCTTGGAGGTATAAATCGAACCAGTTGCTTGCTCGTCATCACCATCGCCGTCTGCCCTAGTCCCATGTAATTTGGGGTCGGCGTAACACATATTTTTCTTCCATTCTCCCCTTTCAGCTGTCACTCTACGATTCACTCCTTTTTAGAGTTCCGTACCTCAAAAGGAAATAACGGAACCCCAAGGCCCGGTTTCCACCAAAGCGGAGAGGAGAGGAGAAAATCTTATTGGTCGTTTGTAAACGACCAATAAGATACCGTTACCGTACCATCGCATCGAAATAACGATATCTTACGCAATATATAACACAACACTATAATAACGCAACACTGATTAGTTCTAGGTATTTTCGATATGACAAACAAGGGGGCTTCAAACTTGAGTGCAATACACTGAGTTTGTGTTATCTTTTTACTTTTTTAAGGTTTCGTACCTCAAAAGGAAAAAAGGAACCCCTATAGCATCACTTCGTTGTCCGTCTGTCTGTCAGTCTGTCAAAATTCATTTTCTCAGGAACGCTTGGAGGTATCAAGTTGAAATTAATATGAAATACGTAGATCTATTCCGGTCCCTTGAAGCTTTAGAAAAATCAAGCTTCTAAGTTAACGCAATAAAAAATACGGCGATTTATGCGACATATTTTGATACTCGCATTAAATCAAAACCTATAGGGTACTTCCCGTCGACCTAGGATCATGAAATTTGGTAAGAAGCAAGGTCTCATAGCACAATTAAAGGAAAAAGTCCAAAAATTGGTTATTTGTAGTTATATCATTTGTAGTTATATCACTTGTTGTTATATCACTTGTAGTTATATCATTTGACCGTGGCGTATACCGATGTATGGGAGAACATGTTTTTCAACGACAAAGTTAAGTTATTATTCTTTGGACCAATTCATCCCAACTACAGAACCCTTTATTGTGCGTGGTCGGACTCACACTTGGCCGGTTTTTCTTTCATATCATCCCTCACAGAAACCAACCATATTCTTTTTCCTTTTTTCCTCCACCCACCAATACTATTCAAAGTTAAACTCAATACTATGTCCTCCAAGTGAGATATTGATTTAGGCTCAGGTACATTTTGAACAAAACCTACTTGTAGGTACTGTCCCAAGGATCTGGAGGCAAAAGTCCTCGCCCACGTCTGGGAGTGGCGCGAGGAGGTGAAACGCCGGGGTGAAACTCCGCTGCCGCGAGAAATCACGGCACAGCGGACAGAGCTCCGGCGGGATCTTATGGCGGCATGGAGAGTGCGATTGTCGCAACCCAGCGCTGGGCACGCCACATTTGTGGCGATAAGTCCCCTCTTTGAGGAGAGAGGCTATGGCTAGAGAGGCGCCACGGCGTCCTCACCTTCCGCCTGACGCAGGTCCTCACCGGACACGGTTTTTTCGGGAGGTTCCTGTTCAGGATAAAGCGGGAGGAAACGCCCGGGTGTCACCACTGTGTGGATCGCCCGGAGGACACGGTGGAGCATACGGTGGAGGTCTGCCCAGCTTGGGCGGAGCACCGCGGTGTCCTCACGGAGGCGATCGGCGACGGCGATCTCTCGCGTCCGGCCCTGGTTGAGGCCATGGTTCGGAGCGAGAGTGCATGGGAGGCCGTCACCTCCTTCTGTGAAGCAGTAATGCTCGCGAAGGAGGAGGCGGAACGCGTGAGGGAGAAGCAAGGTTCGCGCCCACGCGCCCCTAGTCGCCGCAGGAGACGCCCCGGGCGTCGGGAGTCGCAAGCCGATTTCCGGCCACCGTAGGCGCGGGCCTGTGGACGGTGAGCGATGGGTAGCTCACCGTCCGATAAGGACCAGGCCCGGGTCGACGGCGCGTCGTATTCCACGCGCGCCTCAAAGAGCAGTCAGCACCAACTGACGGGGTCCGATAGAGCCAATGCCTGCCAGGGTTGCGAGTTTGTCCGAAAGGGATATCGTGGCCCTGGCACACAGGCAAATGAAGGAATACGGGTTGGTTTTAGTCAGTAAAAGTCTGACACGCCCTCCCGCTCAGCCCAGAGTCAGAGAAGTTATTTAATAATTTCCCATCCAGAAAAAAAAAAAAAAAGGTACTGTCCCAATCTATAAAGTACGTTAGTAAAAAAAAAATACTGCAAAAACCTTTTTACCGTACGAGAATATTCCCGATGGCAACTTTAATGAAGTTTAAAATACGTAAGCAACCGTTTTCGAAGTAAGGGGCCGCATTATGAGGTATAAGTACATGCCATCGTATAACCAGTGAGGGAGACAGAGCTATACGACCTGGGTATAGAAAGACCAGGTAGAAGAAGAGGTAGGTAACTTTGTAATAATATTATTGCTGGTAAACAACTACTTTTTTTGTTGCTGCTGACGGTAGCGCGAAATGTATCGCACGCAAACATTGTTCTTAAAGGTGTAGGCAACGGTACAGGGGTCGTGTTAAAAAAAAAACTCGTTAAAAAATGGAAATAGGTACCTTTAACCAAATGCTCCGGGACAAAAAAACCCACAATATCGGGAACATCAAGACAGTGACGCTCAACTTTGTTAAGCGTCTTTTTACGCCGGTTTTAGCATCTTTTTTCACAATTATGGCATTAACACTTCATAATACCTACAGCCCCCTGCAAAGGCAATTGAGAACTTAGTTAAAACTTAGTTAATTACTCGTAGTTATGTCGTTTAGCGGCTATGATATAGATTCGTAGCGGTTTCATTTATAATAGCTTCTGACTGCAACTTCGTCCGTGTGTAATCTCATGTTCCCCGACCCGCCTCATACACTGACCTATTTCAGTTTTTTTTTTAGGAAAACGTATACTTTTGCAATGTTTGTAAATATGTGAGCACCATCATATATCTATCACATAATTAATTTATCTGCCATTGCTTCATTTTTAATTCTTTTTGCCTATTGTGGTGGTCTTCACAGTATATCAAGTTAATACTGAACAACTGTTTTACCTGTCCAGTGGAACTTTAGAGGCATGAGGAACAGGGTGTAAAGTTCACTCGTCCACCATAGAAAAGGGAGTATTCTCCGACCAGACGGGTGTCGTGTCTGGTGGGCAACTGCCCGACGGTTGATGTCGGGACGTTGTATATATGCAAGTTGCGTGGTAAACTCTGCTTGCGCGATGCAGGATTTGCGTGACGTCAGTGTGACGCGTAGTTCGCATGTGGCGATGTTGATGCCGCTACAGAACCTATTCGTTTGAAAGAAAGAAATAAAGAAAAAATATTTATTGGGACTCACACAGGAGATCACAAATTAAACTAAAACACTCTTAGAAACATAGAAAACAAAAAATGAAAATAAAAAAAACCGGTCAAGAGCGAGTCGGACTCGCGCACCGAGGGTTTCGTACGTATATATTATGTTGATGATTTCTGAAAAACTGTGCTATTTAGAGACATAGTTTTATTTTTCCTGTAATCTATACAACCTGTTTTTTTTGATATCCCATAACTCTAGGGTTATATTCTGTAGGTAAAAATAATACTAAAACTCCTAGAATAGGAAGTCCAAAAATGCATCGTTTCGGAGATATCATCAATCATATTTAAATTAGGTCAAAAATTGTCACCAGTATAACGAATCTTTACTTTTGCGAGGTTGCCAAACTTCGCAGTAGTGTAGTAAAATAAATAGTAAAATAATATATGTAGGTATGTTGGTATCGAGGCTTCCCGGCGGCAGCTAGTGAAGGGACGAAAGAAAATGCGACGTTGTCATATTTCACGTAAGGGTGTTTTACATTAATAATCGTGACTTTACCGAATTATTTTGTATAAAAAAAAAAAAATAACTCAATCATACCCTAGAGTTATGGGATATCAAAAAAAACACGTTGTATATAAACTTCTATCACATAGAATAATTTCAGATTTTTATCTATCCAAACTTCGGAGATAAGGGGGGGGGGGGGGGTTATTTTTTTTACATTTTTCATCAAAAGGCTGATACTATCTTATCTTCTTTCTTTTTTTAAAAAACGTTACTCCGCACTAGGTATTTCTCCTGTATTGTGGGTGCGTTTACAAAAATTTAAACTCACATACACAAACAGCCAGACCCGGAACAACTACTTGTAGGTCATACAAATATTTGTTTCGTGCGGGAATCGAACCCGTGACATCGGCGCAGCAGTCAATCGCTTAACCACTGCGCCAACCGATACTATGCTGCCTAAAAAAAAAAAAGTTTGAGAATGTGCAAACAGCGCTCTTTCATAATGATAGGCATGCCCTAGAGCACCCCACTTCAAATTTTTAACGCCCCTTTTCCATCCCTTTTGCAAAAAAGATATATTTTTTAATTTCTTTCTTGTTTACAAAATATATGGGCAAACGTCATCTAAAACTATTCTAAATTTCAAGTAGATAGCATTAATAGTTCTTGAGATATCCAGGTGTGACAGACAGACTTAGTCTCACCATAAGGGTTCCTTTTTACCATTTTGGTACGGAACCCTAACAAAGTCCTGTACGAGGCTAAAAGGCAGCAAGTCCTATCTCAGCATGATGCAGCGTCAATTAAAAATAAGTGCCCTAGCGCTGGCATTTCGTTCCTATGACAAGACAGTGACCTTCTGTCAGCGACAACGATGATGAAAAATTTAAAAATTGTGCATCGTTTACGTCAATCCAAAACATTATTAAAAATAATATTTAAAATCGGTTCTGGAATCGGTGAACATATATTTTTTTAAAAACCGGCCAAGTGCGAGTCGGACTCGCGCACGAAGGGTTCCGTACCATTATCTATAAAAATGGCAAAAAAATCACGGTTGTTGTATGGGAGCCTTATTACAAAACAAGGTTTATCTTCAGACCCAGGTTTAAAACATGGAGCCATTATTGAATTTCGAACTTTATTCCGACTATGGTAAAGTTCCTAACCACAAAACTGACAACTTAGTACCGAACTAAGTTTTCAGTTTTGTATAAAGAATGGCATTTCAATCACAGTTACGTTCATAATACAAAAACTGGCTTCATGGTTTAAGCCATGTCAAAATTTGAATCTTGTTTTGTAATAAGCCGGCCAAAGTTTCCTTTTAAGTACTTACCCGTCTTAATGTCACATTTTTGACTGTTGTAATGTTTTTATTTTCGCCTTAGGCCACCATAGTTAGCCGTAGTCAGGAAACGGCCGAACATTCGGCCGATACTTTGGATTTATCACAGAGTAGACCCCCTGGAGTAAATGGCGGAACGAACTTGATGCTTATAGGAGAAAAGGAAGGAAGGGAGAGGAAAAAGGAAAGAGTGGCTTTTACTCTGCGCAGTGGGACAATACAGACTGATTATTATTATTATTGTTTTTACAAAGTTTTTTTTCTTACATTGGTAGGTAATGATTGCGAAAATTAAGATTAACACTGACCTAAACTTATAAAATTAGGTAATGACCTTCAGGGTGTTGCAAACACAGAAAAAAGTAAATTTTCACATTCATGTTGCATAATGTTCTATAATTTATGTTATAAGCTAAATAATTATGAGTTATTAATATTCAATGCCTGCCAACTCGCAACAGTTAAACGAGCTGGTTAAAATAATCAGCATTATAAATTATAATGCAGTAACATTCATTGATCGGCATTACGATTGCTTAGTCTGTGGGTCTAGATAGCCGATTTGTGTATAGTATATAGTGGCAATAGGCCGGCCGTATTAGCCGTAGAACGGATTACCTTGGGGTAGATCTATTCTTGAGTGGAGACAGCGAATCGGTAAATGTAAGGTAGGATGCCCTCAGGATAGGCGAAGTTAAAATAAGCCGTGCGTGGCAGGTAAGAAATGACCAGTCCCTACTGACGGCGCCCGTTCACGAACATGACGCATGGATCAGCACCATTTAGCTCAACCATTTTGAAGAGAGCTTAATGATCATACACACGCCATCATGAGCGAGACATTTGAGTGAGCATGACACTCAGCCGCCAGGGCACGTTCAAGTCAATGCAAGACGTACTCAGAATGGTTGAAAGGACTCAACCAAAAACGCCACTAGAATAAAAGCATACTTAAGACTCAGATATATGCCAGTGACCTTGAGTGGTTAGCTTGCGTGTTCTGTACTGAGCTCACGCAACGCGTCGTACGTTCAGCCAGTAATAGGACTTGCCCATCAAGGAGAGCGCTGTCCCCAATTTGAAACTTTATTAATTTATTATACACAAAACAAAAGGTATTTTAATAAAACGCGTATACTAAAAGATCAATACTTAGGTTAGGAAGGTTTCAGAAAAATACGCATGGTAGATTTTGCGCCATTCTCAGTTTTTTATCCTCGTTATACCTATTTTTACAAATTAATTTCACTATGTAATATAAACTGCATAATCTAAAATATTCACATATTAAATTATTGAGAAAATGGTCTAGTTTAACATATTTTTGAGGTATTCCTCGAAGCGCCACCGTTTTGAGGCGCACCTAATGAGGCGCACCTTTATTATTCCTCAGAGCGCACCTTTTAGTAGCGCTCCCGATAACAATTAAAAATATTAACTTTTTTTCCTCGAAGCGCTCCTATGATTAACTTTCGAATAGAGATAGGATACTAACTGAAACTATCGATAATAAGTAAAACACGTTATTTCATACAATTTGCGAAAACTCTATACTCCTTGACTTTTTATTTACTTAGATTATTTAGACCCATATTTTTGGTTGCTAGCAACCGCATGCAAATACTACCTACTATTATAGGTAGGTAAATTGTGCAAGATAGATGTTAAAGTTTACAACATTTGTGTTTTCCCTTTACATCTAGGTCGCAATAAAGCCCAACCGTCTAATATTTGCAAATTTATTTCGAACTCGGACTCAAGGACGGCTCTGACGTACTTAATCATCTGGAGAGACATGCTAATTCATCTTCGGGAAACCGTGCAGTCCAGCCACAAACACGCTGGAAATGGATAATCTAAGCTATTTTCATCCTTGGAAATTCAACAAGAAGAAATGTGCATAGAAAGAAAGAATTTTCTAAATCGGTTCGTAAACGACGGAGATCTGAGATAACAAACATTAAAAAACAAAAAAAAACAATACAGACGACTTGAGAACCTCCTCCGTTTTGTGAAGTCGGTTAAAAAATTATTTAACTGTTCTGAACTAAGTAAGTAGGTCTACAAAACGATATTTTTATTTTGACATGGTTATAACCATCGAGCCAGTTTTTTTATATTAAGACTTTGATTTTGGTTAAAACAGTGTCCATGGAGATTTTTAGCCGTTTTCTATAAGAACCTACTGCGCTTTGGAATGGACAACTACCTGCATTTTTCTGACTGACCGACTCCTTGACAATTCAATAGTGCCTGTAATTTGTTTAATTAAAGTAAATGCTTTCCCCCTTATTACAAAACAAGGTTTATCTCCAAACCCAGGTTTAAAACATGGAGCCATTATTGAATTTCGAACTTTATTCCGTCTATGGTAAAGTTCCTAAACACAAAACTGACAACTTCGTACCGAACTAAGTTTTCAGTTTTGTAAAAAGAACGGTATTTCAATCACTGTTACGTTCTTATTACAAAAACTGGCTCCATGGTTTAAGCCATGTCAAATATAAATCTTGTTTTGTATTACAAAACAAGGTTTATCTCCAAACCCAGGTTTAAAACATGGAGCCATTATTTAATTTCGAACTTTATTCCGACTATGGTAAAGTTCCTAAACACAAAACTGACAACTTCGTACCGAACTAAGTTTTCAGTTTTGTAAAAAGAACGGTATTTCAATCACTGTTACGTTCTTATTACAAAAACTGGCTCCATGGTTTAAGCCATGTCAAATATAAATCTTGTTTTGTAATAAGGTGGTTTGAGTTTGAAGGCTTCTACAATAGTCGCGCTACGCGACACCGGTAGACCAATTTCTCTGAAAAATTCAAGGAAATTGTTGTTCTACCGGTGTCGCGTCGCGCGACAAGTCGCGTCCTTCCAACTCAAGCATTTACTTACGTATGTGAGTAACTGTGATTGAAAACTACAGCTCTATAAAAAATTTACAACGCAGTCCTTGTGATCAGAACTTTACTGCAGTCGGAATAAAGTTCGAAATTCAAAAATGGTACCATTGTTTACACCTGGGTCTGTATGGTCTAAAAATAAACCTTGCGTTATAAGTAATAAAAACGACAAGAGTCGAATTTTCCGGAACGCATCGATACAAAGAAAGCTTCCAAGGGCGGTTGCAGAAAAGCTTATTTCATTGTCGGGAAAAAAATTGTCTTATTAACCGACTTCCAAAAGGAGGAGGTTATCAATTCGGATGTCTATATTTTTTTTTTAGGAAAATAATTGTGTTATTAACCGACTTCCAAAAGGAAGAGGTTATCAATTCGGATGTCTATATTTTTTTTTTATGGTCGGGCATAACTCCGTCATATTATATAGACGGAATTCCAAAATTTTTTTTTTGTGAAATGGGTATGCTCTCGTGATGGTCCTATTTTCACCAAATCAGATTCTGATGAGGGGATGCCCCCATGAAAATCGAGGGAATTCCTCAAATTTTATATTCACACTTATAGCGATTTGGGTATTTTTTATAGTAACTCATACTTTTGCACTCGGAAAGCACCATTTGGTGAAGTGGAACTAATAAAGAAGTCCACAGATGGACACCGGAATTTCTTAATAATAAGTATTTCACGGTTGCGATTCGATTATACACTTTAATATGGTTGCTAAGCAATTTATGCTCGTCACTATGCATATCGTGAAGTCACCATCAGTTCCAGTTCTTCTAGTTCTTACCTAGAGAACTCATTCAAAATTAACGCTTCTGCATCGGGAAAACCATTATTTTGTAAAAGGTGATGAGCTTTTGAAATTTAATTAGGCTATTGTAACCTAATTACAAACTGATCCGCTAAAAAGAGAAAAAGAGCAACTTTTTCCAAAAAAAAAAAACACTACAAAGTGAATAATAACTTTAAAATCGGAATTTGGTGGCAAAAAACTAAAATACAGATCCAAAGACTTCCGAAATTAAATGTATTATTCACTTAGTAGTGTTTTTTTTGAAGTCCGTTGTTTTTTTGTAAAAAGTTTTTTTATTACAGCGAGTATTATGTAAAATTCTCACTTAACTCAATAGTTGAAATGTTTATACTTTAGAAATCGCACATAATTCAACAGTATGCTTATTCGAACTGTATAATTGCAACGTAACTAACTAGAATAGTAACTTCATTATTACAGTCAGTTATTATTACACAACCACACAGTTATTTAATAATAAAATGAAACAATTATATCATACTTATGCGAGTTCATTTATGCAAAGTTAAAAAGAAGAAAAATCTATACTTTCTCTTCCGTTGCGTTGAATGAACGTATTAGTTTTTTTTCATCTACCCGGTTTACATAGTAGATTCAATACACTGATTGTGTACTTTATCTAATGCATAATAAAATTACTTGTACACCGACGCTTGTGGGTTCCAATGACCCATTTTTTCGTAACATTATTTTTTTTGGCAACTTAGTATTACCATTATGTATTTTAATAAAATCATTCGTCTGAAAATTTCATGACGGATAACGAAACGATGAAATGTTTAAAGTAAGCGCGTTTAAAAATTTTAAGGTTTTTTTCCCAGAAAGCATTCAAAGGCATTTACGATTAAGTGATTTATGCTCGATTTATGTCCATTTCACTAACACTAGACGATACATAAATTAATGCCCAATTAACAGCAGACTGTTGGATTTTCAATGCTCGGTTTAGCGTCGAAAGTAAAAGTCCTATAAATAAATAAATGGCGTCGCCCGAGACCGAATATTCTTTGCCAGATAATCTCACAGTTGTCACTACAACTCCAAGATTAATCTGGCATAAACTCAAATTACACGTGATTTTCCAGCTAAAGTGATCACTTAACTTTGAACGTAGGTAGCTCCAATTGAAATTAATCTCTAGAAGACGAGTTGCTTCGTACTCCAAGTAAAGAGTACTTGAGTTCTTAAAATTTAAATATGCATATTAGACTTGCTAAATCCTTATTATGTAATTTCCCATCCGTGAAATTTCTTTACTGATGTGCGTACTGTGGCAACTACTGTTGGATATGCGTCATCTGGTTTTAAAATATTAAACAACAAATGTATGTGTAATAGTGTCATAAAAGATGTACTTAAAGATATAAATATCATTTCATCAAACATCATTTCATTTCATAAATATCAAAATCTGTGTTTAGGTACATGGTTCGATTCATTTTTTAGAATCACTGACTCGCCCGTTCAATTAGAATTGGGAGCGATATAAATATCATTTCATCAAACATCATTTCATTTCATAAATATCAAAATCTGTGTTTAGGTACATGGTTCGATTCATTTTTTAGAATCACTGACTCGCCCGTTCAATTAGAATTGGGAGCGATATAAATATCATTTCATCAAACATCATTTCATTTCATAAATATCAAAATCTGTGTTAGGTACATGGTTCGATTCATTTTTTAGAATCACTGACTCGCCCGTTCAATTAGAATTGGGAGCAACGGTCTAAACTTTAGACCGTTGCTTCGTCTTCATCATTCATCATTTCAACCGAAAGACGTCCTCTGCTGGACATATGCCTCCCCCAAAAGGAGGGGTCGCCATAATCGCTACGCTTGGCAGGCGGGTTGGCAATCGCAGTATGGTGTTAAAATGCATAAAGAACGCTGCTGCCCATTCTCTATTAAGTCCCATAATCGCCTTTCACGACACCCACGGGAAGGAATGGGTACTATTCTTTACGTCCGGCGCCACACGGAAAAACTTCGTCTTGGACGAACATAATCGATTTTATGACTGGGACTAATATGTGATATGACCAACCCGCACTGAGCCCGCGTGGTGGATTATGGCCCACTCCCTCTCACAGAGAAGAGGCCTTGTGTCTAGGGTTGCCAACTCAGCTGCTCTTAAATCCGGGAGGTAAAAAAAAGTAATGAATATCAAAAACATTTTATTTAAAAGTTGTATTTTTTTTACACTGCGAGCAGCTTGTAATACCTTTTGATTACAAACAATAAAATCATAGAATTCTTTGCACGTGTATTTGAAATTTGTGGATACCTGTATTTCAGATTTGACATGTCTTGCATTCAACCGATTGCGACTCTTTGACCACAGTTCATTTACTACGCTAAAAACACGTTCAGCGGCGGGCGGCGTCTGGAATAGGGATCTATAGAATGAATGTAACAAGTTTTTTTTTCTTCTTTGCCAGATTCATCCTTACATTTTTCAAAAAAATTAACCCAACGTAAGTTTACCCTCTTTGTTTTACTTGCCACAACTTCACGAACTTCTCGCAGTAAACAGTACATATAATTTGTCCTCTTTTAATTGATTCCAGTCAATTTCTTCGGCCATTGTCAAAATACTCATTTTCTTGTAAATATGGGTATTATAATAAGGGTAGGTAGTGGGGGCGGGGGCGGGTGAAGCGGAGGACGGTGCAGCGCTCGCGCCCCACCCGCCGCCGGCCGCCAGTCGCCAGTCCGGGAGATTTTAATTGCGTTCCTGGAGCCGGGAGATTTTAAAATCTAATGCCAGTTTTCCGGGAGAATCCCGGAATTCCGGGAGAGTTGGCAACCCTACTTGTGTCCCAGCAGTGGGAACGGTCTAGGCTGGTTATGCTAATGCTATAAAAAGCAGATGTAGCAAGCAAGCCACATAACTGCATGATTTATTAAGGCACTCGTATAAATATACTTGCGAACAAAAAGGCAATTCATTGAGATGTCAATAATATTGAATCCATTTTGATTTATCGTCTGGTTCGCGGTGAAGTAGATTTCCACACGGATGTGTTTCTTGCTTGTGACTTGTGCATATTCAATAAGTGATTAGTTGGTACGGCTTTTGTTATTTATAATAGTGGTTTATATGACTTCCACGTTTATTATATGAAACCGGAATGCTGCAGGAAAAGGGAAGAACTTGATAGGCTCATCTGAAGTGGTATAAAACTCCTAAGTGTCTATACACCATTTGACCTCCAACGACTTGTTCACTATTTATTTAATACATAAATGATGTTATACATCTATTATTATGGTGAATTTGTCACTTACAGAAGTACACAGCTTAGACATAGATAAAAAAACACATACCAGTTATAAGAATAGACATTAAACACATTATATTAGACATTTAAATAAACTTTTTTACAGTCCGTTCAACCGATTTTGACTTCTATTCCGTAGGCATAAGGATGGCATTAAAAGCAAAAACGTGGTTACAATACCAACTGTTAATTACAGCTGCCATTTGTCATGCCACCAACGCAATCATCATTACAGCCGAAAGACGGCCACTGCTGGACATAGGCCTCCCCCAAAAAAAAGGGGGGGGGGGGTGAAATAATCGCCACGCTTTGCAGGCGGGTTGGCGATCGCAGTATGGTGTTAAAATGCTAGAGAACGCTACTGCCCATTCTCTAGTAAGTCCCTTAGTCGCCTTTTACGACACCCAAGGGAAGAAATGGAATGATGCTATTCTTTACGCTCCGTGTGGTGCATGCTCGGTGTGCTCCGTGTGGTGCCGGACGTAAAGAATAGCTTTTATCAGCCCAATACATTTAATTAGCTTTTCCATCATTGCCATCGCCAGTTGCACGTAAGTCCATTAAATTTAATTCCCCATTAAGAGTAATGCTGTCTTTCTCTAACGGAACGTATCAGAAAGTGACAGCTTTACTTTTAATGGGGAATTCAATTTAATGGACTTACGTGGAACTGGCGGATAGAATGTCACTTTCCGTGTTTGAATGTTTTTTTCTGTATCCGTATAATATATGAACAAGGTGAAGTCATTATTGAGATATGGTGGGTACAGTGTTTCTATTAACACTGTCATAATTAGTTACCATATAATCGGGCTTAATAGTAGAGTGTATTCCCGTTGTCCCCGTATGCCATATCCCCGTCACGGGGACAGCGGGACGTGTTAAATTTATTTCCCGTTGTCCCTATAACGTACGAAGTAAACCTTTTTCAAATCGAAACAGCTAGGTTAGGTTAGGTTAGAACTGTGACCACACAACGCAGCCAGAAATATACTTTTGAATGTAAAACCAAACCACGGGGACAACGGGAAATATTTTTAAATATTTAATTGAAGTACCGCTGTCCCCGTAGGACGGGGACACGGCGTACGGGGACAACGGGAATACACGAATAGTAGTACCTAAGTATTATTAGCCCGTTAGGTACAGGTAATCCATGGCTGGCATGTCTTTGTTGTACATACAAAGACACATTATTCTAATTAGGTACAACATCTTCAATTTTAGCGGTCGATGATCTTGCAACTGTATGGCGGAACTTCAAATTCAAAGACATTGAAAAAAGACGGGACATAGCGAACAAAATCGTAATGATACATTTGTCCTAGTGGGCAAAAGTCGCTCAATCTAGTGCGCCTGCATGTCAAGGCGCAATTTTTATTCATGTCCACCAAACGAAAATTATTTTTTAAGTTTAAGCCTAATTTTTTTTTTATGTATCGGATCTCGTAGGTGGCCTTGAGAGGCCGTGACTACTTAGCCGGATTTGCCTGTGTCTGCCTTAAGGTGTGAGCTTAAAGCCTTCAGCCAGGGCGTAAAATATATATTAAAACTAAACGACTGCGCACTAAGGGCACCCCCTGTGGGGTACGGACCTCGGCTTAGGGCGTCGTTGGGGGATCACAAATTGGGGACGGGCTGGATCAAAGTTTAGATCATGATCATTATCAGGGGTTACTATTAATGCTACGGCGCACTCAGCCTCGGCGCGGGCGGCTGGCGATTCGACGTGCAAGGGACGGGGGCATCATTTTAGTCGGAAAGTTCGCGTGGTACCTCGGCGGCGAGGACGGAATGACGGTTTGTGTAATATGTGCACTGTACTGTTGGCCCTATTGCTTTCCTGGAGGAGATCAATGGGGTCATCTGGATCTGAGAGAGTATGCCTTGGTCGGCGAGTCTGACTAATAGTGGAAGGCCTATAACTAGCGGCCTGCACAACCAGAGGGTTGCGATGACTATCCGTTTAAGCCTAATTGTGCAATGTGGTACTTATTGCAAATATCGTAGTGATAAAACGACTAGACAACTTAACGATGGTTTATTTTCATTAGTATTTATTTGGTAATTTACCCAGAATTTTAAAATAAAGAATTTTCTTAGATGTTAAAAACTATTTGACGGTTCGTAATCAAAGGTTGGTGTCGGTAAAAGTGTAACGTGTCAAACTTAGCTTTTATTGAATTTTTGTATTACGCTAGATGAGACGTCACTGAGACATGGGATCACACATTTCTTCTAATAGCCTCTCTATAGTATCTATCTTAAGGCGACGATAACCGACTTTTAATGATTTTATACTGAAGATCACGTCTAAACAAATAGTGTTAATGATTTGAAAAAAATATATGTTAAATTAGAGCATTTTTTCAATAACTTAATATGTGAATATTTCAGATTATGTTTATATTACATAGTGAAATTAATTTGTAAAGTTATGTCTAACACGGATAAAAAACTGAGAATGGCGCAAAATCTTCCAAGCGTATTTTTCTGAAACTTTCACCAATTTAAAGATAATTTAATTATTGATCGTTTTAGTATACGCGTTTTATTAAAATCCCTTTTGTTTTGTGTATAATAAATTAATAATGCGTCAAATTGGGGACAGCGCTCCTTGATGGGTGAGTCCTATTACTGGCTGAACGTACGACGCGTTGCGTAAGCTCAGTACAGAACACGCAAGCTAACCACTCAAGGTCACTGGCATATATCTGCGTCTTAAATCTCTGTGCTAGATACAGACGCGTCATCGAAAAACAAGCTTTTAACAATATTACAGTTTTGAGTGCATACATGATGTAGGTAGCAACCACCGACCACGACCATGGCAACAATTTGACATTGAAACGCCTTAATGTAGTTGACAGTAGCAGTGGTGTGCGGTTAACCAAACTAGCCCAATAATTTGGGACCGCGGCAACTCAAACGCGTGAGTATGAAACCAGACATGCAGTTCGGGCTTTCACGATGCGGTTTGCACTTCGGCTGCGGTCATACACTGAATTAAAATAATTACACTGCATGACTTACGAGTTACGAGCGTCCAACCGCATCAGGGCTTATATAGCACCACAAGTTTGGCTAATACATTGTTATAATTAAAGGGTTTTATAAGTAACCACTATCTACCCTCACAATACTTTTCATTTTGACACAACATTATTTGTTGCTGTCTACAAAGGCACCGCTCATCGCGCGACACGCAGGTCTTTTGTGTCGCGTTGCGTGTCGCGCCGGTTTGTAGAAGCCTTAAGTTGTCGAGCAAACGATTATTTCAAACATATAAATCAAGGGCTATTAAACTCTTCAAATCGATTGTGATTAAGTTACGGAATTGGAGTGCTGTTGTGTGCAAAGACCATTTACACATTTCGAGAAATCAACTTAGTTCGTGCGCAGTGGGGAATAATCACCCGTAAGAGAAGGGGGTCGTCAAAGGCAGCACAACTAATCGGCCAAGCCGTTAAAAGCATTTGTAGGCACAGTTTAGTCCTACGAATGTCATTATTAAGGAAGGACCAAAATATTTTGTAAAGCAACAGGTATGTCACAGTACTCGTATACACCCCTGCCTAACCCTTTGAAAGAATACAGGCGTGAAGTAATGAAGGAATCTTATCTTCCGCAACTTTTGCGCGCAAATGGATTCGTGCAACTGTCTTTCGCGCAAGTGTCAGGCTGAGGCTGCAGTAGTCAGCGATTTGCGATGCGACTGGAAGAGCGAAACGAGATAAACATGGTATGGCTACATTATAAGCGAAAGTCCGGCGTATATTCGGCGATGACGTGGCTACAGTACACATGCTACACGCATATTAAAATTTAGTAGCACTATTGAACTAGTCGTGCAAGTGAGAAATTTCCTAATAAATTCGCTTCAATTTCGCTGATATGTTGATGTAGCCGATGCCGTGATTACAGTAATGTTGTTCCGATCGCTTAAAGAAACCAAAGATCGCTAGTAATATTTGATGTACGGTGTAACCATATACGTGAGCATTCATTTATTTGTTTTAATCGCTCATGTGTCGCAGGTCGCGTCGCGGTATAATGTAGCATCAGCCTAAATCGCGCAAAAGTCCATTCGCGGAAATTTCTTTTACCGTAAGTGCGCAAGTATACCAGCGGGCTAATTGCGTAACACACTATCAGTAGGAATCGGCTTAAATTTGACAGTTTAACAAAATTCATTGCGCTATTGACGTTATTGAGCAGGCACATTTTTCTAACTTAACAAGCAATGGATTACTTCAACATCATTCCGATTGTGATTCAAACTGTTACGCAATCAGGGTGCAGGCCCGTTACCAGGACGGGACGTAACCGAAATGGTTTGACCCGAACGTGACGTCCCGGTGACGGAGACCGTGTGTGCACCGCGACTCGGCATGATTATAGACAAAACAAAAGCCGGGCGAACGGCATTAGCAGCGGTGGACAAACGCCGAGGCCGGTAACGTCAAAGTATTTATTCTGAATATTTTGGATTGCCATGGTTTACTGCTTTTTGTCAAATGTAAGTTCAATTCGTTTCCTTTAATTAAGAAGTGAATATAGCTGACCTACATCATAATTTACGTAGCAGCAAGTACGTACAAGGAATCAACACTGCTGAGGTACCATTACAGCCAGCCTAAAACCCAATGCTCCAAAGTATACGCTGTTGATTTTGCTGTTTTTGTGTGTAACTATGTTAAAGCCTACTTTGGTCGTTCTCCTTGCAAGTCCTTGCTGTATGCACGATATTTATACATAATGTTGGTGTATGTGGGGGCTTTGAATAATTAGTAGTAACTTGATATGGTTGGCAGCAGCGTGCCAGTGGGTGCTGTGCTACGTATAAGGACCTATCCAATGTTCAAACAAATCAGTATTCTGCTAATTGGAAGGACATGTGAACACTTTGACTTTCCAGATTGTAATAGTGTGCCGCATTTGAGGAATAAAGGCTTCTACATACCGGCGCGACTTGTCGCGCGACGCGACGCGCCACAAAGGCCCCGCGTGTCGCGGGACGATCGGTGCCTTTGTGTCGCGTCGCGTCGCGCGGCAAGTCGCGCCGGTATGTAGAAGCCTTAACATCAACATAACGTCACGCCGTGATCCGTTTGGTGCCGGACGTAAAGAATAGCACCATCCCATTTCTTCCCGTGGGTGTCGTAAAAGGCGACTAAGGGGCTTACTAGAGAATGGGCAGCAGCGTTCTCTATGCATTTTTACACCATACTGCGATCGCTAACCCGCCTGCAAAGCGTGGTGATTATGGCAAATCCAGCAGTGGACGTCTTTCGGCTAAAATGATGTTGATGATGATGAACGTCACGCCTATTTTATCCGAAGGGTTAGGCAGGGATTTGCCTATTGTACACTCACATTTCTAAACATAATCCAAGGAAATAATATAATCATCATCTTATAAACTAATATTATAAAGAGGTAAAGTTTGTGAGGCAATGCATTTAGATATTTGAATAACTTGATTCACTGTAGTTTGTGTAATTTGTCAACCGCACTCGTTCTAGGGAAATACTTTTATTGCCCGGTTTTTTCCTGAAATTAAACGCGTGTCACAGCCACATGTAAACCAAGTTCAAAGATAAAAGGTCGCAAGGATTTTAATTACATTCACGAAATAAATCCAATTTTGTCTATTTGGTATGACATTTATTTAAAAACTTTACTTTTTAGGGTTCCGTACCCAAAGGATGAAACAGGAACCCTATTACTAAGGTCCGCTGTCTGTCTGTCACCAGGCTGTATCTCATGAACCGTGATTGTTAGACAGTTGAAATTGTCACAGATGATGTATTTATGTTGCCGCTATAACAAAAAATACTACAAAACAGAATAAAATAAATATTTAAGGGGGCTTCCATACAACAAACGTGATCTTTTTGCTCGTTTTTGATAACGGCAACAAGTAGACGCTTGAAATATTCACAGAATCTTTAGTTATATATTCACTTTAAAAATAAATAATTAAATTAAAATAAAACAAATATTTAAGGGGGGCTCCCATACAACAAAAGTCACTTTTTGCCGTTTTTATAGATAATGGTACGGAACCCTTCGTGCGCGAGTCCAACTCGCACTTGGCCAGTTTTTTCTTCCTGCGCTGGTAGACCAGCCCCATAAACCTGTGCTTTTTACTTTCATCAAGCATATTCAGCCTATAATGTGCCCACAGCTAGGACACACACTGATGGATGTCACTGGTCTTCGAATTTTCGGTTCCAGAACAGGTCGGTTTCCTCATGATGTTTTCTTCACCATTTTGAGCTTTTCGGTTCCAGGACATTCCTCATGATGTTTTCTTCACCATTTTGAGCAGGGACCGTACAACCTCGGTTAAGATTTAAGCCTTTCGAAGGGGTAACCCATTCAATGGGTTACCTTTATCATGATGTACCTAACCCATTGAAAGGGTTTTATACTTGAAACCCAGTGAAAGGGTTACATGATAACCCATTCAATTGGTTCTATACCTACTTGAAACCCAGTAACATGAAAAAATCATATTAATAATATTATGTTATTTCCATATCCGCCCAGCACGCGTAGCATGACCAAATCTATCTCTATTCTACCCAGGGACCATTTTGGTTACCATTTTATAAAAACCCTATCGAAAACCCTTTCAATCGAAAGAGTTTTCGATTCGGTTTTTCTAAGCATTTAATCAAAAACCCATACGGTGTGTGTAATTTTGAAAAGCTTAAATTAAGCCGTTCAAAAGGGTTACCCACACTGTATGGGTTTTTATCGAAAACCCTTTCAACGGTTTAACAAACTTTAATTTAAGCCGTTCATAAGGGTTACCCACATCGTATGGGTTTTTGTTTAACCGCTTAGAAAAACCCTATAGAAAACCCTTTCAATGGGTAACCAAAATGGTCCCTGATTTTGAGAGCAGTGGTGATAAGGTACCTACTGTACACAAAGTAAAGCGTCTGTCTCTTTTAAAAAGTCCCCAGGTTCTCGACTCAGTTATGACACGAATGCACTTAAAACCATACATGAAAAATGTAGAACCTCCTCTAACGTGTTTTTGGAAGTTGAATAATAAAACTGATCAGGCGAATATAAATTATAATGGACGTGTGAAAGCAAAACATGTATTTAGAGTATTTAGAGCATTCTACGTTTAAAATGCTTTTAGTAAAATTAACTTCACAAATGTTTTCCGGCCATTTATGCCTTCTTGTGAGTACCTATTGCGTTCAAAAGCAGTCAAACCTTATCTGGCATCCTTTACATGACATTAACTAACTGTAGTTTAGTTTATACGAAACAGAAGCATCGTGGTTCTCAATCTAAATGTTAATTTTAAAATAATATAAGGCTGGGAATATTAGAATATTATATTAAATATTTAGGCATTTTGCCAGCTTACAATCCATTTCAAATGTATTACATTTCAAATGTATTATATGTTTTATTATATAAATGATAATATTTCTATAAATTAGTTTTAATAATTGTTACACGTGTTTTATTTTAAAAATGGACATGTAAGCAACATCCTTCATCAAGAATATGTCGGAGACGGTCATTAGTACGGACGAGTAATGAATCAAGCCCGCCACTGGTGACATCGCGTGATCTACCCACACCTCTGACGCACTACTACGGAGTCGTGATGTTTTGAGCCGATGGCGAGGAGGACATTCAAGATTCAGTGTCTGGTCTGATCGCATCGGAGTTAAGACGTCGCGAATTTGTACTCGATTCGTTATGCTCGGTTAATGGTGATTTTAATTTTAGTAATTGTGTCAATTTATGATTTCAAATAAACGCTGTGTATCGCACCCAGTGTGTTTTCATTGCACGAAACCCAACTTCTGCCCACATGATGTCCGAATCCAATAGAGTAAATTCTGACGACCCGACAAATATAATAGTTACAAATTATACTAGTAACTACCAAATCAAAGAGCAAAATATAGCGATCCAATTTACATTTCAGACGTGTTGTGAGTCAGTTAAATAACAGTTTTAATTAAAATACCTTCACGAGCACGACTGCAAGTGATAACCTGGCGGTGGCATCAAAGCATTGAAACTGTGCAAAGAAGCAAGTAACTTGTAATTTAAAGTTGAAAATAGTCTTTAACATTTACTTGAGGTAGAAAATGAGATCTAAGAAATCTAATCACGCTAGTGACCCCATTGGATCACGTCTAAACGAGTAGTTTTAATGATTAAATTAGAGCATTTTCTCAATAATTTAATATTGGAATATTTTAGATTATGTTTATATTACATAGTCAAAGTCTAATTGTTTATTTCAAATAGGCACATAAAAGGCACTTTTGAACGTCAATAAATTAAAAAGTGAAATTAATTTGTAAAGTTATCTCTAACGCGGATAAAAAACTGAGAATGGCGCAAAATCTACCAAGCGTATTTTTTTGAAACCTTCACCAATTTAAACATAATTTAATTATTGATCTTTTAGTATACGCGTTTTATTAAAATACCTTTTGTTTTGTGTATAATAAATTAATAATGCGTCAAATTGGGGACAGCGCTCCTTGATGGGAGAGTCCTATTACTGGCTGAACGTACGACGCGTTGCGTGAGCTCAGTACAGAACACGCAAGCTAACTACTCAAGGTCACTGGCATATATCTCCGTCTTAACTATATGTCGGATGGTTAAGATTTAACTCCGTTAGATTCGGTCATCATGTGGTCAGAAGTTGGGTTTCGTGTAATGAAAACACACTGGGTGCGATACACAGCGTTAATTGAAATCACAAATTGACACCAATTACTACAAATTATAATCACCACAAAAACCGAGCATAACGAATCGAGTATAGTTGCGCGACGTCTTAACTCCGATGCGATCAGACCAGACACTGAATCTTTAATGTCGTCCTCGCCCATCGGCTCAAAACATCACGGATTCGGTATAAGCGCGCCAGAGGTGCGGGTAGATCACGCGATGTCACCAGTGGCGCACTTGATTCGTTACGTGTCCGTACCGGCTCCGACATATATATTAATTAAATTTAAGTTGGTATTTATTCAAAACTGGGCAATACTTCTCTGTGGTCTTTCCCTGTGTTTGTCGTATTAAATGGTTAATATCAGTGAAAATTATATAAAAATAAGGACAAACAAAATTCAGCATATAAAACAAACAAAAATATCAAAACAAAAGAAAAATACATGCTTGATTAATAATAGGTACAGAAGTTACAGTGCTTTATCATTTAAGTAATCAAAAAAAAGAAAAAGTTGGAAAGTTTTAAACCTACTTACAGAAATAAATCATTTATCATTTATCTATACAGGGTCAAATTAAAATAGCTAGCCTGCTGTATCCCTAATTTAAATTTACGCACGGGGCATCGTGGACACGGCTGACACGACGGCCACCATTTACCATTTAGCTAACAGGAAAATATGTTTACAACGACCTAAGCTATTGTTTTGAGAGAAGAAAATTGAAGGAAAATTAGGATAATTATGAGTTACCAGAGGCCAAACCTGTTTTTGTTTTGCATAAAAAGCCCGCATTAAGTTTTACACCCTCAAAGTTGAGTTGGCTATTGCAAATTCAGTTGCAGGTAGGAATAGATTCAGTCCCTTTACTATTCGTTTCACTATTGACCTTCCCACTGCGACTTCTGGAACATCATTTGTTTCTTGTTGGAGCTGAAGTGCATTTTCGAATTCAGCATAATAAAATACTACAGGTGCAGGCATTTCAGCATTTTAGCTAAGCAACCATTTAATACGACAAACACAGGGAAAGACCACAGAGAAGTATTGCCCAGTTTTGAATAAATACCAACTTAAATTTAATTAATATATATGTCGGAGCCGGTACGGACACGTAACGAATCAAGTGCGCCACTGGTGACATCGCGTGATCTACCCGCACCTCTGGCGCGCTTATACCGAATCCGTGATGTTTTGAGCCGATGGGCGAGGACGACATTAAAGATTCAGTGTCTGGTCTGATCGCATCGGAGTTAAGACGTCGCGCAACTATACTCGATTCGTTATGCTCGGTTTTTGTGGTGATTATAATTTGTAGTAATTGGTGTCAATTTGTGATTTCAATTAACGCTGTGTATCGCACCCAGTGTGTTTTCATTACACGAAACCCAACTTCTGACCACATGATGACCGAATCTAACGGAGTTAAATCTTAACCATCCGACATATAGTTAAGACGGAGATATATGCCAGTGACCTTGAGTAGTTAGCTTGCGTGTTCTGTACTGAGCTCACGCAACGCGTCGTACGTTCAGCCAGTAATAGGACTCTCCCATCAAGGAGCGCTGTCCCCAATTTGACGCATTATTAATTTATTATACACAAAACAAAAGGTATTTTAATAAAACGCGTATACTAAAAGATCAATAATTAAATTATGTTTAAATTGGTGAAGGTTTCAAAAAAATACGCTTGGTAGATTTTGCGCCATTCTCAGTTTTTTATCCGCGTTAGAGATAACTTTACAAATTAATTTCACTTTTTAATTTATTGACGTTCAAAAGTGCCTTTTATGTGCCTATTTGAAATAAACAATTAGACTTTGACTATGTAATATAAACATAATCTAAAATATTCCAATATTAAATTATTGAGAAAATGCTCTAATTTAATCATTAAAACTACTCGTTTAGACGTGATCTTCAGTATAAAATCATTAAAAGTCAGTTATCGTCGCCTTAAACAAGTTTAAGAAACATTATTCGTAAGTAATGTGCCCAGATTGATTCGCAGGACGTTCTACGTCTAATGGCGGCCTAAATAACTTGAGCACTGTTTAAATGCATTGCGTTTCGCGATTTACACAGCCAACTGTGACAGGCACTCAGTGCTTTGGCCTGTCGTGTAAACAGAGCACCTCGTGATTTAGTCAAGTACATGGCAAGATTGCAAGCGACAACGCCAATCATACTGACGAGTTGCAATTGTTTTGTAAGAGGAACTAGATCGTAATAATTATTTTTAAATTAAGTTGTTGGTGTAATCTGATACCTTGTTGCATTGTCGAATAATGTTGTTTACAAACGGCATTAATACTAGATTGTTATACAAGGGGCAAACATGACCCATTATATACGAGGTAGTTTTATTCCCGACCTTTAAGATAGAATAAGATATATTTATTTGTCAAAAACACGTGTAGGTTTTCAATAAGTTGGAGTGTATGTGTGTGGAGTGTAATACAAAAAAATACCGTTCCCCCCCCCCCTTATCTCCGAAGTTTGCAGAGATAAAAATCTGAAATTATTCTATATGATAGAAGCTTGTGTAAAGATTACAGGAAAAATAAAACGATGTCTCTAAATACCACAGTTTTTCAGAAATCATCAACATCATATATTCGTACGGAACCCTCGGTGCGCGAGTCCGACTCGCCCTTGACCGGTTTTTTTTTTCTTCTGTAGCCGCAACCAAGGAACATAATATACTCACCTACGGCGAGGCCGCAACGCAATGCACGCATTCTGCCGAAGAGGTCGCTGCTTTTAGTTCCATTTTCAAAAATAAAATGTTTTTTTTTGTATGAAACAGTACTATAATGTGGCTTTATTCATGATTATTCTACATAATATGGTGAATCTGCACGACTGTTATGATTTCATGAAAAAGTCATTCAATCGAACAAATCTAACTTAGAGAGATTTATCATGATAAATGTCTCTAAGTTAGATTTGTTCTCTCTATCTCCCTAAGTTTGATTTTTGAAAATGAAATTAAAAGCAGCGATCTCTTCGGTAGAATGCGTGCATTGCGTTGCGGCCTCGCCGTAGGTGAGTATATTATGTTCCTTGGTTGCGGCTACAGAAGAAAAAAATCGAATGATTATAATTCTTTAGTCGCAAATCATATTTTGATCAAGATACCTAGCTACAACCTGACACTGACCTGCAAATTGCAAAAAAAAGTAAGAAAATTTGAATTTCGCGGGTTTTAGCTGCGGATTCACCTTAAGAATAATGACTTTTTCGTTTTTGTAGGCTAGTTCGTAACAGACAAAAGTTATTACAATAATAATAATTAATTAATTAATAATTATTTTTCAAAAAAAAAAAAAAAAATTCCCTAGAGGAAAATAATTATGCTATTTTAATCCACGCTCTGGTAACGCTACATTGACGTACTTGAAAAAGAGGAGGGAAAAAGTTGTTGTTGTAATAATGTTGAGTTAGGTTTAATGAGCATGGGCAGGTGTTTATTGTTATGAGTACCTACCTACATTATTATTTGCATTATGGGTACTTCACTTGCCTTAGTTGCTTTTGGGTCACTTGTCGCTGTCGGAACTCAGATCTTGAATGCAACAATAATTAAAAGTATATAATTATCTTAAACAAAATATTGTAAAACATTTTTAAAAGAGTAACGGTGTATTTTCTTGCCTATTCTCCTCCCTACGAAACTACCTTTTGGAAGGGGCAACTTGAATCAATTATATTTTTTGTAAATTTTAACGCCCAAAATGCCTTAATTTAATTTAAAATATAATATAATTTAGTTTGATTGAACTTTTGATTTAATTTTTTAAATGTAACATGGTTTTTAAGTCGTTTAACGAACAATATTATGGGCCAAATATTTCTGAAATAAAAAGAGCTTGTTTTTTATATGTGCCTATTTGAAATAAATAATTTGACTTTGACTTTCACAACATTTTGTTGAAACTAGCAAACTGACCCAAACCTATCATTCATATTTTCATAGCATTCAAATCATCACTGTAAGTCATGAGCCATCTTTCACTGTAATTCCCGTATACACTAACACTAGACGACACATAAATGAATACCTAAATAAAACCGTGCTGTTGGATTTTCAACTTCCGGGGCTGAGCCGAGCGTTGAAAATCTAACAGCACGTATACTGGAAAAAATGAAACTAAATCCTACTGACCATGACTTAATAAACACCATAGTTAGTTACAAGTTGCGAAATACAGTGTATTCCCGTTGTCCCCGACACGGGGACAGCGGGACGTGATTAAGTTTATTTCCCGTTGTTCCCATAACGTTACGAAGTAAACCTTTTTTAAATCGAAACAGCTAGGTTAGGTTAGAACTGTGACCATACAACGCACGAGCCGAGCGAGCGAAGCGAGCGGTGCCGCGGGAGCGGCCGGCGAGTGCTAGAAACATATTTTTGAATGTAAAACCACACCACGGGGACAACGGGAAGTATTTTTAAATATTTAATTGAAGTACCGCTATCCCCGTAGGACGGGGGACACGGCGCGCGGCGTACGGGGACAACGGGAATACACGCGAAATACGACTGACTAAGTTATGATTGAATGCGGTTAAAGCACAACCTGTAAGTTACGCAGAGGTCAGAACAGAGACTCGTTACTTAGAACGTACTTTGTCTATGCGTCATTTCTGTCACGATCGCACCGCTGTCAAACTACAAATGTAAGATAGAGACTAACGGCTTTTATACGCCAGCGCGACACGCGACGCGACAACATGCCTCAGTCAAAGTACGTTCTGAGTAACGTTTTCATGTAGATCTCGGCGTTGTGGTAAGCTTCATGTGGTGGCACGGCTTTATGCGCAAGCCTTGACGGGACTGACCACTCATTGATGTATAGGAAAATTGATTGTATGAAGTTCGGTCGCTGTTGAATTATCTACTCTTGTCCTCCCTCCCAACTGGTTTGACTCGTTCCGTGAATGACGCACAGTTACATCTCACTATTTCTATTCTGCAATGGGCAGGCCTTAAACAAATTTTTATTTTACTTTACAAGTTCCAAATTGGCCCTAAAAACATCTGCTGCTTATTTCATAGGAATCAATTATTAAACTAGTTTACAAAGTGTTTACTATTAGATTCGCTGTGTAAAATAATTTTCCTTTAATCTGTTTTATAGATTATGCAGTTTCCCTGTATGTATAAAAAAAATGTGTCTCTAGATAACTTTTACAATACGGTGTTTTTTTATGTTCTGAGATTGTGAGAAACAATTTATATTCTTATACATTTTCAAAGCAAAGAACTGCTTTGAAAATTTATAAAGTTTTGTCTATTACAATTTTGGTTTATCCAGTTTTACGTCGATTTGGTAATATTTCAAGGCATAGTGGAAACCTACGCGCGCACTACTGTCGTAAGTGACTATTGATCATGTTGTGATAATAAATTAAAATTATTGTGTGGATTCAAGCGATGTGAGTGACACAAGCAATGCACACGTAGATATAATAAACTCTAAACCACCGGTCAATTTACTTTCATAACTGGATGCAAGATGATGAAACATTTGTGCGATTATTACACAAACCTTACTGTTTTGAACATAATATGCGAATAACTATACATCTTTATGTATTCCATTAATTTAATATTCGTATTTGTTATATTGAAAATGAAAAACAGTAAGTTATGCTTTTTAATCTTAGCCTTTATTTACAAATTACCATTAACTTAGCTTTAGAAAATAGTAAAAACAATAATGGTACAGTAGCACACATCAGTGATAGATAACCAAACCAGTATAAGCTAGTACTATTCTGTTGAAAGTCCTTACCACGCTAGACCAGCTCATGCTGTTACCACCGACATGCGGTCTACTGTACTAATGACATAACTTCACTATCATTTAAAAAAAACCACACAAATCAGTCGTCGTTTTCGGAAAAGAACCACCAAATAGTCTCACTGGTGTTCTGCTCCAATCTATGAACAGCATCGGGTTGTCTCTTAATTCCGATTCCGCCAGCGAACACTTCTTATAATTCTGCATGATGAAATCTATGCCGGTATTCTTCAGTCTGACCGGCGACACTATGTGCGTCATGTCGATACTCTCGTCAGGCTGGACATATAGTACACGATCTAGAAGATCTATATTCTTGCAAACTCTTGGACCTAAAGACCCCGGTACTGTTGTATCGATATTATCTAAATCAGATCTGTATTTATTTATGTCGGGTATGTTTTCGTTTCCGCCAACAAAGCTTTGTTTATTTTGCTCTGCATTTACGCCAATAACGTGACGTTCATTCAATGCATTCCCAATTTTTACTTGTTTGTTGAAGTTGTTTTTCGGACTACTTTGACTTTTTCCTTTGATTGCCCCATGGAGCTTGTCAGACAGTTTGATTTTCTTATGTCCTGGTAAAAATCCGTGATTATATTTTAAAATGGATATCGAATTTGTATTGTAATTGGATTGATTGGATACCTCCATAGCTAACGTCCGACTTTTTACTAGAGTTGGATCTTCTCTGTACGGTACCAGGTTACGATCTTCATGCTTATAGTTAAGTCGAATAGCTGGGTGCCTTTGGTTCGCTTGGGCAATTGTGTGTTCTATAGCACTTTGATCATTTTCAGGGTCAATTTTTACCTGGCGCGGTGTATAGTCGTTACTATAGGACTTAACATTATGCCATTTGTTACCATTGGCCAGACTTTTTGTATACATATCATTCTTTTCTCGGTCCTTCTCTGTATCGTCAAAATCTGAGTTTTCCACAAAATATTCTAAAGACTTCAAAAAGGGAAGTATAGAGAGCAAATTATTTGTTTGCAAAGTTAAATCCGCTGTATGTTTCTGTTTTCGTTTATAAACCGGAGTAAAAGGTTTCGCACTGAGAATAGTTTCGGAGCTTCCATATCTTTCGTTGCTATCATGATTATCAACGTTTCTATAAAATCTGTGTTCTTGTTTTTTCTTTCTAACTCCTCTGTTTGTTACTTCAACGTGTATAGGTTGAGTTTGTGCATGAGATTTTAATATGCTATTTCTTATATCGTCTTCTAATATTTGAACATTAATTTGAGGACTTCGTTTACTTGTTTCAAACTGCTTTTCTACTAAATTCCTACGTTGAAATTGAAACGGTGGTCGTACCTTAGTAATTTTAAAATCAGTTGCGTAAGGGAAACTGTCTGATATTTTTGTCAAAGGGATAGTTTGAGGGACCTTTTTTTGCTCTCTGGAACGTAACTGGATATTTTTCAGGTAATTTAAAACACTGCCTGCGAATTTAGAACTGGTCCATTGACCATAAACCTTAGCATTATTTCCTGCAGGAGGAGGTGTTTCGATTTCAGATAATTCCTCCGAATACTTTTTTGTAAATGAAGTTTTAACGGGTTCTGTTGTGGCCTTAAAGTTAAGCTTTAATCCTGGAAAAGGTTTCTCCACATCCATAGTTCTCTCAAATAATGACGTGTATTTCGGTACAGGCGGCGGCGTTTCAAACTCAGATAATGTTACTGGGCCTTTGGTTGTAGGACTGTTGGTTGGGCTCTTCGTTTTGTCAGGAATGTTATATCTACCTGTGTGCTCCTTATTATTTAGGTTCCAAAAGCTGAGGCCATCTGTTGTGTCAGGTTTATCAGTAACCGTTAATCCCATAAACTCTTTACGAAAGTCGTTAGGCATATCCAGCAAAGAAGGTTTTCTTGAAGAAAATTCTAACCCAACTGCATGTTCGATAAAGCTGTGGGGTGTCCTAAACTTTATAAAACTCTTTGTTGCATTTTTAGTTGTTGTTGGAAGCTGCGTTGTCTCAAAAGTATTTTTTAGTTCTCCAGTTTGTAAATCATTTAAAACGATATAATTCGCGTGGGTGATGGTACTTTTCATTTTGTTTCTACGAAATCTTTTTTGTTCGTATAAAGGATCGTTCCGAATCGTATAATTTCTTTCGATAGTTGATACCAATATCATGTTTGTGCCAAATACTTCCCCTTCTAAGCCATTTGGAGCACCTGTAATTTTGAATAAGTAACCATAAGCTGTCTAGTATTTGAATTCAATGTCACGCTTGGTTTTGTTTTAGAAAATGTCCTACCTGCATCCGCTGTGCCGTATCCGATAATAACACTGCCACCACCGGGCAGTACATATCCGAGGAGCTGAAACATTGAAATATCGCACCTATTAAAAGTTGGCGGACAAAAAATATTTATGTAAATGTACCGGCTGATTAACCAATACTCGTGGAGGTATCCTTGCCATAAAATTTGCTCATGTTGCCCAACACATTGTCAAGGTATTGATTAGCCGCAGGTAATCGTGATACTTTATGATGGAACTGTCTCTTTATGGACACTCGCGACAGCCTTGTCTAGAGATCTAGTTTCATAATAACTGTCTATGTCGATTTATCACATGTTTATCTGTATGGGTAAGTCGTGGCCGGAGTGACCTCAGCGATCCGGATAAAGTTATGCGGCCATTTGTCTTTTGGCTGAGCAATTTTTTCGTGTTTTCGTGGTTGCACACTGAACTTGTCGAGACAGTATTTGTTACGTTAATTATTTATTATAAACAATAATAGTTAACAGCTGTAATTTATTATAGCGATCGTTAACGGTTATAATTTGCTTACGGTCTGTGATGCCTGACAGGACAGGAGGCGGGAGTCGACGTAGAGTGCCCATGCGCCGAAGTCGGATTGGTAGGATAAACAGATGTGCCGCCAAACGTCCTTAGTGATGTCCACAGCCGAACTCGACGTCACCTTCCCGTTGATTGACACGTTAATGTGCTTCCCTCCAGAGTCCAACCACAGCCTTACCACGCGATTGTTGCCGTTCGCTAAAACATTAATCAAATGCTTGCATTAACATGTTGTTTAAAAAAACATTTATTGGGCCGTGAAGTCGCATATCGAGTGCACATAAATTATTTATGTCTCCATATTAGCCCTAATCACGAGCAGTGAGTGCTAGTGTTACCAAATGATTTGATTACCACGAACATTTTGGAATGTATGATCCTATTAGTTAACGCCAATATATTAGATTTGAAAAGTAATTAACGTTAATGGCCTGTAGAGTGGATAAGGCTAATAGGTACTTCCAAGTTTCAAGCAAAAGTTTCGAGGAAAATTACAAACTGTTTAATTAGACTTTTCCAATAAGTTAGGTACTTAGCCTAAACTGTAGGAATACTCAAATCCTAGTAAACAAGCAATAGACCATGATACAAATTCTAATAACGATGAGAACCTTTTCACATAACAAGATAATAAGAAAAATAAAAAGTTACCTAGTTGGGAATCAAAATACTAAAAATCAGGTCACCCTACGGGGTTTTTGTAGTTTGAAACCCGACACTAGACTGACACGCATCCCTCTAGATATATCTGTTACGAATAATTAGTGAATGTGACCTATCACAGAGTCTTCAAATTCTCCACAAAATATTGATATCCAAAAAATCACAATATAATTTTAATAAACAACATTATTTTTAGTATATGCGAAACCCGAAACACGTGTCTTTTATGTAAAGAATCTATGTACAAAATTTCAAAACTGTATCAAGAAAAATCACAAAGTTATTTACGTTATGTTACCGGGTTGTCCGTACAAAAACATGCTAACGGCGCCCCCGTGCCTCCAGAGCCGTCTTGCGCACATTGATAATAATTTGGCAGTAGGTAGCTAATCGTACGGCGATTGTATTGTAAGTAATTAAATGGTGATAACATATTCCATCACACTTAAATATTTTTAGGAAAAAAAAACATGGTGTAAAAATTATTTCAATGGATTCAGTTCCTTATTCTGAACAAACTATATTCAGGTTTCACATATACAAAAAAGAATGTTGTATATAAATTTATAAAAGGACATTTCGCGTGTGCGGTTTATTGTTTTTGCCAAACACTTATGGAGTTATGAAAATTAAGTAAACCATATAGGTACCAATGCTAAAATTATGCAACACTGGACTTGTGAGCAAGTTCAGGTTTAAGGGGGTCAATTGAATTATAATCACGCAATCTTTATTTGCTCATTACTTTGATTTTGTGGTTTCACCAGCAGCGGTTTACTTTCACGCGACACGACAACTTTTATGCCGACCTTAATAAATAAAATTAAACTATACCTAGTTGAAACAGCTTTAAGGCACTTACCGACGTATGTGAATATGCTCTGATCTCCGCTCAGGTCATAAATACGAATCCAAGTGCAAATTGTGAACTCTCTCAGCGGCGGCGTCTCCAGGTCATATTGCAAGAACTGGAAATTCATTCAAAACATCACCAAACGCCTACATCTACCAAAACAAAGCATTCGTTACGTTGGAAGTACGTTTGTTTTTAGAAAAAAATATATGATATATTAGAGCATTTTCTCAATAACTTATTAAGTGAATATTTTAGATTATGTTTATTGCATTGTGAAATTAATTTGTAAAGTTATGACTAACGCGGATAAAAAACTGAGAATGGCGCAAAATCTACCAAGCGTATTTTTCTGAAACCTTCATGAATTTAAAGGTAATTTAATTATTTATCTGTTAGTATACACGTTTTATTAAAATACTTTTTGTTTTGTGTATAATAAATAAATAATGCGTCAAATTGGGGACAGCGATCCTTGATGGGCGAGTCTTATTACTGGCTGAACGTACGACGCGTTCCATGAGCTCAGTACAGAACACGCAAGCTAACCACTCAAGGTCACTGGCATATATCTGCGTCTTAATTGATGTCGTATTTATACAAACCTGTGCATATCCTTTCTGTTTCAATACTATTTTATAAACAGGCCTATTAATCGAAAGGCCGGTTGACGCGACACTCAACAGCACAATTAAAATGAACCACGGCATTATAAAAATTAAAACTGATTAGTTAAATGTAGAAATAAACTTAGATGTCGTGGCAGTCATAAAAATGCGGCAGCACTAATCATAATCCAAACGATACAAAATCATGAAAACAAAACAAAACGAGTGTCCCGAGCTATTTATTAGAAAGCCGACGAGTGCTTTCTTTTGAAAAACGAATTGCAGACTGACGACTCCTTCCCGTTGCAGAGGTGACTGCTAATGTGCGAACTGCGACATCATGTTTGTAAACCGCGATGCTATTTCTTACAATACATTTTTGTTATGATTGCGCTTCAGTAAATAATTTGTTATGTTCTGATAACAACATACCGCTCTATCATCGACCTGATGATTAGCCTTTGAGTAATAATCGTACACAAACATATTGTTTGTATACCTGAGAATATTCGAGATTCCTACCATAATTTTCATCACAAAGCGTCTAATTCCTCTCAATATTTCACTTCGTTTACTCTAGGAATGTTGTAAATGCGTTTAATTTTAAACATACACGAACCTGATATCAATAATATTTTGTTAGATCGTTGAATGGACTATGAGTCATTGATGTTTTGAACCAATACGAAACAATGTCTAATTAATAAACTATTCAACTCTCCTAGTTCGTTTAACCTTTGAGCAGGGCGTTGTGAAAAACAAAATAGTAGAATGTTATACAAAATAGTAGAATGTTATACAAAATAGTAGAATGTTATACAAAATAGTAGAATGTTATACAAAATAGTAGAATGTTATACAAAATAGTAGAATGTTATACAAAATAGTAGAATGTTATACAAAATAGTAGAATGTTATACAAAATAGTAGAATGTTATACAAAGGATGAAAGGGACATATTTAGGCACGAGATCAATAGTTTGAGTGCCTAAATAGGTATTTTACCTGAGGTAAACACTCTGCTTTTCATTTCGAATCTGAGGGAAGTAAATAAAAACCTTTTCCAAAAAAGACTTGACTCTTTTTTCAGCAAAATATTTCATAATAACATCGTAATATTTTAAGTATCTATATTTTAAAAGGTTTTCCACTACTGCTTTAGCCGCTTGTCTAATTAAATCAGGCGTTAAATCCATAACTGAATCTGATGAACTCATTTTATACAAATATCTGTATTCGTAAATATTCTTGGAAAATTATTTTCTTTGTAAGGAGTTCTCATTCGACCCATTTCCCACCAAAACCTATTCGGCACGCACTCAGCTGAACGCCGGCTTTTTAGGGTTCCGTACACAAAGGGTAAAACGGGAACCCTATTACTAAGGCTCCGCCGTCTGTCTGTCTGTCTGTCTGTCACCAGGCTGTATCTCATGAACCGTGATAGTTAGACAGTTGAAATTTTCACAGATGATGTATTTCTGTTGCCGCTATAACAAAAAATACAAAAAAAAACAGAATTAAATAAATATTTAAGGGGGCTCCCATACAACAATCGTGATTTTTTTTGCTTGTTTTTGCTCGTTTTTGCTCTATATTGATAATGGCAACAGGTAGACGCATGAAATATTCAGACAATATTTAGTTGTATATTCACTTTAAAAAATAAATAATTAAATTAAAATAAAACAAATATTTAAGGGGAGCCCCCCTTAAATATTTTTTTTATTTTAATTTAATTACAAAACCCATACAAAAAACGTGATTTTTATGCAATTTTTATACATAATGGTATGGAACCCTTCGTGCGCGAGTCCGACTTGCACTTGGCCAGTTTTTTAAAGGTGCATCCTTATTTTATATTATTTTCTATCGTACCTGTTAGTGATCCTAAGATTTCTTCAAAGTTTTCTGTTTTCTATCTGGGGGCTCTGCGTTTCATATAAAATAGCTATCCATCTGTTAAAGTTGTTGGATCTCCTCTATATAAATAAATAATTAGTATTCGACAATAATAACTGTAGATCGAATTGCCGCTTTCCCGCCTTTTTATGATTCTTTTTCTGTAGCATTTTACCAGCCAGTATTTTTTAGTAAATATTTAGCTCAAATCTCATCAATAATTTAGTGAAAAGTAAATTATAAATAAATAAAGTCATGTTACAAAATTGTTAATTTTTTTTTTAACTACAATTTTATTTTACGCTGCGATTGGCTGTATAAAAAGTTAGGACATGGCTTGCATAGCTTTTAATTTTTTTAACAGCAGGGAAAGGGTTTTTTAGGGGCGAAAAGTACTGTTTCATAAAAAAACAATATAATACACACAAGATCCAAAGGATTAATAACATGAAAAGATTGTAATAATTATTGTGCCCACTTGTAATAATTATTATGGTCGAAGGTGTAGAATTTTTTAAGTCCTAACTATTTTCAATAACCTCCCAGTGCATATAAACAGCTGTATCACAAAAACCTCCTTTAAAAATAATATACATAAGTACCTCTTTCATATGTTTTGTGAAAGCCTCGCTGCAGAGGATACTTAAAAGGAAAAAAATCAATTGTTTGTATGTTTAGAAATTAGAATACAAGATAGTTTTAACCTATAATACTTATGTGAAAAAGTGTAATTATAAAAACTAAATTATATAATTTACAATAAAAAAAAGGAGCTACGTCTGCCAACAAACCTCTGTGCAGTTTGGCAGAAGTAAATATTATGTCTTCAAATGAATAATCTGAATAAACACTTTTTAATTTTTTTTTTTCATTCCTCTGACCAAGTAACTTCAAGCGTACTTTCCAAGTATGAGAAATGTAAAGGTTTATTTATTATTGTGTTGTCTTATTCAGCAGGTGAAGGCACCTGCTTACTACATCGGGGGTCAGCAGCCGAGCACCCTGCCGCGTGGAGGCTCAATGCTGCGCGCTTACTCCCCCGCCGCCCCGCCCGTGCCCGCCGATCGCGTCAAAACACACTCCACTACAGGTGAGGGTCCACTCCTCAAATAACTTCAAATTTAATAAAACCTTGACGAAAGAACCAAAGGCGGAGAAGGCTGACACTTTTTTATTAACACGCAAGTTGAATCAGGAAGCGAGTAAATTTTGACCATTGCCCTTTCTATTAAATTTGCAAGAAGTCGGAAGTTTTCCGTAACCCGACATCCTCAGTAAAAAGAGACGATCTTGGAAATATTTTTAAGAAGAACTTTATTTATTAAATTGAAATACGGGATCCAGTTAGGATCTAGGACAGTTCCGGGGTTATTAAGTTAGGTGAAAGCGGTGTTTGTAGGTCCTACAGCGCCGGCCAAGCCGTTGCGCACGTACATCCCTGGCAGTGGGTCGGAACGCTGTTTCCCGTTCGCTGCGGCGGATTGCGCTCGGGGGGGCGAACAACTGTACACAATCCCCGGTAACCAGGCCCTCCTCCTACAAACACGTTACTTTCGCTTCTAAAACTTAATTTGCTAATGCTTTACCTTAATAAACCTTTAATATTGCGCCAACGAACGCTCTTTTGATTAATTTGTTTCATATTACTTTTTTATCAACTGTCTCTATTTGCCCCATTGAATTCTGTACTTTCATATTTTCAAAAAATCCGTGATAACTATCCCAAAGTAAGTAATATTTTCAAAATTTCTTCATTATCCTCACACCCTAAAGTGCTTCGTAATTTTTTGATTTAGTCTAAATGTGTTATTTATCAAAAATATTCTCTGGATACAAATCCTATTGTGAGGTCTGAATTCTATTGAATCAAAAGGCATTGGTATTCGTATGAGCTATTACTCGTTTTTCATTTATAACGGCATTATACTCACGTTTTATAAAACTTACTAATAATATATTTTTTAAACAACCGCATGCTTTGATGATAATTGTATACTAGTTTCGATTACTCGATATTTATGTGAAATTTTATCAACCGTTTAAAATAATAATATTGCTACTTACAGCCGGTGAATGGTTGTTGCGGTTATTGTTAATGACGTATGTGTGCCCAGGTCATGCCGAGGGCTACATGTCATCACCGGAGCGCGGTGCTGCCAGGACTCCATATGAGGACCCCTACTATACGCAGTACCTCGGCCCGGCCGCCGGGAGGCCCAACATCGCTCCCATCATCGACGAGGAAGCCAAGTAAGTCATCATTCATAGGAAATCCAGATCTTACTTGCAGTTAAATTTTTCAGATTCATCGTGATGCAAAAAAAAAAAGTAACAATAAACTCAGCAACTGCGAAGATTTTTATAAAAAAAATTGTATTCCTCTTATATTACATGATATAGAATTTGAAAGCGTTCTTCCGTCACAGTGATGCTGGGCTCATAGACGATGCGTATGGCATGTACGGCAACCCCATCACCAGTGCCCCACGGCCTATGCCTCGCCCGCCGTACGACGCCAGGTAACTTCAAGAAACAGAATACTACATACCTACTATTTCAATGAGTTTCAATAAAATCACATACAAATTGTTTGCTAAATTTCACTACTGAGACATCCCGTTGTTAGTGATTAATCGTACTAGCGTAATAGCGTTCGAGGCAAGATTGTGCTGAGCATATTGTGGCCACAATATACAAATATCGGAAAACTAAGTCAGTTTTCTAGTTAGCTCCTTCTCAAACAACAGCAATGCGATTTTGGCCAAAAGCGATTTTTCTGCGTATTACAAAAACACTAGTTGCAACAAACATATTAAGAGTAACGAAGCATAGATAGGATTTTTTATTATGATTTTATAGGCCGCAATTGGATGACATGCAACGCCTGCGCGTTGAGAAGATGGAACGGCAGCTAGCCAACTTGACGGGGCTCGTGCAGAAAGCTTTGCAGGTCCCCAACCAGCCTGCCGCAGCAGCAGCGCCCGCTCCGCGGCAGGACTATCAGGCTTATCATGTGCGACCTGCGACCCAAGGTGAGAGACTGGAATGTCACATAACACTCAATATAAAAGTAATCTTATCTCTTTGTAGCTGGCCTACAAAACGTCTTATTTAAAACTTTTGACTACAACATTACCCTTTGACATAGTCTAACGAAGTTTCAGCAAATTAGACAGCAGGAACTTAGAATCAAAACAGTTCTATCAGTTTGATATACTGTGGCTCTGCCAAACGGCTTAGTTGCTTTCAACTTAAAGCTTCGTCCGATATTGTAGCTTGCGTTTTCCTGCACTCAGATGCGGCACGTTTTACCAGCAACGAGAGACCGCCTAAATTAGGCAGAGATAAATTTCGTAAGTGTGATCGGAGGCGGTTAAACAGTTAATGCTGATGCATTGCTAGTGTCAAGTGGAAACAATTCCATCGTAACACAACTTCAGAAATCGGCGAATATTAAGACAATCATTTTCTGCTATAAGGAAACGAGTAATTTAAGTAAAAGCTCATAATTTAAAAGGTTACGACGCTTAACTGTGGTTTCTCCACAATTTCCAATGTGAGGAGTACAACCTGGTCGTTTGACGTCACACTTGACAGCTGTAGTAGGCAGTGGAGAAAAACAAAACCACAAATTATGGGTTCTACCACATTCCATTACCAGCCGAGTAAATGCGATGGCAAAGATGCTTCCGCACATCTTGGCACATGGGACAGGGAAAGCGTTACTTTCACGCCATCAATGTGCTCGGCTCGTAATTTGCCAAACTATGACATTCGCAATGCATTTAGCGAACTACATCATTTTCACGCCGAACGCTTGCTTGCTAAATCGAGTGGTATTGTTCTTATTTCAGCTTTCTAAAACACCATTGTATTGGGCTCGAGTGCATCTGTCTTGTATTATACCTTCGTATTGAAATTATCGTCATTTCATTTATCTAATAAAATCGTTGAATTCATTGTGAATTTTAACCAAATCAAATTACTGCTACTTTTATCATATAAATGATGCGTTTTATGAGTAAAAAGGTAGTAAAGGCTTTGTTTCGTAGAAAATAATCATTGCTGGACTTGGTTATAACGTTCGCCAACTCGTTTACGTAGTGTAGTCATCGCCTCGTGCTACATGCGGAAATATCAACTTTACTCACTGGTCACATCTCGTTTTGTTAATTTTGTAGAGGTCACAAGTTTAAGTTGTAATGTTATATTGTTTGTCTTTAGTATGCAATGTTTGGATATTGACTTATGATTATTGTACAATGCTATGATTTTTTTATCTCTTTTTTGCCCCCTATTGGATACCGAATGACTAAATTGAATTTTGTTTAAATTACAAATTATTGATACTATCTTCCCACACATACATGATCCCTTTAACTTAAGATAAGTATTGCACTAAGTATGTATATTTTTCTTTTTCACACTCTACACCATTCAAGACCACTTAACTGACCACTATCTTCTTAATTCCATCCACCAAATTATTTTTGAAAATCAATTTAGTGCACTGTGCCACTGATTGGGTCTTTTTATTAATTATTATTTTGTATACAGACTGTCTCTGTACTTTTATTATTATAGGATTTAAAATATCGATGCATCGTGCCAGAGATAAATTAAACTCTGACGTTAATTATAATTGACTGACCAAATAAACATTTGTTATTTCAGAAAAGTCTGTCTCTTTTGAGAAATCCGTATCATTTAGCGATGATCCTCCTGATATGAGCTCACCAAAGCAGCATTCACCACAGCATGCAGGTACGCATACAACCATTGTTTATTTATTTGTAAAGCCCTTGTTGCAAGTTGACTGCATTCGTAGTCTATTTAGTAGTTACGTAAGTAAAGGGTGCAGAGAGTTACCATACTCTCTTGAATCGCATAAACCCTCGGTGGTGGTTGTTATAATTATAGAAGTACCTGGTATTTGTAACGATGACGCTCGCGTATCTCTACTGCCTGACCAAGTCTATCGTCACGAGGATACAGAGCTTTGTATAAAGAACGTGTGTTGCCTGTATTGTATGGTTTTAATCTACTTTAACGTTTATATTGACAACCCTTTTGATACTAGCATTTTACACACAACTCAACTCCTCATATTTCATTTTATTTGGTAACAATACCAGCAGTCAATCAAATCCCTTGTGTGAGATGAAATGATTCCCCACATTATACGTTTATATTAATGTCGATTATTAATTATTTTTGTTTGTTTACCAGTTAGCATCATTATTATCATCGACAATAGAGCCACATCCTCGGCTCTCACATTGATATTATTTGTAATAACTTCCGAGAATGAAGTGAAAGTGTATGTAATTTCTTTTGCCAACGTTATCAATGTGGTCACACCATTAAAGTCGATACAATCCTCTGCTGGTCATTTTTTTTCTAATCACTGTCGTAGTTAATATCATAACCATGTTCATAATTCTTGTATTTGATTTCTTTCCGCTTACTTCTTTGCCATAACAAGCTGATTCCAAACCCACCAAACCGGCTATCAAATCTTCGACCTTGCCGAGGACGTCATCTCAAGGTAACTGTTTGATATCCATTGATATTAGAATAATCGTATTTTATAAAATAACAAAGGTTTCTACTAATGCCATTAGCTTTGGATCATGCCGGTATTAATACCTAAGTACTTAACAACGTGATGGTGGATGTAGACGGTGAACCGCGAGAGGAGGATCTATGGAAACAGGGCGACGAAGGTGCTCACTGTTCAATATCCATCCAATAATTGGTTCAAAAGTTATATGCATATAGCTGCTTCCTTGAATCCTTCTCTTGTTGTGTAAACATTGAGCAATGCGGCATCGTTCGACAAAAGCTTAGCAACGGCTTTGAATGATGTACCTCTGAATGAAAACCACTTTGCTGGAGTAAAGCTAATGCAATTTAAAAATCATGCTTTTATATCTAGCTTCCTCCAAAGGGGTCAACCTGGTAATCATTTGATATATGGGAAAATTCAACGTTATGTTACAGAGCGCGATCGCCTGAAGCCAGCTCCTCCACCGAAACCTGCTGGGCTGGTCAGCCAGCAACTGGCTCTGATACCTCAGAAGACCTATACCATCACTGTAACTCCTGATTTCCAAGGCCAGCTGCGCTCGCTGCAGAAGCAAAGTCACGATCTGAGTATTGAGGTATGTTGAACAGTATGTCGAACTCATTAGAATATAAATGCTCTGGCGCGAAATACTGCGAGAATTACATAAGCTTTAAGCGAAATTTTTAGCAGCTGCGACATTTTACTTGGATTTTGTTAAACGTTTGGTGTTAAGTATTAAGTGATCATTTGATTCGCAGACCCGCAATATGCGCCGCTCGACTCTGACGCACGCCATGCAGATGAGACAACTTATGGGCGACGCTATCGTCAAGATCGGAGCTATTGCTGAAAGCTTCTGCGAGCTTGATCCCAACTCTGTGCGTATGCAACTCCTTTTCTGTGATAGGACCATGAAACATGTTTTGGTGTGTATACCATCATTATCTCCCGACAAAGGTGCATCTTTAACAGACGTAACCTCAGTAATCACTTTCATAAACATATGCTCTTTGACACAATCCATCTTCTCTCTTATTTTTTAGCCATCCATTACGGGTCTATACTGACTCTAATTATGATTATTAAAATGATGGTCGTGGTGGTTTCAGCAACTCTGCCGCGAAGAAGAGATCTATCGCCAGGATATGCTGTTGCTCGAGAATGATTTGTACGAGCTCGAAGCTACCGTCGAGCGTCTGCGTGGCCAGGCGGCTAACAGGTATAGGTAATTTTTTATCTAACGTCTTCCGGTAATTGCGTTAAATATTTTAAGGTGGTCTGCTGCTACACATTTCTTTTTTTCGATATTTCAAAGTTGGACCCCTTAAAACATTTTACACAATTATTTTTAGACGTTATATACCTAGGATTAGTTTTAGTGATGATAGTTTTGGCCTAATTTAAGCATTTTGTATACCCAATAAACCTTTTGAGACCACTGATAAAAATCATGATATTTGTAAGATTAATGTTTATTAAAGAATCATGTCGGTTTGTGACAAAGAAATTGAATTAAACTTATACCTAATAGTATATAATAAGTCTTAAGTTCATGTTTTCGCTAGGTCTGCTCACTAAGGGACAAAATAATGTCCAGTTAGACGTGTCTTCAGAGATTTAATGCAAAGTTACGTGACGACGGAACGTAGCGATGTTTGCTCCAATACACTGCTTAAGACGCAGATATATAATAATAATAAAACATTTATTGCAGGCTACAATGGCCCATAGACATATACCTTACAAACCAGCCCAGTCCAGTGGCCTTGAGTGGTTAGCTTGCGTGTTCTGTACTGAGCTCACGCAACGCGTCGTACGTTCAGCCAGTAATAGGACTCGCCCATCAAGGAGCGCTGTCCCCAATTTGACGCATTATTAATTTATTATACACAAAACAAAAGGTATTTTAATAAAACGCGTATACTAAAAGATCAATAATTAAATTATCTTTAAATTGGTGAAGGTTTCAGAAAAATACGCTTGGTAGATTTTGCGCCATTCTGTTTTTTATGCGCGTTAGACCTATGTAAATAATATGAAAATGCTCTGATCCGCGTTAGACATAACTTTACAAATTGATTTCACTATGTAATATAAACATAATCTAAAATATTCACATATTAAGTTATTGAGAAAATGCTCCAATTAAACATATATTTTTTTCAAATCATGAACACTTCTCGTTTAGACGTGATCTTCAGTATAAATCATTAAAATTCGTTTATCGTCCCCTTAAGTTGATATCCATTTGTACGGTTGATATATTTTTTTATTAAAATAGCACTTAATACAATTCCAGGGAGACCCGCGTGAACATGGCTGACATAGAGCGCATTGCCATGGTGCTGTCGAAGAGCAGCAAGACGGTGGCTGATTGGAAACTCAAGTTCCCAATTCTGCAGGAGACCATGAAGACCAAGCTCGCTGCTGAAATGGAGAAGGTGAGAAAATCTGTTAATTTTACTCTTTGGAACTCACATACATACGCAGAGAGCGTCAAAAGACGGTGGTACTAATCTTTCAGTGCCGGGTTTTGTATTAGTACCACTTCTGTCAAGGTCGTCAGTATACTTTCTATACGGCATTTGTGTCATGTCAGCAAAAGTGGCACGCTTGGTTTGTATAGGTTGGTTTCTATGCCTGTGCTCTGCGTACATACGTCGTGCCTAATATCACACATGAAATCCCTAGAGAAGGAGGTGTAGACAAATAATTACACCCACAATTCACCAATTAGTCTTGCAAATAACCGAGCACAAATAAAGACTCCGGGTTGAATTGACAGACTGGAACTCAATTGTTTTTATGCAATTAGTTCACGTTTTCTTACAAAATCAAAATCAACATATTTTATTTCACATAAGCCTACATGGGCACTTATGAAACGTCAGAAGCTAGGTGCACGGTTCCAATTGGTCGTTTCCTATGGAGAAGAGCTGGCAAGAGACTCCACGGTTACTCTTTTAAAAATAATGGGCTTTTACAATGTTTTCAAGTTACAGTGCTAATAGGTATGGGAGGACAGTGTAGGCCCGTCAACAAGTACAGTGGCACCCAATTGATAAGGCGCGTCGTGAATCTTCGTTCGCACAGAAAAGAAAGTATGGCCCCGAAGATTAACGAAAGAATGCTTAAAACTTACAATCAACCTTAGGTCACTATTATAAGGTTCATAATACACTGGAGCTGCTAGCGTGCACTCGATCAGAAGTATGGTGGCTGACAAACATGCCACGCGGCGCGCGCTAACATGGCGGCAGCTGCCGACCAATAGCGGTACAGGAAAAAGAACCGCGGTGCGTGGAGCGTGCCGATTGGTCAATAGCATTTCCCGCACTTTTAAAATTCACCTTCTGCGCAGGTACATCTGTAAGCCATATCAATTGGGTACTACTGTACCAAGTACTTAATAAAATAGAACATGGTTTACAAAGCTACAGTCCAATAAGCCTACAATGTTTTCACATTCACGAATAAGAGTTTGTGCCTTCCGTGACGTATTTTCATGGTTCATTGCCGTCGTTTCCAGGTGGTCCGCAAGGAGAAAATGCTGGAGGAAGAACCTGAGCGTCTGGAACTCGCCTTGCGTCGTTGCAAGAAGCTGACTGGAACTCTGGTTACCCTCAAACGGTATGAACATTACTGTTGGTTTATAAACCCGCCTAACGTTATTTGATAAAGTGGTAACTTAAGATACAATGTTTATTGGAGTAATTTGAGCCATATGGTTGACCCTATCAATTGATGACTCAAAAATTCAGTATTTTTTTCGAATAACACTCGGATTTTTATGATTTTGGAGAAGGACTGATGATATGAAAGGAGATGGATATACAAGTTTGGCCCAGAAATGAACACAAATAAAAAAAAAGTATAAAAAAGTATTATGAAGCTATAATAGTGTTTCATAGCCCTGTATATTTTTGTTCCTCGTAAAACTCTGTGAAGGGACCTATGATTCTTCTCAAATCTGATGAATTCAAAAAAAATATTCACACCTGTCGATTGCGGAGTAAGCCACTGTCTTCCAGCAGATTGAATTTCACTCAAATATAACGACTGTATACCAAATTTTTGCTATGTCCCAGTTTATAGAACGTTAGAGCCCCGTTGGAAACCAGACAAAATCAGAGTGGTCCGACATGTGATGTGTATTATAGGTATTGTAATTGTAGCTCAGGTAAACTGTGATGCGACGGTCCATAGTCCAAGAAAGGCGAAGTTACTAAAATGGTAGGTACCAAAAATGAAAAGATCACTTTTTGTAGATTAATAAAGAACTAACTTTAAGCCCGGTTATCATGAAATAAAAAGCTATATAACTGGTTGTGTGAGAGATGTTTTTATTCCATCAATGAATATTTTGAGTGTAAAATGTAAAACTTATTTTTAATAATTATTATGACATCTAAATATTGGCATTACATAAAAACAATTGACACATTTTTTATTGACATGACATCAATATTACTGATCGCTATTTTTGATATAAATTATTATTTTAAATTAATATAATTGTATATAATTTTATTTTTATGAATTGCATTGTAATCTAAATTTAGTTCTTGAAATTATTACTAGTATTTTAATGTTATTGCTAATTCCTAAATGTGTACTGCATGCTATATGTATAACCAAGATGCAAAATCTAAATATTTGCACGGCTGAAATGCCGAATATAGTGAAACCCATAGCTATTAAGAACTTATGTCTACCTATATTCTTGCAAATAAATATCATTCATTCATTCATTCAATAAAATAAAACATTCCTAGAAACTTTTTAATAATCTGTTGAATAATATATCTTAATAATAGTGCTGATCACCGGCCGGTGACATCACCGGATGTGAATCCGATAGAAAACGTCAGGGACCTGCTGAAACGAAGAGTAAAATCCAGAATTCTAACTTCTATCAACGTGGGTGAACTGGGAATCGCCGTAGTTGAGGAATGACAGAGACTGTCAGAGACTGTGTTGGCTGTAGAGCCGTCGCTAATGTCTTGGGAGGTTCAACAGATTAATCGGTGATCTCACCGGCCGGTGATCAGCACTGTTATTAAGATATATTATTATGATATATTATTAAGATATGTTTAAGTTTAACGAGCAGTATGCGGCCGAGCATTATCCTGCATCAAAACAAAGTCGTCACCGATAAAGGGGTCAAACGGTACCACATTTTCTTCTAAAATTTCTCTTTTATGACGAGCTGCCGTCAGTCTTCCTTCATCGATCACCACCAGGTCCATACGAGCTGCCAAACATATCCCCCCCTAACCATTATTGATCCTCTACCATATGGCACTGTAGTATTAACATTTGTCTGAATAAATCGTTCTCCTTTGCGTCTGTATATTCTTTGCCTTCCGTAAACTTGATTTAAACGAATTCTGCACTCATCACTAAACAATATTTTACCCCATTGATCCGTGGTCTAAAGTCGATGTTCCCGAGCAAAAGTTAGTCTGTTTCTACGATGATGTATCTCAAGTTTTGGAGCCTTGGCGGGCACCTACGAACCAAAAACAGCTTCTTTGAATCTTCTTCGTACCGTACGCTCATTTACTGTGACACATCGAACTTCCTCAAGCCCATTTCGGCTTGCATGGCCGTTAGACGTGGGTTCCTATGTACGCGAAGCTGAATGAAACGATCATCGCCGCTAAAAGTTTGTCTTTTTCTGCCTTGTCCAGAACAAAAGCATTAGTCTCCCTGAATCGTTGGATACTGCGATAAATTGTTGAAACAGGTCGGCGAAGAATTCTTGAGATCACTCTGTAGGTTTGATCATTTCTCCTCATCTCAAGTGCCCTGGCAATCTCAGTTGCGCTCAAGTCGGGCATAATGAAGTCCTTGACTTTTAAAAAGATAAAAAAAAAAATTAAACTGATTTTTATTGAAGATTTTACGAAATATACGAAAATTTTCTCCTATTCAATAAAATTTGCTCGAAATTATGTAAGTACGAATAAAATTAAAACAATCGCATACAAGGTGACGCTCAATTGTTTTCTCAATTTGAAATAATTATTTCTAAAATAAAACGAATTAAGAACCAGCCACCAATGTTACACAAACTAGTATTAAATTTGCCGGTGTGTATGCCAATGCACCAACAACTTGCCTGTAGTTTTTCAATAAATTGCTCACATCGTATGAGTCTTGACCCTGACATTGATCCTCTTTTACAATTGGTGTCATTAGCGGTCTACAATGTTCCATGGCAAATCTTTCAGGCACTTTCTTTGCGTAAGATCCCTGAGATATTTTGATTCCATCATCAGTCTCGTCTATTTCAATTCCAAGGAAATATGACGCTTCCGTTATTCGCGCCTTCGTTATTTTAAACTTAGTTTTCATTTGTCCTATGAACTCGTTAATAAGGTCCTGGCTTGTTGCAGCCACCAAATCGTCATCAACATATAGGACAACTATCAGTTTACTTCCAGACGGCGCGGCGTCTTCCTTATGAATAAACAAGGATCTGAGTCACTAACTTCGAATTTAATCTCTTTTAAAACGGTCCAAAATCCGCTTGTTCCAACACCTTGAAGCCGGTTTTAAACCATAAAGGCTTTTATTCATCAAACAAATGCGACCAGAACCATCATCATAGGCCGGGCTGTTTCATGAAAACATCCTCAAGTGACCCATACAAAAAAGCAGTTGAAACATTGAATTGTATCATTAACATGTTCTTATTGGCTGCTACAGTCAATAGACTCCTGACTGTTGCCATTTTAGCCACAGGACTCAAAGTTTGATCGTAATCAACCCCTTTCTTCTAACTGAACCCCTTTACAACAAGTCTAGCTTCATACTTGTGTACTGAACCATCAGCTTTCAGTTTCACTTTGTATGTACCCATTTGCATGGTATAACCTTCCTGTTATTAGGAAGAGTTACAAGGCCCAAGACTTATTCGCCTTCCAAGAATTCATATTCAGTTTTCCCTAAAATTCCATTCAGAGTTTTTAATAGCTTCTCTTTAACAACTAGGTTATTGGTAACAGCTAGCCATGTTTAAAACATAGTCTTTGAGTGTATTAGGTAGACGAAGTAATGATCTATCTCTGGGAATCCTTCCACCATGTTCCATGATTTTATGTTCAGGCATTTCATCTCTGGTATGAATTTCCGTTTTATCCTCATTTACTTCCCTTATTTGTCCAAACCCTTTTCAGAAGCTAGCGTCATCAAAATCTCACTCAAACTCAGTGTCCCCAATTTCAGTACCAACACCTTCATTGACATTTTCATTATTGTTGATAGTTCTATCAGTGTCTGAATTTTCTGCATTCTGAGTAACTTGGTGTTGACTCACTGGATTAAATTATTTATGACTGGATTCTCATTACCATGCAACTGTGACATTTCCAAAGGTATTTCAAATTCAGCTTCTGTAGAAACTTTCACTGGAGTTTCCGTACCCAAGGGCTTTTGCTTCCGCACCCAAGGGCTTGATCTCACCAGCGAGTAATTTTGTTCGTTTCATCATCATTATTATATCCCACTAAGATACATTTCACTGTTATCTCGTGCAGCTTCTTCCTGGTTTGCTTTGGTACATGCGCCGCATAACAAGGTGATCCGATAATCTTCAAGTGTTTTATTTGTGGCTACTTACCAACCCAAAGCTCAAATGGAGACTTGTTTTCTACTGCAGTCGGACCTGTCCTGTTCAAAATATAAACGGCAGTATTCCCCAACTCAGCTCACAATATCTGAGGCAGTTCCTCATGAGCACCAAGAACATGAGTATCATACATCTCGCTGCGTCAACAATCGTACGATTGTCCCTTTCACTACAACCGTTTTGTTCTGGCGTGTATGGCATAACAAATCGATGCAAGGTGCCTTTATCCGTCAATACTTTTAGTATCTTCTGATTGTTAAACTCTCTGCCATTGTCACTTAATACTTCTTTAACGGTTATTAAATTATTTACTTAACAATAGACGTTACATAGCAAACAAATTCGTAATCCGATACATTTGTCCTAGTGGGCAAAAGTCGCTCAGTCTAGTGTGGTACGCCTGCATGTGAAGTCGTATTCGTGTCCGCAAAAGAAAAATATGTTCTAAGAAAATATCAGTTGCGAATTACGATATTACAAATCTCGTTATGGTAAAACGATTGGACCTAACTTCAGTTTATTTAGATGGCGTCACTGAGAAATGGCATCAGTTTTTCTATGACATTTCTTCGCAGAGTACCTAAGTATCAGATACCGAAATCACTTTCAGCTTTTCATGTTGCGCTGCCGTTGCTTTGTTTTTCACATAATGACACTTGACACACAAAAACATGACAGTAATTTTTTTTATCCACATAATAATTCTCTGTGGTTATTAGAGATCGCACATTGCAAGCATATGCAACCTTATTACATGATCGGAAAATTACGCTTGGCTGCGTGTGAACAGCGTTGGCAGTTTCACGTTGACTGTGCCCCGTTTCAGCATACCCACAGCCCTAAACATCTATTCCCGCGTTATATAACGACGTGACAACGCTTTAGAGCAGCGTTGTCACATCTACCAACTTTGTGGTAGATCTACCTATTTCACCTCCCATCTACCAACTTCGCCTCAAATCTACCTATTTTTCAAAATATTACGATTGATAACATTTAGAATCATGTCGCATCTATTAAAAAATGAGATCAGTCTCCAACGTTCCCTCTGCTTTGTGGATTTGTGAGACATTTACTTGCACTTCCACATAGAAGTGCTAATGTTGAGAGACTGTTCTCCTCTGTTAATAACATGAAGACATGGCAGAGAAACCGACTGTGCACTGAAACACTAGAGGGTTTGCTGCATATTAGAAGGTTTATTGCAAAAAATGAAGACTCAAGTTCAGAACACATACCGCCTTATTACAAAACAAGATTTATATTTGACATGGCTTAAACCATGGAGCCAGTTTTTGTAATAAGAACGTAACAGTGATTGAAATACCGTTCTTTTTACAAAAATTAAAACTAGTTGTCAGTTTTGTGTTTAGGAACTTTACCATAGTCGGAATAAAGTTCGAAATTCAATAATGGCTCCATGTTTTAAACCTGGGTCTGAAGATAAACCTTGTTTTGTAATAAGGGGGTTAATGTTGTTTGATAAAAATATGTGCAAACATCAATAAAAGAATAAAACCTCTTTAGAACAGAAAACCTTTTTATTTACTAAAATTATTAATCTGAAAATGTACTGAAATTTGGGCGGTAGATCTACCAATTTTACATTTCAAATCTACCTATTTCTACCTATTTTTGACATGCCATCTACCGATTTTCTAAAATCAGGTGTGACAACACTGCTTTAGAGTCACAAAAATTACAAGAAAGCAGTGAAAACATTTACAAGAAAAAAATTACGATTACGCACAGTAATCTCTTGAAGTTATTACGGTTTAAAACGCCGTATGCTGCGAAAAAGTGAAGTTTTCCCTCCTTATTCCAAAAAGCTTTTCGGTTTGATTTTTTTATTTAATGCAGTTTCAGCCTACATTTTTTTTTGTGGCTAAAATTTCTACTGAAGAGTTTTTTTATGTTGATATAGTTAGCTTGTTTCCTATACTTTATTGAGTAGTGTATTAACACAAGGTACCAAATAAAATTACCAACTAACTACAAATACATACAAAAGGACACTTAGACGTCGAAGTACACGTCCACATGAGCCTAATTGAAATAAATGATTTGACTTTGCAGCCTGGCGTGCGTGCAGGAGCAGCGCCTGCCGATGGCCGACGGCCGCGTGTCGCCGGTGTCTTCCCAGAGCTCCAGCTTCACAGCCGGACCCTCTTCGGAGGAGTGCGTGTCCGACAGCACCTGCCCCAATGCGATGGCTCACAACAAGGTATTTAAAGCAATTCACTTCTGAACTCTAGACAATAAAATGAATAGGTATATCCAAAAGAACAAAAATAGTTGGTGGTTGGTTTCCTCTCTTATTTAGATAAGTAATATTATTATGGCCCCTTGTATTACTAATGCATTACAATATCAGTATCTTTTCCTGAATTCCCCATTAAAAGTTACCTATATGAAGTATAAAAACTTCTTATTTGCAGATAGATTAAGCAGAATATCTCTTTATTAAGATAATTCCAGTTCCTGATGCTCATACTTATTATTATATACCATGCGCTTAACAATTGCAGGTTTGCCAAGAGTTATAAAATTTGCATTTTTTTCCAACACTTCGTTTTATTTGCGAAGTGTTAGTTTTATTTATTTGCTCTTCACGTCATCACCTAGGTATCATATCCGAACTAACATTATACCAACGATTGCTTCGTTTGTACTTGCATGTGCCCCTACTTTTTTTCTGACACGAGGAAGTAGCATGTTTTGTGCACCTGTTCTTTAGCGTATCCTAACATCATGTATTACGAGCTGACTGTAGTGGCTTATTTTCTTTTATTTATAGTCAAATCTTTTCCTATAGACTTTAATCCATTACGTATTTTGGATATCCAATAAATTATTTAGTAATTGTCCTGTGTATTCTGGGTGTTATCAATATTATCAAAATTGGCCTCAAAATTTATCCTCACGCAAGTGTTGTTCACCGTAATTCAACTAAAAACAAAATTGGCATACAAAATTGTAATTCGCATCCAAAAATATTACGACACACTCTGGTTTATAATTTTTTATAGATTAATTCGATTGATATAAATTCTTGTTTTACGAGTTCACTCTTGTCTGTCTGACAAGATTCAAGGACTGAACGTGTCTGAATTGAAATAAAATATAACTCAATTGACATAATAATACATTTTGTCAGTGCATTAGATAGATAACTTTTAAAATATTAAAAATGATACTAGAGAGTTGAGGTTTGTACCTAATGTCCCAAATGCATGAATTGAAACCTTACACTTTGTCAATACGAAATCACAAAATATATCTGCAAATGGTTTCGGTACTTAGATCTCGAAATATGAGGTGTCAACTAGTATCTGAAATAGAACTTTACTGTTTAAGATACGGCTGCTACACAAGTCTTGAAACATGTATCTCTAGTTGTTCTATACAGCGGACGAGGTTTTAGCCAATCATTAGTTTAATGGTTTTATCGGGAGTCTGGTAAAATCAGGGAATTTAATTCTACAACAATAAAACTAACTACCAACTTAATTGTCCATATATTCAAGGCCTATTGACGTAGTGTGTCAATTTCATAAACAATAAATTTCGCTGACTATACAGTCACTGATAAATTTCGGTACTTCATTCGGGACCTTGGACAATGATACCGTTGTGTGATACCTGTTATAAATTTAATCTGACATACAAGTCAGTATTTATAGCTGATCACCGTGTTCCCAGGATACATTTGCTAAGACACTACTCATGTACGGTCCTTCCATGCAAAATCATAAATGGTTTTGAAGTCAAAAAGTGCTTAACACTTTATGACTTCGAAACCTTCAAAATCAACTTCAATGCCACTTTGCCTATCATTACCATTCATTCCGAACTTTGATGAAGCTGTATCAATAAAAACATGAAAATCGGTATATGCAACATGCCCCAGAACTAACGCACAACCTCTTAAGGGGTCATTGTACTCATCATTATGATCAACTTTTACTATGGGACCAAAAATTAAATCGCGAAAAAATTATCAACTGTTCCCTACATTTTGACGATTTATTCGAACATAAATGTAACATATATCGTAGCCCTGGCACACACCCTGCCAGGGTTACGAGTCTGTCCGAAAGGGATATCGTAGCCCTGGCACACAGGCATTTGAAGGAACACGGTGGGTTTTAGTCAGTAAAAGTCTGACACTCCCTCCCGCTCCGCCCAGAGCGGGAGAAGTTATTTAATGATTTCACAACCAAAAAAAAAAAAAGCCCTGGCACACAGGCAAATGAAGGAACACGGGTGGGTTTTAGTCAGTAAAAGTCTGACACGCCCTCCCGCTCCGCCCAGAGCGGGAGAAGTTATTTGATAATTTTCCACACAGAAAAAAAAAAAAGGGTGCAGCTGATTTTTTTTTCGCAATTTTAGGTTTGGTCCCATAATAAAAGTTGTTTATAATGATGAGTACAAAGACTCCTTAAGAGGTTGTGCGTTAATTCTGGGATATGTTGGCTCGAAGGTCGGTAGAAACAAAAAGGTATGAGTACCTACTCTAATGGATGATACAGAATCAAATTAATATAGATAGTATTATATTCTTTAATAAATTTTATTAGTAAAGTATCCTCGATTTATAAGGTTCGCAGGTTCGCAGTGTCATCACCTGATGCAGGAGGCTGGCTTTGCGGTTTTCAACCTGTTTGTCCAACTTGGTGCTTGTATTAGAATTTAAGGTTAGATTCAAGTGTATGAACTACAAGACGTAAATATTAAGTAGTACAATGGTATTTGTTAGTAATATTAGTACCAATCTATAACGGTAACGGTAATAAAGCAATACCTATGCTGATTTGTTTAAAACAGCACAAAAATCCTTGCACAAAGTATGCACACCCTGCTTTAAAAACTTGAATACTAATACTTTCAAATTCAATAATGTGAATTCCAAGAGGTAGGTGTGCGATATACGACAGTTTCACAAACAACGATCTTCATAAAAATACTCAAAGAATTATGACCAAATCTTCCCGAAAATCTTTGACGGTTGAAACGAGGTATAAACAAAAATAAAAAGCAGATATTATGTTAATTCGCCGCTTCGACCGGTTCTGTGCTTCCCGCATCCAGTGGATTCCTGCGGCGTTCACAAGGTCATCGGTCCACCTTGTGGGAGACTTTCCAACGGTACGTCTTCCGGTACGCGATCGCCACTCTGAAATCTGGGGAGGCTTATGTCCAGCGGTAGACGTCTTTCAGCTGAAATGAGGATGATGTTAATTCATTAAAAAGTAATACAGTGATCATAATGATAAGCTCTTGATATACAACACCTATTAGAGGCTGTTAATAGCAATGATGGAACAGAAGTAATAACGAATGAATGACATTAGATCAATCCATATACTTACCGGTAAGTATTATAAGACAGAGTGTGACGTAATATTACAGAATACAACGAATCTTGACATTCTTTTGCACACATCCCTGCAACCAATGCACCATCCGTTAACGTTGCATTTTATAATCCTTGCTTTCGGAAAATAATGCCAATTTTAACAATATATCAAGCATATTCAACATATTTAGAAGGACCTGCCACTCACTGCCACGCCCAAAAGTGTCATCCAAACTTGATTGTACACTCCAACTAGATGTAAAAGTATCCGATGAAATAGGTAGCTATGATCCCATTGTAAGTTTCCGATATAATATAACCATGTGGTTTGACCAGGTCTTTTGACCCGCATAATATTTGTTTGTCACAATTGTCCCGATCTTTTTTGAATTTATAGTTGCATTGATAAATAGGGCACAGTATTGACCCTTGGGTAACGCTTGTTGATATTTTAATGAGTACCGCTCTTGAACGGTTATCATAACTTGGACATGCAATTAATACAGTTAAGACAACACCTATTTAATTCGCGCTTAAAGCTGTAATGATATCCCTGTTATTTTGATATTTTTCTATGAAAACCATTTGCTTGAACTGGTCAAAAGCCAAATCATAACTATTTTAAATTTAAAAATTGCTAATGATTTTATTTTATGATACAATTCGGACCTTTTACGTCATAATAATTAACGCTTGAAAATTAGTTTGCCATCACTCCAGTTTAATAGTTTTTGAAGAAATATTTACCTCATTGTATTCGTGGAGGAACAATAACTACATCTTCAGTAAGTAACTAAACTAAAGGGCTTACAAATATTCGCACAATCGAATCAAGAAACTTATGCGAGTCAAAGAGTACCTTGTTGGACCACCTCATTGTAGATGTTTTGTATCACACGTATCTATGCATCTATCAGAGTCTTCGTCGGCAGAGTCCTACGTTGTAGGCACCAGGAACAGGACAGGCAGCAGTCATGTCGCAGCAGACATTACCTTCGCCACACATTTCCACCTAACTCTTATACATTATGATATTTTTATGTTGTGTCATTATTATCAAATTGTTTTAACGATGGATTTCATGGTCTTTTTTCCGTGATGGTACCCGGCAGTTCGCCTGGAGAGAGAGTCTTAACTTCAAGGAAGCTATTGTTGTTAACGAGTAATAAAATCTCTTCATAATACTATAATTATCCATTATTATTCATAAATACGTTTAAATTATTTATTTCTATATTTTTATTCTACATCCGTATTTTTACTTTATTATATTTTGTTTTTCAATGTATTTACGTCTATTTTATGTAATTTTATCACAAATTTTTGCTATATCTCTGTAGGCATGTTGATGCACTGAGTTTTGTAAACTACGCTTTAGAAATAAAGTTAGTCCAAATTCGCTTGGCTGACAGATTATATTGGAAAGACTTATAGACATTTTGCATATATTTTCCAGTTCGAACAGTATTGAAAGAATCGGTACGCATGCTTACATATTATTAAAAGAATAGTAAATTGAACCTTAAGTATTATCAATTAATATAATAAAAATAATCTTGAAATTCTATATTTGAAAATTCAACGGTATCTTTGAAGCAGTGAGCAGTGATGTCTGAAACAGCATTGTTTACAATTTAAAGACAACGCCGCTTCCATAGATATCAGTTGAATTTTAACAGCTGACCATGACATTGGGCCAATGACATGCAACTTTCAACTGATCTACCATTGTTAAATAGTCCTCCTTCGGTGTGTTTACTTAGTTTATGGTTGCTGATTTGGTGAAAGTTGTTTGTACAAAAAGTCTTTCAATATTACAACTCAATTATTGCCAAAATTATTAATTAAGTTACTATACGAATAAAAATATAATCATTAAATTGGGCCTACTTTAATATGAAATGTAGGGAAGATCTGGGATGGCCAGAATTTTGTTTCAGTTAATAAATTGGTGCCTTGTAATCAACCTTAAAAATTAAACCCTGTAGGTATCAAATAATTCATTTGATTGAAAACCCTTCTTGATTACCAAGTGAAAAAAAAATTTAAAACATATCGTTCTCTAAATAACGTAAATTCAGAGATGAGTTACTGTTGTGTGTGAAAATCTTTCATTGGTTTCAACTTCAGTACGTATTTTAGCGCTACTGGCTAGTGCACTACGATTGTGGGTTATTTGAAAGTCTTCACAATTTCTAAGTCAAATGATTAAAACAAGCTATCCCGGGACTCCCTTACAGGGATTCTGTCTGAATCGGAGGTTACGTCGTGTCGCACGTTGCATGCGATAAGCTGTGTGTATTTTGATAGTCTCTAATAATTCGGAAAGAACGGTTCATAAGCTTGGTTGTCTGCAGAACCACAGTTATTGTTGTACAATCGAATATTTTCCATCAGTTCTTAAAGCTCGCATAGTTTGTGATCGGACGGCTTAGCCGTTTTAGACAAACAAAATTGTAATAATGGTACCTTAATTATTTCAATAATTGATGTGGTGCTTACATCCAAGTTTACAGCCAACAACTTAATATCACCGTCATTAACCTTTTCACCGCCACGGACTTCAATAGAAGTTCCAGAGGTGCCGACTCGGAATTAAATAGTTGTTAGCAATCCTTGTCGATAATTATATTCCCATCTCTACAAAACAATTATAAGTCTATGGTTGTCAGTGCCCCGACTAATATAAAAGCCGTTCTGTGGCGTCATAAACGTACAGCTGTCAAGGTCACTTTGGCATTGTGCAGGCTGCAGGTACTAATCGGATTCGTTATCGGAGTAAACAAATAGGTGAGAAGATGAATTGAAGAACTGGATTCTGATCAGCTATTAAACAATTTAGAAGGTGTGGAATCGAACTCCGAGTATTTTGTGGAGAACGTAGAACCAGAAGATGAAGATTCTGAGATATGTCCAACTAGATAATAATAATAACGTTTATTCAACAAAAAGTAAGAATTTAATAAGTGATATGATCGGTAAGCCACAAACATGGGAGTCAAACATATAAGAAAGACCATAGACTACATCCCTAATCAGAATTGAATTTTAACGTGCTCTGAGCGCCAAGGACTTGAAATGAAGTCAAAGAATGACTTCATGAAACAAATAGAAATATACCTCATTTCCTAAAGCTCTAATTGAGTTATGTACCTATTTGTTTCTTTGATACTTATAATTTATAGTGTTTTTTTTTTTACTAGGGTTACTGTGACATAATACAAATATGGAAATATTTAATAAGTTTTAATAAAATTATGATTAAAACTTAACTTAACGCGTATAAATCTCATTCATCGATATGACGATACCCTCATCACTACTATGAGGAGTAGTGATGAGACACATCTCACATTTAAATCTTGGCACCTGGCGAGGCATCGCGTTCTGTGTCCGTGGGCGGTGAAAAGGTTAAATAATTCACGATTAAAGAATGGCACATAGTTATTCAGACGTGTGTTCATATTTCTTTCATATTTAGTTCTTTTTTATTATTTCAATGGTTTCCTTTGATTTCTGTTTCAATCATTAAATTATTATCATTTATATGTATGTGTGTGAAATATGAAAACAACGTCATTATCAATAGATTGAATAACAAGCATGTTGTAATTTCTTGTAGTGGCTTTTAAAACAATAGTTTGTGCATCTTGCTGTTTTCTATTCTGTTGCAGCGCATTGTCGATATCAGGAGCCGCTCACAGCCCAACACATCCGGAAATGAATGAATTGCCTTAACAAACCTCCTTCACACTCCTTTCTCCCTGGTTCTATTAGTCTCTATCACCCTTGACGTGACTTCATTAACTATCATTTACTTGTTTCTATCGGACAAAGTCCAATATCTATATTCTTAATTATTTCTAATTATTGAAGATACATTGTGCTCCTTTCAAACTCCTTCGATTATCTATCCCTTATTAATAATAAAACTAAATTATAAATAAACAAACACACACCATCGGGAGCACAGGTAATTACTTAATAAAATTGTATTTGCTTTGAAATAAGTAGGTACTGTCTTTATGTAAAAGTTTATTAACACATTTGCACATTGACGATAATGTTTTGATCATAGTAGCGATCGCAGTAGGTAATCCACTTGAGCTTTTCTTAGACTAGTTTTTGATTAAAATGTCACTTTGACATTAGCTTTCTTTAGTAGTATACTGTTAAAATAAATAAGTATAGTATCTAACATTATATACACTTTATAATTTTTTTGACTAATGGCAAAATCATCACAATTGTTAAGAAGAGTCAATACGTCTCTAAAATCTAATCACATATTATTCTATTCTCTATTCACCAAATTATATCGTTGCGCTAAGTATCTAATATCACGAAACCCAATATTTTATCTAACTGTTCATATGTATCTCTAATAATTATCAAATCTTACTTCTTCACTTGTATACATTACGTTGTTCCAACGTTATTCCACCACGGTTTATTTCCCACTAAACATAGGCCGCTCGTCCACACTTCCTTTTCATTTTTTGTCGTTGAATAAATAGTGCCTAGATACTACCTAAAAATAGTGCCTAGATACTACTACCTAAAAATAGTGCCTAGTTACTACTACCTAAAAAACAGAACATTTTGGATAATTTAAACATTTCTCTCTACTGTTATTTTCCCACAATGTGTGTAGTGTTCAACGACAAAAAAAGAGAGGCATTCGCCTTTTTCGTTTCTATTTTATTCTTTTTGAATGATTGTGGTCGCATTCAGACATAGTCTTGTCCAACTCTATGTGTCTTCAATGGACTGAATGCGGTGTTAAATGTTTTGAATAAGTGTTTATATATATATGTATTAAAAGCGCGGTTGCAATAATGCTTTCAAGTTTTAGTTATTAGCTAAAAAAAAACAGACGATAAAGTATTAGGGGCTTACTTGCAACCGCTCTTTTATAATGTCTGTTGGAGATCGGCGAGCACAGCTAGAAGTGCGTGGAATGGTGCGCAGGGCACCGGTGACGTGTGCGCCGGGCGAGGCAATGCGGCCCGGGGAGCGGACGTGCGGCCAGAAAACGCCCTCGATGCGCTACTAGACGAGCTGCAGACGTTCGCGAAGCCGGCGGAGCGTGGCGGGCGGGGGGAGGGGCCACTGCGGCGCCTGCACTCGTACCCTAGCGGCAGCGACACGGACGCGTCGCCGCCGGTGCGCGCGCGCGGCCAGCACCCGCCCAAGCCGCCCGTGCCCGAGCGCCACCCGGAGCTGCTCGCCATGGCCGCGCGCCGCGCTCCGCCGCCTCCGCCACCGCGCACCACCTCGCGGTCGCCACTCGCCTCGCCCACCTCGCCCGCCTCGCCACCCCGCTGCCACCCCGACCCCGCCCTCCTGCCTCACCCCTCCGACCCCTCCTCCGACGACGACAAGGCCACCAACCGACACACGCCGCTCGAACAGCGACACCAAGAGCTGCTGAAGAAGCAGAAGGCGCTGCAAGAACAGTATGCGCGCCTGCAAATGATACAACGGAGCGGCCCCACGCTGCCGCCTAACGCGCAGCCAGACCTCAAGAAGACCGGCAGCGAGTCCAACTTACTGACCAAAATGAACTTGAACCTGGCGCCCGCCGCGATATCTGGCAGCATGACTCACCTGGCCACCGACAATCACGTCGACGGATCATTAACAAACGACAAAGGCAAGCTGCCTGAAGCTATGGCCACTACAAATAAGGTTTACGAGACTGACATACTGTGACCTTGTAGTCGATGCTTCTTAACTGTCTAAGAGTTCGCGCGCATCAGACGCAGGCGTCACAAGCGCAGCTAAACAGGGCTAGCAGTGTTGTGGAATACATGCGCACTCAGCGACAAGTGGCCAATGGCTTTAATCCGACCGGCCGCGAACTCGTGTCGCGTGTCGCTCAGTACTGACTGCCTCATGCGCGGGGACTCCTATTTATACATAATTGTTAGTATTTCATTGAAATAGTATTATTGCCTATTGTTATGTTACAAGATAATTCGCTAATTCTATTATGTTTGTTATCTCGTTTTGATACTTACTTCGATATTAAGTTAGACTCCCGCATGCTTTTTCCCCAAACAACGACTTTCAAGCAAGTTCAACGGAAAATGAAATAATGATATCTAAAAAAATATTGGTGTTTTTAATTGTTCAACAATAAAACAAAAAAAAAATACCCGTACTGTTAACTTATATTCAAACAATGTAATCACTATAATGAATGTGTAGCCAGTTATAATATTCCATCATAGATATATCAAGTGAACACTGTTCTATCTTGCATGTCAGTCTGTGCTATGAGTTGATGATACTACAATCAGAGCTCATAGAAACTTATCTAAATTATCAATGTACATATAAATCACTTTTAGGTGTAACTGTAGGTACCTACCCTCTAACTTAGATCCTAACATTTCTTATTACTGTAACGACTAACACCTTAGGAAACCTTTCCATTCCGAGTGCCAAATTCTTTCCCATCCTTGTCTATTCGCTATATTTTCGGAAGTAAGAAACGTACGAGGTCCGTGTTAATGATCCGCTCTCATTTAAGTGTTTACTTACAATTTCAAAAACTGCACGTTATTAGAAATTCGTTAGACATCTAACAGATATACACAAGTAATCAGTTCTAAATTCTAGTAATGGCAATTAATGCTATTTCGAATTAATTTCATTAGCGTGTGAACTCTTGAGTCTTAGCGTGTTAATAGCTATTGCTATGATATTTGATAATGACGATAATTGATAATAATGAAGTATGTCAGTTTTGTTATTAAACGAATTAAAAATCGCGTTCGCGATTCGTTTACAAGCAGACTCGCCGATAATTAAATATATTTATAGCACACCACGCTACCGCGCTGCACGCGCATGCGCGATTGCTCGACGCTCTGACTATTTAGAAAAGTACATCGCTTCGCATTTCACAGAATTTCGCGACTACATTTAATTTGCTAACTGCTAAATGATCATTCACACGCTAACAATGAATGCGAATGCTAATTAATCCATCACTACTACATTTAAAATCATCATCTTTAGCAAAGGAACTAAAAGAAGGACACTCAATTGAGATTGATTTGTTAAGACGGGCCTATACTCAAGGTTCCTTGAAACGCCATCAGATACAACGAACAGTAAGTTGTATTACTAACAAATGATACAAAATTACCTGCTACTAAATTATAGGAACTATTTAATATTCTTGACGGCTCGTAAAAAAAATATATTTATATTCGGAATTTATAGATTGACTGTGATAAGAAAAGTTACCTAATTTAAATGCATAAGAATTGATCAAAATAAAATCGTGGCTACTTTCCTAACTTACTAATATTGATTTATAATAATTATGTCCGTATGTTACCGTCTTCGCTAAACCTTTTTTTATAAAATTACTCAATTAGGCACAACCGTCAACAATATTAGATATTTATAGGCATTCACTCATACTCTAATCACGAACTCTATCAATTATGTGCGTATGTATGTCAAAATTAGCGAAAATTAAATAAAAAACTTATAAAATATTGTTGTATAAAATAACCTTATTTTTAGACTCGAAATATATTATCTACATTAGAAAGACCGAATAGATCTAGATTCTAGAACATTTAGTCATAGATATGTGTTATTCAAACTAAATGTTTGCGCTTTTTAAATGTTCGTTGCAAATCACAAATAAAATTACATAATTGCACTTGGAACTTCATTCTTGCGAAAAACAATTTTCACTAAAATTCAAAATATTTTATTTGCAAATAAATTATTGTTTGTGCGTTTTCTAGCCTAAATCGCTGTACTTTTATGGGCATTGAAATAGAAAATATGACTGTGTAGAAAAATTATATTTTCAAAAAATAAGCTTAGCCATCGTAAATGTAAACCACTAATCTTACATTAAGGAATTGTCTTTTATTTTCTTGTTTTTAACAAACATTATGAATTTATTTAATGTTATAATACCATGTTCATTCCTTTTGTTTAATTTGTTAAAATTATTTATCTAATGTGCCAAATCAATGCTTCTTTTATATGAGTATTTTTCTAGTATTTTTACTTAGTTGATTTACCCATTTTTGAAGACGTTTAAAGCAAAATCTTAAATAATGTTTTATAGAACTGTTTATTATTAATTTCGATGTTTTATCGATTTTAAATGGTTAGGTATATTATCTGCAAATGATTTTTAGCTTAAAGCAACCTAATTATAATCTATTGTTAATATAATTATGATTAATTAAGTACCTACTATTTGTTTAGTTTTAATAAAAGATCATGTTAATTGTATAATAGTTAAATCAAGATAGCTTGAAAATGTTTTAATGTGAAATAAATAAATAAAGAAAGTTTATTGGTGTTTTAATTTAACTTTCCACTTGTTTCGCAAACTACGCACCTAATTAATAATACCTATTAGTATGGATACCTGTGGTGAACCCTTTGAGTATTTAAGGGCGAACCACATCATTTCTAATTTGTAAATGAATAAAATAAAAAATAATAAAATAATGTGTGTAATTTCGAATTTGTAATTCTCACTATTGCACCTACCACTGTTTGTCTCTGCATCGTCCAAAGGTTGACTGGTAGAAAATTCCTATGGCATTAAGTCCGCCTCTGTACATTTCTGTGCTTAAAGTATTAAATAAATAATAAATAAATAATCTTTTGGTTACCATAAATTATGTCATGCTTTCTATAGAAAACAGTTACCATTGGACTTCTTGGCGGGAAAGTGAAGCGTCATGGATAGCAGTTTTGTTTAGCCGAATGCGAATATGTAATAATGGTGGACTATTAACCTAAGTGTTTGTGAACGTGCATTAGTGTAGGTAAATGAAACAAAACAGTGCAACATCACTTCAAGTTCTCTCAATAACGTGCAGGCGTTCTTCAGTACGTCTTCCCACCGACGCGCAGGCCTTCATCTCGTCGCAGAGTACCCAGAATTACTTGCGCACTTTGTGTTTTTCAAAAATACACTAAGTATATTATTTAATACACAAACAAAGCTACTATAAAAAAGCGACTAGTGATAAAGTGGGTACAGTGGTTCTGCACGACCTACTTTACGTTTGCCGATTTGCGATCTCAAGAACTTTCACCCCAACAGTCATCGGTTCAACGGCTAAATGACCTGCCTTATAATGATCTCTTCTACGAGTACAAAGCTTTGGAAATAAATAAAATAAAAATCATTTATTTCAGACAAAAAAGTCCATAGTATGCAATCTCAAGTTGTTAGTACCAAGAATTTTGCTTATAGTAACTAAAAAAAAAGTAAAAAGAAGTAAATAGACACCCCCGCTCAGTAGGCTCATCGGTCTCGCAACACATGCCGCCTTATTACAAAACAAGATTTCTATTTTGACATGCCAGTTTTTGTAATAAGAACGTAACAGTGATTGAAATACCGTTCTTTTTACAAAACTGAAAACTTAGCTCGGTACTAAGTTGTCAGTTTTGTGTTTAGGAACTTTACCACAGTCGGAATAAAGTTAGAAATTCAATAATGGCTCCATGTTTTAAACCTGGGTCTGAAGATAAACCTTGTTTTGTAATAAGGGGGATGGAGTTCAGTGAACCTACTGAGCGGAACAGTATCGGTTCTCTCGCCAATCATCCCTAGGACGCTATTCGGGCTCCCCCACACTCGTCGCACCAGCGACGCCACTTTCTTACGCATAATATTTAGCGTAAAAGTCATCTACTACCAGATATTTAAACTGTGCGACACGACCTAGAGGTACACCATTAAGTAATAAAGGTGGTAAAAAGATATTGTTTTTATTTTCACATTTAAATAACATGAACTCACTTTTACTTTCGATGTACCTCAGGCCATGTTCCACAGCATAAACCTCACACACCTTTAAAAGCTGTCTGAGACCTCCAATTGAGGGGCTCAGCAGCACCATATCATCGGCATAACTCAAATTATTGACACATACGTCATCAATATGGCATCCAACTGCATACTGCTGAGCTCCTCAATCAGATGGTTGACATAAACATTAAAGAGCCGTGGCGAAGTCAGCCCGCCCTGCCTGACGCCACACTCTAAAGAATATTCATATGAGTATATATTTCCCCACCTTACTATATTAAGCTGCTCACTGCACCAGTAGGCGAGGATATTCACAAGATCGGCTGGGACACCTGCACTTCTTAATTTTGTCCAAAGCTTATTATATGACACCAGATCAAAAGCTTTGGACAAATCCAAGAAGCATGCATATACTGGAGTTTGCCTTTTTACATAATAATCAACAGTGTGTTTCAAAGACAGTATTGCACTTTCAGTGGACAACCCCTCTCTGAAACCGAACTGTGTATCCTGTAGTGTTACAAAACGAACAAGATTTCCATCCAATAACCCATCAAACACTTTTGCGATTATAGTAGCTAAAGAAATCGGCATATAGTTACTTCTATCAGAGATATCAGCAGTGAAATTTTTCACTATTGGCACAACCACTGTTCTCATAAAATTAGATGGTAAATATGAGTACCGTATACAAAAAGTGTAAAACATGGCTAACACCCTATACAGGTGCACTCCCCCGTGCTGCAAGTGTTCGACACTGAGTCCCTCATAACCTGGTGACTTCCCTCGTTTCATGTTTTAATGATGTCAGTCACATCCTTACTTGAAAATCCAATAGGCTTTTCTACTGGGCCACGTTCAGTATCAGACACGGACAGCAAGGCAGATTTCACCTGAAAATTATCCTTAAATGAATTTGCAATCATTTTAGCATAACTGATGCCGTCAACGCACACAGGAAGACTAGCCTTACCATTTAAATGCTTAGTGCCCTTCCAGAATTTATTAAAAATGCAGAGGCTTGCATATTTGTCTAGCGTAGCTATACATGCAATCACCTTGTGTAGGGTTTTCATAACTTCGATGGAAAGGAAATTCTGGAGAAAGAATAGGTACTTCAATGTACATCCTCTCAAAAGTACCCTCATTAAATAAAAAACAACTAATTCATACACAATGGTTTATTAAATATTACCTTAAAATCAATAATATTATGACTGGCTGTATCGGATGTTCCGTTTACGGGAACTAAATTGATTAGATTAACATTAAGTTATAAATTAATCTAAATAATCACTTTGGTTCTTCTACGATCGATTTATGCGTCCGACGTAAATGTACCTGGAATAGATAATGTTCGGTATTAGTTACTTAAAATATTGCTGATGGATACGATGTTTCTACTTCTTAAGAGGCGGATGGATGCGTAGTTCATACAAACGTAATACCAAAAATAAATCAAACATATTCTTAAGGTAGTGTGTCTTTATTCCGATTGCAATACAGAATATCTAGGTTCCCAAATATCTATTTTGAATAGACACTGATTTAAACAAGAGTTATGAGGAAAATAAGTTTTCTATAGAAATTTTAAATTCCTCATATCTCGTCTTTATATCATTGTCCTTTCAAAATATATATATCATTTGGGAACATCTAGATATTCTGTAATCCAATCGAAATAAATACACACTACCTTAAGAATATGTTTGATTTACAAATTATTTTGGTATTACGTTGTATGAACTACGCATACTACGCCGGCCCCTTAAGCACTACTAGAGTTTCATAATCAAAATCAAAAGTAATTTATTCAAACTAAGCTGAGAATCAGCACATTTCGAACGTCAAAAATTACATGAGACAGTCCCCCAAAAACGCCCACCCGTCACCACTTCCTAGTGCTTTAGTTGGGAAGAAGTGGCGCAACAAACTCTCCAGCAGCACAATCTACCCATATACACGGTCAAATTAAATTAGCTAGCGTAACTCTGCAGACGATAATTATCGATATCTAAACATGATAAAAAGAATTTGATTTTTTTGTGGGTTAATCGTCCGTATTTAGTGTAAGAAACCTTCACAGACGTTATGGGTCTCGATATCTAAACACGATAAAACAATAAAATAACAAATTTGCTACTTCATACTTTAAGTAACAACACTAAAGCGGTCAGTGACCCCAGAAAAAATCATCAAAACTATTTATCGTTTTTAGATATCGATACCCATCACGTCTGTGAAGTTTTGCTAGCTAATTTAATTTGACCCTGTATACGCATAATCTACCTATACCTCACGTGCCCACTGCTGGGACACAGCCCTCCTCTCTGTGAGAGTGAGTGGGTTGAAATCACCCACGCGGCTCTAGTGCGTGTTGGTAGAAATCGTTTATGTCGAAAATGTTTTGTTCTATGACGTCATGCCGATTTTCTCACGCTGTTTTCCTACTAATAGAGTAATACACTACACTAAGAATAGCACTCCCCTATTTCTTCCCGTGGGTGTCGTAAAAGGCGACTAAGGGACTTACTAGAGAATGGGCAGCAACGATCTCTATGCATTTTAACACTATACTGCGATCGCCAACCCGCCTGCCAAGCGTGGCGTTTATGGCAAACCCCCCTTTGGAGGAGGGTTATGTCCAGCGGTGGACGTCTTTCGGCTGAAATGATGACTACACTACGCACTCGAATTGATTGTTGGTCATAAAGGCTGCTTGGTCAACGTATCTTTTGTAAGCATAGAGGCACCAACACCAGCCAAGTAAAAACTGAAGCTGGTGTAAAAAGTTGCTCATTGTACCCAACATTTGACCTCTAGCTAAGAAATGTGGATACCAGGGGCGAAAGCACCGTATAACACGATTCCTACCGGCTACCCTTCGGAAATTCGGAACACAACCACTCTATCGTCATTAAAAAATGGCATAGTCGAAATTTGTATGGTTAATAATGCCAAATAATATCATCACACTATAGGTATTTAATACACCGTAAAATTAAAATATTACAAAACGAGTACATTACATTTTTGGTCTTTATATCCCAACAACAAAACATTTTGCTCTACAATAACTCGTACGTGTGTCCGGCTTGCCGTAAGTTCAATTTCTTCGACGTCATGACCAGTTTATTTTGTATAGACAGTATATTTTTTTGCTTCAGCTTACCTTTCTCATAAAATCACCCTTCGCCACTGGTGGACACACTTTACACATCGCCTGAACAGTGACCGTTTTTTAAAGTACATTTTTTTATAGGTAGTTACAGTAAATTGAACTTTAGGGTGATATAGGTTGAATGTCACCTGCATGTCACAAAATAACTGACAAGTAAGGCAATACCTTTCAAAAGCGTTTCGTATTTTTACAACGATTTTTGAAGTAAAACTTCTTTACGCACGCTTGACTTGTGGAGTACGCTGGTGAATGCGTGACGAGAGCGTTACGGAAAGAGGCGAACGGAAGTTGATTAAATTTGAAACATGCAACACACCGCGTCACCGCCGCGGGCCGTCCCGCTTAATAGGTATTTTCTTAAATTCACACTGGCTGTATAAACACTCACAAGACCGCAGCTTTCTTGAAGTAAAACTTATTCCGCCTTATTACAAAATAAGATTTATATTTGACATGGCATAAACCATGGATCCAGCTTTTGTAATAAGAACGTAACAGTGATTGAAATACCGTTCTTTATACAAAACTGAAAACTTAGTTCGGTACTAAGTGGTCAGTTTTGTGTTTAGGAACTTTACCATAGTCGGCATAAAGTTCGAAATTCAATAATGGCTCCATGTTTTAAACCTGGGTCTGAAGATAAACCTTGTTTTGTAGTAAGGGGGATTTTGTTTGCTAGCGAACGGCGATTTCTGTTTTACTTCAGACGTGTGGTCTAAAGCACACTCGTTTTTTTATAAATATCTTTTGTTAAGAAGCTTGGTCAACTAGATTCAGTCGCTCTGTAAGGCTTTATTATAATTATAGTCATAGTATAATCACCAGGATTGACATGAGCTTTTCGGTAGCTTTTGTCTATGTGTCTTTTGCGCAGTTTCAACTTCAGTAATATTTCAATGTACTGGGAATTGGTGTCCAATGTGGTGAAGAAATGATTATGTCGACTATACTTGAGTCAGAACGAGCTCTACATTATGACTAACAAGCAAGTCGCGATAATGAAGCATGAATTGAAATGTCTAATGTGCCTATAACCGCCACAAATATCTCTCAAAACGAAAAACAGTAGGTTGCGTTAAAGAATTATAAAAGTTGATTTTTCAAGGGACGCCTTGCTGCAGATGGAATAATACGTTTTTATTTAATAATCAAATAGGTATATTTTGCATGCAACGCCGTCAATGACAAACATATAATACCAGGGACTAATGAGAGATTATTCTCTTAAACCTTCCTGGCAATTACCATTGCCAGTTAAAACACCAAAATATGACAGCTGGTTCTAACCTTATGATATCGGTATTTCTACCAGTTGAGTTGGTGAATTCAGACGGTCAGTTGCTCCACATAATATATTGACATTCACGTGCATCTGGTTAGAAAAACATAAATTATCATAAAACATTCAATCAGGAAAAAAAATTGACAGTAGGTAGATAGAGCTGCTGGTATTGCTAATTCCAGGATTGCGGAGAAACTGTCATTTGACATCCATTTACATATTTGCTATTTAAACAATACAATAACAATTAGATATACTTACGTCCCTCTGTTCACGTGTAGGTTATATGTGAAAAGAGGGACGTATCTGTACTTTTAAATTAATAATCTAAATGTTATAATAAAAGTCGGCCTAAGTCTAACGTCAACACACCTTTTTCCGCAGCTTCATGTTCCTGCCGTCGATGTACTCTTGCAGCGCCAGGTATATGAACCTGTACTGCATCTTGTTCTGCACCATGCCGTTGCGCTGTGCCCTCACCAGTTTCACCGTAGAGTGGACGTCGATGTCACAATTGAATCCTATAAGACAAAATAACATAGGTAAGACCATGGTATATATATCGCAGAGAGACGCAAGAATAACACTGCTAGGTATCGCTCAAAATTATTGAACCCCAGGTAGGTAGGTACCTACCTGGGGTTCAATAATTTTGAGCGATTCCGTGCTCTGAGGTCTTTATATACCTATATAAAGACCTCAGAGCACGGAATCACCGTGCCCGCGCCTGTAGCTGTGCCGTCGTAAAGACGGCAGGAGTAATACCATTGGTGGCGTCAAAAGTGTGTTGAGCGCACAACTTCTGTCACAGACCGCCTTCAAAGGCGTCAGTTGCTTTACGGAGACTAAACGGTGACACGCTTGCGTTTGCCAACCCTTTTGCGGTCCCTTCTAGTAGCGGCCGTAAAAGTGTCTCCGTGGTTCGTGGTAAAGACTACAGAAATTTTGTTAGGTCAAAAAGATTAGGCAAAAGATAATAAAGAGATAGCTGTAGCAAGCTATTCGCAGATAAGTAGGTACGCCAATAAGACACTGCTATGGCTTAAATGAAAAAAGTTAAAAAGCAAATTCTAGAACATACCTAGGAGGAGTAAGGAGTTATTAATAAATAAATAAAAAATTGCACTTGGAAATCGCAAGCAATTCGCTCATAGAGACACCAATAATTTAATAAAAGAGAGCTAGAGGGCTTTGGCGCAAGAATAGGTACCTAATCGTAATAAGTAGTTATACAAATATGATAGCAGGTTGGTTTTGCTACCAAAAACATTTAGTAGGAGATTCGCAAAAGCACACGCAAACAAACATAATGATGCATAAAGTATTAAGTCTCACCAGATGTTTTAATTTTGTCAATAAGAATGTCGAGGACTATGAATGTGCCCGTCCTGCCGACGCCAGCTGAGCAATGCACGCACAGGATGTTCTGAAACATTTACTTGAATATTATAGAAATGAACATCATCGTTTTCAAAATAAACGTTAGGGATCTTTGCACAGCCGCCCAGCCGAAAGTCTTCTCTTCACCAAGTTCACCGCCTCACTAGTGCAAATTAATAGATGGAGTGTCGTCTTGAGATACAATGACGAGAGACACTACCAATATTTATTTCGCTAGGTAGAATGTATTATACCTAATAAAACATAGTAACCAACAAAAATCTGAAAAATATCGAGCACCTCTTCGAATCTCACGAAAGTAATCTGAATCAGATCGAATTTAGTGGCAGAATTTATTTTATAAAGACACAACTTAGATTGCTGAGCCAAAGAAGTAGTAGGTATAAAAATGTGTAGTGACGTACTATAAATAAATATGATTGTTCGAATCGAAATTATAATCTAACAGTTATAAATAATAATAATAACATAATATTGTCTCAGTGTAGGGCAAAGACACACAGAGAAGATAATTGAGAGAGTGAAATGTACGAGTATGAGCAGATTACCACCTCAAGGCGATTGGCGATTTCAGACTTCTTTAGAACTCCAGCTGAAGATGCTTAATTAGGTACCAATACCAACCTGTTCTGGTGCATCTGTGTCCTGTGAGTTCTTTATCATTCTCCTGTTGATATCGTCTATAAAGGACAACACTCCGTCTGGATCCCCTGGTGTTCCGTGGTCGGGCCAAGCCTAAGATATAAGGATACTATAAAAAAATTATTGGGTGAAAATCGTAGAGATGATTGCTATAGTAATAAGAAACAATATTTCAAGAGATACCTCCAATTCTTAATATATTTTACGCTGGAAATGCAGTGGGGTCAGATGAAACCAACTCAGCCTATCGCAGTTCAATAGATACTGGATACCGGATAACATCCGGTCCTCCGTCTTCTGCATCCAGTATGTACTAGACACCTTTGAAAGGCCGTTGGTCTGTCTAGGTCGGCGGGAGACCCACACTACGCTTGCCGATACACGGTCTCCACTCCCGGACTCGTCTGGTCCACCGGTAAGCAAATTTTTTTAGAAACCCGGCTTGTTCTGGTGGCTGGAACTCGTCAAGTCTCCTGGCGAGACGGTTCATGACAACCCTCGAAAAAAGCTTGTAGGCCAGAAGTGAGATGGGTAATAGTTCTAAGGAGTTCCTACGGTAGGTGGCTTGGAAGATCAGACTACGATTAAAAATGTACAAAAACAACAGAGAGTAAACACAAATCTTACTGTGAACTGATACTGGAAGATAGTCCGACAGCTCTTGTCGTCGCAGATGTCGAACTCCCTTAGAAGGTACTCCTCATAGTGTGTCTCAGATATGGACTTGACTGTGAGACCATCGAACCTCTCCTCATGACCTGACAGGGGCCAGTAGCGTTCGCATTTTTTCTGTAAAGAGAGTCAACTAATGTTAGTTGATTAAATTGTATAGACAGAGGAGAATGTGAACAGACTTAATAAAAATTTGAAATAAAAAAATACTGTTATATAAAAATGCATCACATCTTTAGAGGCAGGAAAGAATAACTATTATTCGAAATACGAATGATTTGATTTTAATATACAACCTGTTTTTTTTGATATCCCATAACTCTAGGGTTATATTCTGTAGGTAAAAATAATACTTAAACTCCTAGAATAGGTGGTCCAAAAATGCATCGTTTCGGAGATATCATCAATCATAATTAAATTAGGTCAAAATTGTCACCAGTATGACGAATCTTTACTTTTGCGAGGTTGCCAAACTTCGCAGTAGTGTAGTAAAATAAATAGTAAAATAAAATATGTAGGTATGTTGGTATCGGGGCTTCCCGGCGGCAGCTAGTGAAGGGAAAGCTACCTTGTCGACGTTGTCATATTTCACGTAAGGGTGTTTTACATTAATAATCGTGACTTTGCCGAATTATTTTGTATGAAAAATGAAAAAAAAAATAACGAAGGATTGGAACATAACTCATATGCCAGTTGATTCTTTGATATGGCCTCAATCATACCCTAGAGTTATGGGATATCAAAAAAAACACGTTGTATAAACTTAATACAATCTGCTGAAGACAGTTTAAAAGTAATAAGAAAGCACAGATGAGTTTTCATTACCAAGTGTTAAAGTACATGGTCCAAAATGTATGGACCAAAAACCCAAAATCGATACGGTCAAACTGTGTGCACAAGAATTCCCTAAAACTATCTAGATAAACGTACCCAAGTTGCAACATCCTAATCCATGGGATATCGGAGCTATGGGCTGTCAAAGTACGTGCGAGCTTTTTACAGCTGTGCACAGCTGTGAAAATCCCAAGTCAAAAAATGCATTCTTTGCATACTTTGACAGCCCATAGCTCCGATATCCCACGGATTAGGATGTTGCAACTTAGGTACGTTTATATAGATAGTTCTAGGGAATTCTCGTGCACATAGTTTGACCGTATCGATTGCACTCAGATTTATGGGTGAACTATGACACCATATCGTTTTGACCTATATTACTAAATTCAAGCAAGAAAAGGTGACATTCTATCAGCGATAAAAATTAGGGAAATATTTGAAAATCTGTGGTACAGACATGACGAAAAGAAAAAATTGAATACTGTTGAAAGTCTTTATAGAAATGTGAAGCATTGTGACTTGGTAGGCCCTTTGTTATGTAGAAAGTAAAGAAGCATGCAGGAATGGACATACCTTCCCATTTTCAACTTCGTTGGTAATCATAGCTATGACTCTGACGTCTTCTTGCCAAATCATTCGCCAGAAGTCATCCTTTGTGTTCGAGAGGCAGCCTTGCGCCGCGATGTATGCTTTGTCTTTCACTAAATCAGATAAATAATAGATTAGATTAGTTAAAATTATGATGGGGTTGCGGAATGTGCAAGGATTTTCATTATTTATAGTAAAACAAGTCCATTGGGTTAGGAATAATTTATTGTAGGGAACAATACAAAACCAAATTAAATTAGCTTCGCATGCGTGATGAGTACCTAGGTATGGATAAACACGAAAAACAATATAATTTTCTAAACTCCTAATAAGAGCGTTTACGACGTACGGCATTTCATACAAACTTTCAGGCCTTGGTATTCGAAATGACTGAACCGATTTTAATGAAACTTTATACGAATAAGCAGGATACAAAGGTCTAAAACGTTAGTTAAGAACATTTTCGAAAACACTAATTACAGACCAATTCGACCGATTTAAAATTTTCCATAGAAACAGAAATTTCCAGTTATATGTTTTTTTAACAATTTTAAACAGTTTTTTAATTCGAACCAGTACTTCCTGAGATTAGCGCGTTCAACCAAAGAAACTCTTCAGCTTTATAATATTAGTATAGATTTTATTAAGAAAAAGAAGCTGATGAGAAAGAAAACTCGCTTTATCTGTCACCAGTAATATATTTGAATGTTTCAAGGACACTAAACAGTAGATACCCTTTATGGGTTCTCGCAGTAAAAGTCGTGGATGGGTGGGTGGTATTAATATAAAGCCGCTGAACTTGGTTTCCAAGTTTTTAAGCATATGGCTTTCATTTAACCCACAGTTTTCTTCTTTCCTCATCTGTATTAAAACTGTGAACGCCTTTATCATTAAAATTCAGTGCACTATACATTTTTGATTACATAGAAAATTGATGGTGTTTGACATGTAAATAACACCAGCGAAAATGCGACACCTAAAAGGATAAGGTAATGTCCCTCCCCATTGGTCAAAGACAGCAAGACTCGGCAGCATTTCTATCTTTTTTTGTCTCGCTACTATTTCTTTTTTGATATTTTTTTTACTAATAATGATTTCTTTATCCGGCTTACCTGTAACATCTCGGCAAAGGTTTCCATTTATTTTATCTAATTTAAAGGATTTCTTGACTTCTCTCAGAGCTTCATCTGACAGCGATTTGGTTACCAGCGGTGGAGCTTTCTTTGTTTCGCTGTTCAGTATTAATGCTGAAATTAGTTTAAAAAGAACTGTAAATACTAGATCTATAACATCCTGCAAATCAGCTCATATATTTATAACTTAACTGTCTACTGCTCAGGTACCAAGTCCAAACTTATTATTCCGAAGTAAAAACATAAATATTTAAATGAGACAAAACCGCATGAGTACATGCAGATCTTTAATAGTATTCGCTCATTGTTTTCCATCATCATTAGTATTCCCTATGGTCTGATGTATGACGTATCCAGTTACACTTCATTCAATATTATTATTATAGTAAAAATATAAAACAGAAGCAATAAATAAAAACTAAGTACCTTGGTAAAGTACTTGCATAGTTCTTGAACTTCCCCTGAGAATTTATCGATGAACGTGCCCATTTTTAATTTGGCTCAACGTCCAAACATATATTTTTCCTTGTATTCTTCCTTGTACTCCGTGATTCGGATCACGTATCGATCAACCTTTGTTCGGTTATCGAATCTACATACATGTGATGATGTTATGTTATTGATGTACCTACTGAGGAATAGGGGATTTTCCCAGTCAAAACCTACCATAATACAAAATAAAGACCAGTACAGTATTTTTTGCACCATCCACAAGACATAGAGCAAGAGCACAGATCATTGGCCCGAAAATCTCGGCATCAGACCATGTTTAATCCAATAGGAAATTGTCGCTATAATTATTATTTGGCGGATTTTAATCAGAGTTTATTTGAGAGGACTTTGTTACTAACAGGATCGAATAATTTGGATTCTGGTGCCGAACCCTATAACTAGCAATGGAGTAAGAGAAACCTAGAATGGAAATTACATTCAATACTCCTTAAGGAACCCTTATCCCGTGGATTCCTGCGACAGCCACTTACTCGTCCTTGTGGACCTCCCCCTATATCCTTTTAGTTCATCTACTCACATTGAACACTGTCCAGGCTTTCGTTGGAGGACTGTACTGAGGACGAAGAGTCGCTGAGTCTTGAGGATCGGACGTAGCTGGCGTTAATGTAGTCAGAATCCGGCCGCTTATCTCGCCGACGTAACACCACACGGGTCTGGTCATCTGAAAAGGAGAGAAGGACTATATAAAGACTGCAATGTTTTTACAACGAAAAATTTGAAGACTAGAACTTTTCTGCCGGACTGGTATAATATACCTGGCGAGCACCTTTCTTGACAAATAAAGCATGCGCGTTTAAGAAGCCGCCGACAACAGGTAAACCGCTGTCACTGTCAGATTGCATACAAAAGAAAGAGATGCGAGAGAGACAACTTATGGCGTAAAAATGCAAATAAAATCGTATAAAATTAACTAATTAATAAAAATTTATCCATCACCGGATGCAGTTTGGCATTTTCAATTGTATGGTATTATACTTTTAATTATAATTATAACTGTTAACGAAGGGATAAACTGCTTTTAAAAATAATTAAGAGTTGTCTTTGAAGATTTTTGCGATGTATTAAATTATGTTTAATTATGTTTTGAGTTCCGTCACCGTATGCACAAAAGGCTTGAAAATATCATACTGTTTTTGTTTTTTGAAAAAATATTTACGGTTTAAGCAAAAAAAAAGCGTAGTAGTTAGGTAGGTACTTCGTCCATTTTCGTTTGTTTGGACTGTACAGCGGAACACAGATACAATGCACATTTTTTCCATTTTCAGAAATCTTCGCCTTAAGAGACCAGTGACGCTAGAGTCTACGTGACACCATCTCTATTCCATTAATTGCTTGAAGTAGGTACTGATCCATACCCATCCACCATCTTCCTATCCATATCTCAATTAATTTTACGTTAACGCAGTTTCCAGAAGTATATTAAAATATCTTTGGTTTCCATCATCTTTCCAACCTTGTTGTCTTTCACACAATCTATCTGTAAATCCCTATCCAATGTAGAACAACGTAAACTTACAAGGTAAGATATTTCTGTATCTGTTCTTGGTCACGTTTTCTGGTTTGGTGCCCTCGAAGTTGGTGAACACGTGTCTGTCTTCTAGCATCTTCAACGACTGGAACTCTCCGTCGAAACCGTACTTGTTGTCCAGCTTCTGATAGTCTTCGATCTCCTGGAAGCAAGAATTAAGAGTTTAATTCAAAGCACGTTTTTTTTGTATTTGATACTATACTTCTAATGTAAAGGATGGGTACCCTTTATATAAAAAGTGCTAAAAAAACTGGTTGGGGCAAAGGGCTTGTTCCGATCCCACAATCCAATCCTTAATCATATTCATAATTATATATAATTGCATTCCATATGCAAGAGTCCCCGAGTGCTTCTGTTCGTCTGTCCGTTAGTGCTACGTATTAGGTAATGGTTCGTAAGTTGATAGTTAACTAACTTAACATAATTATAATTATGTTAATCTAATGCTAAAATTTCATGGGTATTTAAAATAAAATCTAAGTTTTATTTGTTTTCTCCATTATTATCTCCTGACACAATGAAATAATCGCAACCGATTCCCACCGATTCTTGCGTAAGACCAGCCAACATGTCATTATCACATGCACAATTACTGCTATAAGCAGACGCAGACGCGCGGCATTTTTATAAAATGCTCAGGCTCATGTTGACAAACACGTGCTCGTTTAATGGGTTACAATATCTTAAGTATGCCATGTTTTATTCAACCACTCATTTATACCTCATTCACTAGGCATAACAATAAAGCTCTTTGTCACATACGACAAGGTGATTGTATTCTTTGACATTGTCCAGAACGATAAGCGAAGGGTAGGCTTTACAACACAGGTTTCCCATTAAAGGAAGCGTTTGTCGAACGTAGGACGCTGCGCTAGCGCCACGACAACGCGTTTTTTATTTCAATACAATTATAATGTCTGTCTCGCCTTTACGCATCGTAAACGTGACGTGGCTCGCTTAGCACACGAAACAGCTGATTGATTTACTTTGGGTCGGCGCGTATGTGTGACCTTACAATGCATGGTACCAAAAATGATTAAGAAAACAAATAAGCAGAAATATTGTAACTGCTTAGCAACTGGGTAAAAACGTGGAGGAGTTTCTTGCCAGTTCTACGCTGAATCTTTCTTTTTAGGGTTCCGCACCCAAAGGGTAAAACGGGAACCCTATTACTAAGGCTCGGCCGTCTGTCTGTCTGTCCGTCTGTCACCAGGCTGTATCTCATGAACCGTGACAGTCAGACAGTTGATAACGGCAACAGGTAGACGCTTGAAATATTCACATAATATTTAGTTATATATTCACTATAAAAATAAATAATTCAATTAAAGTAAAAAAAATATTTAAGGGGGGGCTCCCATAGATAAAGTAGTAGATAGTACGGAACCCTTCGTGCGCGAGTCCGACTCGCACTTGGCCGGTTTTTATTTACATATAAGATAAAGAGGATAAGTTGTATGTTTTAAGAGGTAATCTCTGGTAACACTAATTAGATTACAACAATATTTCACTAAGTAATAGACTACACTATTCCCGAATGACATAATTATGATACGTATTATGCCAGATATTAGCGTGGGGAGCAAAGAAAGAGTGAACTGTATTGAAGGCAATGGTTTATTGCCGTGCTTTTTAACAAATCCCGGATAAACAATAAATTATTTGAATGGACGAGAATCGTCCGTCGCCGTTAAGTCCGAGCAAAGGTGATGGGGTTGATTCCCAACACCAAACAAAATAAAACAGTTCCTGTTGGAGCCTCCATGTGGATGAAAGAAGTTTATCAAACATCTCTACCTGCATCTCTTGAACTTTGCGGTCGATGTCATGTGCACGCAGCCTGGTGCCGCTGACTGGCTGCAATAGTCGCAGTACGTCCCCCGACGTCTCAATCATAGGGTAGGATCTGAAGTGCTCTATCAATCCCACCAGATCGTCAAACTGCTCCCCACTACCCACGTCGTATTTGTTGTGCTGTGGACAAATGATTACAAATTTATTAAATTGATCAGAAAATGAAGAAATGAGTGGACACATAATATTAAGAATTAAAGCGTCCTGTCTCTTTATTTGCTGTGCCCAGTGAGCCTAATGATCTTGTAAGTTAACCGCCGAATTACGTACAAAGTGGGATGCAAGAAGAAAGTTGGCCTCCATGTATGAATAACTTGTCTTTGAAGTACGATTATCGATTTTATCGAACGATTTATCAAGGCATCGCAGCGTAGGACAAGTTGAGAGTTGGTACGGAAACGACGAAACAATAATGTTATTCATATTAAGTACCTAAATAAATACTAATTCATTATTCATAAACTCAAACTCAGCATTTATTTTTAATAAACCAATTACAGGCACTTTTGAATTGTTAAGGGGTCGGTCAGTCAGAGAGATGAAGCTAGTTGCCCATTCCAAAGCGTAGTAGGTTCGTATGGAGAAGAACGGGCAAAAAACTCCACGGACATTCTTCAAAATATTGTTACAAAGTATTGGTCACATCATTCATGTGGAAATTATACTTGTGAGAACAATGTAGAAAGACGTGAACGTTAAAAGCTTCCATAATAAAAAGTTAAAAACAATTTAAAATAAGTTAAAATAAGCCGTGGCAGCTAAGAAATGACCAGTCCCTACTGACGGCGCCCGTTCACGAACATGACGCATGGATCCGTCTCCTATTTACTATAATGATCATACTAATTTCCAAACAATTAAAAAGTTTTTTTAATGTTAGTTTACCCGTGAGAATAAGATGTAGTTAATAATGGAATAGTAAATTGTTATATGTACAAGGGTCGAAAAGAATTGGTGAGTTTCATCCGAATTAAACACTCTACTTTTCTTTACTGTATTTTGGATTTTTGATTACTTTAATTGCCTCGTCTTTAACCGAATCTGGGGTCAACAATTCAGAATCGCTTGAGCTCATTTTTATTAATTAATCAATTATTAGTCTATAAAACCGAGATTTTGAATTTCGGTGCAGCTTACAGAGTTAGTAGTACCTATCCCGCCAAATTAAATATTCTTTTTTAGGGTTCCGTAGTAAACAAGGAACCCTTATAGTTTCGCCATGTCCGTCTGTCTGTCTGTCTGTCCGTCCGTCCGTCTGTCCCCAGCTTAGCTCAGAGACGCTAAGTCCTAGAAAGCTGTAATTTGGCATGAGCATACTTATTAATCATGCCGAAAAAATGGTAAAATAAAATTATGAAAAACATTTTTTTTTAGGGTACCTCCCTTACACGTGAAATGGGGATGATATTTTTGTTTCTCGTCTATTCCATGGTGTGGGGTGATATAGGCCGTTCAAAAATATTGTGGGTTTGGCAAAACCATTTTTCAATTAAGAGTTCCGTTTGCGTAATATTAAGCTTTAAAGTGCTATTTTTTGATAGAGTCAAGTGTCCCCCCCCCCTGCTAGCTAGCTAAATGGTTGGTTTTGGATATGTGAAAAAATTAATGGCAATAGTATATACTCGTATAACGAAATTAAAAGGAAAACTATCACAGCTAAGTAGGCTTCACAAGTTATCGAGTAATAGTCGACCAACTTAAATTTGCAGTTGGAGAATTGACCGTAACGTATATCGATGTATGGGAGAGCATGTTTTTCAACTACAATGTTAAGTTTGTTTTTGGGATAAATTCATCCCAACTACGGAACCCTTCATTGTGCGTGGTCCGACATGCACTTGGCCGGTTTTTTTTTATTTTAAATATGGAACACACCGCGTCACCGCCGCGCCGCCGCGCCGCGGGTGTCCCGCTTTTTGGCGCAGCCGTGAGGCACATGCACATATCATAGTTGTAAAACATTATTTTGACTGTTTTTTTTTGTTGTTTGTATTTTGTGTTTCACAAACTGTGTCCAAATAAACTTTATCCTTTCTTTCTTTCTTATTAGGTATTTTTTTTAATTCACACTTTTTACGAGTACTCACAAGACCGCAGCATTTTTTATTATCTAATTTGAAGTATTTTTTTAATACCAGCGGTTTATTGTTCGGTTTGGAGGTAACTGAATTTTATCCTATAGAGAAAATTTTATGGAATCGTGTTTTCGTACTTAACATTAATCCTCAACTTTACCATAATTATATTTATTACAAAATTAATGCTGCAGTATTTTCGACTTATTGGAGGATCATGCTAAGCCATTTGAGGTAGTATAGGCTCTTAAATGAGGAGAAAAGAATTTGTTTTAAAATTGCATAGGGTGTCAGAGTAGCCTACTGACAGGTACTCGTTTTTTTAATAATTTAATGGGAATATAATAACAGGCTGGTGCTAGCGGTCACTAATGGGTTATATTCCAAGTTGTTATGAATGTGCCATAGGTAACAGGACCAGACATAGTTAAAAAAACCGGCCAAGTGCATGTCGGACCACGCACAATGAAGGGTTCCGTAGTTGGGATGAATTTATCCCAAAAACAAACTTAACATTGTAGTTGAAAAACATGCTCTCCCATACATCGATATACGTTACGGTCAATTCTCCAACTGCAAATTTAAGTTGGTCGACTATTACTCGATAACTTGTGAAGCCTACTTAGCTGTGATAGTTTTCCTTTTAATTTCGTTATACGAGTATATACTATTGCCATTATTTTTTTCACATATCCAAAACCAACCATTTAGCTGGCAGGGGGGGGGGGGACACTTGACTCTAACAAAAAATAGCACTTTAAAGCTTAATATTACGCAAACGGATCCCTTAATTGAAAAATGGTTTAGGCAAACCCACAATATTTTTGAACGGCCTATCCAACGATACCCCACACCATGGAGTAGACGAGAAAAAAAAATATCTTTCCCATTTCACGTGTAAGGGAGGTACCCTAAAAAAAATGTTTTTCATAATTTTATTTTACCATTTTTTCGGCATGATTAATATGTATACCCATGCCAAATTACAGCTTTCTAGGACTAAGCGTCTCTGAGCTAAGCTGGGGACAGACGGACGGACGGACAGACAGACAGACAGACGGACATGGCGAAACTATAAGGGTTCCTTGTTTACTACGGAAGCCTAAAAACGGTAATACTGGATTTAAAAAGTTAAAATTACAGACATAAAATTATATAATATAGACTACCTAAATTGTAAATATAATGTAAAGTGCAAATGTACCATATAATAGCAATATCAGCAGCACCACGATGTATGTGGGGTGTGCATGCTTGTGTGTGGTGTGTATGTGTAGTAGTACCATAGAAACAGTGATCATGAAGGAATAATATGTCTTAATTGTTATTAATTTATTATCTTTTAGAAACGTGTAGGCAAGGAATGATGTGAAGAATTTTGGAACCAGTAGGTATGTCGCAGATCTCGGATAATTGATGAAACATGAAGGGATTCTTTATCTTGTTGGTAATACTTAGTTGGGATTACTTAACCCACTAAAGAAATTGAGGATCTTATCTAACAACTGTAGGTAAGCAAGTCAGATACTTTAAGTTTGTGTTATACAGGGTTTTAAAGAAATTGCGTGCCATAGTAAAAAAAAAAAACATATAAACAACAACATTTGTTATACAAATAAGTCTCTTCGTACCTTAACGGACTTAGGACCGTCAAATAAAATAATTTTTATTCTAAACGATTGCTATTTTAAATTAGTAGGTACTAAATTAGGTTGACATTGGAATATTTTTTTGTTTAATTTTTTTATATAAGATAAAATGCTAGTACAAATTGACATGACATAATTTATCATGTCTTGTCACAAACATCTTGGCACGCCGGTGCTCGGCTCGCTGGTCTAACTTTAAAACACCAGCGGGGTAATTGCGCAACACACAGTATCAATGGATTTCATTTTGACAGATCAACAACATTCATTGCGTTGTTTACGTTGTTGAGCAGACACATTTTTCGAACATATGAAGCAATGGATTATCAATATACTTCAAAATCATTCAGATTATAATTGGGGTGCAGTACTCAGTACGTCTGTGAAGTTTCATAGCCGATATTAAAATAAAAAGACAATTTCAAGCATTTCGGTGGGTACTGTGAAGATACTACGAGTATACTTCGAAGGCGTGTTTGTAGTCCTTTAATAAATTCGTGATAGGTATATTGTATGTCCTAAGAAATAAAATATTGTGCTAACTTTTCCCTCATAAAAACGCAATAATACTCAAGGATCTATAACTGTTGCATATTAATAATTATCATATAAACTATGAATCATCTTGGGCATTAGGTACCGACCTTATAATTAAATAAGCAACTTTAATATTTTCACACAATTACTTAATTTTCCTGATTTCCCGCGGATGAAGCTATAAGTTTTATTATGTTATTCATTTAAAATGGACAAAATATCCTTATATGTGAATCTGTGATGATTATTTTATTCACCGCGGATACCGCCAACTTACCTGAGTTGTATGCGATAATTGATCGGACCTAATTTGACAGAATAGTAACTAAAATTATAGACAGAGAGCAGCAGGTCTTGGCCTGTGTCTGGCCGTTACAGCCATTGGTATTTTGAAAGGCTGCCTAATCAATGACTAGAGTTCATGCTCAGTACGCTTGAGTTCATGCTCAGTACGCTTCTGACATATCGATCCCTCTAACGCACAATTTCTCCTACTACATAACTCCGTGGCGGCATCTACATCGCCTCATGCGAACTACGCATGACACTGACGTCACGCAAAATCCTGCATCGCGCAAGCAGAGTTTACCACCAGACACGACACCCGTCAGGTGGCAGAATCCTCCCTTTTATTGCAGGATGAGTGAATTTTACACCCTTTTCCCCATGCCTTTAAACTGTTGACCCCAAAACCACTTTCTTACATTTTGTATGAACCATCCTACACCACGTACACCACATCTTTTGTATACGAAATCCGATGCGTCTACAAGCAAAATCAGAAGCCTAATAAAAATTATCATAAGTACCTAGGTCGGTAGGCTTGTCAGTCCAGCCAAGGCCAATCCAGCGTGATAATAGTCACGTATACAACACAAACGTCCTTCTTATTCCATGGTGTTTCCTTCTACGTTCATTACTATGCCAGCGCCGGCGCAGTCCATACGGTCACGTACGAATTCTACTCACGTTCAACTGTTTACCATGTTTTATAGGAAAATTGAGCGTTTGTGAGATCTAATACGACGTTGGTTAGATTTTTGCCAGAGGATATTGTTGATGGTTTGTTTTTGTTGAGAAAAATGTGGGAATGTGTTACTAAAGCATGAAGTTGGTTTAAAAACAAACAACACTAACCTATTCAGTAAAGTTTTGATCCTCATTCAAGTGAACGAACGTATTGGTGCAAGCGAACTTAACTTTTAAGGAAACCATAGTCAAGTATACTCCTCGACAATGTTGTTAGGGTACTCATTTCAAAGTGAGTTCTTTAAGTATGAGAATAAAGACTTTTAGGAACTGTCTACCACTATATCCTCTCTTTCGCCGATCGGCCCCAATGAGGCCGATGTTAATTATGCGAGATTCGCCAATCGGTCTGATTCAGTCCGACTGATTCAGTTTGTTCGTGGCGCACACCCATTTTCGCGCCAAATAGGCTGGTTCAGAAGAGGTTACACTCTCATCTGTCGATTGACCTGAATCAGGCCGATGTCAATTATGCCGAATTCGCCATCCGATCTGGTTCAGACCGACGGATTCAGTTCATATAGTGGCAAATCTCATTTTCGCGCCAAAAAGCCGACCTAAGAGAGGATATCAGATTAATAGATTATTGAAACAAAGTTCGTACGATGTGTCACATCGGTTAATCCAGTCCAGTCTTACCAAGGGGTATCCTAATACTCAGTATCTGGGTTGCGGAGGTTAGATAGGCAGTCGCTCCATTTAAAGTACTGGTACTGCAGCAAACGGTTAGACTGGAAGCCGACCACAACATACTTAGTTGGGAAAAGATGATGATGTGTCAGATCAGTAAATCGGAAGCTTAGAACTTAAAGAAGTCCGTAAAACTTGTGGTATGCTTGGACAATGTGTATTTCAAATGTATACCCTGTTTTCCATTCTCCAAAACATACAGATTAAGACGCTGACAACAGGTAAACCAGTCACTGTCAGACTGCATACAAAAGAAAGAGAAGCGCCATGACACAACGCTTGTAATTTATTGCAAAATATGAAGCAATTAGTTATTTACTGAAAAATTTGTTGAATAGAAAATAAAAAACAACCAAGTTCTGCATACAAATAAGACGTGATATTAATTAAATACCGACCGTACGTTGATATTTAATACTGGTATTTGGGATTGAATCTCAAAGGAAAGGGTTAGTTTACCGTTCATTTGTATCGATTTTTTTCTAAACGTAGGTATTTTGGTAACAACCAAGTTCTGAGAAATAGGTTCAAGAATAACATATATTTTTTCCGCTACCACAAACTATATATATACGGCAATTTTTTTGTTTAAGACAAGCCTACTTTTATCATTTGCCGCTTGTTAGCGCCTTAACGACAGAACCTACTCTAAGAAAATCTCATAGATAATTAAATAAAAACTAGCTCAGTGCATAGTAAAGGTGGTTCACAATCAGGTCAGTTGCGTCGACACGCGATGGTGAGGTATTCACATTTCCCATGCTGTGATGACAGTCATTATACTGTAGCCTCGTGGGAGGGGGGCATTCTGTTGTGACACGCACGATGATTTGCTGGCTAAGCTCTCCTATTTAATATGAAAATACAAATGAAATGGAGGGAAATAGTTACTAAAGCTTTCTGAATCTGTTTTGACTGGAAATTACAGCTTTCCTCTTTGACAAGTTGTTCTTTTTTAGGGTTCCGTAGTAAACAAGGAACCCTTATAGTTTCGCCATGTCCGTCTGTCTGTCTGTCTGTCTGTCTATCCGTCCGTCCGTCTGTCCGTCCGTCAGTTTGTCCCCGGCTTAGCTCAGAGACGCTAAGTTCTAGAAAGCTGTAATTTGGCATTAATCACGCCGAGAAAGTCGTAAAATACAACCATGAAAAACATTCTTTTTAGGGTTTTAACCTCTCTTGCACGTTATTAGGGGATGATATTTTTTTTTCTTGTCTAATACATGGTGTGGGGTATCGTTGGATAGGCCCTTCAAAAGTATTGTGGGTCTGTGAAAACATTCATAACATTTTTCAATTCTGAGATCCGTTTGCGTAATATTAAGCTTTAAATTGCTATTTTTTGTTAGAGTCAAGTGTCCCCCCCCCCCCCCGCCAGCTAAATGGTTGGGTTTGGGTATGTGAAAAAATTCATGGCAGTAGTATATATAACGAAATTAAAAGGAAAACTATCACAGCTAAGTAGGGTTTATAAGTTAACGAGTAATCATCGACCAACTTAAATTTGCAGTTGAAGAATTGACCGTAACGTATATAGATGTATGGGGAAGCATGTTTTTCAACTACAATGTTAAGTTTGTTTTTGGGATGAATTCATCCTAACCACGGAACCCTTCATTGTGCGTAGTCCGACACGTACTTGGCCGGTTTTTGTGTTTGTGTTCCTTCTTTGTGTCATGTTTACAGCAAATAAACGTATTTTCTGTATTTATTTTCTTTCTTCCACTAGCCGTGCGCCCGATATGGTTTCCCATCGACAAAAATGTCGGACTTCAGCTCTCACAGACTCACGCGATATCGCGACAGTAAAATTGTGCTACTAGTGTCGCGCCCGCGATATCGCATCAGTCTGTACGAGCCTTAACACGTTCATCTTTAACTGACTATATCTTTAGTTTTATAGATACTGCTTATACTTAATTGCAATTATCTTTAGTTTTATAGATACTGCTTATACTTAATAATTGCAATTATCTTTAGTTTTATAGATTCTGCTTATACTTCATTGCAATTTCAGACTTTTATTATTCTTATAGTATCTTGACTTTATGTAACTGTTTTTGTTGATTAACATGTCCTATCTATGAGAGCCGGGTGATCTGTAACTCAGGACCCTCCTACCTCAGACACCTTTCTCTATTTAAGATTGTACAATTTATTAACCAGTGGCTGTATTAAGATGTTGAGATAAATAAACATTTATGATTATGATTATCTCCTATTTAACCCCAATAAGTACATGAAAATGAAAAAGGTTTATTATGTTTACAAGTAAACATTACCAACCACCAACCTTACAGGTTTCAATTACTAGATTGAAACCTCCTTTAAAGCAGATATGCCTGTGTTAAGAGACTCCGCTCTTCCTTAACTTAATTATAAAAAATAAATAAAAATAAAAATCTTTAATTTCAGACCCATAGATCCATTTGGTTAGTATACACAAGACTTAGAAACTAGTGTTAGTACTTAAATCTACCAGAAAAACAACACAAACTATTAATTACTACGCCACAGTGGCATGTAGGCGTATCCAATGTCCCAGTATGGGACTGTCCCACCTATCAGCTATTGCCTTCAGGATGCTGTTGGGGCTGCCGCGTACCCTGCGCATGATGGAAGCGCAACGCTTGCGCATGATGGCGTGAAAGCCATCTATTCTCGCCTCTGCAAACATGCCGGAAGCACTGCAGTAGCGCGGCAACCCCATCAACACCCGGAAAGCATTATTATATTGTACGCGCAGAGCGCTGTATGCCCTCCGCGTGAAGTTCACCCACAGACTGCATATAATTATGTATCATTTACTTGTTTTATGCAAACAATATTAAATAAAAAAATAAATAAAGAGTATTATACAGGATGTAAGGGACAGCCCTCCGCAGATTGATGGGGTGAATTCAGTATATCGTACTAAGATGATCGGTACATGAAATTATTTCAGGAACGGTATGGGAATCCAATGAACCTGATTTGTCGCGGCGGGGTGGACGGCTGCGCTCGCTGATTTCAGGCGTCGTTCGTTAGAGAATTTCAACATCCATTGCAGATTTTTTATTTTAGCTGTGTTATTTACAATAATGGTGTACTGCGTACAGAGAATGTGATTTTACATTGAAATAAAGGAATAGTAACTGAAATTACGATAAAAAATAATACAATTTTCCTGAGAAAATTTTCAGTGGAATATGATTCAAAATAAGGAGCTGAATGCACCCTATGAATTTGCGGAGGGCTGTCCCTTACACCCTGTATATATAAAACTAAACATGCAGCACGCACGCAGGCATGCGAGTGTGAGATTGAGAGTGAGGGTGTGTGAATGGGATTGTGTGTGAATGGGATTGTGTGTGAATGGGATTGTGTGTGAATGTGTGTGAATGTCAACACGAATGAATCAGAGTATCAGAGTGTATGCGTGAGGTTAAGAAGGCAGAGAGACAGGCATGGATTAGGTTGAAAATAAATGTTCAAAAATTTCTTCCTCGGTGCTCACCTACGTTATAATAAGAAATACGTTGTTTGTCAGAGAGTTGCTTGACACTTAAATAATTTGTTTCTTCATGATGTAGTTTTGGCTAGGTTTAAAAATATAGTCTTATATAGTTCATCCGCCTGCACTTTTCAAGGCCGTGGGTGGGGGGGCAGGTCGGTGGCAAAAAACTAATACAGATCCAAAGACACCGACTTCCGAAATTAAAGTAATTTTTCACTTTGTAGTGTTTTTTTTATAAGTATCTATGCACTATTGATATAGCTATGCATATAAAATTGCGCTGTGGGCATATAAATGATAGCACGTATGGCCTAGTACTCTTTCGGACGCATGTCCTGTGCTCCCCCCTATCTATCCCCTGAGGGACCCATAAAGGGTTGTCGTTTAGAGGTCGGTTTGACAAATTAAACTGCATATTATTGTCAATAAAGTAAAACAAGCTCATTTTATTAATTTATACAACAGAAGTTAATTGAAAGATTTCTGCCCCAAAACACTGAAAATGTCGTAACAAAGATGAGGCCCTAAATAATGAGTAACTCCAAATATATTAAGGTGACGATAACCGACTTTTAATGATTTTATACTGAAGATCACGTCTAAACGAGTAGTGTTAATGATTCGAAAATAATATATGTTAAATTAGAGCATTTTTTCAATAACTTAATATGTGAATATTTTAGATTATGCTTATATTACATATTGAAATTTATTTAGAAAAGTTATGTCTAACGTGGATAAAAAACTGAGAATGGCGCAAAATCTACCAAGCGTATTTTTCTGAAACCCTCACCAATTTAATGATAATTTAATTATTGATCTTTTAGTATAGGTACGCGTTTTATTAAAATACCTTTTGTTTTGTGTATAATAAATTAATAATTGCGTCAAATTGGGGATAGCGCTCCTTGATGGGCGAGTCCTATTACTGGCTGAACGTACGACGCGTTGCGTGAGCTCAGTACAGAACACGCAAGCTAACCACTCAAGGTCACTGGCATCTGCGTCTTAAGTTCTCCATTTTATTATTATGCGTACAACGTGACATGTTGCATGTACAGACGCCAGCAAGTCAAGCTACCCGAAACTGTCAAATTTTCCCATCAACCTTGAACCTTAACATAGAGCGATAAAGTTGAAAATCTATTGATGATATAGAAGTAACGTTCCTTTTACTGCTTTTACTCCTGGCTGCATGTACAAAACTACTCCTTTTGAAATGAGGGATTAAAAGGAGTATTTTTTGATAAATCCAAGGAATCGTCAAAGGATCGTTATGAAAAGAGCAGGTAAATAGTATAATTAGGTACTTGGGTATTTGATGTACACATGTACTAGGTACTATCGCGGACACTGCCACCTGACCACTTTTCAACCTTATGCTCCTAGTAATAAGGTCGAAAAGTGGTAAGCCGCCAGTGTCCGCGATTTTACATACGGCTACACATCACGCTATACAGTTTCAGTATAAGCTGGCGTCTCTTTGTACGAAAATCCTATACAATGCGAGATCAGCCTAAACTGGATATGTATAGCTTGATGTGTAGCCGTGTGTACCTACTTCTCCTACGCGGTGATTTATGAAGTAGTTATGTAGTTATGTTGCCATCATTATGGCCTTCAAGATTTGTTATTCAACAGCGAGTAATCTATGTAAAATTATATAATAATTATTATTGATGGAGATGTGCAATTTTAATTAATTATGTTTGTAATTGTTGGAAAAGGTTAAAACACAGCCTGAGTACTATTAGGCGAGCCCGTCGCGTCTGGCTGTTGTACTAATGTAGGTACTAATCACAAAAAGTTCATATTCTACTCGTATACATAGTATAATGATTGTCCGTTTGTCTGGATGTATATTCCGGATTGGCGCAAAACGGCTGAACGGATTTGATTAACGGAACCAGTGAGTTTCAGTAGTTCCATGAGGAACTAGCTACATGGAACTACTAGGAATAAAGGGAATAGGACAACAAATAAAATCGAAAAACGCAACTGATTTTTTTAATTGCAGTCGGGTTATTTAAGATTAAAAAAATATTAATCAATACACTTCCTCGAAAACTGGTTCATATCGCACTACGATTAGGTTCACAATGCAATGTATTTCACACGCGTGCGATTTATTATTTTCCAAGACTACGTATATTTATTATTTTCGATAACTTATACCCATACTTAGACAAAATATTGTACTAGATTTTAAAAGAGTACCGGTGGAGTTTCTTGCCCATTCTTCTCCATACGAAACTACCTTTTGGAAGGAGGAGGAGGAGGAGGAGGAGGAGGGGACTAGAATCAATTCTATTTTTTTGTAAATATTGACGTTCAAAAGTGCCTTTTATGTGCCTATTTGAAATAAACAATTTGACTTTGACTTTAGTCCAAATTGGTTCAATGCCTCTATTCACACCGTCTCGCGCCAGGAGACGGTCCTCTCTATTCGGAGCTGTTTTTTTTGTTATCTCTCTCTATTTTTATTTATAATCTCGGCAACGATGCGTCTTTACGGGCCGTTAATATTTTTGGAATATATTTAAATAATGTTTATAAATAGAATACCATGACTATTACAATAAAAGAAACGTTTAAGAACAAATTAACACAATCATTTATTTGTGTCCTAAACTAAAAAATATTTGAATTTTCTATTTTTCATTTATGGCTGTTTATTGGCTTTATACCTTTGCTTCTCCTTCAACCTGGCGAAAGCAAAGCGCGAAAAAAAAAGAAAATTAAATCATAGTTTCCTAATAATTTAATGACAAAAATATTTTTCGTTACTTTATTTTATTTCTTCATAAGTGTATTGAAAAACGTCGTTTGATACACGTGGACATTTGTTATTGCAGTTCTCGGCTCAAAAACAACGTCGCCTACGGCTCGGGTGTAAATTCCGCCTCGAATTCCTTATCAAACCTTCTCCACTTGTATCAAAATGTACTATTGTCGCATGCTGGAGGAGCTATGGGCTAAAACAACCACAGTCTAGCAGCAATCGGCAAAGCGGCGAGATCAGGGAGGACGAACTTGACTCTTCTTTTCGTCATTGGTCTCACACAGGAACAGATAACAATAGTATAAGTGAAACGTGGGAAAGAAGACCTTTGCGCTGCTGTGGGACACAAAAAAAAATAATAATAAGTTCGTCACAAGACGTTCTTCCCATCCAGAGCCGTAACTTTCGCTTACTGCCCTGCAGGACAAAAAATGGGGCCTCATTCATCACTAATTTTCAATGCTTGGAAAGGAACAAAAAATATTTTTTTAATAGACATAACTTATTTAAAATATTTATTATAATATTACTTATTTTCGCAACGTAAACAAAGCGGATCAAATCTGAGACAAAGCTCAAAACTGTGACACTGTCACAGTGACAGGTCGTCTATCTCGACGGAGACTGCTAGATAGCATAACTTAAAGGCAGGTTCTCAATTGCAGAGCTAGCTTCTAGCTCGAAATTCCAATGGATAAGACTCCAAATTCAAAAAGAAAATTCAATTTATTGTAAAATGGTATTGAATTTTTTTTACGGTGCTTCTCGTAGAACGGGTTAAAAAAAAAAACTCCGTGCCTAGTGAAAGGCCCCGGGGCGTTGCCCCGGTTGTCCCATAGTAGTTCCGGCCCTGTTCCCATCTCTATTTCTCCCATCCGATATTCAGTCATGAAGTCTAAGCATGCGTCGAGGGGCAGGTTGGGCGCGCCCTCTGCTTCGTCCGTCCAACATTCAGTTTCAACAAAAGCGGATCAGGGAACGGTTCTCCGCGTGTGTTAAAACTGTCACTAAACCAAAATTCGGCTTTAACTAACAAAAATCTGTAGGTATAATTAGAGTAAGGCTGTAACATCTTGCGCCCTTTTTAGGGTTCTGTAGTAAACAAGGAACCCTTATAGTTTCGCCATGTCCGTCTGTCTGTCTGTCTGTTTGTCCATCCGTCCGTCTGTCCCCGGCTTAGCTCAAAGACGCTAAGTCCTAGAAAGCTGTAATTTGGTGGGTGTACATATTAATCACGTCAAAAAAGTCGTAAAAAAAAACCATGAAAAACATATTTTTTTAGGGTACCTCCCTTGCACGTAAAACGGGGATGATGTTTATTTTTCTCGTCTAATATATGGTGTGGGGTATCGTTGGATAGGCCGTTCAAAAATATTATAGGTCTGTGAAAAACATTTTTCAATTCTGAGATCCGTTTGCGTAATATTAAGCTTTAAAGTGCTATTTTTTGTTAGAGTTAAGTGTCCCCCCCCCCTGCCAGCTAAATGGTTGGTTTTGGATATGTGAAAAAATTCATGGCAGTAGTTTATATAACGAAATTAAAAGGAAAACTATCACAGCTAAGTAGGGTTTACAAGTTAACGAGTAATCCTCGACCAACTTAAATTTGCAGTTGAAGAATTGACCGTAACGTATATAGATGTAATGGGAGAGCATGTTTTTCAACTACAATGTTAAGTTTGTTTTTGGGATAAATTCATCCTAACTACGGAACCCTTCATTGTGCGTGGTCCGACACGCACTTGGCCGGTTTTTTTTTTATCGGTCTCGTTATCTCTCCTTATCTCGGTCCGTATAAAATTTAAATTAGATCGGTTTTCGTTAGTTTCTTACTCAATGCGGTGACTTTTCTTGGGGTAATTTACGCATGCGCCGATCGTCAATTGCGGAGGGTGGAGGTCGGGCCTGGTCCTACGTTCGTTCGTCTAACGTTCAGAGTTTTAACGCAGGCGGAACAGAACGGTTCTCCGCCTTGGTTAAAATTCTCAATTAAACCTTTGATGCGCTCGGCCGCTTTTATTAAAAAAGAGCTGAACTAGAATTAAATCGGTTTTCGTTAATTTCGTACTCAGTGCGATCATTTTTCTTGGAGTTGATTAGAAATTATTTGCCGTAACTTAAAAAAATCTGTCGGTTTTATTCGTCTTCTCGTGTAATTATTTTACTTCAATAATAATTATCGGTCTGAACTCAAAAATAATAGCTCGGCTTTTTAGGAATAAGTTGTATTTCGTGGTCCGTTTTTTTTTTGTATTATTGTCTCGGGCCGTGTAAATCTAAATTAAATCGGGTTTCGTTTATTTCGTGCTGAATTTTATTTGAGTTCTTTTTGCATGTGCCTGGCGTAAAGTGGGGAAGACTAAGGTCGGGCCCCTGCCGTCGTAGTTCACTGCTTTTTGTTCAATATTCAGTTTTAACGGAACAGGGGGGTAGCCCGCGAAATTAAAACTTTCTTACGTTTTTTGCAACTTGCAGCGGTGCGTGCACGGCCTACTGTGACATGACTTGAGTCACACATTTTATCACAGTTTGAGCGACAAATCTGTTTTGCTATGCTAGTGCATTTCATGACATACCTAATTTATCATGTCTTCTCGGCCCGCAGGTCAGTATCAGGTTGTATGTCAATCTAAATATGATATGCGGCCGTATCAAATATTTATATAGAGAATTATAATCATAAAAATCATCTATACAACTCCCTAAATTCATATTACCCTATGAGTATTTCATAAAATCATGACATTTGAGGCCAAGTCCAACTTAAATATTTGTATTGCTAATAATAATTATGTAAAGCCATATTTGTTACGGTCGCAAATCATATTTTGATCAACATACAACCTGACACTGAACTGCAAATTGCAAATAAACGTAAGGAAATTTTAATTTCGCGGATGACTTTGATGCGCTCGGTCGCTTATATATAATAATTCTTATTAATTCAGAATATATATATATATAAATTTAGAATAATTTCAGATTTTTATCTCTGTAAACTTCGGAGACAAGGGGGTGGGGAACGGTATTTTCTTTTACATTTTTCATCAAAAGTGAATTGAGAATGTGCAAATAGCGTTCTTTCATATGATACCCCACATGCCCTAGTAGCCCCACTACAATTTTTTAAGACCCCTTTCAGTCCCTTTTGCAAAAAAGATATATTTTTTCTATTTCTTTCTTGCTTGCAAAATAGTTGGGCAAACGACATCTAAAACTTTTCTAAATTTCAAGTTGATAGCATTAGTAGTTCTTGAGATATCCAGGTGTGACAGACAGACAGACAGACAGACAAACAGACTTAGTCTCACCATAAGGGTTCCTTTTTACCATTTTGGTACGGAACCCTAAACAGGGTTGTAGATATAACTACCGGTTTTTTTTTAACTAGAATCGCGGTACGCATAAAAAATAATTAAATCAGTGTAATAATGTTAATTTAGAGAACGGTGTGGTGTTTCAACTACAAAAATAGGTCGGTATTACAAAAAAAAATGCTACTTTATAATTATTATCGTGTGCTGTTTCTTTCTCAGAATTAGAATCTCGATCCGTAGAAAGGCTTCTACATACCGGGGCGACTTGTCGCGCGACGCGACGCGACACAAAGGTACCGCTCGTCCTGCGACACGCGGGGCCTTTGTTCCGCGTCGCGTCGCGCGACAAGTCGCGCCGGTATGTAAAAGCCTTAAATCTAAATTCGTTAGCTTCGTGCTCAGTGCGGGATGTTCTCGGACTCGTTTTTACGCATAAACACATAATATATACGGCGTCCAAGCAATAATAATAAAACTCTCACTTCTAATGGTCGCTTTTAAATATCTGTTGGTTTTATAAGGAAATATAATATACAGTGTGTTTTTTTACTGGGACAGTAGAGTGAAATCCGAATCCCTAAGAGATACGGGGAAACAACCTAAGACAATCTATGATATTTTTTATTTCTTAGATTTAATACTGTATTTTACCAATTTTTAATACATTTTATTATTATTTCCTTTAATTCATGAACAAAATATTATCAATTATATTTATAAATATTAGAATATAAAAAATATTATTATATGTGAAAAAAATGGACATACTTACCTACTTAATTTTGCCAAAGTTTTTATGAAATCATGACCAAAGACCTAATGATTCCTAATTTCCCCTACTGCCCCAATTAAAAAAACACTCCGGTTTTATTTCATTTAAATCTCGATAGTTGTAAATGAATTAAATCGGTTATCGTTCATTACGAGATGCATTTTCTTGGGGACGTTCACGCATGCGGCGGGAGTCAAGTGGGAATTAGGGATTCAGCTCGTGCGTGCCGTAACTTGCTAGCGTCGGGGATGAATGTTTGTCTTTCTACGTAACTAGTTTTTGGCGAAAATGTTCCGAATCACCGCATGTTTTATTAGAAAAGAAAAGAAAAGATTAGTAAACAAGGAACCCTTATAGTTTCGCCATGTCCGTCTGTCTGTCTGTCTGTCTGTCTGTACATATTAATCATGCTGAAAAAATGGTAAAATAAAACTATGAAAAACATTTTTTTTTAGGGATTATTAAAAAAATATCATCCTCATTTCACGTGTAAGGTATCCCTTACACGTGAAATGGGGATGATATTTTTTTTTCTCGTCTATTCCATGGTGTGGGGTATCGTTGGATAGGCCGTTCAAAAATATTGTGGATTTGGCAAAACCATTTTTCAATTAAGGGATCCGTTTGCGTAATATTAAGCTTTAAAGTGCTATTTTTTGTTAGAGTCAAGTGTCCTCCCCCCCTGCCAGCTAAATGGTTGGTTTTGGATATGTAAAAAAATGCATGGCAATAGCATATATAACGAAATTAAAAGGAAAACTATCACAGCTAAGTAGGCTTCACAAGTTAACGAGTAATAGTCGACCAACTTAAATTTGCAGTTGGAGAATTGACCGCAACGTATATCGATGTATGGGAGAGCATGTTTTTCAACTACAATGTTAAGTTTGTTTTTGGAATAAATTCATCCCAACTACGGAACCCTTCATTGTGCGTGGTCCGACATGCACTTGGCCGGTTTTGTTTAAATGTGTATGACTGTAGACATTATTTTGCAAAAATGTAAGTAGGACAAAAATATTGGTTACGCGTTTAAATTCGGTACCTAAATAAAATAGACGTGACTATATTAAAAAAAAAAATATTCGCAATAAAAAAAAAACCAAGTTACATAACTATCGGTCGGTTAATTAACTCGGTCTCTATTCATTTGCGGAATGTCGCAGTGGCAGGCGAGGGAATTCGCGGGAGGTCTAGGCATGCGCAGTAGGGCTACCGGGACCGGCAGGGCGAGGGGAGAAAAGCCACACTGAAAAAAATGCGAGCTAACTAATACACATTTTCTCTTAGTTGGTATTAAAATGTTTGGAATCATTATTTATTAATTTACTATAAACAGGATAGCATATTTGACAAAACAAATTCATTTTATTTATATCGACAATGTGACATGTACAGAATAATCACCGGTCTTTGTTACATCATACATGCTTTGTTTGATTTTACTTCTTCACTTTTGTATATCAAATAATAATTTAAGTTGATGGTAACAAGCAACTTGTTAGCATTATATGAGTTAAATTAAATAACTACCCGTAATTAAACTAACTAATTACTTGGTAGACGGAGCTATGATAATTTAACAAAGTTCTCCTAGCTTCAGAAGTCAAAATCTTGTTAGGCTCGTATGGAGTCAAGTTGCGTGATTACATTAAACAAGATTTTTGATAAAAGCAAACACTTATTTTTTTCAGTGCATAAATAAGCTCGAAACTGCAGGTCAGAGCTCAGAACTGTGCACGATGCTGAATGGGGCCTCAAGAGCACCCTTGCACATCTTGTCCTGACGTACCTAAATTTGATGTTTCAAGGCATTAGTGCCAGTGTCGGGTACTTTTTCCGTGTGCAGGCAGTGTTTTTAACGTGTGTACGTATACATTTGACTTGGGACTTCGTAGACAGCACGCGCTGCCTTATACCGGAGTTATTCTCATTTTTACTAACACTACGTGACACCTAAATTAAAGCAGTATGTCTCTTGGATTTTCAAGGCTTGGCAACGCCAAAATTTTAAAATCGTTCAGCGCGCTCTTATTCATGCATTCATGTGTCTAGTATTAGTAAAAAACGGGCATTAAGGCGCTGACAAGAGGCAAATGATAAAAGTAGGCATGTCTTAAACAAAAAAATTGCCAAATCTATAAAGTTTGTGGTAGCGGGAAAAATATATTTTATTCTACTAACATATTTCTCAGAACTTGGTTGTTACCAAAACACGTTTAGACAAAAAATCTCGATACAAATGAACGGTAAACTAACCCTTTACTTTGAGTTTCAATCCAAAGTATCTGTATTAAATATCAACGTACGGTTGATATTTAATTAATATCAAGAACGTCTTAACTGTGTTCTTCTGACACAACCAAATATGAAGCAATTATTGATTTACTCAAAAACTCGCGACGCGACACAAAGGCACCGCTCGTCCCGCGACACGCGGGCCTTTGTGTCGCGTCGCGTATCTCGCCGGTTTGTAGAAGCCTTTATTTGTATGCAGAACTTGGTTGTTTTTTATTTTCGATTACTCAACTCTATTTTGAGAAAATAAATAATTGCTTCAAATTTTGTTGTGTTATCGCGCTTCTCTTTCTTTTGTATGCAGTCTGACAGTGACAGTGGTTTACCTGTTGTCAGCGTCTTAAACTCATCACGTCTACGCATGCGTCGGGCGACGATGAGGGCAGGTGGAGGTTCGTATTTTGAATATAATAGGCGCGGGCCGCGGGGGGTTCAGTCTAGGCTTGCGCCGTAGGACCACTGAGTGCTGCCCCTCCCCCTTGAGGGGAGAAAAGCAATATAAAAGCCAGCGACCGAGGGTTTCAGCTCACTGCAAGATGCTGCAAGGGGCTGATAGCTTCCCTTGCAGCATCTTGTGGAGCAAAAGCACTGAGCCTGGCATTAATTTGCTTTGAAACGTTTTCTTTACGTTTCGTTGCGTTACGGTTTTAGGTACGTTTATTTATGCACGGATAACATAGAATTTCAGGCAAAACAATATTTCTTACGGCTTTTTGATATACTTACCTAACATTTAATTTTAAACTGACTTGAATAAAGGTACCTACTAAACTACTTAGAAGGTTAGTACCAAAGGTTTTATTATTTATCTATATGTACCAAATACAAGTAATTATCTAGATTCAAGTAGGTACTTCTGAAAGGGGTAGAATACATAGTCGCGATCGGTACTCGTTAAATTCGTATAATAATAGCCTACCTATTATAGTATAATAGTTTTCTGCATTAGTTCGTAGTCATATAGAATACTGCTCCATCGTCTGGTACCCAGTACATGGTATCCACATCCAACGTATTGAAAGAGTTCAAATAAAATTTATAAAAAGACTCTCTTATAATGCAGGTATAAGGAATACAGTAAAAAAATATGAAGATAGACTGAATTACTTTAAAATGAAATCTTTGCACTGCGTCGAGATTTTGCAGGTCTAATTTTCTTATTCAAGATATTAAATCAAGACGTGGATTGCTCACAGCTTCTATCATTAATTAATATTAATACGCCCCGGTCGTCAGCTAGACTTCATAATTATAAGCCTTTTGCTCCTGGTGGCCGCAAAACCAAGTACGGGAGTAATGCCCCCTTTCCTATATTCTCAGAAGGTGTAACGACATTTTTCATGATTTTGACTTCGACGTATTTTCAGGCAGCATCGCTAAGTTTAAAAGAGCTGTGCTCAATAATATGTCATTTTTGCTCAATAATGTTTCTTTTCTTTTATTTTGTGTGTTTTTTATTATGTTTTTAGTTTGTTATTTATTTCAATTTAATTTAATACAATCTTATTTTATTTTATTTAATTCAAGTTAATTTTAAGTATAAAAGATTATAGATATTAGTTCGATTTACATTGTTATCCATCTTTATATTAATTATTATTGTATACTACTGAGATCTTAATTAAATGCTGTGCTTACCTATAATTTAGATGCATGCAATGCTACTGTACTTTTAAATGATGTGTACTTTGTATGTCTTTGTGTGTATTTAGTTGGTTTGCCTTAATAAATAAACAAATAATATCTTTTAAATTTAACTTATTTTTTTGTAGTGAAAATATTATAGAGAGAGAACTAATTGTAGAGTCCAATAAGGCATTATTTACAATAGTAAATAATGCCTGTAGGACACTACAATTTCACAAAGATTCTTGTGAATTTTTTTCGACGACTTTTGTCGCCGACAGTCGGCGGCTTCGGTGTGTGAGTGTGAGTAACTATAGGTAGATTTTGGGGTTAAATTAAATCTGTTGGAGAATCTTCACAGACTTGAGAGTATCTACTAAGAATGAAACAAAAAAATATATTTTTAATTTTACAAGTAACTACACGAGCGGCTGTTGACCCCGGTATCAACATTATAGTATGTTCATCATTTCAGCCGATACACGTCCACTGCTGGAGGGAAGGGGGGGGGGGGTTTGCCATAATCGCCACGCTTGGCTGGGTTGGCGATCGCAGTATGGTGTTAAAATGCGTAGAGAACGCTGCTGCCCATTCTCTAGTAAGTCCCTTAGTCGCCTTTTACGACACACACGGGAAGAAATGGGGTGACGCTATTATTTACGTCCGGCACCACACAATTCTAAGTTTAGATTTAATCTTTATTTTTAGTTCAGATATTGGTACCTACTCATCACGACTGCTTCTTTAATCTGACCCTGTACCCTACAGTTAGGCTACCTTGTGGGCATTATTTACAATTAGGTACCTACTTACCTAAATAACGTTCTTAATAAAATAACATGCACAAATTGTTGTTTAGGCAAAGAAATATGCTACCTAATTACATAAAATGTTATAATAAATATTAATAGATATAATTATTCATTAATAGGTCATCAAAATAGTACCAGATTAAAGGACAATTTATTATAAAAAAAACAATATGGAAAAACGAAGTACGTATGAGAATTATTTACTTAGAATACAGGCGCGAGTCACCTGGAAGCCTTAAGGTTAAATAAACAATATGATAAATAATAAAAATTGTAGGTACACACGGCTACACATCAAGCTATACATTTCCAGTATAAGCTGATCTCGCATTATATAAGATTTACGTTCAGTGAGAGATCAGCTGATACTGGAAATGTATAGCTTGATGTGTAGCCGTGTGTACCTTACGACTTGTTTATTTATGTATACAGAGTGATTTTTGAAGTGAAATCTTCTTTAGGTGCGTTGACTCCTTTTGGGTGAACAAAAATCATGGAACTCGCGTCATCGTCACCGAACACTTTCCATATATGTATACTGTCTTCACTTCTATCGGCAGCCCCCAAAGACTGCCCCGTTTTTTTTTAACTAGGACAGTATCGGGACATCCCAAAATCCATAGGAGTTATGGGGAATTTTCTTAGAAACCATTCGATATTTTTCATGAAAACAACTTTGCTTTAGTGCGAGTTTTCCATAAAAAAATGTAAAGTTTGCGATTTTTTCTAATTCTGTTCCATTCAGTTATTTGTAATGATCATATCATTGACAAATGTCACTTGACCAAAATATGTTTCATGAAAAAGAGCTAATGGTTTAAAGTTTCCCTATCTCTTAATGATTCAGATTTCCCCATACTGCCCCAGTTTAAAAATACACTCTGTATATAACAATAAGACTAGGTACCTATTTATATTACGACTGCACTAAAGGTACTAAACGTTTTGCGTCTTACTCACAGACTTTAATTAAAGTTAATGCATAATAATTATCTTAAGGTTATTTCAGATGTATGCTGTTTAGTCATGTTATGCTAATGTGAATGATATTTTTCAAGGAACTAAATAAGTAAGTATATCAAACACACACACACACAAAACAAACACATTTCATCTTTCTCCCCGGGAACGCATTTGCAAATAGGTACCTCACAGATTCCTTGTTTGCCATCAACATAAGACAAACAACTTGGTGACTGCCTAGATGGTGTCGTACTCACAAGCGCTAGGTACTAAGATCCTGGGTTCGATTCTTAGGTCGGGCAGAGTTATGGAGTTTTTTCATTAGGAATTTCTCAATAGCAGTTTGGAGTCTGGATTTGTGCTCGGTTTATTGCAATAGGCTCACCCCATAAACATAACTGTAGAAATATGGTGTACTATGCAGGGTGGAATTTTCGAAGCGTATCTGGAGGAAAAGTACTCTCAATACTGAAGACAGCAAATTTTACTCAGAGGAACACTCCTTTATTTTTAAAAAGAAGCAAAACTGCATTTAAAGATTTTTGGAAATACGCTTGCCACACCCAGGAACCATACCGACTAAAATCCGAAAAAAAAATCCTATACTTTTACGGTACCAATCGATAGTGTCAATCATAAGGATCACATGTCCCTAGCAAACATGGTAATTTTAACAAAGTATAATGTAATTAATATTAATATCACAAATTTAAAATTTTTTACTTCCCAACTTCCCAAAACTTTTTACGACCAATCTGTCTGAAGTCTGGAGTAAAGTTGGTGCGTCACACGCCACAGACGGCAATAATCTCCGATTTTTCATGCCATTAGATGTTAATCGATAAGTCGAAACCGACTTTTAATGATTTTATACTGAAGATCACGTCTAAACGAGTAGTGTTAATGATTTGAAAAAAATATATGTTAAATTAGAGCGTTTTCTCAATAATTTATTATGTGAATACTTTAGATTATTTTTATATTACATAGTGAAATTAATTTGTAAAGTTATGTCTAACGCGGATAAAAAACTGAGAATGGCGCAAAATCTACCAAGCGTATTTTTCTGAAACCTTTACCAATTTAAAGATAGTTTAATTATTGATCTTTTAGTATACGTGTTTTATTAAAATACCTTTTGTTTTGTGTATAATAAATTAATAATGAGTCAAATTGGGGACTGCGCTTCTTGATGGGCGAGTTCTATTACTGGCTGAACGTACGACGCGTTGCGTGAGCTCAGTACAGAACACGCAAGCTAACTACTCAAAGTCACTGGCATATATCTTCGTCTTAATTGTAATAGGTCGGCGGCGGTCCGGATCCGGAACGCGGTCCGCCATTTGGTGATTCCTGGTCTACACGGAAACGTAATTTTGTCTAAAGTCATATACAACATTAGTTTTCGTTTATACTAAACCCGAAAAAGGGTCATAGTACTCATCATTTTGAACAATTTTTCTATGGGACCAACCTTGAAATCGTGAAATGAAAATCAGCTGTTCCATACATTTTGTCAATTTAAGTGAACACATGAGTACAATGACCCCTTTTCGGGTTTAGTATAAACAAAAACTAATGTTGTATAACTGAATCAATGTAAAATAACTTAATTATGAGATAGATACATGGTGCTCACATATTTAAAAACATCGTAAAAGTATGTTTCCCTAAAAAATAAATAAAAATAAGTGAGTGTGTGAGTTTAGTTAATCACAGAATGTCAAATCAATGTCATAAAAATTTATACAATTAAAATAGCAACCAGTTTGATTTTGTCTAGACTCTAGATTGTCCTATGGAGCAGGACCAGCATGTTTCCAAGCATTCCTATCTTGGATATAATCCTCTAAAAACGAGTAAAAAAATCACGTTTGTTGTATGGAAGCCCCCTTAAATATTTATTTTATTCTGTTTTTTACTATTTTGTTTAAGTACATTAATTATATGATCATAAGTGAAGACGACGCGAAGAAAAAAACACATAATATATATACCCAGCATCAGTATATATGTAATTTTCTTTTATTGAATTGCGCAAATTAAGTACTGCATAGCTATATGATGCGAGATGTGGACATTAGCATCATGCTTATCTGGGGGCCTAAAATGGACGCTTTGGCAGAATCATAATAAGATCTGCGTACAATTCATACATCCCGCAATTCATATGTTTGACACCTGCTATCTGACATTAGACTTCAATATAGCAATTCATAATTTGTGGACCATTTTACGAAACTCCATACAAAACTGTCAAACAGATGAATTGCGGGATATGAATTGTACGCAGATGATAACATGAATCTGCCAAACCGTCCATTTTAGGCCCCCTGAACTCGCGTTATATACTTTCAACCCACAGTATTAGCTAATAAAGCTTTATTCTCTGACTTCAAACTTGATTCATACTATGACGACTTCTAAGAATTAACACCTCATGCTTCCAATCAAAATTGCACTCTGACTCATAAGTGTTTAACAAAAATATTCCAATAGCCGAGAGCCCGACGCGAGACGGGTTTAAGTATACTACGAGTATGCAAAACCATGAGAAGTGTCTAGATCTAGTAAACAGGTCCAAAATGCTAATGTCGTATTGTGGGCCTACCACGAACGCGCGGATAATCGCAACATAAATTCGGATGATTATAAATTGTTTTAAAACATAATGTTTACTTAGTTTTAAGACTATTTTTCATCTTCTTTCTTTGTCGTGCCGACGGTACCTATATCTGTATTACTGATATACTGTTTGGATATGGTTAGTGGTACTTCGGAGGCCACATTTATTGCAGCGTCAGAGACGTTGATCAGATCGTCAAGGGTGCAGGTGAACGGATATTTGGGACACTCTAGCACAAGGTTTTCAACCCGCGGCCCTCAGGCCGTGTGCAGCCCGCGGTGGCTTCCTTGGCGGCCCGGCAATAGCTTGGCAAAATTAAATTTATTTATTACTATTCATGTCTATAAATTAAAACAAAACAGACAATTACACTAACGCACGAAAACAGTTTGAGAATTGCAACAACCCTCTATTGGGGCAGAATTGATAAATTAGTGTCAAACATTTATTCTCATTGATTGAATTTTATTACTTAGAATCATTTCCTGTTTCTAGCAGTTTGTAAAATTAACTGCAGTTTAAAACGGAATATAAACAATTTCCCATGTGTTGCGGCCCGCTGAACCAAAGTCAACGTATTCTCGGCCCTTGACTTCAAAAAGGTTGAAGACCCCTGCTCTATGGTAGGGCTTCGTATGTTCAGGAGCTCCGCACTCGCACTGTATACCCACATGATCAGCCTATAATGTTCCCAGTGCTGGGACAGGCCTCCTCTCTGTGAGAGGGACTGGGCTGTAAACCACCACGCGGGCCCAGTGCGGGTTGGTAGGTGTCACATGTCTTCGAATTTTTGGTTCTAAGAGATGTTTTCCTTGGCCGTTTTGACAACAGTGGTGATAAAATAATTTACACAAAGTAAAGCGCCTGTCTCAAATCAAAATCAAAAATATTTTTATTTCTCATAAGCCTACATGGGCACTTATGAAACGTCAGAAGCTAGGTGCACGGTTCCAATTGGTCGTTTCCTATGGAGAACAGCACAGCACAGGTTCGAACCTACGACCTAAAACTCGTCACGGGCACGGCTGTTACCACTGGGCCACCGCTGCTCATCGATGGATGCCCCATTACGCCAAATTATGTTTAGATACGCAATGGATTAAGTGCTTTATTTAGATTATGACTGATATTCATTGTGTTTTGTTCCAAAAATTAAGACCTAATTTTGTAGGCCTTTGGTGTGGGATGCAACCTGTGTCGACACCCTCGCGCCATCCCATCTTCCTAGCAAGGCGGGCTGTGCCAGGGGGAGCTGCAAGAGCAGAAAACCTCAAACGGCGCAAATATAACAACCTTATTGGGAGTTATATGTTTGAGCCGTTTGGGGTTGAAACTCTATGGCCTTGGGGTCCGAGTGCTCATCGAGTATTTCAGGACATCGCCAAGCGGTTGGTCGACTGTTCACGCGATCAGAGGGCTGGCCTATTTTTAGCCCAAAGAATCAGCATTGCCATCCAACGTGGTTATGCTGCCAGCCTTTTGGGCACATTTCTCAATGACAGCGATGCGGACGAATTTTTTGATGCCCAATGAGCTCATCCTCTCCCCCTTTTTCTTTTTTGATTTATTTTAAACTTGTACATATTATTATTTTAGTGTTACCATGTATATTTTAATTACGGTTTCAATTATAATTTTTTGACGTATTAACAAAATATCTATTCATCATGTCCTTAACCATAACATAGTTAAGGGCACAGCATCATGCTGAGTGCAAGCCTTTTTGTCACAGTCATGACGTGCAGTTGCCGACTATTTGTTATTTTTGTGCTCGTGATTATAATGTAGATAGGTTTTTTTTTTTAATGTTACTTGCTCGAGTTTGTGTTTTCCTAGGCATGTGTTTCTGTGACGAATAAAATTATTTTTCTTTCTTTCTAGTTCAATACAGAATTATGAATACTTCCAGCCCTAATAAATGCCAATCCTCTCTCGTGTCGGCTTTTTGGCGCGAAATGGGGATTTGCCACTATACGAACTGAATCAGTCGGTCTGAACCAGATCGGATGGCGAATCCGGCATAATTGACATCGGCCTCATCGGCCTCATTAAGAGCCAACTAGTCGCGGGCTCGAACTCACTGGCGGGCGCGGCCAAAAAGCACGCTGTCTCACCTAGCATCGTGTCCGACAGAGATAGCACCAGTGATGAGCAGTTAGAAGCTAGTCTACACGCATGACGTCTAGTCGCACACACACAAACACAGTGCACGATGATTCATACGAAACCGCGCGCGTAAAAAAATACGAAAACTCCTTTGGAAGGTGGGGTTTTATGAAAAAACTACTGCATAAATCAATTACAAATAAAGTAAGCTTTGTCGGAACGAGCTTTGTTTTCGAGATTTTATACTTATTTTATTACTTATTTATGCCCAAAATTGTGTTAAAATTAGCAGGAAAAACGAATCTTTGTTGGCTCCTAACTTTTTAATGCCTTTTTTTTTACTATTCTGCTTCCGAACAGACAAAATTTATAATAAGACAAAACGATATCATGTTTTACTTTAGATGTACAATGTGTAACAGTGGAGTAAAACCCCCCGGAAATTTGTATGGAAAAAGTGATTAGTTGCTCCTTAAGGCCGCTCGGCGAAAGAGAGGATAAGACCAAAATGTTTTTGGATAGTAAAGTTGTATTTTTGATGTAAAATATGTAATTGAATGTAATTTATTGAAATACACATTTTTTATTTTTTTTATTCTGTATTTTACATAGCGGTCTGCCTGCCTATCTAAACTCCACAACCCTATCTATCTGTAGACTGGAAGCCAACCCCAAGTTAGTTGGGAAAATGCTGGTGATGTGTACTTTTGATAAAACGGAATATAGGCAGTCTGGGGTCTGCCGACAGAACTGAAAACTTATTGTATTGTATATGTATATATTTATTAGATAAGTGTATGCTTTGTGAATGTATGTATTTATTGTATATGTTAATGGTACACCCTTTAATCCATCCAAAGGTTGTCTGTAAAAGATCGCTTTTAGCGATAAGACCGCCCATTGTGTCACCCTATGTAAAATTTAAACATTTATATCTGTAACTTTTATGGTGTACATAATAAAGAGTATTCTATTCTATTCTATTCTTATAACTATGCATAGCTACATTTATACGGTTAAAGTGTTAACATTAGCACGTCGGTGTCGCCAACCCATACAATTTTCCTTATGACGTTTTCACTGCCAGAAATGAAAAATTAAATGTTTTTAATGTTTTTTTTTTTTGTAACGTTGTTCTCACATTCTTATACTAGAAGCGACAAGAATAATGTACCAAGGAGTTTGTAATAACTTGATTTAAAAGAATGTCCTTGCAGTTTCTTGCCTGTTCTTCTCCGAAGAGATCTACGTTTGGAATGGGCAAATAGCTTCAACTTTCTGAGTAGCTGACCGATTCTTTGACATTTCAAAAGTGCCTTGAAATAAATGCTTGAATTTGATTTTGAGTTTAACAAAAATCGCTCAACGTGGGTAAAGAAATGTTGACTTCAAAAATCCCTTCTTATTTATTAAATTACTAGCTGACCCGTGCCCACTCCGTTGGGCGGTAAACATTTTTACTCTATGACACTCACAAATAACGTGGCTTTCTATGGGTAAAAGAATACCTACCCTACCTGCCTACCCTACCTACCCTACCTACCTACTCTACCTACCTACCATACCTACCTAAATAGTCCGAACTAAGCCTAAACCTTTTTTTTGATAGGTGAGCCCGTTCTTGAGTTATAAAATTACAACGAAAAGTGGCATTGATTTTTATAGATATAGATTTTAACGTTGACATCGCACGTTCATGCTGGGGCCTCTGAATACATTAGTCACGGAATCGTCTAGCTAATATTCCAAAACCACAAGCATTAGAAACTGCGTCTTTGACCGTTTTGAAAGCAACACTATTTCGCAATTATTGAATAATTAATTAGACAAATAAACAAAAAATATTTGTTAATTAATCCATGCCAGTAGCGTTGTTTGTATTAGCAATGTTATTAATTAAAAGACACGACTCGACGTCGAATAAACGCCAAAACAAATGTGGGATATTTTTACTTCTTAAGAGCGGCCAACCCGTCATAATTTTCATACAAACGCTCGTACGTGATTATTATATACACCTCTGCCTTACCCTTCCGGGAAAGCAGGCGTGATGATAATACAATAAGGTGCTTCATCAAAATAGAAAAGCATGAATGAACCGTGTAATATCGGTATTGCAGAATAGTTGTGTATTCAGTGATATTCAATGATGTTCCAACTCCGTTGGATAAGGTAGTTAAATAAAAGTAAACAAAAAAACCACGTGACGAGAAAGCTGTCGAGTACCCGACTAAACGTAATACCTGTCACTTCATTTGTCATGCTACGTCACAGTTTTACTCTTCAATTTAGCAAGGTTTATTTCGTTAAAGTTTGAGTTTAGTGAACCTGTCTTTACAAAATATTATAGTATTGTTATAAATCTAACAAAAAAAATGTGCTCAAGCGGTTACGTCTAAGGCCTAGCGCGCACTGCCGTGCGTTATTTTTTACCGCATATCTGTGAAGTATGGAATCTCATAGAAGTGCACGGATTGCGGTGAAATAAACGCATGCTCTACGGTAGCAAAAACCCACCGCGCGCGGTAGTTTCGGGTTGCGCCCGATTGGCAACGCTCCCGTTTGGCAACGCCACATATACTTACCTATAGCGGTGTATCGCGTGCACCAGGTACAGTCAATACGTTAAGTCTAATTTTTAAGAAATGTAAATATTTGTCTGAATGTTTTTTTTTGTGTATTTTTTATGTCGGTAATATAATATGACTAGTAATTATTTAAACTATGCAAAGCAAAATCAATAAAACATTTTTGTTTAATCATTAGAAATGTGTCTATCTAATTGTCACTATAAAAAAACAAACAATGAAGTTAATAAAATATAACGTTAAAAATATAATATTAGAACTGAACATAGCAAAATCAAGAAATGCAATACAATAATTTGGTACACTAAATAATAATTCTAAGCGTGGGTTTTTTTGTGTACATAATTCAACTGCACAACACGAAAAATCAACAGAGTAATAGGTAAATAAAGTAGAAATTATTTCAACTAAACAGCAAAATCAACTAATATAATACAATTTGGTACACTAAATATACCTAATATAAAAATCACTAATGATAAGCCCTACTCTGAACCTTTTTGTACCTACTCTTCTTTCGTGAAATGTTTACCTGTGATTCAGGTAAACATTTCACTTTACATTCATTTCACATTCATCTAAATATTGTCATTTAGATTAGGTTACTTGTATTCTATGAAATAAATTCGGCACACTAGAACTTTTTACTCTGACTGTACTTTTACGTGTGCCTAGGTACGTAATATCTACAAACATAACCAATGTATAATGTAGCATTGCCAAACGGGAGCGTTGCCAAGCGGGCGTGAACCGAATAAACGCACCGCAAGGCAGTGCGCGCTGCACCTAAGTTGTACGAGGAGTAAAGTACTATTATGATAAAGTTTAACATACAGTAATAAAACTATCGTAAAAATCAAAAATAAATTTAATTTGGTTATAAGTTACAACGTATTTTTAAACAAGAGAGTATCATCTATAAAACCCTTTTTATCTAACCAATGGAGTATTTTTGGATAGTATTTTTGTGATAATGTTAATAACTAAATGAATCCTAACTGAAATCCTTACTAATATTATAAATACGAAAGTGAGTTTGCTTTGTTACGCTTTCACGCTAAAACGGCTGTACGGATTGGGATGAAATTTGGCGCATGGATAGACCATGACCCGGGTTAGAACATAAGATACTTTTTTACCCTGATATTCTTACGGTATCGAAACTTATACGGGTGAAACCGCGGGGCGCAGCTAGTCATTTAATATCTGAGACCAACTGTGGGCTGTGGGTGGACAGTTGACATGTGCTAATGCTAAGTAGTAATTTAAAAATCCTCTCGATTGTTATTGTAGTCTAGCTTTACGTTTGGTCTCAGCCTTTAGTGTACTAACGTAATTTTAGTTATAGTTTCGCTGATGGGTTATTATTGGTAGGAAAATGAAGCACAATAGAAGATCAGCGCAGAGCAGCAGACATACAGATTCGATAGTTTTAGACATTATACAGGCATAATGAATTGACAGATGTGACACTGACAGGTGTCACTGACGTTTAGTTTATTACTACAACAGGCCATGTCCATCTGTCGGTCTGTCCACGGCTTAGCTCAGAGACTCTTAGTACTAGAAAGCTGTAATTTGGCGTTGGTTTACCATATTAATCACGCCGACAAAGTGATAAAATAATTGAGATTTTATTTTGATTAACGAAATTAAAAAGAAAACTAGGTATCCCAGAGATGAGAGAACATGTTTTTCAGCTACAATGTTAACTTTATTTTGAGATAATTCATCCCAACTACGAAACCCTCCAATGTGCGTGGTCAGATATGCAATTGGCCAGTTCTTTGTTAACAAAACACACTTCTAACGTATCTTATAAATATACACTTAACTACATCGTATATTATAAGTAGTAACATCCTACTATTGTCAAAGTGGTAGATACTGGATATTTCGATAGGTAAGTATCCACTATTATACTAAAGTGCAATCTAAAATCGAATTCATTTACACAACTTCTGTACACGAAACTATTCTCTTAAGGCAACGATAACTGAATTTTAATGATTTTATACTGAAGATCATGAGTAGTGTTAATAAAAAAATATATGTTAAATTAGAGCATTTTCTCAATAACTTGTTATGTGAATATTTTAGATTATGTTTATATTACATAGCGAAATTAATTTGTAAAGTTATGTCTAACGCGGATAAAAAACTGAGAATGGCGAAAAATCTACCAAGCGTATTTTTCTGAAACCTCACAAATTTAAAGATAATTTAATTATTGATCTTTTAGTATACGCGTTTTATTAAAATACCTTTTATTTTGTGTTTAATAAATTAATAATGCGTCAAATTGGGGACAGAGCTCCTTGATGGGCGAGTCCTATTACTGGCTGAACGTACGACGCGTTGCGTGAGCTCAGTACAGAACACGCAAGCTAACCACTCAAGGTCACTGGCATATATCGGCGTCTTAATAAAAATATAATGAAATATACATTGAAGAAAGAATATAATACCTACCATGCAATGTACAACATTGTTAAATGGCAACGCTATAATGGATTTGCGCAAAATAATTATCGACTGTGCTGTGTTATAAATGATTAACATTTTGTTAAGAAGTGTGTCAAAAGCCTGGTTGGCGAAACGGCAACCTCTGTGGTGGCCAATCGGTGACCTTTCTCGGTACCTCAACGATAGTTAGCGTGCTATTCGGGGCTAACATGTAATATTACGATATATTGAACTTATTAGCAATGTTATATTAATAAAAAGACACGACTCGACGTAATAAACACCAATACAAATGTGGGATATTTTTACTTCTTAAGAGCGGCCAACCCGTCATAATTTTCATACAAACGCTCGTACGTGATTATGGCGTTGTAACTCATCTGTCTTTGAAATTTTTGAACGAATATGTATTTTGTGCACTATATCACGGTTTCTATGCAAGCAAAAAATAAAAAAATGGAGAAATGAATTCAGCATAAGCATACAAAATCAGCTTTTATGCACAAATTTTACCTGAACTTTGGCTGTTCATAATGTACTCATAAATTGTAAAAGTACAGAAAACATCTTGATAGAAACCTCGCACATGTAATAGAGATTCTAAATGATAACGTTTATTAAAACCCACCCGTGGTCCTTCAAATAAACCAGGCCCACGATATCCCTTTCGAACAAACTCGCAACCCTGGCAGGCATTGGCCCTATCGGACCCCGTCAGTTGGTGCTGACATCTCTTTGAAGCGCGCGTATAACACAACGCGCAGTCGACCCGGGCCTGGTCCTTATCGGACGGCGACCTATCCATCCGATATCCATCGCTCGCCGTCCGCAAGCCCGCGCCTACGGTGGCCGGGAATCGGCCTGCGACTCCCGACGACCGGGGCGTTTCCCGCGGCGACTATGAGCGTGAGGGCGCGAATTTTGCCTCTCCCTCACGGGTTTCGCCTCCTCCATCGCGAGCATTACTGATTCGCAGAAGGAGAAGTGATCTAAGTGGCTAATGCCCATTTCCCGTTTTCACGAAAATCCAGCAGTGCGTGTTCAAGGCATTAATTTAAAATGATAACAACCAAAAACATATTTTCTTCGTTCCTAACATAAAACTAGTTCTATGAAATTAATTCTTTACAAAGTATTTCAAACGCTACTTTTAAATAATATTTATGCAATAATATTCCACTACCTATTCAAGGAGGAGCTCGTGGCTAACTAATAACAGCCGCATGCGTCGATCCATCAGGTTAAGCTACGCTTGCCGGGGTTGGTCCATGGATGGGTGACCATCTTTACATACCGAGACTCCTCCGTGCCTCGGAAAGCACGTTAATCCGTTGGTCCCGGCTGTCATTCGTGGATCTTTGACAGTTGCTACGGCTAGGCTGAAACCCAAGTCTAGCAACCAGTCTTGACCAAGGGGTATCGTGGGTTGTCAATAAAATACTGGATTTAGATGTATCCGATTAGACTAGAGAAGCCGACCCTAACTTAGTTTAGAAAAGGCCAAGTAGATTGATACCACTACCTATTCAAGAACTTATAACAACAAAATAACAATAATGATAATGTGTTAATTCTACACTATGTTTTAATATTCATAGACAAGCCCATTGTCAAAACAAAGCGACGCGCAGCTAAGTAAACGTTTAAAAAACATAGACGGGCGTCATACAATGTCAAGAAAATTATGCAATATCGTTCCAAGTGCAAAACTAAAGTATCCACAGCTACACGCGAAATTTAAATTTTCTTACATTTTTTGGAATTTGCAGGTCAATGTCAGGTTATATTTTGATCAAAATATGATTTGCAACTATAACAGATATGTAGGTATTTTACAGAATTATTATCATTAAAATCATTAATACAAAGTTAGGTATTTTTTTTTTATTAAGACGCTGACAACAGGTAAACCGCTGTCACTGTCAGACTGCATACAAAAGAAAGAGAAGCGCGATGACACATTGCTTGTAAAATATGAAGCAATTATTTATTTACTCAAAAATGAGTTGAGTAATCGAAAATAAAAAACAGCCAAGTTCTGCATACAAATAAAACGTTCTTGTTATTAATTAAATACTAACCGAACGTTGATATTTAATACAGATATTTTGGATTGAAACTCAAAGAAAAGGGTCAGCTTACCGTTAATTTGTATCGAGATTTTTTTTCTAAACGTGTTTTGGTTATTGGTAACAACCAAGTTCTGAGAAATATGTTCAAGAATAACATATATTTTTCCGCTGCCACAAACTTTTCAGCGCCTTAAGTTAGATTTGTTTTGAGTTTGTTCCATTGAATTACTTTTTCGTGAAATTGGGGAACAAATCTAACGTATAGAGATGTATTTACGATTCTTAAGTCGGGTCCGCGGCGCCATATTTTCGTGTAATAAAACATGGCGCAGCGGACCCGACTAAATGATTATAATAAATTCTGTAAATACATATCCGTTATTGTCGCAAATCATATTGCATTTCGCAGGTTCACCTTAGAACCAAAACCAAATAATATTTGACAGGTATTCGCGACGTTGCCAACTTGCTAGTAGCCCCCCCGTTAAACGTTTATTTGTGCAATTTTTAAAGCGAAAATGACTTACATGAGTATGGTCTGAAGTAAACTACACGCTGGAGTGACTGCCGTGCAGTGTGCTCGCTTTGTTAGCTATATTAGCATATGTAAACATCAGACTAAGTTGTTCTGTATTGCGCGGCGGACACGGACGCGTGGGGCGAGGAACATGCTCAAGATCGAGATAATTATGTGCCAAGCGTATAGACAACAAGCGCCCCTAATTGCGTAACACGGTTCGAATCACAATCTGAATGATTTTGAAGTATATTGCTAATCTATTGCGTACTTCATTTATTATGTTCGAAAAATGTATGTGCTCAACAACGTAAATAATGCAATGAATGTTGTTGAACTGTCAAATTGAAACTTATTGCTATCAATAGCAACGGGTTTATATTTGACAGTTCAACACACTAACTTTCGTAGCACACTATCGTAGTGTGTTACGAAATTAGCCCGCAGGTGTGCAACATGGAAAAGGGCTATATCTAGCTGAGGATAAAACAGCGATATAGGCTGAGTTGGCTTAAATCTATAAAAATGTTAGAGTCTAGCTAGAAGAATAATTTCAGGCTATATTAGATCGTCGGGAGTCGCAGGCCGATTTCCGGCCCACGGTAGGCGCGGACTTGCGGACGGTGAGCGATGGGTAACTCGCCGTCCGGTAAGGACCAGGCCCGAGTCGACGGCGCATTGTGTTCCACGCACGCCTCAAAGACATATCAGCAATAACTGACGGAGTCCGGTAGCGCCAATGCCTGCCGGGGTTGCGAGGTTGTCCGAAAGGGATATAGTGGCCCTGGCACACAGGCTTTTGAAGGAACACAGGTGGGTTTTAGTCAGTAAAAGTCTGACACGCACTGCTGCTCCGCCCAGAGCGGGGAAGTTATTGTATTTGAAGATAAGAGATTATCTCCAAACACTGAGGATCTTCTGGTGGGGAATTTGCAATGATAATGATCTATATAATTCTCAATCTAACCATAAACGGATGTGTACATCCCGTTCTTTCTCACTAAACACACCATACACCTACTCAGTGTACACACACATATCTTACACTCACTCACTACACACACATCCTACACTCACTCACTACACACACTCAAACATTACATTTATTCATCTCACCACACAGTTAAACGTTTTTCATTTTGTGTTTTCTTTTCATAAATTATATCCTGTTTTCTTTAACACCGCATACTGTTGAAACGTCCTCTGTTTTACTATAAATGTGGGTTTTTTTGTTACGGAGAATCACTGACCACTAAGACACAGGTACATACACTTAGTTTAGGAGTCAGAGTATTAAAATTTTTGTGACCTAGTTATAAACCTTTTAAGCTCATAGTCTTTGGACTTTGTATTGTGATGACTTTATTTTGGTGAAATAAAGAATTTATTTATTATATAGTTATTTGATAATTTCCCACCCAAAACAAAAAGTCTACATATAAGTTGTTGCGAACTCCTTGGTCTCCTTGGTAAACTTTTACTCAATACTCAATACTTTATTGCTTTTTTTTTAATTTTTTTTTTTTAATGTTATTCTTTTCTTTTTCTCTGCTTTGTATCTGTCAAAGGTTAAGGTTTGCGTTTCCAATATTTTGCTATATTTTTCATATTTTCCCAACCACAAATACATAATTATACAGTCCATTCCCATCGTCTTCATTTTGAAATACATCATTAGTATTAGAATAATATTTCGGGCTAAGATTCCAGCCAGTAGTATTTTCTTGTTTTATGCTTTTCGTTTGTTGTGTTTTCAGTGTTTTAATTTTTTATTTTTATTCTTTGGTTGATCCACGAATGTTCAAACTTATACTTAAACCGTATGTTAACGTATTTTTCTCAAATTGAAGCAGTGTTAAGTGCTTTCATATAGCTTTGCCGGAGGTCAATCTTCAATGATAAGTATGTACTAAACCTCGACCTCTGATGAATCAAAATATGACGTCATTACGTAGGATTCCTATAACTGAACTAAAATAGGTATCTTCGCAAACCGCTGTCCAACCATAGAGTCGGTGTGTCACGCAGTTTGATCTTGAAAACAGTCATCGATACAACCCACGCGGTTCGTTTCCATCGCTAAGATATTTCTGTCATAGGCAAAAAATTATAATGTATTATTACAATGTCTTTAATAGTTTTATTGACCTGCCAGTCTAAGGAATGTTCATAACTTTAGGAACCATCTGTTATTGTTTTTTTTTTGTTTTTTAAAATGTAGTCAGCAGAATATTTTGTGAAGATTATGGTTTTACGGGATCACTATCTTTTAGTTTATTAATTTATGTAATTACATTTTTATTTTTATTGAAGTCTTTTTATAAATTCTCACAAAATAATGACATATTAGCACGTCATCTTACTATAATCAATAAAATTTATTCATAATTGCATTAATTAACTAAACTAGTGGTCGCCCACTGGTCGAAATTTGATCCCCTCTCCTTACAATCTATATTAGTACTTACTAATTCCATGCTCGAGCGGTCACTTCTGTCACCTATCTATCTTCAAATCATGAGGGCGGTGAGGCCTTATACTAAGTGTGTGTGTGAAAAGTTTTTGTTATTAATTTAATTATTTATTTCTAATGCATATTATATAAAAATATTACTTTCTGCACTCCTTCTCCTTATCTTTAACTGTACCAAATTTCATAGTCCTCCGTCCGCGTATTTTTCATAAAAATCAGGGTACAAAGTTTTCGCTTCACGTAGGTAATTTAATATAATGATAATATTGCCTAAATAATTGGTTTAGCACGTTGATTTCTGACATTTGCAGAATTATGCATGCTAATTGTCTAGATGCTATAATGATTGCTCCACGGTATATCATAATATACATAATATTAGTGAAGTTCTAGCATCTACCTTGAATTATTTAATTAATATCTTTATTTTTTATACGAGACTAATGTGAATTGAATCTAAAGATCAACTCATTAAGTCTGTTCCTCACATTAAGATTTTACACAGATTTTTTAGTAATAATTACCTATATAATTTCCAATATATTACGCCTTTTAAAGCTTTGTGCATAGAAAGAAATATATTTTTTTACATGAAAAAATACATTCCAGAGTCCATTTAATCGGATGTATTTAACGCTATATACATATAGTATAGTTAAATACATATTATGTCTGTTACTTTCCCTCTGCAGGACAACAACCTCTTCCCATTAGTATGGTTTTCATAGTTGAAAGAACGAATATTAATGCATTAACTATGGCTCACTACTAATACATTAATAACTACAATATTGAGTTATCATCACTCACCATATTAGTAAGAAAAGTACTTATTTAACACTTTCACTGTCCACAGAGCCACCTATGGTTCAGGAAACGTGCGCTTGAAAGGCACTAATACGCTCCTGAGCTATATGTGCGTCAGGAGACATATACAACTTCTAAGGCGAATAATTCCACTGGACGTGCTGGAACTGTACTGTTTCCGCATTGGACGTGCTGGTACGATCATGAAGTAAAGAAAAACGCCGGAACAATTAAATAAATCCAGGAAATTCGGGGAAATTATTAAAAAAATGCTATTGGACTTGTCGGTCAATTTTGCATTTTTGTATTGGGACAGGAAACGTGTTAAATAAAATTTCCACTTATGAATTCAATTATGTTAACAAATACATAATTATGTATACATTATTCCTGGAACTATACATAAGGAACCATTGTTTTTGTTACTCATTGGTGGTAAGTACATGCGTTATATTTACATATATTTATTTATATGTATGTATTAGTGCTGGTATCACGTTTTTATAGGTTACAGAGAAATCTAGGCGGATCTAACGCGTATGGATAATAAATAAATTGATTGATTGGGCTAATAAATAAATACTTAATAATATGTATAGACTTTATATAAAGATGATATGGCTAGAAACGGGGAGACTATCGAGATGACGTCGACTATAGTCCGCGTGCATCTGCTAGTCACCGCTTCAGGTATCTGACCGATGAGACTGGGGAGGAAGACAATGGTGAAGCTAACTCAGTCTGTCAATGAATGTGACTGGCTTAAGCTTGTAGAATAAATATCTATGTATCGATATATTTTGTTCGATATTTTTCGGTGATATCTATTATTTCGATACATCCATATATAGATATTAAATATGAAGTATCGAAAACATATCAAATACGATATATTTCCAATAGCAACACCGTTGTCACTGACTTAAACCGCTAGAATTCAGAGCCGTAAAAAAGTAAACTTATTATTATCAATGTTTTATTAGTTTAAGATTTTACATCAGAAATTATTTTTCTAGTTTGGTATTTCTATGAATAAAAAACCAACAATACATTTTCATAAAGTATATAAATACTCTAAAGAGAATTTTACCGATATTTCGATATTTTTTATTCGTTATATCGAAATTGATATAAATATATTTTTTTAAATATGGAGACGATAATATCGTTATTTTATGGCACTTCTTGCATCCCTATGACTGGCACTTGCGCGCGGACTATGTAGAAAATTATGATAGAAAAACTCATGTTGCGCCGACCCCGACCCCAAATAAATTCGGATGATGGCAAGAGAAAGATGATGTCATGGCAACCATGTAATTTGGTTTAAATAGGTTTTTTATTTTTATTATTTTAATATTTTTTATTTATTCTTTTATATTTTGTCAATGTGAGAACGTTGTAGGCTTAATAGACTGCATGTAGATTTAAATTGTAGCAAATTTTCTATTTTTTTTTAGTACCTGGTAGTTTTTGACAGTCCTATACTGTCAACCCATACCTAATAATACTGTAATATCAAAACAAAGCCAATTTTTTTTTTATAAAAATTATATTATTAATATTAATAATTAAATTATTGTTGATTTAAAAATATATCAAAACTAACATGAATCGATATAAAATACCCACGAGCTACCTTGGTCTATTTCAGCCCATTTTCAGTTGATATCAATCAAATATCTGATAGATATCATCACTGGATAAACCTCTCTTTAGAGCCGTGTGACATAAAGTTCGATGAACTTTCCTCTTTTACTTATGTATAAATAGGTTCCAACAATGTAACTGATTATGTGTCTTTGTCTACAGATTTTTTATGCAATCTGGAAAATTTTCTTACATATCTAACCGTTATATTATGCGTTAAAAATGGTTTTATTAATTTAAATGTGAAAAAATATAGAGTTTGTGGAATGTCTTTAGTTTATTTAATAAATTGAAAAAACTAAGGTTTTAAGGATTACCTACATCCTTAAATGGAATACGAATCATTTGAAAAGAGAATATTTACGATGTCTTTCTGTATTGTTGTGTTTAATTAAACCTCGTTTGTGTAAAAAAAAACTAATTTTAAAAATATTGAAACAATACAACTTGCATTAGTAAAAAACAAGTGACCCAGCCCTGCTTCGCACAGTTCTTAAGAGTTGACAAAACATCTAGTTTTCGCAGGGGAAAACCTGGGAAAACATCCATCCCTTTTTGGTAATATTCAGGAAAAAATTTAAACTAGCGCACAATTCTTTTTTTTGGTTGCTCAGCATCTGTAATGATCACCTTTCTTTTATAAGTTAAAAACAAATCGCTAATTGAAACACAAACAAAAAAAAAACATACAAATCGCAAATCGAGCGAGCGCACAGCTTTTTAAATACCTTCGCACGTTCCGCTAAACCGCGCACACGCGCCGGCCGGCAAGTCACCATGAAACCAGTTCCAAAGTAAACATATTTCGTTAACATTATTTTATTGTACTAAGACATAACAAAATAAAAAAATATAAGTTTAATAAAACTCGCTTAAGTTTTATTAATTAAAATTAACCAGTGCGCAAATGTCAAAATTTGCGCACTGGTTAATTTTTTGTTTAAATTAAACATAAATTCCGGAATAAATTATCCAAATGGTGGTAAAACTCGCATCATCATTTAGAGAATTTATTACGCACTTTAATTAATATAATAAGTACAAAAGTGTCAATTTGTCTCGTCGTTAGTCCATAATCTTGTTTTGTACCTGTATAAATATTCAAGAAGTGTCATGGTAGGATACAAGTACCACTTCAACTTCGTAACACTTCATTGTGACCCCGAGAAGAACACAGAAGCCGGACGGACCCATCATGTCAACCAGAGCAGAAGCGAGTGGAGGAGCGACGGCAGAGAAGCAGGACGTCTACAGAATCGCTATTTTAGAAGCATTCTAGGTACTTATCAAACTTACAAGGCAAATGTCTAATCAGTATCACAAAAAATATTATTATATATTTTTTTTAGGAAAACGTATAAATTTTGCAATATTTGTAAATATGTGAGCACCATGTCTCTATCACGTCATTAATTTATTTGTCATTGCTTTATTTTTATTTCTTTTTGCTTAAAGTGTTATTGTTGTTGAATAAAGTTACTTAAAATTTATACAACTTTATTTTAGGTGTATCTTTCTTCACATATAATTAATGTACCTATACAAAACATACTCGTAGTAAAACATTTTAAATGAGTAACGGTGGAGTTTCTTGCCCATTCTTCTCCATACGAAACTATATTTTGGAAAGGGCGACTAGAAACAATTTTTTTTTTTTTGATTATTATGTCGTTCAAAATTGCCTTTTATGTGCCTGTTTGAAATAAATAATTTGACTTTAGTATGATTAAAAAAGTCTCTTCCATTGCTATTGTTTCCTAAAAACCAATTTTCACTCCCAAAAACCGTGTACCTATTCCCGTTCGTCCCTCTGCCATCGTCCCACTGGGTGCTGGTTTAATAAAATAATGTTAAATTTATTCCTGTTCGTCCCACTCAATATTTTAGTGGGACGAATGAGAATAATATATTCTTATGTTAGTGCCATTCGTCCCACTTGTGCGTGTAATATTAATCGTTATATTGCACTGTTTACTTTTCAAATTACTTGGTTGGATATAATAATTATTTTACAAAAGAATTACATGTCATAATAAAAATAATAATATAATTGAAAACACAGCAAGTGAAATCATTAATAAAAATATAAAACAACATCAATATTACTACTAACTGTGCCAACTAAATATGGAACCTTTTTTGTTTCGCATGTGGGTGGATTTGAGCCCAATTTTATTTACTAACGACCGCATGGCTTGTAACAAGCAAAAAAGCGGACAAGTACGAGTCGGACTCACACACGAACGGTTCTGCAACACCGTGCAATATTCAACACTACATATTTTTATAAATACTTTATTTAAAAAAAAAACACTTAACTTTTAGTTTATTTTTATTATTTGTTTAGCCATAATTGCACACACTCTTTGAAAATTTCAATTGTCTACCTATAACGGTTCAAAAGATACAGCCTTATGACAGACGGACGGACGGACGGACAGATAGCGGAGCCTTAGTAATAAGGCCCCGTTAGCACCTTTTGCGTACGGAACCCTAAAAAAATCTTGTAACAAGCAAAAAATGTTAATGCCCTCTGTTCTTCTTGAGTTTTTGTTCATTACAGTCAATTGTTTTGAAGATTACGTGTCATTTAATTGATCAACATGGTCGCTTTGTTTGGTAGGGTCTCATTTGGCCACGGTAACACAAAGGAGCTCAGGGGGCCTAAATGGACGCTTTGGCAGAATCATAAATGATCTGCGTACAATTCATATCCCGCAATTCATCTCTTTGACAGTTTTGTATGGAGTTTCGTAAAATAGTCCACAAATTATGAATTGCTATAGTGAAGTCTAATGTCAAATAGCAGCCGTCAAACAGATGAATTGCGGGATGTATGAATTGTACACAGATCTTATTATGATTCTGCCAAACCGTTAATTTTAGGCCCCCTGATTATTGAGGTATCTCTTTTTTGCAGTGTAAACACTGAAAAAAATACCTACTACTCTTAGCTGGCATTAAAATCTTTGGAATCATTATTTATCTAAACATATATTTTTTTATTGTAACATCATACTCGTACATGCCTTGTTGGATTTTACTTCTTCACTTTTGTTTAACAAATAATAATTTAAGTTCATGGTAACAAGCAACTTGTTGGCATTACTTATATCATTCTTAAACTGGCCAACATCATAATCAGCCTATAATGTTCCCACTGCTGGGACACAGGCCTCCTGTCTTCGAGAGGGAGTGGGCCGTAATCAACCACGCGGGCCCAGTGCTCGATGGTGGATGTCACATGTCTTCGAATTTTTGGTTCTAGGACATGCCGGTTTCCTCACGATGTTTTCCATTACCGTTTTGAGAGCAGTGGTGATGAAATTATTTACACAAAGTAAAGCGCCTGTCTGGGTTCGAACCCACGACCGAACCGGCCACCGACTCGAAAGTCGGGGCCGTTACCACTGGGCCACCACTTCTCTCAACTGGCCAACATTTGAGCTAAATTAAATAACTACCCGTAATTAAACTAATTCATTACTTAGTAGACGGAACTATGATAATTTAACAAAGTTCTCCTAGCTTCAGAAGCGTCAAGATGAGTGATCACATAAAACAAGATTTTTGTTAAGGCGCAGATATATGATTTTAGTGACTTTTATATATATAGTTATGCAAAAAATATATGTTAAACTAGAAGGCATACAAATCAATTCTATACCTATGTGAATATTTAAGTACTGTAGTAAAATACTTTCTGAAATAAATTCGGGAATTAATGTCTACCCAAAGCGTATAAAACGATATTACTTTCAAACTACTTAAGGCGCAACTAGTCGATACTTTTTCCATACAAATTTCGGGGGGGTTTTACTCCACTGTTACACATTGTACATCTAAAGTAAAACATGATATCGTTTTGTCTTATTATTAATTTTGTCTGTACAGAAGCAGAATAGTAAAAAAAAAGGCATTCAAAAGTTATGAGCCAACAAAGATTCGTTTTTCCTGCTAATTTTAACGCAACTTTGGGCGTAAATAAGTAATAAAAGAAGTATAAAATGTCGAAAACAAAGCTCGTTCCTACAAAGCTTAATTGTCGAAGATTATAATAAACTTTATTCGTAATTGATTTATGCAGTATTTTTTTCATAAAACCCCACCTTCCAAAGGAGTTTTCGTATTTTTTTACGCACGCGGGTTAGTATGAATGATCGTGCACTGTGTTTGTGTGCGTGCGACTAGACGTTATGCGTGTAGACTAGCTTCTAACTGCTCATCACTGGTGCTATCTCTGTCGGACACGATGCTAGATGAGACAGCGTGCTTTTTGGCCGCGCCCGCCAGTGAGTTCGAGCCCGCGACTAGTTGGCTCTTAAGATATGTTCATGTTTTTTTTTGTATGAACAGACTATTTTAGTATTTATAATTCTATCTGTGATTTTTTTCGAATATTCATATTTTCGTTACTAAAAATAAATATTCCTTATGAAACCGAACGGCGGCACGGCATGAACGCGACGCGCATTTGTATGGTCAAGGTCAACGTCGATTACCCGACCCTTAAATGAAACACTTTTTTCAGTGAATACGCGTTCATATGAGATAATATAAGGTAGTAAAATGTCTTCTATTTTAATTTTGGGATTCTTCATCTCCCTGCCCTCCCATGTTACAGTAGTACCCAATTGATATGGCTTACCGATGTACCTGCGCAGAAGGTGAATTTTAAAAGTGCGGGAAATGCTATTGACCAATCGGCACGCTCCACGCATCGCGGTTCTTTTTCCTGTACCGCTATTGGTCAAAATCAAAAATCAAAAGTCATTTATTCAAACTAGGCTGAGAATCAGCACTTTTCGAACGTCAAAAATTACATGAGACAGTCCCCCAAAAACGCCCACCCTTCACCACTTCCTAGTGCTTTAGCTGGGAAGAAGAAGTGGCGCAACAAACTCCCCAGCAGCACAGCTGTCTGTTCGCATAAAAAACTTGAAGCTATACTGCAAGAGGCTGCCGCCATGTTAGCGCGCGCCGCGTGGCATGTTTGTCAGCCGCCATACTTCTGATCGAGTGCACGCTAGCAGCTCCAGTGTATTATGAACCTTATAATAGTGACCTAAGGTTGATTGTAAGTTTTAAGCATTCTTTCGTTAATCTTCGGGGCCATACTTTCTTTTCTGTGCGAACGAAGATTCACGACGCGCCTTATCAATTGGGTACCACTGTACTTGTGGTCAGCGCAACACCTTTTTCTTATTCCACCCCCCCCCCCCCCCTGTCAGCCGTCACTCTATCATTCTCTCCCTTCTCACACAATCCATTCTTCTTTTCTTTGGTCTCCCTCTCCATACATAAACATTCATATTTATCACTCTTTTAGTCACATGCGTTTCCTCTCTCCTCCTCGTCATGCCCATTCCAAGCCAAACGATTTCCTGCCAGGGTTACGAGTCTGTCCGAAAGGGATATCGTGGCTCTGGCACACAGGCATTTGAAGGAACACGGTGGGTTTTAGTCAGTAAAAGTCTGACACTCACTCTCGCTCCGCCCAGAGCGGGAGAAGTTACTTGATGATTTCCCACCCACCCGACAAAAAAAAAAAAAAGAAAAAAAAAAGCCAAACGATTTCCTTTCAAATTGTCTGTCACTGCCGCCACTTTCAAACTTCCCCATGTATGCATTTTAATTTCGGGATCACGAAATCAAAATAGATATTATTACGTATATTATGCCGAAAAAAGTTAAACGAAAAACGTTTCTTAAAAAAAAGAAAAACGGTTAGTTCCCCCATAATTTGTGTGTAGAGACGAGATTAAGTAATAGAATCATCATTATCATTATCATTTCAGCCGAAAGACGTCCACTGCTGGACATAGGCCTCCCCCAAAGAGGGGGTTTGCCATAATCACCACGCTTGGCTGGCGGGTTGGCGGTCGCAATATGGTGTTTAAACGCATAGAGGACGCTGCTGCCCATTCTTTAGTAAATCGCCTTTTACGACACCTACGGGTAGAAATAGGGTGGTGCTATTCTTTACGTCCGGCACCACACAGACGACAAGAGAGTAACAGAATCAGATAAAGGTTTCAGTTAGAATTTGGATAAATAAAAGTAGTCACTAGTCAAACCTGGATGGGTTAATTTATCCTTAAGGTCGTCCATAGTCTCAATGACCTCGACCGTCGAACAGTCTCTCATTTTTTTTAAATCCTGGTTAGTGATAATGAAGAACGTATATCAAACTCCTACATATATTTTTTTAGATCTTTTATGTAACTTTATTATTCTCGGTTGAAATTCACAATTTTTTTTCATGGATCTTTTCTGCGCAAAAAATTATATAAGTCAAGGTAAATAAACTTGTTAAACAACATAATGTAACTTACTGAATTGCGTGTTTACATCACAATATTGGTTTATCGGTTCGAACTTTTTTTCCTACCCATGTATTATGATGTTTAAAAAACATCATAATACATGGGTAGGAACAACCAATAATTACGTAAACCCGTTACGCAGTATAAAATGATACGTTTTGGAAAACCCAAAAAGGATATACGAAAGTTTGCCAATCGTTGGAATCTTCCATAATTATATTGAGTCATCATGACCCCTGGCCAAGGGTACTTAACTGTGGAGCACAAAAAGTATTTATTTTTTTCTATTTCCTCCTATAATTTCATCCTTCATCGAATTAGTAGTAACTAATTAAAATACAGTTTCTCGCGATTGTCACTGAAGGATCGTTGAGGTTGAATCGACTTGATTTAGGCACATTCCATAAAATGTTGTCTCAACCAAATGGTGCTGTTGCGAAGAGTATGTTCAGGTTCATGGCCCGAATTTAATCCATAACTGTGTGTATTTTTTATTATATAATCAGGGTATGATGGGACTGTCATACGCATTGCGATTATAAAAGTCCTTAAATAAATAAGAATAAAAAAAAAAAAAATGAAGGATCGTTTTGTGGACCATTTTCATTTCTTTTTATTGTGGCCTCTCTTTGTTTTTAAGTCATTATTGGTACACACGGCTACTCATCAAGCTAAAATTTCCAGTATACGCTGACCTCTCATTGTACGGGGATCCTACACAATGCGAGATCGGCTTATACTGGAAATGTGTAGCCGTCTGTACCTGCGAGAGTACCAAATCCGAAAGTTTCAAAATATTGCAATAAAGTTGATCAAGTCGGTTTGTATTAAATTACATATTTACATTACAATGTAAGTAATAGAATCGCAATACGAGAGAAGTGAAAGGATTGTCAACCGCCCAACCTAGTGGGTAGCCTATGTCCAGCAGTGGACGTCTTTCGGCTGAAATGATGAAAGAATTGCGGAGTGGAAACGTTCAAGCTAAAAAAAAAAAACTACTTACCTAACAAAAATCTTCAATTCATTTACTACCACAACGCACAGCCTAAACAGCTGCGTCTAAAAACATTAAGAACTCTTCTTCTAAGGAGGATAAACATGCGATAACAGTTTGTATGGAAGATCAACATTTTTGCAGATGGGAAATCCTATTGGGCAAACGGCTTGCAACCTCATAAACAAGAAAAAAATATGGGATCCATTAAGGCTCCGTGTACGAATAAAACCCTTTTTCGTCAATTTCTTATCCAATAATGACAAAGCTTGAAATAATTGAAACATTAAGTCTGTCTTAGTATAAAAATACGGGTTTTGTGGTGATAAACCATTCGTGTCAGTCATAGCACCTTTTAATATTTTTATCACTTTTGCGCTCTCGAAAATGTAGTTTATTTCGCCTTTGATTTACTTAATGAAGATATTGCAAATTTATAAAATAAATTTTTTACTTTATCTCAAGCACAGTGTCTGATTTATAAATTCTACATAATAGGAAAAAAATACATTACAGAAACAACACAAAAAAATGGTTTTTCAACATTTTTTTCTGCTATATTTTGTATGGAAGTTGAAAAAAGTGGTCCCGCCACGTGCAAGTAGACCATAATTATAATGATGTTTATGATAGATATTTTTTAATGTTAGAACTCAAAAGTAGCTTCTTGTAAAAAGATGATCAAACGTCACTCTCGCGTCATTTTTGGAAAACCTGTTCCGAATTTTTGTAATTTTCCAGGGATTCTTAATTTATTTGAAAAAATCCTTCAAGAAAGAACTGATCTTTAAAAATCACAAATAATTTTGTTTAAATTCTTTTGACCTTTCACACAAACAATGAACAAAATTGATCAAAATCAGTCGATTTCGTGCACGGCCCCTTAAACAAAGAAAGAAATAAAAAATATCTATCGGGACTCACACAGGAAGATCACAAATTAAACTAAAAATAAAAACAGAAAGTCCTGTAGGAGCAACTTGAAATAACTGATCTGCACAAATAACTTAACTTAACTAACATAGCAACATCAGTATTACCTAACCAACAATGAAGCCGGGGTCTTTCCTAAGCTTTCCATAATACAGTCGAAGTATGTGCAGAATGCAACATAATGAATTAATTATGAGAAATTTTAAAACGAGAATCATGTTATTAGCGTAACTTTGAAATTCTTCTTGCCACCATGACTGTTTGACCACAAGGTAACAAGCAAGGTCGGGTACGTATTTATATAGGAACATCTACTCGACCTTGCTTGCTTTTTTAGGGTTCCGTAGTCAACACCCTTACCCCCTTATTACAAAACTAGGTTTATCTTCAGACCCAGGTTTAAAACATGAAGCCATTATTGAATTTCGAACTTTATTCCGACTTTGGTAAAGTTCCTAAACACAAAACTGACAACTTAGTACCGAACTAAGTTTTCAGTTTTGTTTATAGAACGGTATTTCAATCACTGTTACGTTCTTATTACAAAAACTGGCTCCATGGTTCAAGCCATGTCAAAATATAAATCTTGTTTTGTAATAAGGCGGTTATAGTTTCACCAGGACCGTCTGTCTGTCTGTGTCCGGCTTAGCCCAAAGACTCATAGTACAGTCAGTAACTTGCATAAGCCGACCCCTTTTCCGCGCTTCATCTTTGTAAGCGGGGTCAGGTAATGCAGAGCACTGACCGTACTAGAAAGCTGTAATTTGGCACGGGTATACATAAATCAATCACGCCGACAAAGTAAAGTGGGGATGATATTTTTTCTTGTCTATCCCATCATGTGGGGTATCCAACCCACCAACCAACTTACATTTGCAGTTGGAGAATTAACCGTGACGTATGTCGATGCATGGGAGAACATGTTTTTCAACTACAATGTTAAGCTTGTTTTTATGATAGTTGTGGATGTACAGACGCCAGCACATCAAGCTACTACAATCTGTCAAATTTATTTAAAAGATTTTCAACTTTATCGTTAAAGCATAAGGGTTCAAGGTTGATTGGGAAAATTTGACCGTTTCGGCTAGCTTGTCCTGCTGGCATATGTAGATACAAGTATTAAGCTGCCGAAAAGTTTATGTCAATCCTGTTGAAATCTGTAGAAATACGAAACGCTAAGCTTTGAAAGCGAACATTGCCTCTTCCCTCTGGATCATCAGTAACTTTCTTTGTTTTTTTGTCAGTGTGTCTTTTGTTGTGTTGCAGATTCTAATGATTATAATTCTATATATTTTGTTACAGTCGCCAATCATATATTAATCTATTTAAGGCGACGATAGCCGACTTTTAATGATTTTATACTCAAGATCACGTCTAAACGAGTAGTGTTAATGGTTTGAAAAAAATATATGTTAAATTAGAGCATTTTCATATTATTTACATAGGTCTAACGCGCATAAAAAACTGAGAATGGCGCAAAATCTACCACGCGTTTTTTTCTGAAACCTTCACCAATTTAAAGATAATTTTATTATTGATCTTTCAGTATACGCGTTTTGTTAATATACCTTTTGATTTGTGTATCATAAATTAATAATGCCTCAATTTGGGGACAGCGCTCCTTGATGGGCGAGTCCTATTACTGGCTGAACGTACGACGCGTTGCATGAGCTCAGTACAGAACACGCAAGCTAACCACTCAAGGTCACTGGCATATATCTGAGTCTTAAAACAACATACAACCTGACACCGCCAGCAAATTGCAAAAAATGTAAGAAAATTTGAATTTCGTGGGCTATCTTAGCGCATTCCCCTAAGGTCGTTGATCCACCTAGCTGCAATGTAATACTAGCTAGCTATAGTAGCTATCCGAAAAGGCTAGCAGCTTATCATCGTCAAATTCACACATAGGCATTACTAGGCCAAAGTACGGTCATAGTAAATAAACCAATAAATCACTACCTACATTGTCAACGAATAATTATTCTAATTTATCTCCAATTATTGCCAATCACGAGCAATCTTGGCAAAATGACAGAGGTCACAATAATACCCAATTACTTACTTAGTTCAATTAACTCCCTGACATATGATATAATTCCAGGACACGAATAATAAATTAATAATCTTGTTATTGGAATTGCCAACTATGCTGTTAGAAAATAGAACTCATGAAAATAAAATTGTATGCCTTAAAAAGGAGAACTTTAACAAAGAGCAACGTATATATATTTTAAATAACTTTGCCACTCTGGGCGGAGTGGGAGGCCGTGTCAGACTTTTACTGACTAAAACCCACCCGTGTTCCTTCCGTTGCCTGTGTGCCAGGGCCACGATATCCCTTTCGGACAAACTCGCAACCCTGGCAGACCATTGATCCTAACGGACCCCGTCAGTTGGTGCTGACATCTCTTTGAGGCGCGCGTGGAACACAACGAGCCGTCCACCCGGGCCTGGTCCTTATCGGACGGCGAGCTACCCATCGCTCACCGTCCGAAAGCCCGCGCCTACGGTGGCCGGAATTTGGCTTGCGACTCCCGACGCCCGGGATCTTCCTAGAACCGCAGATTGAAATCCAACCTATAAATTATAGTAGCAAAATCCTTAGTTAAGATTTCTAATTTCCCTATGGGTCTATCCCACCATGTCGCAGTAGCCACTATCTAATCACCAAATAAATTCAAAACTTTTACAGATTTTTTATAAAATTAACGTTGAACTAATTGTACAGGAACTGCTTTGACCCATCGGCCAGGACACGGACGATGGGCTTTAGAACTAGTGAAACTTGCTCTTACGTGTTCAATAAATAGTTATAAGACTCACCTGTTTCCTAATCATGACATGGCTGACTCTCCCGCGTACCCTGACGGACAGCACGTACTCCCCGGGGTGAGCCTGCGACTCCCTCACCAGGAAAGAGCCGTTCTTCCCTTTCTCCATGATCAGGTGTTCCGCCTCTTTCGCTGACATCACTCCGTGGAACCATCTGGAAAGATAAAAATATTTAAAAAAAATAAACTTACAGGTAGGTATTACTTTTAAATGTATTAATATTATTCGAGAATGCTACAATACTAACATAGTTTTTAAGACCATTGTTACTAACATTATGTGGACAATTTTCTATGTCTGAAATAAATGTTTTTTTTTTTTTTACATTTTAAACTTAATTTACACTTGAGCAAAGACAAAGAAAGATGGATTTATTTTAGATTCAGAACAATATTTTCACGTAGCAGAGCTAGAGTGCTCGTAATTTTCCGATATATGGTGACTACATGCTGTGCACATCTTTATCAGTAGAGATCTATTATGAAACAACATGTGAACATTTACGAACAACATTTGAAAGTCAGTACAGAAACAGAAGGACAGATTTGGATTTCATAAAGAAGCTGAACTTTAGGGCCTACACAAAGTGACAATCTATGAGTTATAACGATGATAGAAAAATCAAAAATGTATGCAACTGACATTTATGCTGGCTGGGATGCGAGTAGCGAAAATTGACGCGAGCCAGTTGAACTGAACTACTGCGGTTTCGCTGCTATGGTTTCGTGGCGGAGGTGTGCTACCAGCGCCGAATCTTATGTCAATCCGGTTGAAAGTTGTTGTATAAATACGAAATGCTTTGGAAGCGATTGTCACTTGTCAAAGTACCTACTCGTATTCCCAAATGGGATACCTTTGTTTGGTGCTCAATGCATAGGTGCTCAACGGCAATACATCCACTTGTCTAGATACTCAGATGTTCGTAATTTTCCAATAGATAATTTGGCGACGGATAGTATGTGCACAAATCTCTTCTAATATGAATTAGGGACTGCCAAACTGTTGCAGTTTTTAAAAGAAGAGTGAAAGGACACTATTTTTCTACTTCGTCATAGTTGCATATTATGTATTTATTATTTTATTGTAGTATACATTATAATTATTTTATTTATTTATTTATTTAACAGTTTATGTACACACATATATACAAACAAGAAAAAAAAGGAACAGAAAAATACGTACAAAGGTGATGCTTATTTCTAAAGAAATCTCTTCCAGCATACCTGCGACAAGGAAAATAGACGAAGACGACGGACGACGAATTTATACGATAGTGTTATTTATTGTTTAAATATGTATGTATATTAAAAAAAAAAAAAAACTATGTATGTCCCTTTTACTCTTGCACACGTTATCTACATCTCTGAGTCTACTTTCCTATCGCAGGTATGCTGGAAGAGATTTCTTTAGAAATAAGCATCACCTCTGTACGTTTTTTGTGTTTTTTTTTTCTTGTCTGCAATGTGTGTACCTACATAAATAAATAAATAAAAATAATAGTCGCAATCTCATCTCAGCAAATCGAATCAATGTCAAAACAAAAACCTGTCAAAAATATAGGTATTCCTACTGTACTTTAAAGTACACAGTACCTACTAGTTCCATGAGGTAATCTCAAAATACGAATTAACGAGGAATTTTTGATAGATTCTCACTGAGATGAGAATTTAACCAAAAACATTCACTGGCCCAATACACCGATCAATCTTATAACTACAATACAGAGTTTGATGGTCTACCATCATAATACCTACGTGATATTGGCGAAATTGTGGTCTCTTCGACAAAAGCCATTAAAGCCAATGCTAATACCTACTTAATAGCATTCAACTAGCATGAGCATTTTGCAGCCACAGAGAGCATGTTACTAATGAGCATGCTACTTAGTAACAAACAAGCATGCTTATTAGTAGCATGTGTATTCCAGGCTTAAGACGCAGATATATGCCAGTGACCTTGAGTAGTTAGCTTGCGTGTTCTGTACTGAGCTCACGCAACGTGTCGTACGTTCAGCCAGTAATAGGACTCGCCCATAAAGGAGCGCTGTCCCGAATTTTACGCATTATTAATTTATTATACACAAAACAAAAGGTATTTTAATAAAACGCGTATACTAAAAGATCAATAATTAAATTATCTTTAAATTGGTGAAGGTTTCAGAAAAGTACGCTTGGTAGATTTTGCGCCATTCTCAGTTTTGTATCCGCGTTAGACATAACTTTACAAATTAATTTCATTATGTACTATAAACATAATCTAAAATATTCACATATTAAGTTATTGAGAAAATGCTCTAATTTATCATATATTTTTTTCAAATCAATAATATTACTCGTTTAGACGGGATCTTCAGTATAAAAATCATTAAAAGTCAGTTATCGTCCCCTTAATGATGCGTTGAAGTTCAACCGTTCGTAGAAATACGGGAAATGCTCTGGTATCAATCACGTAGGCATGATAATAACATAATATTACCTACGCAAGCAGTCGTGGTTCAGTACCCAGTCCTTGGAGTCCTCATCGGTCGTCAGTCATGCGACAATGCGACACAAAACGTTTATAATAATCGATTGCGACAAAAAAGTCGCCTTGAGGTTTGAAGACGTTAAGCTGCGTAATAAACCGTTAAATTGTCAGAAAAAAATAAGGTGCATACCGAACTGACTTTGATTGAGGAAGTAAATTATTTATTTTAAACAGATAATAATAATAATAAGTAATAACAGCTGCACGGTTAAGCTACGCTTGCCACGGTTGGTCCGTGGATGGGTGACAATCTTTACATACCAAGACCCCTCCGTGCCTCGGAAAGCACGTTAAAGCGCTATCCACACATTTCCGGGTACCCGGCCCTGCCGTGTTCCGTCAGGGACGAGGAAAAAATCGGATACGTACAACTTGTATGAACTTGTTCACATAGCTCCGTGTCAGGCGCATCCGAATCTTCAGTGTCCCGGAGTAGGGATGCAAGTAGTGCCAAAAAGTATCGATATATATCGCATCGATATTTAAAAAAAATATTGATATCGATTTCGATGTATTGTTTGTTTTTTATTCATAGAAATACCAAACTAGAATCATAATTTCTGATGTAAAATCTTAAACTAACAAAACATTGATAAAAATAAGTTTACATTTTTACGGCTCTGAATTCTAGCGGTTTTAGTCAGTGGGGCCAACGGTGTTGCTGTTGGAAATATATCGTATTTGATACATTTTCGATACTTGATATTTTATATCGATGTATCGAAATAATAGATATCGCCGAAAAATAACGATATATCGAACAAAAATATCGATATATCGATACATCGATATTTTTTCTGCAAGCCTATCCCGGAGTACGCTCGGACGCACGGACGCTCTGACAGTGCTATCCGATTTTTATCTAAAGCTCACATAACGAAACACGTTTTCCCGCTGATTGTCTTCTTGGTGAACTGCTTCTTCTTCATCTAGCGCTATTGCAATCACTGCTAATTCTTCATTGTTAACTAAGGACATCGTGTTGTGTGCGTATCAGCTAAAGAAACAGATTACACTGATACCGATTTCCCTGATATGTGTGAACACGGGTGACGGATGGCACGTCCCTGACGGGAACACTGGAACGAACCACTCGGAACACGGATAGCCCTCACCCGGAAATGTGTGGATAGCGGCTGTCATTCGTGGATCTTTGATAGTCGTTATGGTTCGTCAGAAACCGAATGTCTGACAACCAGGCTTACCAAGGGGTATCCTATTACCTAGTAACTGGGTTGTGGAGATCGTATAGGCTCACTCTAATTCAAAATACTGGTATTCTGCTGCATCCGGGTACTGGAAGCTGACCCCAATATGCATAGTTGGGAAAAGGCTGGGCAGAAGATGAATAATGCTATCCTAACTAATATTATATGGGTTTGTTTGTTTGTTACGCTTTCACGCTAAAACGGCTGAATGGATTTGGATGAAATTTTGCACATGGGTAGACCATGACCTGCATTAGGACATAGGATACTTTTTATTCCGATATTCGATATAGATGGATTGAATAAAAGATGATATGTTTGGAAAGAGAGTACCTTCACAAATGATGGCTGTTAATAGATGGGTACCTATTCTGTGGACAAGTTATTAATTCAGGTTTGCTACAGTTGCAATATGGCAATCATGTCATTTGGTTTAAATTGGTTTTTATTTTTATTATTTTATTAATAAGTATTTTTTTTTTATTGTATTATATGTATTTTATTTTTATTAATAAGTTTTTTATTTTTACTTATAAGTTTTTTTTTAATAAGTATTTTATTATTATTATTTTAATAATAAGTATTTTATTCTCATTATTTTATTATTATTTTCCTGACTTTGACTATCTTATTAATATTTTATTTACTTTTTTTATTTTATAATTTTTTTTTATAGATTCTTTTATATTTTTATGAATTTGAGAACGTTGTATGCTCAATAGACTGTCATACTGACTTATGAAGACTAACTGCACCAACCCCAAATGAACTGGGATGAAGGCGAAAGGATGATCATTATTAAAATTTTATGGTGTAGTTATATGTAAAAAAAAAATTAAAATTTAAATATACACAAATATATATATTTTTTTTATATATTTGTTTATACTATTTATTTATCAAATTTTTCATGATTTTTGTACATTAAATATAGCGCTTAATCTAGATACAATAAGATTATGTGTGCTTATTTTATATAGTTTTAAGTAGGATCTTAATTAAATAACATGACATACCCGTACCCTCTGCCTAACCCTTCATACAGGCGTGACGTTATGTATATGTAGGTATTGTAAGTAGCTAACTATAAATATTAAAAACCAAGTTCTAAATACAAAAAAAAAAAAAATAAGTACATTAATTTCAGACATGTGAACTGCTTACTGTCTGTGAATAATGAACCATTTCCCAGTTCCATTGAACACACAGTTTGCTACGAGTTCAATGACCGACCTGGCTATAGACTTGATTGTGTGAAATTAAACAAACAACAGCTAAAAACTTATGCACAAAGAACATGTCTAATTTTCGCAAGAATAGGTCTCTACTTTGAGCGAGTTCATTCAATTTTCCGCTTTGGACAGAGTGGGAAGCTTATGAGTAAGAACAGTTTCTGTCAAAATTGATTTAGGCCACATACGATTAGATTGTTCTAAGGAGATCAAAGACTTACCGCCTTATTACAAAACAAGATCTATATTTTGACATGGATTAAACCATGCAGCCAGTTTTTGTAATAAGAACGTAACAGTGATTGAAATACCGTTCTTTATACAAAACTGAAAACTTAGTTCGGTATTCAGTTGTCAGTTTTGTGTTTAGGAACTTTACCATAGTCGGAATAAAGTTCGAAATTCAATAATGGCTCCATGTTTTAAACCTGGGTCTGAAAGTAAACCTTGTTTTGTAATAAGGGGGAATAGGTTTATTTTTCTTGTTAAGTATTAGTTCCCAAACGTTCGCACGGTTTTTAAGACTTGACAAAACAAGATTTCTTTATTATACGTTATTTTAAAATAAATACCGGGCCTAATCAGAATACCAGCGCTGCGGTATTTCTTTATTAAATATCGCAGCATGAAGGTTTCTACATACTGGCGCGACATGAGCTAAGATATGAGCCTTTTTGGCATCGCACAAGTTTTTTTGTACATAAAAACATGCAAACACATGCATGTAAGTATTTCTTGTGCGTGTCCCAAATAAAATATTTTTCTTTCTTCTTTCTTTCCTTGAAAAAAATCACAAAATATTGGTGAAAAACTGAAAACCGTACGTAATATAGGTATATAGTTTTTGATTTGTGGATGCTTGTAAATGACAATTATAAGCGCTATTGCATCTAACTGGTCTCTACATACATATATTAGACTGTAAGCTATCTGAAGAATAAATAAACAGATACCCCCTTATTACAAAACAAGATTTATCTTCAGACCCAGGTTTAAAACATGGAGCCATTATTGAATTTAGAACTTTATTCCGACTATGGCAAAGTTCCTAAACACAAAACTGACAACTTAGTACCGAACTAAGTTTTCAGTTTTGTATAAAGAACGGTATTTCAATCACTGTTACGTTCGTATTACAAAAACTGGCTCCATGGTTCAAGCCATGTCAAAATATAAATCTTGTTTTGTAATAAGGCGGAGTGTAATTTACAACAAAAAAAGACCCTGTTTTCCAAGTCATCAATTTAAACCTGGCGTATCACAATGACATAATTATTTGACACCGTCCTCTAGGTAGATGTCTCCGCATGCAAGTACTCGTATTTATTTATCGATAAATACATAAATCATAATCATTTAAAGCCCGTATACGACCTCTAAAAAACATTCTACATGCGCCACCCGTATTTACAACATCGAGTTATTTCGAGGCAATCCTAGTAGGTAATCACCTCGTTTGGCAGATTGATGATCGTGATGGAATCGGTGCATTTTAGGGTTCCGTACCCAAAGGGTAAAACGGGAACCCTATTACTAAGGCTTCGCCGTCTGTCTGTCTGGCCGTCTGTCCGTCTGTCACCAGGCTGTATCTCATGAACCGTGATAGTTAGACAGTTGAAATTTTCACAGATGACGTATTTCTGTTGCTGCTATAACAACAAATACAAAAAATCTGAATAAAATAAATATTTAAGGGGGCAACACAACAAACGTGTTTTTTTGCTCGTTTTTGCTCGATATTGATAATAAGCTTGAAATATTCACAGAATCTTTAGATATTTACACATATCCATATTCATATTCACTTTAAAAATAAAAAATTAAATTAAAATATAACTTATTATAAACTTATTTTGCCGTTTTATGGTTCCTTTTCGTCACCGACTTAAATATTAACGAAACTTTCATAAAATTGAAATTCACTAACACCAAGTGATGTCACTTGGTGTTAGTGAATTTCAATTCTCGCCAAATATCATGTTCACATAACTTAATTGTATAATTTCATGTACAGACGCCAGCACATCAAGCTGCTACAGTCTGTCAAATTTCTTTAAAAGATTTTCAACTCTATCGATAAAGCATGAGGTTCAAGGTTGATTGTGAAAATTTGACAGTTTCGGGTAGCTTGACCTGTAGCTGGCCTCTGTACAGTCACGAGCACAAATATATATCCACTTAGCAACTTTTAAATGTGATTTTCTCCTAATGTATTGATTGTAATTTTACGTTGTTATGATTACAGTATTTTGCAACCTATACTACTCAAAGTTGCAATCGTTATTCCACGAGAAAATCGCTTTTAAATTTTGCTAAGTATATACTTATTTGTGCTCGTGATTGTACATAAACAAAATATTGTAAAACATCATTGAGTTATAATTTACTATATGTACATTATAACTCAATGTAAAACATTTTAAAAGTGTAACGGTGGAGTGTCTTGCCCGATCTTCTCCATACGAAACTACATTTTGAAAGGGGCGACCAATATTTTTTTTTTTTTTGTATATTTTGACGTTTCTAAAGTGCCATGATGCCTATTTGAAACAAATAATATGAGTTTGACTTTGACATGTCGTTTAGTTACTTAGCGCCGGGAGCCCTCCTGGAGGGCTCATTTTAAATATCCGTTTTTCTTAGCAAATACAGCATTATAAACTGTGAAAATAAAATCAATTGTACATTTTAGCAAGATTTAATAGTATACTCGTTGGTTTTCAAACACAAGTATTTATATTTACTTATATTTATATTCATATTTATTTTTTTTTATTTTAGCTTGCTTTATATAAGGCAACATGGCGTAGGAGCTCTAAGAAAAGTGGGTGAAGGCGAAAGTGTTAAAAACATTTCACCAGCCAGTGCAAATACCGACTACGAAACCGATTCCCCAATGCGTGATGCTTAGACAATTACCGCCAACCATACCCACCAATACCGTATAACGTACCGTACCGTGTACCGTATTATTGCCGCCAATACCGTCCTGGTGATGATCGCCAACAGATTGGATTGCCTTTATATCCGGCAATGCTGTAGCAGACATATTGTTACCTTGTGAGAGTTTTTGTCTGTGCATGTTATCTTGTCTGTGCTTGTTATTTTATTTTTTATGTAAACTTATGAGTCTTGTTACTTAAAATAAAGATTTTTTTTTTTTTATTACTCTTGCGGGTTGCCCAGCAACAGATTTCCGTCAAAGTTGTCGGGTATCAAACTTGACTTACAAAACCAAAAAATGTCGCCTTAAATTAAAGCTACAGTTTGTACTTCACTACGTATTATCAGCAACGATTTCAAATAGTTATACTTTTAAAATTAAAAATATAAGTACCTATGTTTAGTATATCGCATTGCAATAAAAACGCGACACCGGTAGAACAATTTCCTTGAATTTTGTATAGAAATTGTTCTACCGGTGTCGCGTCGCGCGACAAGTCGCGCCATTATGTAGATGCCTTACAGGAGCAAGTTCAGTCACGCCAGAACAAAGCTTCTCGTGATCATTTGTATTACTTGTTTCCATTCGTCAAATGATTCAAAAGATTGCAAGTACCACTTGACTGAATTGGATAAGCCACAAAAAATACCAACAAAAAATCTTGTAATAGGAAATAAATAAATGTTTCATTGATTTTTCCGGAAGCTACTCACACAGTTACACTGTTTATTGAAGAAGAAAAAGTATCGTTAGTAATAAGAAGAAGAACCATGATCATTTTGTCATTGATTACAAGATTGTTTTGAACGAAATTGAATAACAGACTTGAGAAAATCTAAGATTAATTTATCCATAACGATGTGAAAAATTGTAGCACAATATATCATAATATTGTAGCCAATAAAAAAAAAATTATGCGTTACCTGCGCTCAATAATGGCAAAGTAAATGCCAGGCAATGGCCTGACATTTACAATAATAATAATTATTATTACGTACGCGCCAATGAACATGCAGCAGCTAGTGACGTAACTAAATATGTATGTTCATCTCTTTCTACCAACATATATCGGTATACTACCTTCCTTTTCCTTTTCTTCACGCGCTGTATGATTGTACGCAAGTATGTAGCTACGCTCATAGCTTACTCTGTTTTTGAGTGCACTAATGATCGTATAAGACGCGTCTATTTATAATACGTCATTGATTGTAGCACCATATAACATAATATTGGTCATTCTCGTTAATTATATTCTCAGAATCTATATTCTATATTTGACGACACGGTTGGCGCAGTGGTTAAGCGATTGGCTGCTGCGCTGTGTGTCGCGGGTTCGATTCCCGCACGGAACAAATATTTGTATGACCTACAAGTAGTTGTTCCGGGCCTGGCTGTTTGTGTATGTGAGTTTAAATGTTTGTAAACGCACCCACGATACAGGAGAAATTCCTAGTGTGGGGCAACGTATTAAAAAAAAAAAAAAAAATCTCAGGATCACCTATTTGTGATTTGGAATCTGGTTGCAACTGGTTGCATTGCAATAAAAAACCTAAATAACATAAGGAAAAGGCAAAGAACGCAGGTTGATGTTGTTAGTTCAAATTTGGTTTCAATATTTTTTTTTCCTGTTTGGTAGCTATATGTAGCACTAACTCATAATTTCTCTCTATCTCTGGGAATATTATTATGGTCCAACATTCGTTGCACAGGATTAGGGAACTATAGTCTCATTAATTTTGATGTGTAACATCTCGCTTTCTGTGAGAGTGAATAAGTTAAAAGGGACGTAAGTGTGTAACAGGAAGTGACAGCTTTAGTATGGAATAAGTAAGTACTTTTTATAGCATGGAATTAGTAAGTACTTTATAATATCATGGAATTAGTAAATTCTGAGTGAGATGTTACACATCATATGCGACAACTGTAAGGCCCGCTCGTTTTTTACGCACCTGTATGTCGCACAATAAAGGCGCGACATACAGGCGTGACACGCGACGCGACTCAAAGGCCCCGTGTCTCGTGCGAATAGCGGTGCATTTGTGTCGCGTCGCGAGTCGCGCCGGTCTGCAGAAGCCATAAATATCATGTCATTAAGACATAAATATCATCCATTCGTTTCATTATAAACTTATTCCGATTTGTAGCATTTTATTTATTTAATCGGGCACGCCCATTATGCCTGGAGGCTTTTATTTAGATACGTTTTGTTTACGTTATTTCTGCTTGAGAATAGTTTTCAACGATTATTATATATAAATATTTTTTTTTTTTTTGTGTTGTGGTGTGTGCTAGCTAACATAAGGGAAATAATTTAATTTAATGTTTTGTGTTGCGTAATGCAAATTATTTTACATTTTATTGTATAGATTCAAGTTTTATATGTGAACAGACAGCTGTGCTGCTGGGGAGTTTGTTGCGCCACTTCTTCTTCCCAGCTAAAGCACTAGGAAGTGGTGAAGGGTGGGCGTTTTTGGGGGACTGTCTCATGTAATTTTTGACGATCGAAAAGTTCAATCAATTCTCAGCCTAGTTTGAATAATAAATTACTTTTGATTTTGATATTGATTTTAAAGCTTTAGATGCTAATAAGTGGTGTAAAATCGGATTTTTGTACTCAGATATTTATTAACACTATTTTATGGATTTTCTGTGGTTTGAAATGAAAGTTTACTGAACATTATTATTATCAAAAAAATTATTACAAATATCTGTTAAAAAAATATTTACAAATATCTGCTAAGTACATGGTTCTCAAGTTATATGCTAACTGGCAGACGGAATGACGGGTGCGCTCATAAAAAAAAACGTTTTTCGTCAATTTCTTATCTAATTTATTTTGAGAAAGCTTGAAGTAGTTGAAACATTAAGTCTGTGCAACTATAAAAGTACAGTTTTCGTGGTGATAAACTATTCGTGTCAGTCTCAGCACCTGTTATTAGTTTCACCACTTTTGCGCTCTCGAAAATATAACTTATTTCGTCGGTTGATTTACTTAATGAAGATATTGTTTAATCATAAATAGATAGCTGGAGCCCAGAGTGTGATTTTTAAATTTCTTGACATGGTTCAATATTCAACACTCAATACTCAATATCTTTATTGCTTTACCATAATGTGTACTTAGATGCATAGTCAGCCTATAATGTTCCCACTGCTGGGACACAGGCCTCCTCTTTTTCGAGAGGGATTGGGCAGTAATCCACCACGCGGGCCCAGTGCGGGTTGGTAGATGTCACATGTCTTCGAATTTTTGGTTCTAGGACATGCCGGTTTCCTCACGATGTTTTCTGCTTCACCGTTTTGAGAGCAGTGGTGATGACATTATTTACACAAAGTAAAGCGCATGGCTGGGTTCGAACTCACTTCGACTTCCGTTTGAAATAAGATTAGACATTCAAATAAACCTTTTTTACAGTTCGTTCAATAGATTTTGACTTCTATTGCGTTGATGGCATGACCAATGACAGCTGTAATAAATAGTTGGTATTGTAACCACGTTTTTGCTTTCAATGCCATCCTTATGCCTACGGAATAGAAGTCAAAATCAGTTGAACGGACTGTAAACAAGTTTATTTAAATGTCTAATCTTATTTCAAATGGAGTATAGATGGTTGTTAAATAATAGGAAAAAAACATTACCAACTGCATTTTTTTTTAAATATAGGTTTTTTCAACATTATTTTCTGAGACTATTTGTAACATTTTGATAGTTCTCTTTGTTACCTTTTTGAGTTTAACATGTCTGCGTACATACAATATTTTTAATAACTAAATTTATGTTATTTTATTGAAGAATAATGTTCCTAAACTCAACACGATATCGTCAATTTTGTGTGAAGAGGCAACAGAAATTATTTTTACAATATTATAAACCAACATTTTCGAATAAAAAGTTGCTACCAATGGAGATGAAGGAGTAATCTATCTGTGGCAATTATTAGTTAAATTTTGCCGCAAAATGTACTGAAAAACATGCAAATTTTTGTCAGATTTGTGATAGCGTCTAACTCTAGGTGACACCTAAATGTAATACCTAAATATAATTATTGTACGTGTGCTTTTGTTTAGGCATATGTTAGTGAAAACAAAAGAGACGTTGTATTTCATCGTAAACGCGCTTGTTGATAATAATAACAGCCTTTACTCAACAAGGTCAATAAAGAATAATTATTGACAAAATATTAAAGAATGCCCTTTCTACTGAAATTATTCTTGAGCAGGATGTTCTTTACATTTTTTTTTTAAACTGTCATTTCGATACTTTAAGTGTATATGTACTCTCAAGGCTGGAGAAAACTACTTTCCAAATTACCTATAGCTTTTAAACATGCCAATGTCAATTAGTTGGCTTGGTAAGAATAATGAAAAGCAAATAATTATTACTACGTACTTCCTTTTGAAGGCTTCTACAGACCGGCGCGACACGTGACGCGACTAGTGGTGCTTTTGTGTCGCGTCGCGAGTCGTGCCGGTCTGTAGAAGCCTTTAGTTGGTACACATCGCATATGTGACGTGCGATGTAAAGTCAGAAAAATCAATTGTTAAGCCAATTGAATGCTTAAATACTCCTTATATTCAAATCACAACTGCTTTTAAAATCCGTTGAAGATAAATGTTAGTCTTCTAAAAGTAAATTCTATAAAAAATATAACACAAGTTAAGGAAACATAAAAACAAATAACTTAAATAAGTCATAATATTACTCAGTAATTGAGTTTAGTTTATGGCTTCTGATGCATCCTGTAGTAATAATGATAATATTATAAGTAACGAGCAATTAATATCGATATTTTATTACTTATTTACTAACCCGCAATAAAAAATAAAAGAAAAATGACGGAAGTGTATTTTCCAGCGTATTTTTTATGCGGTGGCATGGAAAGAAAATTAATTATAATTATATCTTTATGATGCATTATGGGCTAAGACCATGCACATGAAAACGTCGCGATGGAGATGGACTTGACGCTAGGCACGTTTGGTCCATATTGGCTCAGCACGCATAGCATGACCACCATAGAAACGGGTTTTGTCGACGGAAGAATAGACAATATGGCAGATTGTAGAAAGATTTCTACGTCCTAAGCATGGCGATGTTAACTTAAAACTGAAGACAAGACATATTTCTATTCATCAGTCGACAAAAATCATGACGATCAATTTTTGACACTTGGGGGTAGAAAAAATTATTATCAACAAGTGTTAAAATATAGTCTACAACACATTGGACAAGAATCTCTATTGATTTTGAAAACTCAATTAAATTTTCACCGTCAATATTTCTTCTCACTGAACATTTGAACAATCTGGTCAGTGCATGGGTCGTCTCAGCAAAGAAAACAAAAAAAAAATTGGGAAATATAGTGGAAAAGAAATTTGCGACGGGAACAAAGGGGCAGTCAAACTGTTTAGTTAGCCATGCGGCGAAATAAGATTAGGAAATTAGTTGTTACTCTATGTTTTATTAAATAATAATATTACAATAAAATATCAGGTGCCTTTTATTTTCTCATAGTGGGTGATGAAAAGTAGAGTGTATCACTCGGCCGGAATAGTACATTTTGATACAAGTGGAGAATGTTTGTTATTGCATTCGAGGCGGAATTTACACCCGAGCCGTAAGCGAGGTTGTTTTTGAGCCGAGAACTGCAATAACAAATGTCCACGTGTATCAAACGACATTTTTCAATACACTTTTGAAGAAATAAAATAAATTAACGAAAAATATTTATTAGGAAACTATGATTTAATTTTCTTTTTTTTCCGTGCTTTGCTTTTGCCAGGTCGAAGGAGAAGCAAAGGTATAAAGCCGATAAACAGCCTAATATGAAAAATAGAAAATTCAAATATATTTGAGTTTAGAACACAAATAAATGTTAATTTGTTCATAAACGTTTTTTTTTTATTGTAATAATCATGGTATTCTATTTATAAACATTATTTAAATATTCCAAAAATATTAACGCCGTAAAGACGCACCTTTGCCGCGATTTTAAAAAAAACCACTGAATAGAGAGGACCGTCTCTGGCGCGAGACGCGTAGACGGCGTGAATAGAGGCATTGAACCAATTGAACCAATTTGGACTAGGTATAGGTATAAGTTATCTGTGACAATTTTTATTCCCGCACACGTGTTGAAAAATAAAAAATCGCACGCGTGTGAAATACATCGCATTGTGAACCTAATCGTAGTGCGATATGAACCAGTTTTCGGGGAAGTGTATTGAAAAATATATTTTTGGCTCGGGCGGCGTACTTTTAACCCCTTGCTACGTTCAGGAATCTACTAAAGAACCCCTCGCTACACTCGGGATTCTACTCTAGAATCCCTCACTTCGCTCTGGATTCAAAAAAGCGCCGTCGCCGTAAATATATTATTTTGCTCCCATAAGATACAATCTGATAAAAATAATAAATAATAATAATCAGATAAAACTAACTTTTTAGACCTTTGTATCCTGCATAAGCGTATGAAGTTTTATTAAAATCGGTTCAATCATTTCGAAAAACAAGGGTTTGTAAGTTTGTATAAAATGCCGTACGTCGAAAACGCTCTTAATACGTTATGTTGTCCTTTATATATGTGTCATGTATTATATACATCTTTTGTTGGAGATCCTAAATAAATAATTTATATCCTAAAATAATAATAATAAATAATTGCTCGCTACTAGGCTACCGCGTGTCGTTGTAGTTGCCGCCACAAAAACATACAAATTAATAAGCTACATATTTCTTGAAAATATTCTATACATATAGGAATACAGAATAGCATATCCGTGATAGTAAGATTATTCATTTTACTTTTTAATTAATCAAATTATGCATGACTAACCTATCTAACACTGCAGAGTTAGTAAATAATTGTCATGACGTAGATTGTATAATGACGATAGCGTGGCTTTGTTTATTATGCTGAATTTTTTTACAGCAAAACCTAAAATGTATTAATTTTATGGCTACAGGACCATTACGTATTTACTATGTACTTCTATGGACGACTGACATGGTATGTTAATTTGTGAGTCAGACTGTATCAACAATATTATGTATAGTCGAACTCATAATTGTTTTACCACCCTAAGGATGAATGTCACTTAAACAGCCACCTCGGAACATTTGGAAAGCTCTCAATTGATTCCGTACCCAGGAGCCGCTGCAAATCGAATCCGTCTAAGTAGCATAAAAAGCCATGCCATTGGACAAAAATATTATACTATAACATTAAATATATTGTAATATTTTGCATGTCCAATGTCTGACTATATTATTAGGAACTTAATTACTTACTTTAAGACCAGCACTGTACCAATGCGACGGCACGGTTGGCGCAGTGGTTAAGCGATTGTCTTCTGTTCGATTCCCGCACGGAACAAATATTTGTATGACCTAAAGTGGTTTGTTCCGGGTCTGGCTGTTTGTGTATGTGAGTTTAAATGTTTGTAAACGCACCCACAATACAGGAGTTATTCCTAGTGTGGGCCAACGTTTTTATAAAATAAAAAATGCTTATTGGAAATAAATGATTATGATTATGAAGTGGAATTACTGACCTATATATTTTTTACAATTTTTGTAAATATGTGAGCACCATGTATCTATCACATAATTAATTTATCTGTCATTGCTTCATTCTTAACTCTTTTTATTACCTATTGTGGTATAGTAATTTTATTCTAGGTGCATCGTCTTCACATATAATTTATATAATTAATGTACCTATAAAAATATTGTACTAGATTTTAAAAGAGTACCGGTGGAGTTTCTTGCCCATTCTTCTCCATACGAAACTACCTTTTGGAAGGGGCGACTACAATCAATTATATTTTTTTGTAAATATTGACGTTCAAAAGTGCCTTTTATGTGCCTATTTGAAATAAACAATTTGACTTTGACTTTGACCCATCCAACACCCAGTGCGAGTGTGGTGTTTCTGATCAGACCATGTCCTACTTGCTAGAATGTGCATTAAGTGCCCGTTGACTTGCACTAAAGAAGACCTAATGAACGCCACTGATGCCTCAATTAACATGGCCAGATATTGGGCTCAAACAATATAAAACAAAATATTGTAGATGTATGAAGAACGAGGTGTAAAGGTCACTCGGCCTCTATAGATACGGGAGGATCCGCCGACATGGGAGTTGTGTCTGGTGCGCAACTACCCGACGGTTGATGTCGGGATGCCGTATATAGGGTCAATGTAAATAAAAATAATAACGATTTGTAGTTTTTTTTTCTGTGTCTGATAGTGATTTCTTTGATTTATTGTGTGTAGGTAGGTATTGATACCTATCACGTCTGTGAAGTTTACAAAAAAAACTGATATTTCAAATGACTGCACTAACTGGGGTCGATGAACCCACAAAAAAACTTGTGTTATCATATTTAGAATTTTAGATATCCCATCACGTACACGGAGTATCGCTAGCTAATTTATTTTGACCTTGTATTGCCAGTCGCGCAGTATACTCTGCTTGCACGATGCAGGATTTGTGTGACGTCAGGTCTTTGATGCGTAATTCGCATATGGCGCCTGTAGATGCCGCCACAGAGAAGAAGACTTGCACGTCATAAAACGACAATAGTAGATTGTTATACAAGGGTCAAAAGGAATTGGTGACTTTCACCCTTGTTAAACACTCTACTTTTCATTTCGAATAAAAGGTAAATTTTAAATATGGAAGTCACTGCCCCGCCGCGACGCGAGCTGTCTTGCTTAATAGGTATTTTTTTTTAATTCACACAGGCTGTTTATACACTCACAAGACCACAGCATTTTTTCTTATTTAAAAAAAAAAAATATTACCTAAGTATGTAATACCTAACTAAATATAATTCTATTTGTAAAATTCATTCCGGCTCTAGAGAGGGAAGCAATTACTACAATTACAATGAGTCTTTCCCGCCCAAGGGTGGCGACCAGCGTCTTCCACCCGCTACTCAGATCAAATAAACACAACTTTTCGAGTATGAGAAATGAAAAGTGTATTTGTCAGTTACACTATAAAAAAATCAATTTTATACATGAAAGCAATATTTATTTCCATAGAACGAAAGTTGAATTAATTTTGAAGTAACTTAATTAGTTCGACTAATTATTTCTTTCAGTGTAGGTACCTGTCCAGTTTCAGCTTTAGTGAAGTTTCAATTTACCGGATATGGTTGTTAAAAGTGCTAAGGCAGTTACGAGGTCGACTATGCGTACTAGATGTGCTATCCGACTATGTGTCTATTTGCGCCCACGCGGATGGTCAAAGAATCGTAGGCCGTATGTGTGTTTGTTGATACAAGAGTTTCCGTCGAAAATCGTGTGCGCACCATGTAAAAACCTGCTGTTCCCTACATTTATGTTTGAATAATTCGTTAAAATGTAGGGAACAACTGATTTTTTTTCGCGATTTCAGGTTGGTGCCATAGTAAAAGTTGTTCATAATGATGAATACAAACACCCCTTAAGAGGTTATTGACGTTTTAAAAATAACCCTGTATATACTTTCAGTATGCCGCACCGTGTAAATCAGTCTTTATTATCGAACTCCGACCCGTATGTAAGTAATCAGAGCCGCTGCGCTAGGCAAGTCGCTAATTCGGTTGTAATTAATTTAGTATTAAAAAAAATACTCTTTACGCGTTAAAAATCTTCTTGCTCGATCGCGTTCTATACAATGACGCAAAGCAGTGGCGGACTAACAGGGGGGCGGAAGGGGCGGCCCGCACCGGGCCTCTGGTCTTGGGGGGCCCCCAAATGCCTCCGCGTTCCCCTGATCGCGATCATGGGTCTCAACTCAACCCGAACAAATTATAATTAGTCTTGAAGAAAATTCAATAGATGGCAGCGTTGGTAACAATTATGAAATTAACAATCATTAAAAGCATTAAACGGCAGACTAAGGCAACTAAGTAAGTACTCAAGACGCTTTTGGCTTGATATTTAGGTATTCTAGAAAAAAAAACCGTAAAGTTTCGTAAAGTTTCTCGATTCTTTCGTTATAGATATATCAATAGATATATAATATGTATAAACAATAGAATCGAGAAACTAACAAACATGTCTAGTGGAGGGCCTCATTCAGCTTTGTCGCCCTGGGCCTCTGACGGGCTTAGTCCGCCACTGACTGAGCTGAATGGTGCTGATCCATGCGTCATGTTCGTGAACGGGCGCTGGCAGTTGGGACTGGTCATCTCTTAGCTGTCACGGCTTATTTTTAATTATTTTAGTTTTGAATTGTTATCTTTTTATCACGGACGCTTTTGACGTATTGCATCGTTCTCACATGTTTAACTTCAATATGAATGATGTAACCAATATTTTGTATCAATATTTTAATTTAAAAGAGTGTCCGTGGAGTTTCTTACCCGTTCTTCTCCATAGGAACCTACTATTTGGAATGGGCAATAGCTTCAAATTTGTAACTGACCGACTTCTTGACAATTCAAAAGTGCCTGTCAATGGTTTAATTGAAATAAATGCTTTTCCCGTTATTACAAAACAAGGTTTATCTTCAGACCCAGATTTAAAACATGGAGCCATTATTGAATTTCGAACTTTATTCCGACTACTACTCCCGATTACTCAAAGACGGCTGTTCCGATTTGGAAAATTATTTTTTTGTTGGAAAGGGTATACTTTACAGTTGGTCCCATTGTCATCACGTCAGGATCTGATGATGGGATCCTGGAGAAATCGAGGGAAATCCTCAAATTTAATAGGCACACCTGTATAGCGATTTGGGTACTTTTTATAGTAACTCGTGCATTTGCTATGGGAAAGTACCATTTGGTGAAGTGGAACTGATGATGAAGACCAAAGATGGCCACTGAAACTACTTAATAATAATTAAGTTCGTACTTTAGTGGTGTTGCTAAGCAATTTATGCTCGTCACAATGCATATGATGAGTAGCAGTTCTCCTGGTTCTTACCAGGAGAACTCCTCAACAATTAACGGCCCTTCATCGGGAAAAGCAATATTTTGTAAAAGGTGATGACATTAGGCTATTGTAATTTAGACTAATTATAAACTGACCCACTAAAAATAAAATAAAACTTTTTACAAAAAAATGATAACCGACTTCCAAAAAAACAACTACAAAGTGAAAAATAACTTTAATTCCGGAAGTCGGTGGCAAAAAACAAAAATAACTACAGATCCAAAGACACCGACTTTTCACTTTGTTGTTTTTTTGGAAGTCGGTTTTTTTTTTTTTTTTTTTTTAAATATTTTATTTTTTGAGCGAGGTCTGACACGCACTTGGCCGGTTTTTGTTTATTTTAGTAGCGAATACTTCAACCGTCTTGGACCTACAAAACTCTCTCTAAATACAACTTTATTGGTCACCCATTCACCATCAGCAAGAAGGCACCATGTCGTCTCAAGAACCTTGTCGAGTATAGTCTTTATAATAAACAGAAATCGAATACCTACTACGGGAAACCACAAGAAATTGTAGAAGCATCTGATTGTCAAGGATTATCTAGCCTACCAAGGAAATATAGTAAGATTATGAATTACATAACAAATAAAATATAATTAGAAAACACTTAATGAGGTAAAACCTTATATTAGGAACAAAACTATGGATTTTATCTACATCAACAGACTTTTCGAACTAGTGAAGAAAAGTTAAGTGAATGCTCTGATTCGATAAAGTTTTACTTTGTTTGTAAAAAAAAAAATGATTACCCACCATTATTATTTTTTCTTTAAAGGCCAGGAAATATAGTAAGATTATGAATTACATAACAAATAAAATATAATTAGAAAACACATTTGAGGTAAAACCTTATATTAAGAACAAAACTATGGGTTTTCTCTACATCAACAGACTTTTCGAACTAGTGAAGAAAAGTTAAGTGAATGCTCTGATTCGATAAAGTTTTAATTTGTTTGTAAAAAAAAATGGTTACCCACCATTATTATTTTTTCTTTAAAGGCGTGCGCAGACGAGGAACTTTTGTCCGCGGACCATTTGGAATCGTATAGAAATCCTATCGGCATTTTGTCTACGTGCGCGTTAGATTTCCTTACGATTCCAAATTGTCTGCGGACAAAAGTCCCTCGTCTGCCAGGCCTTTAAAGGCTCAAACAGGCGCGACCCGACGCGACCGGTGCGACACGATTCTGGTAGAAATTTCGACGATTCGATGAAGTTTTCATAGAAATTGTTCTGCTAGAGTCGCATTCCGCTGTTGCGTGGCGCCTGTCTACGGGAGCCTTTATTCTAACTTGTTGCGGTAAACTACCTTGATACTGAGAAACTATTTATTTTGGGTGAGTACAATAACTATACAGCGTGCCGCTACAGTGGCGACATTAATTTAACACACGTAAACAGTTTCGCCTTTACGTTTTATGAAAATATTATAATTTCATTGAACATTATTAATTATTGATTTATTTACAATTTTCGAAAATAGCATCTTGGAGGAACATGTACTTAAAGAAATGTAGCACAGAGGTAATTAGCCGGGGTCATGGATCATAACATCGAATTAATTAAATTAAAACAAATAACGTGCCAGGAGTAGGCGAATTGAAGGAAAGAAAGAGCTTTATTAATTAGTTTGTTAGCCTTTTTTATTTTTCAATTTATAAGTAATTATTTACCTTAACATACGGCCGCAGCTGCTGGCGATGCCGCGCAGCAGGACTAACTTGCTTCTAAGCGCCAGTTACTCGCGCCTTAAGGACACTTAATGAAGTCGCCGAAAGGATTGACATTTTTTCATGTTCACTGAATGAATTCGCAAGAATAACTGCATACCATTTATGTTATAATTTATAAAATAAGTATACGTATAATTAAGTACCACCCTATCGCTTTGGGATATCCTGTTAAGATAGACGTGTTGTGAAATAAATAAATAAATAATATATAAAAAAAATGTTAAACAATTTTTTTTTACTTAAAATATTTAAAAAATATTATAATAAATATTTTAAAAAATAATGGTTACTGGCCACTATCCCTATCACTGTGTCAAATTACCCCACTACCACCCCCCCCCCCCCCCCCACTAGCAGCAAATATTGAAACGTAAAGTAGGTAGGTATACGGTATTTTCCTTTGTATCGTGTAGTTTTAAAATAACGACGTATCTTGAGCAGGTTAATGGTATGGAAGGTCATAAACAATATCTTATTTGAACCATATTTACAAGGTTCAAATTGTAGTAAACTACTTGAGTAAACTATTAATTTGATACATCACGTTTTTTTTGTCACGGCCAACCGAATGCGTTTTCCTTATTTTCGGAAACTCCTGTTAATAATAATAAGTTATGTCAAATCATAAAAAAATAATATTATAAACCTTTTTTGTGAATAACCCTGTATCTCATTTTATTATAGTAAGCAACTTTTCCTTTATCATTTGCATAACATGATAACATGGTCTTATCATTAAGAAAAGATCAAGATTCAGATTTTTTTTGTTTATTTTTATGTTATTAAGACGGAGATATATGCCAGTGACCTTGAGTAGTTAGCTTGCGTGTTCTGTACTGAGCTCATGTAACGCGTCGTACGTTCAGCCAGTAATAGGAGTCGCCCATCAAGGAGTGCTGTCCCCAATTTGACGCATTATTAATTTATTATACACCAAACAAAAGGTATTTTAATAAACTGCGTATACTAAAATATCAATAATTAAATTATCGTTAAATTGGTGAAGGTTTCAGAAAAATACACTTTAATAGTTTTGCTCCATTCTCAGTTTTTTATCCGCGTTAAGTATAACTTTACAAATTAATTTCACTATGTAATTTAAACATATTCTAAAATATTCACATATATTGAGAAAATGCTCTAATTAAACATATTTTTTTTTCAAATCATTAACACTACTCGTTTAGACGTGATCTTCAGTATAAAATCATTAAAAGTGTGTTATCGTCGCCTTAAGTGTTGTTTTCGTCGCGAGAAATAAGCGCATGGAAGTTATTTCGCTTCGTGATACTAGTGCAGGCTACCAGGAGCCCACAGAATGTAAGAGGTGTACTAAAAACTGCCACTGTTCCCGCCACTGACACAGCCCACAATATTTATCTGTTTTCCATAAGTCTGACCACTGTTCTGTACATTACGGAGAGACATGTTTGTAGGCTGTGGCTTTATATTCAATCTAAATACGAGTAGTAACACATAACCAAGCAACTACATTTTACCCGCATTTCTCTCACATACCGCTTTGGAAATGGAAACCGGTTTTTTTTATAGCGATAGATAGCAATTACCAATAAATTATAGTAATTACGTTATTATTATGTGCGTTTTGCATAACTATAGTAACATTAAGATGACTATAATCTCGGACCGGTTTCTTGGATTATTCAAGCACCTTGCGGATGTTGGGGTGACCACTCACTAAGACGAATACAGAAGAAAAAGAGTTGCAGCTCGTTGGATTTGTCTTTACATGTACCTTACAAGTAAAGGCGATAGAACAAATATTTAAACTAATTCTAATGCTAAAAAGTGCAAAATAAAATTGTATATGTAATAATCTTTTTTGAAACCAGTTTTTATTTAAGTGACTAAAAAGTACTAAATAAAACTTACGTAAACGTAGAAATATTTTATTAAAAGCTTGAGGCGTGGACGTCCTTCTTAGCTCCGTATTTATAGGGCGTTACTCAGTACTCAATCATTACTTAAGACTAGTTTCCACCAATCCAATGGCTTGAATCTAGTCTTAAGTAATGCTTGAGTACTGAGTAACGCTCTATAAATACGGGCTTTACACTTAAAGGTAAGCCTCAAGCTTTAGTGCAAAATGTGACAATCACGAAATGTTTTGACAAATGTGTCGCATTGTTGGTTATATTATAAAGGACTCCGATTTTCTCCTCAAAAAAAGAGTCACTTTTTTTTTTAAACGTTGGCCCACTCTAGGAATTTCTCCTGTATTGTTGGTGCCTTTACAAACATTTAAATTCACATGCACAAACAGCCAGACCCGGAACAACTACTTGTAGGTCATACAAATATTTGTTCCGTGCGGGAATCGAACCCGCGACACGCAGCACAGCAGTAGATCGCTTAACCACTGCGCCAACCGTGCTGTCAACGCGCATTTAAACGCATTCGAACGTTCCCAGTACCAACGAAACCGATATAAGCCTCGATGCGCACCTGTCTTTATTAGTTCACCAAACTAGTCGGACAAGTGCGGGTAGGTACTGACGCGAGGAAGCGAAAGTTCCCTTTCGGGGAGACCTTCGGAAGTTCTTGTACTTGGAGCTATGTGACCAACGACGAGCTACGTCGAGCTCCGAATTGAATGAAGGAAATAGTATTGTTATTATTGCTCGTTCCGATTCAGGTTTGACTCTTTTACTCTATTTATTACAATTTTAATAGCGGTCTTCGACACTTCGCCTGCGACTTTGTGCGCGTAAAATCCGTATGTACACACACATGTCAATATACACAGGTATGTATGCCACATAATTATATGCCCGTACAAATTTCAACACCCCCTTTATAAGGTAGTTGTCGAAAATAATGTTCTGAATTGTTATTTAGATAAATATTCGGGCCGCATTAGTTCCAGGTTAGCCAAAGGAGCACCTAAAATTCAGTCTCCAGGACTGAAACATATCGATATGGAAAATCCTAAAAACACATCAAATTTTCTTACTTTCAGCAGTCGCTTACAACCTTGATTAAGGCGACGATGACCGACTTTTAATGATTGTATACTGAAGATCACATCTAAACGAGTAGTGTTAATGATTTGAAAAAAATATAATGTTAAATTAGAGCATTTTCTCAAAAACTTAATATGTGAATATTTTAGATTATGTTTATTACATAGTGAAATTAATTTGTCAAGTTATGTCGAACGCGGATAAAAAACTGAGAATAGCGCAAAATCTACCAAGCGTATTTTTCTAAAACCTTCACCAATTATTATATATTATTGATCTTTTACTGTACGCGTTTTATTAAAATACCTTTTGTTTTGTGTATAATACATTAATAATGCGTCAAACTGACACTACATTGAAAGAAATTGCATTTATGTATATTATGTTATCATGACTATGTACACAATATCTATGTATTAGTGTATTTATGCTTGTATTTTATAGTTATTTCCAAGCTATCTTTTCCGTATGTTGCACCTGCCATGTTTTGTCTCTGCATCTGCTTATAGTTTTAATAAATAATTTATGAGTGTGAACGAACATTATATAAAGCTTGTGTAAATGAAGCTTCGTGAAGGTTCCTATATTATGCACCATGAATCCGTGCTGAAATGTGATTCACAATTGAGAGCATTTATCAAAGTGATATTTTCTGTGTCAACATTCAACAAACACCAAATCAGGAAAAGGAAATCAACACAAAATGTAAGGCTTATCCATCAAGTAAATAGTGACAACATGTGAAAAAACAAAGGGACATAAATTTTCAGTTCAACAGAATAACTTCGCATGATAAGAACACCAGTATGCCGGGAACCAATAAGGTTTTAAACATGTATACTTATACAGCGTGCCGCTACAGTGGCGCTTAATTGGAAACACTGGTAGGGCTAGTGGCCAGTTTTAAAAAAAATATTAAATGTAAAAGTTTTTTTTTTTTTGTCTATATATTATATTATGATAAATAATTATAAATTGAAAAATAAACAAACCAATTAATGAGACTCCCTCTTTCTTTCAATTCTAGGCGAATTGAATCTTTGAATCTCCTGGCACGTTATTTGTTTTAATTTCATTGATTCGAAGTTATTATCCATGACCCCGGCTAATTACCTCTGTGCAGTTCTTTAAGTACAGGTTGCTCCAAGATGCTATTTTAGAAAATTGTAAATAAATTAATGAAATTTAAATATTTCCATAAAACGCAAAGGCGTAAAGGCTTCTACATACCGGCGCGACTTGTCGCGTGACGCGACACGGCACAAAGGCCCCGCGTGTCGTGGGACGAGCGGTGCCTTTGAGTCGCGACGCGTCGCGCGACAAGTCGCCCCAGTATGTATACGTGTGTTAAATTTAAGTCACCACTGTAGCGGCACGCTTTATAAAAAAATATAAATACCTATAATAATCCCTATCCTTTGTTCTTTCCTATTCCTATTTCCTATAATTATAATAGTATAATATAAAAAGTAAGCATTAATTGCCAATTTTTGGATAATTATTTAATATTACTATTGTGCTGGCGGATAAAAACCTAAGTAATCATTTTGATTTTTACTTTAGGACTTATAAAATAGCACGCTATGTGTTGTCACATGACATACAAACATGTAAAGTAAATATGCCAAAACAAAAATAAATAAAAAATGACATTCATAACAAAAAACAAACATTCCAATAGTAATTAAAAAAACAATTACAGATGTGAAAATTTTAAATTTAGAATTAATAATTATAACTGTTTATCGTTTTAAAACTCCTCGATTGTCTAGCATTTGTCAAGAAGAAGTTTCTGCAGTACGATTTAAAATTTTGACAATGACAAGAATTAATTTGATTGTCTACAATTTGTGTTCATAGATATTATATCAATGTGTACCTAGAACTACATACCGATCCAATATGTAATTAATTATGTTCTATGGCTACCTATTGATACAATATATTAAAATAGTATCGAAGTCAAAACTGTACATCGAATATTTTTGGATAAAAATAAGTGCTTCGATGTGTGGAAACGATTCTGTTGGCGAAAATATAGTTTTCAGATTTTTTGTCTGTTTGTCTGGATGCATGTTCCGGATTGGCGCAAAAACTACTGAATAGATTCTGTTCAAATTTTGCACAAATATTCCTTAAAGGTCTGGTCATCGAGTAGGCTATATATTATCACGCTATTTGCTATGGGGTTTGGCGATTTTGCATTATGTCCGTATTCCTCAACAGTTTACTGCGAGATTTAATTAGACTATTTATAATATTACAGATATATACAGATTTAACCTCTGAAATGAATATCGTCACACTATACCTACATTGTCAACGAAGTAAACAGCCTAACGGTTCCACGCGCATAAATTACAAAAAAAATATTTCGTTCATATACTTAACCCAAAGATCTAACTAACAAGATTCCGTTTAAATTAACAAAATCAACCGGTAATAAAGAGGATATGACTTCACGTTCCGATTAAAGGCTCCCGCAGACAGACGCGACGAGACAGTCTACACGACTTTAGTAGCACAATTTCTATGAAAACTTCATGAAAATTGTTCTACCAGAATCGTTCTACCAACATCGGGTACCTTAACTCTTATTGCCAATAGAATACAGCCGCATGAGCAAAGCCACGGGCACAGCTAGTTCATACAATAATATGGAACAAAGATTGTTGTCAATTATATTAATTCTTGTCATATTTTTCATATTTTTGCAGCTGACTAGCACCATTACCGTTTGAGCTGAGTTCAGTAACAATTAAAACAGTTTGGGAGTTATCAGACCTCATAAATGGGCCATGTCATCCCGGGTAGTAAAGCAGTGTAGTGGCATTTCCTTAACAAATGTATATAATAAGTTAACATGTAATAATAATTATGATGCATCTGTTGCCACATACTATAGAAAAATACCCGCATGAACATTATTTATGATATTCAATCAACATTGCGAGCGATTTTGCTTAAAGCGATACGTGTAATTATTCTGAGCTGCTATTAAAAACTAAGTACATAATACGTACCTACTTATGTACGTATACATGTGGGAAAATTTCTTGAACTTAGTTTTAAAAGTGTACGAAGTGCTACCTAATGTATATTCTATGAGACTCTTTTTTCTAATGTCATGATGCTATTTTAAACAAAAAAAAATAAATAAAAAACAAAAGCAATTTTTTTTTTTTTGCTATTTTGGTTTTGCAATTTAAGCTGTGGCAAGTGTGACGAAATCGAAAAAAAAATGTAGGAACCTAGATAAATACTGTCTAAATACGAATCAACATAATTTATTGTGGAGATAATTATGCTTAAATTTCAAATGATTTTGGTATTATGTTTGTATGGACAATTTTCATTCATCGCCGCGCTCTTAAGGTGACATGCTTCTTCACTAAAATATTGAAACACATTACAAACATTTGAAATGTGTATGCAACAAGCAGTGGAAGGGCGTGCAGTTTTAAAGTAGACGATCTCTACTTTGCTTTGTTTTAATGATTTTCACAAATCATGCCATGTAGGTACTTTTACACAATTTACACTTTAAACAATTTTCGTCAAATATTTCGATTTTTTTTGACAAAATATCATAAATAGCATCAAATTGCTGTGTAAATGTCATATTTATATGTTAAAGTTATTCGTCAAAAATAGTTATTCCGTCGTTTTTTGTACGAATAAATAAAATAAGTATCTATGTCTCTATTTTTCTCAATAGTTTACTAAATAAGCTTCATCTAACCTGTTTCTTTGAATTTTAGATTATGTGTATATTACATAGTGAAATTAATTTGTAAAATTATGTCTAACGCGGATAAAAAAACTGAGGATGGCGCAATGTCTACTAAGCGTATTTTTCTGAAACCTTTACCAATTTAAAGATAATTTATTTATTGATCTTTTAGTTTTACGCATTTTATTAAAATACCTTTTGTTTTGTGTATAATAAATTAATAATGCGTCAAATTGGAGACAGCGCTCCTTGATGGGCGAGTCCTATTACTGGCTGAGCGTACGACGCGTTGCGTGAGCTCAGTACAGAACACGCAAGCTAACTCAAGGTCACTGGCAAATATCTGCGTCTTAAGAGATACAGTACTTTAAAAGGGCACATTTTTGACCATTTTCAGAAATCTCCGCCTTAAGTGCAACCGTAACATTCATAACAAATCCTGTATGCAATATTGTGAATTCTCCTTGACCATTTTCAAAAAGTATTCATTATGTTCAATTATTATTTGAAAATACGTAAAAGCAACTACTGAAGCTGAAAGGAGGCTGAGGACACCGTTGCGCATGTGCTCTTTGAATGCATAGGTGAATTAGAACTGAAACTCTCTGGTCACGCAGATCTTTTGCAGATGTTTTGAAGACCCTGAAGGAGACCTAATCTACTTCTGGAGGGTGATGGGCTGGCTGGAATGACCAGCGACGGTCGCCAATAGGCCATGGCCCGTACAATCGTCCACTGTAAGACCAAGTGCGGAACCAATCCCAGTAACAAAGAACGATCACTATTAAGGTAACTAACTCAGTATGCTTAGCACTGGTCGTGCCAGCCAGGTATGGTTGTCGGTATGGTATACCGACCTAAGTATGTATGTACCTAAAAACAAGGTCCCAAATCGCTTACAATAACAATCATTAAAACAAAATGCGAGTACATCATTTACCGGTCGATTGACGCAAGTACCACCCGATTTGTAGTTTTTATTGCGATAATTTATTATTTTAATCGTATAATTATGCGGTGATGTCGGCGACACCTTGAAACCTAATGAGCTTACAGCCAAATAAAGAGCGGTTTGAACAATAAGTGATAAATAGTGTAGACTTGAAAGAATAATGCATTAAGCGACGTAGCACTTAGTACATGACGGCGACGACGGTCAAACGGTATAAGCTGAACTCTCATTATACGGAATGCCTGTACAATGCGCGATCAGTTTATACTGGAAATTATCTATAGTTTGATGAAAGTATTTCGACGTGTCTATTTGTTCTTTCAAAGTGGTCATCATAGCAAGTTGGTCTACTGCTGACGTGGCTGCGGTCTCGTAGTCTCACTGCGTCTATAGGTATTAGGCTGTTACCCTTTCGCCGTAACTAAGGCATTGTTTTATAAGTTCAAACAAATCCGGTCAGGGACTGGTGTGAACTCCTTTTTTTTAAATTATATTTTATTGGCTTGGTTGCTGGGACCGTTTAGCCAAGTCTTTATTTAGTTACAATCTTTGTTTAAATATTGATGAAATTAATTAAATTCAATGCATGATGATCGTTTCCCCGCCCGCTCCCCTTGAGTAAAGATGTTTTTTTTTTTTTTTTTCACTTTACTGAGACCTCACGCGGACTTCTGGAGAGAACTTGAAGTGATGTTGCACTGTTTTGTTTCACACTAATGCACATTCACGAATATTCTTCTTAGTTTTCTAAGACCTACTTAAAACCCGACATTGTGGTTCTCTTAAACATTAACTCCCTTATTACAAAACAAGGTTTATCTTGAGACCCGGGTTTAAAACATGGAGCCATTATAGAATTTTGAACTTTATTCCGACTATGGTAAAGTTCCTAAACACAAAACTGACCACTTAGTACGAACAAAATTTTCAGTTTTGTAAAAAGAACGGTATTTCAATCACTGTTACGTTCTTATTACAAAAACTGGCTCCATGGTTTAAGCCATGTCAAATATAAATCTTGTTTTATAAAAGTATATCAATATGGAACAACGAAAAACCATGAATGAACTTAATAACTAGTTATATTAATAATGATGAATGATCGTAATTATGTTTTAGCTCTCTTTAGGTTCTCATGCTATTCATCTTTATTTTATCACTTTCTAGTTCAAGTAAATAAATTATTAAATGTGGTGCTGCTTCACAAGAATAAATAACCACAACTGAAGCGACCCCTATAATGAAAAGGGTAACTATGTGATTTTGAGAGCCTGATCTAAAAAACTATTCACATAATAAGTTATTGAGAAAATAAATTCTAGCATCGAAATTAAAAAAGTGATTTTTGCAAACAAACTAAATAGCAATGGTGTGCCGACTATGGGTTTTGCCAATCTCTGACTAGCCATAAATAAAAAAAAAATAAAAAAAATATTTCAGACATTAACACGTATAGGTACATGAACAGTCCATAGATTGTTTAGTGATGAGTTAGTAACAGAAAGTACTTATAGTCTATATTAGTATTGTTAGTAGGGACACAAACACAGCTAAATTGCCTGCGCCCGCCCTCGAGGCTCAGTGTGGTAGCCATAGGTACTTACAGCGGGAATCACAGGGGACGTAATGTGATGAACTAACTTATCTACGGGTACCTAGTCTATTACTAACTATTGGATATATTTGATTGATTTTTTGTGTGCAGACTGCGAATGTCATTAGTTAAACGCAGTTTTATCTTTTTATCACGGAAGCTTCTGACGTTTTGCATCGTCCTCACATGTCTATCTTCAATATGAACGATGTAACCAATATTTTGTATCCATATTAACCTACTATTTGGAATGGGCAACTAGCTTCATATTTGTAACTGACCGACTTCATGACAATTCAAAAGTGCCTGTCAATGGTTTAATTGAAATAAATGCTTGAGTTTGAATTTATTGTCATATTGACGTCTCCACGTTGTATATTGTAGCACTAAACTCGAAAGAGGTAAATATTTTTTACAAAATATTTATAAACTACCTGCGGAATTGGAATAAACAACAAAAAACGAAAACATCCTGCCGAAACATTTACTTAATTAAGTCCTTGCCGCTGTCCAAATATAGCTAACGATGCAAAACAAAGTCACGTGTAATATTTTGCATTTGTTGCGTAATTTTTTTATTTTTATTTTTATTTATGATGGGTTTGCTCTTGACCTTAGTCTAGGGCAAAGGTGACAGAGACAAAGTCGACGATGGAGTGAGCTTACCCAGAAGAAGCCTGTTCACTCTTAACTTTCAAGAGATTAGGGTTGTATGCGTTCGAAAATACAGACGCAGGTACATAGTTCCACTCTTTTGCTGTGCGCATTATAAAAGACATTTGGAAACGCTTAGTGCGAATTGGTGGAATAGCCACCATTAAGGGATGGTAACCTGCAGTGCGTCTAAATGTCCGATAATAGAAGAGGCCGGTGGACTGAGGTCGTGGAGTTCTTGGGCACACTCACCGAAGTACAATCTGTAGAAGACCGACAAGCAGGCAACTTTGCGGCGATGGGTCCAGCTGTGAAGATTGGCATCCACCAGTTTTACGTCGCCAATGAGCCTCTTAGCTCTGCGTTCCACCGAGTCAAGCGGGGCAAATTGGTATTTTGCTGAGCCATCCCAAAGGTGGCTACAATACTCCATGCAGGATCGGACCTGCGCTTTGTAAAGGGTCAAAAGCTGTCCAGACGTAAAGTATCGCTTCACCCTATTTAGGATGCCCAGTTTCTTGGCCGCAGTAATTCAATAATTCAAGATAGAACTGCTTTGCTAGGGCTAGTGGTCGCAAGCTCTACTGCCGAACAGATCGTGGTTTCGATTCCCAGGCCGGGCAAAGTGTTATTGTGTTTTTCCATCAGTAATTTCTCGGTAGTGTCCCGGCGCGGCGTGATAATATGTTATGGATTGATTCCTTTTTCGGCACATTCCTTTTTGGATATATTCCGTTTTCGGCATATTCTTGTTTCGGCACATTTTAGTAAATAAATTATACTATGAAATACTTGTGACTTTGCTTGCGTAATAAAATAAAATAATATTTATTAGTAAAATATTATATTTTAATCAATAAAAATAAAAGACAAAAATTAAAAAGTACCTACACTGATTACTTAAAATAATTGGGCAACTAACTAATGATGATAACCAACTAGGTATCTAAATTCATATGCTTATGCTTATGGATCCGTTTTTTATAAAAGTTGGCAAAGCCTAATATGCTCTTCAATTGATAAGATAATCCTCATTACAATAATTACCTTACTATTTCACTGTCTTCTACCTTGTATTAGGTATCTGTTGTAGGTAAGTATATTACGAAATAGCCCAAGGCATTTTAAAATTTCAGAACAATGATGCTTTGTTGTCTAAAATGTTTTATGCCGAAAACGGAATGTGCCGAAACAAGAATATGCCCAAAACGGAATATGTCTAAAAAGGAATGTGCCGAAAAAGGAATCAATCATGTTATGTACTTAATAAATTCAAGATGCATGCAAAGTCATTAAGGGGACGATAACCGACTTTTAATGATTTTATACTGAAGATCACGTCTAAACGAGTAGTGTTATTGATTTTAAAAAAATATATGACAAATTAGAGCATTTTCTCAATAACTTAATATGTGAATATTTTAGATTATGTTTATATAACATAGTGAAATTAATTTGTAAAGTTATGTCTAACGCGGATAAAAAACTGAGAATGGCGCAAAATCTACCTAGCGTATTTTTCTGAAACCTTCACCGATTTAAAGATAATTTAATTATTGATCTTTTAATAAACGCGTTTTATTAAAATACCTTTTTTTGTGTATAATAAATTAATAATGCGTCAAATTGGGGACAGCACTCCTTGATGGGCGAGTCCTATTACTGGCTGCACGTACGACGCGTTGCGTGAGCTCAGTACAGAACACGAAAGCTAACCACTCAAGGTCACTGGCATACATCTGCGTCTTAAGAGTCACGTGTACTATGTTTCGTTTTATTTTTAATTGCGTTATAAATTAATTAATTCAAGATACTTAAAAAAATAATTGAAAGTTAAAGTTTTCAAAAATTGTGTCTCATTTGCATGTTTAATTACTGCGTAGGTGCGCTTGAGTTGCGAAACGTGCGATGGTCAAACTCATTCATTTTTTTTTCCTTTACGAGGTAAACAAAGTTGTAAAATATGTAGTTTGTTGTTTGTAGGTTATAGCTGCTCTACTCAATATTGATAAACTACGAAACCCGTAAGACTAAACATTTTTGCTGTTCCAAGGTCCATCTAATGTTGTGAAAATATGATGGTAGAACCAATGACGTATTATGAATAGACACGTCATACACGAACATTAGTACACTAAGCCATGAATGTAGCTACATACTTGCGTACAATCATACAGTGCGCGAAGAAAAGGATAGACCTGTTACCGGCCAAACCCGATTTCAGGACAAACTAGTTTAGCCTAGGCTAAACTAGTTCTTCCTATACGCGATAGGATTAACTAGTATAGCCTAGGCTAAACTAGTTTGTCCTAAGCCCGATAGGATAAACCCACAATGACGATACAGCAGTGGCGAAGGGTGATTTTATGAGAAAGGTAAGCTGGAGCAAAAAAATACTTTTTATACAAAATAAACTCGTCATGACGTCGAAAAAATTGAACTCATGGCAAGCCGGACACGCGTTATTGTTTTACGTGTGAGTTATTTTAGAGAAAAATGTTTTGTTGTTGGGATATAAAGACAAAAAATGTAATGTATTCGTTTTGTAATATTTTAATTTTACGGCGTATTAAATTCCTATAGTGTGATGATATTATTTGGTATTATTAACCCATCAACATTTCGACTATGCCATTTTTCAATGACGATAGAGTAGTTGTGTTCCGAATTTCCGATGGGAAGCCGGTAAAAATCGTGTTATACGGTGCTTTCGCCCCTGCTGGGTGGTAATATATCATCATCATCATCATCATTTCAGCAGAAAGACGTCCACTGCTGGAATCATAGGCTCCTTCAAAGGGGGGGTTTGCCATAATCGCCACGCTCGGCAGGTGGGTTGGCGATCGCCGAATGGTGGTAAAATGCATAGAGAACGCTGCTGCTCATTCTCTAGTAAGTCCCTTAGTCGCCTTTTACGACACCCACGAGAAGAAATGGGATGATGCTATTCTTTACGTCCGGCACCAAACGGAAGGAACGGCACCAAGTGGTAATATATGTTCTATGGAAACCGGACATAATTATACCGCGTCAGCTCCGCTAATAAACAGCTTTAAATACGTATTTTACACCTAACATACTCCAAGAGAGACGCTATCTAATGGTGAAAAGATTTTTTTTTTCTATTGATTATACTAATACTAAGGCTTTACAGAATTATAATCATTAGAATAGACAATACAACTCTCTAAGTTCGTAGAATCCTATTGAATGACTGTAATTCTGTAAAGCCATATTTGTTACTACTTCGCACTACGTCCGCACATCTTATATAGATCAACATACAACCTGTTACAGTGGTACCCAATTGATAAGGCGCGTCGTGAATCTTCGTTCGCACAGAAAAGAAAGTATGGCCCCGAAGATTAACGAAAGAATGCTTAAAACTTACAATCAACCTTAGGTTACTATTATAAGGTTCATAATACACTGGAGCTGCTAGCGTGCACTCGATCAGAAGTATGGCGGCTGACAAACATGCCACGCGGCGCGCGCTAACATGGCGGCAGCTGCCGACCAATAGCGGTACAGGAAAAAGAACCGCGGTGCGTGGAGCGTGCCGATTGGTCAATAGCATTTCCCACACTTTTAAAATTCACCTTCTGCGCAGGTACATCGGTAAGCCATATCAATTGGGTACTACTGTACTGACCTGCAAATTGCAAAAACCGTAAGAAAATTTGAATTTCCCGGGCTACCTTAGCGCATCCCCCTAAGGCTGCGTTTCCGCCAGAGACGTGCGAGGATGCGTAGCGAGAGATGTGTTTGTAAAGAACCAATAGAATAGCTTTATTTACCTCGCCTCAGTCAGCACAGCTCTTGTGGAAACGGCTAAACGGAGCTACATTTTTGGGCATACAAAACAAGCGAGGGATGTGTGCGAGGGATGTGTACGAGGGATGTATATATATATTTTCACAGCTCCGCTACACATCCTCGTAGCCACATTTTCATCGCACAGCTTTGGTGGAAACCCCCACACATTTTCACAGCACAGCTAGACATCCTCGCACGACACATTTCCATTGCACATCTCTGGTGGAAACGCAGCCTAAGGAGATAGAAAGAGGAAGAATGTCCCTTTACCGCGGCTAGTAACATTTTAAATCACAATACCGGCCATTATCGATCGACCCTCGCGGTTTTTGTTTAACCCCGACCTTCTCAAACTTCTGGGATTCGTCATCATGGTAATTTTGTATGTTACGGTTAAAGGCTAAAGAGTAGGTGGTACGCATTACAATGTAGGTAGTACAATGTTACATTTTAAAGTTACAAGCTTTTTGTATCTAGTACAAGTCTATAGTCAAGGTCACTCATTTTCCTGTACTTCTTCCAATTTATTAGGATTGAAGCAGCATGTCATCAGCTCGACAGGATTCCCCATCAGCAATTTCTCAGGTGTCTTTTACTTATAAACAGAAGTACAACTTCAGCGTATCTAGCTTCAAAAATAGCGAACTGCTATACAAACTTTTATCCCCTATTTAAGGCTCTTACACACTCACGCGAGATCGCGGGCGCGACAGGCACCGACAAAGACAATTTTTTTATATCTAAGAAATTGCGTGGATGCTCACAAATATGCAAAGATATGACATTTCACCATCAGATTTTATCCTTCCTACTTATCGGAAATGGAAATATCTTCTTGGAAATATACACACGGAAACTATAAAAGTATATTAAAAATTCTAAACACTATCGTAAGTAAAAGCTAACGTCGCAGTGGGTTTTATCCTAAGTGTGATGTAGCTGTGACATGGTAACGTCACACACTTCGTCATCTAATCAATGCACTATGGATTGTAATGTGACGAAGTTTTATACGTTATTTGCCAAGTTTATTATTATTTTATGACTGGATGTGGCTTGGAATATTTTTCTAGGAACGACTACCCATTATTAGGGTTTCCAACACACGCGCCACCATCAGCAAGACATTAAAGTGAGCATGCACGAATCAAAAAAAAAGTTTTAAAGGATCTTGCTAATCCAGTGCTTCATAGTTAAGCAATTGACTGCTGCGCTGCGTGTCGCGGGTTCGATTCCCGCACGGAACCAATATTTGTATGACCTACAAGTAGTTGTTTCGGGTCTGGCTGTTTGAAATGAAATGAAATCGTTTATTCTGTAAATAGGATATTAAAAACACTTTTACACGTCATATAAAAAAATAATCTACTCGTAGATGTAGCCGACATTTCCTATCTGACTACCCCTGAGAAGAAATGGCGAAACAAACTAAGGGGTCAGTCTCTTTTAAAGTCCAGACATAATCTTGGTCAGATCATGTGAGGACCATGTAGATCCGTATCTGAAATGGTCTTTTGAGGAAAGAACCACGCAAATTTGAGCGGAGCTGTTCAATCAGTATTGTCCAGTCAGATTGTGTATGTGAGTTTAAATGTGTGTAAACGGACTCATACGAGTAATACAGGAGAAATCCTTAGTGTGGGCCAACGTTTAAAACAAAAAAAGGGTTTGAAACATTATCTCTGCTAAACAACGTAAATAACGCAATAGATGGGGGTAAACTGTCAAAATGAAACCCCAACCCCTTTATTACAAAACAAGGTTTATCTTCAGACCCAGGTTTAAAACATGGAGCCATTATTGAATTTCGAACTTTATTCCGACTATGGTAAAGTTCCTAAACACAAAACTGACAACTTAGTACCGAACTAAGTTTTCAGTTTTGTATAAAGAACGGTATTTCAATCACTGTTACGTTCTTATTACAAAAACTGGCTCCATGGTTTAAGCCATGTAGAATATAAATCTTGTTTTGTAATAAGGCGGTATGTGTTCGACGGAGTCCGCTGTGACGGACCCCCTTTTTCTCAAAATTGGTAAATGTTATATTTTTTTTTATTATTTTTTCGAGGCTCTAATATGCTACATAAATCTAAATTTTAAAAGAAATTGGTAAAATTAGCATATTGAGAACTCCGTCGAAATAAGGGTTAAGCCATGTCAAAATATAAATCTTGTTTTGTAATAAGACGGATTGGGATCAATATAGTCAGTTTTTTTTGTGTTACGCAATTACCCCGCAGAATATTCACTTTTTATATCGGTAGGATGAACGTTCCCGTAGGATCAAATCACGGACGTATATAGCTGGAATTAGAGTTCGCAAGACGGCAATACTTTTCCCAAACTGCTCTTCTTTATAATACCAAAAGCAAATAAAAACCTATTTACCATGAAACACAGCATGTCGAAAAACTCTGACTGCATGGATAAAGATAAAGACACTTACTTACGAAGAAACTGAGGCACTTCTGAATCCGTTTAGTTAATAATAATAATAATATAACGAAGAGTACTTGCATAGACACAACCTTGTAGCCAGGATTATCCATCAGCAACTTGCTCTGAAATACAGCCTTGTGGAATCAGAGGTGCTACGGCACCTCCACGGCCACGGCCACGGTAGGTATGTGCCCGACCCAGTTCTCGAAAATGGAAATATCACATTGTACTGGGACCGATCCATCATCACTGACAGGACTATTGCTGCCAATAAACCTGATATAGTGGTGGTGGATCGAATAGAGCGGCGCACAATGATTATTGACATAACGGTCCCCCATGACGGGAACCTCGTGAACGCCGAGAAAGATAAACAAATCAAGTATCTTGACTTGGCTCGCGAGGTTGTCGACATGTGGGATGTGGACTCAGCAATCATTGTGCCGATAGTTGTATCAGCCAATGGCTTAATTTCCTAAGGAGGCTCTCGTTGGGCAGCTGGATTAAGAGCCTGATTCAGAGAGCGGTACTTCTGGACACGGCTCGCATTGTCAGGAGGTTCCTCTCTCTGGAGCCCTGACCACCGGTAGCTTGGACCTTTTTCCCGATACCGGTAATATTAATATTACCCTTATTTTTAATATTTTTAAATGTTTTTATTAATTTGTTTTATATTCTAATATTTAAAAATATAATTTATATGTATTTAAAGTGAAATAAAGGATATAATAATAATATTAAAAACTTACCTTACACACGGAATGAATGATAACGTGGACTAATTAATATACAATTTACTGTACTTACTTCAATCTGCGTAATATGCTTTTGGTTTCCCTTTCTCGCTTACTCACTCACATACACAAATACACACACACACACCTACGCCTACACATTCCCACGCATACACACCCCCACGATAACACACTCATACCCACGCACACACAAAAATGAATTAGGTATCTGAGATAACGAATTCAACGAATTCAAATTCGTACCTAATTCACATTTTTTTTTTAATTTTCTAGTTCTTGGTTTGTTATTTTAACTACTTAGTTAAATTCTGTTATTAACAGGCTTTGTATGTTATAATAATATCATAGTTATGGAAGCGGGAGGTTTTCTGTTCCAGATATCTCTATACTTAAAAGAACTGGCTGATTTGTTACAACCTGTGTTGTAACAAATCAGCCAGTACTTATCATTTCCAACAACCGCACGCGCGCACGGGCGCAGCTGCGCACAAAAGCTGGTCTTTTATAAATTTTAAATCAACTTGTAATGTGATAAAATAGATCTTAAATCGTCAGGAAGTTTTAAATGAATCATGTTAATAATAATAATCATTATTGTGCATTATCGACCTCGATAGAAGTCAAGTCGCCGTGATCGCCAACGTTGGCCAAACATTGGCGTTTCGTCACAGCAACCCACGGACGGCAAAATCAGAAAACTTTGTTTTGAATTTTTGATACGAATTTGGGTTCATAAAAGGTTTCACTTTTTTTGTTTGGCACTTAATTGATACATACATACATAGCTACATAGTTTATAACAAAGTCACTGTTTGTGTGACCGCTTATAAATCTTCAAAACTACGCAACGGATTTTGATGTGATTTTCCTCATAATTTAGAGCATTTTATTCCGAATGATTCATGTGTATAAAATACTCTGACCATCAAAACTAATTACCCAGAGCAACATTTTCATGCAAACGAGGTAATTTCGAAACCTCGGTTCTCCGCTAAGCTTTCCAGAGTACGGATGGAGGAGAGGCGCACTGGGGGCCTAAAATGGACTCTTTGGCAGAATCATAATATTTATGATTGCGTACCTACAATTCATATCCCGCAATCCATGTGTTTGACAGTTTTGTATGGAGTTTCGTAAAATGGACCACAAATTGTGAATTGATAAAATGAAGTCTAATGTCAAATAGCGGCTGTCAAACAGATGAATTGCGGGATGTATGAATTGTACGCAGATCATATTATGATTCTGCCAAAGCATCCATTTTAGGCCCCCAGATCATACAACCCATTTATACCAGAGAGTGTGTAGAGTTCTGAGTGTTCTCATTTTGATGTTATTTTTGAGGTTAAACTTCAGAATATCGTCCTTAATAAAAATATTAAAAAAAAACAATTAAAAACTAAAATAATTAGAAATAAGCCGTGGCAGCTAAGAGATGACCAGTCGCAAGTGACAGCGCCCGTTCACGAACATGACGCATGGATGAGCACCATTCAGCTCAACGCTGTGCCTGTCGGGGATAAGGGGGGTTTTATTGTTACTAATACTGTATGAGTCTCATGAGTTACTCCCAATAAAGAATTTTAATTATTATTATTATAAGGTGTATATTGTATACTTGCCTATACGTTTTACATTAGCTGAGCTGATGCGGGTTATGTAAAGGAAGTCTTGCCTAGTCTTGCCGATGTACTTACTAACTGAATAATCTTCAATGTGACAGCTAGACACTGTATTTTTTTCCAGTGCTTATAATACAGCTTTAGACCAGTTTCATCAACAGACATTACAGGCATGTAAAATTTTAGAATTTATCTACCCGATGTGAACTGTCACAAGCTCTGGAATGTCTGAAACTTTTGTGAAATTCTGAACGCTATAGGCACTGGTATATAGCGTTCAGAATTTCACAAACTGCGAATGCATGCTCTGTAACTAATGCATGGATTTTAATGAAATTTTCACCATTAGATAAGAGTATTTCTCGGGGAAAGTTTAGGTCAAATAGGTAATAGCTTGCAAATTAGCTGAGCTACTGCTATGCAACTGAAATATTAAAAGCTATTCAATGCGTAATCGGAGCGTTTCTGCTAGTATCTGATAAATAATATTTTTATTTAATATAGATTACGATAGAGGAAGTTTTCATAGAAATTCTTCTACTGATGTCACGTCGCGCTGTCTGCGGGAACCTTTATCCATTATTGAGTTTTTATAAGAATGTCACCAGTCCTGATATTATATATATTTTATTTATAATGAATCAGTTGATGTATTGTTTCTAAATAATGTATTGGCAAGTTAACAATAAAGGTATTTATCATGTTTATCTAATATAAATCTTATATATAAAATTCTCGTGTCACAATGTTAGTTACCATACTCCTCCGAAACGGCTTGACCGATTTTGATGAAATTTTATATGCATATTCAGTAGCTCTGAGAATCGCCTACTACCTATTTTTATACCCCTAAGTGTTAAGGGTGGCTTTCCCACGGGATCGAGAGTTACGCGGGTGAAACCGCGGGACGCAGCTAGTTTTATTGTATAAAAGTCAATTGCTGTGCGTTAGTCTCGCAAAACATCCCAAAAATGGCTCGATCGATTAAATTTATTCAATTATTCTTTTGTTCGCCTAAGTTAAGTGCGTGCACCAGATTTTTCAACGTGGTTTAGGAAAAAATAAAACTCGCAATAACCCAAAGAAACAGCCGAAAAATCTGAATTTGTTAATAGTCATTTAGTCAGTTAGTAATATAATTGATGTATGCATTTTTGTGTAACACTATTACTAGTATTTACTGATATAACATTTTAATTTATTTTTTTGCCATGGTATGAACATACCGCTTTGTTGAATATTTTTGACATTTCCTACTATTATTAAATTTATTTTTTTGCAATGGTATGAACATACCGCTTTGTTGAATATTTTTGACATTTCCTACTATTATTTAATTATTTTTTTTGCCATGGTATGAACATACCGCTTTGTTGAATATTTTGACATTTCCTACTATTATTAAATTTATTTTTTTGCCATGGTATGAACATACCGCTTTGTTGAATATTTTTGACATTTCCTACTATTATTTAATTATTTTTTTTGCCATGGTATGAACATACCGCTTTGTTGAATATTTTTGACATTTCCTACTATTATTTAATTTATTTTTTTGCCATGGTATGAACATACCGCTTTGTTGAATATTGTTGACATTTCCTACTATTATTTAGTTATTTTTTTTGCCATGGTATGAACATACCGCTTTGATGAATATTTTTGACATTTCCTACTATTATTTAATTATTTTTTTTGCCATGGTATGAATGTACCGCAATAAGGATAGTAATGTAAACGATTTGTTAAAAAAGCAAAAACTTAGTACTATCATTGTATAGTGTGCTTTCTAGCATATATGCATTTCGGTAAAAATACTTAAAGCTGATGTATTTTGAATAAATAAATAATTTGAGTGTCCGGTTTCCGACGAACATCTAAGATCCTATCCTCGAATACAATTTAAATTTCAACAAGGTTCTAACTTTTATTATTTTAATCATATTTTATATTGTTTTTTTTTTGTCAATGTGAGGACGTTGTAGGCTTATTAGACTGTAGATCTGTAGACCATTTTCTATTTTGTTAAGTAACTGGTACTTTTGACGGGCCCCGCTGTCCTCTCATACCTATTAACACTGTAATTTGAAAACATTGTAAAAGCCTATTTTTTTTTTATAGAGTGACCGTGGAGTCTTGCCGGCTCTTCTCCATAGAAAACGACCAATTGGAACCGTGCACCTAGCTTCTGACGTTTCATAAGTGCCCATGTAGGCTTATGTGAAATAAAAATATTTTTGATTTGATTTGATCAATCAAATCAAATCAAAAATATTTACCTCTACGTCATTTTGAACCCGCTGTTTGCCGCGTTTAAAAGTACACACGGCTACACATCAAGCTATACATTCCTAGTATAAGCTGATCTCGCATTGTATAGTATTCCCGTACAATAAGAGGTCAGCGTATACTGGAAATGTATTGTTTTATGTGTAGCCGTGTGTACTCTTCTCAAAAAGATTTGAATGATTTTTTATACAATTTTCCCCATTAGACAGAATTTCTCACAGGGATGGTTTAGGTATTAGCTGAGCTACCGCTAGTTATATAAAGGTAGTTTAAATAACGGTTTATTGAAAACACGATTTATATCATTATTAAATAATTTTCCATCTAATTGGATGATTACAAAATGTTATCTGCAATTACATAGTTAAGTAAGTACATATAATAAGGTAGTAGTGTTCATATACCCACAATTTCCCCATGACTGTACTTATTAGATTGCTATTAGAAAACCCATCAAGCAGATTTTAATTTAACAAAAAATACTAACGTAGGTACATTCATTCGTCATTTACCACACGATCCACTCGAATATAAACAAAGAAAAATCCGGTTTTAGACGAGAAGTGCCCCTTTTCATCAATAAACAATATCTTTCAGAACTAATCTGTTGTCTTCGTTAATGTTATTTGTGTACGAAATGAAATGTTATTTATCTTGTAAACGATTTGTTAAAAAAGCAAAAACAATACCTACTTAGTTCGTATGTCAAAGTTTTTATAACTCTATACCTATTTAAGATATAAAAAAAATCTCAAGTGAAATCCTTGTTATTTTTTATTGCGAAATAATATCGCTATTTGTGGTGTTTTACATAATTTTCTATTTTAGTTTTTAAGATAAACGTGTTCGAAACATTTTGGTCCGAATATGTAATCCACTTGAATTTATGAGTTCATGATTTTTTGATGGGTGGCTGGCGTAAAGGCTTCTACATACCAGCGCGACTTGTTGCGCGACGCGACACGGCACAAAGGCCCCGCGTGTCGTGGGACGAGCGGTACCTGTGCCTTTGTGTCGCGTCGCGTTGCGCGACAAGTCGCCCCGGTATGTAGAAGCCTTAATGTGGGTGTTTTATGGTTTTGTTATAGCACGATGTACGACACATCGACATGAACTCATTTGACTGTGTGTTCGATAATACTGTATCAATGTGTTTTGTGACTACTAATTGATACAACAACTTATTATGGAACAAAGACTGCAGTATCTATGAATACATCTTTTTGAAGCTGACCGTCAGACAGTCATGGGTAAATTGTGGGTATATGTGGTAACTTATGTAAGTTTTAAGGCTCTTACAGACTCACGAGATATCGCGGGCGCGACAGGCACCGACAAAGAAATTGTGCTACTAGTGTCGCGTCGCGCCCGCGATTTTGCGTGAGTATGTAAAAGCCTTTAATCATACAGACTCACGGAGTCATTCATTATGTTAACTTTTTTTAACTGTACCTATGATTTATTTGTACAACTCAGGTGTTATGTGAACTGTTTGTGTTCTTAATGAGAATAAATTCTTTAAACCGAATTGTACAAAAACACCAAAAAATAATCGGAAACGACATTTTTTTGTTTTGTTTTTATACAATTGATATCGATAACCATGACGTTTCGGTTTAAAGAACTTTATTCTCATTAAGACAATCGTCACTTATGAGAACATTAAATCTTATTACTAATTATAATAAATCAGTGCGGGTAGAAGAGAAACAAAAAGCAAAAAATAATGGGTATCACTGCACATTGTCAACAAAATTGGAAGCGAGTTCACTGCATTCCTAAGATAAGGTGGTGGCACAAGTTAAAAGATATTACCGTTTTAAACAAAAATAAACACAACACAATTAATATAGTGTTTCGTCGTTGTAAATAAAAGTGAATAATTTATTTTTAAATATGTTGAGTGCAGTCGCTTCTTTTACATCCTTTGGAAGTTTATTATAGAGCTGTGCTCCCCCGTAGGTTAGGTTATTTTTACCGTAGTTAGTTCTGATTCTAGACAATACTAGGTGACCAGCTCGACGAGAAGTTTGGCAAGTTTTGCCAATTTATTTAATTTGAACCTATATTAATCTGCCCGCCTTTTCTCAACCATGTTAGGGTCAGCTTCCAGTCTAAACATATGCAACTGAATACCATTTTTATTACTATATGTATATGTCGGGATAGGTTCAGACATCAGAAGTAATACTCAGATATGGCAATACAGAAATATATTTCAATCGAACAATCAGTTATTTTAAATCGAGAGAATATAGAAATTAAATAGAATTAATTAAATAACTAATAATGGTAGTGGCGGTCACATAGGGCAGTACTGACTGTCAGGGACAGTGGTCCATGCACCCACCACAATAAGGATAGTACTCATTTGTCGGAGACAGCGTTCCATATCCAACAACCGGGCAGTACTGACTGTCGAGAGACAGTGGTCCGTGCGCCAAGACGCATCCGTTCAAAATGCGTACCGACTCAACAGCGCACTTCCTTATAAAGGCGATCCGCTAGTGGGGGGTAACGTTACAATATTTCACTCAATTGACTTCAAGTCTTTTTTTAAGTCAAACATCCGATAGAATGAATGATTTGTCTATGGTGCACGTTCCAATAGCGCCATCTAGTCGCCGCCTCTCGCAGCTGTTAAATAATATGACTTCCGTCACGGCCATTCTGATAAATCACTCGTCCTCGAGTGCAAAAATACATCAAAAAAAAAATTAAAAAAGGACTTTCATTAATTCACATCATCATCATTAAATATCAAAATACCAAATATCACTGGTCTAGGTATTTCTTTACAACAGACCCCTACAGTTCAAACATGCTGGCCTAAATCGTCACCCACTAAAGCAGGTGAGATTCCTGCAGCTCACAAAGCGCTGGGCTAGGTTATCAACCCACAAAAGCAGGTGAAACCCCTTCAGCTACATATTTGCTAGTCTAAATCGACAAAGCGCTGGACTAGGTCATCAACCCACACAAGCAGGTGAGACCCTTCCAGCTACAACTGGGCTAGGTCACCACACACAACTCTTGCAACCCCTACGGTATAAACCAGTACTAGTACATTTAGTCATCCAGCAAGAGACCTTGTCCGGTACTGGGTTATACAGAATAGAATTACAGGATTCAGAATTAATAGTTACTGTTTGTGAACCAATCGATAATGTTTTTTGGATTCTAAGACACGACTGGCATTTAAGTTTTGAGAACTATCTCTTTAAAATTTAAAATCTGTTTTAATTTCCAAGCAATTTGAAACTAAAAGTTGGAACTATCTAGTTTTGAGATTACCGAGACCAAGCACAATGATTCCATATTAAAATAATAGGTATCTCATTCATGGTCAATAACACACACACACTATTCCCCACGGGAATACAGAGTCAACCCTTGACTCTATGGTCTTTGCTTCTAGGCAAAACCCGATTATACAACCCAGAGCTACCGCCTACCGCGTACCCATGGACTACTCATTGAGCACTACGATACTCTGTTGTAGTCTCCGACCCAATGAACCGAAAACATGTTACATAAACTAAAGTGATGTCAACTCATCTATTTCGTCTACAATCTCAATTGGTACTTGACATCGGGCATCTTCCGAACACGGTCATGAGCGTTTATAAGTACGTTTGTTAACTAGAGATTTTTAAAACGTACCGATCGCCATCTAACACTTCAACAATTTGAAAGGGCCTCTATACTTCACGTCAAGCTTAGTTTGATTACGGTCCTCGTTCGTTCTGGCTACAGGAGTTCACCCACACACAAGCGGAGAACTGGTGGACCTCGACACCGGGCTGCAGGCAATCCAGGGAAGCCATGCCATCCCTATATGGCAGGCTAACCAGGCGCTTGCTACGCCTGGACAGGAACGGCCTGCGCCCAGTGACGGGGACCATCACGGAACACTGATCACTTAAACAAACAATTCCACACAATATGTATAACGCACAGCCCTCTGTGTAGGGCTTACATGGAGGCTGAAGAAACCGTTTCGCATGTGCTCTTTGACTGCACAGGCGTCACCCTGATCCGAGCAGAAACCCTCGGGTCACTCAGATCCTTCACAGATATCCTATGCAGTCCTTCTTGACTTAACCAGCTTCTGGAGGTAGGTGGGCTGGTTGGAATAACACGCACAATGGTCCACATGAAGGACGAAGTGCGGAAACCAAACCCTCTAACATAGAACGCTTCTCGTTCTCAATAAGCACGAATTCCCCGACAGAGAACTTACTCACGCTTGCCATTGTACTATTAAAACGACTTTCATCATAACGCGTGGACTTCTCAACGCCTTCAGAGGCCAATCTCCTAATGTCATCAAGGTCTTTTCATCATTGTCGTAAGCCATTAAATGAAGTGAACATCTGATTTGTCAGAATTAAATAAAGTCAAAATTTGACAGAACTCTTTACAAAAGGCATCCACAGTGGCATGCCAGCCTCATCATAACTCAAACTATTCTAAATTGAATCTACACATACAATATAAATTATTAATGTCTAAAGAAATCAGTAAGTAGGTTTGCTATCTCGGGAGAAGGCTGCGCCAAAACTTTAACATATCTACCAATATCATATTCATTACCTTATGCAACACTCAACAATGATTCTCTTTCCTTCTTAGTCTTAGTACACTCTTTATGTAGATGGTGAACATCTTCAACCGATCTGCATGTTTCACAATTGGGATTTACTTTGTTCATCAAATAACCAAACTTGCGGGATGGGTAGTGACCAGAGCGTAATCTATGAAACAGAACAATATGATACCTATTCATTTCCTTGATAGCAAACCACGGTATACGAGGAGGCTGATACTGTATAGTTTTATACCAGATACCCTTTTCCCTAATTCGTTCGTCAAAGTACTCTTTAAACCTAACTCTTTATTTCATTTTGAATTAAACTAGAGTACCATATTACTATAAATCAATGAAAAATTAGAAGAAAATTAACATGTTATCAATAATCAAGAAATTCAAAGTCGTAGTCAAAGATCTGACTACACATTTATCGCGCATAAGACAAAATCAAACTAAACATGTGAGAGCAATTCATAAATCAGCCTTAGACCATAACAAAACACAAAGTAGGAATCTTATCCGTGGCCTGTGGCTTTTCACTAAGCCCGTTCAACAAACCCCATGTTTGTTTCACTGAATTCACCTGAATTCCGAGTCCCACGGACTCTATGGTCACTACAAGACCTCCACTAGAGCCACCCGCGCACCGCGCATCCACGGACTACTATAATCAGATACCGACTTCTAACGGACTACGGCTACGAAATGGCTACTGGTACGGTCCGACCAGCTGAACCAAGTTCACCACTATCACTCAACTCAACGTCTTCTACTTAAAATGGCTATCATGCACGTACTTGTAAATACGCTTGAAATTGAATGCTCTCAATGTGTAGCGATCACCGTCAAGAACCTCTATGACCTCAAACGGTCCCTTAAATTTTGAATCTAACTTTGTAAAGAAATTTGGTCAGAAATCAACGGTAATGGATAACGATCCGTCACTGTATTATTATTAACGTCTCTATAATCTATGCACATACGGTCTGATCCATCATTCTTTATAACCAAAAGGGCTCGCCTAGCAAACTGCGTACTACTGGGTACTGATGGGTTAATTCGCATTAATTTACATTACTACTACTGGGTCTAATTATTTAGGCTTGCAACAGTAAATTAACCCTATCGCGCATGATTCGACTTTCGTCCGGAGACAGTCTGTAAGAACGTCTTTGCACTGTACGATTAGGGTCTATCAATCTTACTTTCAAATAGGCATTGCAATCAAATATTCGAATACCGAGTTGTACGAGTAAATAACTCGCACATCACTTGAACAGTTCAAACATTTGAACAAGGCTGAAGAAGTATTCGAATACTAAAAATTATCGAACATTTACAATCCCTACCTCCAACTCACCAGTGTTAACACGTGTTGTCGGAAAACCGTTACTAAAAAAGTCCAGAGTATAATTCTAAGATGTTTACAAGGTCACGTCTTCTATCAACTGGTAAAATCAAATTTGGTCATCTCCAAAAAAACAAACATAAGTTAAGAACGTTATTTTAAAAAACAAAGTCTTTTATCGCTGGTCATTTACAAAAGTAGTCAAATCCACTTATATTAAGGCAAAAACCGGTTACCACCGGTATCTAACTCAGTCAAATCGTTCGAAGTTTATTAACCAATTTAGTCAAATCCTTTCAGTCAATCAGGAGCGAGACGTCAAATCCTTTCAGCCAATCAGAAGCGCGAGATTGTTTTAACTGACAGAGGTTTACATCTTTCTCAGTGTTGGTAACGAGTTGACTCTGTACTTATTTCGTGCCGAATTTTAATTGATTTACTACGTTAAAATGGATAATGTGAACATTTTAGTCAAAGAAACAACCCCTCAGTTATCACGAAAAAGAAAACGACAAGAATCCAATCGACACAATTAATTATTGCCGTAGTCTGAATGGCTTTACACACGTTTATAGTTCTAGGCAAAATTAATTCAGTTGCTCGAACAAAAACCGTTATGTAAAATGTCTCGACTCAATACGATGTTACGACGCAAGTACTTATCTAGCAAAACTTGGAATAGAATCTCCGTCGCGAAATCGTTAATTTCTGCCTGACACAGCAATTGCAAAGTATTATTGATATTTTAATGCCTATACCTACTAAAGGTACCACATCATTTACTCTTCTACCTCTAAATTTACAAGTAATTCCCTCCTTCATTAAAAACGATGTGTGCGGACGCGTCACGGTCGAATGAGACTAATGGACGTAGTGTACAGGCGGTAGATGACAAACTTCCGATGATATTAGAAATTAAGGCTTCCATGCCGTTACTAAACAAAAGCATCTAGTCTTGCATGATATTGGAAGCTGAGTCTCCAGAAGTGGGGTGGTCTTCGTATCCCACTTCTGATGTCGGGATAGGTTCAGACATCAGAAGTAATACTCAGATATGGCAATACAGAAATATATTTCAATCGAACAATCAGCTATTTTAAATCGAGAGAATATAGAAAGGAAATAGAATTAATTAAATAACTAATAATGGTAGTGGCGGTCACATAGGGCAGTACTGACTGTCAGGGACAGTGGTCCATGCACCCACCGCAATAAGGATAGTACTAATTTGTCGGAGACAGCGTTCCATATCCAATAACCGGGCAGTACTGACTGTCGAGAGACAGTGGTCCGTGCACCAAGACGCATCCGTTCAAAATGCGTACCGACTCAACAGCGCACCTCCTTATAAAGGCGATCCGCTAGTGGGGGGTAACGTTACAATATTTCACTCAATTGACTTCAAGTCTTTTAAGTCAAACATACGATAGAATGAATTATTTGTCTATGGTGCACGTTCCAATAGCGCCATCTAGTCGCCGCCTCTCGCAGCTGTTAAATAATATGGCTTCCGTCATGTAATTATAATAATATATACAAAAAACATGTTTTCGATTAGAATTAATTAGTAATCAACCAATAAAAAGTCAACATCATGTTTTAAAGATCAAATGGACGTCAAGTTTTGATCTTATTTTAAATTAATTTAATACATACATACATATAATATTATGTACTTATGTATAAACATGTATTTAGATCCGCAATACATTCAGAAATCGTTTTTATTGATAAGTGAAAATTCTTGTATTCTATAAAAAATCAATAAATTCCAAAGTAACTATAAACGTACCTAAATGTCAAGTTAATTAAAAAACAGCAATCATCACAAAGAAACCGAACGGAAAATTAATGTTTTTATGGAAATATTAATTTTGGCCTAATTTTTCAACTGCATAATAGTGACGTGTAAGTAAACTCAGTTATTAGTAGATAAACAAAAAGGAAAATGAACAGAAAACTATGTAATACTTAAGTTGAGGAAAATTATGTATGAAACTTTAATAATTATGTCCATTAGTATGTGCATCACTATTTTCTTAATTATCTTCACGTAATGTGTGTTATTACTCGATATGTTACGAGGTACAGCCCGACGAAGTGCATTGGCTGTTAGAACTGTTACGAGCTTGGGGTTCGTGACAATAAAAACTGCCGATTTAATAACTAAACAAATAGACACTTTAATTAAGAACACCAATTTAAACACACTACTACTTTAAACACAATTAAGAACACAATCACTTAATGTCACTCTCAAATATCGTTCAGTTGTTCTCGCTTGTCTCGTTTTCAAAAGTAAACTAACTCCGTCGCGGCCCATACCGGCCTTATATAGGGCCTCGGATAGTTCCCGAAACATCTAGAATATTCGAGTACATACCGGTCCCGACTGACCGGGTGTCGATAGTTCTAGAATCGAACTTTCTCGAAGCTTCTTGACTCTATTAGTGTCGCTACTTGATACTAGATGGCGCTAGTAGTAGGCTTTTTAGTTGTGCGCTCAAGAGAACTATATTTTTTCTTGTCATCTCTTCAACTTAGAACCCGGTACTGACCCGCAAATTGCAAAAAACCTAACCGAATTTAAACTTCGACGGAAGATGACTTTTTTACGTCGTTTTAGTATATCAGTCTGTTGTTATCACCCGCGCTTGTTTGGGAGGTCGAAGTACCTTTAGTTAATGGCCTAGTAGGCGAAAAACTGGTATAAGACCAGTCGAATCAATGTTCTCGTGTTGTTTTGTAAGTAAGCCCACGGCCACGTGCTGCCTAATTTGTGATGCTATTCATTGATACCTTGTCATAACATCACGCCGGTGTTCTGCGAAGGGAAAGGGTGACAGCTGACACCCGCATTTATATTCAATTTCGGGTGAGACGGACTTATTCTGTTGGGATGGGATTGGATGAGATGGGATTCCGTCAAACATCAAAAGCCTGCATGGCTTTTGATGTTTGAATTACGCCTACCATTACAGGATAAGTCAATGCGATCCTAAATTAATCGACACTAACATCTTTAACTAATTATAAACAGTGCTGAATTCACTCAGAGAACAACAGAATAAGTCCGTCTATAGTTTGATAAAAACAACAAGAAAAAAAGAGACAGCTATAGTGTTGTCAATTGCGCGTGAATGTAAACAAACATTATTCTGGCCACCAATCACCGAATGTTGGCATCACAGACTAACAAATACGTCCCAATTAGGACGTTTTCGAGTCTTCACGATTGCGCGCTCATAACATATATGTTTAATATAATTGGGTGAAACTAAATCTGTTGCACGTTGTTGTAAATTATATTTCTGTGTGGTCGCGATTTTTGACTCGTTGTACATACTTAATAACCACAATCAGCATAATTCTTTGTTTCCGGACTATCACGATATCTACCTCTAGATGAAACGTTCGATTATAAGCAAATCAGCAAAGCCACCAAAATTATTAGGTAAGTACGTTTAACATCTTATAGAAATCTAGACGCAAACGTTTCCTCATTCAAGCAATTCTAATCTACTTAGAGGTATACATTGATATCTCCTTAAAATCCTTATTTCATTACAATACCTAAAGTAATAAACAATCGTCAAATTATGACAAACTTAATCAAGATATCGACAATTCGATAGCCTGTTTACAAATTCTCGTTCTAAATAGATTAGGTAGAAAACGAATGATTAACGAAATATTAGTTGGTATTGGTATCGGTATCGAGTTTTTTATCTTGCAGTGCATCCCTACATGGTGCAGCCATCCAGGACACTCGGTCCACACGGATGACTAAGAGAATGTCGTCACAGCCGTCTTGTACCTTTTTTGGACACGCCTTTATCAAAACGAGAATCCGCTTGCACATTCCTCGGACTTGAAGTTGATCAGACTTGGCCCGATGCAAGTCGTTTTTAGGGTCCCGTACCCAAAGGGTAAAACGGGAACCCTATTACTAAGGCTCCGCCGTCTGTCTGTCCGTCTGTCACCAGGCTGTATCTCATGAACCGTGATAGCTAGACAGTTGAAACTTTCACAGATGATGTATTTCTGTTGCCGCTATAACAACAAATACTAAAAAATAGAATAAAATAAATATTTAAGGGGGCTCCCATACAACAAACGTGATTTTTTTGCTCGTTTTTGCTCTATATTGATAACGGCAACAGGTAGACGCTTGAAATATTCACAGAATATGTAGATATATATTGACTTTAAAAATAAATAATTAAATTAAAATAAAACAAATATTTAAGGGGGTCTCCCATACAACAAACGGGTGTTTTTGCCATTTTTATAGATAATGGTACGGAACCCTTCGTGCGCGAGTCCGACTTGCACTTGGCCAGTTTTTTATTAAGTTTATTTGGAATATTTTTGATGTTGAGTGGTATTTTATGAATGGGAATCAAAAAATTTGTAAGTACTTACCTAGCAGGATTTTTGGAGGAGGAAATTGACACTTGATCAGATTTTTACTCAGTTTTAAATAAGATTAGACATTTAAATAAACCTTTTTACAGTCCGTTCAATCGATTTTGACTTCTATTGCGTTGGTGGCATGACCAATGACAGCTGTATTAAACAGTTGGTATTATAACCAAGTTTTTGCTTTTAATGCCATCCCTATGCCTACGGAATAGAAGTCAATATCGGTTGAACGGACTGTAAACAAGTTTATTTAAATGTGTACTCTTCAAATGGAGTATAGGTATCTACGTGCAGGTGTGTGAGTACGCAGTAGTACTGCGTAGGTACACACACTTGCGTACATTATTTTAAGTAATTCATTAAAGTACCTACTGCGGTAGTACCTAAATGAATTCACTTAAAATAATTTAATGCAAAAATCTGCCGAGCTAAATGCTGTGTATATGACTAATCAAATAATTTACATAATATTACTAATCTCAAGTTAATGTCAATACATTGTATACAACATTATTTTTAGTATATGCGAAACCCGAAACACGTGTCTAGTATTTTTATGTAAAGAATCTTTAAACAAAATTTCATAACTTTATCATGAAAAATCACAAAGTTATTATGTACCGGGTTGTCGGTACAAAAACATGCTACGCCCCCGCGCCTCCAGGGTCGTCTTGCGCTCTTGAGTTTGGCAGTAGGTACCTAACCGTACGGCCATTGTGTTGTAAGTAAATAAATGGTGATAACATTTTCCATCACACTTAATATTTTTGGGACAAAATATAACATGGTGTACAAATTATTGAAATCGGTCAGTTCCTTATTCTGAACAAACTATATTCAGGTTTCGCAAAAATAAAGTTATATAAATTTACCTACATAGATAGAACTGTCATAGGACAGATATATAATACATAATTATATCAAGTGTAAAAAGAATGTGTATTTTACACCCGTGAGATTCACATGTTCTTTCTGTCATTGTGATCATTGTTTTGTGCTGGACCATTGAAGGTCAAACGTGCAACTTTTGTTCACGTCGCATGCACCCCTGGCCTGTTCCTGTGCACGCACGCGTAACACAATGTTGTGCTTGTGTTACATTGCGCGTTACCACAGCTAAACAGCGATTTTTCACACCACAAATGAATGTCGTTTCCAAGCTATAATTTTCGCTTTATGTTAGTAATGTTTGATGTTGGTACAGCATGCGTAGATGACGGCTTGAGATGAGTATTTTTACACCCTGTTTATTTGTATAAAAATATTATCCAAAATTTTCCTATGCTGGTATCGTATCTTAACTAAGAGATCTAATAATCTTATCTAATAATCTTTAAACGACAAACAGATAATTGACGTAATAAATAAAACATATCGCAAGGCATAACCATAAATAAATAAACAAAAGCGAGCCCAATTCATTACTATTCACACAATTAACGTTGATAAACTGGCCCCAGAGAATAGAAAATCACTTACTTTTTCAGCATGAAAGCCTTGCTGAGTTCCTTGAGGACTGTGGAGACGATGGCCCCGGCAGCCGGCACCGCCAGCACCGAGGCATCCATGCAGGCTGAGAGCGCGGCAGGCGCTAGGACGCCCAGCCGACTCAACCTTGGATTATCCTTCGACATCACTATAGTCTTTCAACTCTAGACCGACCACTGGAACCGTCTACTAGTCGTAACCCAAGTTAGTTAAGTTTACTACTCGTAATTCGTAAGCGCGCGACCGTCACCGCACAGCGATCCGCTTCGCACGCAACTTGAGAGCTGAATGTTGTCTTGATCCGAGTCTGCGCGGGCGCAGGTTCGTGATGCCCTTACTACGGCCCGTCGAGCGAGTTTACCAACAAATGCACGCGGGGAGGGGCAAGATTCTCGACCCTCGGAAGATATCCAGCTACGCAGGTGATGTACTGAATGCACTAGTAGGGTTTTACCCTATGCGAAAACTATTGTTAATAATTACATACTTAGGTGAAGAAGTAACGGTTATATTGGGTATTTCTTTAGTCTTTAGTTATGTGGGTTCATCCCTGAAGGTCCCGATCCTGCAGGTACACGTCCCGGAGGGCGACGATTTCGATGAATATGATCACATTTTTTCTTAACCACCTAACTTAGATTAGATTTGTTCCATTGAATTCGACTTTTCATGAAATCATGACATTGGGGGACAGATCTAATTTAGAGAGAATATGTATTAATGATTTTAATGATTATAATTCTGTAAGTAAATATATAATTATACAGGGTGATTGGAAGATGGGTGCAAAGCTTTAAGGCGAAGATAGTACAGACAATTTAGAACCATTTAAGCCATGGTTGTCTTAGACGAAGTCTTACCAAATATTTTTAACCAAATTTTTAAGTTTTTTTTCGGAAATTCTCAAAATTTAATGTAAACTGCATAATTATGGCCAAATTGAATGATAAATGAATTCATTTTTTATTTATTTAATTAAAGTAATGTGTAAGCAATCAAGCAAAACATGTTTTAGGCTTCTGTGTCATTAGACATTTTTTTTACAGACATTTAAAGCTCAGAAAAAATAAAAAAATTGTACAATACGTCTTTTAAACCTTATTAAAAAAAAAAACGGAGGGTGCTTTTTTTGTTCAAACCTTTTTGAAGACAAGCTTGATAATCGCTCTTTCTTTTGAGGTATCATTTATGCGGATATCTTACAAATTATTGAAATTAGGGCCTACAAACCAATTTGAGGGAGAAATTTTTTATTTTAGGCAGACTAATTAAAACAACATTTGAATTGAAATTATTTATTTTTCATGTTCAAAATGACGGCCGTGATTCCTAATACAAGCACGGCCCCGTCTTCTAACTTCTGTAGTCGTTATTTTCAACATCATCTCCTGCTTCATTGTCTCAAACGCTGAATTTATTCTTTGTATCAATTCTTCTCTAGTGTTTATTTCTATGTTGTTATACACCAGTTCCTTGGCCCGGCCCCACACGAAAAAGTCCAACGGGGTCAGATCTGGGGAGCGAGCGGGCCAAGGGATGGGTCCATCCCTGCCGATCCAGCTATCAGGAAAGCAATTGTTGAGGTGTTCCCTTACATTTAAAGTCCAATGCGCTGGACAGCCGTCTTGCTGAAAGATGACTGTTCGGTCTCTTTCGAAGATCGGGACACCTGATTCCTCTACCAGCAGTGGTAAATCAATTTGCAGAAATTGCAAATAATTTTCGCCATTAAATGGATCAGGCAAAAAGTGGGGCCCAATCAATGTTCTGCCAATTATTCCAGCCCATACATTCACAGAGAATTTCATTTGAAATGACACCTGCTTCTTAAAATGTGGATTGTTGTCTGCGTCAGCCCATTCATGGATGTTGTGAAAGTTTGTAATACCTTCCCTTGAAAATTTACTTTCATCCGTCCACAAGATTGATTTCAGAAACCACGCATCTTCGATGTCTCTGTTGAGGAGGAAACGGCAGAACTGAATTCTTCTTTGAGGATCTTGCTCTACTAGACCTTGCACACTCCTGCCATGGAACGGATACTTATCATTTTGGTGCATTGTATGCCACACCTTCCATTGAGAAATGTTTAAATTTCGAGCTACTGCTCTAGTACTGGTAGTAGGATCCGCTTGAAATGCTGCTAAAATGTCTTCGTCGACGGCAATTTCGTGTCTGCCCGGGTTGACTCCAGGTTCCACGCGGTGAAACCCATCTTGGGCAAGACGACGAAACGTGTTGTAAAACACTCGGACATTCGGTATCCTGCGATTCGGATAGCGCTCTTGATACATCCGTCGCGCCAAAGATCCATTGCCGTCTGCTCTACCGTACATAAATACGATATCCGCATATTCTTGATTGGAAAAAGTAGCCATAGTCACTTAACAATTAAGAAAAACGGCGTAGGAGCGCACTAAATGTCAACTCAACACAATTAAGTCAAAAATCAACACGTGCAGAAGCGCGAGGCTACGACTGGACACGGTGAAACAAAAAAGTTCAAAACTAACGCAAACAACACGTGCAGGAACGCAAAGGGCTACAACTGAACACGGTAAATTGTGAATCAACACGACAACGTCCACTCACAAGGGCAGTAGTTTGACTAATAAGTAAAAGATGTAACGGCTTCATCACAGACCGACTGACCCTGACTAAAGAAAAACGACTTTGTTGCCTCAGTAACTAAGACCATTTTGCTGTAAAAACCAACTCTTATCGCTTTTTGCTATTCATTGGGCGTTCTACCTGGAAATGCCGTTGCACCGCGCTCGGTGGCCATTGTTTAGAGAATCCCCTCAATGGGTTCCCATCAATTGGTTCCTGCATGTGCCAAAAATTCTTAGAATTGAACAATGTTATCATTTCGAGCACATAAAGTATTCTTTTAAGCAAAAATTTTGTGTTTTGTTAGACTGCCTAAAATTTAAAATTTCTCCCTCGAATTGGTTTGTAGGTCCAAATTTCAATAATTTGTAAGATATCCGCATAAATGATACCTCAAAAGAAAGAGCGATTATCAAGCATGTCATCAAAAAGGTTTGAACAAAAAAAGCACCCTCCGTTTTTTTTTTTAAATAAGGTTTAAAAGACGTATTGTACACAGCTTACAGCTTTAAATATCTGTAAAAAAAATGTCTAATGACACAGAAGCCTAAAACATGTTTTGCTTGGTTGCTTACACATTACTTTAATTAAATAAATAAAAAATGAATTCATTTATCATTCAATTTGGCCATAATTATGCAGTTTACATTAAATTTTGAGAATTTCCGAAAAAAAACTTAAAAATTTGGTTAAAAAAATTTGGTAAGACTTCGTCTAAGACAACCATGGCTTAAATGGTTCTAAATTTTCTATACTATCTTCACCTTAAAGCTTTGCACCCATCTTCCAATCACCCTGTATATCTATGTTATAGTCGCGAATCATATTTTGATCAAGATACAACCTGACACTGACCTCCAAATAGCTTAAAGGCTTCTACACACTGGCGTGACATGACATGCGACGCGACACCGGTAGAACAATTTCTATGAAAAATTCAAGGAAATTGTTCTACCGGTGTCGCGTCGCGCGACAAGTCTTAAAACGTAATAAAATTTTAATTTCGCGGGCACAACTGTGAAAAGAAACCGGGGAATTCCTGTCACTGCCGCCAAAGAGAGTTGCACTTTGTACTGTATTGTATACATTTATAAGTTTTAAATACTCGTATAATTCTCCAAAATAATTTACGCATATCAACAACACTATCGCTAAGTGCATTATTGAAGATTTGTACATTAAGTACATCAAATAAGATGAATGGGTTCGATTCTCAGCTAAGCTAAAAAAGCAGGTGTAATTTTATATTAAAATCAAGCTCATAGTTCTTTAGACCACTAACTTTGCGTTATTCATAACAGTGGATCCCTGAAGTCACATCCCGAAAATGTCTAATCTAAAAGATGAGTAATCAACAAGTGAAGAAGAAGCTCCTAAGGCCCGTATTTATAGAGCGTTACTCAGTACTCAAGCATTACTTAAGACTAGTTTCAACCAATCCAATGGCTTGATTCTAGTCTTAAGTAATGCTTGAGTACTGAGTAACGCTCTATAAATACGGGCCTAAGTATATTATACAGTAAGATTACAATGACATGTATGTAACTAAAAGCATACGCACCTACGTGACAAACGACATTATTCCTAATGTCTTTAACCCTTTCAAAGAATCAATGAGAGTCAACAGGAAAGAAATTCTATCCACGAAATTCCCCTTTGCCGATCACTGAGGAGGAAAGTCAAAGCTCTTTACACTTGGAGTGAATCTTGCGCAAATGGTATAGGTAATGATTGCCTCTTCAGTACAATATTTAATTTTGTCATTTGATTAAGAATCTAATTTGTTTCGTTAACCAATGCAACTGCGCCATGCATGTACTCGTATCTGCTCTAACTGTTACCTTTCAAGGTTACTTGTCATTTGATTCATACTTGCTTCTACATAAATCTTTAAATTTGAACCTTCTTCTTAATCGTCGTATCAATGATTCCACAAATTATTTGAGTTTTGACCTGAATCCTGCCAGGTCGACCTTTTGAGCCTGCTACCTCGTACTGAAGTAGCGTGTCTCTTTAGAAGTGCAACTTAAATTCGCTGTCTTTCTTATGATTACTAAAATGGTCGTTTTAAGACTAGTCGTTCTGCGAACAGTAAAATAGCGAGCACAATCATTTTTACAGCTTTTTACAAACATGGTAAAGAAAAAATTCAAAACTGGTTTTAATTGGCAGTGGTAATGCTGCAGCCTAGTTTTATGAGGAATGACCTGTGGTCACAGGTGCTCCATCAATCCCTATCTAGTTAAAAGCCGGATCCCACTGGTAGAATTCTAAAAGTGAGCAATTTACTGCATTTTGAGCTATTCTGCTCATCACGCCGAAGATCCTCATTAGATCTTCACCAAATTTCTATGAGACCAACTTCCAAGTTACTACCTTTCAAATAACATCGAAATCGGATCGCGTAAGGCGGAGATATCCAGTATTATCCCCTTTTTGCTCTTTTTTGGCGGAACAACCCCTCGAATCAAAAATCCCCGACGCCAAAAAAATAAACTATAAAGTCGTGAAACCTGTATACCAAATTTCATATAGATCGGTTGTAAAATACGACCTGTTTATTTCGAATGGTTATTACGACTTGTTTATTGCGACTTGAAGCAGGCTTTCCTCTTAGGTTAATTGACCTACAACGTTCCCACTGCTGGGACACATTCCCCCACTCTGTGAGTGGGATGGAGAGTATATTAAAGTATTAAATAATCATCTTAACGGTCTCCTATACTCTAGTTTACTCTAGTAGAGACAATGCCTCAATCCTTACCAGACCTGCTTTGAGGCAAATCGCATCGCCTCGTCGCCATCGTCTTTGTCGTAATAAAGCCTAATTAAGATCCCAGCGTTTAGTGGAGTCTGCCAGGGTTGCGAGTTAGTCCGAAAGGGATATCGTGGCCCTGGCACACAGGCAACGGAAGGAACTCGTGTGGGTTTTAGTCAGTAAAAGTCTGACATCTTTCCCTCAGTCTCCTGCTCCGCCCAGAGCGGGAGAAGTTATTTGGTAATTTCCCACCCAAAGCGTTTCGTGGAGTGCGTATTCAGTAACTTCGAGTCAAGTAGATGCACAGTTTAACATTAGTGTAATGTTCGCTTCTATATCCGCATACATAGATGCACAATGGTTGATGACATAGGTACTAACAAGCAGGCCATTGTTATATTATTCCATGGCCTCCCATTATGACGTTTTCATTTCACACTAGTTCCCATTATTTTCTGCCACAACACATTTTAGCCTGTTTATCACTTAAAATATTAATCAATAAAACAAACACGTCATAATTACCTACATATCTAGTTTTATGATGAAATGCTAAGAAAAAGATCACGTGACGATAATATCACTGTTTTTAGATAAAAAAATCTTTGAAATATTCTCTTTTTTTAACTCAATAACGGGTCAATAGTTCAATACGGGTTAAGGACAAGACTGTTCCCGTATGTTAAATTATTAACGACTATCACTGACACCTGCTATTATTATTTTAATAATAAATAATAGATAATTCCGTAATAATTGCGTTTCTGCGTGTTCACGTAATGGGCGCTCGGACGTCAGCGGCGCGGACCGAACAAGAACTTACTAAGATTGATCTAATAGGTTTTCCTGTAAATAACGCATTAAGTATGTTGAAGAATCGATTCATTAAGTAGTTTTAATCAATAGAAAAGTTATGAACTTGGCTACAATACAACGGACGCTAGATTTAGTTCGAAATTAAACAGCATTATTAGACTGTATCTTAAAAATCCGCTACTTATGACAGCTTGTTCCTACAGAACCTTTGTTAAACATATAAAAACTTCGAATTTCCGATTAACTTCAAAGTTCACAAAGAACCCACACTTACCGTGGTACATCATAGCCAAGACGACAGAAACACCGTTAAGTTTTTGGACACTGACAAAGTGACCACCAAAAAGCGTATTAAATCAATCATACAAGAATATTGGATTAACTGTATTCACGCCGGAACGGTTCAACTTACTAACCTAACGATGGACTTATTATTGTAAAGACGTAGACAAACTACCGCTTTTGGTTGGACTCCGATTTTTGACTCCCAAAACAGACTCAGCTAATAAGCAGAGTCGATGTCCAACATGATTTTTGATGATTTTACCAACTAGACGGACACCGTATGTCTCTTCCTGGTATTTATATTTTTGTTACAACCAGTCAGTAAAGATGCAATGGTGTGTGGTCACTGCCGACTAGGATATTTTTAAACCAAAGGCGTTGCAGGTGCTCAGCCATCCCAGAGGCACAGCTGAAAAGGTACCCTTAAAACCAGACTGACACAGACTCACTCCGACACAAGTGTGCGATACTTAATCTTCTCCTTATTGGCATTTCGATGACCAAAAGATTAAAAATATTTCGTCGATTTAGCTAAAAAGCAAAGTCAAAGTAATTTATTTGTAAAGATTGTCTTTGTCAATCTGTTAAGAGATTACCAGTTCGGCCACGGTAACGTCTGCCCAGGTGAAAGGCTCACTGATGATTCGATAACGCTATCAGGGGGTTTAAGCAGTTCCCAGAGATCACATCTTGCCGTGGCTGCATTGCTGAGTTACATATTCATGCAAGTATTTTTAAGTAGAGAATCTATGTACAAAATTTCAAAACTGTATCATAAAAAATCATAAAGTTATAAGGAGATGCACCCATGAAGCTAAAGCAGAAGTCGTTCGGCATAAGAATAATCAGCTTATGTTCTCACCGAATTCGGTCGCAAAATCCTAATCGGGTCCTTATACAGTCAAAATTGCTTGACAAACACGAAACAATCACAATCTTGTCAAGCAGTGTTGACCGTCTAGATACTTAGGACTTTGCGACCGAATTCGTTCGTATAGCGATCGTTATTTATGTCGGGACTGCAGGGCCAGGCCTCCTCTCTGTGGGCGTCGGGAATTGCAGGCCGATTCCCGGCCACCGTAGGCGCGGGCTTGCGGACGGTGAGCGATGGGTAGCTCGCCGTCCGATAAGGACCAGGCCCGGGTCGACGGCGCGTTGTGTTCCACGCGCGCCTCAAAGAGTTGTCAGCACCAACTGACGAGGTCCGATAGGGCCAATGCCTGCCAGGGTTGCGAGTTTGTCCGAAAGGGATATCGTGGCCCTGGCACACATGCAAATGAAGGAATACGGGTGGGTTTTAGTCAGTAAAAGTCTGTCAGCGTCAGACTTCTTCGTCAGACAGAAAGAGATGTCAGCACCAATTGACGGGGTCCGAAAGAGCCAGGGTTACGAGCCTGTCCGAAAGAGATATCGTGGCCCTGGCACACAGGCATTTGAAGGAACTGGGTTTTAGTCAGTAAAAGTCTAACACGCCCTCCAGCTCCGCCCATAGCGGGAGATGTTATTTGATAATTTACGACCCAAAAAAAAAAGAGCGTTAGCTGATCTCACGACTAGCACTGGATTTAAGTTTCATTCTAAGTAAGTACTGCGGGACATTTCGAAAACATAGCAAGGGTTTTTATTATCTACGTTGCATAAAGTAAAAGTTAAATAATGATCAACGTCCGCTTAGCCACACATTGTTTGATGTTTAACGTATTTTAATTTTAAGCAACGTTAATAAGGGGGGGGTGGGGAAAGCGGCCATTCCATCTTTAGGTAGCTTTAGGTAGGGTTCTTTAGTCAAGTAAATAATTGGCTATCTACGCACCAATAGGTCGCTGTAACCTTATACTGTACTAGCATAAAAAGCATGCGTAGGCCATGCGTATGCTTGACGTCTTCAATAAACTCGTAACTGTTAGGTTTTGTTCTCGACACGGTTTTCTTACACACTTTTGGTTAAATAAGGCAGTTCAATCAATTCGTTGAAGCTGATTTATGAAGGCAGGTTGAGTTGAATGACTTGAATGTATTTTTGAACATAGCAGCAGGTGGCTATGGATAGCATGCATGCCTGTTAGGTACCAGTTGGTATGAGACGAAATCGAGTCTTGTTCCAACATTCAATCAATTGTAATGAAATCCTTGGCATAACTTAATATTACATTACGCCTTACTTCCCGATTGGACGAGGACCTCTAGTATGTACACACAAATGTTTTATTTTTGGTTTTTTAATCCCACACCCCGCATATATTATCCCTTATGGTAAAACAGGAAAAGTCTTTTGCCACTAACTGGGCGAAAATCCAGATTCAGGCCGGGCCGATGACAAGAAAAGTACGGCATTGTGGACATTTGACAATTAATTGGCTCGCCCCGTATTACATGGGACTTAGACTTTAACATAACTGGCGAAGGGTGCACCTCTGCCTAACCATTCGGGGATTACAGCCGTGATGTTTACGTGTGTATTTCTTCGTTTCACAAACCGCACCGACCGCGCTGATGAAGTAAATTACGCTCTGTCTGTTTAGCAACTACGTTTCAAATTGCGGGTTTAAGACGCAGATATATACCAGTGACCTTGAGTGGTTAGGTTGTGTGTTCTATACTGAGCTCACGCAACGCGTCGTACGTTCAGCCAGTAATAGGACTCGCCCATCAAGGAGCGCTGTTCCCAATTTGACGCATTATTAATTTATTAGACACAAAACATATGGTATTTTAATAAAACGCCTATATTAAAAGACCAATAATGAAATTATTTTTAAATTGGTGAAGGTTTCAGAAAAATACGCTTGGTAGATTTTGCGCCATTCTCGGTTTTTTATCCGCGTTAGACATAACTTTACAAATTAATATCACTATGTAATCTAGACATAATCTAAAATATTCACATAATTATATTAGGATATTGAGAAAATGCTCTAATTTAACATTATATTTTTTTCAAATCATTGACACTACTCGTTTAGACGTGATCTTCAGTATAAAATCATTAAAAGTCGGTTATCGCCGCCTTAAATGAGCGAGCAAGCGACTTAGCTCTGACTGGAGCGGATAGGGAATTCAATGCTAAGGTGACGATGAAAACTTTCGCTAGATAGCCGTGCGGCAGCCCCGCGGTCTTCCCCGGAGCCCTACGAAGACCCCGTAGCATCCGCGCACGACTACTCCGCGGTTGCAACGTAGCACCCCACTGCTGCCGCACATAAATCTTAGTAGCCGTTGAAATCAAAGACTACTGGTTGAAATGCAGCCTGACTGTCATCTCAGAGCACGGCATCGCCGTGCCTGCGCAATAGCGACCGGAAGGCGTTGCACGCACGGGGCGCCGAAGTTTGGTGTCGCCGTACTTTGCGGTACTTCGTGCATGTCAAGGCTTACTACACAGTTTTTGCGGGGTTTTTGGGGCTCTGTCTTGCATAGGCTCGCAGTATAATGCTGAGCGATAGCCGTTTTGCGTGGATGTGACGCATGTTTCCCCCAACCTTTTCTTATTTTTGTGTTTATGTTCTTTTTTGCGTCATGTTTACCGCAAATAAACGTATTTTCTTTCTTTCTTTTTCTTTCTTTTTTCGGGTTCAATTCGGCACGATTCAGCGCTATTCGGCACAGCCTGGTCGGAAAAATATACATTGGATTTTGCCGCCCGGCGTGCGCCGAATCATGTCGACAGAAATTGTCTCATGCTTCACTTTTTACCTGACTGCGTGACAGCACAGACACGGTTATGTTTTTCACGCGTATCTATGATAGACTCTTTGTACCCTCAAAGCATCCTAACAGCTGTATGGATTTTAATACATGAGGTGTCTATCGACTCGTCGAGGTCTCGCGATGGCTATACGCGCGATGGGTTTTTATAAAATCAAAATGGCGGCTATAAGACTTCAAAAATAATTAATAATCATCATCATTTTAGCCGAAAGACGTCCACTGCTGGACATAAGCCGCCCAAGCACCGCCACTTCGACCGGTAAGAATAATAATTAATAAAAAATACCTGGACCATGGGGTATCAAAATAAAAGAGTTTGAGGAGATGATTCCAAAAATATAACACTGTATAAAATTGAAAATAAAAAACTTGAAAAAATTGAAATATTCAAGTGAAAAAATCGAAATATTCAAGAGATTGAACTTCAAAAACTGCCACTAACTGCATCAGACTAGCAGTCAGTTAGTGACAGTTATTTAAGTTCAAACTCAGATTTGCTTGGAAAGTGAGTTTAAAAATAATTAAATAAATAGAACCGGATAAGGCCCATCGAGCTTAAAAGAGATGGTCACACATGTATGTCTGACAGAGAGAATAATGTTCTGCAAAGCCGAACTTTTTTCTAAAACTGTATGTGCCTGTGTATAACAGCTGGGTACATAACTGAGGTAGGTAGATCATACGCGGTTCAGCCTTTTCAAGAGTCTGGGATTTTAAATACTTGGGTCATAATATAGTCACTGAAAATTTTAGGGACGGTAATTATGGACATTGAAAGAGAACGCAGGGCGTTAGCTGTGCCCAGCTTGGGCGGAGCACCGCCGTGTCCTCACGGAGGCGATCGGTGGCGGCGATCTCTCGCGTCCGGCCCTGGTTCAGGCCATGGTTCGGAGCGAGAGTGCATGGGAGGCCGTCACCTCCTTCTGTGAATTAGTAATGCTTGCGAAGGAGGAGGCGGAACGCGTGAGGGAGAGGCAAGGTTAGTGCACTCGCGCCCCTAGTCGCCGCAGGAGAAGCCCCGAGCGTCGGGAGTTGCAAGCCGATTTCCGGCCACCGTGCGGACGGTGAGCGATGGGTAGCTCACCATCCGATAAGGACCAGGCCCGGGTCGACGGCGCGTCGTATTCCACGCGCGCCTCAAAGAGTTGTCAGCACCAACTGACGGGGTCCGATAGGGCCAATGCCTGCCAGGGTTGCGAGTTTGTCCGAAAGGGATATCGTGGCCCTGGCACACATGCAAATGAAGGAATACGGGTGGGTTTTAGTCAGTAAAAGTCTGACTCGCCCTCCCGCTCCGAGGGAGAAGTTATTTGATAAATTCCCACCCAAAAAAAAAAAAGGGCGTAAACTGTGAGGCTCACAGCTAACGCCCTGCGTTCTCTTTCAACTTCTAATATAGATGTGGGAGAAGTAGCATCAGCGAGGCCCCTTTTCTTTCGTTCCCAACATCTACCCAATAGATCTATCCTACCAAAAATGCCTTGACACGACATACCTACTCATGATAGTGAAAAAATATAAATGAAAACTGTAATTAGCATTGGCATTCCTTTGTACTTTTCCTAACTTAAAACTTTTTATGGCATATGCGTAAAATGCTTACATAGAGCTATTAATTCCTGAAAAGTCTCGTATTCCGTCAAACTAACGGTTGCGGTCTTTGACGGTAAACGGCCTGCACTGCAAAAAAGAGTGTTTGCTTTAACAAACATCTTGTTTAATGTGATCACGCATCTTGACTCCATACGAGCCTAACAAGGTCTTGACTTCTGAAGCTAGGAGAACTTTGTTAAATTATCATAGTTCCGTCAACTAAGTAATTAGTTAGTTTAATTACGGGAAGTTATTTAATTTAACTCAAGTGTTGGTCAGTTTAAGAATGATGTAATGCTAACAAGTTGCTTGTTACCATCAACTAAAATTATTATTTGATTTAAAAAAGTGAAGAAGTAAAATCAAACAAAGCATGTATGATGTAACAAAGACCGGTGATTATTCTGTAATGTCACATTGTCGATATAAATAAAATGACTTTGTACTGGCAAATATGCTATCCTGTTTATAGTAAATAAATAAATAGTGATTCCAAACATTTTAATGCCAACCAAGAGAAAATGTATCTTAGTTAGCTCGCATTTTTTTCAGTGTGGAAGTCGCACTTAAGAGGGATGCGATAAGGTACCCTGACGCTTTCGCCTTAAGAGAGGCTTCTTGTGAGGCCCCAAACAAACACGACGTTCTTTTTAGAGCGTAATGTGATCAAATTAATTAGTCATCTGTGGTAAAGTCTGGGGGCATCGCATTTAAAGGGGCCTCGCAAGGCCCTTTTGAGTGCGAGGCCGTGGGCGAGGGCCCACTACGCCCACGCCATGTTTTTTTTTGGTGATATTTTTTTATTCGCTTTTATGATTTTTGTTACTTTGATTTTCGTATTGCACGAGTATTTAGAAATGTTGTCGTACTCGACAGTATCTGCAATTTGATACGGATACTGGGTTACATGTTGGCTCGCAGGTTTGGTAAGTGTATTTTAAAGTCAAAGTGACTTCCAAGGCCTTCTGTCAAACTTTTTAGACCAAAAGCCGGTGAGTCAACTTTACTTATAAAGCTACGTTGCGTATCCAGTATAATAACGCGTTCAGAGCGTTGCTGAGGCTTCCTAGGTTCTGTAGTACTTCTGGAGTCATACACTGGCTCTGCAGAAGCTCTAATAGCTTATTGTTGGTGTTTGCAGCGCGACTTGACCCCGTGATCACCGGGTGGCTCACTAAGCTGCACGCCAGTGCAGTAGCTCGGTGACTAGGCCGAGGAACATGATGTTCATTTGACTGTCGTGTTGCCCGTTCTAAATGTAAGTGTTTTTATGTATGTAGGTGTGTTTTGTTGATTTATTTTCAAAGCACGCTAAAGTTGTCAAATAATAATAGGCCCGTTTTGACATTTAACTTGAATTGATTAATTTTTACTTCACTTTACGGTAGTTACCGTAAAGTGAAGTAACGATTAATCATGTCGTATGGTTACTTCACTAGTTAAGTCGTAACTAGTGATTCGACTTAACTAGTGAAGTAACCATTCGACTCGGTACTCGATACGATAAATCGATTCAAGTTAAATATCGAAACGGGCCAATTATTTTATGACAAGTTTTTTTTTTTTAAAGTTGCCCCACACTAGGAGTTTCTCCTGTATTGTGGGTGCGTTTACAAACATTTAAACTCACATACACAAACAGCCAGACCCGGATCAACTACTTGTAGGTCATACAGATATTTGTTCCGTGGGGGAATCGAACCCGCGACACGCAGCGCAGCAGTCAATTGCTTAACCACTGCGCCAACCATGTCGTCAGTATAAGCCGTTAGTCCCGTCTGTCATTCGTATATCTTTGACAGTCGTTACGGGGTAGTCAGAAACCCAAATGTCTGACAACCATTCTTAGCAAGGAGTCTCTGCATGCATACATCAACACATAAATACAAGGAGTATCTACATAGGCAGTTGCTCCATACAAAATACTGGTATTCAGTTGCATCCGGTTATCTTGCCTGGAAGCCGACCTCAACAAAATTGGTAAAAGGCGGGCAAATTGATTGTTGTTTTATTAACAAAAATAGTGCCCTATGCTTGCTAGTGATGGATTAATTAGCATTCGCATTCATTGTTAGCGTGTGAATGATCATTTAGCATTTAGCAAATTAAATGTAGTTGCGAAATTCTGTGAAATGCTAAGCGATGCACTTTTCTAATTACGCCAGTTTATAACATTTTACTGCCAGTCCTAAGCCTGGATATAGTATGAAGAAAAGTTCATAAAATCTTAAACAATGAAAGGTTTAAAATTGTTAAATATATTTAATTATCGGCGAGTCGGCGAGTAAACTTAACGCGAACGCGATTTTTAATTCGTTTATTAACATAATTGACATACTTCATTATTATCAATTATCGTCAATAGCAATTAACACGCTAAGACTCAAAAGTTCACACGCTAATGAAATTAATTCGAAATCGCATTAATTGCCATTACTAATGCTTGCAAGTTGATGACATTATTTGGTATTTATTTAATCAGTCAGTATGAGTATAACCAAACCATCCACAGTATAAATAACTGATCTCATTGTCATGTTACATCCTCAATTTACTTGAGAGCGAGCGTGTTTGAATGTATGATAATAAATTATTGTTTATGTAAATGGAAAGCACGCAACACGCGCTCGAGTAATATATATTATTTTAGTAATAAAGAAAAATGTATACCTACTTAAAACTAAAAACTTATTTAATATTTTTTTCTTTGTAAACTGTACAAACAGCCAAAGCGATGGAAGTGCGGATTCTCCTAACACAGGCGTCATCATGCTTAAAAGGAGGCTCCAATCACAACTCAAACACACTATTGGTACAGAAATAAACATTTTGTATGTCATCATTAGCCGAAACACGTCTACTGCTGGACATTGGGTTCCATCAAGAGATCCCAGGACTGCCATAATCGCCACGTTTGGCAGGCGGGTTGGCGATCGCAGTATGGTGTTAAAATACATAGAGAACGCTGCTGCCCATTCTCTAGTAAGACCCTTAGTCATCTTGAAGAAATAGGGCGGTGCTATTCTTTACATCCGGCACCAAACGGTACATAACATTGTCATGTAGTATAACTATACCTTTTCTAAAATTCTAATCTGTTAATTAATGTTAAAATTAGTTCTTAAATAATTATATTATATTCTCTGTGATAATAAGTCTGACACCAGTCTTACCAAGGGGTACCGCGTCTCCCAATAACTGGGTTGTGGAGGTCAGGTAGGCAGTCGCTCCATATAAAATACTGGTTTTCAGCTAGATCCGGTTAGACTGGAAGCTGACCCTGACATATTTTGGAAAAGGCGGGCAGATGATGATGATTCTCTGTGATTGTACATTGTCATATATTAATATTGTTTGAAATAAACATTGAGTTCATTTGATTTTTTGTATAAGTCCATCATCGTCGTTTCAGACTGCGTACTGCAATGACGCGATGGTTTCGTGAGGAACATGCAAAATAGCTGCATATACCAACAAAGGGGCTCCGTATGAATAATAGAGATGCTCCTAAGTGAAGTGTCACGTGGACCAGCCACGTTTTCTGCTAATGCTACAGAACAGCGCAATTTTAATGAGAGTTTAATATCTTCCAGGTAATTATTTCTCCAGCCTGGGTTGCGAGTTTGTCCGAAAAGGATATCGTGGCCCTGGTGGGTTTAGTCAGTAAAAGCCTGACACGCCCTAGCTTGGCCAGTTATTTGATAACTTACCACCCAAAAAAATAAAGCTAATTATTTCTGGCGTTCTGATAATAATTATCATCATCATCATTTCAGAGAAAAATCGTCTAGTTACCTACTGATGGAAATATGTATCCCAAAAACGTTATCGCTTTCAGCGGACGCCTGCGACCTTCACCAGGTTCCCTTGTGGCATTAGAAATCTTGGGACCTGACGACCAATGGGTTAACTGTCTCTGATATGGTTTTAGTGGCCAAATAATAATGAATCTGTCTACACTCCATTGGTTTAGGTAGTTAAACAAATCATAAAAAGGTACTTAAACAAATCATAAAAAGGGTTTTTATAGATGACACTTTCTTGTTTAAAAATACGTTTTAACTTATAACCAAATTAAATTTATTTTTGTTTTTCACCATAGTTTCCTCTTTTATTACTGTAATATCATAATATATTATATATTCTTAAACTACTCTTAGTAGATGTAACTGCTTGAGCATAATTTTTTGTTAGATTTCTAACAATACTATAATACTTTGTAATCTGTCTATTGTAAAGAGCCCAAAATGACAGGTTCTCTAAACGTCAACGAAATAAAACGTTGCTAAATTGAAGAGTACAACTGCGATGTAGTTTATCAACTGAAGTGACAGGTATAACTTTTAGTCGGTTACTTGAAAGATCTCTCGTCACGTGGTTTTTTTTGTTTACCTTTATTTAACTACCTAACCCAACGGAGTTTAGTTGATGTGTGCCTCTATTTATGTTAGTATCAACGTATCTGGGTCTGTCAGTCGCGCTACCAACCAGGGGCCCAAGTTTTCTTCTTTTTAAATTCAGTCATTCCAACCCGATCCCATTGTCACGCCATTGTCATTTTGCTAAAAGTTCGTAATCTGCTAAATTCATAATGGTCGATCATTGGTCGGCCAATGTTCTCGTAATAGAATTTTGTTATTATAATGGCATTGTCGTATTGCCATTATTCTAAGACCCATTAGTTGGAATGTCATTCATTTGTCATTATGTACGAGATTACCAATAAATGCAATTTCTTTCAATGTAGTGTCAGTGGCCGACCATTGGAAAGTCATAATGACGCCATTATAATAGTAGATTACTAAACTTGTCAAAATCAACAATAAACGAAATCAATTATCGACTTTTCTGACACTATTGTAATAGCAGACTTGAGGCCCTGCCAACTGACCAAACTTTTTACCACTAGGTATATTTGGGCGGACTAAATAATATATTTATGGAATCCGGAGAATATAGTCGCGTAAGTTGGATAAAGCCAGCAGAGGACTGCAATGTCCGTGTTTTTTTTTTTAATTTAGGATTGAGATATAAACGGAATGAAGGAAGGGTCAAAAATCAAGCAGTCAACCAGCAACAAAAGTCGTCAGTGCATTTTATAGTTAGTAAACTTTTTACTAATATTGATAACAAAAATGTACACTTATCTTATTTCTAACTAATTAAATTACTTGGTAACCATAACCAACTTCCACTTAGATATATCTAAACTAATATTATAAAGAGAAAAAAAAATTGTATGTTTGTTTGTTGAGCTTTCACGCTAAAATGGCTGAACAGATTTGGATGAAGTTTAGCACATGGTTAGACTATGAACTGGATAAGGACATAGAATAATTTTTATCCCAATACTTCTGCGGGATCGAGACATATGCGGGTGTAACGGCGGGGCGCAGCTAGTACCTGATACAATACAGTCTAATCTCGCCCGTCGACAGATCGGTTGCTCTAGTCTTACTCCTTAATTGTCTTATCTACTATCACGTTATTATTACTCTCTAAAGACGGCATCGAATCAAAAGTATAGTTACTATTTAAATTCCTCAAATAAATAGCGCTGGGTACTGTCTCTTTGGGGAAACTCCAGTCTAAAGACCGGGGTCTCCTGTTGCTCTCAGCGACGCGCGTCAATTGTTTTCTGCTAACGGTATACAGCCAATCGTCGGAGTTTGAACGTCCTTTATCGGTACTAATAGTTTCTTCGTCTTTTCCTTGGACAGCAATGGGCACATTCAGGAAGCTTGGTCTGCCTGAAAGCTGACCCAACTGTCTTCTTTGGTATCTCCTTCTTAGCTCGTTTCCTCTCTCGACCTCATCTCTCCGCGCCAGCCAGTAGTAGTGCGTTATGGGGTCCCGCGGGCCCCAGTGTCGAGACGGCTTGAATGATGACTTCAGTTTCTGCGGAATAGTAAGCGTTTCCTCTAAGACAGGAACTACTGATGAATTCCTAGCACGTGTCGCTAGACAAGGCTGTGGCCTTAAAATTAAGGCAATGGGAAAAGTATATTAGATGCCGCTTTGGGAAATGGCTTCACATTGGCATCGCATACTAAACTTCTTATCTACCTACAAGTAATAAGGAACTCGGTTTAATGATTCACTAAATTGCCATTGAGTAGGTAAATAAAAATGTAGGTGTGTCTATTTATAAACACGATCGCTTATTATGATAATGGCATTTGTACTACACTCATGAATTGGTGTATAATAGCTATCACATTTATCTGACGGTTTATTCTTATCAGGTTAGTTGGAAACAAAATTCTTCAATTTAAAGGTGGACGGACACCTACAAATTGAAGAATTTGAATCCATAAGTAGCTAATTCAGCACAGTAATGTACCTATTACCTATAGTGACATATCAAAATTCGTGATGATTAATATAATTATGACATAAGTATGACATTTCATTTATCCACGGCTACGGGGTTCGTTACCACTCTTCCAAAACACCCCAATTAATTAGAATCAAGAACACACACACACGCACACGCTCATTAACTGTAAAATAGTTAACGCAGTCGCAACGCTATTTATTGCTACAGCGCTATCATTAAAAAGAAAGGATCACAATTTTAGTAACGCTAATTATAAAATTACAAGTCATTATTTTCATAATTTTTAAATAAAACACGAAACTGAATCATCATTAGCATTAGCAGAACCACCAAATAACATACAACTACAAAATAAATTCGCTTAGCAAAGAAGACGATATTACACACATTACACATTATTGATCTGACCAAGATTATGTCTGGACTTTAAAAGAGACTATGACCTCTGAGTTTGTTTCGGCCTTTCTTCTCAGAGTAGTCAGATAGGATACGCCGACCTCATCTAGTTTTTAAAATATGATTGACGTGTAAAAGTGTTTGTACAAACCTACTTACAGAAATAAAATCATTTATCATTTATCACACACAAACAAAACACGAGGTAAAACAACTATTTCTTATACAGCGTGTTATGGAAAGGATATATCCATACAAACAGGGTGAAGAGTGCAACTGGTTCAGAATCTCTGTACAAAATTTCAGCTCAAAAAGAATAACTTTTAAAATGTTTGATATTTTTTTTATTTTTATAGTTTATTAAATTTAAATCATAATAAACGTGTCACCGGACTACGAGGGTCATTATCCATTATTTGCGTCTGTGCGCCTAGTACACACACACACCTGCCACAGCTCTGAGACACGGCGCCGCACCGACACGCGGCGGCGCGTGTTGCACGTTGGCGGCGGGATCAAATGAATGGATTAAAACGTGTACCGATCAGCTGACTTGGTCTAGTGATGTGTAGAATTCCATTTGAAACATTTGATTTTTATTAGTTAAATGTTTCTTAACTTTATAATTATGTAGGCTTTATTAAAAAAAAAAACTAAATGAGTCCGTGCCCGGTGCCATTGATATACGTATATACCCTTTCCGTAACACGCTGTATATTTCTTACCCCAATTAAATCATATTGAACCTGCTTCGCTACAGCAACTGAAGCAAATGCAATGATAATGAGGAATGCCAGTGCAGCAGTGGATGTCATGGTGATGGCTGGCCAAGGAGCCTCGTACCACGTCTCGTCTCGGATGAAAGCCATCGTCATCCACCAGACGGTGAAGGGGGCTATGATTCCTGGAGCCGCACACCAGCCCAGTACCCAGAACCTTGCGAGCTCGCGACCCGTCAGGAATTCTACGTCTTCTACGAGAACTTTCCAACCTAGAAAGAAAAGAAAAAAATATGTACGCACAGACGTTAGAGTCCACGCCGTTTGTTTTCACAGCTGTAACCACGAGCACTAACCTAACCGAACGAGAGGTGTACTCTTGACCATCCTTACTCGGGGCTAGTACTTTGCCAGTCACTATCACGCCATGCTTGCTCCATCCTAACTAATGAGATGTGGTCACATTCACATAAAGCTAAGTTGATTTAGCGCCCAGTGAAGCGAGCACAGTTTCGTGACGAGCGAGTGAAACGCTTCACAGACGATACAACAGAGCAGAGCGCACTTATACACTTATTCAAGAAATCCGTCAGTTTCCCATACTCATGTAAAAAGGACACGTTGAAGAAATTTCGTGAGCGTGCAAAGACCGTCCACTCTAAATATTATTAGTATCCGATTTGGGTCTAAGAACCGCAATTGGAACATAAGAAAACAATTGCTGAGTTCTTCCACAACAAATAGATGATTCGACCTTCGACCCTACTTGACAAAAACTGCATGTGTATGGACTACACGGGTCTATTACGTCTGACCTCGTTATTGGTTATAATGGAAGGATCGCTACAACTTATGAATCGTAAATCATCCGACATCCGACCGAGTAGGTATTTGTTTGAATTATTGTACTAGAAGAGTAACCCGGTGCATGGCTCACCCTAATATTGTGTCATCTGCATATGGGGCATGACAAAATGAGTGAGTTTTATAGTTTTTTTTTTAAACTAAGTAATATTTTTATTAGGTATCCGAAGTATCGGCCGAATGTTCGGTCATTTTATAACTTCCATAGTTTCCTTTCTTGACTTTGAATCCTTTGACTTTGGCTTATCTCTTTGATTGTCGTTTTTTTATATTCTTTTGCCGTGGTCAGCCATAGTTAGCCGTAGTCAAGCAACAGCCGAACATTCAGCATTTATGTTCGGAGGTCAGGAGTCAGGGGTCCCAGGGGTCAGGAGAGAAAACATATCAATCAATTTAAACCAGTTTTTTGTACAATTACAAAGTGATCTATTGGCGATAACTGTATATCTACGGAAATAAGTAACAGACCAAACGGGTTGAAGTTTACAGTATACCGCTACCCTTTTGAACGTAGTTCCTTAGTATGTTATTGGCAGGAGTTCCTCATCTGCCGTCCGATAAGGACCAGGCCCGGGTCGACGGCGCGTTGTGTTTCACGCGCGCCTCAAAGAGATGTCAGCACCAACTGACGGGGTCCGTTAGGGCCAATGCCTGCCAGGGTTGCGAGTTTGTCCGAAAGGGAAATCGTGGCCCTGGCACACAGGCAACGGAAGGTACACGGGTGGCTTTTAGTCAGTAAAAGTCTGACACGCCCTCCCAAAGGGGTTCCTCACCTGCCTAGCTTGTCCTATGTTGGGGTCGGCTTTCAGTCTAATTGGATATAGCTGAATAGCAGTATTTGACAAGGTAACCGGATATACATCGGTAAGACGGTTCGTCAGACTTTTGGGCAAAAAACGGCCCGGTGTTCCCTTCCCACATTTGCACCTGGGTTCATGGTATCATGTGCGACTTCCGCGATCCCCGGTCGGCAAGCATGCCTTTTTTTTTGTTCTCAGGGTGGAATATCCTCATGGATTTCCTCCGCCCGGAGGGGAAGAGGTCTGTCAGACTCTTACTGACTAAAAACAACCCCAGTGTTCCCTTCATACACTTGCACCCGGGGGATCATGGGATCTAGTGCGACTTGCGCGATCCCCGGCTAGTGCCAGGTCGCCTGTGGGGGGGGGGGAGGCAATCATGCCTAGTTTAACCTTTGATCGACCCGTGCAGTTGTTATTATTTTGCCACAGGGGCTCAATCAACTCAGCCTATAGCGGTCCACTGCTGGACATAGGTCTCTCCCAGGCTGCGCCACAACATCCTGTCCTCCGCCTTCCGCATCCAGTCTGTCCCAGCCACCTTTTTAAGGTCGTCGATCCATCTAGCTGGAGGGCGTCCCACACTACGCTTGCCAATAAGTGGTCTCCACTCCAGGACTCGTCTGCACACAGGGGCTCAAGTGCATTAAAATAGTCGCTACAAGTGCCGATGCTCCGTAGGCAGTTTTAATAAAGTATTTTAAGCTTCTTTTTTCATATCATTTGTGCTAGTCAATACAAGAGAAGAAGTTGAAGGACTCGCGGAAGAATAAGTCGATGTATTGGTGCAATACAATGTATACTAATTTAATAAAGCTGAACAATTTATTTGTTTTTTCGGAACCACCAGTCGGATTTGAAAAAGCTTTTTGCATTTGATAGAACTATTCTTGAGGAAGGCTATTTAACATCACGCTACGACACATAGGAGCCCAGCAAAAATACAAAAAAAGTTTGAAAGCACTCTTAGCGAAAACGAATTAGGTAATTTATTTTCGAAAATAATCCGTTTTATTTTAAATTAAACGGCGGGTGAAACCGCGGGGCACAGCTAGTATTTATATAAAACAGCGCATTGAGTCACTTGAGCATGCGATCAACGTATCGTTTAAACAAAAGTTAAGTCCTGTAATGGTTGGATGGACTGTCGGTAACCGATTCATTGGTATTTAATATGCCAATATTTTATCAACCTGCTGTACCTACAAGATATTTTTAATTTTATGCTGTTTCTGTGATACTGAGGTCATTGACCCACACAGTAACAATCATAGCATCCTCGTCGTCTACCTAATTTATAGTGTAGATCCGCAACCGTCATTTCGGAAAAACTAAAATTTTTTGCTCCATGTGGAGTGGTGATTTTGGAGTCTATATTTAAGTTAGGTCAGAAGTCAATTTCGGTAGTTTTACAGTGGATCCCGTCTCATGTACAGATTCAGGATAACGAAAGAGTAGATGTTTTGGCCAACCAAGCCGTGTCAGATGGAATTTGTATAAATGTTCCTCCTTTACATACAGATTATATAAGACTAATAAAACTGCAGTGTAATAGATTTTTGGAGTGAATACTTTAACCAGAGGTCAACAGAAAAGGGAGTTTGGTACAAGACCATCCAACCACAGCTCCCGGTGAATAATTGGACTGATCAAAATCTGCTTAGCAGAAGAGATTTAGTTATGGTACTACGACTTCGTTCCGGTCACATTCCATCAAAAAAGTTTGGGTTCCTAACTGTGAAGAATGTGGAGTGGTCGAAGACGTGCATGCAACATGTTTTGATGGAATGTGTGCGGAATGAAGCTTTGCGATTTAATTTACTTGGTCCAACAAATAAGTGCAATATTGGAGAGTGTAATGCTATCCTGGCTTGTCCTTTATCGGAACAAGCTAGGATACTGTACAAACGGGCATTTTTTGTTTTAAAATATTAATGTTAGAAAGATAAGGTGTTTTAGGTTAAGTTGATTGTGCTGATCTTGCTGATGTTACAGGGAGACGTTATCGCTCAGCGATAAAGCCCTTAAAAAAAGAAAAAAAAAAAATGAAATGTGGTGGCGGACGTAAAGAATAGCATCATCCCATTTGTTCGGCGCTTAAGGCGACTAAGGGACTTATTAGAGAATGGGCAGCAGCGTTCTCTATGCATTTTAACACCGAACTGTGATTTTAACACCGATCGCCAACCCGCCTGCCGAGCGTGGTGATAATTTCAACCCCCCCTCCTTTTGGGGGAGGCCTATGTCCAGCAGTAGACGTCTTTTGGCTGGAATGATGGTGATGATGATGAACATTTTGATACTCTGACATTACACACCCACGTTCAAGTATGATGCTTATTGGTTGGTTTATGTTGGCTCATCTTTTTACCCCGATATGATGACGATATATGCTCAAGCCGGTACTTCAGAAGATTGTAGGTAATATGCTATAATACAAGGCCAAAATAAATTTGTCAGCGAAATTACGCAGATGTATCGGACGTATCAGACGTATCGATATCTAAACATTATCAAACAAAAAGTAAATTAATTTGAGGAGTTTTTTTGTTGGGCTCATCAACCGCAGTTAGTGTTTCTTGTAATTTGACCCTGTATAATACGGTACCTATGCGGATTTTTCTGTTCCCTTCTTCTTGTATGTTGATATATATGTGTGTACATAAATGGATAAATAAATAATGAAATTGTAGTGGAGTCATAACTGTAAGAATAAAAATCAATTACCGTATATAAACACGAAGGCCAATATTTCGAGCACAGTGGCGACACTGACGAGGAGGGGCACAGCGTAGTCTGTCAACAGATTGAGGACTGGCAGCCTTCCCCACAGAGCTACCAGGCTGAGGAACGCCCCGGTCAGTGACCCCGCGAAGGAGACCAGCCGCCATTTTACACCGCCGATGCGGCGGAAGCGATCGTATATGGGGTAGAGGAGAGAGAGCTGGAAAATAGAAAATAATAAGTAATTGTGACTCGTTAGTCTGGTACTAACAAATGCTACAGCGGAGCATGCACATGAAGTTCTGTGCATTCCATTCCCAGATCGGACAAAGTGTTATTGGGATTTTCTCAGTAGCAGGCCGGAGTATGGATTTGTTACCGGTTGATGTCAATAAGCTCGCCCCTATTACATAGAACTTAAACATAACTTGTGAGGGTGGGTGTACTAGGTACAAGGGCTTGTTCCTGTTGAGTTACACCATTTTGTGTTACACTGTTACCCATTGGGAAAAAATTACCGATTAGTAACACTGTAACTCAAAGTCCCTTTTTTTCCCCCTTTGAGTGACATTGTAACTCAACAGAACGCTGTGTTCCCGTTAAGTAACACCTTCTTGGGTAAAAGCATTGTTGAAATACATATTGACTTAATACAAGGTTATTATGGAACTAGATAGAGTAGGCTAATTATTTAAAAAAAATTGTTAGGTTAGGTTAAATCTGTGACCTCCTACGCACGCGCCGAGCGAGCGGAGCTTGCGGTGCCGCGGTAGCGGCCGGCGAGTGCCAGAAACGACTAGATTAACTCTTTGGGACATTTTGTTCCCGATATGTAACCCTATTACGTACTACTAGGTTGCAATGTAAATTGATGGGGAAAAAAACGTGGCACTGAGTTACAGTGTTAATAATCGGTAATTTTCTTCCCAATCGGTAACATTGTAACACAAAATGGTACAGGCGATACATCTCTGCTTACCCTTTCAGGGAATACAGATGTGATGAAGTGTTATGGTATGTCATGTTTATGTGTAGTAATCATTAGCGTCCAACTTAACGTAGCAACTTAGCATCTAATATAACATCACGTTTAGAAAGCAAATGCGAACAACATTTCAACAATATAAGTAAATTTATTCATAAAATAACAAACAAAATAATTTCATTTAAATAAATAAACAAATAGTAAAAATAACAGTTATCGTTATGTAATCAAATCAAATTAAATAAATTATCTTTATTGAAATCCATAATAATTTTAAACAAACAGAAGGTAAATAATACTTATTAGAAACAATTATGGACCCTGTTGGACACAGGTACATTTTTTAATAAGTGGGAGAGAGGAAGATTTTCTTTGTTACTAAATATTAAATTATTCCCTATCTATCTGGTTTTTTACAATAGTATTTATTATTATAATATATTACGAGTATTATCACTCATTTCTTTATTATCTAAGTAATTATAATATGTGTCGGTTAAACAATTAATTTATTTTTGCAATAGATTTTATGTCATTATTGCATGTTTAATATTATTCACTTAAACATTTTGTATGTAACAGGGGGCGAGCACACTGCTATTGAGCAGACACAAATCATTATTTATAGACGAATAAGAATACCGTAACTAAAGTCTCTTTTATTTGTTCCGGAAAATAATCCGATAGCCCTTAGCCGGAACCGAGAATTCAACCCTTTATGAGTGTGCTATTCGATATGTGAGTGTCCACTCAGGAGTGAAAACAAAATTAAATGCACCTACACCCTAAGGGCTCCTACAGACAGCCGCGACGCAACACTAGTGGCACAATTTTTATGAAAACTTCATGGGAAGTGTCGCGCTACGCGTCGCGCTGCCTGCCGCGCCCGCGATATCACGCCAATCTGCACAAGCCTTTAAGGAACATTTTCCTATGTATGGGCTGTTTTGGTCCGAGAGTATAATAAGTTAAAAGCAACCTGTATCTTACCATAGTTATAAATCCAGAGAGAAGAAGAGTAAGGAAGATGATCAGTGGCCACGCCAAGTCAGTGTTAAAGTCATCTCCGAGCTGATAAGCCTGGATCAGCACTGCAAACACACTGGAATCCTTATCTGGTCCGCTTATGGAGTACCAGAACACCACGCCCATCCAAGTTGACAAAACGTTCGCTACTACGAATGTTATGGCTGTCCTGAAAAAGTTTAATATACGTATATGTAGGTATATGCTGGAGATAATCCTGGCTGCATAGAACGGCCTCAAAAAAAAATACACTTAGAGCGATTACGCAATGCATAGATGATCCGAACCAGGGGGCTACTCCGAAGCGTTAATCCGCAGTATCGGCCGAATGTTCGGCCGTTTTATAACTTCCATAGTTTCCTTTTTTGACATTGAATCCTTACCCGACTTAAAGTCACATGTTTGACTTTGGCTTAAAGTCCATTTCACGAAAGAAGTCCCGCGGAATTAAGTGGAACTAATTATTATTATTATACAAGTTAGCAATGCCTGCAGCGCCACGTCGCGCCTCGTCTGCGGGACTTCTTTCGTGAAATGGACTTTATCTCTTTGACGGTCGTTTTTTTTTTTCTTTCGCCGTAGTCAGCCATAGTTACCTAGCCATAGTCAATCAACGGACGAACATTTACCCGAAACTTCAGGTCTATGTTCGGGGTAGTCCCCCTGACCACAGTTCGATCCGAATCGGAAATCGAAAAACATATCGTCAGTGGAAAGGCTATAATGCTAAAGCGCCAAAATGGTACGTTAAAGATATTCTAAATCTTTTGTATTATAGAATATCTTTATTTTGCATACAATATGGAACATATAAGGTCTTAAATAAGTATATATAGTTCCACATATTTTTCTTATTTATTTCAGCATGCACAAAATATCTAAAATAAATAAAAATCATTATGGTTCTTAAGGATCCAACAACAAATATGTAAATTTTGACTGAAGATCATCATCATCAACATGCTCTTGCCCTAATCCCAATTTATTTGGGATCGGCCACATCATGTCTTGTCTACAATTGGGTAGGTACTTAGTTTTCATAATGTTTGGTGTAGATGTTTTTCATAAATAAGTTATTAGGGACCTACTAAATATTTAAGTGGGATCGTATGCAAGACGAGTATATATCTGTGTATAACTTCATAACGTTAATCTAATTCTTGCACAGTTTGCTAGAATGGACGAGCTAGCAAGTTTCTTCTATTGTTATACTTATTGTCGGGATCAGGCGGCCGGATGCTGTCCATTAGATCCTCAATTGATGTTGCGCTTAGTGCAGTATCAAAGAGTGGAAGGAACTAGAATCAACTACGATCTAATAGAGTATTGCTTCAAATGACATACGCAAAGTGATGGTGAATTAAAACTTTCCATGATCAATCGTCTTGGAAAGTTTTAATTTATCAAGGAGGCGAGTTTTAGTCACGTTGCTTATTGACTGTTGTTTTAAGTCAGGGCAGGACTAGTCTTTGAGTAGAATATTTAAAGAAACAATGAGGTTTAATTTTTCTTTATCATCATCATTTCAGTCGGTAGACGTCTACTGCTAGAAATAGGCCGGCCCCAAAAGGAGAGAGGGGGTGCCATAATCGCCACGCTTGGCAGGCGGGTTGTCGATCGTAGTGTGGTATTAAAATGTATTGTGAAAGCTGCTGCCCATTCTCTAGTAAGTCCCTTAGTCGCCTTTTACGACACCCACGGGAAGAAATAGGATGATGCTATTCTTTCCGTCCGTGTGGTGCCCACACGGTCGTTTTTCTTACTTTACTGAAAGTTCAATAAACCTGTACAGGAATTTCATTGCTTAGAAATCCAGGTAGCTAAAAGATTGTTTTCCTTTGATTGCACGTCTTTATAAAACCATAGGAAGTAGCATTATAAACTAAGAGCTTTGTTATTAACAAATAGCTCAGAGCCTAATAATATAATGAGCGTAGTTGGTTAAAGTGTAAAATAAAATATAATATATTACGAAATAATATTTTTAAACTAGCTTTTAATTAACTAAAAAGTACTAAATAAAACTTACGTAAACAAAGAACTGTAATATTTTTTAAAAGCTTGAGGCATAATATCTTTTAGTGCAAGAAGGACGCCTCAAGCTTTAAAGAAACTATTACCCCCTTATTACAAAACAAGGTTTATCTTCAGACCCAGGTTTAAAACATGGAGCCATTATTGAGTTTTGACCTTTATTCCGACTGTGGTACAGTTCCTAAACACAAAACTGACAACTTAGTACCGAACTAAATTTTCAGTTTTGTATAAAGAACGGTATTTCAATCACAGTTGCGTTCTTATTACAAAAACTGGCTCCATGGTTTAAGCCATGTCAAAATATAAACCTTGTTTTGTAATAAGACGGTTAAAGTTCTAAAGTTCTCTACAGTTAGAAGTTAGGTACCTACTCACTTTGATGCAACGCGTGCAAGTAGGTATACTCGTGTACCTGCCGGGGTTGCGAGTTTGTCCGAAAGGGATATTGTGGCCCTGGCACACAGGCAACGGAAGGAACACAGGTGAGTTTTAGTCAGTTAAAGTCTGACACGCCCGCTCTGGACGAAACTCGAGCTCCGCCCAGAGCGGGAGAAGTTATTTAATAATTTCCCAACCAAAAAAAAAAAAAAAAAAATGTGTACTCCTGTAATAAGCTTCTAAATTATGAATGAAATTGATAAGAAAAAAATAAATAAAAAAGTGAGGGTTGATTTTACTCGTCTATCGTATTATCAGACTGTAAGCTTGGTAGATAGCCTTTACGCGTGTGGTATCACTGGTAACCATGGTTTACTTGATTGTGCTCATTATTTTTTATTTTTTTTATTCGGAGGAACTAACAATTGCACATTTAATATCTTCTATCCTCTTCTATACAAAGTGCCGCTACAATGGCGACATTAATTTAACATACGTTCAGGGCTAGTGCCCAGTAACCATAAAAAATATAATAAGATGAAATAATTCATACATAGAAAAAATTAAAATTTTGAACAAACTAAACAATAACGCTCTCCTTTTCCTTTAATTCACCTACTTTTGCATGTTATTCGTCTTAATTTCATTGATGCTCCAAAATGCTATTTTAGAAAATAGTTATTTAATCAATAAATAATAACGTTTTAGCAAATTAAAATATATTCATAATAAGAAAACGCGAAACCGTATAGGTGTATTAAATTAAAGCGCACGCTGTATATATATAAATCAATGATTGTTTGTTTGTCCTCAATGGGCGCCGAAAGGGCTGGACCGATTTTGATGAAAGTTTGGTGAGTTTTTCGGTATACGCCCGCAAAGGTTTAAGGGTAGGGTATGGTAGGGTAAGGTTGGAGTGGGGTAGGGATAGGGTATGGGTAGGACAACACGCGAACGAAGTTGCGCCGGGCAGCTAATTACAAATAAATAGAATGGAATTATACAAATTTATAACCAGCAACGTTCTCCACAAATTCACAAAAAAAAAACGGTGATAAAGTAAAAGTCGGACAGAATATATAAATAAATTCACATAAATTACAGCTACTGTTATTAAACACTAGAGAGATCCAATATTATTCACATATTTTTTTGAGTGTGTTAAGCAATATATTTCTAAATTATCCAACGGATAAAGCAAATAGATCCAAGTTAGTTCAATAACTTTTCCGATTGGAATACAGAATATTTAGGTTCCCAAATATATACTATAATGGACACTGATTTGAACAAGAGTTAGGAGAAAAATAAGTTATATAATAGATATTCTGTAATCCAATCGAAATAAATACACACTACCTAAATAATATGTTTGATTTACAAATTATTTTGGTATTACGTCCTTAAGTAGCTACAGGGGTGGTAAAGTTAATTATGACTTCTAGAACAACGGTAATGCATTGTTTTCAAGAATTAACATTGTACATGCTCGATACTCGATATTATGATAGAGGTGAACGACCATTACGTGCATGGTCATGAGCATTGACGAGCTGTGCGCGAATGTGATTGCTATACATAAGAGTAGGGGAACACCAAAGAAACGATGGATGACAACAAATAGAGTGGAAGAAAAGATACGACGCGCCGACCCCATATAAATTGGGATAAGGGCATTAGTTATGAGTATTAACGAGCTGTATAAGGCCAGGATACTATGTAAGCGGAGAGAAAAGCACATGTGGTGGAAACAACCAATAGCTAAGTGGAGAGGAAAGGAGATATGGTGGAAATAACCAATAGCTAAGCGGAGAAGAAAGGAGATATGGTAGAAATAACCAATAGCTAAGTGGTGAAGAAAGGAGATATGCTGGAACAATAGCTAAGCGGAGAGGAAAAGAGATATAGTGGAAATAACCAATAGCTAAGCGGAGAGGAAAAGAGATATAGTGGAAATAACCAATAGCTAAGCGGAGAGGAAAGGAGATATGGTGGAAACAACCAATAGCTAAGCGGAGAGGAAAGGAGATATGGTGGGAACAGCTAATAGCTAAGTAATTTTGTGTCAAAATAACGCAAACATATTTTACTACTTCTCTTCGCTATGGTGGAAAGTGGACAACTAATAAATAATACGAGTATAAAATACTTTTTTGCTTCCCAAAATATTTATTTCAATAAGATACTCGTATATTAAGTGAATAGGGGGTTTCACTGAGACACTCTATTGCATTCCTTATGAATTTAAAAGCAAAGAAATAAACACAATGTTCGATTTTACACCAGCTGGTATCTAACTGTATGTAGAATGTGTATAAAAGATGATATTATTATGCCTAGAAAGGGGCTGACTATTGAGACGACGACTTAAGGCGAAATATGGAAGAAGACACGTTGCGCCGACCACAAATAAATTGGGCTTTTCCCAATTAATTAATTAATTTATTTATTATACTCCTGTCTTTTTTGTAGGGGGGTATTTCGATTATGATATCTCCAGTCAAAAATATGGTTTATTCTTAAGTCTTAACTATATAATACGGTCAAGAGCACTTAAGACGCTGACAACAGGTAAACCGGAAGCACGATGACACAACGCTTGTAGTTTATTGCAAAATATGAAGCAATTATTTATTTACTCAAAAATGAGTTGAGTAATCGAAAATAAAAACAACCAAGTTCTGCATACAAATAAGACGTTATTGTTATTAATTAAATACCCGTACGTTGATATTTAATACATATATTTTGAATTGAAACTCAAAGTAAAGGGTTAGTTTACCGTTAATTTGTATCGAGATTTTTTTCTAAACGTGTTTTGGTAACAACTTAGTTCTGAGAAATATGTTCAAGAATAATATATACTTTTTCCGCTACCACAAACTATTTAGATTGGACAATTTTTATGTTTAAGATTACGTTTAAGCCTACTTTTATCATTTGCCTCTTGTCAGCGCCTTAAGCATAGTAAACCTATAATGGTTCCACTGCTGGGACACAGCAGTGAGATGGAGTGGGCCGTAATCAACCATGCGAGTGCGTTTTGGTGGATGTCACATGTCTTTGAATTGGGTTATAGGCAAGAGAATGATGATGATCTAGTCCATATTGGCACGACTAGAATCATCTAGAAAGAACAAAATAGTTGGAAAAAACTTACCACTGCACATTTGTACTGGCATAAACAGTATCACCCGCCGAGATGAGGAACCCACCAGCTATTTGGGAGGCCAGCAGAGCTTGTACAATCGCCCCATGCCATATGCCAGGCTCCAGAAAACTCTTCCAGTCATCGACTTTAGAGAACGAAGTCAAGTTATCCCCAGTACTAATACATGCCATGATCACCACTACGAGGATAATCACTACAGGGCCCAACACGTAGAATATCCGTTTCATCAGTTTTACCGGATTGTAAAAACTGAAAAATACTCTGTTGATAAAATTGTTCTTATGTATAGTAACGTCGTTGAAGCAACTACATGTGCAAAGTACTCACTAACTACATTTACCATTTCCATCTACATTTAATGTATTCAATCAATTTGTAAGGGTTGGAGTTTTTTCATTCCTAAACGTATTTTCCTATGGAAAAGTATGAAATAGAAATATCAGCGGTAGGCCCCGTTCACACGGCTTTGATGTGTATGATGATATTTTACTGTATGAGATCACCATAGTAGTTTCATACTGCATTTGTTTTAACTATACGAACAGTGGGTTACGACGAGTGACCCCAATTTTTTACCGTAAAATTATCGTACAGGTCAGCGCGGTATGAAGAGTCGCTTAAGAGCGTTTACACCTTACGGCATTTCATACAAGCTTTCCAGCCCTTGTTTTTCGAAATGACTGAACCGATTTTAATGAAACTTCATACGCATAAGCAAGATACAAAGGTCTAAAAAGTTAGTTAAGAACATTTTCGAAATGTCTTATTTAAAAACAGATAATTGGAAATCTCTGTTTCTATGGAAAATTTAAAATCGGTTTAATTTGGCAGTAAAGGCTTTTACATACCAGCGCGACTTGTCGCGCGACGCGACACGGCACAAAGGCCCCGCGTGCCGCGGGACGAGTGGTGCCTTTGTGTCGCGTCACGTCGCGCGACAAGTCGCCCCGGTATGTAGAAGCCTTAACACTATTTTTCGAAAATGTTCTTAACTATTTTTTTAGACCTTTGTATCTTGCCTATGCGTATGTAGTTTCATTAAAATCGGTTCAGTCATTTCGAAAAACAAGGGATTGAAAGTTGTCATGAAATGCCGTAAGGTGTAAACGCTCAAGATAAATATTATGAGTGCTCTTCGAGCCTAGAGTATCAAAACAGTTTGAATAAAAATTATATACTTACATAAAAGGAAACACTATCCATAGGACAAGTATGATTAATGCTACAGCTAAATAATATTCTGGTCTCTGGCTCACAGGTCCCATAAATGTATCTCTGCAACAAAAATACAAATATCTTAAAACCATGTTCCATCTTTTTTAGGGTTCCGTACCCAAAGGGTAAAACTGGAACCCTATTAGTAAGGCTCCGCTGTCCGTCCGTCTGTCTGTCTGTCTGTCCGTCTGTCACCAGGCTGTATCTCATTAACCGTGATATTTAGATAGTTGAAATTTTCACAGATGATGTATTTCTGCTGCCGCTATAACAACAAATACTAAAAAACAGAATAAAATAAATATTTAAGGGAGCTCCCATACAACAAACCTGTTTTTTTGCCTATTTTTTAGATAATGGTACGGAACCCTTCGTGCGCGTGTTCGACTCGCACTTGGCTGGTTTTTTTATATATTAATTTAATATTTTAATTCATCCGTGGATGCAGCCCTCTTTTACCTATGAGCTTGTAAGCCAAGCAACATGTAAAATAAAATATATGATTTTCAAGATGGGACGGGGTCGTCCAATATCCACAGGATTGACGAAAAAAACATAACGTTGTAAAGATTTTTAACTACATTTTCAGGACCGTCTCTGGCGCGAGACGGTGTGAATGGCATTGAACCAATTTGGACTAAGTAGAGGTATAAGTTATCTGTGGAAATTTTTATTCCCGCACACACATTGCATTGTGAACCTAATCGTAGTGCGATATGAACCAGTTTTCGAGGAAGTGTATTGAAAAGATGTCATGCACGCGCGTTTAACAGCTCCGTAATGTAAAAAAATAATATTCAACAAGGTGCAAATATTCAAGTCCAATTTCAATAAATTTTGTACGATCCAAAATGTAAATAATTATTACAATAAACAATTATATTATTATATATATCTACATTGTTTGTTTGTATTAGATACTCGGCAATTAAACTTTCCATGAATTTTCAAAGAGTTCTTATAACACTGTACATTACTGTACAACACCCATATGGTTCTTTCAGAACCTTTTATATAGAGGATTCATATCACGGGTATTGATAAAGTCTTATATGCAACTGTACTTAATTAGGTATTAGAACACTCATGTGATACTATTATCAAAAATGTAAATAAATTTTTTTTACCAATACCATACAGGGCAAATCCAAGAAGTTAATTTTAACCAAAGAGTTTCCATCAATTTTTTTTTCTAATGGAACGCTTAAGCTGGGCGTGCCATTTTTAACCGACTTCCAAAAAGGAGGAGGTTATAATTATGTTCATCTGTATGTTTGTTTTATTTTTATGTATGTCACCGATTTCTCCGTCAATTGTAGACCGATTTAAAAAATTATTTGTTTGTATGGCATTACAAAAAGTTTTGGCGCCCTGCATACGTTTTGTTGTACTGAATTTCGTGGGAGTTTTTTTTTATTCTTGTTTAATAATGTCTGATAAGTATCAGTGAATGTGGAGAAAATTTTTGTCCGCCCGATATTTTAGTACCACTTCTAATGCCAACGCCTGCCCAGCAATACATAATTACACAATTTCATAATTGCAACATACAAAACATTATTATTCATAAGTACTGGAAAACTATTTCTTAATTTTTTATTTTGCAGGTCAATCCTCATGAGTAAATAAAGTAGTGTATGAAACTGCACGTAGGTAGGGGTATTAAAACACTCGTGTTTTAATACCCCTCAATAATGCAACAGTTTCATAATGCTACTGTACAACCACTATTAGAAAAATAGAATCAGACATGCAGACCTGCACCCTAATTGCGTAACACAGTTTGAATCGGAATCGGAATGATTTTGAAGTATATTGCTAATCCATTTCATATATCATGTTAGAAAAGTTTGTCTGCTCCACAACATAAATAACGCAATGAATGTTGTTGAGCTGTCAAATTGATAATTGAAACATAATAAGCTAAAATAGAAAAGGACCAGGTAATTGGAAAATCAAACTATTCCAATCGTGGTAATAGATGAAGGAAGGGCCACAGTTTTGAAATTCAGCCAAACTTACTTGAGACACGTAGATGCGTTCACAGTATTGACATATTCCTCCTGAAAATTTTAAATATTATTAATGCCCGAAAAGTCTTTGAATAAGTTGTTAAATTAACTACAGGGTGGCCAATTCGGAAGTATACAACTTTAAATTAAGGTTAAATTCAGGCTTGGCAATTTTATACGGTAAAATAAGATCTACCTAATCTCCTCTTTTTTATACATAAACACGCGATCACTTTTCATCGTGTTGTTCATTAAATTTTCGCATACTATCTATATTAGGTATCCCACTAACAATGTCGTGAAATCCTCAGTGATCAAAATGGTTATTTCTTGATGACTTGTTAGAAATATTTAATAGTTTTTAAATTTGTTTAAGAGCTTCAGGATAAGATTACTGAAAGTATTGCGGTGGTCATGGTTTTATAGACTGTGCATACGGTATTTGTCGTACTAAATAATAGACATCAAACAACTGCAAAATTAGGATTCAGAACAGGGCCTAAATAACTTTATTCTTTTATTAGTTGGAAACCTTCTAAAAGACAAAAGTTGAAGGCTGAACGCAAAATGTTGGTGTGGAAGGTGCCTATATTTTTCTGTTCTATAAGGAACGTCGACCCCAAAATTGGGATAACGACAGGAGACTGATGAAAAGGAACAAAAAACGGAATAAAACTCGTAAAAAACTTACTTGTTCAAGTACCAGCTCAATGCATTCCCAAAATGGTAGGGAATTACTTACTGTGTAAAGTAAATAAGTTGCTGTCATCGCTAAAAAGATGATTGAGTATACTGAGCCCAATAATGATATCAGTAACCTCAGGTAACCCACACCTGGAAGAAAAAAAAAACTAAATAAAAGTATCCAAATATTAAGTTTCGTTTTGCGAAGTTTTTCAGGATCTTTTACGTTATCTACATAATGATTCAGTGCTACGAATCAGGGCCTTGCTTGACTACGGCTAACTATGACTGACTACGGCGAAAGAAGAAAAAAAACGACAGTCAAAGAGATAAGCCAAAGTCAAAAATGTGACTTTAGTCGGGTAAGGATTCAAAGTCAAAAAACCGGCCAAGTGCGTGTCGGACCACGCACAATGAAGGGTTCCGTAGTTAGGATGAATTCATTCCAAAAACAAACTTAACATTGTAGTTGAAAAACATGCTCTCCCATACATCTATATACGTTTTGGTCAATTCTTCAACTGCAAATTTAAGTTGGTCGACGATTACTCGTTAACTTGTAAACCCTACTTAGCTGTGATAGTTTTCCTTTTAATTTAATTATATATACTACTGCCATGAATTTTATCACATATCCAAAACCAACCATTTAGCTGGCAGGGGGGGGGGGACTTGACTCTAACAAAAAATAGCACTTTAAAGCTTAATATTACGCAAACGGATCTCAGAATTGAAAAATGGCTTTCACAGACCCACAATATTTTTGAACGGCCTATCCAACGATATCCCACACCATGTATTAGATGAGAAAATAAAATATCATCCCCGTTTTACGTGCAAGGGAGGTCCCCAAAAAAAATGTTTTTCATGGTTTTATTTTACGACTTTCTCGACGTGATTAATATGTACATCCATGCCAAATTACAGCATTTTAGGACATAGCGTCTCTGAGCTAAGCCGGGGACAGACGGACGGACGGACAGACAGACAGATAGACAGACAGACGGACATGGCGAAACTATAAGGGTTCCTTGTTTACTACGGAACTCTAAAAAGGAAACTATGAAAGTTATAAAACGGCCGAACGATTACAAACCATTTGCATAGTTACATACTTATAACACAGTCAATATTTAATAAATAGTACTTATTTTGTAGTAAATCCCAAGCTTTGTAAATATAGCTTGGTCAGAGCAACAGTTGAGACTTCAGGGCTGGAAATTCAGTTCCGAAACAATGTTGTTTATTGTTATGATTGGTAGGTACCGTTTGAATAAAAATCTGAATCTGTATTGTGAAAATGAAAGACTGTATATAACGCGGTCATAAAAAAAAGATCAGCGTAGAAACCATAGCCAGCAATACTTTTAATAAAGTTGCACTCATACCTCTAAAAAAAGGAACTGCCCTCCAAACACCGACAGCATCCTGCTGGCTTAGCTGCCCGACTGATAGCTGTAGCAAGACTAAGGGCAGTGCCACGATCAGCAGCGCCAGGGTCACTGCTACTCCGTACTGCACCCCCCCATGGATGAAAGCCCCGCGAGGACAGTGCCAGGTGGCGTGGAAACTCACTGCCACTGCCGCCGTGCATACATGTGCCCGGATCAATGGCCAACTCATCCATGCCTGGGGATCATTGGCAATATTAACTCATATTTTCAATGTATAGTGACAAAAATTTAAAAGAGTATGCTCAGATGGCTTGGTCGTGTTGAGGAGATGAATGAAAGGCGACTAACAACTAATATATTTACAACGCAGATGTGAGTGGAAATGCCGGGAGCGGATGACCTAGAAGGACATACCTTATTGGTCGTAATCTTCAGGAAGGTCAAGAGGAATATTTAAGGATCGTTGCAGGTGGCGTTTTGTGGTTTATGCCGACCCCTATGGGAAAAGGGAAAAGTTTGTGTGCATGTATTTTGAACGTATTTCATTGACACACGATTACATAGCTTTATTCCTGTCCTCAACCAAACCACGATTCGACCACGCCGTGGTCGATTGTCACCAGTGGTTTTAGCACTATATACCGACGATATTAGCTTTCCACGTTTATATTTGGCACACGTACGAGAGTTCTCTAACTCTCTCTAAATCTTTCTAACTCGGTATTGATTGTCACTAGCCTATGACAGAGTGTAAGCAAGAGTTCGCATTCTCATCTTAGACATCTGCGTGTCAGACCACCCACAATGAAGGGTTCCATAGTTGGGATGAATTTATCCCAAAAACAAACTTAACATTGTAGCTGAAAAACATGTCCATACAACGATATACGCCACGATCAATTTTTCAACTGAAAATGTAAGTTTGTAATTGCATTTTTTTTTGTGTGATGTAACTACTTATTATAAATTTTCGGACTTTTTGCTTTATTTGTGCTGTGAGACCTTGCTTCTGGCCAAATTTAATAATTCTAGGTCCACGGGAAGTACCCCATAGGTTTTGATTTATTTGCGATTATCAAAATATGTCGCCAAAATCACTCTCAATCATATTTTTTAATGCGTTGACATAGAAGCTTGATTTTTTTTAGAGCACCAAGGGACCGTAGACTTTCGTATTTGATATTAATTTCAACTTGATACCTCCACGCATCCCTGAGAAAAAGGGTATTGACAGACTGACAGACAGACAGACGGACAACGAAGTGAACCTATAAGGGTTCTGTTTTTCCTTTTGAGGTACGGAACCCTAAACAGAGATAAAAAAATCACTGAAAATGTGACTGATTGGCAATACGGGCTTGTGTCCGCAACTCCACGTCAACGCGTGTATTTTGCGTACGGGACTGATAAAAGCTACAAGTTTCATCATTTTCGTGTTAGCAGTAACGTAACCAAGCAACACAAAACAAAATAATAAGTGAAACATACCTTTAATTTGTAAGAACCGACCATCTCCAATAGATTTTAGCCCAAATCCACTAGGAACACATGACACCTAACTCTAACGAAACCACGACTGTGTTGACATAACACTGCATCAGAACTCACGAAGATTTAGCAATGGTCTAGATAACCTGGAGATAAAGCACGATATCTATTGGACGACACAATCGATCTGTGAATGCGGCTTATCAGTAGCACTGCTGCTCTCAAGTGTTCCGTCGTTATCATGCCACGATCAAGATACAACGGGCTAGGACTAGGACATCGCGACCAAATTCGTGACTCACACGACGGTATTTCGAAAGAAAATATTAGATAGGTATATGTTTTTATTGTCCCGTACAATGCCTGTCGGACATTGTTTACTAACAGACTAACCTTTTGTAAACCTAAATCACTACGCTTGGAAGATCCAGGTTAGATGGTAAACAACATCTGTTAGAGTTATAATTTAGTCATTATAATTAGCGTGCGAAAATACTGTCCAATTTTTATTTTCTAGAATATTCTACGAGTAGAATCTAGATCATGCGAACAAGTCAGTGCTTTAAAAATCACCGAAAATATTTTAGGTATTGAAAAGCAGTCCCTCTGCTTTGCATGGTGAAACTGGGACGGTAAGACAGGCCTACAGATGCAGTGATCCCCTATTTGAGCAGCACATGATGTTTGGGAATCTTTGTGATATTTAATAAAGCAATAGGTAAATTCCAAACTTTTATCAAGTAGGTAAACCTAAATTGTTGTAATACAATCTATGATTACATACTTATTTGCAATCGTCCATTTTCTAGAATTCCTATGATGTCATTAATAATTTAGTGAAAAATTCATACAAAATGAATCACTTTGAAAAGGTAAAGCTAATGCTGAGGCGAGGCTTTGAAATTGTATCAGCTAGGGTTAAGCTAAATGGAAACCAGGCAACATGGAAAGCAGAAAATGTAAGGAAAAAATCACGGCAGTAGTATAATAACGAAGTAAAAAGAAAACTAGGCTCTACAAGTTAACGAGTAATAGTCGATCAATTACATTTGCAGTTGGGACATGTTTTGCAACTACAATGACAAGTTTGTTTTGGGATAAATTGATCCCAACTACGGAACCCTTCATTGTGCGTGGTTCGACACGCACTTGACCGGTTTTTATTCTTGGGGTCACCCAATTTTGTGGTGTCAACCACAAAATTTAAAGTTTTACCGCCTTATTACAAAACAAGATTTATATTTTGACATGTCATAAACCATGGAGCTAGTTTTTGTAATAACAACGTAACAGTGATTGAAATACCGTTCTTTATACAAAACTGAAAACTTAATTCGGTACTTAGTTGTCAGTTTTGTGTTTAGGAACTTTACCATAGTCGGAATAAAGTTCGAAATTCAATAATGGCTCAATTTATTAAACCTGGGTCTGAAGATAAACTTTGTTTTGTAATAAAGGGGCTAAAGTTTAAAGAATTTATTTATTTCTAGATAGTTTTACAATTGTTTTACAAATTAAACCTAGGCTAGTTTTGAGTACAGATCTATGAGTTAAGCATCTGTAGCCAAACTAGGCAAAACCTCTATTTCGGCTATCAGCGCCACGTCGAACAATTTTAAATTTATCATCCATTAACATGAGTTTTTACAAAATAATTTAACAGTAGTGTTATCTATATATCTATAATATAAAAATAGATGCCACTTTTCGTTGTAATTTTATAAATCAAGAACGGGCTCACCTATCAAAAAGAAAAGGTTTAGGCATTGTTCGGACTATTTAGTAGATGGTTAATGTGAAATTTTTTTTTTAGGTAGTTTGCTAGGGTAGGTACCTACCTACCCTACCAAACTACCTACACAGGTACGGTAGGCAGGTAGGGTAGGTATTCTTTTACCCATAGAAAGCCACGTTAAGGCTTCTACATACCGGGGCGACTTGTCGCGCGACGCAACGCGACACAAAGGCACCGCTCGTCCCGCGACGCACGGGGCCTTTGTGCCGTGTCGCGTCGCGCGACAAGTCGCGCTGGTATGTAGAAGCCTTTATTTGTGAGTGTCATAGAGTAAAAATGTTTACCGCCCAACGGAGTGGGCACGGGTCAGCTAGTTTTATTATAATATGTAGAGTATGAATGTGTGTCCTCTCATCGTGTGGAATGAAGTGTGAGTGTGTGAATTGATAGAGGGTGTGTGGTGTGTAAGTGTGTGTGGACTACACACACTTACATGAGAAGTTAAACATTTGGAAGTATATGCATTTGATCTGTGTGTGATCTGGGAAAGTTTCAATCAAACAAATTAATGCTAACGTGATATTGTGCTATATGCAGTAGAAGTTTAGTCTCTTCATAATTTAGCCTTTGTAAATATTCTATTATTATGCGCGCCGAGTATCACCCGTGCTAGCTACATCACTACCTCTCAGAAAACAAGATAAGTAAAACATGTGGTAGATACTTAGTTATGTAACCATTTTGGATCATTTTGGATCATTAGGCAGCCTTCTTTTTCCGTAATCGGAAATTCCATATATAACCTACCTAGTCAAATAGTTGGTCTACTTTCCTATGTCAACTTAACGTGCATTTGGAATAAAATGGTTCCATCTAACAATTTGAGCATGATTTATAAATTATTATGATGCAAAAATAAAATGCAGGGTGCCAAACTGAGAACCCTCCTTGTGTTTACGGATTACACGTCGAGTCGTAGAAAGCCGTTCTCAGTGCCATCACTGCCACCACCTCTAGGAGGGCAGCGGAATTGAATACTACGGACATGCTATTTTAAAGTCAAATGAAATCCTTTATACACATTTTTTTTGTCTTGTCTATGATAATGTCTGTATCACTTAATCTAAAGAAAATAACCATGAAAATGTGTTAATTTTAGTTTTGGAATAGATTCAGTTTATTTGGGTTAACGCAACGGAAGAAACGCAAGTTAACTAGTTTATATCCTACACAAGATATCTCTGTATCTCTGTGAGCTTTCCACTCAAAGATGACGTTGTACCACCAGATGCTTTTCTGGATCGCGCGTCAAGTGTAAAGCGCTGGGATTTAACCCAACAGTACGCTCTCCCTGCACGAGCATGGTATTAAATAATTTAATTAAAATGTTTGTATTAAAGGTTGCCAGAGGGCCTAAAATGGGCGCTTTGGCAGAATCATAATATGATCTGCGTACAATTCATATCCCGCAATTCATCTGTTCGACAGTTTTGTATGGAGTTTCGTAAAATGGTTCACAAATTATGAATTGCTAAAGTGAAGTCTAATGTCAAATAGCAGCTGTCAAACAGATGTATTGCGGGATGTATGAATTATACGCAGATCATATTCTGCCAAAGCGTCCATTTTAGGCCCCCAGGACTTTTGCGCTGCCACGACCCTTTAAAAAACTTGTGACTTACTTATAATTCTTAAATTATTTGTTATATCTTAGGGAATGAGCCTTGCTAAAGAGTAGCTTATGTTTACCTACTTGAAAGTTGAAGCAATTGTTGGTTACTATGGTGTCATAATAAACTTATGAGTAGGTACCTACGTACTTCGTATAGGTTCGGTTAGTTTTGCAGCCTGCATTACAATCTGTGATAATAATTATTTTTCAATACACTTCCTCGAAAACTGGTTCATATCGCACTACGATTCGATTTACAATGCAATGTATTTCACACGCATGCGATTTTTTATTTTCCAACACGAGTGCGGGAATAAAAATTGCCACAGATAACTTATACCTATACTTGTCCAAATTGGTTCAATGCCTCTATTCACACCGTCTCGCGCTAGAGACGGTCCTCTCTATTCGGAGGTGAATATTTTTTTTTAATCTCGGCAAAGATGCGTTTTACGGCGTTAATATTTTTGGTATATTTAAATAATGTTTATACATAGAATATGATGATTATTACAATAAAAAAAAACGTTTATGAACAAATTAACATTTATTTGTGTTCTAAACTCAAAAATATTTGATTTTTCTATTTTTGATATTTAGGCTGTTTATCGGCTTTATTCCTTTGCTTCTCCTTCAACCTGGCGAAAGCAAAGCGCAGAAAAAAAAAACATAATTCATGAAAAAAATATTTATCGTTATTTTATTTTATTTCTTCAAAAGTGTATTGAAAAACGTCGTTTGATACACGTGGACATTTGTTATTGCAGTTCTAGGCTCAAAAACCACCTCGCCTACGGCTCGGGTGTTAATTCCGCCTCGAATGCAATAACAAACATTCTCCACTTGTATCAAAATGTACTATTCTAGACTGAGGTGTGTAAAGATACAACAGAGCAGGCCTAAAACGGACGCTTTTTTACATTAGACTTCACTATATTAATTCTTAATTTGTGGACCATTTTACGAAACTCCATACACAACTGTCAAACAGATGAATTGCGGGATATGAATTATACGCAGATCATAATATGATTCTGCGAAAGCGTCCATTTTAGGCCCCCAGCTCTGAATGACGTGGCTGAATAATATGATATTTACTATGAAGTATCACGAATAGAGAAGAGTCGCCGATCTCCAGCGGTGGAACACGATGGGCCGAGTTGATAATGATCAGATGAAAGCCAGCCAATCGTTCCAGCCATTCTTAATAACAGCTACAGGTTCAATCTGCCTTGTCTTTTCCTACGTTAGAGTCGGTGTAATTTAACCGGATGCTGCTGAATACTACTTAGTATTTTACATGGAGCGAATGCCTATCTGACCTCCACAACCAAGTTACTGTGTAACACGATACCCCTAAGACTGGTTGTTAGACTTTTGGGCTTCTGACTACCAGTAAAGACTGAAAGATCTATGAATGACAGCTGGGACCAACGGCTTAACGTGCTTTATATAGTGCGTGATAGTCGACCATCCACGAACCGACTGCGGCAAGCCTTCGATCGACGCGGCTGTTATGAGCAAATAAATCTTTGACTTTGAATTTGTTATTATTTAGGTACGATCCCCTCTAATGCAGTTCAGAAAAGGAAAGACATTTTTTTTATAACATAAAAAAACATTTATTAAAAAAGAAAACTTTTAAAACAAATAGTGTCACTAGGTATTTGTCATATTTATTAAAAAAAAAACTTTTATTACAAATAGTGACATAATAACGTACCACTATTTATTTGTCATATTTAATAAAAAAACAAAACTTTTAAAACAATAGTGACATATTAACGTACCTTATTATGTCAATATTTGTCATATCGGGATATGAATTGTACGAAAATCATATTATGATTCTGCCAAAGCGTCCATTTTAGGCCCATATTCAATTTTAACCATTCCCGCTACATTGTTGGACCATAACATTTCCATAGTTCGATTGAATTCATCGTTTATCATGTTTTATTTCAGTGTTTTTTATTTATTTAAATTTATTTCCACATTAAGTTTTATAACACGGTAGTAAAAGAAAGCCAATATCAACAAAATATGTAAGTGAGCATTCTAACACAAAATGCATTGCATCGCGTACATATTGTTTACACATTGTTTAATAAGAATTGGTTGCGTGCCTTCAGGTTTAAAAATTGAAAGCGTTAGAGACGCAAAAAATGATGAATACCCGTTCATAGTGAGATTGGAAAGCCGAATTATATTAATATTTGGTGGTAGAATTAGTGCTGAGAATAATGTTCACCTATGTACTTGCGTCGCCCTGAGCCCGTCGTGGACGCTGACGGCCGGCCACTGCATCGACAGCACCGGCCCGACGAAAGACCTCTCTGATAACCTGAGAATCCAAACCGTCATACGATATGGTTCCATCAACAGTACTACGGCCGAAGTGATATCGACCGTCCTCCATCCTAGCTACCATGATCCTCTATTAAAGATGCAAAACGACATTGGACTACTGAGAACTGAAATGATCCGGCTGAAGAAGTTCGCTCTCATAAGCACCATAGATATTAACACTTTAGGTGGCTACGAGGTCACTCTAGCTGGTCACACAAACACTATTGGATCTCTGAGCATAGGAGGATCTGAAATTTCGGCAAAGAGGTCGCCGGCACAGTTGCTGAATCTACTTGTAGTGCGATATGATTATAAAAATGAATCAATGCTTCCAACAAAGTGCGTGGCAAAACGTTGTTTGTCGTCGTCGAGCCCGTGTGACGCGGACTCGGGCGGGCCCATGTTGCACTCGACCGGTGTCATAGGCATCAACACATTAAGCCTGGAAAATATTAAATTGTGCTCCGCGGTTAATAAAAATGGACTGATCAGGATGGAATTTATAACCCCGACGAAACCGCACATAAAATGGATCAATGAGAATGTTCACCGTTTAGATTTTATAGGATAATTAAATCCCTAGTTTCATAATGTGTAGAGTTTCGAGTTCTCGTTTCGAGTTTTACTCGTGTTGTAAACAGGGACCATTTTGGTTACCCATTGAAAGGGTTTTTCTAAGCGGTTAAACAAAAACCCATACGATATGGGTAACGCTTATAAACGGCTTAAATAAAATTTTGGTAACCCGTTGAAAGGGTTTTCGATAAAAAAAACCCATACGGTGTGGGTAACCCTTTTGAACGGCTTAATTTAAGCCATTCAAAATTAGCCACACCGTATTCTAAAATAGTAACCAAAATGGTCCCTGGGTAGAATAGAGATAGAATTGGTCATGCTATGTGTGCTGGGCGAATATCGAATTAACATAATATTATAATTTTTTCATGTTACTGGGTTTCATGTAGGTATAGAACCCATTGAATGGGTTATCATGTAACCTTTTCACGGGGGTTCAAGTATAAAACCCATTCAATGGGTTATCATGTTACCGTCAATGGGTTTCTAGTATAAAACCCTTTCAATGGGTTACCCCTTCGAAAGGCTTAACTCTTTACCAGCGTAGTACGGTCCCTGGTTGTAAATGGACCGGATTGTTGATATTTTGTATTTCTGTCACAATCACATTCATATTACAGAGCCGTTGCGATAGCACTGGACACGCACGCGCTGCTTGTGGCCCACCGTCGATAGTTATGGAAACATCCGGGTATATTGACGGTATTGTAGTTATGGAAAAATCCGGGGATATTGACAGTATTGTATTAGAGACAAACTCACTACTGAACTAGAAGAAACCCGTGAGGTGAGGTCCAACCATGGTCCAACTTATATATGTAATATTATTTGTGTAAGTAAATTATGTTCACTTTCATGTAGACGAGTAATACTAACAAAAATGAAAAGGAAATAAATTATAATTTTTACAACTTATTATTTCAAATTATGTCATTTGAACCTCCATACAGGGGCTACGGGAGGCTAAAATGGACGCTTTGGCAGAATCATAATATGATCTGCGTACAATTCATATCCCGCAATTCATCTGTTTGACAGCTGCTATTTGACATTAGACTTCACTTTAGCAATTCATAATTTGTGAACCATTTTACGAAACTCCATACAAAACTGTCGAACAGATGAATTGCGGGATATGAATTGTACGTAGATCATATTATGATTCTGCCAAAGCGTCCATTTTAGGCCCCCCAGGTCATCAAACGTAATGAAAAACTAAGTATGGATTTTAAGCTTTATTGTAAAATAATTATTATCTTAACAACACTATATTATTATTAATTAATTAACTACATCAAAAGTAGGTTCTAAGGTGCAATGATTGATAACAAATAGTTATTTTTTGTGTAAACTGTCAATTAAAGTACAATAATAATTATACATCAATATTTTCATACTGTTTTCAATGACTATTTTAATAAAAGTAACAGTAAGAAACAGCGGTACTGAGAATTGTCATCAAAAGAAAAAGATCTTTCGTACTGTGAAGATCAAAGATATCAGGTAGGTACCCACAGCAGCTTCTATTTAAACTTAAGACTTGACATTCACTTCCCATTAATATATTCGTTGACTGGATGTCATCAGTTATCATATCACAATGACGATCACATTTCCAAATAAGAAACAAAAATCTCTTTAACTTATATAAAACTCAATAATAATGATTTTAAATAAAAATAATCTAAATAATATTATCAAAAGTAACTTAATCACGATATAACATTGTAAAATCATTATCAAAAAGAGATTTCGATAGTATCTATCTAATAAATAATCAATATTGTTTTATTTAAATTATACGCTTATAAATAGACCACTAAGGTTGAAAATACAATAATAATATCATACTTTTGTTCTCAAGTTCTTTATACTTTTACACTTGTAGTATTTTAAATACTTTGGGGCCGAGAACTTGATGCCCCAGCGACGAAGAATTACAGACATCGCCCTATATCGCTCTTTATTATCAAACAACGACCACCATAATCGATTTTATTAATTCACTCCAATAAACATTTTTGTCATACTTCGTTCGAAATTCCACTATCAAGTCTTCAAATGCAGTCTTATACTAAGATTACAGTTCCGTTACAACGAACTCCGTTTAAGGAAGGGCCAAGACGGGGGACTTAGGGAGTTCTATTTTACGGTATATTTGAACATAAAGTAAAGCTAGGTACAACATTTATTAACCTTTATTTTAAGTAAAGGTTGAATTACAAGGTAAGCATAGTAAGCAAATTTCTTTTTAAATGTCCCTGTAAAATTGTTAAAAGCAAATTCAGGATGTTAAGGGGCATGCGTAGTTCATACAAACGTAATACCAAAATAATTTGTGAATCAAACATATTCTTAAGGTATTGTGTATTTATTTCGATTGGATTACAGAATATCTATGTTCTCAAACATATATTTTGAAAGGACAATGATATAAAAGCGAGATATGAGGAATTTTAAATTTCAATAGAAAACTTATTTTTCTCATAACTATTGTTTAAATCAGTGTCCATTCAAAATATATATTTGGGAACCTAGATAATCTGTATTTCAATCGGAATAAAGACACACTACCTTAAGAATATGTTTGATTTACATAATGTTTTGGTATTACGTTTGTATGAACTACGCATCAATCGGCGCCTCTTAAGAAAGATTGCTGCAAAGTTGCGCCTGCGCTGGTTTTGTCACAAGACGCATAAACTTGAAGAGACATTGTATTGTAAATAATTTTACCAACTATTAAATGTTATCAAGATAAGTTATACATACAATTATTAGTACAACAACAATAAAACTCTGCTATTCCTACGACGTCTATGCATGTAACAATATTTTTTAAAGAAAATATAATATTCCGTTTAGAGTTTAATGCGCAGTAAAATATTTATTAAATGGAAGCCTCGGTTTTAATGTATAAATATGTCAGTGTAAGATCAGATTTAGACCGTCGAAGCACACGAGATGGCTCTATGGTGCATTTTATCACACAGTTCATCTGGGAGACTGCATATTAACGGCGTATAAAACATTCCAATCAGAACGTTAGAAATCCCAGAACTTACATTTTTATTGAAATAGAAATTAGCATAGTGTAAATAAATTCCTTATATTTTGTTTTATATCACGCAAATAAGTTCAAGCATTCTGGAAGCGAGCATCCGTCTACAGTTTGACTGAGGCCAGGGAATTGTTGTAATAAAACTGTCATAAAATATAATACATTATTACGGACTTTAAAACTAAGTTTATCTACTTAAAATAACAGCCAGAAAACTGACTATAATATGTCAGTCTAAGGATAGTAGAAGACATCCTAAAGATATGGACTAGGCTTCCGTCAAGTTGATAGAACGACAACACTGCAGAGTCACAACAATTACACATTGGACATCGATGACCGTAGATGTACGTCAAACACGACAAAGAACTATTGAGCTAATAATAATAGCAAATATTTATGAATAACTGTCCTTTAAAATTTTATGTTTATTATAAAGACACGTAACCAGAGATAAAATGACATATATTATATTTTTACCGTTGACAACACTGAGATTCTTGTGGTGGAAACATTTAATATATGTACATATTACACAATATCGATTGAACGTTTAACTGATAAGTTCAATAATCATTCTACAACAAATATTCATAAATATGGTAGTAACCTGAGAATGCCTGCATATTGACAGATGTAATTTCGGTGAGTTAGTTTTATGTCCGGGTAATTAGTTCATATTATTGTGCTAATTGAATGTCTCGTCTATTTTATCTCTTTTAAATTGGTAAAGTAGTGTATTCACGTGGCTACTTTGAATGCTTGGGTCTACTCCGAACCGTTAAACCGAAGTATCGGCCGTTTTATAACTTCCATAGTTTCCTTTTTTGACATTGAATCTTTGGTGGTATGAGGAACAGGGTGTAAAGTTCACTCATCCACCATAGAAAAGGGAGGATCCTCCGACCAGACGGGTGTCGTGTCTGGTGGGCAACTGCCCGACGGTTGATGTCGGGACGTTGTATATATGCTAGTTACGCGGTAAACTCTGCTTGCGCGATGCAGGATTTGCGTGACGTCAGTGTGACGCGTAGTTCGCATGTGGCGATGTTGATGCCGCTACAAATCTTTACCCGACTTAAAGTCACATTTTTGACTTTAGCTTATCTCTTTGATTGTCGTTTTTTTTTATTTGTTTTTGCTTTAGTCAGCCATAGTTAGTGGTAGTCAAGCAACGGCCGATAGTTCAGATTTATGTTCAGAGTAGACCCCCTGGACGTGAACTTCTGATGAACAATATTGCTGATCGTAAAGTGTTGCGCGTGATGTTACGAGCTAATTCGCACCGTGATGTGCGAGCGCAACGTTGTTCAACGTTACAGCTCAAATATTTTACAAAATATTTCATTGTGACGTTTCGTTTTCGTAATGTTATCGTGTTTTAATTTAAAATGTCGTATTTTTGTCGTAAAATCTTGCAAAGTATTTTTATAACTTAGTGTTTAATCAGTCAATAGTCCGTATAATTGTTCTGATATCGACGTAGTTTAGTGGAATTCGTTTACACTCGACTATGGCACAGCCAAAAACATGTTATCACCGGGTATTTGAGTTATTTTAGTTCGTCGTAGTGTAGTTTTTGACACTTGTTTTTAAATATTTATTGGCCATAGCGGTAGGAGCCTGGTGCTCTATGATGGTCGCGTATGGCGCACTCCCTTATTCAGAAGCCCTGTGCATGCCGACACACGCCGCAGCCGAGAGCGAATTCTTCGCCAGTTTCTGGATGCTGCACGTGTAGAGGACATTCATCTGAGGAGCCGGGTAGTTGCTCGCCTTTGGGTCCTGAAGTCAAATCATACACACCACATCATCGTTGTGCTAGGCTGTTTTTTATCAAGCATATTGGGTTCACGTTAAAGTCCGACTATATCAAGTACACATAAGATGCAACTAAATTGCGGTGGATCGTCGTTGACCCGACCCGTAATCTAGTTTTTCCGTTTATAGTTAGCACACGGCTTAATGTGGAAATCACGGATGCGGTATTCAGATATTTTAGTATGCGGTTACTAATCTTATCTGTGCAAATGCAAACTGGCTAGATATAACCTAATAGTCAGTTGGTAATACATACCAGCTGGGCACTGCGGTAGCATATGTTTGGGGATGCTAGTGACTCGTTGGAAGTCATCGTGGCAGGAGTTGCAGAAGTGCGACGTGCCAAAACAGAAGAACACTGCCACCTGTAATGTTATGTATACAAACCTGATTGATTAATGGATCACATCTTCCGGCCCCCCTAAATGGGTCCAGGGACGGCGGACTTGGGGACGTCCGTTGCCCCTATCACACTGGACCCGTGTGTATTGTTTTAGAGTCAATGTCACTTATTTTGTATTTAAAAGTACTCTAAAACAATACACATCTAAATAAAATTAAAATTCAGTCTATTTTTTTTTAATTTGTATTTTGCGTTAATATAAAGGTTTTTCAACATATTTCGTTAATTATTTAATATTTTGTTAGAAAATCTATACTGAACTTAATGTGATGAAGCAATCTTTGAAGCTAATATCAATTGTATCAAATATATTTTGTGTCTTCGGAAATAAAAATTAACCGGTTTCATGCCCTGCTCGTAAGTCGGGGCTATTACCACTGCTCCACTGGGCCACCACTGCTCATAGATAGACCGATGACCTCAAAAGGCAGCTGGAATAGACTGGCTGTAGAAGGCGGAGAATTTAGGGGAGGGCTACGTCCAGCAGTGGACTGCCATAGTTTGTTTTTAGGTAAAATAATAGTTCTTAATCTTGGCGTCGCATGAATAAATAAAAGCAAAGACAGATTCTAAATCTACACTTATATATACCTTTTCCCGTTAGTTTTTTCCTATTTATGTTGTAATGGATCTGTAGAAGTGATCGCATGACGCGTCTCTGCGATGCTTCGAACCTAGCACAGGAGGGAAGAACGCTCCCTTTTAAAGCTCAACACACACAGGCAGCGGGCGGCAGGACGGTTGTACGGCGGGCTGTATCAAAAAATCAATACCACTTTTCGTTGTAATTTTATAACTCAAGAACGAACGGGCTCATCTATCAAAAAAAAAAAGGTTTAGTCTTTGTTCGGACTATTTAGTAGATGGTTTATGTGAAGTTTTTTTTTTTAGTTAGATAGGGTAGGTAGGTAGGGTAGGTAGGTAGGGTAGGTAGGTAGGGAGGTAGGTAGGGTAGGTAGGTAGGGTAGGTAGGTAGGTAGGGTAGGTAGGTAGGGTAGGTAGGGTAGGTAGGTAGGGTAGGTAGGTAAGGTAGGTAGGCAGGGTAGGTAGGTACGGTAGGTAGTTAGGGTAGGTAGGTAGGGTAGGTAGGTAGTGTAGGTAGGTAGGGTAGGTAGGTAGGGTAGGTAGGTAGGTAGGGTAGGTAGGTAGGTAGGGTAGGAAGGTAGGTAGGGTAGGTAGGTAGGTAGGGTAGGTAGGTAGGTAGGTAGGTAGGTAGGGTAGGTAGGTAGGGTAGGTAGGTAGGGTAGGTAGGTAGGGTAGGTAGGTAGGGTAGGTAGGTGGATAGTTAGGGTAGGCAGGTAGGGTAGGTATTCTTTTATCCATAGAAAGCCACGTTATTTGTGAGTGTCATAGAATAAAAATGTTTACCGCCCAACGGAGTGGGCACGGGTCAGCTAGTTCTCTATATTTATATGAATGACACCACACGAAACGCGTGCGCAGTTCCCGCTCTCGACCCGCTCCGCGCCTGATCCGCGCACGCATTTCGTATATCATTCATATAAATACATGGAATTCAGCCCGTCGCTCGTACTGCCGTCCCGACCCGCGCCCGTCTCGCACCCGCCTTCTGTGTGTGTTGAGCATAAGAAGCAAGAGATCCAACCAGGTACTTGCTTTAACGGCTGCAAAAACACTTAAAATGTATACGGTGGGACCCCAGTGCAATCTCAAACATTGTTTATCATCTTTGATGGTTAAGGAGCACAGTTGGCGTCCGTCAGACGTCTGCCAACTAACAGTGAAACAGTGATGGTGCGGAGAAATTGTATCCGTTCGCCGAGGTGAAATTAGCACGTAGTAAATGTCAGTACGTATTAAAGTTGTACTGGAGTAGATTCGTCTGTTTGATCTCTTCAAGTATCACCTTAAAGACATATTGTACTTACAGAGCAGCAGTATCGGCACTTGTACTCCAAGAAGTCGGCGCCGTGCTTGGGGCAGGTGCGGGCGCCGGCGACGTCACTGCAGCCACCGCAAACCAGCTCGGCTGGCTCCCACCATCCGCTCGTCTCAGCCTCGCAGCGGGCCAGCCCGCCAAAATATGCCTGGATAAGAACAAGTTACTCATAAAGTAAGAATTAATGAATGAATGAAATGCACCGACCCCAGCATGGTTAAACCAGACTCGATCACTCGAATGAACCCAAGGATTCGCACTAGCCCCTGGAGTCTCATGTTTCATGGGACCACAGAGATCATTGCATATCAAAGAGTAGACCGGGGGGCGCGATATTGGTAGGAAAGACGTGCCTTTCTTTATCTTACGACGCCGCCAGGTTGCGTCTAGTCCAGCTTCGCCGAGCTTCTTGAATGATGAATCTTTTGGAGGGATTAAACTGCTGTTTCGACGCTTTTATATGTCACTGCTAAGCTGGTTGCTATTGCCATTGTCTTTCATTTAAAATCAAGAAATTCTGATCTACAAGAGACAGGCAAACGCCTATTTGCACGAATAGTATGACAAAAATGCTTCATGATATTGTTAACAATAATTTTGATGCCATTGATCTAACGAGTAAGCTGTGTTATTCTGTCCCCCGAACAGTTCATGCGCGGCAAGTTCGTGCACGTACTCTGTTTGCGCTAAATTCTTGTCGTACGAACTCTGGCTTACGCTGCCCTATTCATAGAATGTTGGAATCCTATAATTCAAATTTCATTGATAAATGATAATGATAAATGATTTTATTTCTGTAATTAGGTTTGTACAAACACTTTTACACGTCAATCATATTTTAAAAACTAGATGAGGTCGGCGTTTCCTATCTGACTACTCTGAGAAGAAAGGCCGAAACAAACTCAGAGGTCATAGTCTCTTTTAAAGTCCAGACATAATCTTGGTCAGATCATGTGAAGACCATGTAGATTGGTGTCTGAAATGGTCTTTTAAGGAAAGAATCACACAGGTTGAGTGGACCTGACCAGTCAGTGCACGCATTTGTCAGTAATCGTGCAGCTCTACTCAGAATTTAAGGAGCTCAACGATGCGACTATCAATACCAAAGAAAGGCCATTTGGGTAGGCCACTTATATGACTCAAACTGCCAGACCATGATTAACACTAACTGAGAATAAAAGAAAGGGAAAAAAAATATTATGCAATAACCCACATAGTCTTCACATTCACAATAATTAAAATAATATAATACTTTACAAGTAAATATTCCTGTCATTGTAATATTCCTGATATTGATATATTTGCATGCTCGAAAAATAAATTTAAATCTAATATTATAAAAATTCTATCTTAATTGTAGCTTAATTATATCTTACTATTATTACTCATTTATTGCTTAATTTAAGTTAATGAAACTGTTTCTGAACTGATTTGGTTTTGTAGCTATAGCTAGCTTTATAGTAATTTATTTATTTATTTCAAAATATTTGTTAATTGTGGTAATGATCGTCTAGTGGCAACCACTGATCTTTATATATGTGTTACCTGCGGATAATGCAGTGGACTGCAACATTGCTACTAAAAGTATTGTTAACTTAATGTATTATTTATGTTGTAGTTGTTTATTATCCCTTATAAATAAAATAAAATAAAAAAGGTGCAACTAGATAGTGGTCGATCCACGTCGACCATTCGATATTGATCCTCACATACATAACCTCGTTCTAACATACACACACATATACACATTAAAAGTCGTTTCCAGTATTCCTTAGTACGTTGTTAATTTTAATAAACATACTTACTTTAAATTGTAACCTTCAATGTTGATGACTATTTTTTGTAATTTTAGAACAAAACATAAAAGGCTTTTGAAATCACAGTGACAGCAGAACACTGACTCCTAAGTCACAGGACCACCTAGTTTAGGAGTCAGGGTTTCTTATCCGTATGACCTTTAGTTAACCAAGTTATGTATCCTAGTCTTAAGCAATGTCAAAGGTTTTTGTATCAATAAAGATTTTTGTTTGTTTGTTTATAACAAAATCGATGGTCGACCGATTAACGTAATTCATGCGTTATGTATGTACCACACGAAATCGATATGAGCGGTCAAAGCCGATGTCAGTCGATGGTAATCTAATTGCACAATATGGCCAAAATGTTCATAGTCCAAACTGTACGCGGTATTTGAACACTCACCTTCCCGCACTTATGACACACATAGTACGCGTATCTCTCCATGGCATAGGTGGCAGGGTCTGGCAACTGCTTGCCTTTGGCGCCGCCAGGTAAGGCACAACCCTCGTATTCCAGCCGCATCAGAGCCTTGCGCTTTACCTCGTCGTATAGTTGCCTGATTGGAGTCAGCAACTCATCAAGTGTCCAGTGAATCATGTCCTCCTAGAATTGATATTTTTACAGTTATTAAACACGCTTTTTATTGAGTTAGAAGATATATGCTTACGTTTTACGAATCATTTCATGTGACAGAATTACGGCATTTAGTTTATTTAAACCAAAATCTGTTATTATCTCATGCCAACTCGTGAAAACCCTGGCTGCCAATAAGAATACACAGCAGTTTTTCTTAGCAGACTTTCAGAAACTGAATGTAATCTTGTCAAAATACCTTTCAAGTGGAAACGCAAATAAGCATTTTCCCACAACAGAGTCGGGCGACAAAGGGGTGGGATGAATACAAGGGTCTATCTATAACGGCGATCAACAGCTTACCTTGCAGATGGGACACTGTGAGAAAGAGAACGATATCCTGGGGCCGATCCATTTGCTGACGAGGACTTTTTTGCAGCAGTGTAGGTGGAACACGTGACCGCATTTTAACTGCAAATAAAATAAAATATGCAATCTCCTATTTTGTAATGAAAATGGTGATATTCATGAGAACCCTGTCGTTAAGGTTTCGAACCCGACTGTCGCGAAGCCCAAGAGGCGGATAATGTGTTTATCCATTTGTACAGTCAACCGCAACAACATAATGTCAAAGTGACATTGACAACACCTGTACAGGATCAGTATCTGGCGGGTTTTCGTATTTCAAGTGTTTTTATGGGCGTGCAGTCTACTGTATGATAGTTACCTCACAGTTAGAATTTACCCAAGGTACAGGAGAGTGGGGATTGTCAGAAGCAACGAGTGGCTTATGCCCAGCAGTAAGTGAAGTCGGGTTGTGGATGATGATGATGATGGACTTACCTGTAAAGCAGGTGCAGCCTGCAACGGATCAGTGAAGCAGATCATGCACATGTCATCGGCGTCTTGACGTAAAGGCGTGACTTCATCGACGCCTGCGCACCCGAACAAGCATGGCAGACACGTGCGCTCGGCGCGGACGCCACCGCACAGGTGATTGCACGGCAACACGCGGCTGCATGCCTCCTTACCGTGGTCCTGGGTTGGAGTAACCAGATTAAAGACTCAGACAGATTTTGACGTACGAGTATTATGATGTCACTAGATGTCAAAAACATTTCGTAGCTGGGTGCAACACAGAAGTCCAGAGGCTCGCTGCTGTTTTAGAACGTAGTTAATATTGTGAGGTCTTTGGCCCGTATTTATAGAACGTTACTCAGTACTCAAGCATTACTTAAGACTAAATTCAACCAATCCAATGGCTTGAATCTAGTCTTAAGTAATGCTTGAGTAGGTACTGAGTAACGTTCTATAAATACGGGCCTTAAAATATAAGGTGTTGCCCAGTTACAGGTATATTTTATCTGGTTAAAATCATAGCAACGTGTGTCGAAGAGAGTACGATCGAACAAGTATATACACACGTAATGCCAAAACAGCTGAAAACCAGCGCTGGGGCTCTGTCTCGCATAGGCTCGCAGCATTATGCTGAGCGATGGCCGTTTTGCGTGGATGTGACTCATATTTTCCCCCAACTTGTTCTTTTTGTATTTGTGTTCTTTCTTTGCGTCATGTTTACCGCAAATAAACGTATTTTCTTTCGTTTTTTTTTCTTTAGCATAGCTATTCACAACTATTCGACAGGCTATCGTGTAGAAAATGACACATTTCGATTACTGATTTGCCTAGCTCTAGACATCAAACAGCTGCCGAAACAATAGCGGTCGTCTATCTGATAACTCACAAAATTTTCGGGTTTTCGACTTGTGAACAGCTTTTAAAGAACTTTTTCGATACCATTGATTGATACCCGATTCGGCACGGAAGCATATCGAATGGTTGTGAATTACTATGCAGGTGTCATAAAGAAAAGTTAGAGCCACGAAGATTTAACCAAGATCCATCTTGAAATACTGATAAAGCCAACCTAATCTTTCGATCAGCTCGTAATTTAAAAAAAGCTTTTGCCTGCGACTTCCGTTCGCGTGGAAGTCAACTACACCATAAAACATATCGGCACTCGGCAATTATGTAGCTTTCTATTACTGAAAGATTTTTGTCATCGAATCAATATTCAAAAATTAGCTCTGGACAAACAAATCAAAGATGTTACCTCTTTATAATAATAGTTAAACACTTTAATAATAATAACTCAATAACCAAAAAACTCTAAAACCAAACTAATCTTAAACTAACCACTAACCTTAACCTAACCTTAAACTAAATAACCTACACCTGCTTACTCCCTACGAGAACCACCATTTTATTTGTAAAATCCTAGAACAATATCTGTAAAAGATCGCTTTTAGCGATAAGACCGCCCATTGTGTCACCCTATGTAAAATTTAAACATTTAGATCTGTAACTTTTATGGTGTACATAATAAAGAGTATTCTATTCTATTCTAAAACTGTTCAATTATCGCTTATTCAAACGCACTGTGCCATAGGCCTTAACAAACTAGCTTTTTTTTTTAGGATGGGTTTGCTCTTGACCTTAGTCTAGGGCAGAGGTGACAGAGACAAAGTCGACGATGGAGTGAGCTTACCCAGAAAAAGCCTGTTCACTCTAACTTTGAAGAGATTAGGGTTGTATGCGCAGGCAGACAGTTCCACTTTTTTGCTGTGCGCATCATAAAGCTTTGTTCGTGCCGCAGCATATACACAATCTCCGCTAACATTTTTAAATTCTACCCTACTAAAAACACTAATCAGTTATTTTGTTTACTTATTATTGTATTTTCTCTGTAAGTGATTAATGTAATCTTTTGAGAAAATAAATGTCTTAAACCGTAACTCACCTGGCACTGCTGATCAGCACACACGTTGCCAATAGCCAGTAGCCCGGAATTCCCCCGAATGCCACAGAAGCGGCACGTGCCCGCTAACCCAGGGGGACCTGGTAATATGGCCGCGCTTTCTCCTGCACCGTTGTCACATACACCGCTCTCCATTCCCCGAAATTCGGCCAGTCCCTTGAAATAGACATGGGTAGTTCGGGAACGATTGTAGGAAATTAACTACTTCATTTCACAAAATAAACTTATCATTCAATCAGTAGTCATTCAAATGTGTCTCTACTTCATTTAGTTCAGTATATCTTTTCGCTCGCAGCAACTGTGATTTCGATTTTCAAATACGCCAACCTTTACAGAAAGGTTTAACTATACACATACTCGTACAACAGAAAACATACTACTTAATGAAAATAGTTTTGCTTAGATTCATATTTCATGGTTGCAGTCCTAACCAAGCCTGTATAAAGTATGAAGGAAAATTGAGATAGAAGATAGGTATAAAACTGAACTAGTGAAGTGCGTCATTCGTGGTAACTTATCAATCACTCTCTCGTTATCGACTCGTTCTGATTTGCTGAACTAAATGAAGTACTGAAGTAAATGAGTGGACTACTTCGTTATGCGAAAAGATATACTTCATTCACGTCAATATGCTACACAATCCACCTACATCTATAATAAATTGAACCGTAAATTAGATATAATAATATATTGTTATACGATTGTAAAAAAACAATAATTGAATGGCTGAGATCCCTAACATATGAGGAAACAGAAAACATTCTGACAAGATTAAGCTAAAACAAGAAAAGCCAAAAACGGTACACACACAACCATATACATACATACACACACACCTCATACACCTAGAGCTGCTAAAATAATGTTTTATTTTATTTTTACTTAATTTTTCTGTATACTCTATTTACTTGTCATTGTAAAGCAACCACTAAAGGGAAGTGTGGGACATCTCCGACACAAGTACTTTTGTAACTTACTGGGGCTGCCTCAATTTATGTATGACACAATGTTTAATTTGCATTGCTAGAATAAATATTATATAACATGTGCTGATAGCTGTTGCAATGGCAATAATATAAATAAGCAATTGATTCACAGATAAATAAAAAAAATAAAAAATAAGGTCGAATCTTAGTTACAATGGTTTTGTTTCTTTGGAACCATAATAATATTTGTATTTTAAGCAAAAACTTTTTAGGTGTCTATGTTTATTTATGTTGAAAAATAAATATTTTTGTATTTTTTGTATTCATTTCTTTTCACTGACACATTTTGCGCATGTCTACCTTGAAAGTGCGGCGGTCAACTAATAGAAGGAGCCAAAACAGTTTGGCTCGGCCGCAACCTTCGTGGATGTCGATGCGAATGGCGCTTTCTTCCTCTTTGCATATCTGTTGAAGATAAATATTATGGTATTTTAAACAGGGTGTAAGGGACAGCCCTCCGCAGACTGATGGGGTGAATTCAGTATATCGTACTAAGATGATCGGTACATGAAATTATTTCAAGAACGTTATGTGAATCCAATGAACCTGATTTGTCGCGGCGGGGTGGACGGCCGCGCTCGCTGATTTCAGGCGTCGTTCGTTAGAGAATTTCAATATACATTGCAGATTTATTTATTTTAGCTGTGGTATTTACATTAATGGATTACTGCGTACAGAGAATGTGATTTTACAATGAAATAAAGGAATAGTAACTGAAATTACGATAAAAAATACATTCCTGAGAAAATTTTCAGTGGAATATGATTCAAAATAAGGAGCTGAATGCACCCTGTTAATTTGCGGAGGGCTGTAATAAATAAATAAATTATTGGTACGGTTATATTCCTACAAGTTACTCTTTAGCCAGCGCACGCTGACGACTGCTTCTGTAATGGGGTGGAAGAGGCAATGCTAATAACAGATGACGCTGCCCTCAATAACAACTGTCACCTGTCTGTCTGTCGAATGGTTTCAAGGATAACGAGTAAGTGCGCTCTCGATTTAAAAATTGTCCTTCAAAATCAAAAATCTCATTTCACATAAACCTACATGGGCACTTATGAATCGTCAGAAGCTAGGTGCACGGTTCCAATTGGTCGTTTCCTATGGAGAAGAGCCGGCAAGAAACTCCACGGTTACTCATTTAAAAAAAATTGGCGTTTACAATGTTTTCAAATTACAGTGTTAATAAGTATGAGAGGACAGCGTAGGCCCGTCAAAAGTACTTGACAAAATAGAAAATGATCTACAGTCTATTAAGCCTACAATGTCCTCAAATTAACAAAAAAACAATATATAATATGATTAAAATAATAAAAGTTAGAACCTTGTTGAAATTTCCTTCTAAAATGAAATTTCCTTCGAGAATCCGTGCCGCTTGTTGTCAGTCCCCAGGTCCCGGTTGATTCCCAGATTTTAGGTCTTTAGACCCACAGTCTTGTTCTTTCCTCATAAGCAGGAAAACGGTGTCGAATTACAGGTAAACAACACCGGCATTGATGCGACACCTAGCGGGATAAATTGGTAGTGTCTCTCCTCACGTTCATTGCCGCTGTGCCTGTTTACTCTTATTTGTTGAATATTTTCTGCAGAAGATTCTAATAAATACATAAAAATTACACGGACCTGTCGATGGTGCGTCCTGGCTGATCTGTTGAGATGCAGGAAGCGGTCGCACTCGGCACACAGGGGGCCGCAGCTGCGGCAGTCTATAACTGCCGCCGTGGCGCCGTCGTCGTGGTTCGAGCACAGTGGGCGCCCGTCGGACTCGCCGCGGCGAGACTCGCGGCCATCGCCCGTACTGTTAATACTTAAAAAAAGGTCGAAAATAAGTATATATATAGTAAAATCTTGTCGAATTTCGTGATGTTTTATCACCAGCTTGAACCACACACTGCTGGGTATCCCTAGGCTACTTCTTTATAAAATAAAAGGGATAACCTATCCGGTCGGATTTAGGTACAGTCGCCGTCAGATATGTTGTAGCAGACAAGGTGACCAAATACTTCTGAACAATTTAAAATGTCAATAAGTTCCATACTCTACAAGTTACCATTAATATCTGAACATTCATTACTTCATTAATATCTGAGCAGATGCTTGTCAATAATTTCTATACACACAACTAACCAAAAATATCTGAACACTTACAACGTCAAGTGTATCACTACGCAGACATATATATTCAAGACAATAGCTCATTGCATAATGCTCGTTCTGTACAAGCATGGATTAATGAACAGAGAGAGCTTACTTTAATCAAACTACCGCCAAAAAGTCCAGACCTCAACCCCATTGAGAACTTATGGGGTAAAATGGTGCAAGAGTGGGATGGGAATCAATGTCGAACAAAGGAAGCATTAAGACAACATGCAAATAACGTTTGGGAATCTTTCAGAGGACGAAATTTTTGTGACAAGGTCTTTGGTTCCATGCGAAAACGGGTACAGGATGCATTAAATGCAGAAGGAGGTTACACAAAATACTAATATTTTATCTACTTATGTTGCCACAAATAAAAAAATATTTACAATAATTTTTAATTTCATTACATAACTAAGATATATTTTCTATCAATAGTTTGACATTAACATAAAATATCAGTTGTATCATAAACAAATGATTTTCTATAGAATTTTTATTCCCTTTTCATCGGATTTTATACCTAGAACAGTCATTTGGTGTTCAAAAAGGGAATATAATTTATGAAATACCTGGAATTTAATTTATTTTTGTCAAGTCGATAGTTGCTTTTGGTTCGTCCTATAAATCACGCAGTAACGAATTAGGTAAGCTCAGTGTTTGTCTGCGTACATACTTACACTTGACGTTGTAAGTGTTCAGATATTTTTGGTTAGTTGTAATTATTGACAGCATCTGCTCAGATATTAATGAAGTAATGAATGTCCAGATATTAATGGTAACTTGTAGTGTATGGAACTTAATGACATTTTAAATTGTTCAGAAGTATTTGGTCACCTTGTCTGCTACAATATATCTGACGGCGACTGTACGAAGGCGGACTTAATGCCAAAGGCATTAAGAGCCATAGCTCACCGGGACGCCATGGCGACGTTGCCAGGTCGTGCTGCCAACTAATGTATATAGATCTACAGTGGGAAGCTCACCTGGCGTCCTCTTGATTACGCAGCCAACCATACATTTTGTTGGCGACGCGACCTGGCTGCGCCACCATGGCGTCCCGGTGAGGTATGGCTTCAAGGGCCTGTGCACACTACGTTTATTAAACGCGCCCTTGACGCGCGTTTTAGGAACGTGCGTTGACGGCGCGCTTTTATCCTACAAATGGTTTACAGGCTGCGTCTGAATCGCGTCCGTATCGCTACAAACGCGCGTCGACGACGCGTTGGCTTAGGCTCGAATTCATATTCTTTTTGCATGCACCCGTGCTCCGGGCCGATTAAGTGACCAATTCATTCTCACTCTAGACTCTAGAACGAGAGTCTAGAGAGTTCTACAGAAGAACCCGACTCCGGGCGGATAGTTCTTACTAAGCGCTTTACGGTATGTTGCTTAGGAAAAGTCTCACATCTAAGGACCACCAGGGTTGAAGCAAAAGCTACTAAAACACTCACAGTTCCACATGTGACTGTTCAGTAACACACAGAGCTGCCAGCGCCACCCACACGGTGGGCGCGGCGACGCAGCGCGCGGGCCGTCGGTCAGACTCCGACAGCTGCGCCACGGCAGACACGTATGTAGCTATGGCCTTGCGGGTTTCTAGCCCCCAAGCCGGCGATACTTTGTCCTGAAAATAGTTTACATGAACTAGAGGCCAGTTTATCAAACAAAACCCACAGAAGGCAATACGAATGCGGCAAAAAAACTGCATTTGCCACTTCTGCACCATCTCCAAGACGTAAAAACTGCATTAGTGATTTCTGCCCCTCATGGCAAGTCACCAGATTCTCAACTAACCAGATTCGCAACTCTGCAGATAATGTACAGTCGACAGCACATCATGTTATATGGAACTGTTTTATTTCTCTAAATGATTTTAAATAAACCTTAAAATGTTGACAGTTGAGTTAAAAACTTAATAACTTTGCACCCAGGTGAATTTGGCGCATAAAGATTTCTTAATCATGTTTTTTCTTATGCATGGTGAATAATATTTACTAAAAGTATTGTTGTGTGAATTTAGTAAGTAAACTACATCAAGAATTCCGTATTATTTTGGTTTGGTTTCGATTCACATTTGTTTTTTTTTTTTGGTGAATAAAGTACCTGTTCTGTAAATTTTTGTGATTGTGTTTCATTGTACATTTGGTGAGATGCGAATCTGGTAAGTTACGATTCTGGTTAGTTGAGAATCTGGTGAGTTGAGAATCTGGTGACTTGCTCATAAGCCATTTCTGCATCACCTACATGATGTAGAAACTAGATTAATGATTCCACTTTCACACACGTCACGTCTTCTGCACCACATACGTTAAGTAAGCGCCATAAGCTCAATTAATGTGATGCCGGTATAGCAAAAACAATGCTTTTATTTCTAGAAATATCACTTCTAATTTTTTGCGAGACTTATGCCCGTATTTATAGAGCGTTACTCAGTACTCAAGCATTACTTAAGACTTGATTCAAGCCATTGGATTGGTTGAAACTATACTCCATTTGAAATAAGATTAAACATATAAATAAACCTTTTTTTACTGTCTGTTCAACCGATTTTGACTTCAATTGCGTTGGTGACATGACAAATGCCAGCTGTAATAAACAGTTGGTGTTGTAACCACGTTTTTGCTTTTATTGCCATCCTTATGCCTGCAGAATAGAAGTCAAAACCGGTTGAAATTACCGTAAAAGTTTATTTAAATTTCTAATCTTATTTCAAATGGAGTATAGTCTTAAGTAATGCTTGAGTACTAAGTAACGCTCTATAAATACGGGCCATAGACTAATTTCTATGTGGTACAAAAATCCTTTTCAATCCGAAAGGGGCACACAGGTACTGAAATAACATTACAAAAAGTAGTATTTTTTTTTATTATTATCGAAAATTGCTATTTAATAAAATCTACTGTTGCATGCAGTTTAGAACAGTAGGTATTAAACTTTAGTATGGAACAGCAGATTTTTTACGCGTTTTTTTGGGGTTTTGTTCTTAGCACAATAGAGATTAACTACGATAATATGGCCCGCCCCTCCAAAATTCAAAAGGTTTGAAAGTAAGTATTTGTGAAAGTATTTACAAAGCGCCACCAAGACTCACAACGGACGTGTGCGTAATGAGAGTTCCGTCAAACAAAAACAAACCACGGATGTGTTGCTCGACTAGTGGCATCATTAATTGCTCATTATTATTAGTATGGCGCTGCACTGACGTACTCTATGAAATCGACACGTGCGTTGTCTTGCGCGATCGGATAGTTATGATTAGTTGACCAACAAATATGGTAATAAGTGAGATATTACGAGTACTGATTGCACAAAAACTGTGAATACAACTACATACAAAATCTTTCGTAAGGATGTGATTATACACATTGAAACAGTAACTTGGAGGGGCGCGCCATGTTATCGTAGTTTATCCCTACTTAACACCCTTACTGATCGGAAAGGGATTTTTACATGTTCTGTAAAACATACCTCAGCCATATCCGACAGTAGTTTAGCGACTAAATGCGCGTGTTTTTTCGTAGTTTCGCCCCTCATGAACCAGGTCGCAGGCGCAGCTTGGCCGACGCTTCCTCCCATCGTCACCGAGGCAGGGGTGGCGCTACTGTTGCCCTTCACCTTCACTTGCACGGTGATCGCTTTGCCAAGGTAGCATACTAGATGGTCTAGGAGAGTCACTCTGGAAATAGGAATGGTTAAATTGTATTTTTATTGGGCATATATTTTTAAAGATAACGGGTGTAAAAAGACTTAACGAAGCCGAGGAGTCATTTCTCATCATCACATTCTTCCCGTCATTGTGATATATATTTGTGCGTACTGAAACCTGTTGACGGAGATATTGAAGGTCAAACTTCGAAGTTTTTAAACTTTTTTTTTCGAAATGGAGATTTAATTGTTGCTACTTAACTTTAAATAACCCCGTGACCCCTGTACCGTTGCATGCAATAATAGGTATTATAATTGTGATTTAAATAAATAAATAATTATGATTTCCGTTTGTTACATTGTGCGCTACCGTACGCAGCGACGAGAGAGAGACCCAAGTACCTGAAAGTGCCTTAATTTTGCAATAACATTGGGATGCAGAGACTTTAGAAATTAGCATTTAAACCTCGAATTCTAGAGTCCGCCTCCATTGAAGTTCTCAACAAATGTAAGAAACGTAGATTGTTATAAGTTTTCTTACCTTGCATTAAGCTCACTGCCGTAATTTACAGCTGCTAACATCTTCTGTGGGGGTATTTCAGTGATCATGCGCCTGAGTAGTGATATCACCTGAAAACCGAAGTTGTTATTTCTGTAAATTAGTTGTATAAAAACAAAAGAAATAATAATATATGTCTTTCAACTACGTAGTAATGTTATCATTAGTCACTACAAAACCGATCACAAAGTACGTATTTTTGCTTAGAACCAAAACAGTGCAGAAATGTTCATTGTTGCACTGTTTAACAATGAGATTTCATACAACATTTCTGCACTGTTTTTATTTTTTATTTAGATATAAATTTAACACAGAGGTTTAATGTCTCCCATTAAGTTAAATATAAAATGTATGCATTAGATCAAAAAGATACTGGCTGAAAATAAAAATCGGCAGAATAAAACCGACTTGGTAAAAAGCTTTGTTTTCATTATTTGAGTAGGTATATTTTATCACGGTAGGTAGATTGGTAGTTGAAAGAAAAGTTGATTACACACCTTGCTAAAGTGAGTAATTAATGCACTCGTGCTAATTTAGTGCTCTCGCGTGCGCTTGGGCAACAACATAACACTCGTGCGTTAATAACTCACTTTGCGCTCGGTGCAACAATCTACTATTAAAACCAGATGAGGTTGGTGTTTCCTAACCTACTACTCTGAAAAGGATCAGATCATGTGAGGACCATGCAGATTAGTGTCTGAGATGGTCTTTTGAGGAAAGAACTCTGGAGGTGGACTCAAATATGTGAGGTTCTTTCCTCTTTCGTTCAGTGCAAATACAACCACACATCTTATTAGAATTACGATTGATGTTAAGAAAGGAGAAAGGTCAGGTATACAATATTAGTTCTTTCAAACCTCATAATCTGTTACAATCAGGGACCATTTTGGTTACCCATTGCAGGGTTTTCGATAGGGTTTTTCTAAACGGTTAAACAAAAACCCATACGATATGGGTAACCCTGTGGACTCAAATATGTGCGGTTCATTCCTCTTTCGTTCAGTGCAAATGACAAAGACACATCCTATTAGAGTTACGATTATGTTAAGAAAGGATTTCGGTCGGGCGTACATTATTGGTCCTTTCAAACCTCAAAAATCTGTTACAATCAGGGACCATTTTGGTTACCCATTGAAAGGGCTTTCGATAGGGTTTTTCTAAACGGTTAAACAAAAACCCATACGATATGGGTAACCCTTATGAACGGCTTACATTAAATTTTGGTAACCCATTGAAAGGGTTTTCGATAAAAACCCCTATGGTGTGGGTAACCCTTTTGAACGGCTTAATTTAAGCCATTCAAAATTACCCACACCGTATGGGTTTTTGATTAACATTTTAGAAAAACCCTATCCATCATCAACCAACATCCAGGGTTTTTCAAAAAGGGTAACCAAAATGGTCCCTGGGTAGAATAGAGGTAGAATTGGTCATGCTACGCGTGCTGGGCGGATATCGAAATAACATAATATTATAATTTTTTCATGTTACTGGGTTTCAAGTAGGTATAGAACCCATTTGAATGGGTTATCATATAACCCTTTCACTGGGGATCAAGTATATAACCCATTCAATGGGTTATCATGTAACCCTTTAAATGGGTTTCTAGTATAAAACCCTTTCAATGGTAAACAGATAGCTGGTAGCATCATGATAAAGGTAACCCATTGAATGGGTTACCCCTTCGAAAGGCTTAACTCTTAACCGGGGTTGTACGGTCCCTGGTTACAATAGATGTGCTTACCTGTCGTTGCACTCGCTCGCTGCCAGTGTGTAGTAGAGCCAACAAGTCAGCTAGTAATTCTGTTCGCTGCGCTAAATGTGCACGTCCTACTGCACTGCCACTGAGTGCCAGCAACTGTAATATTTTTATTGAGTAATTACTTTGCTATAAGTGTTTAATTGACTAAATCAAAATATAGTCAGATGCAGTCTTATATTAAATACGGAGACTGCGAACGGGCTGTTACACACATAGTCTCACATAGTCTCCATATTTACAGTACATTAACGGATACGACCAAAAAATTATGCTTTGTTCACACATAGGCATCGTATAACGTTCAACGTATACGATGAACGTCATCACTGGATACGATGGTGTTCACAAGCAAATTCGCAGTATAACACCGCTACTCAACCAGGATGGACGTTGTCGTGTTGTATTAGTACTATCCGGTAAAGTTGGACGGATACGTATTCCGTTCATCCAGTATTTGATGACAAAACGGAATGTCATAATTTAACAGACCGATATTTTTTATTGTATCCTGAATACTGCATACAACTCCATACGCCATCGATAAAAAAAACGGACCAGTAAAACGAAGACCATGTGTGAACGGGCTGTTAGGATGAACGGCGGGACACAAATGACGAATCCAACGTGTGATCGGTACGCAAGCAAATAGTTTCGTCATGTGCCTCACCATTTTCGCTTTAGTCTGAGCCGGAGCACTGGTCAGTCCGTACAGCATGTTTATAAATGCTTCTTCATATCAGCGCTTGTACGGGGATGTGTTAAAGAAGCTTTCGGGCAGATTTTAAAACGAGCTACGTATGTTTCTTTAACCCAACACAAGAGCAGTGTTGAAGCAAAGAAGGAAATGCCTTCCCTCATATATAGGGTGTATCTATTCATACACGAAATCTCTTAAGGGTTTTTGTACTCATCATTTTGAAAAAAAAATTATATGGACCCAACCGCGAAATCGCGAAAAAAAAATCAGCTGTTCCCTACATTTATATTCGCATAACTCGTCAAAATGTAGGGAACAGCTGATTTTTTTTTCGCGATTTTATGTTTGGTCCCATAGTAAAAGTTGTTCATAATGATGAGTACAATGACCCCTTAAGAGGTTTCGTGTATGAATAGATACACCTTATACATGTTGGCTTGAAGGAATATTAGCACACATGCGGCCGCACACGTCGCCGTCGCTGGTCCCTATTAAGAATGTCGGAACTACATGTTGGCGCATTTTCACTGTTTTACATTAAGTATTAGGTTCTAAATACAAAGATCTTTGATAACCAATAAATTAAAAAAAAATAGCTTTTATAATTAAATGTCCTCAACAAAACAAACTTTATACCGCTCTCTTGAAAAGTAGTATATTTGCAGATTCGACTTTCTTACTAGGGACTAGCGACCTATGTGTTGCTGGGCTGAGGCTAAATACGGGACGGCAATACTGTGGCCGTCTGTGTGGTGCCGGACGTAAAGAATAGCACTACCTATTTCTTCCCGTGGGTGTCGAAAAGACGACTAAAGGACTTACTAGAGAATGGGCAGTAGCGTTCTCTATGCATGTTAACACCATACTGCGATCGCCAACCCGCCTGCCAAGCATGGCGATTATGGCAAACCCCCCCTGTGGGTGAGGCATATGTCCAGCAGTGGAAGTCTTTCGGCTGAAATGATAATGATGAATACTGCGACGTAGGTACTGCTTTGCGGGGCCTAACTGTGCCCGGGGGCTGTAACTTACCAACGACAGCATCTCGAAGCAGTAGTTATCCTGCATGAGCGGCGGCGGCCTGGCGGGCTGTTCGTCCGCGGTGCGCTCGGCCGCCTCGGCACACAGTAATGCCGTTTCCCAGTCGTCCCGCACCCGTGCCGCCTCGCAACCGATGGCGGACACTATGTGTGTCATCACCTGACGAATAATAAGTTATTATGAGGTGTATGGAACGATGAGGCTTCTTTTGCACCTGTATATTGGACTACCCTAAATATACCCTATTTAAACAGTGCGAAAAGTGCACATGTGTGTAGCAAATTGGTTTGTTATGTAGTGTTCTAGATTTAGTTCCTAGACCAGGGACCATTTTGGTTACCCATTGAAAGGGGTTTCGATAGGATTTTTCTAAGCGGTTAAAGAAAAACCCATACGATATGGGTAACCCTTATGAACGGCTTAAATTAAATTTTGGTAACCCATTGAAAGGGTTTTAGATAAAAACCCATTCGGTGTGGGTAACCCTTTTGAACGGCTTAATTTAAGCCATTCAAAATTACCCATACCGTATGGGTTTTTGATTAACTGCTTAGAAAACCCCTATCAAAAACCCTTTCCATTGAAAGGGTTTTCGATAGGGTTTTTCTAAAATGGTAACCAAAATGGTCCCTGGGTAGAGTAGACATATAATTGGTCATACTACGTGTGCTGGGCGGATATCGAAATAACATAATATTATGTTTTTTTCATGTTACTGGGTTTCAAGTAGGTATAGAACCCATTGAATGGGTTATCATGTAACCCTTTCACTGGGGTTCAAGTATAAAACCCATTCAATGGGTTATCATGTAACCCTTTCAATGGGTTTTTATTATAAAACTCTTTCAATGGGTTACATCATGATAAAGGTAACCCATTGAATGGGTTACCCCTTCGAAAGGCTTAACTCTTAACCGGGGTTGTACGGTCCCTGCTCTAGACACACTTTTAATTTTTCTCTTTTGTCCCTTATATTCATATGCTAATGTCATGCATACCTGTTATTTGCATGGTTACTGAAGTGCCAATTTTAGATGTTATTTAGTTTTGAATTGTAAGTGACTGTGCTTTTGGTGTGCTTGTTATAAATAAATAAATACAAAGTAAATGACCATGAATTGACTATTTAGGGGTATCATACACAATTCTTAACGTAAGAATTGTGTCTGATATCCCATCTTCCCCCTTTTCGTAATGTATGAACAGCTTGCATGAGCCGTGTTTTACTCGTATGTACCGTGTTGCTGACAAATAAATCACCTTCACTTTGACTTAATTAACTCGTTATACTTACATAATAATGAATATTCTATTCTATCTCCTTAAGTAACTTTCAAAAGTACTATTTCTATGTGGTTCAGTATTTAGTAATTTATTTATTTTATTCTCATCACAAATATTGGTTTGTACAGAAAGTGCTTAATCTAGTAGTAGTAGAGTATTCTATACAAGGTGTTAAAGCAACTGCGTGCCATAGGTTAAGGGTAGGTTCAGTATCGAAAAAGAAACCTAGGAAAAAAAATAAAACACTTTTTTAAATTAAGTATACATCAAAAAAATATAAAAATAAGTCTTTGTACTTTAACGGGCTTAGGACCGTCAAATAAAATAATTTTTATTCTAAACGATTGCTATTTTAAGTTAGTAGGTACTAAATTAGGTTGATCTTGCAATATTTTTTTTGTGTTTTTATTTTTGTTTTTCCTGAGTTCCTTTATCGATACTGAACCTTAAGCTATGGCACGCAGTTACTTTAACACCCTGTTTATCACATCTCACATACCTGTGTCTGCAGGGTGGTAAGTTTGTGTCCTGCGAACAGTATGCCGACGACATGTTCTCTAAGATCGCTATCATCTGCCGCAGCGCCGTCTTCTACTGCGGCCGCCGCCTCCGTGCCCGACTCGCTGCCACTGCGGTCCCATTCTAGCAGCTTGCCGAACACCTAGGAATGAAGAGGTTTTCAGAAACATTTAATTCTAATAAGCATTTCTGTGTTACTAACAACTATATATGGAAACAAGCAGAGTAAGCAAGCTGAAGTGGCAGTGGGCTAGCCATGATTGTCGAAGGACCGATGGCCGGTGGAGCAGACGAGTCCTGGAGTGGAGACCGCGTGTCGGCAACCGTAGTGTGGGACGCCCCCCAGCTAGATGGACCTACGACCTTAAAAAGGTGGCTGGGACAGACTGGATGCGGAAGGCGGAAGACAGGGTATTGTAGCGCCGCCTGGGAGAGGCCTATGTCTAGCAGTGGACTGCGATAGGCTGAGTTGATTGATATGGAAACAAAGAAGTAACTGCGCAGACGAACATAATTATGACTCTAACGTGGATGTCTTGTATAGTATTTAGAAAGACGTTAGTCCCATACATTGAAAATAATCTGCATGCTATATGGTGTAGTTATTGGTGTATGGTGTATTTCATGTCAATACGAAGTTTGTCATCTTGTTCCTGATTTTTTTACCGGGATAAAATTTCGTGCACGCATCATCAAGTAGTATCTAATATGAGTAAACTTACTTAATACGAGTATGTATTCTTCCCGTCTTAACGTATGGTGAACAGACTTGGTCTTTTACTAAAATCTAGCAGTCCAAACTCAAGGTTTGCCAACAAGCAATGAAACGCAGTATACTAGGCGTTAAATTAACGAATCGTGTTCGAAACACAATCCCCCTTATTACAAAACAAGGTTTATCTTCAGACCCAGGTTTAAAACATGGAGCCAATATTGAATTTCGAACTTTATTCCGACTATGGTAAAGTTCCTAAACACAAAACTGTCAACTTAGTACCAAACTAAGTTCTCAGTTTTGTATAAAGAACGGTGTTTCAATCACTGTTACGTTCTTTTTTATAAAAACTGTCTGCATGGTTTAAGCCATGTCAAAATATAAATCTTGTTTTGTAATAAGGCGGTATAAGTTCTGCGCTTCAAAAAAAAGATAGCTGACGTGGCTCAAAAGGCTGCCCAACTTAAACGGGACTGGGCAGGACATGTCTGCCGCATGCCGGACAAACTGTGGGCCCAAATAGCACAGAAGTGATGCCCTGAGACAGCGAGGTGGGGTCGCGGCAGACTACGTAGCTGGAAAATTTCCGTCAAAACTGGATAAAGGACGCGCGGGCTCAGGAAACATGGAAGGAGTGGAGGGAGGCCTTTACCCAGGAGTGGTACAGAACAGGCTAGTAAAAAAAAACGGTGAAGAGCGAGTCGGACTCGCGCACCGAGGGTTCCGTACGTATATATATGATGTTGATGATTTCTGAAAAACTGTGCTATTTAGAGACATCGTTTTATTTTTCCTGTAATCTTTACATAAACTTCTATCACATAGAATAGTTTCAGATTTTTATCTATGCAAACTTCGGAGATAAGGGGGGGGTAGTTTTTTTTACATTTTTCATTAAAAGTCCGAAACTATGGCGCCGAAAAAAAAAATGTTTGAGAATGTGCAAACAGCGTTTTTTCATATGATACCCCACATGCCCTAGTTGCTCCACTTCAAATTTTTAAGACCTTTCAATCCCTTTTGATTTTTTTTTTTAAATTTCTTTCTTGTTTGCAAAATAGTTGGGCAAACGTCATCTAAAACTATTTTAAATTTCAAGTCGATAGCATTAGTAGTTCTTGAGATATCCAGGTGTGACAGACAGACAGACAGACTTAATCTCACCATAAGGGTTCCTTTTTACCATTTTGGTACGGAACCTTAAAAACATTAACTTACTTGTGACGTAAGAAGTCGGAACACCCTCAGAGTGTCAGTTTCAGACAGTCCATGCAGTACATGCGCCGGAGTGGCCGCGGCCGATGCGAGTGGTGTCGGCGAGCCGAGAACTCGCACTTGTCGTACTCGCACCGCCGGCTCGGGCCCGCGCAACTCGCACCGCACCCGAACTGATGTGCTGGACCCTCCTGAACGAAAGAAGAATTTTATCTTCTTCTATATTTCACTCTTATTACAGCTTTAACTCCAATGAAATTCTAGAACTTGATTAACGCAGTGACGTTTCTGTTATAATTAGGAATATAAATAAATAAAAGAAGTATGGAAGTGAATGTTGGGTCTGACAAAAGAAGCATGAAAGTAGAATAAATGCTGTGGAAATGCGTTCCTTGCGAAGCATGTGTGTGGCGTGACTATGAATGATAGGCTGAAAAATAAGGTGATAAGGCAACGGTGCAGTTTAAAAGAAGATGTAGTGGCAAGATTGAAAAGAGTATGCTTAGATGGATTGGTCATGTGGAGAGGACGAGTGAAAGGCGACTAACAAAAGGTATTTATAAAGCAGAGGTGAGTGGAATTGCCAGGAGGGGACGCCCTAGAAGGACATATGACAGTGAACTAATTGGTGATGTTCTTCAGAAATGTCAGGTGCGTAGTACTCGCAACCGGCGTGCGTGTACGACTAGCTGTTTACAGAGAAACAGTTTCTAATAGACGACGTGAGTGAATTTTTTTTTTTTAAGAAATTACAATACAGAGCCGGGTTACCTTAATTCTAAACTCGCCAAACTTTTACGTTTGATGGCGAGAGGCGCTCTGTTACATAACAATGAACCCTAACCACTACTTAAATATTATAGGTATTTAGTTATGTTTGCTATCCTGCAAAAAAAAAAAATTGTGGTCCTTTACACATTTTTACTTTTTCTCTTAATAAATCTATTTTGTTAAACACATACTCTTAGGTACCAAATACTTCGATGTTCTCTTACCATAATAATTTGTTATCTGTGGTTGTACCAGTCTGTTCTCTCTAACCCTACGTGTGTTGTACTTGTTTTTAACATTAACTTTATATTTATCACTATAATAATATTCCAGACCTACCAAATAATCCACTTTTTTGTGTATCGGTATAATTTTACAGATGGGAAATAACTTGTGACCGGTACTTTTGTGACCGTCAGTGTCCAAGTGTCTGTTTTTCGTATCCTAGCACTTCTAAATCAACTTTCCTGTTATTTTAATATTATAGCCTATACAACCTGTTTTTTTTGATATCCCATAACTCTAGGGTTATATTCTGAAGGTAAAAATAATACTAAAACTCCTAGAATAGGTGGTCCAATGCATCGTTTCGGAGATATCATCAATCATAATTAAATTAGGTCAAAAATTGTCACCAGTATGACGAATCTTTACTTTTGCGAGGTTGCCAAACTTCGCAGCAGTGTAGTAAAATAAATAGTAAAATAAAAAATGTAGGTATGTTGGTATCGGGGCTTCCCGGCGGCAGCTAGTGAAGGGAAAGCTACCTTGTCGACGTTGTCATATTTCACGTAAGGGTGTTTTACATTAATAATCGTGACTTTGCCGAATTATTTTGTATGAAAAATGAAAAAAAAAAAAATAATGAAGGATTGGAACATAACTCATATGCCAGTTGATTCTTTGATATGGGCTCAATCATACCCTAGAGTTATGGGATATCAAAAAAAACACGTTGTATAGGTGCAGTAACTTACAGGCAAGAATCCAAGATGATGAATAGAACGTTTCTATTTCGTCAAATTCAAAACCTAATGTGACCTGCAGTAGCTGCAGTCCACAGCCGCATTATGTTTATTAGTGAAATGTATTTTCTTTTTTATTGTTATGTACACTTATATTTATGTATAGATTAAGGGGCCGGCGCGGCGTAGCATGCGTAGTTCATACAAACGTAATACCAAAATAATTTGAAAATGAAACATATTCTTAAGGTAGTGTGTATTTATTTAGATTGGATTACAGAAAATCTGTGTTCCCAAATATATATTTTGAAAGGACAATGATATAAAAACGAGATATGAGGAATTTAAAATTTCTTTAGAAAACTTATTTTTCTCATAACTCTTGTTTAAATCAGTGTCCATTCAAAATATATATTTGGCAACCTAGATTTCTTGATTCTTTTTCCAATCGGAATATAGACACACTACTTAAGAATATGTTTGATTTACAAATTATTTTGGTATTACCTTTGTATGAACTACGCATCCATATTTGCCTCTTAAGAGTAATAAATCTTTCCTATTTTTTTTTGTTAGACAATGTTGAATGTATAGTGTTACTGTTGGTGTTACTTATTCAATAAATAACATGTCGTTATTACTTGGCATAGTATAGCAGAGCCAGGTGGCGGTCTTAGGGTCCACCTCCAGGTCCTGCATGTGGAACATCTCGTTGGAGCCGCCGCTGTACAGGAACGATACCAGCAGAGTCTTGTTCTACAATGTGCAAAAAAAAAATATTTTTATTTCTCTCAAAAGGTAACATTTTCCGTTCATAAATACCATAAGTAAAAGCCCAATGTGGCACCCAGCAACAAGACAGTCAGCTTTCACTTACCACAGTATCCCTCGTATTATCAAGATGCACGCATAAGATATGCGGGCGGTCATCCGGTGTCCCTCCGGGGTACGCCATCTGTACCCATTTGGCTTTATTCCGGTCTTCATCACCAGATTCCCAGAAGGTCTCAGTACTGCCATCGGTTAAAGCCCCCGCCATTCCTTGGCGGGAAGACACGCTGATGTCACACCAGCCCGTCACGTCAGGACAATTCCATACGTAATTCTCCTGGAAAACACATTTGGGACATGTTAGTCAGTTTCCTTTATAGTTTTGAATTGTTTTTTTTTTGTTTTTTATCTTTTTATCACGGACGCTTCTAACGTTTTGCATCGTTCTCCCATGTTTAACTTCAATATGAATGATGTAACCAATATTTTGTATCAAAGTTTTAATTTAAAAGAGTGTCCGTGGAGTTAGTTGCCCGTTCTTCTCCATAGGAACCTACTATTTGGAATGAGCAACTAGCTTCAAATTTGTAACTGATCGACTTCTTGACAATTCAAAAGTGCCTGTCAATGGTTTAATTGAAATAAATGCTTTGAGTATGAAATGCTTTGAGTTTGAGAGTTTACATCGTATAGTATGACAAGTTTCTTAGTATGGTTAAGGTTTTCGTAAGTCGCCCGTACATTTGCAAATAAACGCTTTAGATGATACCTTGTTGAGGTAGCTATGGAAGCTCTCCTGGATGGCTCCTAGCAGACCTTCTTCGTACGCGCCGTCCTCAGAGTGCGACAGAATCTTGCTGATCACACTGAACACTTGCGATCTATCCGGGCAGCGTTAACAGTTCGCAATAGTGGTTAGACACATGGAATGATAATGATGAGAACAACGAAACGAGATGAGAACTAACCAGTAGTTAACAGTTTGATATGGTTCCAAATGGTGTTCGATAATACACTTTCTAGTTTTACTATGCAAACCAGTATTTATCTTCTTTCAAGGGTACTATCGCATCTGGCGTTGGTACAGCGTAAGTGCTCGTCGAACGGAAAGGAATCGTAGCACATAACGTATTTTCGAAAAAATCGTATTTGCGACCCTGGCACAGCTTAAACGAGACGTCGACGCATCCGTTGAAAATACGCTTAGTCCGATGACACTCGACCACTTTTAGCAACAACCCACTACCTATTAAATGCTATGTAGCAAGACCTTGCGTAAAGTTGAATGTTATTGACGCGTAACTACGTATACGTTATCTTTAAGTTATTTTTTCAAAATATAACGTTGCTTGGCTGGAAATGTTAAGAAGTTGAAGCGTTTACTTATTGATGAGGAAGTCGACGACCCTGATTCTAACGTTTTTGATGTGAAACATCTTTATTTAGGCGGGCGGGTTTAATTGTTAATATAATATAATATGTATACTTAGGTTAAGGTATTCATCTATGGGTCTTGGTAACCTGAGAATAAATGGATTTATTATTATTATTATGCCTGGAGGCTTTTATTTAAATACGTTTTGTTTACGTTATTCCTGCTTTAGTATAGTTTTCGACGATTATTATATATATTTTTTTTTTTTGTATAGTGGTGTGAGCTAGCTAACATAAGGCAAATAATTTAATTTAATGTTTTGTGTTGCATTTTACATTTTATTGTATACATTCAAGTTTTATATAATGAACAGACAGCTGTGATGCTGGGGAATTTGTTGCACCACTTCTTCCCAGCTAAAGCACTAGGAAGTGGTGAAGGGTGGGCGTTTTTGGGGGACTGTCTCATGTAATATTTGACGTTGGAAAAGTGCTGATTCTCAGCCTAGTTTGAAAAATGACTTTTGATTTTGATTTTATAGCCGCACGTAAGACCGATTGCCGGCGGGGCGACGCATGCCGCGTGGCGATGCGTCGCTACTATACAGTCTATATGTAGTAGTGTGTAATTTCGATGTTTGACATCTGCCAGGCGTCCCGTGACGGCTCAATTTTTTTACTGTAACGCTGCGTTTACACCAGGGTATAAAACAAGTATTCTACATTTTGTGTCTACTGTTTTTGTTTACCGTTTACACCTAAAAAGTTGTGCAGATTAATTTAATACAAAACTTGTAGAAATGTAACAAATGTCAAAAATGTGATCAATATACTTAACTAAACATGTCTGAAACAATGTGTTTATATATATGATTATGATTATGTTATGACAATGTTAGAATGTTTGTGATTCTGCGAGAAGTCAGAGTGATACTAACTTAATTTAATGTCAGTGGCTAATTTATAATAATAAATGCTACGGTGGGCCCAGAATCAAAACTCGTATAATACGAAGTAAAAACGGTTTCAGAGTCAATATCTTACCTATGAAGGAACGTTCTATCATGCGGCGAGTAGTGAAGCGCCCAGCATCTGACAGCTTGCAGGCCCGCGGCGCTAGCCGGTGGCAGAGAGGGCGCCAGGGCGCTGACCGAGCCTAGGAACGCGTGGAACGCGGCCCGGGCGCCCCTAGCAGACCGGGCGCCAGGACATATCGCAGAAGCTGATGCGGTTGGAATCACGCCGCGAGGACTCTCGTTTGCCGCGTTCTGCTGTATTATTACATATACAGTAGTATATACAGTATTCATCGATTCTATTAAGAAACTGCACAGAAATCTATCCATATGTTTGGAAGCAGCGATGTCACGAACAAATAAAAAGCCTTTAAATGTGTAATATTTCTTACTAGTCTCAAACAAACTGCGCCAATTCAAGGCATCCTATATATTAAAAGAGCAAAAATGTGTTTGTGTGCCCGGGAGTGATACAGGCTGTCCCGGTAGAATCACCCAAACGGAGCGAAGCCGGGGGCAAAAGCTTCATACAATAAGATTTAAAATGGTTTACCTCTTTATTATCGTCGATAGCGAGAGTGGGCGGGGGCACGATGCGCGCGAACTTATCGAGCGCGTTGCAGAACCACCACATAACGTCATGCACGCACGTCGGCTGTGTCGCCGAACGGAGCAGCCAATTCATTGCCTGAAACAGAGTTATTTGAGAATTGAAGTTAACGGTTAAATACTTGCCTCTACTGCCCCAAAATCCACACTATATTTTTTTTTTCGCTAGCCTATGCTGTCCCACTGCTGGACAAAGGCCTCCCTTCCATCCTACGCGAGCCCGCGCCTCCTCCTTCCAGTTTTGCCGGAACCTATCCAATTCGTCCCGCCATCTCCTACGTGGTCTGCTGCGACCACGTCGCACTGTTTCAGGGCACCAATTCTGTGCCATTTGGGCCCACAGTTAGTCCGGCATGCGGCAGACATGTCCTGCCCAGTCCCATTTAAGTTGGGCAGCCTTTTGAGCCACCTTAGCTGTCCTTATTTTGGAGCGCAGTATTGTGTTACGTACGTTTACAACCATAACAATAAAAGAATTTTATCCGAGTCTCCAGAAATAATGACAGTAAATAGCCCAAATACTGCAGGAAACAAAAGTCAACCTGTTAAGAAAAGTAAAACCATAACAATGAAAAACTATGTTCTACAGAAACCCAAACTTGTACACAACTCAGAAAAAACTTTGCACGAACCATCAACAAGCACTGTATATCATGATGACACAGAATAGCAATCACAAAAGGCCTCCCTCAATCTCTCAATACGGTTTGTCCCCGAGGGAGATAAAGACTACAATCCTCCAACACAGCAACAACTACATATATGTACATATAATGTGAGATCACTTTCATCACTACAAAGAATGATGTTGTTTCAACATTGCTTAAATAAAATCAAATATGATATTATTGGATTAGCGGAAGTTAAAAACTTGGAAGCCACATCGTAGAACTTGAAGAACATATTTTTTGCTATACAGGAGAAACAAAAGGTCTACACGGTGTTGGCTTCTTGATTAAAAAGAAATATAAGTCTAATATCCAGAACTACATAAGAATATCGGAAAGAGTGGGCATACTAAACCTTCAATTTGAAACAACAGAATTATCACTAATACAAGTATATGCACCCACTACTGAAGCACCTGAAGAAGAAATGAAATCCTTTTACGACCAATTGCAAACTGCTCATAACCTCGCCAACGGAATAATAATTACAATGGGGGACCTAAACGCAAAAATCGGACAAAGAAAGCAGGGTGAAAACATAGTAATGGGGCCATACTGTTATGGCAGTAGAAATCAGAGAGGTGAACGTCTGCTACAATACGCATTGGAAATGAAACTCACCGTAATAAATACAATATTTAAGAATAAACAAAAATGTTTATGGACCTGGACTAGTCCGAATGGGAAGTCTAAAAACCAAATTGATTATATTCTCAGTAATAACCCAAAACAATTTTCAAACATAGAAACATTAAATAACAACCTTTTCACGAGCGACCATAAGTTAGTACGATGCACACTAAACTTACAAAAACAAAAGTTAAGTAGAGCAAAGTTCAAAAGCCACCAAATCCTATTACAGGGAAAAGAAAATATAAACAATTTCTTATTTCGATTAAAAAATTAATTACACAAAACAACTTGGGGCGAAACTGGTGACGTGGAATCATACTACAGTAAAATAGAGTCAGCCATAACCCAAAGCATAAAAAACACAAGCACTAAACAAGAAAGAAAGAATATAATATCAGCAGAAACAAAGGATATGATAAAAAAACGAATGGAATTACAACGCAAACAACCGAAAAATAGAGAAGAGAGACAAGAACTCGCGAACCTATACAAAACTACCAACAAGAAACTAAAAAAAGACTATGAAAATTATAGGATGAAGATAATTGAATCGAACTTATTAAAGTTTGGAAGTCAAAGAAGGGCGTTTAAACAACTTAATACTGATAAAAAATGGATTCCAAAGTTAAAATCAAAATACCCTCAAAAATGCATGCAAACAAGGATAGATATTGTCAAAATTGCCTCAGATTACTACAAAGACCTCTACAGCTACAAAAACTATAACAAAGAAAACAATAATAATCATGTAGAAAATACAACCACGTCATTGTGGGTCAATCCCTTCGAAAAACCTGAAATAATAAGTCAAATAGACAGACTTAAACAAGAAAAAAGTCCCGGACATGATAATATCCCAAATGAAGCTAAATTGGGGAAGTACTTACTGGCAGGACCTCTTTCAATTCTTTTTAATAAAATCCTCCAAGAGCAAAGAGTACCTGTGAAATGGGCTGAGTCAAGAATTATACTCCTTTACAAGAAGGGGGACGCGTCAGATATGAGTAATTACCGTCCTATAAGCTTACTCCCTACTATGTATAAATTATTTGCGGCCTGTTTAAACAAGAGAATTATTCCAGAGATAGAGAAGCACCAACCCATAGAACAGGCAGGATTCCGAAAGGGTTTTTGCACAATTGATCACATCCATACCTTAGAACAAATAATTGAAAAATATCAAGAACGTCAACAACCCTTATACCTAGCTTTTATTGATTATGCAAAGGCCTTTGACTCCATATCCCACGACAGCCTATGGCAAGCATTAGACCATCAAGAAATCCCCAAACCTTATATAAACATCCTGAAAGACATTTACAGCAAAAGCGTAAGCCGTGTGAAACTCAACAGATTGGGGCCAATAATCAAAATATGTAGAGGCGTGAAACAGGGAGACCCGCTATCACCTACAATCTTTATATCAGTTCTACAACACATAATGAAAGATCTAGACTGGAAACAAAAAGGTATTAACATAATGGGCAAAAATCTGAATAACCTTAGATTCGCTGACGATATAGTCCTCTTCTCAAGATCAGCTAAGCAATTGGAAGAAATGGTATCAGAGCTATGTAAATTAAGCAACAGCATAGGATTACAGTTAAACACAGCAAAAACTAAAGTAATGACTAACGCGATCCAAATGCCTATACTAGCATACAATTCACAGAATTTAGAATATGTAGAGAGTTATATATATTTAGGGAAATGCATATCTTTCAATCATTCCAGAAACAAAGAGGAAATTGATAGGAGAATAAACATGACATGGAGTAAGTTCTGGAGCTTAAAAGAAATAATGAAGTCAAAACTGCCCATGAAACTGAAAAAGAAAGTCATGGATGGGTGTCTGCTCCCTTGTATGTCATACGGATCGCAAACTTGGATATACAACAACTATGCAAGGGACAGAATACAGAAGACCCAGCGGGCTATGGAACGGAGCATCCTGAATATTAGGCTGAAGGACAAACACAAATCAGAAAATATACGCAAAAAAACGAAAATAATAGATGCTCTTCAGCACATGAAACGACTCAAGTGGAAGTGGGCAGGTCACGTGGCAAGATCGACAGACGGAAGGTGGACAGAATTGGTCACTAATTGGTTAGGTCCAAGAGGCAAGAGAGCCAGAGGTCGCCCTAGGGAACGATGGCTAGACGACATTAATAAAATTGCTGGAGAAGACTGGACAAAGAAAGCGAAGACCAGGACAACCTGGAAAATGTTGGAGGAGGCCTATACCCGAAAGGGGTCTTAACAAAAAATTTTAATGTAAATGTATCTAGTGTTAATTTGTATGCATTGTTAAGGAAATAAAAGGGCTTTATTATTTATTATTATTTATATTGTGTTACGAACACGATCAGTTAATTTAACTCCTAGTATACTGCGCTCCATTGCTCGTTGGTAGACCTTGAGTTTGGACTTCTGGATGATAGTCAAAGACCAAGTTTGTGCACCATAGGTTAAGACGGGAAGAATACACATGTCCATGAGCCTGCGTTTCAGAGCCATAAGTAACTCACCCTTGAATAGTTCCTTCATGGACCAGTAGCTCTTCCAACCTGTATAACTCATATTAAACTCTTTTCAGAATCTTACAAAAAAAAAATACCCGCAAAATACTCCTACCTCAAAAAAATACTATTTCCTCACCTCAAAAGCATACTGCCTCACAGTATTAATGCGGACAGCTGCGTCCATCTTCTGCCTGTGCGCATGCAGGTCTCTCTTTGCGAGTATGAAGGTCATTACGGGACTGTTCATTAGGGCTTCTGAGTCCACTCGAGGGGCTTCGAAGGCGGAAAGGGAACCACCTGCAGTCCACTCGCCACCACCGATGAGGCGGCGAAGCGAAGCGCTGGGTTGAGCCAGGAGGGAAGACCCGGCGCCTAGGGAAACATATTAATGAGTACAGTATGTAATGGCAGTCTGACGAGATTGGTTGTGCAAACTTATTCTAATCCATCAAATTTAAACATTTATATCTGTAACTTTTATGGTGTACATAATAAAGAGTATTCTATTTCAATTTTTTTTTATTTTAAAGGGTATGAGGAAGAGGGTGTAAAGTTCGTATCCTCTGAACATACGCGTGTTGTGTCTGGTGACTGCTCGCGCGATGAAGGATTTTGTGTGACGTTAGTGATGTGCATAGTTCGCATGGTACGTTCATAATCATTTATTTGTCAGAATATGGTACATGCCGTTGTAGATGCTGTCACAGATTAAAATGTAACAGTGTATACTAGTGGGAATTAAAGCAGCGGAATGGTTTTTTTGTAATTTTTTTGTTAAGGCTTCGTGCGCTTTGCACATTTAGCCAGTGTCAAGTAAAATTAGGTAACAAGTACAAAGTTTGTTTATAATTATAATGATGAAAATTCAATGCATGATTGATGATATCCCCACCCAGCCACTCCCCTTGTTTCAGTAAAAATGTGGCACTTTACTGAGACCTCACGCGGACTTCTTGACCACCAACATCATGCTTAAAAATACATTCCACAGGCCCTCTGGTAATGTCAATAAAATTATATAATAAGTTACCCGAAACAATAAGAAATTTAAAAAAAACTCCATTTATTTGTGAACAAACTAAAAAAACTATTATTAAGTAAATATTATTATAGTGTAACCGAATATTTAAATGATTTATCCCTAAAACACATGTAAAATACACAAAACCTAAATATTTTTTAGAATAAGTTAGATTTTAAGATAAACTGTGAGCCCTCGTCTCCACCTACTATATCTTTCTTTTGCTGTGCCCGACAGGGTCCACGATTGTTCTCTAACCTAATGTTTACCACCTAAGCATATATATGTGGAATGCAATAAAGATTTGAGTATTGATTATTGAAGTGATGTTCAGCGGAATGTTTTACAGTTGACATAATTATATGGTGGACTACGACCCTATGAAGGACACACACTGAAAAAAATGCGAGGTAACTAAGATACATTTTCTCTTAGTTGGCATTAAAATGTTTGGAATCACTATTTATTTATTTACTTTAAACAAGATAGCATATTTGCCAGAACAAATTCATTTTATTTATATCGACAATGTGACATGTACAGAATAATCACCGGTCTTTGTTACATCATACATGCTTTGTTTGATTTTACTTCTTCACTTTTTTAAATCAAATAATAATCTTAGTTGATGGTAATAAGCAACTTGTTAGCATTACATCATTCTTAAACTGACCAACATTTGAGTTAAATCAAATAACTACCTGTAATTAAACTAACCAATTTCTTAGTTGACGGAACTATGATAATTTAACAAAGTTCTCCTAGCTTCAGAAGTCAAGATCTTGTTAGGCTCGTATGGAGTCAAGATGCGTGATCACATTAAACTGCTTATGAAAGGCCTATATCCAACTTTAGACATCTACCGGCTAATGATTATGTTCATAAGACTCACCACTGAGCGTATCCTGGTCCATTGGAGTGTCCCGAGCGAGAGGAGGACGCGCCGCGTTGGCGAGGTCGCGCTGATCAGCCTGCCCCATTGACACGGAGCGGTGTACCCGCGGCCAGTTCGAGCCGCCGTTAGTATCCATGCCACCGAAAGCTGATGTCTGTAAAAATTGGATTGTTGTAACTTTTGCTTAGAATTCAAGCTATTGGCGTAAAATGGCACCAATCTTGTACAAAGTAAAAAAATCTCCGTTCCAGAGGTTAAGTCCCGCGTCCATCACAAATCACTCCCACATAATGAGAATCAGAACGTGGTTTTAAATACGTTTAGCGTTAAACGTGTTTAAAACATCGTTCTGTTTGTGTCATTCGATAATATAGACAGAATTATGTTTTAAATATCTTTAGCGCTAAACGTATGTGTAGTAAATAAAATAAGTGAGCGGCGCGTCGCGTCTCGGTGTGAGCTAACCCTAATTATCAAGGGTTTTCATAAGTCTACTGTACTTACCAAAGGCGCAACAGCGGGTGGCATAGGCCTGCCCAAGGAGTGGTACCTCGCAGCATCGGACGCGGCATAGGTCTTGGGGGCAGCCCCTAATGCCGGCAGACATTGGAAGGGCGGTGCCGGTTGCCATACGCTGCCCGGGGGTGTGGGCGGCGACCGCGATGCATTGTCTGCCCATGCCGCCATGCTGATTGGTTCTGAGTAATATGGACAGTGGAGGTCAGTTAGGCAGTCGCTCCAGGTAAAATACTGGTTTTCAGCTCCATCTGGTTGGCTAGGAAAACGCTAGGCTGATGATGAGGGTTTTGAACAATGAATATGATATAATGAGTCTTCAATGATGAATGAAAGGCTAATCAAGGGTAAGTTTTTTAAAGGGATTTTAGGAACTCAAATCAATGAAAAATCTAGGGAAAATTAGAGAAATTAATTGCTAAGAAAACTGTCACCATACGTAAAATTTGGCGTGTACTATGCGTTCACTGTGACGCGAGACGCGATTGGTAGCACTGAATTTTGCAGTCATGTGATTGGTAGTTCTGTTCTGTCAGTCGCCATTTTGAACTCTATTGGTATTGAAACTAAGACTACATAATCATCCTATAATGTTCCCACTGCTGGGAGACCGGCCTCCTCTTTCTGTGAGAGGGAGTGGGCCGTAATCCACCACGCAGGCCCAGTGCGGGTTGGTGGATGTCACATGTCTTCGAATTTTTAGTTCTAGGACATGCCGGTTTCCTCACGATGTTTTCCTTCACCGTTTTGAGAGCAGTGGTAATGAAATACTTTACACAAAGTAAAGCGCCTGTCTGGGTTCGCACCTGCGACCTACAACTCGTAAGTCGAGGCCGTTCCCACTGGGCCACCACTGCTCTCAGTCGAGGCCGTTCCCATTGGGCCACCACTGCTCTCAAACTAAGACTAAAAAATTCAAATACGACGCTAAATTCTACGCAGAAAATGCTTCTAAAAGCCCCATATTCAGGATCAAATATTAAATCATCACATACCCGGGGTAGTAAGCGGTGCTAGATCCAATAGGAACACGGCATTCTCCTTGATAGTGTTATGGTCGATGTTGTTTGGCTGTTCTATGCGCTCATATACCACCATCTCGGCCCGACTCTTGGCTTTTCCTTGCCGAATCGAGGGGGCAGCCTTAATCGCTTTGTCGTAACATTTCTCGCAGAACATATACCAAAGTTGGTTAGCTGTAAATAAATGTATATTAACGTTAATGTAAAAACCGGACAAGTACGAGTTGAACTTGCGTGGCCTCTCCACGCAAGTTCAAGGCGTCAGCGTCAGGCGGAAGTGAATTCCACAACCACACCGCGTGCACAGTGAAGGAGTAGAAGACGGTAGAGTGGGGAGGGGTTTTAAGGAGATTTCTAAGATGGGACCTGCAAGGTGTATCAGAAGGACGGGCGTAGTAAAAGCGTTCCCGCAGATAGGATGGCGTTCACGGGTTGTGAAGGATGGTAAACAGCAGACACAATATATCCGAAAGTAAATGGTACACCACAGACTACCTGCAGTATTGTTTCTCCTTCCCCCTTAATCCATCCAAAGGTTGTCTTTAAAAGTTCGCTTTTAGCGATAAGACCCGCGCGGGAGTTAGTCTATGTCGCAACGATCGAACTAATTCGGAAACACAAAGATTACCTACCGAAACGCATTCTGCGTTTCGGTAATCTTTGTTATTGCTGGTTCAGCCGCACCAATCTGATCGTGGTAGTACTTAGTGTAGATAATCAAGATCAAAATCAATGCATTATCTTACCCTGCGTCATCTGGCCGCAGTAAGCCGTGGGACACAGGTCCTCGTGTCCTGGCTGAGGGTCGATCTGCTGGTAGGTGCCGGTGCGGTCAAAGCCTTTGGATGTGGCGGCCTTGCAGCCGGGGTGTGCAGTGCGCATGTGCGCGGCTAGCGGGGGAGGCACGTTCGCGCCACCGCATAACTCGCATTGTACTGAGACAACAGACAAGTGTTCATTGGTTAAAATTATAATTGTCCGTCTATTGCACATTTGAGGAGGTAAAGACCGCTACTGAAGCCGCGATCAGCGTGACCTAAGGGACAAAGTTGCAGTTAACCAGACGAATATTGTATCATCGATTCGAAAAGAAGAAGATCATGATGATTTTTGAATTATTATAAACATGGATCAAAAAGAGTACGCCCGAAAGCATGCGCGGGCGCAGTAGTAGCCCAACTCTATAGAATGAGCAGGTAGCTACGACATCGTAAGTACTTCCTAGTATTACGAATTTACGAGGTCTTAGCTACCTAATTATGATGAGTTAGCTAGTAGCTGCGTTATGGCGATCTCAAATATTAACTTGGTATGCCAAGTTAATATTTGAGATCGCCATACTGCAGCTGCGCTTGCACTTAAGGCGAACACTTTAACATTGTGATGAGAAGGTGCATTCTGAAAGTTAGCAACGTCGCAAATAGCTGTCAAAAATTTGTCAATATTAATAAATTAAATTATGCTCTGGAGTGCAGACAAAAATTGGTTAATCATGAGATATTGCTCTGTAGTGCAGTCAAATATTATTAAATTAATCAAAACGGTGAACATTTTGACAGCTTTTTGCGACGTTGTCAACTTTCAGAATGCACTGTTGGCCACTGGCCTATATTTATGGCTCTTGTGTTAAACTAGCTGTGTTATAATTATTAGAAGCAAAAGACCCAATGGGGTATTTATTTGTGGTATTCAAGCCATTATAATGTGTATTTGATAAGGATCTGTTGACCGATATTAATGTGTACCTATCAGTGGCGAAAGCACCATATAACACGATTCCTACCGGCTTCCCTTCTTCGGAAGTTCGCATCAACAATTCTACCGCTATTTAAAAATGGCACAGTCAATAGTGTCTACTATTGCCAAAAAATATAGTTACACTACGGGTATTTAATTCACCATAACATTCACACAGCAAAAAAGCCTATTTTATTAGCAAATTGAGCTGAATTGAAATAACAAACAAGAAAGTTTTGTCTGTGTATTGATGCGTCTTTTTGGTTCTGCTACTTGACGAGAGATGGTGTTAAATTCACTAAATAAAAGACTTACTTTTAAGTAAATTAATTAATTTTTAGTTTAGTAATAAGAAAGTAAGTTAAAATCGGCTATGCTTCGGCTTCTCTCACACAAAAATTGACACCTCGCTGCTGGTACCTATCCACTCAATTCCAGGGCAAGAGCTTCCAAGGTCTTTGCTGTGCGGGCTCAGTGTAGTTGTCCTACAACGTATACTTCGGTTTACCGACGCGACGGCCCAAATGCGCCTGACAGTCGTGTCAAATACCATGTATCCGTATAACACGTGTCCGCAAGAGGGCGAAGAATGCTTGGAAACATGCTGGTCCTGCTCCAAAGGACAATCTAGAGTCTAGACAAAATCAAACAGGTTGCTATTTTAATTGTATAATTTATTATTTTTATGACATTTATTTTAAATTTCTGTGATTACCTTAACTCACACTGATATTGTTATTTTTTAGGAAATCGTATATATTTTTTACAATTTTTGTAAATATGTGAGCGCCATGTATCTATCACATAATTAATTTATCTGTCATTGCTTCATTCTTAACTCTTTTTATTACCTATTGTGGTATAGTAAGTAGTAAAAATATTGTACAAGATTTTAAAAGAGTACCGGTGGAGTTTCTTGCCCATTCTTCTCCATACGAAACTTCCGTTTGGAAGGGGCGACTAGAATCAATTCTATTTTTTTGTAAATATTGACGTTCAAAAGTGCCTTATATGTGCCTATTTGAAATAAACAATTTGACTTTGACTTTGATTTGGCGAACACATTCATACAGAATACATAAAATCAATCTTTTATTTTTGACCCTGACGAAACACTAAACCCGGACAACCGAGAGCCTGGAATGGCCTGAGGCACAGACCGCGCTCGTTTATTAACGTGACATACTCGCGTGATCAATCAAGTCGTGTTTGTACAGACGCCAGCATATCAAGCTACTACAATCTGTCAAATTTCCTTAAAAGATTTTCAACTATAACGTTAAAGCTTAAGGTTCAAGGTTGATTGGGAAAATTTGACAGTTTCGGGTAGCTTGACCTGCTGGCGTCTGTACGTCATAATTCATGTAAACAATCGCGTAATCACAATCGCGATTTGGGACGCGGGTTGACATATCCCTGATATGTGTAAATACACCAACATTTTAACATCACCAGTAACATCAAGTATAATAAATAACATCAGTAATTACCAGAATAAGGTGTCTTGCCGGTTCTTGTATTCCATTCCCTCTTCTTGCGTATACCGCTCTGTGGTCTTGGTTCCTCGTTTTCATTCTTCTCATTATTTTTCAATCTAACAGAAAAATAAATCACACTAATATTATAAAGGCGATAGTTTGTGAGTGTGTATTTGTTACTTCTTCACGCTCAAATGGCTGGAATAATTTTGATAAAATATTGTATGGAGGAAGCTGACACCCTGGATTAACATATAGGCTACTTTTTATCCCGATATTCCCACGGGGTCGAGACTCTCGACTCAGCTAGTTAATACAGTCAAAGTATATAGGTTGGTATATCTTTATCTAGGAACGGAGCTCCCACCTCTTTCTTGCCGTTATTGGCTGGTGATGAGTGGAGAATGTAGAGATTCGCAAGAGCAAACGTGCTCGGAGAAAGGAAGTATTTCAGTAAGATGATGGTAGGGACCTAGACCGAATATTTCTCCACTGCTCGTGCACCTTAGGATATGTTGCTCCCTTATTGCTAAATCACTATGTGCTAGCGACAATTTTAGGACCCATTATTGAGTGTGCAAGTCAGCCCCTGTCATTTTATCCATCATGCAAGGGCCATTCTAGGTAACCCATCTAGCGTTTAACCACACAAACCCATAGTTTAATATATTTGTTCCCATATCCTGCAATAGTCCAACACCAATCGGGGGTTGACCTTGGGTTACTTGCATAGTTGTTGGAAGTTGCAACATTTAATTAGATTTACACATGGTAACTTTGTTACTACTGTCGTTCGACCGATGTGTCTGTGTTTAACGTGTGCACCGATAGGTGTAAAAAAAGGTCTTAGAACACATGCATTAAAGGTAAAAGTGCGTATTCATTGGTGTTCGTCCCGTCCCTCTTCTCCTGGCAATCATACCATAACATACAGGCCACTAATAAAAAGGGATTTACGAGCGGGTTTGCTGAGCAGTGCCACACGCCAGCATGTTACACCGCCGATAACCCGAACAAAGTGCATACAGGCATAATCGTCGGTTGGTGCCTCATTTTATTAAAAGCGTCTTAGAGGCTTCTGTGAGTTCGTTTCGGCCCCTCGTACGCCTTCCAAATGTCCGGGACCCCAGGGTCCCGAGATAAATCAAAGATATTGTAAATAGTAGTAATAACACTTACTGGCAGCTGTGAAGCCACCTTTTATAAAAATAAATAAACCCATAGCGGATCTTACTTGTCAGTGGCAGAAGTGAGTTGTTCGGCGTCGTAGAGCGCGTCCCACAGCGCAACTAATGCGCGCAAAGCAGGTGGCAGCACGTTCACAACGTACCGCGAGGATCCCGCTACGAAAGATTTATTTGATAAACTCCCGAGGTATTTAGAATAACCTATTAACGTGCAAATGGGCCTAAGTTAGGGGTCGGCAACCTGCGGCTCTTTCGATGTAAAGTTGTGGCTCTCCAGTTCCATACGCAAATTTATTTTATTTTCAAAACTCTTAAAAATCGTGCAATCCTTGAACTGGATTTGAAAAGCAAAGACAGAACTCAACAGCAACTCTTTCAACTCAACTCAAGTTGAAAGAGTTGGAGGTAAAGAAATGCACGCACGTCGTGCAGCACAAGTGGACAGCTCTAAAAGAAATGAAGCTAGTTGTGGCTCTTTAAAAATTGGGAAATGTTGTAACTTTTGGCTCTTCCGTCTAAAAAGGTTGCCAACCCCTGGCCTAAGGGATACTTTCTAAATTATCATAGCGCATTTACACTTGGTCGGGAGGCATTCGGATACCGTCTATAGATTATCTGAGAATTGTAAATTTACGATTTCTATAAAAAAAATAGCATTGCATGGATTAAGGGCAAGAGAATGATTTTATTTCTCTTTACCTTTAATACAATTCTTACGAACCTGGTTCACTGCTAGGTCCTGGCATGTTGTCTTCTTCTCGTATTGGCATATCGAAGTCCACTTTGCGCATGCGACTGGTACTCGCTTCTACTCCGGACCGCGTCAACGTTTCCAAGATTGTTGGGTGGATCCGTAGGTAGAGACCTGAGGAACGAGCTAATGCGTAAGCCTTTTAATGATACAGCTATTATTCAAGTAAGTATAATGCGAAAGTACTGATGATTGGTGGTCAAAGGCTGCGGGTAGTTAGGGAAAACCTACGGGGAAAACCGACAGGAACTTTTAACATCGGCGATGTGATTGCCATCCGAAACTATGCGGAGAACGCTGCGTCCCGCGACAATATCACGTCACGCGTCATTGTGAGTTCAGTTTTACCTCTTTCGATACAATTTTTCTTCGTATCCTTCAAATGTTTTGTGTATTTATGTCATTATCCTTCCCAGCATTTGACATTCAGTAGCTGCGGGTGGAACTAGTAAGTACTAACTAATCTAGCGTTACTTTAGTTACCAGCATTGGACACTTCTACGGAGTGTCTCTGATGTCTCGCGGCCGTGACGTCATGCGCCGGTCGCGTGACGACGCGGGCGCCCTGCTTCGGTAGCTGCGGGTGGAACTTCAGGAAAGCAGCGCAGGCGATCGCGTCATGGACTATGCCTGTGGGAATCATTATGGTAAAGTCACTATCGGGACTTCTTGGCGGGAAAGTGAAGCGTCATGTTCAGCAGTTTGTTTAATTTTCCAAAATTTGTGTTTAGCCGAATATTAATGTGTAATAATGGTGGATTATTAACCATTTAGTGTTTGTGAACGTGCATTAGTGTAGGCAAATGAAACAAAACAGTGCAATTTCGCTTCAAGTTCCCTCAAGAAGTCCGCGTGAGGTCTCAGTAAACTGCCACATCTTTACTGAAACTCAAGGGGTGTGGGCGGGGATATCATCATCATGCATTTATAATTAATTTCATCAATACTATACAAGAACTAAAACATGACATTGGCTAAATGCACAAACCGTGCGAAGCCAGAAGGAAAAAGAAAAAAAAAAAAAGTCACTATCACAGAGCATGGCATATCGACGGCGAAGTGGCAATAACTTCTAACTGTCAAAGTCAACACGAGTCCCATGGAATTTGGGAGGTAATGCCAATTGCTCGGTGGTTTAGCTAAAAGGAATTTCAACATCTTGATTTATGCTATTGCAATACCTGCAATTAAAAATGTAGATAAGAGATTTTGCTAGAACATGCGAATTCGACTTTTAAATTCGAAACCATAAAAAGTAATTTTCCCGAAAATTTTCGCATAGGAGGTATTGACACTTCGCCGTCGATATACCATATATTATGAACAATTAACAAAATGCACATCATCCTATAATTATAAGTGTTAATGTACCTTAAGATAAGTGAATTTTTCAATATTAGAAAATGAAATGAAAAATGACAGAGCACGAGATCGCCGCGCCAGTAACGTTTAGAGACGGCAGAATAAATAACATTCATGGTGCTGAAAGTGCGTTGAGCGCTCTACTTATGTCACGGATTGGGTTCTAAGCTGTCAGTTTCTATTCATCATTTGTGTAAATGGTGACAATACCGCTTCTAGCTTGTAAACGGTGACACACTTCCAACGGTGACAATACCGCTTCTAGCTTGTAAACGGTGACAATACCGCTTCTAGCATAAAGAATACACAGGTAAACGGATTCAGAACTGAATGTTAACTCAGTAGCATTCTATTTTCTTCTCTTTTTGAAACTATATTGTTGAAAGTTTAATTTGCAAATAACTTGTTTTGGTTTTATGGAACTTCAAGTAAAATTGACGTTATTCTTTAAGAATTCCAAAATCAATACTAGGGAAATGATTTGTAAACTCATTATATCTGGGGGCCTAAAATGGACGCTTTGGCAGGATCATAATATTATTATGATCTGCGTACAAATCATACATCCCGCAATTCATCTGTTTGACAGCTGCTATTTGACATTAGACTTCACTAAAGCAATTCTTATTTTGTGGACCATTTTACGAAACTCCATACAAAACTGTCAAACAGATGAATTGCGAGATATGAATTGTACGCAGATCATATTATGATTCTGCCAAAGCGTCCATTTTAGGCCACCAAATGAAGCTAGTGGTAATAAACCAAAGATAAATTATTTATCAAAATCTGAAGTACCTTAGAATTACCATATTTAATTCTTTGACTTTAAAATAGCAGCAGAAACGGTTCTTAGAAAAGTATGAGTAATTTGTCACGCTTATTTTAAAACTAAGCTAATTAATAGTTTTTCAACTAATTACTCATCTTTCGTAGTAGACTCCTACGCAGTTTAAGTTCATACAAAAATAATATGTTTGTGCTGACTTGGTACTATAATAATAATGTTCTTTTATGCTCACTGGCACCAAAAATCACTATAATATGTATTTAACGCTAAGCTAATTAAAACATAATTCTGTCCCTGTCATCTTCAAACGATTGACAGCAATAAAACGATGTTTTTAATTCCTGTAGCGCTAAATGAATTTATTAACTTCTGTATTCCAATCAAGCAACACTTGCATTACGATAACAAAGGAAACTGTACCTTCATGCCACAGCAGAGCGGCGAATACTGCTCGCAGGCACTCTGCTTGCGCGGGACTAAGCGCATGCTGGCGTGGCGGCGGCGGCGCGGGCGCCGATCGGGACGGCAGCGGCGGCGGCGGCGATGACGCGCGTTTGTAAGCTCGCGAGCGGCTCGCCAGCCGCTCGCGAGCCATGGACTTCGGGCTGAGGCGAACGGGCGGGTCCTGGCCACAGAAACGTATCAAGCAATCAGGCCAAAATTCAAAGATCGCTCTTTGATTTTACTTTGACAAGTAAAGTAAGCGCCGCATACGAATCTGAACAAGTGCACTTATTATTAAGGCGACGATAATACACTTTTAATGATTTTATACTGCAGATAACGTCTAAACGAGTTGTGTTAATGATTTGGAAAAAATATATGTTAAATTAGAGCATTTTTTCAATAATTTAATATGTGAATATTTTAGTTTAGAATATGTATAAATGTCATACACTCAGTTGCAGAAACGATCTTTAAATTTTAAAGACTACATTAAACACTAATGTAGCATTAAATCATTGCACAAAACCATTTTTTATTTTATTTTAATGCTCCATTAAATTTAACTAATGAAATGTCAAACCTAATGAAACCGGCCATTTTAAACACTTTTACGTTGCACGTAACTTCATTAGCGCCCATTAGCAGGTGGTGAACTTTAAGTTTGACATTTCAGATTTTTTAATTTTAATGGGCCGAAAAGCATCCATTAAGAGCAACATTAGTGTTTTCTACGGTACTTGAATGCATTTCTGTAATTGAAAGATGTCTTTAACCAGTCTTTCGTCATTATCTGATTCTTATTTAGTAGATTTACCTCGCCGTCGAATCCCAGACCGAGTGAATTCATTTTTAAAACATGATGGAAAAGAGTTTCGTGTAAAGTATAGAATTTCCAAGGAGGCAGTTCTTCAAATTTGTAACCTATTTGATTAAGATTTAGAACCAGTGACGCAAAGAAATAAATCCATTAATGGCCTGACACAGCTTTTAATATGTTTGAGATTTTTCGCCACTGGATCTTTCCAGCAAGTAGGTATTGGGTGATTTAATAAACATAAATAAATCAACAGTTTGTCGGAAACAGGTTGGGTCGGGTTGTTTGTCAGTTTGTTTATACAAAAAGTATCCCGTGAGCTAGCAAAATTAAGCCACCTCTATATTAAAATGCCAGACCGGACGGAACTACGTAGAGTTGCAGAAGGTTTTTATGAAATTGATGGATTTCCACGTGTGGCCGGAGCTCTAGACTGCACACATGTTAAAATTATTAGATTAAGGGGGATGCGCTAAAGTAGCCCGCAAAATTCAAATTTTATTACGTTTTTTGCAATTTGCAGGTCAGTAACACGTATGTTGATCTAATTATGATTCGCGGCCATAACCAATATGGCTTTACAGAATTATAATCATTAGAATATGAATCAGAAGTATAAAAATTGCAAAAAACGTTGGTAAATTTGAATTTCGCGGGCTACCTTAGCGCATCCCCCTTTAAACCAGATTATTTAAACTACATTAAACCACAGAGTACACTGAATACACATAAATCAACTACATTTACTTTATTTTATTCTAAAATTGTGGTGTACTTGTACGTACGGATAATAACAGAACGCAAATGTTCACTCTTTTCGTTCAATATGGTAATTTGTTCCTGGCAATATTGTTTAAAGTCTTCTTTAACTAAAGTGGCATTAAAAATGTCTAATGCTATCTAAAATTTGTTTGTGCAACTTCATTAAAGTAATGAATTCATTAGCGATAATGTTGCTTTATGTAATGAAGTGTTAATGGTGAGCTTTCTGCAACTGAGTGTTAGTGAAATTAACTTGTAAAGTTATGTCTAACGCGGATAAAAAACTGAGAATGGCGCAAAATCTACAAAGCGTATTTTTCTGAAACCTTCACCAATTTAAAGATAATTTAATTATTGATATTTTAATATATGCGGTTTATTAAAATACCTTTTGATTTGCGTATAATAAATTAATAATGCGTCAAATTGGGGACAGCCTCCTTGATGGGCGAATCCTATTACTGGCTGAACGTACGACGCGTTGCGTAAGCTCAGTACAGAACACGCAAGCTAACTACTCAAGGTCACTGGCATATATCTCCGTCTTAATGTGTAATATCTTTGCTATCGCTTTCTGCGAGAGTGATTTCATGAAAAGGGACGGAAGTGTGTAACTGGAAGTGGAATTCAGCTTGAGCATGGAATAAGTAAGTACTATTTAATAGCATGGAATTAGTAAGAACTTTATAATAGCATGGAATTAGTGTAAGTACTCAGGGAATGAGTAATTACTATAAAGATTGTAAGTAGAGGGGGTCATTTCTGTCGCTGCTTAGTTGCATACTTGCATATTACCAAGGTGAGATGTAAGATGTAACACATGTTAAGCGGCTACTGTAAGGCTCGCTCGTTGCATTTTTATATATTATAAATAGGTACAGTTTGTAACTTTGGATGTAGGAAGTAAGCCTGAAATTACTCATACTATTTCAAAAATTATTTTACTGATAGAAAGCTACACTACTGCAGATTGACATAGGATATATATGTGTTATGGTGTATATGACTTCTACGCGGACGAGACGCGAGCAGAAGCTGGTTATTAATATTTATAATGTCAACGTTCATATTCGTGTGCGACGCTTGCTTACATTCGCTTTTACGAATATGAACATTATACACGTTTAAAATGAGATGCGTATTCGTATCAAACGTTTACATAACAAAAACCAATTGCACTCTATAAATCTTTTAAACTCACAGCATTTATTTCAATTAAACCATTTACAGGCACTTTTGAATTGTCAAGAAGTCGGTCAGTTACAAATATGAAGCTAGTTGCCCATTCCAAATAGTTTTCCTATGGAGAAGAACGGGCAAGAAGCTCCACGGACAGCCTCAATGTTTGGAACAGAATATACGGTTGCCTTCTCTGATATCCAAATATGTTATTACATAAACTGGAGGTTTTTTTAAGGCCTGCGCAGACGAGAGACTTTTGTCCACGGACATTTTGGAATCATATATAAATCCTATCGGCATTTTGTCTACGTGCGCGTTAGATTTCCTTACGATTCCAAATTGTCCGCGGACAAAAGTCCCTCATCTGCGCAGGCCTTAAACGTGATTCCTATGAGGCAATCTGTGAACGTGCTTGCAGCGAGTTCGCTCGACGCCTTCTAAGAATATGGGTACTCATTCTTCTCCCTCTCACGTGTATTTTGCACAGTGTGCACACGCAGCGAGATCGCTGATCGCGTGGCTAGAAACACGCTCATACATCACCAATGTGATAAACAACATTATTTTGAGTATAATTATGCGAAACCTGAATATAGTTTGGTCATTAATCATGTTAATCATGGTCTGGCAGTTTGAGTCATATAAGTGGCCTACCCAAATGGCCTTTCTTTGGTATTGATAGTCGCATCGTTGAGCTCCTTATATTCTGAGTAGAGCTGCACGATTACTGACAAATGCGTGCACTGACTGGTCAGGTCCACTCAACCTGTGTGGTTCTTTCCTCAAAAGACCATTTCAGACACCAATCTACATGGTCTTCACATGATCTGACCAAGATTATGTCTGGACTTTAAAAGAGACTATGACCTCTGAGTTTGTTTCGGCCTTTCTTCTCAGAGTAGTCAGATAGGAAACGCCGACCTCATCTAGTTTTTAAAATATGATTGACGTGTAAAAGTGTTTGTACAAACCTACTTACAGAAATAAAATCATTTATCATTTATCATTTATTTATCATTTGTCAGAATAAGGAACTGAATCGATTTCAATAATTTTTACACCATGTTATATTTTGTCCCAAAAATATTTACATATGTGCGATGGAGAATGTTATCACCATTTAATTACTTACTATACAATCGCCGTACGGTTAGGTACCTACTGCTAAATTATTATCAATGAGCGCAACACGACTCTGGAGGCGCGGGGGCGCCGTTAGCATGTGTTTGTACGGACAACCCGGTAACATAACAGCCTTATAACTTTGTGATTTTGCATGATACAGTTTTTAAATTTTGTACATAGATTCTTTAATAACTGTATTCACTAATACCTATGTTATACAAATAAAAAATGATTATGATTATGATTACATAAAAAATACTAGACACGTTTCGGGTTTCGCATATACTAAAGCCTTCTTCACATAGGGTAGGCAGAAACTACAGGCTAGATAAAGGCTTCTCATTCGTTTCTTCAGTCATCTCCTAAGTCCAAAGTAATCACAAGCGATTGAACATCAGTCAGCAGATTACCTTCTCATTAGCTACTCATAGTTAAACTTTCCTTATTAATACCTTTACATAAACAAAACTCACGTAATAATTTAATTTATTATATTCATATATTGGGAATTAGTATTTACCGTTATTTTCCTCACCTTGAAACGAATACATTAATTTAAATGGTCGTAAGTGTTTCCTTTTCTGCGAAGTGATACTTTTCCTGTTCACTTATTTATTATGAATAACCTGGACATAAGAAACTTAACCAAACAACATAATGTATTTTTTTGACGAATGTTGTTGTAAAGCTCTACATTCACAATAACTAAACATTTATTATCTTCTTTTTTTTTTTAAAACGTTGCCCCACACTAGGAATTTCTCTGTATTGTGGGCGCTTTTACAAATATTTAAATTCACATACACAAACAGCCAGACTCGGAACAACTACTTGTAGGTCATACAAATATTATTTTGTTCCGTGCGGGAATCGAACCCGCGACACGCAGCGCAGCAGTCAATCACTTAACTAACTGCGCCAACCATGCCGTCTCTACACTCTTCGATCTCCGCAATTCATGCCTTATGGTCATACGAATAAGGTAAAACAGTGATAAAGAAACGAAATTGTTGAAAATCAGGTGACATTTTTGTAACCAACTCGACCTATTCTTTATTGCATTATTTGATATTCTAGTCCAGTTAGGGGTATTTTCTTGCTTTTTAGGGTTCCGTAGTCAACAAGGAATATAGTTATATATACCCTTATAGTTTCGCCATAACCGGCTGTCGGTCTGTCCGTCTGTCCCCAGCTTAGCTCAGAGACTCTTAGTACTAGAAAACTGTAATTTGGCATGGGTAAACATATTAATCAGGCCAAAAAGTCGTAAAATAACATCTTGAAAACATTTGTTTACATCCCTTACACGTAAAGTGGGGATGATATTTTTTTCTCGTCTATCCCCACCATGTGGGGTATCTTTAGATAGGCCGTTCAAATATACTGAGGTGCAGTCAACATCATGTTTCGATTCACTTTGCAACTTATTTGGCCTTATTACAAAACAAGGTTTATCTTCAGACCCAAGTTTAAACCATGGAGCCATTATTGAATTTCGAACTTTATTTTGTCTAAGGTGCAGTTCCTAACACAAAAGTGACAACTCAGTACCGAACTAAGTTTTCAGTTTTGTATAAAGAACGGTATTTCAATCACTGTTACGTTCTTATTACAAAATCTGGCTCCATGGTTTAAGCCATGTCAAAATATAAATCTTGTTTTGTAATAAGACGGTTTAAGTTTAAAAGTGATTTTTTTTTTGTTAGAGTCAAGTCTCCCCCTACTCCTGCCAGCTAAATGGTTGCTTTTGGATATTTGAAAAAATCCTGACAGTACTACATATAGGTAACGAAATTAAAAGGAAAACTATCACAGCTAAGAATACTTTACAAGTGAAGGAGTAATAGTCGACTAACTTACATTTGCAGTTGAAGAATCACGGTCACGTGACGTAAATCGATGTATGGGAGAACATGTTTTTCAACTACCATGTTAAGTTTCTTCTTGGGATAATTTCATCCCAACTACGGAACTCTTCATTGTGCGTGGTCCGACACGCACTTGACCGGTTTTGTTTACTTTGAGGCCTTTGCAACAAGTGTGTCCTCGGCCAGAAGCTGCTTAAGCCTTAGCTTTTTTACTGAACAGTATTATAATAAGTTCATAGGTTGAGTGCCTTGCTTTTTAGTGATAGTTTCTTGATTGGTAATATTACGATAATAGGTCATTTTAGTTTTAGCTTTGATGTTGCCTTTTTCTTTTTGTGTTGTGTTGTTTACTGTTCTGTTTTACAAGTCAAGACTTGTAATTGGCTAACAGTTACACGTACTATTTTCATTCTGTTTTGTTTATCATTTGCACAAAATAATAGGCCCGTTTTGACGTTTAACTTGAATCGATTTATCGTGAGTATCCAGTCGTATCGAGTATCGACTAATTACGTCGCGATTGACTATCGCGACGTAATTAGTCGATACGACTCGATACTCACGATAAATCGATTCAAGTTAAACGTCAAAACGGGCCTATTATTTTGTGACAAATATAGATAAAATGTCTTTCAAAGAACCTAAATAAATAATCTATACAATACTCTACGAGAAAAGTAGATCACTTAACACGAGTTTCATTTAAAGTAACCGTCATGAGAAGCTATAAATACATAAAATTGCAAATTATACAACTATCAACTTTAAACTCAAGATATCTAAGTTGATTTATGAATGAAGAAATTAACTAAACGTCATAAAATAATTTTAGTTGCAATGGAAACTGAACCATACGCAATTTCAGTTAAAGTTTTAAATCCCAAAGTATGAAATTTATCTCGTCTCATGGCGTTGACTTTAGATATGTCAATGTTTTCGTTCCAGAAACCAAGTGTAAGTTTGACAGGTTCGTACCTTGGACGTTCCGATGTAGAGCTGCATGGCAGACAGACTCGCAGCCTCGCTTCTGTCCGGTGAGGTCTGAGTGCCGGTCTGAGCGACCTTGCTGCTGCGGCTCTCGATTATCGGCTCTGGTTCTATCTCAGTCTGTGAACACAATCGATAGTTATCATTATCATAATATAATGAAAGAAATATAGAATGTCTAGCCAGACTAATCTGTAAACATCATTATAGTGACCATGAAATGAACTTGAAGAGAGCCTGTTATTTGTCCAGGTCGGCAGGTGGGTAGGCACAGCCAGGTGACAAAATCGGAATTATGTAGATATAATGTTCGGGAAAATCTGCTCGGCTTAGCTCGAATTGTGCCGAGTTTAACCGAACATAATTAAGCGAGGGTGGATTGCGAACACAGTTTGTCGATCGGCGCGCGGCGCAAGCCGAATGAAACTCGAATACGTGTAGTTATTGCTTCGTGCCGATTTTTATGTTCAACAAATACTGCCGACCACTCACAAAACGATAACTTTTAATGTACAATAATATGCGCTGTGCGCTAATCGAATAAGAATCATTTATTTGTAGAAAATATAGGTGTTACCAGTTGTAAGAGTCGGTGGTTTAAGTACAGTCCATATTTTGCCTGTTTAGGGCATGCAAACTAATTTTACATTAATACCTAATAGGTACTTATTTTACTAAGATATTATACAGAAAATACAGGAAAATATCTATTAGGATTTTTAAATTATTATAAATTTTAAGTTAATAATAAAATATACACACATAAAAAAACTTAAATTGTTAAAATAAAAATTTTATTTGGGTAACAAAAGACATCTTTGAAGTTACAACTATTAAACACACAGCATATCATATCCATCGTTCTGCACGTATGCAAAGCAGAGCCACAGCGCTGGTTTCCTGCGACAGCCAGCGTGAACGCAAATCATCGTATTATCCGAAAGACACAGGGGCCCGCCGAACGAACCGGTCCTGATTTGCCTACATCGTTACTCAGCCGTTGGACTGATTCTATGAATCATCACAATTAATTCTAAGAACACAAGCTGGATTAACTCACGTGTAGGTATACTTTTGAGTTCTGAATCAAAACGAATAATGTAAATAATTACTGGGTCAAACTGACTCCAAATCGAATCAAATTCGTTTTTGTTTAAAAAATCACGAGTCTGCAGTATAATGCAGTGTGTATGTCCATTTAGAGGGGGGATCATCGCCCCAATTAGCTAATTGTAAAAAAATCTTATGTGTTTTTAATTTTCATATCGCAGTCTCCTTACCGCAATTCATAAAACAAACACCAAGTAATAATTACAACAGTTAGTCACAAATATGACCTCGATAGTTAATTGTCTTGAGGAAACTTTTAGCTACCTACGAGACGCACAAAAATAAAATACTCGGTAAACTTATGACAATTTTGTTTAGGAATCATTTGGTTTCATATTTTACATAGTCATCTTTCTGGTTTGAAAAGGGATAACTTAAGGTGACGATAACCGACTTTTGATGATATTATACTGAAGATCACGTCTAAACGAGTAGTGTTTGAAAAAATATATGTTAAATTAGAGCATTTTCTCAATAACTTAATATGTGAATATTTTAGATTATGTGTATATTACATAGTGAAATTAATTTGTTAAGTTATGTCTAACGCGGATAAAAAACTGAGAATGGCGCAAAATCTACCATGCGTATTTTTCTGAAATCTTCACCAATTTAAAGATAATTTAATTATTGATCTTTTAGTATACGCGTTTTATTAAATACCTTTTGGTTTGTGTATAATAAATTAATAATGCGTCAAATTGGGGACAGCGCTCCTTGATAGGCGAGTCCTATTACTGGCTGAACGTACGACGCGTTGCGTGAGCTCAGTACCGAACACGCAAGCTAACCACTCAAGGTCACTGGCACATATCTCCGTCTTAAGACTGAGGGCAGGATTTACAGACCGCACTTTACAGTATTTTTCAAAATGTGAACTTTATTCTAAAGTCTATAATATTCATAAATATAAGCGAATGTGAGCAAACCTTTCATAAAATTATGAACATTAACGGGATACAAAAATAAAGGTCACGTTCGTATGAGACGTTTACTTTCCACACAAAGGTAAATTAAAAGTCCTAATTCTCAGCGGCTATTCTATAGGCCTTCAGAAGGCTTTGAAATAATTTATAGCTTATTACGTTTCAACGACAACATATGATGCATATCCAGTACGGCTCTAATAATCCTTCCATATCCCAAGGGCACGTCTTCCCTACCATTATCGCGCCCCCCGGTCTACTCTTTCATATACAATGGTCTCTGTAGTCCGATGAAACATGAAGCTCCAGGGGCTAGTGTGAATCTTTGCGTTCATTTGAGCAATCGAGTCTGGTACAACCACGCTGGGGTCGGGGCATTTCATTCATTCATTCATATCAGGTTTTACCGACCACATCGTGAGGAAACCGGCATATTCTAGAATCAATAATTTGATCCACCAATAAGCACTGGGCGAATGGTGGATTAGGGACCACTCACAGAGAGCAGGTCTGTGTTCCAGCAGAGGGAGAATTTATTTTTTTAAATCTTTGCCCGACACTAGGAATTTCTCCTGTATTGTGGGTGCGTTTACAAACATTTAAACTCACATACACAAACAGCCAGACCCGGAACAAATACTTGTAGGTCATACAAATATTTGATCCGTGCGGGAATCGAACCCGCGACACGCAGCGCAGCAGTCAACCGCTTAACCACTGTGCCAACCGTGTCGTCAATATAGGCTGATTACGCTATGCCAATCGACCTGATCAACCTAGCATATTGACACAAATTGATTGTCGCGTTGGTCTAATAATGTTTACGCTACTGTACGAGGTTTGATTCCCAGGTCGAGCAATGTGTTATTGGGGTTTTCCCAGATTTATGCCCGGTTGATGACAATAAGCTTGCCCCCTATTACATGGGACCTCAAAATAACTGACGAATGTGGGTGTGCCTAATAAGGTACATCTCTGCCTAAACCTTTGAAGAAATATGTTATATTATTTGTTCAACATCATCATTTTAGCCGAAAGACGTCCACTGCTGGACATAGGCCTCCCCCAAAGAGGGGGTTTGCCATAATCGCCACGCTTGGCAGGCGGGTTGGCGATCGCAGTATGGTGTTAAAATGCATAAGGAACGCTGCTGCCCATTCTCTAGAAAGTTCCTTAGTCGCCTTTTACGACACCCGCGGGAAGAAATGGGGTGGTGCTATTCTTTGTTAATTGTCACCAACCTCTTGTATGGCATTAGCATCTCCGTTGTCACCAAATCGTTGCTTGACAGGCGACCACCATTCATCGCTGTTCCCGTTATTGCGCCGCTGGGATCGTCTGCAACACCGAAAGGGTTTTGAAGTAACTCCTGCGAGTAGCATGCCCGAAATAGGATTACAGGATAGGTTTGGTTGGATTTAACTTGACTGCCTCTTTGGTTTAGTGGTCGCAAGCGCTACTCCTTAGCACGAGGTCCTGGGTTCGATTCCCAGGTCAGGCAAAGTGTTTTTTTTTTTGAGTAAGAAAGAAAAGGCACTTATTGGGACTCGCACAGATCACAAATAGAAATAAAACACACTCATAGAAACAGACCAAAAATTAAAATAAAACAAAGTAAAAATAAAAACAGAAAGTCCTGTACGAGGCCAAAAGGCCCGTATTCTATTTGTGATCTGTGCGCAACACAGGAGAAATTCCGTTTATTTCTTCACTAGGAATTTCTCCTGTATTGCGGGTGCGTCTAAAAACATTTAAACTCACATACACAAACAGGCAGACCCGGAACAACTACTTGTTGGTCATACAAATATTTGATCCGTGCGGGAATCGAACCCACGACACGCAGCGCATCAGTCAATCGCTTAACCACTGCGCCAACCGTGCCGTCAATTATTGGCTGTTTGCTATCTGTGTAATTTCTCAGTACCAGGCCGGAGTATTGGTTTGTTTGATGGCAATAGGCTCCCCCCTATTACATGGAACTTAAACATAACTGGTGAAATGTAGGTGTACCATAGGTAGACCTCTGCCCAACCCTTCGGGGAAACAAGGCGTGATGATATGTTATGTTACACTGCTACGAAGAAGAGGCGCTGTCACCGTGGACTTGTGATAGACTGTAATCGTTATTGTACAGGCGCCAGCACATCAACCTACTACAATCTGTCAAATTTCTTTAATAGATTTTCAACTTTATCCCTACACCATAAGGTTCAAGGTTGATTGAGGAAATTTGACAGTTTCGGGTAGCTTGACCTGCTGGCGTCTGTACATCAAAATAAAGATTACTATAACAAGTCTTCTCCTTCGAGTCGGTGGCACGATAGTTAAATACAATGTGCTGGCCCAAAACATTGCCAGTTTCACGGCGTCGTCGGTGGCAGCGCAGACGTCAATTTTGCTGCATGGGTTGGGGTATAGAAGGCAGGATATTTTTTTTTAAATATATTATATTTTAATGGCCTGGTTGCTGGGGCCTTTTAGCCAAGTCTTTATTAAGTTACAAAGCTTGTTTAAATATTGATGAAATCAATTATATTCAATGCATGATGATGATATCCCCACCTCCCCGGTTTCAGTAAAGATGTGGCACTTTACTGACACCTCACGTGGACTTTTTGAGAGAACTTGAAGCGATGTTCCACTGTTTTGTTTCATTCGCCTACACTAATGCACGTTCACAAACACTTACCGCCTTATTACAAAACAAGATTTATATTTTGACATGGAGCCAGTTTTTGTAATAAGAACGTAACAGTGATTGAAATACCGTTCTTTATACAAAACTGAAAACTTAGTTCGGTACTAAGTTGTTAGTTTTGTGTTTACGAACTTTACCATAGTCGGAATAAAGTTCGAATTTCAATAATGGCTCCATGTTTTAAACCTGGGTCTGAAGATAAACCTTGTTTTGTAATAAGGGGGTTAATGGTTAATAATCCACCATTATTACACATTAATATTCAGCTAAACACAAATTTTTGAAAATGAAACAAAACTGCTGAACATGACGCTTCACTTCTGACGTTCCCCGAAAGCAGGATAAGAGCGTTACTGTCATTACTATTACAAGTGATCCGACACATACTTGGGTGAGGACGCAGCTGAAGATGTGGAGCTTGCTTCACCGCGGATCACCCGGCTTCGCTTGCTGGGCTCGGACGAGCCCGCCAACATGAACGAACTGCCGTCGGGCTGGACATGTAACGAAATATTCATATTTAGATGAGGATCAACACCCTTCATTACTTCTTAGGCCCGCTTACACCACAAATCAATAAAAGCGTTTAGCGTTAAACATAATATTCAAAACATAATTCTGACTCTGTCATCTTCAATCGATTGTTAGAAACAGAACGATATTTTAAATACGATTAGCGCTACATACTTTTGAATTATTTGTAGTGCAAGCCCTTATTGTGCTTTTTTTTTGCGTCTCCCGCTCTGGGAGGAGCGGGAGAGGGCGTGTCAGACTTTTACTGACTAAAACCCACCCGTGTTCCTTCATTTGCCTGTGTGCCAGGGCCACGATATCCCTTTTAGACAAACTCGCAACCCTGGCATGAGCCCTTATTGTGCTGGGAAGTAGAATTGTTATTTGATAGGCACTTGTTTTACGAGAAGACTATAAAGGCACTTCGCATCTCATTATAAAACGAGTAAATTAGTACCCAGTTTTTGTATTTCGAACATTATTCCGACTAGGATAAAGTTCTTAATAAAAAACTGACCACTCGGGTCGACCAGTTAACTTTTTGTCGGAATAAAGTTCGTTTAAAAATGTCTCGATGACTTAGACTTGAGTCTAATGATACCTAAACTTGATTCGTAATAAGGCCGATGGAGTTAGTAAAGCGTCGCGCGTCGTCTCGGGCTTCACACGTGTGTGGCAGTCGCTTTTTAAAACTCGATGTGTGATATTAACGCCCGGGGCTAAGTCAGTATCAAAGAAGTGCAAAATAGTTAAGTTATAATCACCTCTATTTGTCCATATGGGAAGCTGCTTTCATCAATACAGGTTATTTCTGTAACAATAATCAAAATAACATAAAAACAGGGCTAAGAATGAGGTTGTTTTCTGAAGAAACGATTTACGATTACGATTTTAAGCGGTTACCTGAAGGTAAATGCGAAATAAAATCGTGACCTCTTAGAAAAACGATCTTATGGGAACCAAGTAAAAATAATCACCCACAGCTGTCCAGTAAGGGCCCATGCACACCACGTTTCTTAAACGCGCGTTTGACGCGCGTTTAAGAAACGTGTGTCGACGGCGCGCTTTTATCCTACAAAGGTCTACAGGCTGCGTCTGACTCGCGTGCGTATGACGTCTGTATCGCTACAAACACACGTCGACGGCGCGTTTAAAAAACGTGGTGTGCACAGGCCCTAAAGGTCACGACTCACTATGACGCTATTTAACCTAATGTGCGCAGAAAATATATTTTAAAGAATTTAATTTAGTTTTTGTATGAACATTTTCTTAATTCATAATTTTTGTACCAAATAAATATCGTTTTTAAAGTGGCGGTGTTTTAAATTATCCATTAGCATAAGTATTCAAAAATACGTATAAAAATTTCAAATCAAGAAGTCAAGAAAAAAAAAAGGTATATAATTTTGAGATTGAACACGCCGTTTGGTTCCTTAAGTGGCACTGCAGTTTTTCTGCTAATCTTCACTTAATCAAGCAAAAATATCTATCAACCTAAAGTTTATTTCTTTTCGATTAATTTAGCTTAAAAAATGTCTGTCGAATTATATTCTGTGTATATATATAGGACAGGTTTATATTTATGGCTTGTGGCAAAGTAATAAAAGCCGCGGGCCATCAGGTCAAGCTACGCTTGCCGCGGTTGGTCCGTAGATGGGTGACCATCTTTACATACTAGAAAAGAAAGCAGATTAAGCCGTTGGTCCCGGCTGTTATTTGTAGACCTTTGACAGTTGTTACGGGTCGTCAGAAGCCCGAAAGTGTGACAACCAGTCTTACCAAGGGGTCGTGGTGTCGTGTTACCCAGTAACTGGGTTGTGGAGGACAGATAACAAGACGCTTCATGGAATATACTGGTATGCAGTTGCGTCCAGTTAGCCTGGAAATCAACCCCAACTAGGCAGGCAGATAATATACAATATAATATAATAATAATCGTTTATTTATAAAAGGGTCACATGTAACAATAAATACCTTAAAAATTAAAATAGAGCACAGTTGCTTATTTGCCTGAACTAGGTTGAACCTGTGTTTCAGGCTAGAAAGTGCATAAATGCTTATTGTAATAAATTAACAATGAGTATAAAGTAAACAATTAAAACTTAGGTAACTAAAAGTAAAATAGCATGTTAGCGATTTTATTTGCAGACAACAAGTAGATCTTCTGACTGTGCATAATTTATGGATAATAAATATTCGAGCAACATTTTTTTACAGCTAAAGTAATTTAATTGATAAATACTAAGTTTTCTATTTAATCTATTGTACAGAAAAGGGCCTAAGAAGGTAAAAAACCTTTCTACAAAGACACGTTTTGAGGTTGCGTTAGATATGCATACTACATCATTCCGTCTCTTGTTAGTATTGTCAGCATTGTAGGTAAGCATAGTGTGCGGTTTTAAAACTAAGTGCATAATGAAAATTAGAAAGATAATGGTACCTATTATACGACAGATATTTTATTTGAAGAGGAACAATTTGGAATGCAGTGTTTCTTTAGGTACTCTAACTTCGATGTCGTGGTTGCCAACACAAATTCCTCTGCCTCTAATAATTTCAGTTTTATCCATTCTGTACCAGCACAATGAATTAACCTATTTAATCACTGAATTTCGTTACCAGTTAATACGCCGTCGTCATCGTCTTGTGACCACGACTGCATGTCGCCTTGTGCGTCGCCGTAGCCGCTCCAAATGCCCGTAGATTCAGCCTGGAATTGAACAATTTATATGAGACAATAATTATGTCTTGGAAATCAACAGCGGGCAGCGCTTTTTTAAAGTAGGTATCTATTATTTAGACAACATTTTGTATGTACCATAGCGAAAGTTCCCTGCTGACCACTTTTGAACCTTATTACTATGCGCATAAGGGCGAAAAGTGTTCGACCGGGAACGTTTGTTGTGGTACAGTCAAAGAATTATAAGATCGAGCGCCAACTTCTATATTTGCTTGTACTTATTAAAACTACACTTTGCCAACATTAAGAATTATAAAATACATTTAACAGGTTTTGTATACGAGGTATACGAGGGTATATGCATAGAATACACACTATAATATGGTTTTAGGCAGGTTTTATGGAAAAATAATGCCAGTGATAATGATTGCACCACACGTCATAAGATTTAAGGTGTGCAATATTGAATTTAGGTGCAATCAACATAAACACAATTTTCCTTGCACTTTTTGCAGCTTTAAAAGGAAACAAGTTCCGCGATGATTTAATCGAATGTGTTTGGAAATTGCTCGACCTATGAATCATTGTACTGGGGCGGTATTAATGTTATAAATCAGGGACCATTTTGGTTACCCATTGCAAGGGTTTTCGATAGGGTTTTTCTAAGGGATTAATCAAAAACTCTATGGGTAACCCTAAATACGATATGGGTAACCCTTTTGAACGGCTTATATTAAATTTTGGTTACCCGTTGAAAGGGTTTTCGATAAAAACCCATACGGTGTGGGTACCCCTTTTGAACGGCTTAGTTTAAGCCATTCAAAATACCCACACCGTATGGGTTTTTCTAAAATGGTAACCAATATATGGTCCCTGGGTAGAATAGAGATAGAATTAGTCATGCTACGCGTGCTGAGCTTTTATGATTTTTTCATGTCACTGGGTTTCAAGTAGGTATAGAACCCATTGAATGGGTTATCATGTAATCCTTTCACTGGGTTTCTAGTATGAAACCCATTCAATGGGTTATCATGTAACCCTTTCACTGGGTTTCTAGTATAAAACCCATTCAATGGGTTACATCATGATAAAGGTAACCCATTGAACGGGCTACCCCTTCGAAAGGCTTAACTCTTAAACGGGGTTGTCCGGTCCCTGGTTATAATAGCTTGTAGTATTGTATAGTATATGCGAACCTGCGGCGGTGTGCTAGGCTCCACGGGTACCAGCAGAGCTCTATCAAGATGGCGGTGGTGCTGTAAACACCACGCCACTTCTCCGATTCCGTCCGTGTATGCGCGCACGGAATCTACGCTCAATCGCACCCAAGTGCCGTCTTTATTCACAACCTGTAAAATAAAGCAAATATCGCAGGTGATTAACATTTCTAAATCATACATTTTCCCAAATTTTCTGTTAGTTTTACGGCTCAATTTATCATGTTCAACATAAATAACATACAGACAATTCCAAGCTGCCAAGCCTCAGATTCGGTGTGACTGGTCGATTGGATAATATGTATAAACGAGCACTTCTAGCCATCAAACTGGAAAGTTTGGCGAGTAAAGATGGTAAAAACATAACATTTAGCGGATGGAGAATAAATAAAATAAATAAAAATACGGACTGCAAAAGTGTATGCATAAAAAAAAACAAATTTACTTCTTCAACAAATGCGATGTTAGAGCCAGCTGGTATACGGCCAAGCTCTTCAGCCTGCAGACTGGGACTGGCCCTCACACGGAGACCAGCGCTAAAACGCGCAATGAAGCGCCTCAGCTTCGTCGGCGGCGTGGTCGGGAGCGTACCCCCGGCTTGCACGGCGCGCTCAGCAGGCTCTATTATACTCTCCGCCACTTCTATTGTCACTTCCTGCAATTAAGTAAACAACGCGCGAAGTAATGAGAAAGTTAATTGCTCTAACTCATAAAGTCACCAAAAAAAGTAACAACACAGAAGCTGCATAATCGCTTAGTAATTATTACGCTATAAAAATTCATTTCAAATTAAATCCAGCGGCGACACTATTTAGACACACGGCAGTTCGGAGAAGACTCGACCATCCTCTTAGAAATCAAAATCTACTACAACTTCAAAGTTCCTAGTTTTCGTGCCTATTAAGGGGACGATAGCCGAATTTTAATGATTTTATACTGAAGATCACGTCTAAACGAGTAGTTTTGAAAAAAATATATGATAAATTAGAGCAAATGCAAAATTTACCATATATTTATAATCTAAAATATTCACTTATTAAGTTGTTCAAATGCTCTAATTTATCAAATTTTTTTTTTATTCACAAATTAAGTTGTTGAGAAATTTCTCAACACCTTAATTTGTGAATATTTTTGATTATTTTTATATTACTTAATGAAATTAATTTGTAAAGTTATGTCCAACGCGGATAAAAATCTGAGAATGGCGCAAAATCTACAAAGCGTATTTTTCTGAAACCTTCACCAATTTAAAGATAATTTAATTATTGATCTTTTAGTATACGCGTTTTATTAAAATACCTTTTGGTTTGTGTATAATAAATTAATAATGCGTCAAATTGGGGACAGCGCTCCTTGATAGGCGAGTCCTATTACTGGCTGAACGTACGACGCGTTGCGTGAGCTCAGTACAGAACACGCAAGCTAACCACTCAAGGTCACTGGCATATATCTGCGTCATAAGATTAAAAGAGTTTAAATCTAAAGGGTGCCCAGTTCTTCGTTCAAGTGAAAGAAAGTTTATTAGGATTCCTTGCTACTGAATAATGGCATTTTTTTGTTTGTAACTGTAGAGACTTTAGCTTTGAAAACTTGCCAAGTTACATATTCGGTAGCCAGGAATCCTAATAAACTTTCTTTCACCTTCATAAAACTTGGCACCGCTTTAGATCTCAATTCTTTTTATCGGCGAAGCCCACAATCCTTACAGACCGTTTTAAAAGGGGCTTACCTAATCAGCTGAAGTCCAATATTAAAAGTAAACATGACAAAATAACTGCCTGCTGATTCAGGGTACAAATTGCATAACTTTGAAGAGTCAGTATCCAAATCGCGACAAAAGTCCAAAGTATCGATCTAACCTGTGACGCTGGGTGATCATCGAGGGTGCATCTGAAGATATAAGCTCCAGGAGTCCTTGGGATCCAGGTTGCTACATAGGAGCCGTCAGGATTCTCTCGGACCGGCAACCGCTCTGCCGGGATCCGCCCGCCATGAACGAACGCGCCACCGATGGCACCGCCGTCACTCCACGACTCGCTGGCCAAGCGAAGCTCTTCGAACGAGAAGTCTTGATAAGCCTGTAAAAAAATAAATGTTTAAAACAACCGCTTACGTTAATTCGGTAACAGAAAAGCAGCTTTGTTGCATAAAAAGCATAGTATTTTTCACTCATTCTTCCTTAAGGCGTAGGTAACGCCAACCTTGATGAGCCAATCCCATTTTGGGGCGGGATTTTGGGCCTCGTATTTTGGGCCTCGTATTTTTGTTTTGTTTCCTATTCTCAACTACAACGCGTTACCTAGCGCCTAAAAGCCATTTCTGATTTTATTTTATTTTGTTGTTCAGCTCATTAAACCTGACTTGAGTTCCGTACGTATTTTTCGGGTAACCACTGAAAATCAGCGCTGTGTTGTGAGTCCCCCATAGCACAGCATCATGCTGAGTGCAAGCCTTTTTGTCACAGTCGTGACGTGCAGTTGCCGACTATTTGTTATTTTTGTGCTCGTGATTATAATGTAGATAGGTTTTTTTTTAATGTTTACTTTCGAGTTTATGTTTTCCTAAGCACGTGTTTCTGTGACGAATAAAATTATTTTTCTTTCTTTTCTTTTCTTATGCTTACAAAGCCAGCTTAAAAAGGCTCGTGCAGACTCGCGCGACAGGCAGCGCGACAAGCTTTTTTTTCTGCACAAGCGTTTAGCTGAACTGGGCTCGTCTCGTCTCAAGATTTTGTTGCACAATACATAATTATTAAATAGATATTCTTTCTTTCTTGCTATTTCTTCATTATGACTCCGTTGTTGGCTTGTGGGATTGTGCCAACCCGGAACAGAAGCTTTGTAAAGGACGTTCAAACTGTCGCCAATGATCTGGAAGCCGGTTTTATCGCCCTAAGCTGATTCGCTTCGGTACAGCGAGTACTTAAATATCCATTTTCATCATCATCTGCCCGCCTATCCCCAATTGTGTTTGGGTCGGCTACGAGTCTAACCGGATGCAGCTTTATACCATTATTTTACATGGAGCGACTGCCTATCTGACCTCCATAACCCAGGTAGGTATTGAATAATACGATACCCCTTGGTAAGACTGGATGACAGACTATCGGGTTTCTGACAACCCGCAAGGACTGTCAAAGATACACGAATCCCTTCCTAGGCACGGCAGATTCTTGGTATGTAACGATGGTCACCCATCCACAGACCAACCGCGGCAAGCGTAGCTTAACCTGATCGATCGACGCGTGCAGCTGTTATTACTGCCACAAGCCTCGCTTAAAAAAGCCCCAATTTGCTTCTGTAGACTAAAAAAATAGGGTGGTTGGACGACTAAATCCATTCGGCTGGCTTAACAATATACAAGAATGATGACGCATTAAGGCGCAACTAGTCGATACTTTTTCCATACAAATTTCGGGGGGGTTTTACTCCACTGTTACACATTGTACATCTAAAGTAAAACATGATATCGTTTTGTCTTATTATTAATTTTGTCTGTACAGAAGCAGAATAGTAAAAAAAAAGGCATTAAAAAGTTATGAGCCAACAAAGATTCGTTTTTCCTGCTAATTTTAACGCAACTTTGGGCGTAAATAAGTAATAAAAGAAGTATAAAATCTCGAAAACAAAGCTTGTTCCGACAAAGCTCAATTGTCGAAGATTATAATAAACTTTATTCGTAATTGATTTATGCAGGAGTTTTTTCATAAAACCCCACCTTCCAAAGGAGTTTTCGTATATTTTTACGCGCGCGGTTTAGTATGAATCGTCGTGCACTGTGTTTGTGTGCGTGCGACTAGACGTTATACGTGTAGACTAGCTTCTAACTGCTCATCACTGGTGCTATCTCTGTCGGACACGATGCTAGGTGAGACAGCGTGCATTTTGGCCGCGCCCGCCAGTGAGTTCGAGCCCGCGACTAGTTGGCTCTTAAGGCTTCTACCTACATACCGGCGCGACTCGCGACGCGACACAAAGGCACCGCACGTCGCGCGACACGCGGGGCCTTTGTGTCGCGCCACTATGTAGATGCCTTTATCCCCTACCTAAAGCAGAATAGGTACTTAAACTTTGCAGCATAGAACTTATCTCAAGCTCGTTTCAGATTAGGAAAAATTGAAAGATTTGAATTAACGCACAACCTCTTAAAGGGTCATTTAACTGATCATTATGAACAACTTTTAATATGGGATCAAACGTGAAATCGCGAAATAAAATCAGCTGTTCCCTACATTTATGTTCGAATAACTCGTCTAAATGTAGGGAACAGCTGATTTTTTTCCGCCATATCGGGTTTGGTCCCATAGTAAAAGTTGTTCATAATGATGAGTGCAATGACCCCTAGAGGTTGTGCGTTAATTCCCGGACTTGTGTAAACACCATAGAAACTACAGGTGAAATCGAAATACGTCGGTCACCCATCAATTAAGTAATGATACGAAAATAAACTAAAGGGAGAGGCTTGAGTGATGGCGCTTTTGGATCTCGGCTAACATATAATTATTCTAGGCTAACTTGGTTTCTCAAGACTGTATTTTATAGCCTCTTGTAAAACACTTTAAATATGAAAGGCAGATTTTTGTGTACGGGGGGCTGTACGGACCTAATAATTATAGCTTAAAGCGCAGGCCACACCGCCAGCTAGCGGGCGGGCGGGCGAACATCGTTTCACCTCTTTACATTCTTCGGTTCACACCGCGAGCTAACGAATAACTTGAAACGACGTTCGCCCGCTCAGCCCGCCCGCCCGGCAGCTGGCGGTGTGGCCCGCGCTTAAAGAATCACTCAGCTAAGAATATTTATAAATGATATACTATACTCGTATTGATTACGGATGAGCCCAACATGGTTTGGGCCAAATACGAACTTCGGCCGAACATTCAGTGAAAATAAAAAGTTCAGCCGAACTTCGGTTATTTTCACTAATATCTACGGACAAAAGCGTAACACACTGCTGCCATTTAACGCAGAATCCTTGGTATGTATATAATAATATTATGTCTATCTATATAATTATAATACGTATTACTGGAGCCTACAGAAAAAATAATATTATTTTAAAGTGTCGATACGCCGCGTTAATTCGTGCGAATCAACCCATAAGATAAATTCCTGGATGCTTCTGATATTTAAAATATTGAAAACTGGATAGGTGAACATTATGTTTCAACATTAAATTCCGTAAATAGTTTTCCAAGACACCGTTTTGGATACAAGGCTATAAAAAACTAAGCACATGGCTGTAACACTATAAATGAGGATATTTTCATAGAAATGTGAAATTTACTAGGGGAAATTCATATGACGGGCTATAGGTAATTTGCCAGTCCACCTTGGCGATTATGACCATACTAGGTTAGCGATTATTCGAGATCATTTAGCTTCTACGGGATTTTATTTAGCAATGTAACGGTTTTGAACAGGATGTTACGATTCTTATCATAAAATACTAGCTTTCGTCCACGGTTTTGCCCGCGGTCGGAAATTATCCCACGGGAAGGTACCTAACATCTTAATCTGAACATCCGTTAAGGCGTGAAAAAGGTAACAGGTAGACAGACAGATAAACCGACAGACAGATACGAGTTACTTCCGCATTTATAATATTATTATGGATACTGATGGTTTAATTTAGAATAGAATACTCTTTATATATGTACACCATAAAAGTTACAGATATAAATGTTTAAATTTTACATAGGGTGACACAATAGGCGGTCTTATCACCAGCTAACGGCCGAACCCAATAACTTATTTTCAGTTAAAGACAGATCGCTATTGATGATAGACAGTATAATTATATCTATGCTCGGATGGCGTCTCACAATCATTGATAAAGGCTATCTACCTAACGAAAACAATAAGTCGGTTTCTCTACTTCGCCCTCCCGTGCGTTCCAGTACAACCAACATCACTTTAAAAAACAACATGTGTAATTAGGGTTATACTAGTAATAAAACTTCTTTGTTTCTTACTTCTAAATAAGTTACTGGATTATGATATAATTCTGTAGAGCCATATTTGTTATGGCCGCGAATCAAAATACAACCTGTTACTGACCTGCAAATTGCAAAAAACGTAATAAAATTTGAATTTCGCGGGCTACCTTAGCGCAGTAATGTTGTTTTTTTTTAACTTAAAATCATGTTGGAATGGTGCTTGCACGGGGGGTGTTAGTAAGGGGGGGGTTCAATTTCTGTTATTTTTTGCCTAGGGCGCACCGTTTTCGAGATATTTGAATTTCATTTTTTTTTTATTAAGTACTTTAAATATAAAAAAAACATCTATGATCATTATTGCAAGTACCTTCTATCAATACTATTATTGATCGAAGGCAAGTACTAAAGAGTTAATTTTAGCTTGGCTACTTTACGTTGATCCCTGCAATTCGGGGAATAGCCAAATCTGCCATCTGTAGTACTGTCCTGTCAAACAAATCGTATATTGGGACGCATACATTGACATTTTTATACAAATAGATATCTGTCGTAGGCGATACACCCTTCCATCAGTAGATAGCGTGGGCCGGTAGATTAAGAGATTATTGGGACGTTAAAACCATCGATAGATATATTTTTATATCTCCAGTAGGCCGAAACTGGAGATATATAGGTTATTGGGTTCGGCCGTTAGGCAATAGGCCAGCTATCCGACCATATAATCGCACGATGAGAATTCAACAGCATGGCGATCTTTTCATTTAAGAGCGTTTACGACTCAAGGCTTCTACATACTAGCGCGACACGTGACGCGACACAAAGTTAAGGCCCCGCGTGTCGGGCGACGAGCGGTGCCTTTGTGTCGCGTCGCGAGTCGCGCTGGTCTGTAGAAGCCTTTACGGCATTTCATACAAACTTTCAAGCCCTTGTTTTTCGAAATGACTGAACCGATTTTAATGAAACTTCATACGCATTAACAGAATACGGTCTAAAAAGTTAGTTAAGAACTTTATCGAAATGTCTTTTTAAAAACAGATAACTGGAAATCTGTTTCTATGGAAAATTTAAAATTTTGCTTATGCGTATGAATTTTAATTAAAATCGGTTCAGTCATTTCGGAAAACAAGGGCTTGAAAGTTTGTATGAAATGCCGTAACTCGTCAACGCTCTTAAGTTTTTCAAAACTTTCATAAAACGCCTAGTTTATAACTTATATTCGTTCTTTACATCAATGTGAAGCCATATTTAGAATTAACTGCGATTTACGGTTTAAAAACATCTGTATAAGTATGTATAATTATAATACCTTAAGGCACTGACAAGAGCCAATGATAAAAAAAGGCTAGTTCAAAAAAAAATTGCCAAATCTATATATGTAGTTTGTGGGTAGGTAGCAGAAAAAATATAATTATGTTATTCTTGAACATATTTCTCAGAACTTGGTTGTTACGAAAATACTTTTAGAAAAAAAAAAATCTCGATATAAATTAACGGTAAACTAATCCTTTACTTTCATGTTTCAATCCAAAATATCTGTATTAAACATCAACGTACGGTTGGTATTTAATTAATAACAAGAACATCTTATTTGTATGCAGAACTTGGTAGTTTTTTTATTTTCGATTACTTAACTAATTTTTGAGTAAATTGATAATTGCTTCAATAAATTACAAGCGTTGTGTCATCGCGCTTCTTTTTATTTCGTATGCAGTCTGACAGTGACCGCGGCTTCGCGCGCGTAGAGCTCGGAAATGATTCCACGGGTCGTACTACCGGGATAAAAAGTATCTTATGTCTTAACCCAGCACCCTAATTGTGTTACACACTATCAAACACAATCAATGCAATTTGTCTGCGCACATAACTCAATGGACGTGGGGGTGAACGGTGAAAAGGGAAACCCATTGCAATCAATTGTCATTTTATGCGTATGGTCTTGTGCCAATTTCATCTAAGGTGTGAAAAGATATAGGACAGACCCAATGATGTATTACCTTTACAACTTTTGGTGGCCGCTGCTCGCATGTATTTGGCCAGTACAACAATTTCGATTTATCTCGAAGAAGGTTGTCAAAATAATGCTCGAATTTCCAGACATGTTTGAGAAAAAATCAATAAGCTCACGGTTTCCTGAAAGACTGCACCAGCAATTTATGTATCAACGGTATTGATTCCTTGTATCAAGCCTCACTGGTTCTGACACCAGTAATCAGTACAGTTGATAGGTTCAAATTGTTGATCAATGTGATATCATTGTCCGGAGGTATTCTAATAATAGACAGATCTATCACTGGTCTCGGCCTGTGATTCCGCCGGAAAGATTACACGTATGTAACTGCACTGTCTGTTAATGTCGCTAGATGCACTGGATTACATCGTAATATCCTACTAGTATTATGAATGTGAATGTGTGTCACTCAATCATGCTGAACCATTTCAGCAATGTGCCATCCCAGTATGAACAGTATAGTTTAGTTAGTATATCTGTCTTCAGCATCCTGGTAGTTAAAAATTGTATTTCTAAAACGCTTCTGTGCTACGGTTCTCGTGCTAAGCCTGCAGATGTAAAAACTGTTTTATTGATGTTCCATTACTATGGGTATCGTAATATTTACAAAATTGCATGCAAATTCAAAGCAGGTATTCATTTAATTATCTTGATTTGGTATGATAACTATTACTCCGAAAAACAGCAACATAACTATCTTGCTATTTAAGGACGATTATGAAACGTCAATAAATCGACCAAGACAAAACCTAACAAAAGACTAGTCACACAATAAGATTCTCAATCATGGTGAAAATGATAATAACACACTTTTGCCATGGTTCCGTCGTAAAAATTATATTTCCATTATGGAGAGTGTGCACATAAACAGCGGGCGACATAAGTGTCTATCAATTATGAATTTACTTCAATAATTATAAATTTACTTTTCCAACTTAAAGATAAATTAATTTGTTCTAACATGTGTAACATGCATTACATGATACATGAATATGCACTTAAGCCGACGATAACCGACTTTTAATAATTTTATACTGAAGATCACGTCTAAACGTCTAAACAAGTGTTAATGATTTGAAAAAAATATATGTTATATTAGAGCGTTTTCTCAATAACTTAATATGTGAATATTTTAGATTGTTTATATTACATAGTGACATTAATTTGTAAAGTTATGTCTAACGCGGATTAAAAACTGAGAATGGCGCAAAATCTACAAAGCGTATTCTTCTGAGACCTTCACCAATTTAAAGATAATTTAATTATTGATCTTTTAGTATACGCGTTTTATTAAAATACCTTTTGTTTTGTGTATAATAAATTAATAATGCGTCAAATTGGGGACAGCGCTCCTTGATGGGCGACTCCTATTACTGGCTGAACGTACGACGCGTTGCGTGAGCTCAGTACAGAACACGCAAGCGAACCACTCAAGGTCACTAGCATATATCTGCGTCTTAAGCCGCAACTAGTCGATACTTTTTCCATACAAATTTCGGGGGGGTTTTACTCCACTGTTACACATTGTACATCTAAAGTAAAACATGATATCGTTTTGTCTTATTATTAATTTGGTCTGTACAGAAGCAGAATAGTAAGAACAAAAGGCATTAAAAAGTTATGAGCCAACAAAGATTCGTTTTTCCAGCTAATTTTAACGCAACTTTGGGCGTAAATAAGTAATAAAAGAAGTATAAAATCTCGAAAACAAAGCTTGTTCCGACAAAGCTCAATTGTCGAAGATTATAATAAACTTTATTCGTAATTGATTTATGCAGTAGTTTTTTCATAACCCCTCACTTTCCAAAGGAGTTTTCGTATTTTTTTACGCGCGCGGTTTAGTATGAATTATCGTGCACTGTGTTTGTGTGCGTGCGACTAGACATTATACGTGTAGACTAGTTTCTAACTGCTCATCACTGGTGCTATCTCTGTCGGACACGATGCTAGGTGAGACAGCGTGCTTTTTGGCAGGCAGCGCCCGCCAGTGAGTTCGAGCCCGCGACTAGTTGGCTCTTAAAGATGGAAACATAGTTTTACCGGACCAACATGTTTTGCCTTACTCGGCGTACAAAATGTTTATATGTTATTAATTACATATACATAACATCACGCCTGAAATCCCCAAAGGGTTAGGCAGAGGTGTACCTATAGTACACCCACATTTCGCCAGTTATGTTTAAGTCCCATGTAATATGGGGCGAGCCTATTGCCATCAATCCAGACTCCGGGCTGCTACTGAGAAATTCCTAATGGAAAATCCCAATAACACTTTGCCGGACCTGGGAATCGAACCCAGGACCTCATGCTCAGCAGTAGCGCTTGCGACCACTAGACTAACGAGGCAGTCAGTTATTAATTATGTTGGTAATTATAAATTAATTATGAATGGCAGTTTCATAAGTTGTTTATGTGGGTTGTGTTGTTGTAAGTTGTATTATTATTATTTGCATATACAACATTAGTTTTTGTTTATACTAAACCTCTTAAGGGGTCATTGTACTCATCATTATGAACAACTTTTGCTATGAGACCAACCTTGAAATCGCGAAAAAAAAATCAGCTGTTCCCTACATTTAAGTTCGCTGAACTCGTCAAAATGTAGGGAACAGCTGATAATTTTTTCGCGATTTCAACTTTGGTCCCATAGTAAAAGTTGTTCATAATGATAAATACAATGACCCCTTAAGAGGTTTAGTATAAACAAAAACTAATGTTGTATATATTAATTTTTAGTTTTACCCCCCTTACGAATGTATTAATTCATACCGAAAACCTGCTAAATGCCTCGAAATATTATGTTCACTATAAGGTGCTGTTAAGTGTGTGTCACTTGTTGGAGAAAGAGGAAGACTGACCTACCGTGATACGAGTATACAGTTTTTACTAGTACGGAGGTCAGTGTGAATTATTCTCTACCAACCATAATATTTGTACGCACGACATGAGATCTTATGTTTTGTATTTATTTTTTTCTTTTTAAGTATTTGTTATTCTTATGGTTGGTATTGCGATGCTGGTTTTTTTTTTTTTTTAATAAATAAAATTAGAATTAGTACAAAACATAGTCAATAACTCAATATACAATTAGAGTCAGAACAAAATGTAGTCAATATTAATTACAGACAAAATATCAAATCAACAATAAAATACCTACTTAATAGGTAGTGCGTCTACGAACACGGCGTAAGCTTGTGCATAGAAATATCCTGCAGTAATGAGTAAGTATAATATAAGTTTTTTAATATAAGTTTTTTATTTTTTATTCAACAGGTTTTAACAAATAAGTCGTAGAGGCCTTTTTTTAAGTATATAGATACCTGTAACAGGAGACCTCCCTCTTCCATAACTGTGTGTACACATACAAAGCCTGTTAATAAAAGTATAGACACCCCATCTTCCAACTTACGACAGTGTTCCTCTACTTAGCTTTCTAGCAAATTAAGGGTCGTACAGACTGACGTGATATCGTATCGAGTTCCTCGTCTGAGGTTTTTGTTGTTAGTTGTTAACGTCAACTGCACTTTACTAAGCTTCATCTACCTTGATCAGAAATAAACGTGCATGCATTTTCATGACATCCTTTGATTTACAATATTCTCTTTCATGCATTTTCTTGAAACTCGGTTCCTATTCTTGTCCTTTCAAGCTAACCCATTAAAGTTATCGTTAATATAGTTTTCTTTGTTTACTTGTCTTTTCTATGCTTTTGCCTTAGCTCGAAATAAACTGATGTTCTCAAACTTTTCGTATTGGACGAGAGACGCCAGTCAAATTGTTTTCAACACATTTGCTCAAAAAATGCATTTACGAAGCCTGTATACATTGTTCGAAAGTTAAAAATTACGCACCATACATCGGAACGGGCGGTAAAATAGGTACCTACTCTCACCTAAGTACATGTTTTACCGCCCCCTTCGTTGTATAGCGCCGTGCGTATCCTTTACGGTTTTTTTTAATTACCATAAAAATGATATAAGAATACCATCAAGGAGTTTCAAATTACGAGAATAAATAAGCTGAATGATCGAACCTTCTTGGAAGCGCTTTTCCTCAATACGTTTATCTCACTTTATTATTAAAGAGAAAATGAGACGAAAGATGTAGTACTAATTTTCACCATTTGGCATGTGCACGTGGCGCCATTTTCTTATTAGAAATGTCAAAGATTGTTGCGGCTTTCCGACTGATATTTACAAAATAATAATATGAGTTCAAGCGAGGAATCCGATATTAAAATGGAATCTACTGCACCTGATATCTTGAACGAGCCGCCAAAATCGTGAATTTTATATCATTGAAGACTCTAAGAAATACTCAATCATTCTCTTAAAATGTTTTGATGGCTTATTTTATGACCTATTGTACTGTTTTCTCGCAAATGTGTTGAAAAACGTTGTATGACAAACGCGCGGAAATTGGTATTTACAAACTCGTGACTATGGTAAGCCCACATTCGTCTACTCGTTTGTAAAAACCACCTTACCGCACTAATATCATAAATAACTATTATTTGCCTAAATCCTAATTCCCGTACTCATGAAGGACTTCGCCCAATAACAAGGGATATTATACAGAATCTCGCTTCCACTACAACTACCAAGACTTTGCATTTACTTCGTCTGAATGGAAACTACACATAATCAGGGCTCTACTCCGAAGCGTTAATCCGAACTATCGGCCGAATGTTCGGCCGTTTCATAACTTCCATTGTTTCCTTTTTAGGGTTCCGTACCAAAATAGTAAAAAGGAACCCTTATGGTGAGACTAAGTCTGTGTCTGTCTGTCTGTCACACCTGGATATCTCAAGAACTACTAATGCTATCAACTTGAAATTTAAAATAGTTTTAGATGACGTTTGCCCAACTATTTTGCAAGCAAGAAATAAATTTTAAAAATATATCTTTTTTGCAAAAGGGACTGAAAGGGGGTCTGAAAAATTTGAAGTGGAGCTACAAGGGCATGTGGGGTATCATATGAAAGAACGCTGTTTGCACATTCTCAAACATATTTTTTTTTAGGCAGCATAGTTTCCGACTTGTGATGAAAAGTGTAAAAAAAATACCGTTCCCCCCCCCTTATCTCCGAAGTTTGCAGAGATAAAAATCTGAAATTATTCTATATGATAGAAGCTTATGTAAAGATTACGACGGGAACAATAAAGCGATGTCTCTAAATAGCACAGTTTTTCAGAAATCATCAACATCATATATTCGGACGGAACCCTCGGTGCGCGAGTCCGACTCGCTCTTGACCAGTTTTTTCACTTTGAATCCTTACCCGACTTACAAGTTACATTTTTGACTTTGGCTCTTTAACTGTAGTTTTTTTTCGCCGTAGTCGGTCATAGCCATCCGGACCACAATGTTGAATTTGCAAAATGACCATATGGGTTAGGTTAGGTTAGCACTGTGAAAAACCGCACGCTACATCCAAGTTGGTCGCAGTTACTTGGCTATTTAGTAAGAATAATTTTTTTGTACTTTCCAAATTCAAGATTTTGGTATTCAACATTTCGCGAATTCAACATTTTGCGAATTTAACATTTTGCAAATTCAACATTGTAGTCCAGAAGGGGTCATAGTGAGCCGTAGTCAAGGGCCGAACATTCGGCCGATACTTCAGAGTTATGTTCAGAGTAGACCCCCAGGGAAAACAGTTTTGCTCATTCCGTCGGTGATAAGGGCACTCGTACCTACATGAGCCACTCGCAACCGAGTAACAAAGTTTAACGAATGGGCGAGTCCCTATAGTGACAGTCACGAGGGGTCCGTATGTGAGTTATCTAAGGGTAAAATTCACAGACAGCATTTTGATTTTACTTTGCTATAGTAAAGCAGGCGTTTCAAAGGAATATCAGCATGATTGATATAAGAATAAGGTTCGTAATATGAAACTCTTATTCACTTTGGTGGTATGAGGAACAGGGTGTAAAGTTCACTCATCCACCATAGAAAAACCTCCGACCAGACGGGTGTCGTGTCTGGTGGGCAACTGCCCGACGGTTGATGTCGGGAAGTTGTAGTTATGATAGTTGCGTGGTAAACTCTGCTTGCGCGATGCAGGATTCGCGTGACGTCAGTGTGACGCGTAGTTCGTATGTGGCGATGTTGATGCCGCTACATCACTCCCCTCCGGAGACCGGAGGTCGATAGTGGGCTGAGTCGTGTATCTTGTGATGCTTGCCAGTGCCAGTCGAGGGGTTCCAGTGTGTTGGAACCGGGTGCCGCATAGTTCTCGGTGAGTCGGAACTGTCTGCGGTGATTCCCCAGTGAGTCGGGGTGGCGATGGCGCTGCGTTATGCTCCAGTGCGTCGGATTTAGTACAGCGCCGGGTTGTGTTGTGGCTGACTGCTGGCGTCGACCAGGAGAGGTATCATGTTCTCTGCTTGTGGACCGGCCGAAAGTGCAGTATGCTGTGCCAAGGTTGCTGATGAGGCTGTGGGTGATGACCAGGAATGCGCGTCCGCTACATGCTGGTGGTCAGGATACCCGTTGAAGCCGTGGGTGCTGGCTGGCTGTGTGACTCGCCGCTCGAAAGCTTGAGGAAGTGATGATGATGATGATGATGATGATGATGATGATGATGACGTCACGCTGAAGTAGTTGCACGAAGGCTGCGCTGACGTTCATACTCGGGGTCACCAATTTGGTGGTATGAGGAACAGGGTGTAAAGTTCAAAAAACACTGAGATTCTTGTGGTGGCAACATTTAATACATGTACTTACATATTACACAATATCCATTGAACGTTTAACTGATAAGTTCAATAATCATTCTACAACAAATATTCATAAATATGGTAGTAACATGAGAATGCCTGCATATTGACAGATGTAATTTCGGTGAGTTAGTCTTATGTCCGGGTAATTAGTTCATATTATTGTGCAAATTGAATGTCTCGTCTATTTTATCTCTTTTACATTGGTAAAGTAGTGTATTCACGTAGCTACTATGAATGCTTGGGGTCTACTCTGAAGCGTTCATCCGCAGTATTGGCCGAATGTTCGGTCGTTTTATAACTTCCATAGTTTCCTTTTTTGACATTGAATCTTTGGTGGTATGAGGAACAGGGTGTAAAGTTCACTCATACTCTATAGAAAAGGGAGGATCCTCCGACCAGACGGGTGTTGTGTCTGGTGGGCAACTGCCCCGATCGGTTGATGTCGGGAAGTTGTATATATGCTAGTTGCGTGGTAAACTCTGCTTGCGCGATGCAGGATTCGCGTGACGTCAGTGTGACGCGTAGTTCGTATGTGGCGATGTTGATGCCGCTACATTCACCTTTGCTATTATGATTATAAATATTTTTGGCCTAGAAATAAGGCTGATATTCGTATGAACTTCTTCGGCTAACTTTCCATAGCATAGTAAAGTCAAAAAACCGGCCAAGTGCGAGTCGGACTCGCGCACGAAGGGTTCCGTACCATTATCTATAAAAATGACAAAAAAATCACGTTTGTTGGATGGGAACCCCTTAAATATTTATTTTATTCTGTTCTTTTGTTATTCTTATTATTTCAACTGACTATCACGGTTCATGAGATACAGCCTGGTGACAGACGGACAGACAGACGGCGGAGCCTTAGTAATAGGGTTCCCGTTTTACCCTAAAAAACGATCTGTGAATTTTGTGCTATGATAGATTGCTTAAAAAGTTCCATATAGTTTATAAGACGCTAACCGCGTCTAAGTTTACCGCTGCCTACCATGCCAGAGCATATCTGTACCTATGAAAGAACCATCATGCATCAGTGCGTCTCATGACGAGCGTGCGGCCGTGGTCCCTAAAGATGATTATACCGCAATAATTACCTTCATCATAGTAATGGCATGGAAGCACATGGTTTCTCTTACGGTGGGTTGGTAGGGCACATCGGGAATCTTGTTGCGCTGGTTCTCGACGTTCGACGAGCGACCGGAGCCGGCGCTCAGCCGCTGAACCACTACCTGCAGGACAAATAGAATAATTACAATTTTCAATTTGCTAACGTCAGTTAATCGAAAAAGCTTGAGTTTTAGTCCAAATATTGTTATATTAAAGTTTGCTTGATACAGTTTCCGAGGTTCGTGTAGCTAGGAAGTTTCAAATTAATAATCGGTATGTTTGTTAGAGTTCCGTACTAAAAAGTTAAACAAGGGGTTCCGTACCACCAAACAATTATTTAATTTCTTGTTACAGCCCGTTGGCAAATACGACGGACGGAAGTAAGTAAGTAGGTAGTTAGTAAGATGCGATTTTCTTTCTGTAAGTGGTTTATATGCGTTTTATTTGTAGAATAAAAGTTTTTGTTTGATTACTTGACGTTGTTATTATAAAAGTAACAAAACATTATTGAGTATTTGATGAATAATAACCAGTCTTACTTAATCAATACTTAACAAAATTAAAATTTTAAAATTATTTTAATAAAAAGCATTCGAACGGTAGGTACACGTGAGGGGGATTCCCGTAAAATTGAAAATGATTTACAATAGGGGAATACCTAATATAAAAGTAACCTACTATAAACCCTATGTTACGGATATAAGGTTAAATGTCAATAAAAAGCTAGCCGTAGGCATGATTAGATATTGTCACTTCGGGAAAGGTAATGCAAATTGTAATTTTAAGTCAACTATTGCTAAAGTAGACATTTTGTAAATTCAAACTTTACCCTCAAAGCTCGTGCAGACTGGCGCGAAATGGCGGGCCCGACAGGTAGCGCGACGCGTGTCGCACCTGCGATATCGCACCAGTCTGCACCAGGGTTGATTAATAAAAATCTTGATTATTTTTTCAAAGTCAAAGTCAAATTGTTTATTTCAAATAATTTGACTTTGACTTTGCTTTACTTTCATAAAAGTTCACGGATTACTTATAACTTTATGTGCTTTGCGATTAAAAATGGTCTTTTAATGGCTGCGGTATTTCCTGTATCTATTTATGGCATTTATTGCATACTTCCCTAGATCCCTTTTTATTTAAATGATGTATTTCAGTATAATGCTGCCCAATAGGAAATTTTTTTCGTCCAATCATTCTCACAACACAACACAAATGAGAATTACAAATATTAAAATTTTAACTATCATGATTTAATTTGACTTTAATAAAAGTAATGTACTTCAAATTTCACACCCATGAGCTATATCAAACAAGTAATCTGTTATCAGTACGAAAATTATATATAATACACATAGTTTTAAAAAAACATAAAACCCTACCCTTAGATCCTAATGTTATGTTATATGCTAGAAGAAGGAAACATAACATTGCTTCCACCCTTTTGTAAGAACAGAATTTGCAAATATTCAGTACGACAAACGCTCGTCTTCCATATACAATAAAATTAATAAACAAATTGTTATACATACTAAACCATACAAAGAATGCAAATCATTGCTGATTAAGTGGATAAACAAGTTAAGCTACGATGAAGTAGAGAATATTCTACTAAATATAAGGTAAAACCCTTTACGTAAAAAACAACCACACACACACATATACCTACATACATACACATAAACACATACACATAATCACACACGCATCCACACACATACACACACACTAACAGACTAAATAAAAATAATAAATTCATTAACTTTTGTTTAATAACCTTTACTTTTGTTTAATAACTTTTTTTTAATAACCTTTGTTTAATAACATGTTACACTAATAGTAAGATATAAAGGAGCGGCGCGGCGCCTCCTGGCACAGGCATCTTTATGCTTAAAAGGGGACGCCACCAACTGTATAACGTATGTAAATCGTGTAATATTGAAATAAACATTTTTGTATTTTTTTTTTGTATTAATTAATATTTTTTATTAAAAAAAAACGTTAGAAACAAAAACATCATGAATATTATCAACCCTGGTCTGCACAAATCTACAAAATTTCTAGTTTTGACTATAAATATCAATGGATATATGTATATCGTGTTATAGGTATTATCATGCTATATGGCAGCAAACCCTGCTTAAAAGTTTATTCAAGTCACACCTGCGGGCTAATTGCGTAACACCCTATCAGTAGGAATCGGTTTCAATTTGACAGTTCAACAACATTCATTGCGTTATTTAAGTTGTTGAGCAGACATATTTTTCTAACATATGAAGCAATGGATTAGGAAAATACTTCAAAATCATTCCAATTCTGATTCAAACTGTGTTACGCAATTAGGGTGCCGGTTTCTGGATTGGAAATTTGAAATTGAGAACTTGTCAAACTCTCTTCAGTATTACTTGCAGCGCTATTTTGCATTGTATGTTGATCAAATTTCAATAAATGACATTGCCACGTGTAGATTTTTGTTCAATGTGAGAAGAATGCATGATGGATGCTCAACTATACTCCATTGGTTTAGGTAGTTAAATAAAAGTAAACAAATTGTAAAAGGGGTTTTATAGATGGCACTTTCTTGTTTATGTAACTTTCATCCAAATTAAATGGATTTTTGATTTTTACGATAGTTGCCTCTTTTATTAATACCTATACGTTAAACTTTATCTTTTATTCTTAAACGACTCTTCGTTGATGTAACTGCTTGAGCACAATTGTTTAATTAGATTAATAATAATACTATAATATTTTGTAATCTGTCTATTGTAAAGAGCCCAAAAATAGAGGTTCTCAAAACGTCAACGAATTATAACGTTGCTAAATTGAAGAGCATATCTGTGAAGTAGCATGACAACTGAAGTGACAGGTATTACGTTTAGTCGGTTACTTCACAGCTGCCTCGTCACGTGGTTTTTTTCGTTTACCTTTATTTAACTACCTCTAAACGAACGGAATATAGATGCTTAGTTCATAATTAATCATTTGATTGACTTTGTCTCATTTTATCATATTATTAACAGACTAATTATTTACGACATAATAACATCAAAAAAAACCTTAGCTATACCTAGAACTTCTAAGCAATCATTTCTCAAAGATTTATAGTTGCTTTAGTATTTATTTCAAAGAACCTTAGCGGGAGTAAAAAGAAACCTATCAAAGTTTCAATCGCAATTTCCAACATCGCCATTGATACAGTCAGCGACAAAAGTCTGTTATACACAATGACGTATTATAAATAGACGCGTCATACACGAACATTAGTGCACTCAAAAACAGCGTAAGCCATGATTTTAGCTACATACTTGCATACAATCATACAGCGCGTGAAGAATAGGAAAGACCTATACCGATATATGTTGTTAGAAAGAGATGAACATACATATTTAGTTACGTCACTCAGCTGCTGCATGTTCATTGGCGCGTACGTAATAATAATAATTATTGTAAATGTCAGGCAATTGCCTGACACAAAATTATTTGATACGTCGTATTTCAGCCAAAGACCAATAAAAAAGTATTGGTCTGAAATTTCAGCATTTCAAAAATGAGAGTTAATTTTCTTTTAATTTCATTTCTGTATCGATTTTAAGTAACTAAATATTTAGCTCAATAATTAAACGCGACTCTAGTAGCATAATTTCTATGTCAGTGCCTGCCGCGCCCGCGATATCGCGCCAGTCTGGACGAGCCTTTAAGATTAAAAACACTGAAGTATAAAATCGACTTTTGTTGCTGACTGTATGCACCTACGGTAAGTAACTATTCCACATAGACCGAGTGAAGTTAGCAAATTAAAGCTGTCGGTCGCTCAGTTTATCAAATCAAATCAAATCAATGTATATGGTTATTTTATACCTTTAAACGTTAGTCCGAAAGTACATTTAAAAGGTCAAAACACATGAAACATTGTACTATTTCGCGAATGTCTGACGTTTTCCCGAGCCAAGGATTCGCGTGATAGATTCATTAAAAACCGGCCAAGTGCGTGTCGGACCACACACAGTGAAGGGTTCCGTAGTTGGGTTGGGATGAATTTATCCCAAAAACAAACTTAATAATTATTGTAGTTGAAAACATGTTCTCATAAATCGATATAGGTCACAGTCAATTATCCAACTGCAAATTGGTCAACTATTACTCGTTAAATTGTAAAGCCTACTTAGCTGTTTTTTTAATGTCGTTGTATGTACTACTGCCATGATTTTTTTACATATCCAAGAAAAACCATTTAGCAGTGGGGACGGACACTTGCTAGACTATAAGAAAAATTAGCACTTCAAAGCTTAATATTACGCAAACGGATCCCTAAATCGATGTTTTTTACAGACCCGCAATGTTTTTGAACGGCCTATCCAACGATACCCCATAACATGGAATAGACGAGAAAATTTAAATATCATCCACACTTTAAATTCAAGGCAGTAAAATAACCTTTTTTTTAAAGATTGAATTATATCGCTTAGTCGGCGTGATTAATATGTAAACCCATACCAAATTACAGCTTTCTAGTACTAATCGTCTTTAAGCTAAGCCGGGGACAGACAGACAGAGGGTTCCTTGTTTACTACGGAACTCTAAAAATGATCACTACACCGGTAACTAAGTTTACATAATTACATTCAAGGCCTCAACGTGTTATTGAAAAGTTCGGAAATTTTTAATTGTTCTCTTAGTTAGTAGTTAGTAGGTTCAAATCAAATAAGTACGTGGGGCATACTGAAAGTTTTTGGAATTGGCCACTAACTTTAAAAAAGCAATTACGGAATTCGAAAATTTAATCGGAATCGAAAATTCGAACTGTCTGGGAACAATTTACTTTTTAATTTGCTAGACCATTTTGTTTCATTGTGAAGTTCTTTAGAAAATTGTATGTCGCTATTAAATTTCAAAACTGTATCATGAAAAAACACAAAGTTAAGGCTTCTACATACCGGGGCGACTTGTCGCGGGACGCGATGCGACACAAAGGCACCGCCCGTCCCGCGACATGCGGGGCCTTTGTGCCGTGTCGCGTCGCGCGACAAGTCGCGCTGGTATGTAGAAGCCTTTATACGGTTGTTATGTTACCGGGTTGTCCGTATAAAAAAATGCTAACGGCGCCCCCGCGCCTCCAGGGTCGTCTTGCGCTCATTGATAATAATTTGGCAGTAGGTACCTAATCGTAAGGCGCTTGTGTTGTAAGTATTTAAATGGTGATAACATATTCCATCACACTTAAATATTTTTGGGACAAAATATAACATGATGTAAAAATTATTGAAGTCGATTCAGTTCCTTAAGGCTTCTGCATACCAGCGCGACACGGCACAAAGGCCCCGCGTGTCGCGGGACGAGCGGTGCCTTTGTGTCGGGTCGCGTCGCGCGACAAGTCGCCCCGGTATGTAGAAGCCTTTATTCTGAACAAACTATATTCAGGTTTCGCATATTCAAAAAATAATGTTGTATATATCATTGGCATGTACATTTCCAGTATACGCTGACCTCTCATTGTACGGAAATCCTACTCAATGCAAGATCAGCCTATACTGGAAATGTTTAGCTTGATGTGTAGCCGTGTGTACCATACATTTTTACAAGCTTTTATTCATCTTCACTAGTTACAGATCAAACTAGTGAAGCTCACTAAAATCATAGTTAAAACAGCTTTGTTGGAACGTTGGAAGTATTGACATTCCTTTCGTTTCAAGATAGTACCTACTAATCTACTACTGATTTACTAAAATGCCTGGAATCTAACATTCGAATTTTAAGACGGAGATATTTATATGCCAGTGACCTTGAGTACTGAGCTCACGCAACGCGTCGTTCGTTCAGCCAGTAATAGGACTCGCCCATCAAGGAGCGCTGTCCCTAATTTGACGCATTATTAATTTATTATACACAAAACATAAGGTATTTTAATAAAACGCGTATACTTAAAAATAAATAATTAAATTATCTTTAAATTGGTTTCAGGAAGGTTTCAGAAAAGTACGCTTGGGTAGATTTTGCGCCAGTCTCAGTTTTTTTTCCGCGTTAGACACAACGTTACAAATTATTTTCACTATGTAATATAAACATAATCTAAAATATTCACATATTAAATTATTGATAAAATGTTCTAATTTAACATATATTTTTTCAAATTATTAACACTACTCGTTTAGACGTGATCTTCAGTATAAAATCATTAAAAGTCGGTTATCGTCGCCTTATCTATTGAGCCAAGCCAGTAATATTGAAAAATATTTGGTACCTACATACAAAAACTATCCAACAAAAAAAATTGAGTTAGGTGCTTTCAGTTTTAGAAATTATACAATTGTTTACAGGTTCGCAGTACTTACTTATAATTTTCAAGTATAGGTTACCTATAAAACGAGCTGGGCAGCATTTTCATGTACTTAACTGAAAAAAAATTGAGAAAGTTAATTAAAGTTTAAAATTAAAACGTTAGTTAACTTTCTAGAAATTTTATGTGGATAAGTAGGTACCTAATATGCTGTAATTGCTGAAGGCAGTGATTATGAAAAATTCGAAAAAAACAGCTATAGCGCGGTCACTTTCAGACTGCATACAAAAGAAACAGAAGCGCGACGACCGACACAACGCTTGTAATTTATTGCAAAATATGAAGATTAACAATTTACTCAAAACTGAGTTGAGCAATCGAAAAAAAAAAAAAATTCAAGTTGATAGCATTAGTAGTTCTTGAGATATCCAGGTGTGACAGACAGACAGACTTAGTCCCACCATAAGGGTTCCTTTTTACCATTTTGGTACGGGAACCAAACAACGAAGTTTGACATTCTTGTTATTAATATAGATTATTTTGATTGGAACTCAAGGTAAAAGGTTAGTTTACCGTTAATTTGTATAGAGACTATTTCTAAACGTGTTTTGGTAACAATGAAATTCTGAGAAATATGTTCAAGAAAACAAAGTATATTTTTTCTGCTACCACAAGCTATATAGATTTGGCATTTTTTTGTTTAAGTCAAGTCTACTTAGATCATTTGCTAGTTGTCAGCGCCTTAATGGTCACCTTCATTACATAAGCAACTCTTGCGCAAAATGTTATGCTTCCAGACCCAGCGGTTTAGGGCCTGTGCACACCACGTTTTTAAAACGCGCCGTATAGAAACGTGCGTCGACAGTGCGCTTTTATCCAACAAAAAGTCTACAGGCTGCGTCTGACTCGCGTCTGTATCGCTACAAACGCGCGTCAACGGTGCGTTTAAAAAACGTGGTGTGCACAGGCCCTTAAGGCTGTGCGTTGTCTGCCAGTGAAGGAATGAATGAATGAATTTAAGATTTATATTTACTTTATAAAAATCTTCTAACCGTTCGGGGAAAACAGGTGTGATGTTATGCTATCATTAATTAATTCAATTTTAAGTACTTATAACTTACTAGGTATAAGTACTTCAGGGACTTAAAATGGTGATTGCGAAAAGTTAACATGGTTACAAACTTACTTACGAAAAAATTAAATACCTACTAACAATAAAGTTGTTATTTTCCTTATTGGCATTGACCTACATATAAATAACAAGGTGGGTATTAAATGTTGCAGACCGTATTTTAGGAAACTAGACATTGTAACTGAAATCGATTTATGACACTTCTTATTTAAAACTTTAATTTCAGAAGTCGGTGGCAAAAAACTAAAATAAGTACAGATCCAAAGACACCGACATCCGAAATTAAAGTTACTTTTCACTCTGTTGTGTTTTTTTTTTGGAAGTCGCTTGTTTTTAAAGCATGCTAATTTTATATTGTTGTGCCCGACAGGGTCCATGTGAAGTTGATAACTATGAATTATTAATATCTTGAGATGAACACATGAGATGCAATCAAGATTTGAATTTGAATAAATAATTCTCACCTACCACATTTCGTAGAAGTTATCTAGTAAGTACTAACTTACTAATAGGTATCGTAGAGACTAGCTCCGGAAACGGTTAGTCAACCCACTGCACAGGTCATATTTATAAATACTAAAGAGGCCAAGCATATTTAAGGAACTTTAAAAGCGGACTAGACTGGCGAAATGTCGGTGCACTCCTGCCTAACCCTTCGGGGATTTCAGGCGTGATGATGTGTTATGTTTTCAGAAAATATGCAGACCACTATAAACTTAGGATCACCTCGTTTTTAGAACTAAGTTATAAGACGTCGTATAACGGTGTCAGCCATGACGTTTATTGGACAACGTATTGGTCATAGGTATAACGTTTTGATTAAACAAAAGGTTTTCGTAAGAGAACCGTCGTCGTATGCAAAATCTAAACAAAATTTAAGTAAACTTTTATTTAAATAATTTAAAGTTGACCTTTCAATTATTTAAATAAAAGTTTACTTAAATTAGTTTAATTAATTAAGAATCGACATCTGTGAGCGTGGTCGTTGTGGACATGTCCGATATCATTTTTCATTCATAATTGCCAAACCTCTTTAAATTACAATAAAAATTTGAATCATTTTCATCTAAACTCATTGTTTTATTTTGTTTTAAAAAACAAAGTTCTTGTTGAAAACCCCGTTATTAGTGTATTAAAGAGGTCGCAAACTCAGCGAAATAGCTAAAATGGTCGCTGACACATGACACCCGCCACCATAGCACCCTTTGCATGACAACATCCTCGTGCCACAAACGCTGAGAGCCGAAACAGTTTTTTAAAAATGTGTCGCCGGACTCACTGGCGGACGTTCCAAAGAAAGACTGAAGCTGTGGCGAGACACTGCTCCTTACCCAAACCATTCGTCCCACCTGCTGAAGATCTCCCGCCTGGATATGAGTTGCCTTGGCTAACCTGGAAGTGTTTAAACAGACTCCGCATCCAGGTTGGCTGAAGCGAGGAAAATCTGTTCAGGTGGAGATTCATAGGCTACTCCGCCTTGGAGTGTAAATGTGGTGCTGTTGCACAAACGATGAGATACTAAGTATTATGTCCTGCGTGTCCTGTCAGCTGCACGTTACAGGAATTGATGGACGCTAGTGATGGCGTCAAACACGTAGCCGAATTCTGGCCTTCTTGGCTGGTTTTATTTTTATTTTTTAATGTTTTAGTTTTGATGTGTAACATCTTTTTTGTTTTTTGTGGGTGTGATTTCGTGAATAGGGATGGAAGAGTGTAAAAGGACGTGACAGCTTGAGCATGGAATAAGTAAGTACTTTTTAAAAGCATGGAATGAGTGTACTCTTGGATTAGTAAGGTCTATACAGATTGTAAATAAAGGGGGTCGTATTTCGACCAGTGGGCGGTCATTAGTAGGTAATGAATAATTATTCGAATAAATTTAACAGTATTTAGTTTTTTTTTTAATAAATCAAATTACTTGTCCACAGTTCCACACACACATCACATCGCGACAGAAATTAATTTCTGTAACTGCTTAGTTGCTTATTATCAAGGTAAGATCAAGATGTCAGATGTTACACATCATATATTATTATGCGAAGGCTCGCTCGTTTATTTACTTTTTAACCGACTTCACAAAAAGGTTCTCAAGTCGTCTGTATTATTTTTTATGGTTTTTACCTCAGAACTCCGTTGCGCGTCGTTTATGAACCGATTTGGAAAATTCTTCTTTTATTTGAAAGGATATACTTCCAGATTGGTCCCATTTATATTAAAATCCAGTTCTGATGTTGGGATCCATGAGTAATTGAGGGAACTCCTCAAATATTATAGTCATACATCTAGCGATTTTTATATTTTCGTTAACAAGTCAATCATTTGCATTCAGAAAGTATAATTTGGTGAAGTGGAACTGATGAAGAAGGCCACAGATGGCCACCGGAACTTCTCAATGATAAGTATTTCACTGGTGGCGATGAGATATCTGGATTAAGATAGATCTGATGATCGAAACTGATCTGATGATGAAGCCGGAAGGTAAAACTGGAACTGGAACTCCGTAATAAAACAATGTATCCTACCCGTGTTTGGTCTTATTGGAATTGTCATGAGATGCACTCTGGCTATAAATGATTTTTAACCGACTTCAAAAAAGGAGGAGGTTCTCAATATACAACATTAGTTTTTGTTTATACTAAACCCGAAAAGGGGTCATTGTACTCATCATTTTGAACAATTTTGTCTATGGGATTATACTTGAAATCACGAAAAAAAAAAACAGCTGTTCCATATATTGTGTCGATTTAAGTGAACACAAATGTATGGAGCAGCTGATTTCTATTTCGCGATTTCAAGGTTGGTCCCATAGAAAAATTGTTTAAAATGATGAGTACTATGACCCCTTTTCGGGTTTAGTATATAAACAAAAACTAATGTCGTATAAGTGCGAATACATTGAGACGTTCTGCTGGGTTTCCACGAACCCGAGCAGAACACGCGCGCGCGTCTCGTGTTTATGTAACAGCTCTACATCATTCATTAGTCAAAGATCCGAAACACAACGCCCGATCGATTAAATATGCCTGATATTTTGGAAATGAAATTACATTACATTACATTTCCCATAACTTAATTCAATTGACCTATTTCAGGAGTTAACATGACACGACATCATGATATTTCAACGATTAGCCGACCCCATTATTCGATTAGGAAATTACTGATTCTGATTCTGACCAAGGAGTACAAAATAACCAATGACTAGTTAGTAGAAGACTTACTTAAGTAAGCCGCCTAGCTAAAACCGTACGGTACTTACCGTACGGTTTATGTAACCGCTTTAAGTTTGTTATTGTTTGATACTTGTACTGATGATTTAAATATATAAAAAAAAAACAATTTCCAAATTTATTTTCCGAAAAGGAAGGTAACTTACTTACAGTGGGTAGGCAGTGGGTAGGTAAGTACTATTAGAGAATAGAATAGAAAATATTAATTTGCATAGAATTTAGCTACACAGGTAAATGGTTTAAAAAAAAATTGGTTCCAGGTACATTCTACCATTTGGCATGCAAAAGAAATGTATCTACATAAATCTAATTGGTAATTCTATACCAAACATGACTATAGTACTACGCATGCGTGGGTATGGGCTCATTAATGACTGCCTGAATTTGAGCGCCATTTGATATCCAATTAAAGCATCCATCAATACACAAAGGACTCCTGTAGTCTTGTCCTTTCGCACCTGCATCCAATACTATGTATAGACAGATGCGTTCTATTAATGTGTCATGCAAATCATGCAACTGTGAATATAGAGTAGGTACCGATTTCCCGAAAATGTAATCTACTGTGTTCGATATTTTATCCAATATTCACTCAATTTTATTATCTACCTACCCATTGCAATATTTCCCTTCATGGAATTTAAAAAACGGTATGAAATTCACTGTTCCCTGAAAACTCTTATAGCTACTGATATACAGCTGATACAACATGTCGGTGAACGAACCCATAATATTTTCTCGTAACAAAAATCGGTCATCGCGCCTAAAGAAGTTCTTACCTCAAAAACATGATGTTTTTGTTCATGTTTTTTTTTTCATATTTAATATTAATCGTATCGAATTTATTTTAATATAAATAAATAGGTACAACTTCCAATTAGCTCAGTTTTTGGTCGGTGTTGATATTTAATTTTACGACATGGGATGGTATCGTAAAACATGTAATTTTATAGGTAAGTATGATTAACGACGCAATTGCAAGGTGAAAATCAGAGATTTAGAAAATAGATAGGTGCAGCCTAAAATACATAGGTGCAGACTAAAATACATAGGTGCAGACTAAAATAGATAGGTACAGACTAAAATAGATAGGTGCAGCCTAAAATAGATAGGTGCATACTAAAATAGATAGGTGCAGCCTAAAATACATAGGTGCAAACTAAAATACATAGGTGCAGACTACAATACACAGGTGCAGACTAAAATAGATAGATGCAGCCTAAAATAGATTGGTGCAGCCTAAAATAGATAGGTGCAGCCTAAAATACATAGGTGCAGACTAAAATAGATAGGTGCAGCCTAAAATAGATAGATGCAGCCTAAAATAGATTGGTGCAGCCTAAAATAGATTGGTGCAGCCTAAAATAGATAGGTGCAGCCTAAAATACATAGGTGCAGACTAAAATAGATAGGTGCAGCCTAAAATAGATTGGTGCAGCCTAAAATAGATAGGTGCAGCCTAAAATACATAGGTGCAGACTAAAATAAGACGACACGGTATATAAATATTTAGATAAAGACTATTACTCGATTGCTCAGTTTAAGCCGTTTTATGTTATCGCTGAAACTGAAAAAGGATAAATGATCCCTTAAGACGGAGACATATACCAGTGACCTTGAGTGGTTAGGTGTATTTTTTGCTGTAATGCCAATAAACACATTTTTCTTTCTTTCTTTCTTAGCTTGCGTGTTCTGTACTGAGCTCACGCAGCCTTCAAGTGACTACACTGACTGCGGCTGATGTCCCAAAAAAAAACACATCAGATTAATTTATTTTTTGTTTATCATAATAAGATATCGATGCCCATCACGTCTGCGGAGTTTCGCTAGCTAATTTAATTTGACCCTGTATATGCACCTAGAGTTCCGTACACTAAGGAAAATGTTTTACCATTTCCAAAGCGTTTTCATTTCGAACCGCATAAATAAGTTTAGTTGCAAAGGGGTTTTACTGATATCTAAAAAACTGAGCTAGAACTTCCATCAACTAGATATATTTCAGATTTTTCGTTTGGCAAACTTCAGAGATAAGGGGGTAATGGCATTTTACGGGCGCTTTTCATCATGTCTTTTTTTATGCAACATATTATTTAGTCATATTTATAATGAAAATAGATATTTTATAATATGCAATACAAGCGCTTTCGAAAATCCACTTGACCTAGTTACCTACCTAACTTAAAAATTTTAACCCTCCATTTCGGCTCCAATTGCAATGAAAATGACAATATTTTCTCAATGCTTTCACTTGTAATGTAGATGGACAAGAATTATTTATAACCTCCAAATTTCAAGTCGGTAGCATTCGTAATTCCTGAAATAAGCGGATGTGGCAGACGGTAAGACGGAGTCGCACCCTTTTTTTTTTTTTGGGTGGGAAATTATCAAATAACTTCTCCCGCTCTGGGCGGAGCGGGAGAGAGAGTCAGACTTTTACTGACTAAAACCCACCGTGTTCCTTCAAATGCCTGTGTGCCAGGGCCACGATATCCCTTTAGGACAGACTCGTAATAACTCTGGCAGGCATTGGCCCTTTCAGACCCCGTTCGATCGAGCCGATCCGAGCTTGGTCCTTATCGGACGGCGAGCTACCCATCGCTCACCGTCCGCAAGCCCGCGCCTACGGTGGCCGGGAATCGGCCTGCGATTCCCGACGCCCGGGGCGTCTCCTGCGGCGACTAAAGGCGGAAGGGCGGGAAGGGTTCCCTCACCCTCACGCGTTCCGCCTCCTCCTTTGCGAGCATTACTGTTTCGCAGAAGGAGGTGACGGCCTCCCATGCACTCTCACTCCGAACCATGGCCTGAACCAGGGCCGGACGCGAGAGATCGCCGCCACCGGTCGCCTCCGTGAGGACACGGCGGTGCTCCGCCCAAGCAGGGCAGACCTCCACCGTATGCTCCACCGTGTCCTCGGAGCGATCCACACAGTGGTGACACCCGGGCGTTTCCTCCCGTTTTATCCTGAACAGGAACCTCCCGAAACAACCATGTCCGGTGAGGACCTGCATCAGGCGGAAGGTGAGGACACCGTGGCGCCTCTCTAGCCACTCCTCAAAGAGGGGACTTATCGCCACAATTGTGGCGTGCCCAGCACTGGGTTGCGACAATCGCACTCTCCATGTCGCCATGAGATCCCGCCGGAGCTCCGTCCGCTGTGCCACGATTTCTTGCGGCAGCGGATTTACGCCCCGGCGTTTCGCCTCTTCGCGCCACACCAACATGTGCGCGAGGACTTTCGTCCCCAGATCCCATGGCAGCAGTCCGGCAAGGAGGCTCGCCGCCTCACGGGAGACCGTGCGGTAACCCCGTACCAGCCTGATGACCATGACCCTTTGGGACGCGTTCAACCGCTGGGCTGGTCGCAGCCTGAGAGAACGCGCCCACACCGTTGCCCCGTAAAGGGCTATGGACCGCACGACGGAGTCGCACCCTAAGCGCTCCATTTATACCATTTTGGTACGGAACCCTAATAAAAGTCAAAAGCTGCATATTATGAAAAAGTAATATGATTTAATTACGAATATTAATTGCAGATCAAACGTAGCTTTGATGAATAATAAAGACCTTTGATATTAAAACAAAGACCTTTTCTGCAACGTTAGTAAAACCATTCAGTGCAATAACAGCCCGTTATACCGATATTATGAAGGCTATCTTATGAAGGTTGGTAAAAGCTCAGTTTGATAGACTTTGAATACGGATTACAAATGAATATTATTTAATTATATATAGGAAGTAACTAAATTAACTTACGTAGACAAAAACGGTCAAAAATAAACTCGGGGTAAGAACTTTAAAATTTTTGCAACTTGTTAAACTAAAAAACTTTTTATATGTCGTTTTTTTTTTCACTTTTTGGTGGGTCAGTTTGTAGTTTATCTATGTCAACTGCTCATCACCTTTTACAAAATATTGAGCTCGCTGGGAAAAGCCATTTAATTAGCGGTATTTTTCACTGCTGCACTTCGCTCTGCGTCGGTGGAGTGTCAGCCTTAGCCGGGAAGGCTTGGGGAAGGGTTTGTGTATCCGAATCATAATTATTGTATACAATTTGCAGCTTCTGCTATAATTTAATTTCGAATACACGTAGAGTGGTGACGTCATCGTAGTATGGATACGACTTGAGGTGGCTCACAGAGGCAGGCCGGCACCAGCCGGGGATCGCGGAAGTCGCATTTGATCCCATGATCCCTGGTGCAAGTGTGGGAAGGGTACACCGGGGTTGTTTTTAGTCAGTAAGAGTCTGACAACCCGCCTGCCAAGCGTGACGATTATGGCAACCCCCCTTTAGGGGAGGCCTATGTCTAGCAGTGAACGTTTTTCGGCTGAAATGATGATGAAGAGTCTAACAAACCCGCCCTGGGGCGAGCAGATGTGTTCCTTAGGATTTTCCACCACGGGCAAAAAAAAAAGGTATGGATACGACAAAAATGACTAAGTTTAAGTAGTAGATTGTTTGACCCGTTATAGATAAACTGCAGCCACAGGCAGATTCCCATCGTCTCGGGACCATTCATTGAGTTCGAAATCGCGACCGAATCTATGTCAATGAATATCAATTACGGACAATCAAATTAGGATCTCCAAATCCGTCATGATGTTTTGCCGGAGGCATTATATTGTAATGCATGAATTCGACAGAGGTAGGACCAACAATTAGCAGTACCTGGAACCAATTCTGTTAGCAAAATTAATTATAATCTGGACATCGACAAATCAATATAGTAATTAATACGTCATTGTGTCCTTTGTGTAGATTGAGCTTCAATCATTGGTAGATAATATACCGCCAACATCAGCAGACTTAGCATAACTCTTTCAGACTTAGCATAACGCTTTCCATTCCCACTCTACCGTAGAATAATAATCGCTTGTCTACACTTCTCGAAATCTTTTCTTCCCGAGCACAAGGTCACACCTAGACTCGGATTTCTTCGTATACAGTGACTTTTCCATATCAACGGGGTAGTCGCTAGTGGTGTGTATTACTACCCAATTTTACCGTATTTTGACGTTTCGTTCTCAAACAATATTTATGAAGCAGTATTTTTAACGAAACTTTCTTCAAAAACAAAACGGTCTATGAAATGATCTATTTTAGTTCTATTAGAATGAATGGTCTATTAGATGTTATAAATTTTGATTTATGGCTAGTGCGCATATAAGTTAAAACCATGAACTAAGTTTTAAAACTCATTTGTGGGTATTGCGTAGGTATAATTTACAGCCATTATTTAAAGAGACTACAATAATTATACTATTTTGATGGCGTCACGTAAAAGCAAGAAGTAAAAAAAAATATTACAAAAAACTAAAATCCCGACTGCGTAAAGAAATATGGAAACAAGAATTATAATATAAATTAATACTATAAACAATCTCATGCAGTCGGAGGTAATAGGTCGTGAGATTGTATAAAGTAATAATGTATAATATAATACTTGTTTCCATCTTTTTTAAGTTAACTTTTTACGCAGTCGGGATTTTAGTTTTTTTTATTTATTTTACACTTTTTAGTAAGGATTATAAATTACATAACTTATATAACTATAAGACGGTATAACTCAGGTTATTTACTCACTTATAATCGGGTTATAACGGCCTCTTACTCACTCACTCTAAAAGTTCGGGATAGTTTTTTTATCAGTTCTGATTTAAATTACATTTAAACTTAAAATATATACTTACTTATATATTTTTTTAATAACCTTTAAAACCCTTCATTTAGATACTTACCACACACGATAGGCTTGGGAGATATACGGAATTACAGATACACTATCGTACTTATCTTTCTTCAAGGTTTAATTAGGTACTATGAACAGTTTTGAGAAGACTTAACTTGATCACTGCCTGGAACAAACATAATTGGTTGCGTGTCGCTTATGACTAAAATTGGGCTATCGAGAATAAGATCAAACACTATACTGTAAATACAAAATAAATCTGAGTAAAATATACTGCCTCCGACCCCAACCTTGATTGTTTGTAAACTTGTTGAATACCGGTTCGAAAAAGTATGCAAGCTAAAGCAGAATAATGTTAATATTGAGCTGTTTGTTGAAAAGTAGGGTAATTCGAAGCGATAATATTGCGCATTGCATCCAATCAACTGATCCAAACTTGAATATTAAAATTCCACAACCTTACGGCCTATGCTCACGATAGATTTCAAGTGTGTGTTGTTTGTGAGTTCTAATTGGTATCTATGTGAGTTTAATTAAATTATAACGCAATTTTTAGGGTTCCGTACCCAAAGGGTAAAACGGGAACCCTCTTACTAAGGCTCCGCAGTCTGTCTGTCCGTCTGTCTGTCACCAGGCCGTATCTCATGAACCGTGATAGTTAGACAGTTGAAATTTTCACAGATGATGTATTCCTGCCGCTATAAGAACAAATACTAAAAAACAGAATAAAATAAATATTTAAGGGGGCTCCCATACAACAAACGTGATTTTTTTGCTCGTTTTTGCTCTATATTGATAATGGCAACAGGTAGACGCTTGAAATATTCACAGAATATTTAGTTGTGTTTTCACTTTAAAAATAAATAATTAAAATAAAATAAATATTTAAGGGACACATACCATACAAAAAACGTGATTTTTTTTGCCATTTATATAGATAATGGTACGGAACCTTTCGTGCGCGAGTCCGACTCGCACTTGGCCAGTTTTTAACATTTAACTAATACTCGTATAAACAACGGAGGACGTTGTGTTTACTTACAATACAATGTGCACAAAACTGCTCCTAAACTCTGAAGAAAGCTGTGTCTGTTGCTACGGCTACGTATTTACGCTGTAAAGCTGATGAAGAGAATCGGTTATTAATAAAAAAACTTTTTACAAAAAAAAAAAAACCTACCGATTTCCAAGAAAAAACACTACAAAGGGAAAAATAACCTTAATTTGGGAAGTCGGTGTCTTTGGATCTATTTTAATTTTTGCCACCGACTTCCAAAATTAAGGTTATTTTTCCTTTTGTAGTGTTTTTAGGGTTCCGTAGTAAACAAGGAACCCTTATAGTTTCGCCATGTCCGTCTGTCTGTCTGTCCGTCCGTCCGTCTGTCCCCGGCTTAGATCAGAGACGCTAAGTCCTAGAAACCTGTAATTTGGCATGGGTGTACGTACATATTAATCACGCCGAGAAAGTCGTAAAACAAAACCATGAAAAACATTTTTTTTAGGGTACCTCCCTTGCACGTAAAACGGGGATGATATTTTTTTTTTCTCGTCTAATACATGGTGTGGGGTATCGTTGGATAGACCGTTCAAAAATATTGTGGGTCTGTGAAAAACATTTTTCAATTCTGAGATCCGTTTGCGTAATATTAAGCTTTAAAGTGCTTTTTTTTGTTAGTCAAGTATCCCCCCCTGCCAGCTAAATGGTTGGTTTAGGATGTGTGAAAAAATTCATGGCAGTAGTATATATGTATAACGAAATTAAAAGGAAAACTATCACAGCTACGATGCCCCACGCTAGGAATTTCTCCTGTATTGTGGGTGCGTTTACAAACATTTAAATTCACATACACAAACAGCCAGACCCGGAACAACTACTTGTAGGTCATACAAATATTTGTTCCGTGCGGGAATCGAACCCGCGACACGCCGCGCAGCAGTCAATCGCTTAACTAACTGCGCCAACCGTGCCGTCAAAAAACAGCTAAGTAGGGTTTACAAGTTAACGAGTAATCGTCGACCAACTTAAATTTGCAGCTGAAGAATTGACCGTAACGTATATAGATGTATGGGAGAGCATGTTTGTTTTTGGGATGAATTCATCCTAAACGCTAAAAACCCTACGGAACACTTCATTGTGCGTGGTCCGACACGTACCTGGCCGCTTTTTTTTTGGAAGTTGGTGGTTTTTCATTTATAAAAAGATTTTTAATTTTTCACTTTTTAGTGGGTTAGTTTGCAATTTATCTGAGTTACAATAGCCTAACGTCAACTGCTTTTACAAAATAGTTATTGCTATTCCCGATGCAGGGACGTTAAGAGTTGAAGAGTTCTCCTGGTAAGAACCAGGAGAACTGATGGTGACTTCACCATATGCATTGTGACGAGCATAAATTTCTTAGCAACCATATTATAGTGTCTAATCGAATCACAACAGTGAAATACTAACCATTAAGTAGTTCCGCTGGCCATCTGTGGTCTTCATCATCAATTCCACTTCACCAAATGGTGCTTTCCGCGTGCAAATTCATTAGTTTCTATAAAAAATACTGAAATCGATATCGGTGTGCCTATAAAATTTGAGGATTGCCCTCGATTTCCATGGGATCCCCTCATCAGATAGACAATAAGAATTTTCAAAATCGGTCCACAATTGACGGAGCAATCGGTGAACAAACATTAAAAAAAACAAACACGTACAGCCGAACATACTCGTATAACCTCCTCCTTTTTGGAAGACGGTTAAAAATAAGTTTTGAGGCAGGCCGCTCTGAGCGATATCGTGTATCCGACGTAGTCTACGCCCGCCGCGCCGTAGGCGTGAAGAATAATCTTAGTTGACCATATAACTGGAAGATAATCTAATTATTACCAAAACCGATTTAAACTTTCATTAACTTGACACAAAATGACCTAATAATCACTACCTAATAATCAAAATTGCATAGATTTGATTGTTTGGTACTTTCATTTTTGAAAAAGTATTTTGATTCCTGTCAATAATTACTGAGCCCTCGATTTCCAAAATAGAATAGATTTTTTTGATGGGAGGACAGTTTAGGCCCGTCAACAAGTTAGTATGACGCAAATGCGAGGTGAACGCGTAAACATGACAAAGAGAAAGCTATTCATTATAATTGATAATACTTATTTTGTGAAGGGAATAATAATATTACATAAACTGGCATTATTGTTAAGTATATACTGTACACTGTCGTTAATCCAATAGTGAGACAAAATGTAAGTGCTACAAAGCCTTTTGTGCAAGGTAACTGCAGAGAATTCAATGATTACGTGGAATATTGACGAAGAGGACTAGAGCCGTTCGTTACCAATCACACGGACATTGAGTGGCCGCGTGACATCCTCGGGTCCGACAGGACTCGACAGATCCTGACGGACCACTCTCGCCATCGACGAAATCCAATAAATTTCGGTGCAGTGCGCTGACTTTTTGCTAGGTGATGCATAAATGGCACGTAGCGTGACACACCATGCAGAAATAAATTCTCACTTAGGAGAATTGTCAAATATGTAGTAGGTATAACGTTCAAAGAGAACTTGAACATGAAACGGCGATAAAAGTTTAGGTATTTCACGCTCGCGTATGCCTGTAAAAGTCGACATTCCGGACGTTATTTGATTAAAAATAGAAATATGTACTAGTTAACGAATCAACCTGGGTCAACCTAAAAATTCCGTACCAGAAAATTAACGGATGAAAATTCTTTCAGTTTTTCTATACTTAGGGTTGATTTTTCAATATTTAGATAACTTTTAGGTACCTTGGGAATAATAATTGATATTTCACAGCTTTTTTATAGAAAATATATTAAACCGCCATATTTATTCTTCAGATAAAGGTTAAAAACCAATACTAAATAATGTTGAATTGTTAACTTTAACGCTAACCGATCAGAGGGAAATGTGTTTTATTTTTAAACATTTCAAGCTATATACCATTTATAACAAGTTTATTAAAGATACATTTTTAAAACCCACATTAATAGCTCTTTCCAACGATACACACAATTTATAATACATTCTAATATTTTCAAAGCGAAACCAAACTAACCTCCAACTAACCAGAGACAATCAGACCATGTTTGCGCGGACGGTACAAAGTTACGTCGATATCAATCACACGGCCTGCAGGCCTCAAAATCTTTTGTTCCTGCTGAACCCATACACTAACGGCTTAATGTAACAATAGAGGTTCTGTAGTGTCTGCTGTAAAGCCGGATTAATTATTACTAGTAGTCGACCCACTGGTCAGAAATCAACCCCTTCTACTTACAATCTATAAAGTACTTACTAATATTATGAGTAGTACTTACTTATTCTATGGTCAAGCTGCCACTTCTGTCACCTATCTTCAAGTCATGAGGCACTATATGCGTGTGTGTCAAACGCATAGTAGTGGTAGGTAGGTAGTGTGTCTAATGTTTTTATTATTGATTAAAAAAAAATATAATGCAATACGCATTAGAAATTAAATAAATGAAATGCACCGACCCCAGCGTGGTTTGGCCAGACTCGATTGCTCGAAAGAACCCAAAGATTCACACTAGCCCCTGGAGTCTCATGTTTCATGGGACCACAGAGACCATTGCATATCAAAGAGTAGACCGGGGGGCGCGATAATGGTAGGGAAGACGTGCCCTTGGGATAGGATCTTAGAGCCGTGCCGACTGTTCAGCCTTGAGCAAGCATTGGAGTAGTGGAGAGACGGGTTATGTTTATCTATGGATGGGCATATTTTAATGACATCGCCGCCAGGTTGCGGTCAAAATATAAAAATATTAGCTTTGTGTACTTCTCCATATAAACTTTAACTGTGACAAGTTTCATAAAAAGTTTTCGTAAAAAGGGGTACAAAACTTTTAAATCACGTACAAATTGGTTCATATGTTTAATTCAGATAAAGTAAACTTTTGAAAAGTAATACATGCCTAATAAAATATCTAAAAGTGATAATCTACTTCCGTTGCTAACCGTACCTACCAGGCAGAACAATAGCCTGGCAACAATATGTTCGGAACCTGGAACCTCGCTATTGCAACAAGATTCAATATTATTTCTAGGAATTCCTCACCGCAGTGATTCTATCATAGGCTTGCAAAATGATTCTAGAACGTATAGGTACATTATACGTTCTAGAATTCTACTTCACATGAACCCACCATTAGTTAGAACGATAGTTTGTAAACATTAGATGCCAGTGGCGCCTGCAGTTTTGTTTGGCCGCAATTAAAACTTCTAAAGCAAGAACATTACAGCTAAACTTACCTCTACTTTCAGGGCCGGTGAAGACACGTTTTCACCGTATTGATCGCGAACGAGTATTGGCAGCGTGATCCTGGCTGAGGGTCGCACGGGCTGCGCTGGCGCCTTCAGCTCGCACTTAGAGGGCTCAACGCGCGACGTAGGCGCCAGCCAGCGAGCCAGCCGGCCGCCCGCTGTGCTCTCCGCGCCTGCCACGAAGTCAGTCAGGAACTGCCGCTCCGTCGAAACACAGCTGTTAACAAATAATTTAACTTAAGGCGACGATAACCGACTTTTAATGATTTTATACTGAATATCACGTCTAAACGAGTAGTGTTAATGATTTGAAAAAAATATATGTTTAATTAGAGCATTTTCTCAATAACTTAATATGTGAATATTTTAGATTATGTTTATATTACATAATGAAATTAATTTGTAAAGTTATGTCTAACGCGGATAAAAAACTGAGAATGGCGAAAAATCTACCAAGCGTACTTTCTGAAACCTTCACCAATTTAAAGATAATTTAATTATTGATATTTCAGTATACGCGTTTCTTTTTTAATACCTTTTGTTTTGTGTATAATAAATTAATAATGCGTAAAATTGGGGACAGCACTCCTTGATGGGCGAGTCCTATTACTGGCTGAACGTGCGACGCGTTGCGTGAGCTCAGTACAGAACACTCAAGCTAGCCACCCAAGGTCACTGGCATATATCTGGGTCTTAAACAAAGGCGTATTGCCACCTGGACTTATACCATAAGTAAACAGCAGGGTCTTGAGCTACGGTGGTGATCCATGCTCATGCCTTCCCTGTATTAAAAGAGAGACAGTAGCCTGGGGGCTGTAGGGCAAAAACAGCCTTTTTTTTTTTTTTTGGGTGGGAAATTATCAAATAACTTCTCCCGCTCTGGGCTGAGCAGGAGGGCGTGTCAGACTTTTACTGACTAAAACCCACCCGTGTTCCTTCCGTTGCCTGTGTGCCGGGGTCACGATATCCCTTTCGGACAAACTCGCAACCCCGGCAGGCATTGGCCCTAACGGACCCCGTCAGTTGGTGCTGACATCTCTTTGAGGCGCGCGTGAAACACAACGCGCCGTCGACCCGGGCCTGGTCCTTATCGGACGACGAGCTACCCATCGCTCACCGTCCGCAGGCCCGCGCCTACGGTGGCCGGAAATCAGCTTGTGACTCCCGACGCCCGGGGCGTCTCCTGCGGCGGCTAAGGGCGTGAGGGCGCGAACCCTAGGGCAAAAACAGGCTGGTATTTTAAACGCAATCTGCCTAGTATAAGTTATAAAACGTAGCACCTTATCAACCAGAAGTGTCTGTAAAGGCTTCTACATACCGGCGCAACTTGTCGCGCGACGCGACGCGACACAAAGGCACCGCTCGTCCCGCGACACAAGGGGCCTTTGTGCCGCGTCGCGTCGCGCGACATGTCGCGCCGGTATGTAGAAGCCTTAACTCGAACTTCAAAACCATCTCCGAACTCCATTTGAAATAAGATTAGACATTGAAATAAACCTATTTACAGTCCATACAACCGATTTTGACTTCTATTGCGTTGTTGGCATGACAAATGTCAGCTGTAATAAACAGTTGGTATTGTAACCACGTTTTTGGTTTTAATGCCATCCTTATGCCTACGGAATAGAAGTCAAAATCGGTTGAACGGAGTGTAAAGAAGTATATTTCAAATGGAGTATAGAAATAATTAAATAACTTGAAATGCAATATCAACTTTAGCCGGTTCTCCAGTTTAGAAACAAAACATTTTAGTGGAAATATAAACAAGTGCATCAAGTACCGCAAAACAGCTTTCGGTTTTCGGTGCAGTCGATTCATTTACAGACGTTCGACACGTGTCATCAAACAAAATTGAGTAAGTGTGTAAGAAAGCAACAGACCATCGACGTATTTTTCGTCGTAAATCCATAGAAAGCTGGCATCTTATATCTAGATCTGCAGGCTTAGCACGAGAACCCTCTCTACGCGTTTTGTCGACGGAAGAATAGACAAAAATGACGTTTCAGTGTAGACAACAGAAAGTTTTCTACTGTCTGTAGCACGGCGATTACAAAACCAAATGTGAAGAGACTTGTCTTCTCTACCCTAGACAACTGTCTACAACGTCGAGCACGACGTACAATCTTTCTCCGATGTTGACAGCTTGGGATAGAAACCTTTCTTCCGAAATTGTCTACATATAAAATGACCTAGACAACGATTCGTTAGTTGTTTTTTCGTTAATTCGAGTAATTTTAGGCGGTGCTTTTTTACTTTTATCATATAATAAGCTGAAATTAACATGTTGGGTTCAAATTGCGCTTTTTATTTAAGTTTTTTTATAGAAAAACTTCAGCGAAGATGGGAAAGAAATACTATTAGAGAGCTTGCTTTGCTTGTTTGGGAGCCTTTGATCTCACGGGAAGTGAGTTCTGTAGAATTATAAAATAAGCAAGGAGATAGTGCAATCAATGTTTATGCGGAGAACTCGGCTAGGACCTGTCGCCCAAAATAAATAATAGATTTTTGGAATTAACAATAAAATAAGGACAACAATCTATGTATCCTACAGTTTTTACACTATGTTGTCCCTTAACTTTGATTTATTAGATACCTACATTCACAGGGAATATAAAACATCTGAATAAGAGCCAAAATCTCCTCATTGAACACTAAATTATTTATTTATGAAGTACTAGCTGCCGCCCGCGGTTTCGCCCGCGTTGCATTAAGGTTTCTACATACTGGCGCGACACAAAGGCCCCGCGTGTCGCGTGACGAGCGGTGCCTTTGTGTCGCGTCGCGAGTCGCGCTGGTCTGTAGAAGCCTTTACTATGTAGTGATTATTATTTTCATTTACTAAATCTTACACACTCAGTTTTAAATGGAGCATTTACCTACTAATAAATAAAATATCGATAAACAACAATACAATAACAATGTAAGTACCTAGTAAAAACAAGGGCTCCCGCAGACAGGCGCGACGTGATAGCGCGACCCGCCAGTCTGCAGTACCCTTAAAGGATACTTCTTGAGTGACGCCATCAAAATAGTATAATTATGGCTCTTTATTTAAATAATGCCTGTACATTATATGCAATTACCAATATTATATAGTGCTCTGTGTATGCAATACAAATGAGTTTTAAAACTTAGTGGCGCCACAGCCAATGATGTATTACCTATAATACGTCATTGGCTACAGCCATTTAACAATATTTTTAAAAGGGAGATGCGCTAAGGTAGCCCGTGAAATTCAAATTTTATTAGGTACGTTTTTTGCAATTTGCAGGTCAGTAACACGTTATAAGTTGATTTAAATATGATTCGCGGCCGTAACAAATATTGCTTTACAGAATTATAATCATTAGAATCGGCAATACAACTAACTCTCTTCGAAAAATCCTTAGAATTCAAAAAACGTTCGAAAATTTGAATTTCGCGGGCTACTCAGCGCATCCCCCTTGACCATTTGCGTTTTGTAATTGAAGAAATATTCGTTAAAAACACTTTGCTTCATAGATTTGTTCGAGAACGAAACGCAAAAGTACGGTAAAATTGGGTAGTAATACACACCACTAGCGAATACCCCGTTGCTATGGACAAGTCACTGTCTACGAAGAAACCCGAGTCTAGGTGCGTCCTCGTGCTAGCGAAGAAGAGATAACGAGAAGTGTAGACAAGCGATGTCTATTCTATAGTAGAGTAGAGATCGAAAACGCCATGCTAAGCCTGCTGGATTTACAGCATATCGAGAGACAATAAGGATCATCCAGAATTGAGCTTATTGTGTATCTATGAACCATAACAGAACGTCAGAAAAACTGCATACAGTTAGACAAACAAACAAAATCGGCAAAGGGTGAGTCAGACTCTCCCACGGAGGGTTAGAAAAATATTTATAGGTATCTACTAAGCTTTGGAATGGGCAACTAGCTTCATCTTTATGACTGACCGACCCCTTGTCAATTCAAAAGTGCCTGTAATTGGTTTATTTGAAATAAATGCTTTGAGTTGTTTGAAAAAAAAAAAATCCTACAAAGGTACGCAACCTTTGTAGAAAAATATTTTTCTATTTTCAAAATATTGAGGCCGCAAAACTATTTTTGTTTATAATGGGATTTTGCTGATTACTAAAAAAAACTGTGTCGACTTAGATTTTTTCTATAAAATTTGCATCGATTAGACCAAAATTTATGTCAGATTTTGCAAACTTCGGAGCTAAGTGGGAGAATGGTATTTTTTTCTGATATTTTAAGCGGAATAAATGAAAATAAAAATATGATTTCTAATGTGAAAATCATGCGGCAAGAGGTCTTACCGAAGATCCTCTACGCCAATCGTTATTTGTAAAACTGCCAACTATTTTACCATAAGCAACGATTTCTTGCTTGCAATGTTCTCTTTCACGAATAGATCACCTAGATCCATTTCAAATTCTTCACAAGTTGAGAGTGCTTCAATTTCGATTGTTAATAATATCCGTAGCGAAACCCGGGTAAAAATAAATAGGCATTCTCAGAAAACCTTACTACCAGGCATTCGATATTGGTTATTGATATTGAAAATATTATTATGAAAAGAAAACCGTTTCATAAATTTTTAACTTTTAATTTTCTATCTCGGAACCATTCTCGGAACTAATACGAAGCTATAATAGAGGTACGAGTACCTAGTAAAGCTTCGTATTAGCTCCGAGAGCGCTTTACTTGCAAGAGAGAGAGGCTTCAAAGCTAGTTAGTTGCTCTCTTCGATAGTTGGATACAGAAACGCTACAACTCAATAGCTCTGCCCATTTATAGGTAATAACTGTATGGTATACAACGTGGAGACGACTTTTTTTTTTTTCTTTTTTTTTTCAATTAAACCATTGACAGGCACTTTTGAATTGTCAAGAAGTCGGTCAGTTACAAATATGAAGCTAGTTGCCCATTCCAAATAGTAGGTTCCTATGGAGAAGAACGGGCAAGAAACTCCACGGACACTCTTTTAAATTAAAATATTGGTACAAAATATTGGTTACATCATTCATATTGAAGTTAAACATGTGAGAACGATGCAATACGTCAAAAGCGTCCGTGATAAAAAGATAACAATTCAAAACTAAAATAATTAAAAATAAGCCGTGGCAGCTAAGAGATGACCAGTCCCAACTGACAGCGCCCGTTCACGAACAATGACGCATGGATCAGCACCATTCAGCTCCTTCATATTCAAAATTAATTTATTTACATAACACGTCCGTGTTTGGGTCACAGAAGGACATAGGTATGTGTACCAAATTCAACTTAATCGGTCCAGTAGATTCTGAGCAGCTGAATCAGCTATGACAGACGGACAGACAGACAAGAGTTCCTTTTGAGGTACGGAACCCTAAAAATAACCTTTTGTCCTTATTGATTTCGATGCAAGTAAATCATTTATGCCTAAATAAAATCCAACATGCGCTTTGCTAATGTAATCACATTTAGGCGTTTACTTAAAATATGTTACCGACTGTTAATGAAAACATGCAACAGTTCACTTTACATAGGTATTTACAGCTTTTACACCACGGTAGCTAGTATGCGTTACGTAAACGATAAAACATTATACCATCTAAAACGGTGGACTACTTTAATTATGCTATAGTTTACGAAGGTATCCGAGTTTTGAAAGTTATTTAAAGCGCAGTGAAACCGCAGGAGCGCCGCAATCAAAAGTTAGCATGGCATTCAATTCATTGAAACTTTGGATTAGATTTCGTTATTAAAATATACACAAAATTGAGCCTTGATTGTTATAGTGGCAAGATAATTCGTGGGTCAATAAAAGTTTCAAAAGCTACTATTTTTTTTATGAGTTTTATAAACTATACATAGGTAAACGGGTGTATTCCTGAAATAAACTATTTATTTATTTTTTCTTTACTAGCTGTTGCCCGCGACTTTATCTGCGATCCTAGATGAAAAGTATGTCCTTCTCCAGGTTATGGACTAGCCATGTGCCAAATTTCATCCAAATCCGTTCAACCGTTTTAACGTGAAAGCGTAACAAACAAACAAACAAATCACTTTCGCTTTTATAATATTAGTTAGGATTTATTTATTTAAGATCAATGGAAGACTTACAGCTAAACAAAACGGAATAAAAATGTTGTGTTTTAACAAAATATTCATAATGTTCGCCATCTAGTGGTAGGAATGTGTCTACACTTGACTTGTCTTATTTCTAAATTTGAATAAATTCAGTCCTTCTATTGTCATTGCACGCGTTGTTTCATTTTAAGTACGAGCCTGTCCGAAAGAGATATCGTGGCCCTGGCACACAGGCATTTGAAGGAACACGGTGGGTTTTAGTCAGTAAAAGTCTGACACGCGCCAAGTTATTTGATAATTTCCCACCCAAAAAAAAAAAAAGCACGCTTCGACCAGACCCAAAATTTTAGGTTATGGGCCCAACATGCTTCCACCATCACGGAGGCGATCGGCGGCGGCGATCTCTCGCGTCCGGCCCTGGTTCAGGCCATGGTTCGGAGCGAGAGTGCATGGGAGGCCGTTACCTCCTTCTGCAGCAGCTGCTGAAGCAGTAATGCTTGCGAAGGAGGAGGCGGAACGCGTGAGGGAGAGGCAAGGTTCGCCCCTCGCGCCCCTAGTCGCCGCAGGAGACGCCCCGGGCGTCGGGAGTCGCAAGCCGATTTCCGGCCACCGTAGGCGCGGGCCTGCGGACGGTGAGCGATGGGTAGCTCACCGTCCGGTAAGGACCAGGCCCGGGTCGACGGCGCGTCGTATTCCACGCGCGCCTCAAAGAGTTGTCAGCACCAACTGACGGGGTCCGCTAGGGCCAATGCCTGCCAGGGTTGCGAGTTTGTCCGAAAGGGATATCGTGGCCCTGGCACACAGGCAAATGAAGGAATACGGGTGGGTTTTAGTCAGTAAAAGTCTGACACGCCCTCCCGCTCAGCCCAGAGCGGGAGAAGTTACACACAAACACACAAAGTCTTATTTTTCTAGTTACTAGGTATGTTGTTTCATAGCAAGAAAAATCGTAATTTTGACGGAATTAGGTGTTCAAGATAAGTTTTCTGGTTCTTTTTTGGATGGATCTGGATTTTTTTTAAACTTAAATTCATGTTTGAATTTTTTTTAACTTAATTCATGTTGGCGTGCTGCTTGCACGGGGGTTTGCACACAGGGGGGCGGGTAAATTTCTGTTATTTTTTGCCTAGGTGCACCAATTTCAAAATATTTGAATTTCGCTTGTTTTTATTAATGAAAATCTTGACGTTTCACACAACACTTCACTTCTTTTTTCCGAAAACGAAACACGAATAAGTATCGTAGAATTCATAGTTTACTACATCACTAGCTAGGTACCATCGCACTGGCGCCTTACCACTTTTCAACCTAATTACTAGGAGCATAAGGTTGAAAAGTAGATAACCCTTTTGCGTACCTTGACTTCGATTCGTCTAGATTAGAAAAAAAAAAACAGTGAATCAATGACGTCGTATGTAATGTAACACAAATGATTGAAACTGGACAGAAGTTAAGCATTGTGTATACAAAGTCTACATTGATTGGAACTAATTATCGTGTGTATAGTTTATTTGTTTAAATTGATAAGTGGTAGTGTTGTGTTTTATCAAAATATTTATATCTGTCGCCATCTAGTGGTAGGAATGTATACTACAACTACACTTGACTCGTCTTATTTCTATATTTGAATAAATTCAGTCCTTATATGGGCATTGCACACGTTGTTTTATTTAAAAAAAATAGTAAGTGTAACTGTCAGCCTTGATTAAAAAAAAACAGAACAGGGGGCCTAAAATGGACGCTTTGGCAGAATCATATTATGATCTGCGTACAATTCATATCCCGAAATTCATCTGTTTGACGGTTTTGCATGGAGTTTCGTAAAATGGTCCACAAATTATGAATTGCTTTAATGAAGTCTAATGTCAAATATCAGCTGTCAAACAGATGAATTGCGGGATGTATGAATTGTACGCAGATCTTATTATGATTCTGCCAAAGCGTCAATTTTAGGCTCCCTGTAAACAACACAGCACTGCTCACAAAAACAAAAAAGAGAATATCAAAGTTAAAACTAAAAAAACCGGCCAAGTGCATGTTGGACCACGCACAATGAAGGGTTCCGTAGTTGGGATGAATTTATCCCAAAAACAAACTTAACATTGTAGTTGAAAAACATGCTCTCCCATACATCGATATACGTTACGGTCAATTCTCCAACTGCAAATTTAAGTTGGTCGACTATTACTCGTTAACTTGTGAAGCCTACTTAGCTGTGATAGTTTTCCTTTTAATTTCGTTTCGGTTTTTTCACATATCCAAAACCAACCATTTAGCTGGCAGGGGGGGGGGGGGACACTTGACTCTAACAAAAAATAGCACTTTAAAGCTTAATATTACGCAAACGGATCCCTTAATTGAAAAATGGTTTTGCCAAACCCACAATATTTTTGAACGGCCTATCCAACGATACACCACACCATGGAATAGACGAGAAAAAAAAATATCATCCCCATTTCACGTGTAAGGGAGGTACCCTAAAAAAAATGTTTTTCATAATTTTATTTTACCATTTTTGCGGCATGATTAATATGTATACCCATGCCAAATTACAGCTTTCTAGGACTAAGCGTCTCTGAGCTAAGCTGGGGACAGACGGACGGACGGACAGAGACAGACAGACAGACCGACAGACAGACGGACATGGCGAAACTATAAGGGTTCCTTGTTTACTACGGAACCCTAAAAATGCATAAGTATCGAAGTATTACCAATATAGAAACTAACACTAAAAAACCGGTCAAGAGCGAGTCGGACCCGCGCACCAAAAGGGTTCCGTAGGTACGTATATATGATGATGATTTCTGAAAAACTGTGCTATTTAGAGCCATCGTTTTATTTTTCCTGTAATCGTAGATTGACCTCAATACAATAATTTCAGATTTTTATCTATGCAAACTTCTGAGATAAGGGGGGGGGGGGGGCGGTATTTAATTTTACATTTTTCATCAAAAGTCGCAAAATATGCTGAATAAAAAAAAAATGTTCAAGGATGTGCAAACAGCGCTCTTTCTGATACCCCTCATTATAGTAGTTCCACTTCAAATTTTTAAGACCCCTTTCAGTCCCTTTTGCAAATAATATATAAATATTTTAATTTCTTTCTTGCTTGCATAATAGTTGGGCAAACGTCATCTAAAACTATTCTAAATTTCAAGTTGATAGCATTAGAAGTTCTTGAGATATCCAGGTGTGACAGACAGACCGACAGACTTAGTCTCACCATAAAGGTTCCTTTTTACCATTTTGGTACGGAACCCTAAAAGCTACGCACTCAAACAACATTTGAAATATAATACACAATGAATCTAGAATCACCCGTCCCTTTCCATCCTGCTATCTCGACGTATCGAATAGATTATACTCCATTTGAAATAAGATTAGACATTGAAATAAACTTGTTTACAGTCCGTTCAACCAATTTTGACTTCTATTCCTTAGGCATAAGGATGGCATTAAAAGCAAAAACATGGTTACAATAACAACTGTTTATTAAAGCTGTCATTGGTCACGCCACCAACGCAATAGAAGTCAAAATCGATTGCACGGACTGTAAAAAAGGTTTATTTAAATGTCTAATCTTATTTCAAACGGAGTATAGTGATGTTCAGCCTGGAGCACGGTGAAAAGACAGAAGCGAGGTGCGAACGCTTCAATTAGCATGGCAGTTTTTAGCAAAAAAAAAATCCTGCGGCCGCAAAGCCCGAACACATGTAAGTCCCGTCTAGCAAGGGCTTTTTAATATAAGTAATGGATCACTCCAAAAAAATTCCTAGAATGTGTGGATGCATTTCGTTAATACTAATTCACCTATCATAACAGCCTATTCCCCAAAGGGTTAGGTAAACGTGCACCTATAGTACACCCCATTTCGCCAGATATGTTTAAGTCCCATGCAACATGGGGCGAGTCTATTGCCATCAACCGGGCACAAATCTATAATCCGGGCTAATACTGACAAAATCCAGATCGAAAAACTCAATAACACTTCGCTCGACCCGGGAAAGGAACCCAGGACCTCATGCTCAGCAGTAGCGCTTCGACAACTAGATCAACGAGTTAGAAATACTAATTCAATTATTATTGTATTAGGCTAGCCACATACATACGGAATTCCGTTTCGAAATAAAGGCTTCTACATACCGGGGCGACTTGTCGCGCGACGCGACGCGACACAAAGGGTCCGCGTGTCGTGGGACGAGCGGTGCCTTTGTGTCGCGTCGCGTCTCGCGACAAGTCGCCCCGGTATGTAGAAGCCTTTACGATTCAAAATATGGATTCAAGATTCCGTATAAACATCACATGCGTTATAAACACACATATGTTTATTTCCGTACGAAACAACAAGTCTCAGTTGAGAGACGAGCACTGAGTCCAGGCGATCTGGCAGCGAATATGGACTTTGACGACGATTTTCTGATTGTGATTACATTGTTGCTCTAACTTGCAAAAAAACCGGTCAAGAGCGAGTCGGACTCGCGCACCGATACCGGTTCCGTACGAATATATGATGCTGATGATTTCTGAAAAACTGTGCTATTTAGAGACATCGTTTTATTTTTCCTGTAATCTTTACATACGCTTCTATCATATTATTATAGAATAATTTCGGATTTTTATCTCTGCAAACTTCGGAGATAAGGGGGGGGGGGGACGGTATTTTTTTTACATTTTTCATCAAAAGTCGGAAACTATGCTGCATAAAAAAAAAATGTTTGAGAATGTGCAAACAGCGTTCTTTCATATGATACTCCACATGCCCTAGTAGCCTCACTTCAAATTTTTAAGACCGGGGTTTCAGTCGCTTTTGCAAAAATGATATTTTTTTTTTTTTTTTTTCTTGCTTGCAACATAGTTGGGCAAACGTCATCTAAAACTATTAATTTCAAGTTGATAGCATTAGTAGTTCTTGAGATATACAGGTGTTCCTTTTTACCATTTTGGTACGGAACCCTAAAAAAAAGAAAATACTCGCCATTACTGGCCGAACGCACAGACTACCATGCGGAATTTCTAATCAGAGAAAAGGAACTGAGAACTACTGTAGTATGTGTGAGAGATCCTTGATTTTGTACTTATGGATTTGCTGCCTTCAAAATGCCGAAACGATATTTCGAAACGGAATTCCGTGTACAGTACTTGCTAGTGATAACACTTTTTTTAATAAAAATTGTGGGTAGCCTGGGTAGGGAATGTTGTTGATGGCCCAGTGGTTAAGGCCTGACCTAGTGCACGAGATAGTGGGTTTAATTCAAATCCAGGCAAGTACCAATATGGGTTATTTAATTTTAATTTTTAATTGTACTTTCTCCGTCTTATTCCAAAACACTATCTAAATTTAGTACTAGGATAATTACTAGGTTTGCCACCATGACTAAATAAAACGTTATTATAAAATGAAGTTTATCACTAGTTCATGAACAAGCTATGGTACTAAAGTTAGTCCGCCGAGACCCCTAGTTTTTCTATGGACTAACTTCGCTACTAATTTATTTGTGGTTAGCGTTTATTGTTATTGTGTGGCTTTTTATTTACAAATCGACTTGATGGATTTGGAAGATTTGGATAATTATGCTGGAGACGTCTCGGCGATCTTACAGACATCGTCATACGTAGTACGACGTAATATTTCCTATAATAATATGAACATTCGCGTTAGGCAGTCGAAATAAGATGATACAAAGCATTGCTTACCTAATATTAATTAAAAATCCATGTTTTGGTCAGTGGGTCGTCTTAGGGTTTTACTAAGTTTACCTTCAACGGTTTAACCAGACACAACTCACGAACAAACCACATATTATCAACAGTACCTAATACTATGATTTATTATTTAAGGACGGACACAACATAAACATTCGTCTCAAATTACGAGTGCCGCGCCGTACATATGTAATTCACTCCACTTCACGCTAGAGGTGTTAAAAAATATGATAACTTGATTATAAAAAGCACGTCAAAAGTACAAGTTGTGCTTGTTCAATATATTGTAACCTAAACAAAGAACGATTTATGACATATTTTTGTATTGATTAATAATTATTTATGCAGTTCAAGTGTTATTATAATATCAATATTTAGAGAAACGAAACGTTGCTTCAAATAGATGCAGAATGAACGAATGAAAGAATGCCATTTTTGTTTTTATCTGTGGTACCATGAACCTTCTTTGGTACTAACTGATCCTCCAAAAGTCTTCGTTTTGTAATAAGAACACGTTTTGAACCTGATATTAACTTGAATACCGTAACAATCCTAGACCTTGTGGTCTTGGTATAAAACAGTATTTAAGCATTTTTTTGTAATAAGACGGTCTGAGTTTATCTTGGACATTACTGACATCGGTGAAGGAAAACATCGTGAGGAAACTTAGACTTATAGTTAATTAGCTGCGCCCCATGGTTTCCCGCATACGTCTCGATCCTGTGGGAACATCGGAATAAAAAACCGGCCAAGTGCGAGTCGGACTGTGCAAATTTCAACTGTCTAACTATCACGGTTCATGAGATACAGCCTGGTGACAGACGGACAGACAGATGGCGGAGCCTTAGTAATAGGGTTCCCGTTGTACCCTTTGGATACGGAACCCTAAAAATGATCAGGAAATTAAATGAAGTCCTATGTTTCTTACCCAGGTCTACCTATGTGAAATTTTTTGCCGTTTCAGTGTGAAAGCGTAACAAACAAACTCATTTCGCATTCTTATTATCTAAGTTTCTGAAATCCCTGCCAGGGTTGCGAGTTTGTCCGAAAGGGATATCGTGGCACTGGCACACAGGCAAATGAAGGAATACGGGTGGGTTTTAGTCAGTAAAAGTCTGACACGCCCACCAAAAAAAAAAAATAAAACAAAAAAAAAAAGAAAAGGGTTCTGAATCGCTAGCCCGTCTTGAGCAAGCGTGGTCATCAGTACTCGTGCCTTCCGTGTATGAGAAGAGGCATTTTGCCCAACAGGGAGATAATATTAGGCAGGTATCATCAATAGCTTCCAATACCTGATTTTGGGAATGTACTCGTATGTTCACTACATTAAGGCGATACCAAACTAAATTGGGGCTCTTTCGTAACCATCTATTTAACTATTACAGCATGTATGGATTGAATTTTTGGATTTAATATGTTTATTGACTATTTGATTAATACTCCGACTGAAGTAAAACGTAATTGCGTTAATTTTCTCTATAAAATTTAATTCTGAAAACCTCCACTTTTCTTATTTTTTTTTCTGTAATTCTAAAATACTAAGTAATTTCATTGCAAAATTGCATTTAAAATATTTTAAATGCAATTTTGCAATGCATATTAGGTAATTGAAAACTCTGGCTGATTTTTTTTTTATACATAGCTTAGTTTATTTTTAATCAATTTTTATTTGGTCTGTCGCTCTTACGTTGTTTTATTTTGGTTCCAGCGCATTGTTGTGCGCTCTTTTTTCGTATGTGGGAGTAATTGACCCTGTAACTTTCTTATACCCGCCCAGTTCGCTATTATTGTTTTTTATGTATCACCTTAAGGCGCTGACAAGAGGCAAATGATCTAAGTAGGCTTGTCTTAAACAAAAAAATGCTAAATCTATTATTATAGTTTGTGGTAGCCCAAAAAATATATGTTATTCTTGATAATATTTCGCAGAACTTGGTTGTTGCCAAAACACGTTAAGAAAAAAAATCTCAATACAAATTAACGGTAAACTAACCTTTTACTTGGGTTCTAATCCAAAATATCTGTATTAAAATATATCAACGTACGGTTGGTATTTAATTAAATAACAAGAACGTCTATTTATATGCAGAAATTGGTTGTTTGGTATTTTCGATTACTCAACAAATTTTTGAGTACCTAAATAGATAATTTTGCTTCATATTTTGCAAATAAATTACAAGCGTTATGTCATCGCGCTTCTCTTTATTTTGTATGCAGTCCGACAGTGACCGCGCTTTAGCTGTTATCAGCGTCTTAATTAATTGGTTATTCTGTGAAATATGGTACTTATAGAAATTAACACGTCGGTAATTATTTAATTAGGGTCATTACTGCTCATTATACTTACCTACTAATCTATTATTATTAGATCATTAGCAGTGGCTATCTGTCGTTCCCGATGCCCATGCCCATACGTTCAACAAATAACCGCGCTCTTTTTTCGACAAATTAAATTCCTTACGTTACTTACGTATTTACTGATAATTTGGAGGTGAAAATAAACTAAATTGCCTACAATAAAAGATATAAGTAAATTCTCACATAGTCGTGGAAATGAGTTTTCTATCTTAGCACTAACGAAACAGGTAGGTACGTTTGTGAGGGAAATGCAAGTTATCCGAAAACTAATTTAGACATTGACAGCGACCATAATTATTATTTCGTAGCAGTAAACGCAATTTTCGTAGCTCGTGTACACACGGCTACACATCAAGCTATACATTTCCAGTTTACGCTGATCTCGCAATGTACGGAAATCCTACACAATGCGAGATCAGCTTATACTGGAAATGTATAGCTTGATGTGTAGCCGTGTGTACTAATGAAGTGCGGCTGAGCGGGTTGTTTATTGCGGCTGACCGTACCTACAGTACATTTTAAATAATGAACTACCGCCGTCAATCATCCTTCAATATTAATTTTATTTACCTATTGACGGTAAATTAAATTCATATTGAAGGTTAAAGGCTCAGACTAGTGCGATATCGCGGGCGCAACGCGACATTATACAATGTGTCCCAGGGATAAGTGACCGCCCGGCGTTTTTTGAATATTTGTACAAAATTATTAATAATTACATTTATATTTGTGACTTAGCAGCGGCTTTAGATTTTTTTCTTTTTTTTGTAAAGACGCGTGACGTGCTGCAGTTTTTTTACGATATTTCCTAAGTTTGTTCATCTTTTTCCATTATTTTTTTTTTACTGACTAGCCGACATCATAGTTTATCAATTAAAATCATTAAACATATTCATTAACACACAAACAAGCACGTCACGCGTCTTTACAAAAAAAATTTAAAAAAATCATAAAAAAAAAAACTAAAGTCACAAATATAAATGTAATTATTAATAATTTTATACAAATATTCAAAAAACGCCGGGCGGTCACTTATCCCTGGGACACATTGTATAGCACAATTTCTTTGTCGGTGCCTGTCGCGTCCGCGATAGCGCGCGATTTTGTACGAGCCATAATGCTACCCAAATGTAATCTTAAATTATATAATTCTTCTGTACGTGTGTTTGTCACCTAACTCCTAAACGGCTGAACCGATTTGGTTGAAATTTATTATTTATATCAATTGGACCCGGTAGGTGGCGCTTCTGTCGGTATAAGGCGGTGCGAAGTTCAATCAGCTAGTAAATTAATAATATGATTTTCGCAGAATATCCCGATTTTGTCCAAAATTTATTTGGCATACATGAGTGCGTACATTTTTTTGTGAAAATAAAATATATTACTTTTACAGGGCAATCATTACCACCTGCAATTATTGAAAATACAGTAAATAATTGCGTAAAATAATTTTATTGTAGGGTTCCGTAGCCAAATGCCATATACGGAACTCTTATAATTTCGTCACCACTTACTGCTTGGGTGCAGCTACTATACGTCTGTCTCCACTTATTACTGCTTTATTAATTTAAATAAAATGAAATAAAACACAATGTGTTTCTTTGTAAAACAAACTAGAATATCAAGAAATAGTACATTTTGATACAAGTGGAGAATGTTTGTTATTGCATTCGAGGCGGAATTAACGTTTATGTTTTTGAGCCGAGAACTGCAATAACAAATGTCCACGTGTATCAAACGACGTTTTTCAATACACTTTTGAAGAAATAAAATAAAATAACGAAAAATATTTTTGTCATGAATTATTAGGAAACTATGATTTAATTTTCTTTTTTTTCCGCGCTTTGCTTTCGCCAGGTTGAAGGAGAAGCAAAGGTATAAAGCCGTTATACAGCCTAATATGAAAAATAGAAAATTCAAGTATGTTTGAGTTTAGAACACAAATAAATGTTAATTTGTTCTTAAACGTTTTTTTTATTGCAATAATCATGGTATTCTATTTATAAACATTATTTAAATATTCCAAAAATATTAACGCCACCGTAAAGACGCATCTTGGCCGAGATAAAAAAAAATCACCTCCGAATAGAGAGAACCGTCTCTGGCGCGAGACGGTGATATATTACTTTCCTCTATGGTGTGAATAGAGGCATTGAACCAATTTGGACTAAGTATAGGTATAAGTTATCTGTGGCAATTTTTATTTCCGCACTCGTGTTGGAAAATAAAAAATCGCACGCGTGTGAAATATGTTGCATTGTGAACCTAAACGTAGTGCGATATGAACCAGTTTTCGAGGAAGTGTATTGAAAAAGATTATGCGCCATCTAAATTTCATCATAACGCTATTAAAACATTAGACAGACAAAACACAAGCCGCAAGAAAGGGTCGAGAGAAGTGTTTATCCCAGTTTTGGACGGTTTTTTTTTCTAACAGTAGCACATTCAGCATCTTTGAAATTCGTTACGGATAGTCAGAAGCCCGAATCTCTGAGGTATCGTGTTACCCAGTAACTGGGTTGTAGAGGTCAGATAGGCACTGGCTCCATATAAAATATACTGGTATTCATCTGCCTTCGACTGGAAGTCGACCCCAACGTTATGCAGATGATGACTAGCGCATTCATCAGCTAGTTGACGGCACGGTTGGCGCAGTGGTTAAGCGATTGACTCCTGCGCTGCGTGTCGCGGGTTCGATTCCCGCATGGAACAAATATTTGTATGACCTACAAGTAGTTGTTCCGGGTCTGGCTGTTTGTGTATGCGAGTTTAAATGTTAGTAAACGCACCCACAATACAGGAGAAATTCCTAGTGTGGGGAAAGGTTTAAAAAAAAAAAAATTACCCACTGGACTCAAAGGAGTGCATGGGATATGTTGTGAGTGCATGCGCATCTCGCAGGGTCGCCCGTTAAGTGCGAGCACGGCGACCTCTGTATCTCGACGCGTAGGCATGTGCAACGCATCGTTTATCGATGACGTTCTGTTAAAGTATTATTTTATTCGATAGAATTATGTTGCTATGATGGATTTGTTATTATGATTGAGTGACTAGATCGGAACTTGAATTGACGGGGGTGTTTATTAGATATTTTAAAACTTTTTTGAATATGAATAAAAAAACAATACCTATATATAGCCTATACCTACTTAGCAAACACAGTTTAAAAAACATTACAGTTTGGTGAAACAGAGACATTCATAAGTTTCATGTAAGATATCCGGTCGACCACTTTTCGCCCTTATGCCCATAGCAATAAGGTTGAAAAGTGGTCGACCGGGAACTTTCGCGGTGGTACCTACAGAACTTGCAATTTAATATAATATGGCACCAGTTTTCAAAAACGAATTAATATCTATAATATGACACCACTTTTCAAAAAACTTAAAGTTTGAATCCAGTTAAATTAAAATTTATCTGAAATTAGCCCGTGATATTGTATGTAGGTAATGTAGACGACGATGGACAAAAGTCCGGGGTATTTTAATATAACTAGTGAAAATATTTTATCAAGGTTTTGTTAATAGTCCCCTGCGACATACAATCCACAGAACGTACCAGAAAGGTGTGGTCAAATTTAAGGGAGTGGTACAGACGATCAAACTGAACAAATTTCTCCATGGGACCAACATCGTAATCGCGAAAAAATTATGAACTGTCCTGTCTACTCGACGCAAATGTATGGAACAGTTGATATTTTTTCCTGTTTCCTGTGTCCTGTTTCTTATGAGGATCAAAAACTCTATTAGACCAACTGAGGTTTCAGTAGTAGAACAGTCAGAAATCGCAAAAACTTTTGCCATACCTACCTACATTTCGTGGGAAATGAGACACCAACTTACTTTTTAGGGTTTCGTACCTCAAAAGGAAAAACGGAACCCTTATAGGATCACTCGTGTGTCTGTCTGTCTGTCCGTCTGTAACTGCTGATTTTCTCCGAACCTACTGGACCAATTAAGTTGAAATTTGGTACATATATCATATCAAATAAAAGGGCTTGTTGTGAGGGTCTCCATTTTTTATGCTTAAAAATTAAAAATTAAATAAATACTTTTAAAGTTATTTAAGAAAATAGATGAAATTGACCATTCCTCGCCCTTATCTCCGAAACTACTGAGCTAATTTTTATAATATCAATACCTACAGTAAATTTTATAGATTACAGGAATACCTTTGAAGTCTATGGTGTTAAAATAATATGGTAAATGTCTCAATAAAATTTTAATTCGCAGTTGGAATGTATGGGAGAACTTATATTATTTTCAACTACAATGTTAAATTTGTTCTTGGAATGAATATCATGGTAGATAACATAATTGCTTATCCATTTTACGGAACGGAATCCCTCACCACGTGAGTTCTACTCGCACTTGTCCAGTTTTTTTCACATAGAAGGGATATATTCAGTAAGTTTAACACACAACGGTTCACTAATGCACTCGAATTACATAAAAGCAGAACAAAATATCAATAGGAGCCATATTTGTTTTCTTGAAAACACCAAACCGTTGCTCAGTCCCGTCGATCGCTGTCGACTCGTCGTCACGCTCAGCAAATATTCAACAAGTTGTTACCCTCAACTTTGTGATTCATGAATCTACACTTTTGTAGGTACTATTGTACAGACTTTCAAAATTATTTAGATACTTACTTTTCTATTCCAACTTAACTACCTTTGTATGATTATGCACTGCCTTAAATTTTGTTAATGTAAATGATATTATTGTAAATGAGACTGTGTGTGATTTTAATTCTGTGTTTAACTTGTTGTTATTTTAATTATTTGCGTAGGTATATTTGTAAACATTCAGACACAATGTAAATTGTTATTGAATAAAATGAAATGGAATAAAAACATGTGAGATTTTTAATGGGTGTCGTAAAAGGCGACTAAGGAACTTACTAGAGAATGGGCAGCAGCGTTCTCTATGCATTTTAACACCATGCTGCGATCGCCAACCCGCCTGCCAAGCGTGGCGATTATGGCAACCCCTCCCCCCCACCCCCCTATTGGGGGAGGCCTATGTCCAGCAGTGGACGTCGTCCGGCTGAAATGATGACGATGATGAGATTTCTAATCTGAAACTTATGAAGAGACTTGAGGGAGTGAGTTTCCATAAAAAAGACATAAAGAGACAAGAAAACATACCTGTAAGTAACTTTAACCTACCAATTTCCATGTTTTTAACTTAAAAAATTACGAACTATCATAACAAATCTTAATCCGCTTTGTAACCCCCCTTTGGCGATGGGTTTCCAAAAAACGATGATACAATAACTTTTACTTATAAACCGAAGTCTAAGTACCGACTTCCACGTCTCCAACAAAAATGACGAACTTGCATTCAAACTGTCATCTCATGTTTAAGAGTTTTCATCTCCTTGACAGGATTAATGTTCAAAAATCGTTCCCTAATGCTCACAAACATTATTTCTATAAGAAACTCTTGTGCAAAACATGTCTTATTTTTTCCACGAATTAAATTATAGTGATAACCTACATACTATTTACAGTGAAAACACTTGAAATCAAAGCCTTGTGGAAAAAAACTAGTCAAAACTCTACAGTGCTCAGTTAATTAAGCGTGAACAATTAATTTTAAATTTTCATCATTATCGTCCCATTAAAATCATCACGTTTTAGCATTGAACATTCTAATGGTGATAACTAAATAGTGTTTTCAGTGTTAATAATACAAATGAAATCGCATCATCGATATGTATAATAAGCGGGACCGTCAGTGCATGGCATCACTAGCACATGGTGCGAGACAGTGGCGATCCGAATGATACCGTGCCAGCACGCCAGTCTGTGCATGACGCTCGACGCGCGCGGTCTCTCGCGCCCCAGCGCGGCACCATGACGCCTCTCACGGCGTTACTCGCGCTCACAGCGCTGACTCTCATAAGTGGTGAACATCAAATAGGAGTTTGTAAATTGGACTATTGCAACTGCACACCAGACACTCACCCATCATGGAAGATCGTCAACTGCACTCTTCGACATGATCAGGTACGTCTTACTATATTCGTATGTAACAAACAAACAAAAGTGAATGTGCTTTGCCAGATGTACGGTCAGACGCCCTCAGTTATTCGGACATTAACTTATTTCTAGGAATACCAAGTGCCAGAAAAGTTTTCCGCTTATATATTTATCTTAAAAGTTTGTTGAGCGGTCTTCTTTGTACGGAGAGGCACGTTCACTAATCGGAAACAAGTTTAATTATTGCTAATGTAAATCAAACATATGATAAGTAGCCCTTGATAGAAGGAAACGATAAACAACGGAAGGAGCTCTTTCCGATTCTCAGCACGTCAAAACATGTTCAAGACACATTACGACAAAATCATGGAGTAAATGTTGTTTTAAAATGAACAAAACGTCATGCTACAGTACTAATTTAATGTAGACTAGGATTTCAAAAATAGCACCAAGCCAACACCGCCACATCTCAAATGGAAATTGTTTGGTTTGAATCACCCCAATTTACCTACGCTACGCTATGTGGTCCACCTATTAAATGGAATAACCTCAATAGTTGAATATTTCGGAAGCAGCTGGATTTGGAAGTATTTTAAAACGTCTGTGTTTTATTTTTTAAAAGAAACTCAACAGTTAAACTGTTGAGTTTCTTTATTGCAGAAACTTTGAATACAAAACATCAAACTTGGGCCAAACATAACATAAAAGAAACGATATTTCCTGCTTCTGTGACACCAATTCCAAAGTGCAGTCTGCAACAGTGTCCGAAGAAACTAACATATTTATTATGTATCATAGCTCAAGTCTTCTAGGCAACTTACAACTCAAAACAGCTTCATTACGATATAAACAAACAATCATCAGGCGGCAGTTGCAAAAAAGCGTGACTGCAGCAAAAAGTTGAAAATAAAAAGAGGTTTACCTGAATCCCGACCCCTCGACGCATTGTCTGTACTCACAACAAGGAGGCAGGCGCGCATCGACACAACAAGATTCATTACGATATAAAAGTAACCTAACCAAGTTAGCACAGCTTTAAAAATATTTTTCTTTTATGCGTCATTCAAATAATACACTTTATCGAGCTGTAATGATCTCATTACTCATACACACAGCGAATGCTAAATTAGATGGACAATCGTCGTCTTTGTTAGTATGTCGACGCTATTTACAAAGGGGCCAAATTTCTAACATTAAAATATTATCATAACTGCTACGTTAATATTTAAAGACTGTTGGTTTAAACTTGATTTATTTGGTCGTTTGGAGAGAATACCTAATATGAAATGTACTTATATAGTATTTTATATTTTATTTTTGTATATTTTACTATAGCTATGTTATGAACAGGAAAGGCATGAATAACAAAGGTACAGCATGTGACAAAGGGTAGAGACTACACGTAGGTCGCGCAACAGGTCCTTTTGTATCGATATTTTTGTAAATACGGACAATCAGGCCCTGTTTAATAAACGGTACAATCCGACAATTTTGTAAATAAGTGACATATTTATAAAGTTTTATGACAAGTGTTGTTTAATAAACCTTACAATTATGTAAGAATTTTACAAGTAAAAACTTTACAAATATTACCATTACAAATGCTGTTTAATAAACGTTTACATGTGCAGAAAACGCCTGTAGATTTCGATGACAACATTGAATTAACAATTACAAATTACATAAAATGTAAGTTTTTGTTGAAGATTCATCAATCGAGGGTAGATTTCAAAAATCTTAGAATTTTAAAATATTTGGAATTTGGTTTTAGCATTTTGTTTACACAGTACTTTTCTATTTGTTTGATTCATAACGAAAGCCATGGAGCACAATAACAAAATCACTATTCTGTCTCTAATATATGAGAATAAAGATGTTTTATTCGGTCGGTTTGGTGAAAAACTAACTCACATATAAAAATAAAAAAAGTGGAAAGACATTGCGGAACAGTTGAAATCTTTGAGCATCTATAACAAAGACGGGATATACCTACGTGACACAACATTAGAACCATTTTTTACATGTATAACAATTACACTTCTTCACTTATTAAATTGATGTACAAAATTGTAAAGTTCTGACACAAGGTGAGTCCACCTGTCGGAATTGTTCTAAAATTTACAAATTATGTAAATTTGTAATTACAATTATGCGTTCAATAGAACAGTTTCTTTACAAATATGTAAATTGTCAAGTGTAAAGAGAAAATGTTTATTAAAGAGAAATATTATGTAAAGTTGTAGGTACAATTTTGTCAGTTTACCACCATGGTAAATTTGTAAGTTGTATTCTTTATTAAACAGAAACTTGTAGATGTGTAACTTGTAAAATACAATTACAATTTACAAATTGTAACCTTTATTAATTAGGGCCCAGGCGGTTGGACGCCAACAAACAGGTCCGTATCGGCCGGCGCTCTCCCGACCCGGCTATTTGTGGTTGCGCACTCGCAAAATTCAAGTCTAGTTCATACATAAATAAATGCGTTCAAGTAGACGTCGACTCTCAGATATTCTAAATTAAAATATGTGTCGTATGAAGGAAACCGCGTCTCACGTCGAAACAATGTCAAACATACAGCGCTCAGTGAAGTATTGGACACGGTTCAAAAACCTGAAAAAATATAGGAATATATGTCAATGACCGTTGCGGTATTGCCTCCGTTGTAGATTCAAATATTAATGAACGCATATCTCAAAATTTGTTGTTATGCAATTTATCTGAAAGCAGAATTCCTTTACAATGGCAGAAAATATACGCAAATAGGGCCCGGAAGATAAATACTTAAATAAAATAACATGAAACAGATGAGCTAAAAAAGTAAACAGGGATAACTGATAACAAACCGAGGAAATAAAATTCGAAATTCTTAGAAAGTCTAAAAATATTAATGATTGGCTGTGAATCATTTTAAACACACTGCGCATCAAAAACAACTGTGAGGCCATTTCATACGAGCTAACGGTACATTTGGATACATTGATACGTGCACGTTAGTCCACGCCAACACAAACTGGTGACCACCGATTGTAGCATCGAATAAAACAGGAAGTTAATTACTGTCGCAGTATGCCCTCGCGGGGCATTGTCTACTGGACGAGGATCCGACATCTGCATGCATGCAATGTTACAATCAACAACCGGCCGATACCAATCTGTTTATATTTCCATTAAATATAATATGTATACGTATGAGCGCCTTTAGTAATTAGATGTATATGAAAGCTCTTCATCTTGGCTATTACAATCAATTTCTCAGCAAACACAAAAATGAAGGCACTTATGAGAATCCTTTTTAATACATAAAAGACTATATTTGGAAACCTACTGGAGGATACAAGGTAATCAACAGACGCATTCAGCTAAGACGGACTACGTTCGGGCAAACTTGGAGTTGAAGTCAGGGATATTATAAAGACGATGAACACACGGTGCAACAAAACATGGACTCACTCAGGAAACAGCACAAAATGAGGCTCAACCAACTATTCGAAAACCGGATATTGAAAAAAACAAAAAAGAAAATGATTCAGCGTCCTTATAACTACACACAAACGGCAGTAGACAGAGTACTTGGCAGAATGGTAGCAGAGAGTGTACGATCCTAGATGAACCGAAGCTATACTTCATTGCACATGAAAACTGAATATTCCCGTGAGAACAAACAATTAACTTTTAAATTTTGAAAGAACACTAATATCCGGATAAGAAGTACTGCAGTTACACACCTGTTAAACTATTTATAATATTTAGTAACAACACCTGATTTATCGTGCCAATTTCTAAATTTTCTTTCTATTATGTAGTGGCTAAAAGTAATAAATAAATTAATTCCATAATTGGCAAGAGGATAAATTCGCTGCTCGAAAACGAGGTGTCGGTTCGAGTCTGGCAATTACCAATGGTACTTTCTAATTTCATAAGACCAGTACCCATATTCATCTTAGTTTATCACTGACTGGTGATGAAAACAAAATTCCGGAAACTTTGAACTTATAATAGTCTGAAATCGCCAACGCAGAGTGCGTTGGCGATTTCAGACTTCTTGCACCCTAATTGCGTAACACAGTTTGAATCAGAATCGGAATGATTTTGAAGTATATTGCTAATCCATTGCTTCATATGTTAGAAAAAATTGTCTGCTCAACAAAGTAAATAACGCAATGAATGTTGTTCAACTGTCAAATTGAAACCGATTCCTACTGATAGTGTGTTACGCAATTAGCCCGCAGGCGTAAGGATTGTTACTCGATCCTTCTCTGTATGAGAAGTGGTTTTTTCCTGCTGTGGGACAATTTCAGGCCGGTATAGTTTATTATAATCGTGCTACGATTATAATAAACTGTACCAATGATACAATCAAACTGTATCCGAATGCCGGACCCTGCAATAACATGGTCACTGAAAATTAAAATTGGAGCGAATCTATTAAAATTCTTATTGAAAATTATGAGGGATATGCACACCATGGTTTAACAAGCAGTATGAATTCAAAATTGGCACTGCGTGACGAAAGGAAGCCTAATTCTGACTTCAATGCAAAACATACGCTTTTAAATGGAAGAGTGGTGTTTAAAATAAGTAAAACAACAAGTCACCAAGCCAAGCGATAACTTTTGATACAAAACTTTTCAAGGACTACTTACAAATAAAAACATAAGCCCCCTTATTACAAAACAAGGTTTATCTTCAGACCCGGGTTTAAAACATGGAGCCATTATTGAATTTCGAACTTTATTCTGACTATGGTAAAGTTCCTAAACACGAAACTGACAACTTAGAACCGAACTAAGTTTTCAGTTTTGTAAAAAGAACGGTATTTCAATCACTGTTACGTTCTTATTACAAAAATTGGCTCCATGGTTTAAGCCATGTCAAATATAAATCTTGTTTTGTAATAAGGCGGATTGAGTTCTTATGTGTAGATTCAACATAACATGTCAAGAACGAGGTGTAAAAATGCATCAAGTACACGTGCTTGTTAGTAGACTTCAATATGTGGAAGTTTATATCGTAGTGGAGCGTCGTAAAAAGCTTAGTGATCCACGCTTACACCTGTTGCTCGAGAAGCCTTGCATCTCGAGATGTTATTTAGAACACGTAGGGTGGCCCTTCGGCACAGATCTGTTGACATACAATATAGGGCAGCCTATTGAACATTGCATGCTACCCGACCCTTTAACTAACTATTTCGGTATCTTTGGCATTCTGCAGTGAAATTAAACTACAGCTAGCACATTTTGTTCATATGAGTCAAAAACATAATAAACGAAATCAATACTCACCAACTATGCTTATATCAATTCGCATTCAATTTCTGTTATTTACATTGAGATACGGCGCCTTACTAAAAATAATCAATTCTATTGTAGAAAAACTAAATGAAACTAATCATACGAGCCGGTCTCAGCATGCATCGTGAACGCAGCGCGGCCGGGCGGGAGCATCGGACAAACCATAAAAAAACGTAATGAGAGATCGCTTCCTGCGACGACCGAGGCCTCTACTACGGTATTCTGATACAAACTCCACATCGGACATTAGTAACGTTTTACGAGATTTTATGAATTCCCGTTCAATATTTAAGGATGCAACATGCATGAAACATAATCTTGTGATTTTACTGTAAATACGGCTACGAAATATTGTAAAATAAATCCTACCTAAATTATAAATCCTACTAATATTATAAACGCGAAAGTTTATAAGGATGGATGGATGGATGTTTGTTACTCTTTCACGTAAAAACGGCTGGACAAATTTTAATAAAATTTTGTATCGAGGTAGCTGACACCCTTTTTTTTTTGGGTGGGAAGTCATCAAATAACTTCTCCCGCTCTGGGTGGAGCGGGAGGGAGTGTCAGACTTTTACTGGCTAAAACCCACCGTGTTCCTTCAAATGCCTGTGTGCCAGGGCCACGATATCCCTTTTGGACAGACTCGTAAACCTGGCAGGAGGTAGCTGACACCCTGGATTAACATATAGGCTACTTTTTATCCCTATATTCCCACGGGATTGAGACTTACGCGGGTGAAACCGCGGGGCGCAGCTAGTAGAAAATAATGAGTATTTATATAATCAAGTAAATATTGACAGTTGAAATAATCCTTGCAAAAGCGAATTCTGTAAACAAAGGCCAACCTGCCAAACACACACGGATGTGTACAAAGCTATTTTGCACGAAAATACTAATATGTACCGTAACTGCCACGTTTGTCAAAGGGGTGTAGCGAAGGTATATTATAATGTTGAGGATGGAAATGGAGCTACGTGTCTCCATGGAATAAATAATTTCAATCCAAGACTCCCATACAAATCTAGTGAAGCAGATGCTGGGACGATCCAGAGCGAAAAGGAATGACTGAATTTAGGGGACCATCACTTGATCAGTGAAAAGCGACAAAAACCTTAATTCTTTAGATAGTGAAACGCAAAATTGCAAGAACCACTCGCACAACATAAAATGACACCGAAGCTTCTTAAAACCAGTCGTGACATTAGAATAGAATTGAGAGACTAGGAAATGATTTGTCAGCACAAACTGGCAAAAGTTGTACCTATGAATCTTAAAAAACGGAAGTTTTATAATGTATATAATTAATTTTATATATATTTTAACGTTATTTTTAATCAAGCAGTAGGTTATAAGTGTAGAGAGATGACTCTTATTTAAAAAGCCGGGCTTGTCGCAACATCATTAAATGTAGGTACGTCTAGGATAGATCATTTGAAATGGACCAAAATTTATGTGATTTTAAATAGGGAGGCAATTGAAGGAAGTCTTATAACAAAACCTAGATACGCACTAACAATAAGACAAAGCTTGAAACAAAAGCTATTTTATTATTGATTCTAATAAATACGGAGCAATGAGTGGCAAATAAAACAAACTTCACGATAGATACATAATCAGTCTTATTTTAAATCAATGTGCGCAAATCGCATTGAAGTAGCATTGCGCTAAACGTCCATCACTTTTATTTATTTCAAAAGTAGATAACTGTTTATAATAGGCTCACATAACCTATGTTAATGTAAACGGAAACCTACTACATAAAATAAACGGAAGAGCAAAAAAAAAATTTAAACTGTTTCTTTACGTGTGTACTTTAATTTAAAAGCTTTGACTGATGTTTATTAACTCGTTTGTCGAAAGGTAAATAATGTTGTTAAGCTTCCAGGAACAACGAATAAGACCGTTTACATCCCCATGTACCACGAAATTGCCGATATTTATTGAAAAAATTCACAATATTATTTTAAAAACATTGAAATTCGAACTCTCTGCTGAATTTTTAATATAGGTAATTTTGCATATTCGGGAAAGATGTTGATTGGAGACGAATTACAGTGCAAATTATCTGTATCAGGGGATTTAGATTAGCTAATAGGTGCTGAACTTTTTATGAAAGTTGAGAAGCTATTGTAATAGAAGTTAAGCGAACAAAAAACAGGAATAGATAGGTAGAAATAGGGTTGGAGCTTCTAGAGAACATCACAGCCATTCACTGCGCTTTAAGGCTTCTACATACCAGCGCGACTTGTCGCGCGACGCGACACGGCACAAAGGCCCCGCGTGTCGCAGGACGAGCGGTGCCTTTGTGTCGCGTCGGTAGTATGTAGAAGCCTTTATGCTGCAGATAACATTAGCAAAAGAAAATGTTCAAGGCAATCGTTAATAGTCTTCACTTCATATCTATAACTTTACCTTTGAACGCCCGGCGCCCCTCGTATACAGATATTATAAAACCAAGCTTAAGAAGTACAAAACGAAATTACATAACGTACTTTCTCTTGTTGCATGGAGTCATCATTACTCTTGGTGAAGGGGCCAAAAAATAGAGATTTATAAGAACATAATTACAGTTACATGCATTGTTTTAATAAATGACGGCAATAAACAAGAAAAAACTTTATGAGTATTTTAAATACTCTTATCATTGCCAATTAGTGTATTGATTCCGTTTATGTAGGTAATACTAATTAACGTCAAATGGTTCTTCTATTCATGACTAATAGTGATAAAATGTAAAATGACGATTTACAAGAATATAAAAAAAGCTTCAAAATGTTTATTGCAGAAACTTGTACAACTTTCTTACATATGGACGACCTCCTTTTAAGTAAAAATTTCTTTTAAGTAAAAGATAATTATTATACCTGTGCTAGGAATATGTTTGACGAGTTATCCGAAAACAGCTAGCTTCAAATATTTTGACCACATATTTTGAACAAGAGTCAGACAAAATATTGAACGAAACCCCATCCCTACCAACTAATGTAAATCCAAAAGAGTGCTTACGTTTTACTGCCCAATGTTTCAGTTATTATAACTTGTGTTTATGAAGCGCTTAATAAACTAACGAAGTGCTATGAATTTACTTACATGTTGAATTGAGTCACCTAATTAGATCTTAGTAATTTTTCAAGTGCATCAAACTTTAACAATTCTGTTTAATTTACCTACATTCATTTACGGTACGGTTGGTACTTTATTATTTAAAAACCGGCCAAGTGCAAGTCGGACTCGCGCACGAAGGGTTCCGTACCATTATCTATAAAAATGGCAAAAAAATCACGTTTGTTTTATGGGAGCCCCCTTAAATATTTGTTTTATTTTAATTTAATTATTATTTTTAAAGTGAACATTTCAACTGTCTAACTATCACGGTTCATGAGATACCGCCTGGTGACAGACGGACAGACAGACAGACGGACAGCGAAGTCTTAGTAATAGGTTTCCGTTAATTTACTTACTAGCTGCACGCCGCGGTTTCCACGCATAATTCTCGATCCCGTGGGAATATCGATATCAAAATTAACCCAGGTCATGGTCTAGTTATGTGCCAAATTTCATCCAAATCCGGTCAGCCGTTTTAAGGTGAAAGCGTTACAAACAAACACACAAAAATCGGAGTGTGGCTGTGTCGTGGTGTTTTAAGTGAATACATGTACATAACGGGTAATATTTTCTTTGCTACCATTTCATTGATCCTTTAGCTATCTAGTGGTGTAATTAAATTTTGGATGTAGATGATAGACATGTAGCTACAACACCAAACTGTATCCGGCGATTTTGTTATCATCAGTTTTCTGAATATGGAAGCAAATTTAAAGACGTATTCAAGTCAAAAATCAAATCTTTTCCCTTTATAATATCAGTTTAGCTAAAATTGAACAAAGTGCACGGACAATTTCTTCAAAGGAATTTCTTCAGCACTGGGGACACAACACAAAGAAGTAGAGAATTAGGTTATCATGGCGCACAGGTATCTCATGCCACGCAAGTTGAGAAAAAATGAAATGACTAGGGTTTGATTGCACAAAATTCTGTCAAACCGAATGACAAAAGATGGGCTAAGATTGTAGTTTAAAAGGTATATTAATAGTTAAGCAGTTTTACTGGAAGTTTTTCGGCGAATCAATTAATTGTGTACTAGCCGCACTTTGAGCAGCTTCTCCACCGTATACCAGGAATTCCGTCTAATATTAAAATCAAATGACCCAATACACCGACACGCCCTTTGCCACGGTGTCTATCTGTCGAGCAAACCCATTGCTTCAGCGTGGTACTGTCAACTCTAAGTATTTACATTTCTTTGAATGGCGCGCGCTGTTCTTCAACTCGTGAATTTAGTTATAAGCACGGCGGCGGCAATATTCGGTGAGCCAAAAACTAAGCATTGCTTGTATCTTGTGGCTCTGGAGTGCGAATTTTACAAAGTTATTAAGATTAGATTACAATTAGAGGATGTTAGTATTTTTTTGAGGATATTTCTTATAAAAAACACGTAGGTAAAAATTAATTAATCAAATAAAGATCATCTAACAGTTTTGCATTTGCACTATAATGCACCAGTGGAAACGTTAAAAACCGGCCAAGTGCGTGTCGGACCACGCACAATGAAGGGTTCCGTAGTTAGAATGAGTTTATCCCAAAAACAAACTTAACATTGTAGTTGAAAAACATGCTCTCCCATACATCGATATACGTTACGGTCAATTCTTCAACTGCAAATTTAAGTTGGTCCACTATCACTCGTTAACTTGTAGACCCTACTTATCTGTGATAGTTTTTCTTTTAATTTCGTTATAATTATATTACTACTGCCATGAATGTTTTCACATATCCAAAACCAACCATTTAGCTGGCAGGGGGGGGGGGGACACTTGACTCTAACAAAAAATGGCACTTTAATGCTTAATATTACGCAAACGGATTTCAGAATTTGAAAAATGGTTTTCACAGACCCATGATATTTTTAAACGGCCTATCCAACGATACCCCACACCATGTATTAGCCGAGAAAATAAAATATCATACCCGTTTTACGGGCAAAGGCGGAACCAAAAAAAAAATTATTCATGGTTTTATTTTACGACTTTTTCGGCTTGATTAATATGTATACCCATGCCAAATTACAGCTTTCTAGGACTAAGCGTCTCTGAGCTAAGCCGGGGACAGACGGACGGACGGACGGACGGACAGACAGACAGACGGACATGGCGAAAGGGTTCCTTGTTTACTACGGAACCCTAAAAATAGAAAACTAGTCATTGCATGGATATTAAATGTGAAAAGCAATTAATTTCTCATTTCCCAATTCTATTAAATCTTAAGGGGCCAGCGCGGCGTAGCATGCGTAGTTCTTACAAACGTAAAACCAAAATAATTTGTAAATCAAACATATTCTTAATGGACACTGATTTAAACATGAGTCATGAGAAAAATTTGTTTTCTATAGAAATTTTAAATTCCTCATATCTCGTCTTTATATCATTGTTCCTTTCAAAATATATATTTGGGAACATAGATATTCTGTAATCCAATCGGAATAAAGACACTACCTTAAGAAAATGTTTGATTTACAAATTATTTTGGTATTACGTTTGTATGAACTATGCATCCATCGCCGGTCTCTTAAGCTTCCTTAATTTAGTTGAAGCTTGTTCTTATTTTTAGCTTATGCACTTTTTAAAAGTATAGTACCTATTGCTTTAAAATCCTCTCGTTGTGCAACATGTGCTATAAAACTCAACTTTCTGCAACTTTCTCCGAATCTATTGTTCTATGCTATGAACAAAGTATCGAAACGTCCGGATTGGTAAACAAAAGCCAAAACGCTGTTTGTAATTTCGAAGACCTGTGGCGTTAGGTAGCAAATAATGTTTTCTACTGAACATTTACGAAGACGTTTACTGTGAGGAGTATGCATACGCGGTCTCCGTTCATTATACAACATTAGTTTTTGTTTAACCTAAACCTCTTAAGGGGTCATTGTATTCATCATTTTGAACAACTTTTACTATGGGACCAACGTTGAAATCGCGAAAAAAAATCTGCTGTTCCATACATTTGTGTTCACTTAAATCGACAAAATGTATGGAACAGCTTATTTTTTTTCGCGATTTCAAGGTTGGTCCCTTAGAAAAAGTTGTTCAAAATGATGAGTACAATGACCCCTTATCGGGTTTAGGGTCAACAAAAACTAATTTTGTATAGATAAGTAATTCAAAGTCATAAAGTGTTACCGGCTGTTTCAGAATACGTCGCCAGTTGAAAAAGTTTTAAGATGCATTTAAGTAATTAAGTCGTAGATTAGGTGTCCATTTAGCGTGATGTAGGTATAATTTTATCCAAATTGAATAACTGTTTGTTACCGTGAGTCGCGGTGAAAAATGTTATACAAGACTACTTACGCCGAAATATATAAAAAAACATAATATATAATTATAATACGATATATTTAAGTCAGTCAATAGGTATTCTGGGGAAATCAGATTATGTGCTTTAATTAAAACCTTATAAATGAATGAGTACCTGACGGTAATAATCGCTAGAATATTTTAGTAGCTAGCTTTTCAAAACACATAATAAAATCGTTACGAAGTCAAAACTTTACATTGAATATTTTTGAAAAAAAAAAGAATACAAAAAAAATCAAAAAACCCGACTGTATAAAAAGGCCTAAAAATTGAACTTTAAAATAGATGGAAACAAGACTTATATAACTTACTACTGTCAAAAAAAAATAATACAAAAAAAAATCTAAAAACCCGACTGTATAAAAAGGCCTAAACAGTGAACTTTAAAAAAGATGGAAACAATACTTATATAACTTAATACTGTCTCATGCAGTCGGTCTTATTTGTTAAATTTTTGTCTGTTTGTCTGAATGTACCTATGTTCCAGCATCACGCAAATACTAAAGGATATATTATTATTCTGTTTATCACAAAAATTTTACCACAAATCAATCACATAGTTTACCACAAATTGTAAAAAGACGAGCCAAAAGGTTAGAATATTGCAGATAAATACAGATTATGATTATTATCTCGCTATACCTTTATGGAGTTAAACAGTCAATCATGACATACATAAGGACGGCTATTTTTAACCGACTTCCAAAAAGGAGGAGGTTATATGTTCGGCTGTATGTTTTTTTGTTCACCGATATCTCCGTCAATTATGAACCGATTTTGAAAATTAGTTTTTTGTTTAAAAGGGTATGCTCCTGAGGTGGTCCCATTGCCACCAAATCAGAATCTGATGAGGGGATCTTATGGAAATCGAGGAGAACCCTCGAATTTTATAGGCAAACCTATAGCGATTTGGGTATTTTTTACTCGTGCATTTGCTCCCGAAAATCACCATTTGGTGAAGTGGAACTGATGATGGAGACCACAGATTGCCACCGGAACAACATAATAATAAGTATTCAACGGGTTTCGATTTGATTAGGTACTTTAATATGGTTGCTAAGCAATTTATGCTCGTCACAATGCATATGGTGAATGGGAGTTCTCCTGGTTCTTACCAGGAGAACTCCTCAACAATTAACGTCCCAGCATCGGGAAAAGCAATATTTTGTAAAAAGTGATGAGCAGTTGACTTTAGGCTATTGTAACTTAGATAAATTAAAAACTGACCCACTAAAAAGTGGTAAAAAAAGCTTTTTGTAAAAAAAAATAACCAACTTCCAAAAAAACTACAAAGTGAAAAATAACTTTAATTTGGAAGTCGGTGGCAAAAAACTAAAATACAGATCCAAAGACACCGACTTCCAAAATTAAAGTTATTTTTCACTTTTTAGTGTTTTTTTGGAAGTCAGTTATTTTTTTTTACAAAAAGTTTTTTAGTTAACTCTGATCAAACCTTAGTGGTTCGACGACTACTTCGCAAACCTGTGGGTGTAAGTTTGGTTACCAACAATTGATATTTGTCGTGATTAATTTTATTTCACATTTTGTGTTTACTTACAGTCTACAGTTATATTATTTTAGTGATAGCCGTTCGTCAGGAATACTGTGTAAAAAAGGTATCAGTCAGTGTTGTGCCATTTTTTTATTTTTTATAAAACTATGCCCCACACTAGAAATTGCTCCTGTATTGTGGGTGCGTTTACAAACATTTAAACTCACATACACAAACAGCCAGACCCAGAACAACTACTTGTAGGTCATACAAATATTTGTTCCTGCCGGAATCGAACCCGCGACACGCAGCGCAGCAGTCAATCGCTTAACCACTGCGCCAACCGTGCCGTCCGTATTAGGAAGTGTATGCAGGAACGCAGGCGTTCATTAATTCATTAGAACCGAAAATCTTCACAAGCAATGGGAAATGGCTGTGGGTGTCGATCTTAAGAAGCTGCTTCTCACACGCACAACTGTACTTTGCTTGCTCCCGCGTCACCAGTCCTGTCCTAACTCTGCCTTCTCTTTATATCTTAGAAAGTATTTTATATGTTCGCAAAAACTTAGGACTTTTCAAAATAAGAAGTGATTTCCATAATATAAATACACGTAGTAAACATGAAATTGTGTTACCCAAATTTAGATTAACTAAAACAAGCAAGTCATTTCTTGTAAACAGTATCCGCTTTTATAACAAGTTGCCACAATCGGTTACAGAACTTAGTGATGGAAAATTCAAAACGCACATTAAACGTGGCCTTATCAAAAAAGCATATTATAAGATTAAGGACTACGTTGAAGACAAGGAAGTTTGGCATTAATTCCTTCTGTACATGTGGCCTCCCTGGTACCTCATTAACGGCAAAACTATGTAAATGTCTATTAACAGCTCCCAAATTACGAAGTTATTTTTTAATTTAATTTTATCTTTTTTTACAAACTTCACTGACATAATGTTTTTCTTATTTGACATTATTATACCTACAATTTAAATTTCCACAAGGTTCTAACTTTTATTATTTTAATCATATTTTATATTGTTTTTTTTTTGTCAATGTGAGGACGTTGTAGGCTTATTATATTAGGCTGTAGATCTGTAGACCATTTTCTATTTTGTTAAGTACCTTGTACTTTTGATGGGCCTACGCTGTCCTCTCATACCTATTAACACTGTAATTTGAAAACATTGTAAAAGCCAATTTTATTTTTTTTAAAGAGTGACCGTGGAGTTTCTTGCCGGCTCTTCTCCATAGGAAACGACCAATTGGAACCGTGCACCTAGCTTCTGACGTTTCATAAGTGCCCATGTAGGCTTATGGGAAATAAAAATATTTTTGATTTTTTGATTTGATTTGTCTCTCTTTATATTTTGGCTGCTGAAACCTAAACTACAAACGTAGAATACAGGGAAATTTTATAAAAATGTCGCTGTTGTTTTAGTATATTGTGGTATCTTACGATTTCTACGCGAACAGATAAATGTAATAATGTAAGGGAATAGGTAATGTTATCACAGTGGAGTTACATTAAAATTAAGATAATCCTAATGCTTGGATTATCTGCATTTTGTATGCTTCACTAGGTAATATTATACTGTATTAAATAGGTGATTTTATACTGAAGATCACGTCTAAACGAGTAGTGTTAATGATTTGAAAAAAATATTATATATGATAAATTAGAGCATTTTCTCAATAACTTAATAAGTATGTGAATATTTTAGATTATGATTATATTACATTGTGAAATTAATTTGCAAAGTTACGTCTAACGCGGATAAAAAACTGAGAATGGCGCAAAATCTACCAAGCGTATTTTTCGGAAACCTTTACCAATTTAAAGATAATTTAATTATTGATCTTTTAGTATACGCGTTTTATTAAAATACCTTTAGTTTTGTGTATAAGTAATAAATTAATAATGCGTCAAATTGGGGACAGCGCTCCTTGATGGACGAGTCCTATTACTGGCTGAACGTACGACGCGTTGCGTGAGCTCAGTACAGAACACGCAACCTAACCACTCAAGGTCACTGGCATATATCTGATAATTATAATATATGTATTAAAGTAAAAAAATATATGTTTTGGCAAGTCATAAAAACCGCGTGAAGCAAACCGCGTGAAGCAGGGGGCTGGAAGCTAGTATAGTATAAAAAAAACGACTCTATAACTATTCCAAATCGTTATTATCTATTATAGTCTAATAACATGTTTCTCACTACAATATGCAAGTGACAACATATTTCCTGACTTGTCATCCCGAGTCGGCCGCGTAGTCACCAACTCGCTATGTACGTAGTTTTCTGTATTACAACGGACAAACAGCATGGAGACCTCGTTTGCATTATCTACCACTTACCAAGTACCTAACCAAGTACAATCATATTCTTAGACATAATGTCTCATGTAATACTCTGCATACACATTTACTCAGTTTGTTTTCATGGTTATAACTTATAGTAACTGTGTGCTAAAGCGCCTCATTTAAGGCGACGATAACCGACTATTGAGGATTTTATACTGAAGATCACGTCTAAACGAGTATTGTTATTGATTTGAAAAAAATATATGTTAAAATTAGAGCATTTTCGCAATAACTTAATTTATGAATATTTTAGATTATGTTTATATTACATTGTGATATTAATTTGTAAAGTTATGTCTAACGCGGATACAGACACAGACAGATGTGCTGCTGGGGAGTTTGTTGCGCCACTTCTTCTTCCCAGCTAAAGCACTAGGAAGTGGTGAAGGGTGGGCGTTTTTGGGGGACTGTCTCTTGTAATTTTTGACGTTCGAAAAGTGCTGATTCTAAGCCTAGTATGAATAAATGACTTTTTATTTAGATTTTTTAGTATTCACCAATTTAAAAGTAATTTAATTATTGATCTTTAGTATACGCGTTTTATTAAAATACCTTTTGTTTTGTGTATAATAAATTAATAATGCGTCAAATTGGGGATAGCGCTCCTTGATGGGCGAGTCCTATTACTGGCTGAACGTACGACGCGTAGTGTGAGCTCAGTACAGTTCACGCAAGCTCTCTCAAGGTCACTGGCCTTTAGTTTCAGATAACTTTACAATAATTATTTAGTGACCATATTGGGGATTTTTTATGTAACCCAAAACTGTTTAAATATAAATTTAGATAATTTGAACAATACTGTCAACGAGATACCTACGGTGGTTAGAGTGCTACATTATAAGAAGCTGCTTCATTGTTTGCCAACAAGGTCGCAACAGAAAACTATTATAATACCAATTACGTATACATAAATGTGATTAGGTATAAAGTCCCTGAACGTAATTAAAAGTTATAGAAATATTTGGACGGAAGTAGAAAATGATCAGAAATAATGGAAATTTTCCTTTAAAACGTAGAACGCAATCGATGGTATCCAATAAAGACTGCAATACGCTTTGACATTTTGTAAAATCTTGAGTAAATTGTCCGTAATTGGAAATCAGCGCCAACTCGTTTCTGTAGTGACTTAAATGACTCAGTTACACTTGAACCGTACAGTGTAGTAGCTTCGCAATATCCACACCAATTTTAACATTACGTCACTGTAGTAGAGTTCATTTTCCACCGGACATGCGTGTGTATTATGCTGGCACTTTGCGACGCAAATCTGGCTAATTGACACCCAATGAAGAAGGTGAACACCCGGTCTGACAGACAGGTCACAAAATTTACAAGAAGGTAAGGGGAACATGACTGTAGTCTAAGATTCAAACTTCCAACGACCAAGCATTATATTTTTCAACTAGAGTAAAGTTTTATAAATAGACAACAGTCCCGTAGCATTGATAAAACCGCACCTTTGTTGCGGTTACATCCTAGCTGATCATTTTTTTCTGCATTTTTTTAAGTGAGTGCTGGGTATTGGTTAATAACACTGACACTTTACATCTACAAAACTGGACCTTTTTGGGCACTATTATTTGCGATCACACATGCCGTGATTGTAAATACTTGAGCGCAGTAGTATCTCGATCGCACCCATCTATTGTTTCAATTGACTTATGCCCCATCAGTCGGGCTGTCGGGCATTGTGTTCGTCTTCCGTCGAATCCACCTAGTTCTGCAACGTCCACCCAACTGGCAAACTAGAGCACGACCTAATGCTAGCCCGTCATTGGTTTCGGATTTATGACATTAGAAGTACTTAACAAGTATAGTGTAATGGCGACCCGCATTATAAGAAACAAGTCATGCTGTTCTGACCCGCCGCCGCCGTATGGCTCACCCAACTAACAGGTTCCGCACGCAACAGAGCCGACTACCGACTTAATTCGTCGACCACAACATTATTTCTACGAGATAGATCATTATTTATCTTTATTATTTTCATTTACTTCCAAGTTTATCACAGATTTCTTGTTTCAATAGCTATCAAGCGTAGTGCTTTACCTGAACGCCCGATTAAGCAGCAGCTGACAATTACTTGCTGGAAAACGGGTATCAATCAATAGGGCAAGAATAAAACGCAATATCCGCTGCAGGTTGTACTTAGGCAATCCATTGATATTCTAGTGCTACTGACGTCTCTTAGCACACTCGAGTGCGTAAATAATGCGATTAATAGGTACTGATCATAAAATAAATGTATGTCATAAGTAATATTTAAACGGGTATCTGAAGTCTGAAATGGTCGAAAATTGCCAGTGACCAACTTGAGTATCTCGCGGTCATCTCTGAACTTAACACCGTACATGGCAACACTTACAAAAGTGCACAGACTCGACTGTGACTCACGCTGATTGAGTACGCAACACCGGGCCACATTATGTGAGCTTTATCGCCTTTCTGTGAATGAAAAAACTGAATCGAAGATACTTTTTGGCTGACATGACGATCATGACGTTTTAATTGCAGCTCAGTTGACGAATTTTATTCAGTTTATATATCATTGAAAACTCTACCACGGCATGGTATGCGTACTATATTTAAACCGATAATCTCGGCCGTTTAGAATAGATCCGTTTGTGTTCGTTTTATAATATAACACCTCTGAGCATCTGCCATGGCTGCGGTATACAAAATAATACACACATACCTATGCAAATTATTGTGAAAATGCAAATTAGTAGGTTTACTTTACGATTAATGTTGGCATGGCAAATCTGACATAAGCGAATTTGCTAATGTTATAATCATCATCTTAATACCTATGTAAAGTATTTAAACTGCAGAATACTTAGAAGATAAACAAGTTCAAGTAGTCATCGTTGACGACAAATTAGATTGGTGTCGGTTCGTGTGTGTCTGTGTGAGTGTTTATTTTTATTTCGATGCGCGCATGTGAGAGCGGACGTTTCATCTATTCGTTTCTTTGTAGTTACATAGTTTGAGTCCAAAGAAGCGGCAACTTCGGTTTACTATACCAACATTTTACAGCCGCCAAAATTAACAGAGCTCACTGGAACAAATACGTAACAGTTATAATTTTTTCGTAACGCGCATTGTTCTACTATCTTCCGTGCTGAGTCATATTCGTTATCTATGTTAGTGGGAATGAATGCCAGCGACTCGATAACGATACTGTACAATAAGCCGCCATTAGTCGATAACGTAGCGTCTAGAATGGGGATTGTTCAAAATATTTGACCGTATCAATTGATAGGATTAATAGTCGAACTCGAAAGTGAGTGTGGTTATATATTTGGTCAAGGCTAAGCTAATGCCGTCAATGGGAGCGCTGCGGAGGGCGCGTAGGTGTCCTCCCGGCCAAGTCGTTCACTTTCCCCACATCATGCGTAATTTAATCAGCAGCCCGTATCCGTTGAACCCCTCTACTTTAAGGACCACCAGAATCGTTTATCTTGTTTGAATTTTAGCTTACAAACTAGCTGTATTCTCTCCTAACTAATTTTATAAACGCGAAAGTGAGTTTGTTTGTTCGTTTGTTTGTTAAGCTTTCAAAACGGCTGAATGGATTTGGATGAAAAATGGCACACGGGTCTCATGACCAGTAGTGCTATTCTGTAAATATCTCACCGTGATAACTTGGTGAAGTGAGCTTAAAGTAATCATCAATACATAGCGTCAATCCCTAGCATCAATGGAATGACAGCTCACATCACCTGAGTTTTCCACGGTGAGATCTTTACAGAATAGACCGCCTGGAGGACATATGCTACTTTTTATCCTAGATCGCAGACGAAGTCGCGGGCAACAGCTAGTAGGAATATAATTAGACGTAATAACCAAGATATAGTCCAATAATGTTGATGATGAAATAATTCAAGTACTATTTTGTTACCTTCTAACCCGATTCTTTTATTGCAAAGGCTCGTTATAGTGTAAAGATTGTTTAACGTCATTAGTGTATACGTACAATACAATAAACACGTGTAGAAAAACATTGTTATCGGTTAAAACAAAGCGTCTGTTATGTATGAGCCACTTAGTATTGTCTCACTTACACTCACAGACGTTTATGTTAACCATAAACATGACCTGATTTAATAATAATATAATGTATTACGTTCAAACTTAGTTATTCATATTAGTCATTACCTTGCAATATTGTTTTGAAAACACAAAAGCATAGAAAGATAATGACAAAATTTTAAGCGCAGCAGATGTTTTTTAACTCGTAGCTTTATGACGTCAGTTGTTTGTCATAATACTGAAAACTACGGTCAGTCATTCAACAGATTTGAAAACTATGCTTGTGGTTTGCAGAAACTGGATATATTCGAGGGAGATATACCAGAAACCACGACGGACCTGATAGTGAGTGGCGCCGGGGTTCTCATGTTCGGTGCTAACTCCCTGTCGAAGCTGCGAGATGCCAGGCGTATTTACATCACCGGCGCCGAAATTGTCTTCATGAGGTCATACGCCGCCTCTAACCTGGATGTGCTCTACCTCCACCTGGACGTAGAGAACTGCGATGTGTTCCGTATGGAAGAGAAGGCCTTCATTAACATCAAAGGTTAGTGCATTTAAACTTTCAAGTTTTATGCAATGCGAATCTTGCTGCACTCGGCGATCGATAATGCTCCGCGTAAGTTAAAGAATCTTATTGTATCGACTACATACTTGGAACTCTGTTCCATGTCGCAACGTGTCGATAAATTGCGCAGCGATTTTCTTGTACACCCGGCTACCTCATCAAGCGATACATTTCCAGTATAAGCTGATCTCGCATTGTATTGGATTTCCGTACAATGAGATGTCAGCGTATACTGGAAATGTATAGCTTGATGTGTAGCTGTGTGTACAAATACATAGGATTTAATATTGTTGAGCCGTAAGTGCAGATCTATGTATACTATGTATAGGCAAAACAGTAGCTTTGTGCACAAGCGGTCAAACCATAAATTATATTTTGTAAGTTGGAAATACTAATCCTGGTTACAGGGCAGCTACATGTCTCAATGTAAGTTAACTATTATTAGCAGCCCGGCGCGACTTTGTCCGCGTAGTGTCGTACCCCTCCCCTATCCCCACCATACCCTACCACTAAACCTTCAAAAAATCACGAAAGTATCATCGAAATCGGTCCGGCCCTTTCGGAGTCCATAAGAACAAACCAACAAACATTGATTTTTATTTATACAACATGTCCCAGAACTAACGCACAACCTTTTAAGGGGTACTCATCATTATGAGTATGAACAACTTTTACTATGGGACCAAACCTGAAATCACGAAAAAAAAATCAGCTGTTCCCCACATTTTGACGAGTTATTCGAACATAAATGTAGGGAATAGCTGATCTTTTTTCGCGATTTCAGGTTTGGTCCCATAGTAAAAGTTGTTCATAATGATGAGTACAATGACCCCTTAAGAGGTTGTGCATTAGTTCTGGGACATGTTGTATACAACCACAACATCTCGATTTGGTAACAAGGTATACTAAGACTTGCATCTTCGCAAAATGAACAGATAATTATGTAGGTAAATCAATTGCTCCCATTTTAGAATGCTTGTTTACGAAATGCATCAGTATCGTCGAAATACACTGGTCTTACGTAGTTGCCAGATGATCACTCGTGAATTATTGAACTGAGAACTTCTTTAGCCTCCTTAATGAGCGATTTTTGGTAGGGGCCAAAGATATGGGTTCACGTTACCGACATGCTAACCGCGTCACATGACTTGTTGCGCCAAACTGGCGATGCGCAGCGGCCTGTGTACATGTCACGCATTTATACTAGGGATGCACCCGATACCGATACCGATATATCAGCGACACTTCGGGTTTGCCGATATATCAGCATCGGCTATATTTTTATAACCGAATCAACAATACTTTTCAAATTTCGCGCTTTAAAAATGTTATGTAAACGCCCGTGTTGTCCTTGTCTCGTCTAGTCGAGAGATACCTAAGGTCTCCTAATAATTATATCGAGAGACGCAGATCCGTTCGTTTTCTGGCGCAATGACGAAATACACAAACTTGAAAAAAATGGCGCAGAAGTACTACTAAAGCCCTTCTGCGGCATTTTTAAACTAGGGATGCATCCGATATCGATACCGATATATCGGCGATAATAAATAATAATAATGTTTATTTTTCCAAAATAATACATAGACACAGGTTGACCACAGTGGTAGATATACTAAAAATATACATAATTGTTGGCGATACTTCGGGTTTGCCGATCGGCGATTTTTTTATGGCCGATTCAACGATACTTTTAAATTTCGCAGAAGTACTTTAGTATCCAAATGAGTTCTGTCCCATCTGAGACACTATTTTTCACCTCAGGTCTTATTCAAACAGATTTGCGAAATTGCCTTTCTCCGCAAAACTAAGAATACTTCCTTTTTTTTTAACAAAAATCTTGTCTAAACTATTAACTAATCTCAACCTGTCTATATTTTATACACCTACCTAATAATTAAAAAAAAAAACTTGTGTTTTATTTATTTTACCTTCATTTTTGAATTTAATAAGCGTATCGTCTCAAAAATAAAAAAATAGTCTCTCAGATGCGACAGAACTCATTTGGATACTAAAGTACTTCTGCGAAATTTGAAAAGTATCGTTGAATCGGCCATAAAAAAATCGGCGATGCCGATATGGTAGATATCGATACCGTCTGCGGAGTTTTGCAAGCTAATTTAATTTACCCTGTATACAGACAGACTAAATAACTCACAGCTGAGGAAAACTAATTATAACACATCAGATACCTAGCTAAGTCTGTGGTTCATGTTCAACGTGCCGCCACAATGACGACACTAATTCAACACACGGGTAGGCTACTGACCAGTAATCATAAAAAAAATATAATAAGATAAAATAATTACTTATAAATTATTTTTTTGTTTTCGAACTAACTAAATAATAAAGATCTCTCCTTCCTTCAACTCGCCTACTCCTTGCACGTTATTCGTTTTAATTTCATTGATGCGATGTTATGATCCATGACCCCGGCAAATGACCTCTGCGCTACAGCTCTTTAAAAGTACAGGTTGCTCCGAGATGCTATTTTAGAAAATTGTAAATAAATTAATAAATAATAACGTTTAATGAAATTAAAATATCATCATAAGTCGTAAAGGAGAAACCGTAACGTGTGTTAAATTAACGTCGCCACCAAAGCGCCACGCTGTATATTTTTTCTCTTTATTCCCATGGTCTTCACGGAATTCGGTTCCCTTCACACTCTTTCCCCAGTTCCGACTAAGAAAACTCAATTTTTTTTTTTTTTTTTAGTTGCCCCCACACTAGGAATTTCTCCTGTATTGTGGGTGCGTTTACAAACAACACAAAATGAAATTCTATTGGAGCTAAATCGTCTTCTCGTATATGTTTTTCAATTCGCTACATTATCTTCTAACGCAGGGTTGGCATGTTTAAAACAAGTTGTTTGAAACATGTGTCTTAAACAGTGTTTAAAATAAAACATCGTTTTTACGCATTACACTTTCTGCAACGCACCCTACTGGTCTTCATTGTAGTATTTTCTTGAGGGATCGATATGAATTGTTCCCATATTGGATGCTTTTTACGCCCTGAACTTGACATTTTTATTATTTTGAATGAGGTAGAGGTGTTATCTTTATCTATCACACAACCGTTCATAACAACTGTCGAAAGTGAAATGAAAAATAAGAAAGAAAGTCCGCTCTATTTATACACTCCATCGGCAAAGTCCCCCGGGGAATTCCCAGCACTTCCCCTTAATTCGTGATCATCTAATATATGTTTTGGGTATTCCCCTTATTTCAAGAGAAGTTTAGGTGATTTCCCTACTAAAAATGAACGTCGGAACATACAGAATGTATTGAAATAAGAAAAATTTTTGTCATGCAGTTTTTAAAATAGTATAAAAGTGAATTATATCAGGCTTAATCAATTAAAAACGGATGATAACTAACTTAGGAAAAAAAACCTAAAAAACACCTGTTTAAAACATTTGGAACTGTTTGTTTTATAAAATGTAAAAAAACTGTTTTTTTTCCAACCCTGTTCTAACGTGACTTGCGATGTGTGTCCATTTCTATAAGCGGGTCCTGCTTATTTTAAATCGATTGGGAGTTCGATTAAATTAGTTTATACGAGAGATATATGTGCATTTGTCGTGTAAAGGCTTTCACTAGCAAGATGTTTTGCGGCAATGGAAGGCAATGTAATTGCGATTATGTTTTAGCTTAGATTGTAGCCGGTTTGGGTCAGTCGCCCGATAGTGGCGAGCCGCCGGATGGCTCCGATTATCAGGTCGTCGGCCAACATTCAACTAGATGGACGACGTTCATTATTTTATTGTACTGATTGTGCTTGAAGTCTTGAGATGTGGTCATTATGCTCCATATGTTGGTGTTCCACTTATTTTAAGTAAAAATACGGTACCTATACCAGGTATATATAACCAGGCGTTTGCTACGCCTGGCTCATTAAACAAACACTTCCACACAATAGGCACAACGGACAGCCCTCTGTGCAGGGCCTGCATGGAGGCTAAAGAAACCGTTGCACATGTGCTCTTTGACTGCACAGGCGTCACCCAGATCAGAACGGAAACCCTCGGGTCACCCAGATCCTTCACAGATATTCTATGCAGACCAGAAACCTAATCAGCTTCTGGAGGGAGGTGGGCTGGTTGGAATAAACAACTGACAGCCGCCATGGCCCACGCACAATGGTCCACATGAAGGACTAAGTGCGGAAACCAAACCCTATAACAACATAGAACGGTACCTATACCTACTGAAAGCCTTGATAAAATCACAGATAAGTAAACCAGCCGGCTATTAGTTGATCAAAATGGCAACAAATCACAGATAAGTAAACCAGCCGGCTATTAGTTGATCCAAATTGCAACAATATATTCCAAAACGTGAGTGAACACGAGATAGGACTCAATTAAAAAAGGTTTTCGGTGTACGGGGTAATTTTACTTCGACATATCATTATACATATACTTTACAATAAGCGGTATAAATCTTCTGTAAGAAAGCCTTGTAAAGTCACCCAAACCATAATATAGTATCATCCGAAACATTCAAAATTATATTAACAGATAAGTTGAGCACAATAACTGCAGTGTCTGTACAGATCTGCATTAGATATGGACCATCAGGCGTACAACGGAGATTGCACACAATTGCTCCTTTGTCGTGCAACGGCGACACTTAATAATGCGAGATTTTGAGCAAGAGAATAAGTATTTATCTTTATCAGATCACTGATGTTGTACCACGTAATTCCGTCTAACGAAACCAGGTCATCAACTTTTATAGGCCTAATGAAATAATCGAGGCATTTGTTTGACTGATCGTATGAACGTAATTTGCAGATCTATCAAAGTATTGAGTTATGGATATTTCCGGTACTAAATTATTTGAACTAGATTCCGTGTATGATTATCCAACTTTTAGCCGAGTTTTTTAAACTCGCCTCTTTACAAAATCGCATATTATATAATATATACAACATGTCCCAGAATTAACGCAGAACCTCTTAAAGGGTTATTGTACTCATCATTATGATCAGCTTTTAGTATGGGACCAAATCGGAAATCGCGAAAAAAAAATCAGTTGTTCCCTACATTTATGTTCACATAACTCGTCAAATATAGGGAACAGTAATTTTTTTTTTCTCGCTTTCATGTTTGGTCCCATACTAAAAGTTGTTCATAATGATGCGTACAATGACCCATTAAGAGGCTGTGCGTTAATTCTGGGACATGTTTAGGGGAGGCCTATGTCCAGCAGTGGGCGGGCATCTTTCGGCTGAAATGATGAATGATATTACATAAATCGCATACATTCTTAAATTGATTGATTTGAAATCTCATTGAATGTTGAGGAGCCACATAATGAACACATAGACAATGATACTGAACTGCTAGTTGCAGATAATAAAGTTTATTGATATCAAGGGTTTCATACTGTTTGTTATCTATGTAAAAAAAATGCAACAATTCAGATACAAGGCAAGGTAATGAAGAATTTTGTGGTGTTATAATCTTATATGGATGTCTAACATAACCAAACAAGGACCTACATAATCGTTCAGCCTAGACACGTAATAGGTATTACATTATCTAAAGACTCAAAGGGTTAGTCAGTGCTGTTGACAAAACACCAGCGTCACCTGTGAACAACAAAGACGTAATTGAAGTATTGTTATAATACGTGTCATCCCCATCGGAGAGCTGCGTTGGCATAAATACTTCACGTATTAGTTGCTGACAAACCCGCTCTCATTGTCCAACCCGCATGCCCTATGCTGCACACTGCATCGCTTATACTGCTCTACATACTGATTACACAACACAATACGATCGTCTCGTGTTCTAGTTAAATACTGATTGGCGAGCTTAATTAATGAGAAGCTAATTTAATTACCCATTAGTAGTATTATGTTAGCCCTAATGCACCAAATGATAATTAATTCAGTTTAATATTGAATTAAGTAATTAAATGAACCAACATTCACTCAAATCATTGCGGTAAATGCCCAAAACTCATGTTGCAAATAGTTTAGCAAATATTTTTTCAATACACTTCCTCGAAAACTGGTTCATATCGCACTACGATTAGGTTCACAATGCAATGTATTTCACACGCGTGCGGTTTTTTATTTTCCAACACGTGTGCAGGAATAAAAATTTCCAGAGATAACTTATACGTACCTATTCACACCGTCTCGCGCCAGAGACGGTTCTCTCTATTCGGAGGTGATTTTGTACCATGAATATGTACCATGATCATTACAATAAAAAAACGTTTATGAACAAATTAGCATTTATTTGTGTTATAAATACTTATAAACTACCAACAAAAATATTTGAAGTTTCTATTTTTCATATTAGGCTGTTTATCGGCTTTATACCTTTGCTTCTCTTTCGACCTGGCAAAAGCAAAGCGCGGAAAAAGAAGAAAATTAAATCATAGTTTCCTAATGATTCATGACAAAAATATTTTTCGTACGCTTGTATGAAGCCCATTTATTATGCTTGGTATAATAGTATGTTAACAAATTAATTGATGTGGTCAAACTTAACCTTATCAGCAGAGCGAAAATGGCCGTTCTCGATTATTTCCTGTAATGCACTTAAGTACGAGCGATGATGAGAGAAACGATGTCGCAACATGTGGACAGAAGCTGTGCACTGACGCACATACCATACCGCGCCGCATTACTACTCGCCGACAAAAAATATACATTATGCTGTAACCATACACCCAAACGAATGATAGACAAGACCGGGCCAACAACCGTCTATTCAAAAGTAGCCGAAATCAATAACTGCACAAGAATAGGAATCATTGAATGCTCGCTGCTCCGGCTATAGGTCTCATAATTAGATGTGTTAATTCTAATAGTTATTTCGGCCGATGTAGTCCGAGTTATATCGAACGTGAATGTATCAATAAATAAATTAACAATTTCCGTACAGTAGTGCTATTCTGTAAAAATCTCACCGTGAAATCTTAGGTGAAGTGAGCTGTCAATAGTGTCAATCCCTAGCGATCCGTAGCATCGGGTGGAATGACAGCTCACTTAAATCTCACTTCACCTAACATTTCACGGTGAGATTCTTACAGAATAGACAGGTAGATTCTCAAGTGTATTAGTTTGAAGCAATTAGAATGCAATAATCTGCATCGTTGTGATCATATCGAAGGAAAAGAAGCCAACGTTGAAAACATAACTTTGAAGGATCTTGATTTGAATATTCAGTGAAGAAATTATTGATGTTGAATATCGATTGCCTTTCGAGGCAGAAGATGAGAATTATGGAAAAGACTAGCAACTAATTATGTGTAACGTCGTCTTAATCTAAACAAATATACCACATCGCGGCTTTCAGGGAGGTGGTAATGGTGTGTGTCCACCACGTTTGCTCGGGACGGCAATACGGGAAATGCTTGCGGCCTCTCAAAATAAACCGGCATTAAAATTACTCACATATCACGTGCGGGACATAGTAGAGCAAATATATCGGCGATTGAGTTAAACAATTTTGTTAATTATAGAAAAACACCTGTGCCTAGACAGAAGACGGATGCGTTACATACCTCAAGTCTGTTGAACATGAGTTACCGGATATAACGATTTGATTTGCCAAAAGAAACTCTCGTCATTACAGCCACTATCTACTCTAAATAAATAATAAGAGTGATTGATTTGTGCTTAAGTAATCAAAATATCAGTATGAGAGTGAATGTATGTTTTATATAGTAGGTACCAGCTAGGATGAGCTATCAAAATACTTTCATTTAGTGGAGGTTAGCCATTTTTTTCACAAATCTAATCGCTTCTTTACTTCATCAGATTTCATCAATTTGGCAGGAAACTAGCTAATTTGGGTCACTTTATATGACGTTTCTAACGTTATCCATTAGTTACTCGGCCAGTTCAGGTTAATATGAGGTTATGTCTAGTATACTAGGAGTGTTTGGGAACCACACGACTAGCGTATCTAGGCTATCGTCAGTGAGTTCCAGCTCTAAAAGCAGTAGTTGAAATCAGTTATTTTGTTTGCTTCGTCATCATCGATTATTGTAAAAATACCTAAATTATAGAAGACAGCTATACAGTTTGACTATTGACATTTTAATTTTTGTTGATTCTGACGTTTTATATTTTATTTTGGCATTTGTTCAATAAGTAATTAATTATAATTTTTTAAATGTAAAAGTTAAGTAGGTCACAATTTTATGTTAATGGATGGGTATACTTTGTGATTTGGGTTTGTGAGTGGTTTGTTTCTTTATGTTTATCTTTGGCTATGGGTGTTATTTACCTGAAATAAATGAATTTATTCTTATTATTTTTATATAACTATTTTAATTTCAAACAAGAGTTTTTATGTACCTAACATCTATTTGGTTTCTAAGATCAATAATTCTGTGGTTGGAATAGGTACACGATGCGCCAACGCTTGTTATGTTAATATATGCATAGTTAATGCTAGAAATGCGTCCTGATGATAAGAGTAATTCGTTGACCACACACAAATGCATTCGATATCTCCGCACACATAGGTAGAAGTACTGACAACTTAAATAGGAGCTAAGAACAATGATAATCAGGTAAATACTACAGAAAGAATATAAAGAAAAATTGGTTATTCTGCACAAACAAATGCTAAAATACATACGTATACAAAGTAGCAAAGAGCCTCGTATTCAATACAATAAAAGTTGGACAACAAGCTGCCCGGTGCTGTTTTGAGCCCGGCTGATGCCAATAGGGCTTGCCCCTGTTATATGGGACTTAGCGTGGACTTAGACATAACGAGCGAAATGTGGCTGTAGTTAGGTTAAGTTAGTTAGTTAGGTTACACACCTTTGCCTACCTCCTAGGAATACAGACATGATGAAGAGCAAACTGGTAGCTTTAAAAGAAACACGTTATTCAAACAACAAAGTATACTTCGCAAGTTGTACAAAGTTTCGCTTACATTACATTGCACACAACATGGCCTGCGCGCGGCTGGATGACTAATTCTGGACTATTTCTGTGTCCCCGCCGTTCATAAAGACCTACTTATAGGTATGTGTATTAATGTGTTTGCATTGCATTACTGTCGAATAACTCGCCGCTTAATTATGTGCTTTACATCTGTACGGTATTGTGAAAAATATCGTTTTACGTCTTTCATAGTAACTGATTGGAGTTACGGGCATAGTTCGAACTAGGTAATACCTACAATGAACAGCTGCAGTAATTTACTAAATCAGAATGTTAACTCTGTAGCAAAAATTATCGAATATTGGTTTTTAATTTCATTCATGGAAACAAACCCTTTTCCGGTTAAAACCGGTTTTGTGGATTGGATGTAGTAATTATTTGTTTTATTTTTGAGGTTAGGTTACGCAATATCGATTTATAAAATATTTGAAGTTCGTAGCATATTAACCAGCTGGTAGCTAGAAGCTTGTAGGAATCTTCATTGTTTTATTGTTATCTGTGCTAGCCTTTTAATACGAGCCTTTCTGAAAAACTCTCGATATCACTGGCGGTACTAAAACACGAAACCTCAAAGTAAAGCAGTTTCTTCACTTGGGAAAAGACAATGGCTAGGTAGGAACACTTCGCTTAACTTTACAAAGTACCTATTCATCCAAAAATACATCGAATTAGGTCACATGAAACCAGTGACAGAATCTGGCTCAAAGAACCAAAAGATGTTGGGATGCACCAGGCCTCCTGTATCTGGTCATAAGTTAACAAAACTGCATCGATTTGTACATTGGCGTCAATAAGAACCTCCAGGATGTGAAAGTTCGTTAATTTGCATATTATGGTCGGTAGGGAGGAGGTTTTTGGCGTTTGTTGGCTCTTGGCCTTAAACAACGACCACGAGGAACCCTTATTGACATTAGGTCAGAAAAGTATGTCATAGATTCGAAAAGATTTTAACAGTTCATTCATTTTTGGTAAAGTCCGAATAGCTCGCATTACTTAGTAACTAGTTAGTAGTTTTTAGTCTAGTTTTTCCGAAGTTTCAAAGAAGATGACTTCTTGAAACTTCGAAAAAAACTAGACTAAACGACGTGACGTTATTTTCGTCAAAGCTGGGAATGTTATTGGGCATAAGGAATTAGAACATCTGTTGTATACTCATGTAACAGATGTCCTAATTCCTCATACCCAACCTACATTTCCTGCTTTATTTTTATGAACGATAACGCCCATCCCTCCTATAATTCAGACAACTTACATACTTACGTGGTAAACGCAAAATAACAAAATTCGTCATCGCTTCCAATAAGTACCTACGGGCGGCTTACGTGAGTAAATGCAGGAGGTCATAAATCCTCATCTAGATGTGCGGAATCCCGGCCTCATTCGAATAGTTCGTGCATAAGACACCCTAGATTAACGCGTAAGATCTGTTTAAGTGTACAACCAGTCCGAGCTTTTGCGCGAAGCTTGCCCGCGTGAAGGTCAGGAATTATCACACGGGAACGTACTCTCGGAATACTTACTTAAACATATCCAGTCCTAATCCAGGTCAATGGCCTACCTATGAGTCAGTTTTAAAATTTCGTCGTAATGCGTTCAGCCGTTAAGTCGTGAAAAGGTAACAAACGGACAGACATACAGACAGAGTTACTTTCGCATTATAATATTAGTACTAGCATGGATTAATATGGATAAGAGCTTAGCTGTGTGTGACTTCAAATACCTTCCTGTCTTGTATTGGCATAAACTGTATGAGAATACGAGTTGGTGATACCGTTGTAGTAGGGTCGGTGGTATCGTCAATCAATCAACTTAGCCTATCGCAGTCCACTGCTGGACATAGGCCTCTCACAGGTTGCGCCATAACATTTTATCCTTCGCGTTTCGCATCCAGTCTTTCCCAGCCACCTTTTCATATAGCAAGGGGGCGTCCCACACTACTGGGTCCTGCTGTCGGATTCTTGATCAAAGTTGTGTCTACCGAGCTGGATGACTTGCCGAGTTGGGAGGAGGCACGGCTCCTTGTCGTTTCGCGTGACGCAGGTGCTCTCGGGGCATGGTTGCTTCAGGAAGTACCTGTGTCACATAAACAGGGAGCCGGACGCCCGGTGTCACCACTGCGTCGACTGCCGGGAGGACACGGCGCGGCATACGCTGGCAGAGTGTGCCGCTTGGGAGGAGCCACGCCGTGCCCTCATCTCAGGAGTAGGCAGTGACCTATCGCTGCCGGCCGTGGTCGAGTCGATGGCCGGCAGTGAGGAGTCCTGGGACGCGGTGGTGTCCTTATGCGAAACAGACGTGTGACGTGTCGCAGAAGGAGGCTGCGGAAAGGGAGCGGGAGATCTCGTCCGCTCACCCGGCCCGCAGCAGGCGCACCGGGCGTCGGCGGAGGGCCGATAACGCCCTCTTCCAGCCCCCATAAATGGGTCCAGGGACGGCGGACTTGGGGACGTCCGCCGCCCCCTATCACATTGGACCCGAGGTGGCGGCGCGTAGTGTTCCACGCGCGCCCCTAGCAGGCGTCGCGGGGGGGGGGTTAAACACCTCACCCCCCCCCCAGACTTGAGGTGGCCCGCAGAGGCGGGCCGGCACTAGCCGGGGATTGCGGAAGGAATAACAGATCCCAAGATCCCCGGTGCAAGTGTGGGAGGGGAACACTGGGGTGGTTTTTAGTCAGTAAGTCTGACAGACCCCTCCGCCCGCCCCAGGGCGGAGGACATCCATGAGGATTTTCCACCCCGTGATCAAAAAAAAAAAAAAAAGGCAGACATACTCCTTCACAACTTTGAGAAGCGACCCTTCGATGTGGTTTGGACTCGGCAGGACATAGTTATACATGACTTTCGTCTTGTCCAAATTCATGTCGAGGCCAACCCGAGACATTTAGGCTGTGCAGCATCTGGTCTTTATCCAGTGTCTCTGCCATTATGACGATGTCATGTGCAAAGCGAGATGTACTCGCCATTTATTTTGATTACCTGTCCAGTCCAGTCCTAAAATCTTAAAGGCGTCCTCCAACGCATTGGTGAAGTTTCAGGGATATCAAATCTGTGCAATTTGATGGGGCTGGTTGAAGTCTTGGATCTGGACAGTAATCGTGGCAGCGTCATACAAACATCTCAACACTTCGATATAGCGCCAGCCAATTCGATACAAAGAGGTCAGAACTGCCCATATTTCGATGGAGTCGACGGCTTTCTCGTAGTCCACAAATGCCATACAGTTGTGGTCTTTTGGCCTTCTGTACAATTTCCCGAACAGTATGGATGTGGTCTACGGTACTGAAGCCTTTTCGAAAACCGACTTGTTCTTGTGGCTGGAACTCGTCAATTCTTCTGGCGAGACGGCTCCTCTTATACGTGGCTCAGAAGTGAGATGCGACTATACTATACTTCTTTAGCAAGGTTTTGTAAATTTTTTGAAGAACAGAATTACCGCACCTTTGCTCCATGTCACTGGCGTTGTACCCTCATGGATGACAAAGTTGAAGAGACCCGCTAGGTGTCTCAGGACTGGAGCCCCGCTTGCTTTAAGGAGTTCTGTCGTTATTCCGTCATCACCCGGTGCCTTGTTGTTCTTTAGCTGATCGAGAGCCAACCTCGCACTAATCTCTCACTGGCCGACATCCGGTATGTCCTCCGTGTACATGGATGACAAAGTTGAAGAGACTCGCTAGGTGTCTCAGGACTGGAGCCCCGCTTGCTTTAAGGAGTTCTGTCGTTATTCCGTCATCACCCGGTGCCTTGTTGTTCTTTAGCTGATCGAGAGCCAATCTCGCACTAATCTCTCACTGGCCGACATCCGGGATGTCCTCCGTGTAGTGGCGTGTTAATTCGGCTCGATGGTCATCTGCAGTCTGCACCATGTCCCACTGGTTTCGCCATCCGCATTGAGCATAAGTGCCCGTAAAATTCCACGACTTGCTCGAGTATCTCGGACCTCTACGTCACGATTCTGCCATCCGCAGTTCTAAGTTTCGTCAGATGGACCTCTCTAATAGCTAGGAGAACACTTTTGTTTAGCAGCCTATGTATGGTATGTATGTTTATTCCGTTGTGGCGCTCTAGAGACCAGACACGTGGGCCGATTTTGATGATTCTAACGCCAATCGATTTGAAAAAATTAAGTCGACATTATTAAATAGGTATTTGCAAATCATCTTTTGGTTTCTCTAATCATTTTTAATTTTGAATGATTGTTTAGGATCTACAGGAAAAGTTTTTATCCACTGCGCAAATTTTGACAAGTTAAACTTAAACGAGTTTTATTAAACATATACAGGGTTACTGGTAATTCGACGTATATCCGTCAGGGGCTGATAAGGGGGCCAAAATGCAACAAATTGAACCCCCCATATGTATGGCCGAAATTCAATAGTTTTCGAGATATTAGAATTTTAAGGGTTTTTCGATATTTACCCAAAATTTGACATTTCATTCCAAATAAAAAAAAAACTACATATTTGAATTATGTCCATAGCTTAATTGAAGTGCCAGCTACAACATCATTTTTAATGGTACCCACCATTAAAAATGATGTTGTAGCTGGCACTTCAATTAAGCTATGGACATAATTAAAACTACTTAATTGAACAAAATAATGAAAATAATGAGCGATATAAGAATAATATCTTACCAATATTTTCATTTTACGCTTCAAAAATGTTGTCTCGTCACAAAAATTTCTATGACATTAATCGTACAAATAACTAAAACAACTTGCTTATTCTGTATGCTTTCCAGAAAGCTATAAAAGTCAATTTTAAAATACATAATTCGTGCCAAGGCATGTGTTTGAATCGGCGCGGGGAGAGAAAGGGTCATTTGTATTTGTATGAAATAAAATGCATAAAAAAATGTACATCAAATTTTATTACAAATTTTACACATCTTGTTCAAAATGAGCCCCTCGATTACGAATGCAGGTTCGAATTCTCTTCCTAACTTCGGTTTTCGTCACTCTTGATGTGAACGTTGTTCTCATCTGTTGCGCCGCGTTTATTATTCGCTGTCGAAGTTCTTCGACTGAATTTATTGGGGTCACATAAACTAATGCCTTCATATGACCCCAAACGTAAAAATCAAGTGGTGTGATATCAGGGCTTCGTGCTGGCCACGGAATTGGCCCTCCCCTCCCAATCCATCGGTTTGGATATCTCTCGTCTAGCCACTGTCGGACAGTAATCCGGTAATGTGCTGGGCAACCATCATGTTGAAACATGAGGTTGTTTTTTATTTCTTCGGGAACATCCGCCAACAAATCGTCTAGGTTGTTTCTCAAAAACTCCTCGTAATTTTCGCCGTTCAAATTTTGGGGCAAGAAATGAGGGCCCACCAAATAATTATCAACGACACTCATCCATACGTTCAGGGAAAATCTCATTTGCGACGCAGTTTCTTTTAGTTTTTTTGAATTCCTGCCTGCTTTAGGTGCCCAAAAATGTAAGTTATGGTAATTCGTTATTCCATCCCGGTCAAACTTTGACTCGTCAGTCCACAAAATATTTCTTAGGAAATGTTCCTGGTCAGCGTCAGCGTTTAACATAAACCGAGAAAATTCGAGTCGCCTGGCAGGATCTCCCTCGTGCAATGTTTGAACAGGTTGATAATGGTACGGGTGTCTACCTGATAGATGTACTACCGACCACACTTTCCACTGGGACATACCGAGCTGTCTTGCAACAATGTTCGTTGAGATGTTTGGGTCATCAATAAAACACTGAAGAATGGTGTCCTCTTCGTCAGCCGTGTACCGTCGAGGTCTGCCAGCGTTGAATTGTGCTCTTTGAACACTGCCAGTTTCAGACAATCGTCGATAGGTGCTCCCGAAAACAGTAACGTGGGGAAGTCGACGATCGGGAAAGCGGCGTTGGTATTCTCACCGAGCCGCAGCCGCGTTTCCATCGGCAAAACCATAACAAAACATTATGTCTGCGTATTCGTTATTAGGATACGAAGCCATGTTATCCGAAATAACAATGATAACAAAAAGAATAACAAGAGAAACAAGAATTAACAATAATGATCGATAACAAATTAACGGGATGAGAGATTGGTAGCAAGATAACAACACACGTGCTTGCGCGGCGGAGAGTCAAAACTTACTAAGGAAGGCGACGCGAGCGCAGCAGACGCCGTGTACTCCCCCGCCCGCACACCCCGCCCTCACACCCCGCCCCATCGCGAAGAATTTCGCCAGGAAAATCGATTGTTTTAGCGAGGATCATAAACTAAAAACACAGATAATTTCTCTCCCCGCGCCGGTTCAAACACATGCCATGCCACGAATTATGTATTTTAAAATTGACTTTTATACCTTTCTGGAAAGCTTACAGGATAAGCAAGTTGTTTTAGTTATTTGTACGATTAATGTCATAGAAATTTTTGTGACGAGACAACATTTTTGAAGCGTAAAATGAAAATATTGGTAAGATATTATTCTTATATCGCTCATTATTTTCATTATTTTGTTAAATTAAGTAGTTTTAATTATGTCCATAGCTTAATTGAAGTGCCAGCTACAACATCATTTTTAATGGTACCCATTCAAATATGTAGTTTTTTTTTTATTTGGAATGAAATGTCAAATTTTGGGTAAATATCGAAAAACCCTTAAAATTCTAATATCTCGAAAACTATTGAATTTCGGCCATACATATGGGGGGTTCAATTTGTTGCATTTTGGCCCCCTTATCAGCCCCTGCCGGATATACGTCGAATTACCAGTAACCCTGTATATATTTTTTTTTGATACGTCTTAGTACAAAAAACAAAAAATATCGTTAACGAAAGATGTTTACTTTAAAAGTGGTTGTATGGCCACTAGGGCTTGCAATATCCGTTCATTTTTACTATCCGGATAATACGGATATTAATATTTAACTATCCGGAATAGCCGGATAATACGGATATGTTTTCGTTTTTATTATAAATGAAACTAATAATAAGCTTTCGTAACACGTTTTTACAAAAAGCAAAATAACAGAGAAATAATCAACTATACCAATATTTATGCATTCTCTCGATTTCAATCGATCCAATTCTTTCTTCAGGACAACCTTTAATTCTTCACAATTATTTAAAACAATCTCTTTAATTGTGTGGGGTGATTGTGGCAATTTAACCTACTTTAAAAAAAAGTTTACGCAATGTCCGAGATGTACAGAAAGCACTGAATGCAAATCCGTCTAGAGCTGCCAATTTAGAAATCATCACTTCCGTACTCTCGTGCTCATCAGACTCAAAATAATCGACTATTTTGGCTTTTTTATTTGATGTCACTTTTATTCAGAATAAGACGTGGATGCTTGTGTTGTCATATTAATCGAACTACTTGGCTGGCCAATCGTTGTGCCTTCTGGTCTTGAAGTGCTTTGATTTTTAACATTAATTGAATGTTTTGATCGAAGGTGATTATGTAAAGCTGATGTCGATCTTGCGATTTTCAAAGCTTGTTTGCAAATATTGCATTGTGCCTGAGCACCATCAAGACTGCGTTTAAAATGCTGCCAGACTGAGTTCTTCATTTGCGAAAATTTTTGTATTAAAATAATTGAGTTTTGGATGCCATTTTTAGCAAATCTGAATATTTTTAATCACATAAATCTGAAAACAAAGAAAAGCCCTATTTCATTTAGAAAATTCTAGACTTTTAAACAACATTGATTACTCTATACGAGTTAATACGCGAAAGTGAAGAATTAAAGTTACATCTGACTGCATTAGCTTTTTACACAAACTTAAAAGCCCGCAAAATTCAAATTTTCTTACGTTTTTTGCAATTTGCAGGTCAGTAACAGGTTGTATGTTGATCTAAATATGATTTGCGGCCATATCAAATATGGCTTTACAGAATTATAACCATTAGAATCAGCATTACAACTCTCTGTGTTCTCAATCTGGAAAATGCGTGCAGTATGGATGTGTTTAACGTAAATGTAACAAGTGGTCAATGTTGTTATGATCTCTGTCGCTTATTGTGATTTGTGAAGTGAATAAATAAATGCAACAGTGATTAACTATATTACAATAATAAATAACGTAATAACAGTTATGTACTTTACAGATGACCGCTTTTTATTTAATATTTAAAAGAGAAATACAACTATCCGTAACATCCGAAATATCCGGATGGTTATGCAAGTAAAATTCTGATTGGAAAATCGGCGGATATCTGGATAATACGGATATCCGGATTGCAAGCCCTAATGGCCACCCGGCGGCGCGCGGCGAAGCGGAACGCGCGAAAGTACCTACCTATCAGCTGTGCGCTCGCTCGATTCGCCGGCGTAGGTATTTACGTGGGTTACAATGTACTGATCGCTAATTTTATCAGGTTCGAACTAGACTTTTTTATGTTTAGGCCGTGACCTGTAGTTATTTGAAGAGTAATTTTAATTTTTCCTTCATACTTTAATGGGCTTAGGATGGCTTCTTCGATTTCGATCGCCAGTCGGGGTCTGCCAGACCTTCGTGCATGATTCGGGGTTCTGAACTGTCCGTGATCAAGCAGCCTTTGAGTGGCCGCTAAAATGGTCCTTTCATTAGGGACCGCGGGGTTAAGGATTCCATGGGCTCGCATTCGAGGTATGCTCTCCGTCGCATACATTCTGCGAGCTGCTCGCAAACTTTTATCACTCAGTACATACATTCGCACCATCTCGTAAAACTCGCGGTTACTGAAGTCCAACATCGTGACCGGTAGCACGGCACACGTGCGGCGCGGCGCTTGCGCGGGAATCGATTAGACGCGACGTCACACGACAGCGCGTGCGATGAGCGAACTGTCGAGTGTCGCCCACAGCGCCCGGGGCCAGTGTTGCCAACTGCTAGCTTTACCCAGTTGCTAGATTTTTTTTTAAATGTTGCTAGATTGCCAGTTTCTTTTAACCCAAAAAGTTGCTAGAAGTAGTTAAATGTCAATTTCTAACAATCATTTTTATTTTCTTAATTCCATCAAGAGAGTTACAAATGTCTTGTGTACCATTAAACAACCAAAATTTGTCCATATTTTCCCACTCCAGTCTGTATTTCTGTGCGTATGTTTTCTTTTTCAAAGCTAAATCCATTTTCAAATTAAATTAAAACAGCGAGCATTCGTTTTATATGGATAAAACAAAACCACACAAGGTTGAATAACTAGCAACTGGTAGCATGTACTATTTTGGTTTAGTAAGAATTCTGTCGCAACGCAGCAGCAGTAAACGGGTAATTCCCGGCCAACGCCGGCCTGTACCTACCATAGCATCTATGACCATAGATTCGCGTTTATTATATAGACTCACGTCTCATGATGAAAGTTGCTAAAAAAAGTAGCTAAAAATTTTAGCTACAATTTTCATTAAATTGTAGCTGTCTGTCACGAAATAATAGCTAGATCTAGCTATAAAGTTGCTAAGTTAGCATCACTGCCCGGGGCGCCCTGCCACCCGGGAGGGGGTTTCACCCCCGTGCAACACCTCCGCTTGCGCCGGCCGCCGCGCGCGCCCATTGATATTATTACGAATAGATTGTGTCCATATTTTGCTGATTTAAAGTAGGATAAAAAAAATAAAAAAAGTATTGAATAAATAATGGAAATGTGTTCTGTTACTGATATTGAACCACCAAAAAAAATTTGCGCACTGGTTAAAAACTTTTCCTGTATAACGATTTAAAGTTAGTTAGCAACCATTCTCACTCAAATCTTCAAAACGTACCATAAAGCTGTGATAAAGTTCTTATATAATCGAATAATACGTCTTATTTATTTACGGGAAAAATAATTATTATAACATAAAATCAATATTTTTGAAAGATAATTTTAACGACTGTTACCTAAAGCGTTACATAATACAGTGAGAGAAAAATAACCTCATTAAGAATGAATGAATTATTTAAATAATAAATAAAGTGTTAAATAAAAAAAAAATATTTAAAAAATAAAAAACCCAACTGCGTAAAAAGTGAACTTTAATAAAAAAGAATTTCTGTTGCTCACAACTCTAACAACAATCTCATGCAGTCGGAGGCACTTTCGGGTTTTTGTTTTTGTATTATTCCTAACTAGCTGACCCGACAGACCTTATCCAAACAACACATCAAAAATCCCAAAGAAAAAAGAGTCTCCGTTTTTCCCATTTTTCCAATTTTCAGGGAATCTTTTCCAATTTTGCTTTCCCTAAACACCTTATTCGGAACATTACGAACATTTTAATGTCCAGTCGTTCTCAAGTGATGCGCTTACCAAAGAATAGCATTTAATTTTTAGGGTTCCGTACCAAAATGGTAAAAAGGAACCCTTATGGTGAGACTAAGTCTTTCTGTCTGTCTGTCTGTCTGTCCGTCTGTCTGTCCGTCTGTCTGTCTGTCTGTCTGTCACACCTGGATATCTCAAGAACTACTAATGCTATCAACTTGAAATTTAGAACAGTTTTAGATGACGTTTGCCCAATTATTTTGCATACAACAAAATAATTGTTTGCCCAATTATTTTGCATACAACAAAATATTTAAAAAAATATATCTTTTTTTGCAAAAGGGACTGAAAGTGGGTCTTAAAAATTTGAAGTGGGGCTACAAGGGATAGAAGTGTATGTAAAAATTACAGGAAAAATTAAACGATATCTCTAAATAGCACAGTTTTTCGGAAATCATCAACATATAATATATACGTACGGAACCCTCGGTGTGCGAGTCCGACTCGCTATTGACCGGTTCTTTATTTAATAGATCTTAGTATTTGTCACCACATGACCAATAAACTTAAATCGCGGTACCTACTATATAGACTGCAGCTAAAATTAAAGGAAATTATATCCTACTTACTGGAAACCAGTTCCATGGTTCCAATGCAATCTTTTCTCGATTGGCGTTGCAGCCACTTAGTAAGACCTCTTAAAATCACCAATCTCTATACATTGCTCTCTTAGCAACACGTATTGTAAAGTCTTGTTGGCTGGTCAACTTCGATGTACTCATTCAACTGAACTTAAGCACCGTTATACGAGTTTTATTCACTTGTTAATATAGGTACTGCATTTAGAAAGCTATATATTGTAAACGACACTCCTACATTATAATCAACACTATGGCTTTAACGGGAAACGATACTATAATATAACTACAAACGCATGTCTTCCTTATAAGTTTTATGCCTAGCATCAAAAACGAATGTGGTAAGGTGTGATTTACATAATTAGCGAAGAGGACACTTTATTAGTATAAGTCAAAATTGAGGACACCTCTTGAGTCGATAGATGACGGTAAAGGAGCGCCAACCCGCCAGTCCGCGGATTGTATCTAAAAATACACTATTTCCCCGACTCGATATTAGTGTGCCAAAGGATAATGACTCATGCATGAGACAGGAGAGTGTAATACGAAAGCTTTCATATCATGGCTTTGACAATAGAAGCTGTTCGATAACCGTATACCGATAACCGTATACCAATTGTACTTACTGTGCCTAAACTACAGAGCCAAATACGAATAAGCTAGCAATTAAAGGCGTGTAATAAATCCTTCATGAAAATATTGTAATATTAACAAAATAATATTAATTGATTCCAGGTCCACTTTCCGTAACGATTGAAAATTGCGAGACTGTGTCGACGGAGGGACAGGCATTTTCATGGCTGCTTTACATGAATATAACAAACGTGGCGACCCTGCAACTCGGACCCGGCTCCTTTGCCCTAGACCGCTCTGCCAGCAACGTTGGCGAGCATGGTCCTGGGATGTCGGTCAGTATATCTTCTCTCCAGCCAACTACATCGCAAATTTAGCGCATAGCGAAATATACTGCAGATGCGAATACGAATAAGCTTTTATATTTACAACACTGGGAACTCAACAACAATTCTCATGATAAACGTTTTCATGTTACAGATCAGGATGAAAAACGTCACTGTTCCCGCCATTCCAGCTTTTACCTTTGGATCGTCTGCTGCTGAAATAGTTCTGGATAACGTTAAGATACATGAGATATTCGCAGGAGCCTTCTCCGCTAACACATACAACATCGTGATGGCGCTCAACTCTTCGGTGGAGAACATCGATGAAGATGCCTTCTCCCAGCGATCTCTGATAAACAATCTGTATTTCTTCGGCTGTAAAATTCAACAAATCGCTTCAAGAGCGGTTCAGTCAGCCGTCGGAAATCTTAATATTTCGTACACTATGTGAGTATTTAATACCTTATTTTTCCGACGAAATATAATCTAAATTGCTGGATATAACAAGATAAATATTATATTTCGAAAGTTAGTCATGTAAAATATTTCATCGGCAGCGTTCACTGTTAACTTATTAATTAGAGCTGTTTTTTTTTTTTCATTTCAGGATTGAAAATATGGACACAGGAGCAATTAACATAACTGTAGCTTCCGTTGTAATCCGAGATACCGAATTCAACCAACTGATGGAGCGAAGTATTGAATTGTCTTCATGGAATAAACTACACATGGAGAGGAACTCATTTGACGAGCTCGTACCAAATGCCATAGTCGCTTTGGATACAATGACACACGAACAATCTGGACATCAGCTAACTTTTATTGAGAACGAAATTGAGACGGCCCATCCTAATAGTCTTAAATTTATAGGCCAAGCTCAAAAACACGCAGCGTATTCAGTGGTATATAAGGACAATTACTTCGGAAAAACTTGCTACTGCAATATAAGTAACTGGCTGTACGAAGTCTTAGGCACTGACACAGGTGAACCATACAAGACAGAAAGTTATTGTACAGTGGACGAGTTCTTGGCGCGCTGTTTTAACGAACCCGAACAAAATATTTTATTCGACAAGTTCCTTGATGGAGTATGTAAAAAAGATTCACTTACTTTTCATTGCGAATCTTACATAAGAAAGGCTGATGGAAGTTCTACTGAAATAAAGAATCCAAGATTTCCCCATAAGAACAAGCACGAGCAATTAATCAGTGAGCGTGATAAGAAGGTGATTGGAATAGTTGTAGTATCCTGCTTAGGCTGTGTGGTTATAGTGATGTTAATCAGCTTTATAAGATGGATTCGCCGCAAGGGCTACTGTATTAATGTGAAGAATTTACTTATTTCTTCAAACTCGTCTTGTGGCTCGTTTTGCGAACGGATCTGCACGTGTGGAGTAGTGACCGGTTTGGACAATGCAAGATCTATTTCCCGACTTTCTGTAAATGAGTATTCTGAACGTCATTGCTTGAATGAACCCACACGGGTTCAGGATATAATGCAAGAATCAACCTTGCATGATGAACTTGTACCGACTGAAGACAAAACTACTCAAACTTTACCTGAGGAGCTGACTAAAGAACTACTGGAGAATCTGAAGCAAAGATTGGAAAGTCCGGAAAATTACACAGAGGCTCGTGAGACCATCGAACATTTATACGTGCTTACTAAACTAGAAGAAAACCGCAATGCAATTGTTCCGAAACTGCTTAGTGTAGAGGAGAATATTTATGAATTGCCGTTCCAAAATACCACTCCTCGCATTGGAAAGAACAAAAAACAAATGGTTAGCATTGGAACACGGACGCCTTCTCTTGACAAGCTCTTACCTCTCTCACCGTACAACAGACAAACTGCCCTGGTCCATGAGTATTTCGAGCCAAAAGATTTTGCTGTGCATCTGTACGCTGAAATTGCTAATAATGAAAAAGAAAAGAGGACGCTTCTGGGAAACATGCCTGATGTTGTTGGAGAACAGGCGGTGCCGCGTGGTCCCTACCTCCGCGCCGTGCGCGAAAAGCAGAATTCTGCTTCAAGTTCCCCAGCTAACCCACTTTCGAAATCTCTGAAAAACTCGAGCGGACCTCATGGCATGTCTACCATCAAATCGAATTCGTCTAACACATCGGCCAAGATGATGAACCGCCCTCTGCCGGAGAAGCCCACCACCCTGGACCCGGGCGAGGGAACATCCTTACGCTTGGGCTGAGGGTTAGCCCCTGCGCGGCCGGCGCCAGCGCTAAGCGATAGGGCTCCAAAGAAATGCTCTCGCAAAGAAAGGCATCGCCGACCGCCGTCACCGTCCGAACAACGCGGTAAGGACTTCTACATGGAACTTGATTTCTGCGTAACAACCTAAACGGGCGAATGATAAGGACGCGACAATCGAGATGATGCTTAAACATTTCTTTGCTGTGATATTAATTTTGTTTACTTTAATGTGTAATTATTACCTTTGAGTGATGTGTCGTGCCAGACACTGTTGTATGTTTATTTGTAAATAATTTATGAGTTGTAATTAATTCTTAATGTTGAGCCGAGCAAAGGCGTGATTTATTGATATTGCACGAGCCTGTATTGGGTTCGTTTCTTGTTTAACAATGCTTTATATATTGACGCTTTTTAATAAGAATGTAAAGTCGCAACATTTGATGTTATATTATCATACAATGATTCCTCTAACGACACCTTTGCTAAGAAACAGCGGATATAATATCTCATATTTAACAAATTTTCAAGCCCTTCGTATAATAATGATCGAACAGGTAAGTTCGTTTGATCACTTATTATATAGTCAATAATGAATATTTTTAAAGACAATTTATAGTACATAGTGATTTCATTTTAGAATGAAACAACAATATTTAACCAGATTTAATCAATCTTAATGTGAATTTTAAATGATTCCAGTAGAAATAATGATGATGTGTTTACTGTAATTCTAATCATAGCAGTCAAAACATTTTAACTTACCAATACTATGTTTCTGAATCATTGAATTATGATAAATGTTGTAGTATATCCCAAAATAATATTATCAACCCCCAGCTGTCGTCCCAAAGGTTAGTGAATCCTTTTTAAACTTTTATTTGATATGTTATATTACATAAAATCATAGTATTTATGTATTTCTATAAAAATTTACATCTTATAGTATACAAATTATTTATGTCTTCACTTTCGATGGAATTTACCCTAATGTACTGAGCTCAAATATCAATTATTATCAACTAGGCCATATTTTAAGATGTTTTTAATAGATACTATTTATTTTAGTCCTGAATCTGTCCTATACATACCTAAATGTTAATATATAGAAAATACTTTAAGTAAGAAATAGTTTTAATGATTTTAATTAAAATATTGATGTCTCACTGGATATTACTTACATGATTTTTGCCATAAAATTATCAGTCATTCTTTATTATGTTTAATTATACTGAGAAAGATGAAAAAATATGTTATATTGAGAGTAGATTGCAATGACTTCTTGAAGAAAGAAGACACATTATTCCATAATAATAATAAACTGAATGTTAAATGTGAAATGCGTTGTTTATTTTGTTTGTTTTTCTTAATCTATCTTTGACTAGATTGCATAGTAATCCTGACATCTCATCTCTGACTTATATTGGAGATGTAAGCTATCTCAGTAAAACTTAAAGTATTATAGAGTCAGTGGAAACGCCGCCGGGAGCGGGCGCCCTAAGACAGGGATGGCGAACCAATGGCACGCGTGCCCTTGGTGGCACGCGACATAATAATTTGGTTTCGGCAGCAATTTAGGTACCTGCCTAAGCTATAACTTAGGTAGGTACCTAAATTACTAACATAGAAATCTGAGCGCGATATTTCCATCTACTTATGCCTGTAGGTCGTTATTTTTCAGAAACCGTTTGTGAGATGATTCTAAAAGTAATAAAATATGAACCCGATATAAATTATTTGGCATCTAGTTTGCAACAGCAGAAATTGCACAAATTAGTTCTTTCATTAAATAATGTGGTGAGTTGTGGATTACTGTATAATAGTTAAAGTCTATTTCTGTTTGCAAATAAAGAGTAGCTATTATTGTGAAAATATTTCGTTTTTTTCCAGTAGTTACTATGTCAAGATTGTATGTTGGCACGTCATGGCTATATTACATATTTTTTGGAAGAAATGGCATGTACCTCAGATTATAGAAAGAAGCAGATAGACCGCGCGGAACAATAAAGTGAGGCCCGTTTGTAGACATGTGTGCGTTACAGCCGCGTGACAGCACTATAAGAACAGGTGCCTCTATGTGTGTGTACGGTTGCCAGGATCATGCAAAAATTAGCCATAATATTTCATAACATTAAAAAAAAAAGAATATTTTTTCTTAAATCAGTTGTTTTTATTAACAGTATACGTCAAATTAACAATAGCCATTTATACGCTACATTTGCGATTTATTTTTATTTTGTGACACCAACATTTTATTGTTTTTGGTAGCTATATTTACTTTATGGTGACGTCATAATTGTAACCCATGATATAGCAAATCGACTGATGTAATAAGTATTATAAAATCCATTAACTAGTTACACTTACGAAGACACATACATACTTATTTATTTATAAACATACCAACCAGAAAAGGCGATAAATAAAACACTATTATCAAAATAAATATTTTTGTAAATCGATACTCCTGTATCATATACTTATTTCCTAACGTAGGGTTACCCCTAAGTTAGGTTAAATGTTTCAATATAAACTAGCAACACCGAATGATTTTTGTTAAGGTTTTGTGTTTCAAGATGTAACTAACAATAAACACGTAAAATAAATCCAAATAGACAAATAATCAATATTTTACCTATGAAAGATACTCCATCTTATTTCTTTTGTTTTTCGGAACAGTTTTTACAATGTTTAAAAATACAAGACGGCATTATTCTGAAATTATCTGTTAGAGCCCGTGACGTACTAACGATGCGACGCTTCGTACTGTAATGAATCGAGGTTGTATTCGCCTTTGAATTTGTATTTGCTTTGTTGGCCGCACTCTCTGTGTTCCGCGCGGTCTATCTGCTTCTTTCTATAATCTGAGGCATGTACCTAGATTTATGGAGGTTCGCCATCCCTGCCCTAGGAGAACAACCTTATTGGTGATGTTCTTCAGAAAGGCCAAATGCGTAGTAGGTACTCGCAACCGGCGCGGGCGTGCGTACATGATCAGTACCCCGAGTGTGGGTTTGCAAGTAAGTAAACGAATTAGCGAGTTTGCGTTAAGATTTTTATTCTTACCCTTATATTCTTAGCATTATGATCTATCGGTCAAATTTTAACGCAAACGAAATAGTTACGTTTACTCTCTTGCGATCTTACACTAGGGGTACAGATGTATGAACGTAAACGAAGCAAAAGGAGTATGTAAGGAGCGTAGCAGGCGTTCTGTAGTTTCTGCCTACCCCCATGGGAAGGAGGCTTGAGTTTATGCAGTATTTATTATAGAGTCATAGTGGATTGATGGCCACTTTATAAATCTGCTTATAGTATTGATAACGTCCATCCAGTTAAGAAGGCGTACAACGGTCCACTAGCGCCACTCCTTTAAAAAAATATTATCTCGTGACTGAGAAGGAATTATGAATAACGGCTAGTAAGTGTGTCTAGAATTTTCTAATACCTTTTATAAAGTTTCATATTACAAAATACGATCTAGAGGTAAGTAGCCGCTTTTCTTTAGATCGTATTTTGTTGCTTCGTGTCTCAATATGAAACTTTATAAAAGGTATTAGAAAATTCTAGACACACTTACTAGCCGTTATTCATAATTCCTTCTCAGTCACGAGATAATATTTTTTAAAAGGAGTGCCGCTAGTGGACCGTTGTACGCCCCTTAAGAAATCAGGCATGCACCTAACAGATTTATCTTTTACTTTTGTCTAAGCTCTATTATTATTTTATACAACCCAAATTCATTTTGTGGTACAAAACGATAAATGTATTTCTTTTTGTATATATCTTATCGCTCTTTATCACAAACACAGTTTTATATGTGTTTGATAAGTACTGACATAGTAGGTACACTGCACAATCAATTCATAATCAACTTTTGTATTTATGACCCAGTTTTGAACACTGAAAATACTTAAGTGCGACGATAATGGGCAAGCCACCTGTTTACATAATTCCATACTTTTGAAACAAGGCAAGTACCGGTGTATCTAACTGTAAAAAAACTTTTTATAAAAAAAAAATAACCGACTTCCAAAAAAACACTACATAAATAACTTTAATTTCGGAAGTCGGTGTCTTTGGTATTTTACTTTTTGCCACCGACTTCCGAAATTAAAGTTATTTTTCACTTTGTAGTGTTTTTTTTATAAAAAATCGGTTATTTTATTTTTAAGTCTTTTTATTTTTCATTTTTTAGTGGGTCAGTTTTTAGTTTATCTAAGTTACAATAGCATTATGTCAACTGCTCATCACTTTTTACAAAATATTGCTTTTCCCGATGCTGGGACGTTAATTGTTGAGGAGTTCTCTTGGCAAGAACCAGAACTGTCACTCACCATATGCATTGTGACGAGCATAAATTGCTTAGCAACCATATTAAAGTACCTAATCGAATCGCAACCTGTTAAATATTTATTATTATATTGTTCCGGTGGCTATCTGTGGTCTCCATCATCAGTTCCATTTCTCCAAATGGTGATTTCCAAGAGCAAATGCACGAGTAACTATAAAAAAACCCAAATCGCTATAGGTTTGCCTATATATATTAGTTTGAGGGTTTCCGTCAATTTCCCTGGGATCCCCTCATCAGTTCCTGATTTGGTGACAATGGGACCAACACGGGAGCACACACTTACAAAAAAAATAAATGTCAAAATCGGTCCATCATTGACGGAGATATCAGTGAACAAACATAAAAAAAACATACATCCGAACATAAATATAACCTCCATCTTTTTGGAAGTCGGTTCAAAAATAACAGGGACAATTTTGGTTACCCATTGAAAGGGTTTTCGATAGGGTTTTTCTAAGCGTATAAACAAAAACTCATACAATAAGGGCGCTTATGAACGGCTTAAATTAAATTTTGGTAACCCATTGAAAGGGTTTTCGATAAAAACCCATACTGTGTGGGTAACCCTTTTGAACGGCTTAATTTAAGCCATTCAAAATTACCCACACCGTATGGGTTTTTGATTACACAATGGTAACCAAAATGGTCCCTGGGTAGAATAGAGATAGAATAATTGGTCCTGCAACGCGTGCTGGGCGGATATCGAAATAACATAATATTATGATTCTTCATGTTACTGTGTCTCAAGTAGGTATAGAACCCATTGAAATGGGTTATCATGTAACCCTTTCACTGGGTTTCAAGTATAAAACCCATTCAATGGGTTACCATGTAACCCTTTCAATGGGTTACCATGTAACCCTTTCAATGGGTTTCTAGTATAAAACCCTTTCAATGGGTTACATCATGATAAAGGTAACCCATTGAATGGGTTACCCCTTCGAAAGGCTTAACCCTTAACTGGGGTTGTACGGTTCCCTGCTTTCAACCCTTGGAATTGTTTGTGGATCATGAACGAGGACGTAGATCTACGCGACACATAGTCATCCAGAAACTAGACACGATACATACGGAACTGTACATACGTGTCTGGGTGACAGAACAACGTTCTTTAAGTCGCCAACACGTCATGGCGGCCAAAATCTCGTCCAATTGCTGCGTGAGACATGTCCTGCATTAGGACAAAAGGCCGATAGTTATATTATGCTGTATACTATTGATGCTGGTGCATCTAAAATGACCGTCAAAAGAACACGAAAACAATAATTAAAAAACAACAAACAGGTCGGAAAGGTGTCCTTTCAAACAGTAGGTAATAGACATAAAAATTGTTCAAAATGATAAGTACAATGACCCCTTCTCGGGTTTAGTATAAACAAAAACGAATGTTGTATATTCTGCAGACAGGAATATTCTATTCAATCGAACTAAAGCTAGTCACCGCACAATACCTTTGTAGGTTGACTGGTAGAAAAAGCCTCGGGCATTAAGTATCCCGAGGCTTTTTAAAGCTAGCTTTATAAAGCTTTATAAAGCTTTAATAAATAAATAAATAACTCAATGACCAAATTAAACGACTATTTACATTTCCGCGACATATTGTGGGTTAGCACTCAGCAAGTTGACTGACGTAGAGCACAACATTGCCATTAGCGTGAACGCCATTCATCCATCGGCTCTAAAACGGTTGTTACAAAATGTTTAGTTGCTTACCATGAGTGGGTTATTTCTAACACTAAAACCGCGTGGGTATCCCAAAATCATAAAAAGTCATAAATCAAGGTTCGGCTCTCGCCGATTTCCTCCTCCAATATTGGACCAATTTAAAAGATATTTCTTATACTGTATAAGAAGGATATATACTGTGTCCCTATGTTTTCCTTTTTGATGATACATTATCTTTATAAGAGCTGGAACCCTCTGAAAATGCTCAAAATTGCCTGTTTAGACCGCTGACAACAGATTGTACAAATTTTCCAACTATTAATAAAAAAAGAAAAACATAGAGACACAGTATATATCCTTCTTAAGTCAGTTGTATGTATCGACCCTGTCGAGCAGTTGTACTCCATCCACGATCTGGGTGCTGCTCAGCAGGATCCCCTGTATTAACGTAACGCTGCCAAAGACGACAAATTACGCTCCTATTGACACCAAAATGCCGAGAAACCCGGGACTGATCTGCGTCAAAAATATTTTAGTAAAGGGTTGAAACACATGGTTTGCGATTTTAGAATAGCTGCTGCTATCCTAAACCACTTCCATGTAGGTACCCATCACACATAGCCAATACGCAGAGGTCTTCGTCAACGAAATAAGGGAGAAGATGATACACATAATCTTTTTAACCTACCAAATGAAGCTGGCAAGATCTTACTGCAGAAATAGAGATCTATAGAGAAAATGCACTGGAAGATTTACCTGATTACGGCAGTTGAAGATTGTGAATGAATTGAATTGTGAAGATGTTTGGCTCTTACGTGGTCGCTTTCAATCACGACATGTAAGTGCTAGAAAGTACTATAATTGTTACTTATTAATTATATCAATTTTATTAATTTTTCAAATATATTACATTGCAAGCTATAGTTTTGTATAATTTAAAAGGATTTTTTCAATTTTGTAAATGTGAGTACCATGGAGCCGTTTATTATGATATGATGTATGTTGACTTAAAAAAGCGTGGCAGTTGAGAGTATGTCATGCTCACTTAAATGTCTCGCTGATGGTGGCGCGTGTGTTGGATCATTCGGTTCCTTACAAAATGGTTGAGTTGGATGGTGTTGATCCACGCGTCATGTTCGTGAACGGGCGCCGTCAGTTGAGACTGGTCTTCTCTTAACTGCCAGGGCTTATTTGTAATCTTTTAATCTTATATTTTGTATTGTTTTTTAAATAAGTAATTTAATTTTTTACATTGTTCTCACATTAAGAAGCAACAAGAACAATGTACCCAGATTTAGTAATATCTTGATGCAAAAGTGTCCTTGGAGTTTCTTGTCTGTTCTTCTCCATAGAGATCTACGTTTTGGAATGGGCAAATAGCTTCAACTTTCTGACTAACTGACCGACTCTTTGACATTTCAAAAGTGCCTGTAATAGGTTTAAATGAAATAAATGTTTCAAGTTTGAGTTTGAATAGTGTAAGTCAACATTATTGTACATGCCTAACCGGAAGACGCACTGTAAGTATGTACCTGTGCTCATTTAATTAATTGTTTGTATACCTAGGGTACCCTAGCGTACGCCAGGTATTTGATTCATCAGATTTACAGCCCCTGCCTTATTTCTTAACGATGTCATAGTGAAAAATATTGATTTTAATGGATGAATATAATATTACATGTATGTATGTATGGTTCCTGATTAAGTAATTTATAACCGACTTCCAGAAAGGAAGAGGTTATATGTTCAGCTGTATGTTCGATTGCTCCGTCAATTATGGACCGATTTTAAAAATTATTTTATTTGGGACGGTATACTTCCGAGGTAGTCCCATTGCCACCAAATCAGAATCTGATGAGGGGATCCCATGGAAATCGAGGGGATCCCTCAAATTTTATAGGAAAACCTAAAACCGATTTGGGTATTTTTAATAGTAACTCGTGCATTTGCTCTCAGAAAGCACCATTTGGTAAAGTGGAACTGATGACGGAGACCACAGATGGCCACCGGAACAATATAATAATAAGTATTTAACGGGTTGCGTTTCAATTAGGTACTTTAATGTGGTTGCTAAGCAATTTATGCTCGTCACTATGCATATGGTGAGTGGCAGTTCTCCTGGTTCCTACCAGAAGGACTCCTCAACAATCAACGTCCTAGCATCGGGATAAGCAATATTTTGTAAAAGGTGATGAGCCCCTCCTTGTCGCCACTGTTAGTCGCGGAGTAAGAAAATACATACATCCCGAGCAATCGTATATTATCGACTGAAGAGGTCGGGTCCCGCGCAGCGTACCCTACGTACTTACATACTAACAAGTTAACATTAGGCTATTGTAACTAAGATAAATTAAAAACTGACCCAATAAAAAGTGAAAATAAAAAGAAAACAAAAAAAAAAACCCGACTCCAAAAAAAAAACATTACAAAGTGAAAAATAACTTTAATTTCGGAAGCCGGTGGCAAAAAACTAAAATACAGATCCAAAGACACCGATTTCCGAAATTAAAGTTAATTTTCACTTTGTTGTAATGTTTTTTTTTAAAGTCGGTATTTTTTTATAAGGTTTATTTTTATTTTTTTTAAAACGTTGCTCTACACTAGGTGCGTTTACAAACATTTAAACTAACAGACCCGAAACAACTGCTTGTAGGTCATAGAAATATTTGTTCCGTGCGGGAATCGAACCCGCGACACGCAGCGCAGCAGTCAATTGCTTAACTACTGCGCCAACCGTAATAAAAGCCGTACGAGTCCATCGAAGGTTAAACTATGACTCCCGAGGTAGGTTGGTGAACGACTGACTATCCATTATACACCGAGACCCCTCCGTGGCTTGGAACGCTCGTTAAACCGTTGATCCTGGCTGTCATTCTAGATCTTTGACAGTCTTTACGGTTCGTCAGAAGCCCGAAAGTGTGACAGCCAGTCGTACCAAGGGGTATCGTATTACCCAGTGCAGAGGAGGATAGGCAGTGGCTCCAGGTAAAATACTGGTATTCAACTGTATTCAGTTATACTGGGTCGGCCCTTACATCGTTGGAAAGGGCTAGACAGATGATGAATAAACACATAGTTAAGTGGATGTTCTGATCGTCCGTACATTTTTCGATAGGATTACATATAGAGACTCGATATTTAAAACGAATCATTTTATCACTTTTCTACAATGAAATGTGTCCGCGTTGGACCTTTTTAGGAAATAGCTTACATTATTTAAGTACTGAGAAAAACTATCGTGAAATCCAGGAAAAAAAATAATTTAATTAATGGGCGTGAGTTTTGACAAGCAAATTATACCGCCATGATTGCCATAGTTTAGAAATGTTAACGCTAGATGGCGTGCATACGATATTATAATTCTGATATCAATCATATGTACACACGGCTACACATCAAGCCATAAAATTCCAGTTTACGCTGATCTCGCACTGTACGGAAATCTTATGCAATGCGAGATCAGCTTATACTGGAAATGTATAACTTGATATGTAGCCGTATGTACAATAATTGATTTATTTCCTTTCCTACCTTCCTAAATACATCCCGCCTGTATTCCGAACGGTTAGGCAGACGTTTATCGTGTCCATGAATACAAATAAAAAAATTACAACCAATACCTTATAATTGTGTTTTATTATATTTTATTACTTATAATAAAATTAACAACTATTAATAAAATGCATCTTCAACGAGGCGCTATAACGTAAAGAATTCCATAGTACTACGAAACTATATTACTCCGAACGGACAAGGAATCAAGAAAAGCGCCATTGGAATTCTTGTTCTACATGGTAATAACCGTTTATTCCTATTGGAGCGGGGTACCAGTTTCCATACACTTCGTGGCATCATCAAACAACGAAAACAAATCAAAATCGACAAAAATGTATTAGCTTTTATTTGAATGAAAACAAAACACAATCGAAAAGTTTATAGGTATTTTTAAAATCAGCCAGTTTATGTTTCCGAGGATAAAAATATTGTATACCAAATCTACTTTATTAAGAAAATAATTAAGTATCAATTAATAAAACACATGAGTTTCTGTAAATGATGCGAATTGCTTAGACTTTTTTGATGCGTGTATTATGCATGGATAACTAGCTGCAGGGAGAAATTAATTTAAAATTACCCACCGATCTCCTTACAATTAACTCAGCAGAATAATCATCACAGTCAATTGCTAGACATAGGCTTCTCCCAATCTATGCCACGGCCACGAGTTCCTCTAACGGCCGAACCCAATAACCTATATATCACCAGTTTAAGTAGCCAAGCTAAAATGAACTCTTTAGTACTTGCAATAATGATCATAGATGTTTTTTTTATATTTAAGGTAATAAAAAAAATTGAAATTCAAATATCTCGAAAACGGTGCGCCCTAGGCAAAAAATAACAGAAATTTAACCCCCCCCCTTACTAACAACCCCCCCCCCCCTTACTAAAGTGATGTTGGTTGTAATGGAACGCACGGGAGGGCGAAGTAGAGAAACCTACTTATTGTTTTCGTTAGATAGATAGCCTTTATCAATGATTGTGAGACGCCATCCGAGCATAGATATCATTATACTGTCTATAATCAATAACGATCTGTCTTTAACTGAAAATAAGTTATTGGGTTCGGCCGTAAAAGTATGTAAATTGATCTCCAAATGATACATACAGCTAAAAGACAGAAGTAGTCGATCTGCGGTCATAAAACAGCGCGCTCAATGTAACAGGTTGTTCGTCCGGTACCTCGCCCAGCACACGTGCGCTATCGGCCGGTACCTTGCCCAGCACACGTGCGCTATCGGCCGGCTAGCTAGCGCCGATAGGACCTATAACTCTAAAGGTGCACTTCCGAAAGCGACCGCAACCGCAAACCGCAAGCGGCAAATTGATCGACCAATCGCTATGACAGCCCGCAACGGCTGTTTCTTTAAGATATACAATAAATTACCAGAAATAATTAAAGAAGAACCAAAATTGAATATATTCACTAACTAGCTGACCCGTGCCCACTCCGTTGGGCGGTAAACATTTTTACTCTATGACACTCACAAATAACGTGGCTTTATATGGGTAAAAGAATACCTACCCTACCTCCCTACCTACCTACCTACCTACGCTACCTACCTACTCTACCTACCTACCCTACCCTACCTACCTACCTACCCTACCCTACCTCCCTACCCTACCTACCTACCCTACCTACCTACCTACCCTACCTACCTACCCTACCTACCTTACCTACCCTACCTACCTACCCTACCTACCTACCTACCCTACCCTACCCTACCTACCTACCCTACCCTACCTACCTGCCTACCTAAAAAATAAAGAACCTCACATAAACCATCTACTAAATAGTCCGAACAAAGCCTGAACCTTTTTTTTTATACTCGTAGGTGAGCCCATTCTTGAGTTATAAAATTACAACGAAAAGTGGCATTCATTTTTATATATATATATATATAAATTAAACTAATTTCTAATAAATAAATGCTATTTAATCATTTTAATTTTTTTTATAATATAAATTAATATTTTAATGACAAATTTTAAATTACTTAGATTCTTATAAAATAATGACAATATTTATTACAACAACTAAGTAGTCAAATAAAAGCCCTCTTCCTCTCTCCTACTTTTGCTGTGCCCGACAGGGTCTACAATGATCATATTTGTAAAACCTACCACCTAAGTTCACATGTGGAAGCAATAAATAAATATTGAGTATTGAGTATATGTAACTCTATGAAGACGCTTCCGTAGATGGCGACATTGCCGCCTGACAGCAAACGCCGGCAAACCAGTAGTGCCATCACTGGTTGTCACTACAACAGAGCGACAAGACGCATTTTTTACGCGTTTGTTAGACAAATTACTCAAGAAGGGAAATGCCACTGCCGTCAGAATTCACGTTCCTCCTCGACACCACTAAATTGACACAACCGGTGGTGTCACGAGGAATGAACGTAATTACTATTCCCCGTGACACCCCGGCTATTAATGATGTCCAGTTAATTTGGTCATAACATTAAATTATGATGATACAGTATATACAACGGTACTTATGCCTAAGTTGGGACGTATTTTTGATGAAATGCGTGAAGCTAGAAGCATATTTAAGTCTCGTTTGAAGTGGTGTCAAGATCATGAGACTGAGATTAAAATGGATATTCTAGCTTCACAGCATTCAAAGAACGATCTTTTTGGAAGCATACTTAAATTAAAGGGTAAGCCTGGCCTCCCTGTTTGCGTCGATGGCGTGAGTGATGCTAGACAAATAGCTGACCTTTTTGTAGACAATTTTAGTGTGCAGTCACGATTAGGCTCATCGAGGTCGATGCTCAATGTTGAGACACAGAAATACCTGGGAGTTAAAATAAGTGCTAAGATGCTCTTGACCAGAATTAACGCAATGCGTCGAGGAAAGTCTCCTGGTCATCATGGTCTCAGCATTGAGCATCTTCGATTCGCAGGTCCACATTTGCCAAGAGTGTTGGCTATGTTTTTACTTTTTGTCTGGATCATGCTTCTAAGCCGAGTGACATGATCAAAATAAAAACAACAGTGGTGCCTCTTGTCAAAAATAAGACTGGTGACATGGGCGATAAGAACAATTACAGGCCAATATCTCTTGCCACAATTTGTCAAAGGTGTTTGACAGTGTGCTTAGCGCTCAGCTTAGCAGTCATATAAGTATTCACGATAACCAATTTGGTTTGCGTCCAGGATTATCCACTGACAGCGCTATATTGAGTGTGAATCACACTGTGAAATACTACACGGATCGATTTTTCACATCTACCAGGCGACCCTTACGGCTCCATGTAAAATACTGGTATTCGGCTGCATCGAAGCCGAATAACCCAACAAAGTTGGAAAAGGCTAGGCAGACGAATTTTAGTTCTATGCAGGTCATAGAAAAAAACGCTGAAAGGAACCATGGCCAAAGACTGATCCACACATTGGAGTATTGGTCGCAATATGCTACATTGGTGCAAATATAACCAATGTGTGGCTGCGGCATTAGTTTGTGTTCGATCGCGCCAGTGGCGAGTTGTTCGTCGAGGACATAAAAATGCCAAATTGTGCCGATATAAACTGTAAAAACTCTTCTAAGGTAGTAAATCGAGTCAATGGAGGTATTACCTTCCATCGGTAAGTAATATTGTTGCTCAAATAGCTGTAATTCTTCTTTGGTGGACAATTTTTCTTTCTTTTCTTTTCTTTTCTTCTTTCTTCTAATTAATTTTAAAATAATTTATTGTGATGTTCACCGATTTTGTTCTTACTATCGGGTTTAGGGCCCTCGAAAACCATGAAAACGATACCCATGACAAAAAATTGGCAAATTTTCAGTGGGGCCAGCTTTAATTTTTATTTTGATCCCATATTAGTTATCAGCGCCCTCGAAACCCACGAAAACGATACCCATGAGAAACCTTTGCAAATTTTTGGTGGCGCCTTCTTGAATTTTGGTTTTGACCCCAGTTTTGTTATCAGCTACCTCGAAAACCATGACACCCAAGTCGAAGAAAAATAAAAAGTAAAAAATATATAAATTAAAAGATAAAATAAATACTCGCACTCAATATTTGATTATATCCGAGTGTGTGTGTGCAAACTCGTATCTGTGAATTAATTGAACGACGTGTCTGTGAATTCCACGGTGAATTCTAAGGTCTGTAAATTTTACGTGAACTTTTAGTATACGCGTTTTATTAAAATACCTTTTGGTTTTTGTATAATAAATTAATAATGCGTCAAAATGGGGACAGCGCTCCTTGATGGGCGAGTCCTATTACTGACTGACGCGTTACGTGAGCTCAGTACAGAACACGCAAGCTACCTACTCAAGGTCATTGGCATTTATCTCAGACTTAAGCGTAACAACATGTCCTTTGTAATTTAAAATTGTCGTCGTGTTTGTAATTAAAACCGCAGTGGCATGCAGTCGCTGCAATCTGTTATTGCGATTGAGCGACGTTGCTTCTTGCGGTTTGCGGTCGCCTTCGGAACAGCACCTTAATACCGCCGTGTATAAGGAACGACGGTAATGCACGATATTAGGTTGCCATGCGGTACACACACAAACTTAGGAGTTTACATGCTAGCCTGGTTCTGAATAGCGCAACATTCCTTTTGTGTAAGATAATGAACGTTTCAAAAACCATACAAACATACATAAACTCACGCCCATTCTTCCCATGGGGGTGGCAGAAACAACACACAACGAAGTTTTTATTATTTTTTGGGTTCCGTGCCTCAAAAGGAAAAATCGGATATTTCTATGAACACTCGTGTGTCTGTATGTCTGTCCGTTTGTCAGAGTCGATTTGCTCCGAATCTACTGGACCGATTAAGTTGAAATTAGGTACACATGCATTTCTGAGACACAAACAAAAATGCAATCTGTACCGTGTGACATATCAAATGAAAGGGCTCTTGTCGTGAGGGTCTCAATATTTTTTTTTTATAATTTTAAAATAAATAACTTTATAGTTATTTAAGAAAATAGATGAAAATTGAGTATTCCCCCCTCCTTATCTCCAAACTACCTACTGAGCCTACAATTAAAATTAAAGTACAGAAAATTGTTCTTTACATATAGATTACAGGAAAACCTATAAAGTCTATCGTGTTAAAATATCATGGTAAATCTCTCAATATTTGCGTAGAAACTTACATTTGCAGTAGGAATGTATGGGAGAACATTTTTTTAACTACAATGTTAAGTTTGGTCTTGGGATAAAAACAAGGTAGAAACATATTAATTGTACGGAATCCTCACCTCGCGTGTTCGACTCGCACTTGTCCGGTTTTTATAATACTTTTGCTGTGATTCAGGATAGAATTCACAAAACGTGACTACCTCTATTCAAAACTAGTGTGCACTCTGCAGGCACCATATAACCAGGGATTGGAAACCGGTAATTTTTTTATGTAACCTTCAGGCTAATTCACGTAACTAAAGAAGTGCGGTAGCAGTGCAGTTGCAATTAAGTTTCGATGAAAACCACGCATTTCGTATTTCTACTATTCTCTACGGCTGTCAGATACTATAAATATTCAGCTATCACTCAAACTTAAACTTCATTGCTCCTGCACTGCAACTTGATCGGCGCGTCATGAAATTACGTGAATTAGCCCTCTTAACCGTTATCAATTATTATTATACTCGTAGGTTCTCGAACATATTTCGTTAATTATTTAATATTTTATTAGAAAATCAATGCTGAACTTAATGTTATGTGAAGCTAATATCAATTGTATCAAAAATAATTTGTATCTTCGGAAATAAAAATTAACCGGTTTCAAGCAAATTGTACTTAGAAACAAAATCTAGATGGGTGTTAAATAACACCCATCTAGATTTTGTTTCTAAGTACAATTTTAGAACAAACGGTACTTACTAGTTTTAATTTACCGTTAAATTACAGTTTATGTAACTATCCAATATGATGATATTACCTATTTGAACAGCGCTACTAATTAGCTGTCATGTCTTTCATTGGGGAAAAAGTCATAATGCATAAATAATCCTTACAAAAATGATTATTAGACTATACTTCAATCATGTTCACACATTGGTCTTAATTTGGCCCATAACGATGATGTAATCTGAAATTAATACATCCGGCGCACACGCCGCACGGTGTTACAGCTAATAAGCAGAATTTTCCAAAGTTTCATAACTTTGTGTGAATATTAAAGCAATTGTTTACGTAAAACATTCTCCCTTGGTTAAATTCAATCATTCTGGTTACAATTTAAATTCCTTCTCACGTTTTTAAGACACCAATACCAATCTAATAAAATATGAACAAAATATCTTCCTTGATTTAGAAACAAGTCGCCTGACTATGAATAGATTTGCTACGGAACCAGACATAACTTCGGAACGATCGAGACCGTAAATAGCATTCATTCTCAGTTTAGTTAAGGTCACGGTTCAGTAACATTTGGTACTATTTTTACCCAACTGCGGTGAAGCAAAAAGGAGAGTTATGATTTTGACCGTTATTTATGTGGGTACTCGTATGTTCAATCGTTCATCAGCCCTCTTATCTACATGTCGTATTTTGACAAACGAGGTATCGTTGTGAAGGCGTAATTTTATTGTTCCGCGTGTTAGGTTTATGACGTAAAACTTTGGAATAACACATACAGGGTGGATTTTTGAGATGAGGCAGTAAGGGCAGCTACGTTTATCGTTGTAGCTACAGGAAAACGGTCTTTAGAGACTGTCCTTAACTTTTTGATAAATTTTGATCTGCATTCACAGATTTTGAAAAAAAAATTCAGTCAGCAGGAAAATGGGCAATTTTCACATACTTAAACTTTTTTTTATTGATCTATTTTACTATTTACAATTGATCTTGTTTCTTATAAGGATCAAAAACCTCTCTACTGGACCAACTGAGCTTTGAGCTACTAACTAGAAAAGTCATAAATCGCTAAAAACTTTTCCCATACATTTCGTAACTTGGTTTTTTTTATGATGTTTATATTCCTTGATTTATAAACGTTGCGTTAATTTGTGATTAGCGGCTGTTGACTGAAAAAGCTTTTTATATGATTTATATATTTATTTATTTATATATTTTTATTTTATATTTATTTATTTTTTTATTTTATTTTCTTTTTATTTAATTTATTTGATAAGGATTAGTTTAAAACTATAGAACCTTTTGCTTCGCCTACGATCATACATCTGGTCATACACGCACGCCGCCGTTTGCGAGTACTACGCACCTGACCCTTTTAAAGAACACCACCAATTAGGTCAGTATATGTCCTCCTAGCTAGGGCGTCCCCCCCCCGGCGTTTTCACTCACCTCTGCTTTATAAATACCTTTTGTTTGTCACCTTTCACTCATCCTCTCAACATGACCAAACCATCTAAGCATACTCTTTTAAATTTTTGTCACTACATCTTGCAACTGCACCGTTGCCTTACCACATAATTTTTCAGCCTATCATTCATAGTCACGCCAGACATGCTTCGCAAGGAACGCATTTTCACAGCATTTATTCTACTGTTATGCTCCTTTTGCCACATCCAAAGGGATAAGGATTACTACAGAAAAAATGCCTTCGTAATTAGGCACCTATTTTTGTTGTTTTTTTTTCTCCAACTATTGCACTGTCTCAACGGTTACTATTTCCTAGTAAAAAATATGGCTCGATATCTTATAATAATAACCTAAAATAAAAAAAAACTTAGGATAACATTACATAGCAAATTTAAAATCCTACGTTGCATTGATCTCGAGAAAAACTGTAACAGACGGACAAAAATAAAGAATCCGTTTTACCTTTTTAAATAAAATAAAAAAAAACTGGCCAAGTGCGAGTCGGCCTCGCGCACGAAGGGTTCCGTACCATTATCTATAAAAATGGCAAAAAAAACCCGTTTTTTTGTATGGGAGCCCTCCTTAAATATTTGTTTTATTTTAATTTAATCATTTATTTTTAAAGTGAATATACAACTAAATATTCTGTGAATATTTCAAGCGTCTACCTGTTGCCATTATCAATATAGAGCAAAAACGAACAAAAAAATCACGTTTGTTGTATGGGAGCCCCCTTAAATATTTATTTTATTCTGTTTTTTAGTATTGATTTGGTATAGCAGCAACAGAAATACATCGTCTGTGAAAATTTGAACTGTCTAACCATCACGGTTTATGAGATACAGCCTGGTGACAGACGAACAGACAGACAGATAGACGGACAGACAGACACGACGGAGCCTTAGTAATAGGGTTCCCGTTTTACCCTTTGGGTACGGAACCCTAAAAATAACAAATAAAAAAATCTTTTATTTCAAGCAAGTCATTCAGTCATTCTTTTTTTCTAGGTCGGAACCCTAGAAAGTAGTAAAGTGTTCACAGTGCAGTAACATTCGGGCTGTGGATCGGAATCGTATAAACAAACACTCATACGTCGGCCTTTACGTAAACTTACGGACAGCGTTCAAAGTTACGTTCTATCGGAAGCCTGCACAGTGTCTCCATTATGCTTTTTGAACAAATATCGCTATCAATACGTTGCATTTTCAACTCTATTGCTGTAGACATAAAGGTGGTCGATCACAGTCTTGTTACAAACGGATGAAATTGTTTATTTTTGCGATCAATCAGGTAATGCAAATGCGTTATTATTTAATTAGTTATGTAGGTACGTGACGGCGTGTGCTACGCACAGTATTTGTAGAACAAAGTGTGAATAAACTTGAATAGAGGTGTGTGATATACTAAAAGCAAGTGCTATCCTATCTACACAAGTTGACTTATCGTTTACCGATTCCTGGGAAAAGTAGTCTAAGAACATAGATCATAGATAAAAAAACCGGTAAGAGCGAGTTGGACTCGCGCACCGAGGGTTCCGTACGTATTATGATGTTGATGATTTCTGAAAAACTGTGGTATTATAGAGACATCGTTTTATTTTTTCTGTAAACTTTACATAAACTTCTATCACATAGAATAATTTCAGATTTTTATCTATTATAAGTAAACTTCGGAGATAAGGGGGGGGCGGTATTTTTTAAAAAAAATTCATCAAAAGTCGGAAACTATGCAGCCCAAAAAAAAATGTTTGAGAATGCGCAAATAGCGCTCTTTCATTATGATACCACACATGCCCTAGTAGCCCCACTTTAAAATTGTATGACCCTCTTTCAGTCCCTTTTACAAAAAAGTATATTTTTTTAAATTTCTTTCTTGTTTGCAAAATAGTTTGGCAAACGTCATCTAAAACTATTCTAAATTTCAAGTTGATAGCATTTGTAGTTCTTGAGATATCCAGGTGTGACAGACAGACAGACAGACTTAGTCTCACCATAAGGGTTCCTTTTTTACCATTTTGGTACGGAACCTTAAAGAGCGAACGAACATGCAAGGCATATACTACCGTATATGCCTTGCATGTTCGTTCGGTTTTTCGGTTATTAGGGGCGATATCAGTAACGATATCGAGTGCAGAAGTTTGTAGTTACAACAAAACGTAAACAAGGCGATAATTATTTCAGCCAAAAGACGTCCACTGTTGGACATAGGCCTCCCCTAAAGGGGAGCCATAATCGCCATGCTTGGCAGGCGGGTTGGCGATGGCAGTATGGTGTTAAAATGCATAGAGAACGCTGCTGCCCACTCTCTAGTAAGTATCTTATTCGCCTTTTACGACACCCACGGGAAGAAATAGGATGCTGCTATTCTTTATGTCCGGCAGCACATGGAACAACACACACACACAACAAGGCGATAGTTTACGGTATTTGTTAATTTTAGTAGGTACGTAATTGTGGTGTTCCATCTTTGCCAGCTTGATCAAACAACTAACGGCCACCTCTGAATATTTTTTAAATGTTATTAGCTCGTTAGGTAGCCGATAAGATGAAGATGATTTTCAAACAATTTGTTTGTTAGTAACTAAATAAATAAAAATAAAAAAGCCTTTTACTTCATGCATAATTAATTAATAATTTCCATAACATATTTCATTTGTATTTAGTTTCATAAAGTAGTTAAAAACTTAGTAACTAAAATGTTGAAATAATAATTTAAGGTGTACTCCGACGATGTTCTAATTTTGCTACTTAACTTTTTACTTTACTTACAAGTGTTTGATATTTTCAAATGACTGAATCTTCACAAAAGGGTCAATAAATCTGCCTATCTGACCTCCACAACCCAGTAACTGGGTAATTCGATACCCCTTGGACTGGACTTAGACTGGTTGTCAGACTTTCGGGCTTCTGACGACCCGTAACGACTGTTAAAGGCTTCTACAGACCGACGCGACATGACACAAAGGCCCCGCTCGTCGCGCGACACGCGTGGCCTTTGTGTCATGTCGCGTCGGTCTGTAGAAGCCTTAAAGATCCACAAATGACAGCCGGGACCAACGGAAGGAAGAAAGTAAAGACAGTGATTCAAATAAACTACGCAAATGATTCACGCTATACCCGATTTGTTTATTTATACTAGCTTTTGCCCGCGGCTTCGCCCGCGTGGATGTCGAAAAAAAAACAGCTTCTCTATCAGCAGCATTCTCCCAAAACATTATACCATATCTTAGTTGGAACCAACGTAAGCGTGGTAAGCAGATAGGAGTGCAGTTTGATTTACAACTTTACGGAGGATATAGATAGCATATAAATATCAACTTCGTTTTGTACATACTTGTTCAATATACGTGACCTCCATTTCATGTCTAAGTCTATTTGTAAGAAATTTTGTATTGTTTATTTTTTCTACGTTTTTGTTCTTAAATAATAATGTTTATATACTTACCAACTTTTGAGTTATTCAAGGTACTCAGTAAAATTGTCCCGAAAACTTAATTACCCCCTTTTCCGATTCTCGAAAACTCCATATTTTTTTTTCTTTTTTTTTGTCTAAAGTATGAGCATTGAGTTTCGAGTTAATCGGACCTCTCGTAAAGATTCTTAAAAACAAACTGTAACACTCCCTAAAATCCTTTTGAAGGGTAGTTTTGAAAAACGCAACCGTCATGACAAACTTTGTTATTTAAGAACGTATTCTTGCTATGATTGACGTTTATTAACTCAAAAAATATGATTGTTATTATATTGAAAATTATTATTATAATAATTAAAAATTTCTGATGTCAGTCAGTCAGGACTTCGCCCACGACTTCGTTCGCTTGGATTTCGTACGTTCCCCTAAAAATTATTTCAGCAACACCTCCACCTCCTTTAAATGGTGTAGTATTAATTATTACGATCTTTATTATTAAATAGTATATTCTCTATTTCTATCAAGTAACGACTGCCTCGTTAGTCTAGTGGTCACAAGCACGACTGCTGACCATGATTCCCAGGTCGGGCAAAGTGTTATTGGATTTTCCATTACGAATTTCTCAGTAGCAGCCCGGAGTCTGGATTTATGCCCGGTTGATGGCAATAGGCTCGCCCCCTATTACATGGGACTTAAACAGAACTGGCGAAAGTGGGTGTACTAAAGGTACACCTCTACCTATCCGTTTGGGGATTGCAGGCGTGATGTTATGTAAATAAGTACTCGGACCAAATTTCAAGTTTATATATCAAAAGAAATAAGATTCTGTTCATACAAACTATATCGCCACTTTTTACGCACTCGAAGAGGTAAATTGTTCAAAACATCGTTTTTGACGTTTCTATTATTGGACTTATAGGTCATTTATACCAATTTTCAAGTTTATCTAGCCAAGCAGTAAAATCCTTTCCCTGTAAATTGACTATCCCTTTTCACCCCATTAGGGGCAGATTTTCGAAAAACCTGATACAATTTATTCTTTATTTTTTGTTTTCAGTATAGATAGTGAGTTTCAAGTTAATCGGACCATGCGTTGAAAGTCTTCCATACAAACTATGATATCCCCCAATCCCCCTTTAGGGGGCAGTTTAAAAAAACAAAAAAAAATCAAAGTTTATAATTTACTTAGGTTAGTATTTGTGCCAAGTTTCAGGTTTATTAACTCAAGGAATAAGATTTTTCATAAAAACAAAATCACCCCTTTTCACCCCCTTAAAGGTCGAATTTCCAAAAACCCCTTCTTAGCTGATGCCTACGTCATAATTTAGAGTTAATCAAGCCACACAGTAGAATCCTCCCTTGTAAAATTGACTACCCCTTTTCACCTCGTTAGGGATAAATTTTCTAAAAACTCTGATCAATTTTATTCTTTATATTTGGTTTACAGTATAAATACTGAGTTTCGAGTTCATCGGACCGCGCGTTAAAATGCTTCCATACAAACTGACATCCGCAAATTCCCCTTTAGAGAGTAGTTACAAAAAAATGACTCACTTTATAATTTACTTAGGTTAGTATTCGTGCCAAGTTTCAGGTTTGATAACTCAAGGAATAAGATTTATCCCCCTTTTTCACCCCTTAAAGGTCGAATTTCGAAAAATCCCTTCTTAGCGGATGCTATAGTTTCCAACCATAAGCCGAAATATTAGTGATTTTAACTTATAAAGAACTTTCATTAAAAATAACATTTTATCCCGTTTTTTACCCCTTAAGGGTTGAAATTCTATCAACACCGTTGCATTAGCTTCCAACCATAAGCCTAGATAATAAATTTAGTGATTTTTACTGTGAAAATTAAGGACTTTGATACACAACTTCATCCCCCTTTTTAACCCTTCGGGGGTAGAATTATCAAAAACGCTGAAACACCTGTAAATTAATTTTAAATCATCAGCCTATACACCAAATTTGAAGATCCTAACTTCAAAACTGACGGACTTTCATATAAACTTCCATCCCCTATTTCACCCTCTTAGGGGTGGAATTTCAAAAAACCCTTTCTTAGTGGATACCTACTCTTTACAAAGAACACACCCTCCAAATTTCATGTCTCTAGGACCAGCGGTTTAGGCTGTGCGTTGATATATCAGTCAGTCAGTCAGGACTTTGAATTTTATATATATAGATAACAAATGGATAATTTTATATGAAACGCAGAGAAAAAGTAGTAGAAATCTTAGGATCACTAACAAGCACAATAGAATCAATCACACACGACAGGAGACATTCATAGAGTGGGGCAACGTTTTTTTTTTTAACCAGCCAAGTGCGTGTCGGACCACGCACAATGAAGGGTTCCGTAGTTGAGATGAATTTATCCCAAGAACAAACTTAACATTGTAGTTGAAAAACATGATCCCCATACATTGCAACCGCAAATGTAAGTTTGGAGTGATTTACCATGTTATTTTAAGATCACAGACTTCTTATAGGTTTTCCTGTAATCTATAGGTAAAGAACTATTTTCTGTATTTTTATCACAATTTTAGGCTCAGTGGTTTCGGAGATAAGGAGGGGGAACGCTCATTTTTCATCTATTTTCTTAAATAATTTCAAAAGCATGTATTATAAAATTATAAAAAAAAAATATATAAAATTCTTAAAACAAGCCCTTTCATTTGATATAACACATGGTACAGTCGGCAAAACTTTTCTAATTTGCCCCCCAAAAGTGACCTCCTTAATCAAAATTAATTTATTTACGTCCGTGTTTGGGTCACAGAAGTTCATAAATGTGTACCAAATTTCAACTTAATCGGCCCAGTAGAGCAAAACAGCTGTGACAGACGGACAGACAGACACACAAGTGATCCAATATGGGTTCCTTTTTTCCTCTTGAGGTACGGAACCCTAAAAAAATTATAAAAAAAGAAAAGAATATAATGTTAGGTACAATAAACACTATGCACTTTTAAAAAAGTCGGCGTTCAGCTGCGTGTGTGCAGAATAGGTTTTGGTGGTAAATGGATCAATTGAGAACTCTTTACAAAGAACATTAAAGCCCTTACTTTTTGACATCATCATCATCATCGGCAGCCTTGTTCCACCCAATGTTGAGTATAAGCCGCCTTGCCATGCTTCCCTGGTCTGTTTGACATGTTGGTATACCTCATATTAAGGCGACGATAACCGACTTTTAATGATTTTATACTGATGATCACGTCTAAACGATTAGTGTTAATAATTTGAAAAATATATATATTAAATTAGAGCATTTTCTCAATAACTATTAGATTATGTTTATATCACATAGTGAAATTAATTTGTAAAGTTATGTCTAACGCGGATAAAAAACTGAGAATGGCGCAAAATGTACCAAGCGTATTTTTCTAAAACCTTCACCAATTTAAAGATAATTTAATTGTTGATCTTTTAGTATACGCGTTTTATTAAAATATCTTTTGGTTTGTGTATAATAAATTATTAATGAGTCAAATTGGGGCAGCGCTCCTTGATGGGCGAGTCCTATTACTGGCTGAACGTACGACGCGTTGCGTGAGCTCAGTACAGAACACGCAAGCTAACCACTCAAGGTCACTGGCATATATCTCCGTCTTAAGACATTTTTTGTCGATTCGGGCGACAAGCTAAAACGTCTACATCGTAAAGCTAGCAATATCTTGACCTTAAACAAAGGTCATCAAAGAATTCACCTTGAAAGTTCTCAAGCGGATGATTGAAATCAAAATGTTTGGTTACGCTGATAACCCAGTGGCAGTGACCTGTCGGCAAGGGTAGCGATGCACTTAGATGTGCGTGCGGAACCGCGGTTAACCCCAACCTAATCCCAGGTTATCCGCCGAGTTTAAGTTAAGCCAACTAAGATAATGTCGGTCAGAACGAGCAATTGATTTATCTAAGTGCAGAGCTGTATGTTCGTCTTTAAATCCTGACAAAGCAAATCCTTATAATTTTCTTGTACTTATGTAATAAGTAGGTATAGTATTTTAATAGTAATAAGTCATTTGGTGCTTAAAAAAACCGGTCAAAAGCGAGTCGGACTCGCGCACCGAGGGTTCCGTACGTATATAAGATGTTGATGATTTCTGAAAAACTGTGCTAATTAGAGACATAGTTTTATTTTTCCTGTAATCTTTACATACAATTCTATCATCACATAGAATAATTTCAGATTTTATCTATGCAAACTTCGTAGATAAGGGGGTAACGGTATTTTTTTTACATTCTTAATCAAAGGTCGAAAACTACGTTCCCAAAAAAAAAAATATGTTTGAGAATGTGCTAAGTTGCAAACAGCATTCTTTCATAATGATACCCCACATGCCCTAGTAGCCCCACTTCAAATTTTTAAGACCCTTTTGCAAAAAAGGTATATTTTTTTAAATTTCTTTCTTGCTTGCAAAATTGTTGGGCAAACGTCATCTAAAACTATTCTAAATTTCAAGTTGATAGCATTAGTAGTTCTTGAGATATCCAGGTGTGACAGGCAGACAGACGGACTTAGTCTCACCATAGCGGGTGGTTTTTTACCATTTTGGTACGGAACCCTAAAAAGGGGAGAACAAGTTCTTTTGGGTTTTCATTTTGTTACCTCGTATCTTTGCCACTCGCGCCGAGCGCCATTTCAAATAAGTCTGATATTGTCATTTAACATATTTATACCGACATTTTCCCATTAAGCACGTAAAATCAATAAAACACCAATTTTCGAAATTCTCGGAATCTTTCTACCAAATGACTGGACTGGCTGGTGACGAACCAAGGTAACCGACATAGCCCGAAGAATTGGCCAGCTTAAAAGTGGCACTGGCCAGGGCACATTGCTCGCAGAACTGATGGCCGATAGGTTCTGGGGTGGCGACCGCGTACCGGAAGACGTAGCGTTGGAAGGCCTCCTGCAAGGTGGACCGATGACCTTGTGAAGGCCACAGGTATCTGCGGGATGCGGGAAGCACAGAACCGGTCGAAGTGCCGGTGCTTGGGGGTGGCCTATGTCCAGCAGTGGACGTCTTTCGGCTGAATAGATAGAAATGACTGCACTATTCTTGCAACAGTACAACCAATAAAAGCAAATTAAGTGGTTTGTTTCTGTTTTATTGATGCTTCTGAAATTGATTCGAGAATTCAGAGCAATTCTCGTATCAATTTCATAAGCATCAATGAAACAATTGAATTGCGTTCGAATGTAGAAAATATTGCAAAATATATATTTGTTTGGGCAACGATACTCGTTGGGGGGCGATGAATGGAAATCAATAATAATAACGGTTCCCTAATTAGATATAATTATATCCATTTGATAAATGATTTTCATTTCTGTAAGTAGATTTGTACAAACACTTTTACACGTCAATCATATTTTAATAACTAGATGAGTGAGAGATTTAATTTTCATCCTCATCATTTCAGCCGAAACACGTCCACTGCACACTGGACATACCCTCCCCCAAAGCGGCGGGGGTTTGCCATTATCGCCACGCTTGACTGGCGGGTTGGCGATCGCAGTATGGTGTTAAAATGCATAGAGAACGCTGCTGCCCATTCTGTAGTAAGTCCCTTAGTCGCCTTTTACGTCACCCACGGGAATAAATAGGGGTGTGCTATTCTTTACGTCCGGCACCACACAGACGATTTTTTCATTTAATTTTAATATAACGTTATTCTTGGAAAATACTGTGATTTTTTTCTTGTTTAATAGTAAGATCGTAGGTAACTTAAAAAAAACTAAAGAGATCGCGCCAGTCAAGCAGTCGTGTGCGCTCCTTGGTTGCGCGGACTTCTGGAATTTTACACGCTGACATATACGCCGTCTGCTTATGTGTGCATGTATGCGAGGCGTTATCATGTTACCACCCCAGGAGTGCAGCTCCATATCCTTCACTGGAATTGGACATGTACGATTGTAAGCTCGTCGCAAGGTGCTTAACGTGGTGAGCACGTAGTCGGCCACGCGAGCCACGTCGTCGGTGCCGCAGACTGATCACGCGCCCGATCAGCTATCGCTTGAACCATCTCGCCCAGCTACAAGTTTACACCAGGTTTTCGTCACTTTTGTCGTTTTTGAAGCTCTGCATGATATTCTTTATAAAATCTTTTCCAGAAGGAGTTTTTTGATAGCTGCGTTTTCTTATAAGTAACGAGAGAGAGAGTATGCACAGCAGCATCGTCCTTGACCTTCGATACAGGAAGCAACGTCCCGGTCCATCCAATCAAAAAGTGAGTCGGTGTGAGCGCTGCAATATCAGAGGGATCGGAAGACAGGAGCGAGAAGTCTAGAATTTAAAAAACGGCCAAGTGCGTGTCGGACCACGCACAATGAAGGGTTCCGTAGTTGGGATGAATTTATCCCAAAAACAGACTTAACATTGTAGTTGAAAAACCTGTTCTCCCGTACATTGATATACGTCAAGGTCAATTATCCAACTGCTAATGTAAGTTGGTCGACTATTACCTACTCGTTAACTTGTAAAGCCTTGGTCAGCTGTTATAGTTTTCCTTTTAATTTCGTTACTTATTAGTATAAGTAGTTATATAGTATAAGACGCAACTGAGTGAAATTATGAAAATTACTAACATTTTTCTTCCGAACATCCCTTTCGAACAGAAAGGGATAGATATAAATGTTAGTAATTTTCAATGTAAAATAGTCATAAGTTTTCCAGGTACTTAATGATTCATAATTCTGTCCTATTGCAACTCACTCACATTGACATTTATTTATTTAATATTTATGTACACACAGTAAAATACAAAGTGATATGACATAATACTCAAACTTTATTCCAAATAAAAACTGCATGGATCATGGATGCAATCTTAACGGAACGTATCTGAAAGTGACAGCATTACTTTTAATGGGGAATTAAATTTAATGGACTTACGTGCAACTGGCGGTGAGATTAAGACGCAGCAAGATATATGCCAGTGACCTTGAGTGGTTAGCTGGCGTGTTCTGTACTGAGCTCACGCAACGCGTCGTACGTTCAGCCAGTAATAGGACTCGCCCATCAAGGAGCGCTGACCCCAATTTGGCGCATTATTAATTTATTATACACAAAACAAAAGGTATTTTAATAAAACGCGTATACTAAAAGATCAATAATTAAATTATCTTTAAATTGGTGAAGGTTTCCGAAAAATACGCTTGGTAGATTTTACGCCATTCTCATTTTTTTATCCGCGTTAGCCATAACTTTACAAATTAATTTCACTATGTAATATAAACATAATCTAAAATATTCACATATGAAGTTACTAGCTGACCCGTGCCCACTTCGTTGGGCGGTAAACATTTTACCGTCTTTTCATTTTTCGGATTAAATTATGGCCTTATGTTATGACACTCACAAAATAATAACGTGGCTTTCAATGGGTAAAAGATTTTTCAAAATCGGTTTAGTAGATCCAGAGATTACCCCTACAACCTCACAAACTATAAAATATTAATATAAGTAGATGAAGCAACGGTTTAGCAAGATCCTTAAAAAAAAATGACTCGTATTCCGTTTGCTCACTATAGGCAAGCGACTTCTCGACAAAATCAATAGCAGTGAATTGGGACTGGGATTGTGAATTCAACTGCACATTTACCGCTGAGTCGGTGATTCTTAAATTTTGCCGGCGTGAGGGGTCAAAAGATATTTATAAAGTTCCGTACCCAAAAGGTAAAACGGGAACCCTATTACTAAGGTTCCGCCGTTTGTCCGTCTGTCACCAGGCTGTATCTCATGAACCGTGATAGTTAGACAGTTGAAATTCACAGATGATGTATTTCTGTTGCCGGTATATCAACTAATACTAAAAAACAGAATAAAGTAAATATTTAGCTCACATACAACAAACGTGATTTTATTGCTCGTTTTTGCTAGATATTGATAACGGCAACAGGTAGACGCTTGAAATATTCACAGAATATTAAGTTATAAATTCACTTTAAAAATAAATAATCAAATTAAAATAAACCAAATATTTAAGGGGGGCTCCCATACAACATACGTGATTTTTTTGCCATTTTTATAGATAATGGTACGGAACCCTTCGTGGGCGAGTCCGACTCGCACTTGGCCGGTTTTTTTATTATTTAAATTAGCCAACGGAATTAAAATATCAAAATGACCTTCATTAAAGTTTCCTGAGAATCGGATTATTTTGACTCCCTGCCGTGCTTCCCCAAAACCAGCAATAAAAATACCATCCTGAAACACCTGGAACTCAAATGAGAATAGTTCTGCCGCTGCCATTTTTTTTTTGGGTGGTAAATTAACAAATAACTTCTCCCGCTCTGGCCGGAGCGGGGAGGGCGTGTCAGACTGTTACTGACTAAAACCCACCCGTGTTCCTTCAAATGCCTGTGTGCCAGGGCCACGATATCCCTTTCGGACAGGCTCGTAACCCTGGCAGGCATTAGCCCTTTCGGACCCCGTCAATTGGTGCTGACATCTCTTTGAGGCGCGCGTGGAACACAACGCGCCGTCGACCCGGGCCTGGTCCTTATCGGACGGCGAGCTACCCATCGCGCACCGTCCGCAAGCCCGCGCCCACGGTGGCCGGGAATCGGCCTGCGATTCTCGACGCCCGGGGCGTCTCCTGCGGTGACTAAGGGCGTGAGGGTGCGAACCCTGCCTCACCCTCACGCGTTCCGCCTCTGTGAGGACATGGCGGTGCTCCGCCCAAGCTGGGCAGACCTCAACCGTATGCTCCACCGTGTCCTCCGGGCGATCCACACAGTGGTGACACCCGGGCGTTTCCTCCCGCTTTATTCTGAATAGGAACCTCCCGAAACAACCGTGTCCGGTGAGGACGTGCGTCAGGCGGAAGGTTAGGAAGCCGTGGCGCCTCTCTAGCCACTCCTCATAGAGAGGACTTATCGCCACAATTGTGGCATGCAAATTCTTTGCCAAATATCCCTGGCGATGGCGCATGCTTATTTTCATCTCTCTCCTATTTGGTGAACAGTAACGTGGCCATGTCATTGTCTTCTCAAATTCGAGACAGCATTGTGCGCCACGTGTCTAAAAACTGGGAAATATTCCAACCTTTCACCCAGGATCGGTCAGGAGGAGCTGTTTATGGTTCAAAGCGTGAATACGTCGCTGAAATGTCTTGTAATGGCACCAACGGAACCACCTGTGAACTCATGGCAGCGGGAGAACTATTCCCATTTGAGTTCCAGGTTTTTCAAGATGGTATTTTTATTGCTGGTTTTGGGGACGCACAACAGGGAGTAAAATGATCTGATTCTCAGGAAATTTCAATGAAGGTCATTTTGATGCGTGTCAGAATTTGACTGACTAAAACCCACCCGTGTTCCTTCCAATGCCTGTGTGTGCCAGGGCCACGATATCCCTTTCGGACAGGCTCATAACCCTGGCAGGCATTGGCCCTTTCGGACCCCGTCAGTTGGTACTGACATCCATTTAAAATGGGAATAGTTCTCCCGCCTTTTTTCAACCCTTACAACACCAGCCTAAACCAAAGATACTAAGCAATAAAATTAAAATACGAACGTAGGTATTCAAGGACACTTTTTCTAGTAAGAACGACTAATACTAAAAACTATTATAGTAATACCACAATGTGAAATACCTACACAATAAGTAATTCGCAAAGAAATAGAAATAACAAAATTCCAACCCGGCAATAGGTAAAAACACATTTATTATCCTCCAATTTAAAATTAGGAAGCGAAACAAACCAAAACGAAAACCAAACAACGACGATGAAAAATATTTCAAAGCAAATTAGTAGTAAGTAATAACAAAATATCGCAGAACAGAAATTTCGGTAACTACTCGTATAGCTTGAACTATAGGTTTGTATTCTGTGATTGATACATGACTTCGTTTTTTGATAAGATCGGCTTGCAAGCCGCGATTAAGGTTAAACATTGTGAAGTTTTCCCCTTGGCATTCTCGACTTTAATGCTATAAATGCAACGTTCAAATTACCTGAATACCAATTAGAACCTCATTTCATTATCTTTTAGCAGATGCCTGCATACTGAAAAATACTGGCCACCTAGAACTGGCATAAAAACTTTAGAACGTTATCACGCCTGCACTGAAACATACTGGCCACCTAGAAAAAAAAACTAACTATAAACCTCAAGAAACTTCCAAAAATTCTTATTTCATTGTAAAATATGCATTAACGCGTTGTCGTAAAATTCAATTTAGATCTTTATCGGCCTCCGAATTCTAATTTCAATGTAAAGTATGCAATAACTCGTTGCCGTAAGATTCAATTTGGATCTTAACTGCATTTGGTACATTTTTATACAAACATTAAAAACCCTTATTTTCACCCTTAAACGCCGAATTTCGTAAAATCCTTTCTTAGTGAGCACCTAGAAGTCGAAAGGAACAATCAGGCCAACATTCATGTCTCTAACTTTAAAAACATAGGAGTTTCATACAAACTTTGACACCCCTTTTCAACCGCTTAAGGTGCGAATTTATAAAAATCCTTTCTTAGTGCGCGCCTACACCCCATAGATAGTGCTTGTGCCAAATTTTAGACCTCGTGGCCCAGTAGTTTCCGAGATTTCGTGATGAGTGGTCAGTGAGTGGACTTCTCTTTTATATATATAGATTAAGAAAATGCTCTAATTTATCATATATTTTTTTTTCAAATCATTAACACTACTCGGTTAGACGTGATCTTCAGTATAAAATCATTAAAAGTCAGTTATCGTCTGCTGAGCTGAGGTTTTCTTAGCCGCACTAATTTTGTTTTTAGATACGCGTGTCACGAGGACGGCGGCGATGAAACTCTTTCCCCCTTATTACAAAACAAGGTTTATCTTCAGACCCAGGTTTAATACATGGAGCCATTATTGAATTTCGAACTGTATTCCGACTATGGTAAAGTTCCTAAACATAAAACTGACAACTTAGAACTGAACTAAGTTTTCAGTTTTGTATAAAGAACGGTATTTCAATCACTGTTACGTTCTTATTACAAAAACGGGCTCCATGGTTTAACCGATGTCAAAATATAAATCTTGTTTTGTAATAAGGCGGTTTGGGCCTTATTACAAAACAAGGTTTATCTTGAGACTCAAGTTTAAACCATGGAGCCATTATTGAATTTCGAACTTTATTCCGTAATGGTAAAGTTGCTAATACAAAACTGACAATTTGGTACTGAACTAAGGTTTCAGTTTTGTATAAAGAACGGTATTTCAATCACAGTTACGTTCTTATTACAAAAACTGGCTCCATGGTTTAAGCCATGTCAAAATATAAATCTTGTTTTGTAATAAGACGGTATGCGACCATCCTCGTAGTGTTCGAGGACGTGTCAACACGGAAGCTAAAGACACCGCAATAGTCGCTAGCCACTCGCAGGTCTACGGTAGTCCGTGTAAGTTAATATGAAAAAATATCTAGCTGTCGGTATGTCTAAATGCTTGTTACAGATTTCAATGCAAACAGTGAGTCCTCGCCTTAATGAAGGGGGTCTGCAACGACCATCCAGCGACATACTTATACCAGCCCGAAAAATGTTACTTACACAAGCGCTCAAAAATGACAGAATAGCTTTTTGCCTTCAATACTACAGTTTTGACTGGATTAATAATATATGGGCGTCCAAGCAAAAGGGGTCCAGTAGTGGGGTATTGAATTAGGACTAGATTCGGTATCTAGAATAATCAATTGATAATAAGGATTAAAAAATATTCAAAAACCGGCACATTTTTTTTTATCAGACCTGTTGTTGTTGCTGTAACTTTGAAAACTGTTACTAATACTCCCGGCCTTAGGATTCTTGAAGTAGGGTGGTCTTTCCTCTTGATAATGCACGTAACCAAATTCAAAAAAGTTCTATCGGCATAATTTTCCAACAACGTAGAATTTTCATTGTTCTCCTTGATTTGTAATTTTTTTCATCCGGCTCGAAGGACCAATAAAAACTGATACTCGATCGGAGAATATTGAAAAATTCATTTCAACGGTCAAATAAAAACAAAACAAACCGTTTTGTTCTGCATTTATCTTTTTGTTTATCGTGTTAATTACTCGCTTATTGAAGTGATAGAGGGGTTTCGTTTTGTGAAGTTATAATAGTTGTTATATGATCTTCCCGTTATGATACTTTTAACGCTCAAAGTGAGCTTTGGAACAATCAATAACACTTAACGACCATGTCGGCCCAAGACTCTTCCATGGACGATACAAATTGCCCTAAGGTTTCGAAATAGTTGCGAGAACAAGCAATTCGTGACTCGATGACATGACTAATGAGGTGATCATAATTCGCAGTAACCCGGGTATATATTACAGTAACAATTTAATAAATAACACCGCAGTTATACCATTATTTAACATAGGTACTTCAATTCATTTTCTCTTTCATTCGAGAGCAGTGGTGGCTCAGTGGTAACGGCAGAGACTTACGAGTTGTAGTTCGTAGGATCGAATCCTTTTTTTTTTTGAGTTGGTTATCAAATAACTTCTCCCGCTCAGCCCAGAGCGGGAGAAGTTATTTTAATCGTGTCAGACTTTTACTGACCCACCCGTGTTCCTTCCGTTGCCTGTGTGCCAGGGCCACGATATCCCTTTCGGACAAACTCGCAACCCTGGCAGGCATTGGCCCTAACGGATCCCGTCAGTTGGTGCTGACATCTCTTTGAGGCGCGCGTAAAACACAACGCGCCGTCGACCCGGGCCTGGTCCTTATCGGACGGCGAGCTACCCATCGCTCACCGTCCGCAGGCCCACGCCTACGGTGGCCGGAAATCAGCTTGCGACTCCCGACGCCCGGGGCGTCTCCTGCGATGACTAAGGGCGTGAGGGCACGAACCCTGCCTCACCCTCACGCGTTCCACCTCCTCCTTCGCGAGCATTACTGCTTCTCAGACGGAGGTGACGGCCTCCCATGCACTCTCGCTCCGAACCATGGCCTGAACCAGGGCCGGACGCGCGAGATCGCTGCCGCCGATCGCTTGTCCCTCCGATACCTGAACCCTGACAGGCGCTTTACTTTGTGCAAATTATTTCATCACCACTGCTCTCAAAACGTTGAAGGAAACAAATACAACAATATTTACTTCTGGTAAGTATAATTACGAATCCTTGTCTGTTATGGTTTGTTGTTTTTTGAACTAGTACATTCTCGGACTAAACCGCAAATTGACGAAAAATACATTTATGTACACAGGTACACAAAAGCGGAGCTCGTTTCAGCAAGTATCACATTACAGCAAGCACCCACAAAATAATGAGTCAACTTAGCGAATTGTTTAGTTTGCATTTCGGAAAATAATTTTCATTCAACGCAATATAAAAACGTTGTAACATAGTACTTAAACGTTGTGGTAGGTACTTGTAGTAGGTCAAATAATATCAACGTATCCCAGAACTTTGAAAATACGAACGAAATCAGAAAGTATATTTGTAAGATGAATAATAACAGCATTAAAATATGCACTCAATATAAAGGCTTCTGCATACCGGCGCGACTTGTCGCGCGACGCGACGCGGCATAAAGGCCCCGCGTGTCGCAGGACGAGCGGTGCCTTTGTGTCGCGTCGCGTCGCGCGACAAGTCGCCCCGGTATGTAGAAGCCTTAAAACTTAACTTAAACTTGAATATTGCGAGCCCTAATGGAAAGTGCAAACTTTCTTAATTTTTAGTGCGGTAAAACATTTTTATTTAAGACCAAAGTACCATTCGCAAGTGCTTATCGCGGAGGTCAGGGTGGAAGCGAGACAAAACACTTGATATTCCCGTGTAATAAAAATGTTTTAGGTAGGTACCTACTTTATTTATGCATGCGGATTAATTTTTATGTTATTTAATCATATTTATTCTTATAATTGGTTGTATAGGCATTATATTATAAGTACTGTTTGTTTTATTTAATTTTGTTACCTATTATATTCAACTCATTAAACCTGACTTGAGTTCCGTACGTATTTTTCGGGTAACCACTTAAAATCAGCGCTGTGTTGTGGGTCCCCCATAGCACAGCATCATGCTAAGTGCAAACCTTTTTGTCACAGTCATGACGTGCAGTTGCCGACTATTTGTTATTTTTGAGCTCGTGATTATATTGTAGATGTGTTTTTTTTAATGTTTACCTAGCCGAGTTTAGCTACCGAGTTTATGTTTTCATAAGCACGTGTTTCTGTGACGAATAAAATTATTTTTCTTCCTTTTCTTTTCTTATGCTTACAAAGCCAACAGGCAGCGCGACAAGCTTTTTTTTCTGCACAAGCGTTTAGCTGAACTAGGCTCGTTTCGTCTCAAGATTTTGTTGCACAATAAGTACATAATTATTAAATAGATATTCTTCAAGATTTTTAATCTAAAGTAGAAGTTATGTTGAGAGGAATATCTCTTGAAATATGCTTATGATTAAACTGGTTAACCAAAAACGTAAGACAAGAAAATCATAAGATCGATACAGCTCACACGGGGAAAGTAAAATTCTCATAAGTTACGAATTACGACACCTATTTGGAGCGTTGGTGCCAGGTACCATTCAGTGTCTGGTTATAATTATACAACGACCGCTGAAGTCACAATTTTGTCTGGTTCTAGTATGAAAAAAAAAGACAGATAGATAGGAAATAGTTTAATATTTAGTAACAAGGAAAATCATTAAGAGCTCTTCCTTTCTTCCACTTATTAAAAAATGTTGCAGTGTCAATCAGGGTCCATAACATTGTATCTAATATGTATTATTTACACCTGTATGTATACATTATGGATTGCAATAACGATATGTATTTGAATTTAATTTAATTTAAAAGTTGAGTTTGTTTTCTTTGATTACTTAATTAACTAAAAAGGTGAGCTAAAATACCTAAAGTTCGAAAAAGAACAGAGAAAAAGTGGAGACGCCTTACGACAAAATATTTTTTTATTACTTACGACCAAATATTTTTTCCATAAATTCATGTAGATTTTTTTTTTTTTACTTAAATTCATGTTAACATGCTGCTTGCGCGGCGGTAACACCGGGGGTTAAATTTCTGTAGTTTTTTGCTTAGGACGCACCGTTTTCGAGATATTTTTTTTTATTTTTTATTAATTAGTTATAAAAAAAATTTTCGCTGGTTTTTATTAATGAAAAACTTGACGTTTGATACATTTTTTTCGAAAACGAAACGTAATTCGTAGAATTCTTAGTTTATCTACATCACTGGCTACCTCCCCGTTGCTGAGGAAAGAATAAATGTCTTTGTCTTCATAGAAACGCGAGTCTACGGGTCGCCCCGTGCTCGGTTAGAAGAGATATCGAGTTGGATAGAAAGAACTTGTGTCTATTCTTGGTAGAATTGAGATAGAATTGGCTGCGCGTGCTGTGACAACCAAAAGATAGAAAGAGACAGCAAGTTTTGGCTATTCTGGGAAACGAAAACATGAGGCGGAACCAGCTCTTTACCCGAATTAATAACAATAGAAAACGTATCTACTGGTTTTTTGAGAACGTTCTCCTTGTTTTTGAATTCGGTTAAAAAGGAAAATGAATTCAATAAGTTTACTGTATTACTAATATTAATATTAAATGTATTTAAGTGATGTCCCGAAACTCGGAACAAATTTTCCGAAAAAAAAATGTTGTAAGGAAGTCTCCACTTTTTTGTCTTTGTTCTTTAAACTTTAGGCACAGCTCTATCTATTCCGATCACTGCTCATCAGTCTGCTGACAGCATCTAATGTGGTTGTCTATTTGTTATTTCAATCGTGCGATTGAATAATTTTCCAAAGTGACAATTTCTTTAGCAAATGCGTTATCCAAAGACGTTAGCACACTGTGAATTAAAGGCGTACCTAGAGCGAAGGTCACTCGAGCCGCGCAGGCGCTAGCGCTGGCGCACCTCTCGGCGCGCTTGTGAAGTCTCGTATCAGTCGCTTGCGCGGGAACTCAGCGTAACTGACGCGCGCATTGTTGCGCATTCCACATTTAATATTCATTTTAATTTCTGAATTATAGTGACGTTTACTGCACCAGTGATAGTATTTAATAGTTCCAGAACATCATTTAAAACTGCACTTCTTATCGAAATGTTAGTCGCGTGTGTGCAACAGTGATTTTGCGTTTTGTTTACCTACAATCAGTTACTGTTGTTCGAGCTAATCATTGAACTGCTCTCATGAGGTGGGTACTATTATTGGTTTTTTGACGTCTAAATGTCGGTTATTAGAGTTGGCCCGAGATCAAAGTTTTGGAACAAACACGTGGCTCTTGAGTATCAAATGTAAGTACTAGTTGTTGTGCGTCAGTACTGAAGTGTATGAACACACGGAAACCAAGCGGTGCAAATTGATTCATCTATCACGTGTATGCGAGCGAATAATCTTTACGTGTATGCATTTTATTTATGTTTATATTTGCTACATCTAAAATAACTGAGTCATCTGTGACCTGCATGTGAGACATAAGGAATTCGTTCTGTTTTTTAACCGGTGACTTTGGAGGTAGGGATGCACTTATTTAAAAGCTGCCGTTCAATTTCGCGCGAGTAAATTAAGCTGTCAACATTTTTAAAGTGCGAAAGTGTAAGAACCGTAAACTGCTCTCCCTCAGTTTTTTTAATAAAGTTTTTTTTTTATCCTTTTTCATCTCCGACACCATCTTTATGAAAAATACGTGTACTGAAAGCTGCGACATGCTAACATTTCGCATGCGTCATGTCTTATCTGATTACATGAAATTACCTATGATAAACGACATTCTATGAGCGGTTCATGGAATGAGTATATCATATCATTCATAACATAAACGCAGCGGCGAAAGTGCCGACCTATCCCGTGTCCCAGAGTGCTGTTAAGGGTAAACAAACTCGAGACCGAGTTTTGAGAATTGTCGATAGTGTAAACGAACACCGACGACGAACGCAGGACTTTATTGAACTTGACCGACTTTATTATATTAAATAAGTCAGTCAGTCACTTTAAGATATGCAAGCCCTAACCATGTCGTTTAATTATATTGGAAAATCTAGCCTACTAATAGAATATTATTGCAGTAACAATAAGAATTTCCGCCTGCCTCCGAGTACAACTGGAAGCGGTTGCGGAAGTTTCAACAATGTGTCTACTAATTATACGAAAATACTACAAATTCCTTTTAACACGCGTTGTTTTTAAGTTATATACAACGAAGTTAGGAAACATAATATAGAAGTAGTTGAATGTAGCACTCTATAACTGCAGCTCCATTGGAGCCGGGAAATGGTCAGTTAAGGCTTAATTCGATAAAGTCAGATTCTGAACTGTGGTAAGTGATTTAACCTTTTTAGCTTTGATCCACGAGACAGTGTTGAATTTGTAACGAACTAGAAAAAGCCTTCGGGGTAATTGCATAACACACTAATAGTAGCAATGGATTAGCTTTCATTTTGACAGCTCTACAAGCGATGTATTAGCAATATTCTTCAAAATAATTCAGATTGTGATTGCAAGAGTGTTACACAATTAGGGTGCTGAACGTATTTCGAGGTTCGCTTACTTTTCATTCGGTATGCGATGGCCACGGACCAGAAATTGCAATTACGTGTGCACTGTTTCAATCTATAAATCCGATGTGTTATGTTCTGCGTGACTTGAAACATTACTAATAAACTCTGGTTTTATATCGCTTGAAACCGTCAGGAAAAAAGTCAAGAATCTTAGGAATCTAGAACTTTGAAAATGTTGTGTAATACTCGTAAGTTGTTTAATGGAAAAGCCGCACTGCCCGCACGTTACATGGATGACATTTCTAGGGGGCCAACAGGTTATTCTTCTGTTGGCTTCCTGCGATTCAATGGCTGCTCCATTTCATTCAAGCCGAGAGGTATTCGACATTTTCGTCTTCATGACAGACGCCGCCCATTGTTCTTTTTACGAGTCACAAGGTGGCCAGACAGACGATAAAGAAACTGTTATACAAATATTTTTGCGCAATAAAACTCTTTACACATATTTGCAATGTCATAAAAAGATAATATGTTGTCTATAGGAGAGTCATTGATAAACAAATTGCTAACACGAATGTGAATGTAAAATGTGCAGTAGCCAAACTGAGCTTTTCAGTAAGAGTTTACAGCTTTTCATTAAATACTTAAAAATGCTAATAGAAGTCGAAATGCATTTTCCCTCCCTACTCCAATAAATAGACCACTAGCTTAACATAACGACTGTTATCTTGGCTGTACAAGAAATTGTTCTCGAAGCATGTCTAGGGAACTCAACGGTTATAATATAACAGAGATTGAAGCCTGTACGAAATTAAAATGTAATTGATTTAAGTTTAGCGATAACTACCAAGTTTATTGCCATCATTAACCGAATCAGGTCATATGTCTATCAGGCAATTGACCTTAAGGATGATGACGTCACCAGAGACAATTAGGATTAAGTACTTTTACTACCTGTAGCGTGTAAAAATCTGAAGACGTAAGAACTTCACGCTAACAATATTATATTAGCCTTTGTACAGCTGGGTATTAAGATAGCGCACATAAACTTAAATGAGATTTAAAAACAACAACATGGGATTTATTTAATGTAAGTCTGGATTTACAAAAAATTTCATGTTAATCCTACATTTGGGCAGGGCTGATGAGTTCGAGACGGTATACTGCCTATAGATTATTTATGAAGTTATTAAACATCATTCTACATCCTGCAGACCTGCACCAGTACGTGCGCACGAGTTTGCGTTCCGCATTAAGTTTATTTGCTTTCATTAAACTAGTAGGGACGCCCTCCATATTGTAAACATCAACAATTGTAGAGGATTGCAATTCTTCGATATTCTTGTACGATTAACAAATCATTATAATGCAGTGGTTTGTTATGTAGCACTTTACAAGATTACTTTTTACTTTATTGATTTTTATTTATCTTCTTCTGTATAACAACGCGCCAACCAAGGTACTCGGCTCATATTAAATGGCTAAAGGCACGATGCACGATAAGCTAAATATAGTTTCATATTAATCGTGTATTAAATTAATATCAAAGTTAAGTAAACGTGAAGTCACTACAGGGATCTAAGCATAATAATAATTCATTCACTGAAGGACAACCCAGTTAAGGAATGACGTAATCAGTGAATAATCAACTACGTGATCATAAAAGCCCACGAGACCGTCTTTGTTACCGTATCGTGTAAAAAACTAAAAACGATACACAAACAGATATTATAACCATAAACAGCAAGTGATGTATGCATTGGTATGAGTTGATTGATTTCGGACGCGGATAAACTTTCGGTATAGTTACTGCTGACCGTGAAGGCGTTGTTTACTTTAGTGCCACACAGTAAGTAATACTATATACTAATAAATACATTAAGTAAATCTCCGGAATACAGTAGGTACCTACTGTATTCCGGAGAATTTGTGGTCAAACTAACTCTTTGAAATTTGTAATTAGGCAAAGCGGTTTTTGTTTTTTCAGTTCTGTTTCCAAAGCAGCTAGGCCGGTTAAATATTGTTTCGTTCTCTTTTCCATATCAGTATAGACGGATAGACATTGCTTGTTTTTCTGTACTTACGTTTCTCTCATTATTTTGTAGGTATACCCAGCATTATCCTACTAATATTATAAACGCGAAAGTTTGTAAGTATGGATGGATGGATGCTTGTTACTCTTTCACGTAAAAACGGCTGGACCAACTTTGATAAAATTTTATATCGAGATAGCTGACACCCTGGATTAACATAAAGGCTACTTTAATCCCTATATTCCCACGGGATCGAGACTTACGCGGGTGAAACCGCGGGGCTCAGCTAGTAATGCTATATATTATATTATAATGTATTTGCGTTCGTAACAAATGTAGTAGGATTTAATCCGGAGACTGAATCGCAGTCACTTTAATTCCTGAGGAGTTGTTAAGTTACTGCATAACACTTAAGTTAGGTAAGTTACCAAGTTAGACGAAATTGACAAGTTATAATATCATAAACATAATTACTGTAATAACAAGAATTTCTAAAGTATTTCACTATTGAAAGGTTTTCAATGCAGGTCTCTAAAGAAAGAAAAAAAAAGAAAAATATTTTATTCGGGACACGCACAAGAAATACAAATATATCATTTAAAACTAACTTACAATAAAAACAACCAAAACTTGTGCGATGCCAAAAAGGTTCCTATCTCAGCATAATGCCGCGATATTTAAAAAATAAATATCGCAGCGCTGGTATTCTGATAGGGTCCGCTGTGATGCCACGGACTCACCTACAGATACGCATAAATGCCACTAGGGTAATAAAAATAAATAAAACAACACCTACAATAAATAAAAAGAAAATAAAATTAATTAAATATAAAACGTAACTATGACTTAGACAATGTCTACAACTCTACATAGATCCTTGTCTACAATGATATTATATTATGTTGATATCAAATACGAACAGATGTTATAAATAAAAAGAGGTAGATAGGTTACACGCGCTCCGCAAGTGGTTCGTCAAAACTTGGCTAATTAGCCAAGTTTTCTTCGTCTTGTCTCTTTTTCGCTTTCGATAATTACGACATCCTAGTTCCACTTGTCATTTATTTGAATAGTGTGACACTGTGCAGTTTTCGAAGATCGAATATTGGGTAGATAATTACGACATCCTACTTCCACTTGTCATTTATTTGAATAGTGTGACACTGTGCAGTTTTCGAAGATCGAAAAATGGGTAGATAATTACGACATCCTACTTCCACTTGTCATTTATTTGAATAGTGTGACACTGTGCTGTTTTCGAAAATCGAATATTGGGTAGATAATTACGACATCCTACTTCCACTTGTCATTTATTTGAATAGTGTGACGCTGTGCAGTTTTCGAAGCTCGAATATTGGGTAGATAATTACGACATCCTACTTCCACTTGTCATTTATTTGAATAGTGTGACGCTGTGCAGTTTTCGAAGCTCGAATATTGGGTAGATAATTACGACATCCTACTTCCACTTGTCATTTATTTGAATAGTGTGACGCTGTGCAGTTTTCGAAGCTCGAATATTGGGTAGATAATTACGACATCCTACTTCCACTTGTCATTTATTTGAATAGTGTGACGCTGTGCAGTTTTCGAAGCTCGAATATTGGGTAGATAATTACGACATCCTACTTCCACTTGTCATTTATTTGAATAGTGTGACACTGTGCAGTTTTTGAAGATGGAATATTGGGTAGGTAATAGAGATGTGCTGCGCCGCTGCATGCCAGTGATTTTCTCGGCGGGCGCGGCGGCGTCCGACGTTTAATTCGTCGACATATAAAATAAATTATAATTATAATGTTTTATGATATTTATTCTGCAAGTTGATTAAAAATAACAATCACAAAACTACACATCATCTGAATTTACACAAAACTATTCAATACATTGTATTTCAGCATTTTATATAATAAACAACGAGTTGATATTATTTTAGTTACACTTTTGTTCCGATTTTAATTACATAAATATTTAGCTCAATAAATTACGATGTAAAAAAACCGAAGTGTTTATCGACTTCTGTCGCTGATTGTAGGTAGGTTTCCAAAGTCACCATCACGTGTTGACGGTTGCCAATTTAACTTTTTAGACACACCTTATATGATTGAGTGAGAACTATGCAAGTCATATCTTAAATGGCCTTTTGACAAAAGATTCATCTTTATCTATTTTCTGATAAATTATGTTCTTTAACCTGTATGATTAATTTTAATTACATCGTCAATGTATGTGTGTAACTAATTACTACGCAGTACAATTTCCTGAAGCATAAATTATAATCCTATCATACTTGACCTTTGATTGATTGTCTATAGAATGGTTATAGAATGAATGGGATGACATGCCATTATTTCGGAAATGATACATCCCTTGTCGGCCACATCTATCCCATAAATGTATAACGAATCGTTAGCGTTACGAACCTATAGGTAACGCCCGACATGGGAACTCTGGAATAGTGTTCGCTAGTATTCCTGCGCAGGGCTTGGAAACCGGATTTTGTAAGCAGGTAACCTTAACCGTTATTATAAACGTTTCCGAACATATTTAGTTAATTATTTAATATTTTGTTACAAAATCAATGCTGGAAGCTGGAACAAAATGTGAAAAAGCAATTTTTGAAACTAATATCAATTGTATAAAAAATAATTTGTATCTTCGGAATTAAATATTAGCCGGTTTCAAGCCCTATTCCTGCGTAATGCGGCGAGCCCTATGAAATTGACGAATTGAGTGTAAAATTTAAATAAATAAATAATATTATGTTTATTTTTCTCCACAAATTACATCATAAACTACATTAAAGTGTAAAGAGTTAACGGGGGGTGCGGGGGAACAGTTACCGCCTTATTACAAAACAAGATTTATATTTGACATGGCTTAAACCATGGAGCCAGTTTTTGTAATAAGAACGTAACAGTGATTGAAATACCGTTCTTAATACAAAACTGAAAACTTAGTTCGATACTAAGTTGTCAGTTTTGTGTTTAGGAACTGTACCATAGTCGGAATAAAGTTCGAAATTCAATAATGGCTCCATGTTTTAAACCCGGGTCTGAAGATAAACCTTGTTTTGTAATAAGGGGGTTAGAGTTTAGTTGTGGGTTATTAAGTTGAATGGGATTTAGTTAAATGTTAGTTTACATTCACCTATCGCTTGAAAAGTCAAAGACGAATTGTAACAAGGAAACATACCACTAAAAATATTGCCCTGAGGTTATCAGACGTTCATAAGTAATTGAAGTCATGCAAATACCTACCGTATTCAGACATTGTTTCAATTTATTAAAACTGGAGCATGTGAGGGTTGCTACACACATGTTCGGTCAGCGCAATCGATTCCGCAGTAGTCGTTGAACAAGAAAGCCGACCCAAAGCAATTAGGTACTACACTAAAATTCGGCTTGTGCCAATATCGGTAAAATCCGTTCGGCATCTATCCTCGATTTTTTTCATGTTTGGTTCGGCTCGGTACAAATCGAGCTAAGCCGAACGGCTTGGCCCAAAAATAAATCTACATATACGATTTTGCTGCTCGACTTTGCCTAATCATGCCCACCCGAACATTTGTGTAGCACCCTAGACAGTATATGATATCAGTCTGACTTATTTACTACATAGTATACAGGTTGTTAAAGAAACTGCGTGCCATAGTTTAGGGGTAGGTTCAGTATCGATAAAGGAACCCAGGAAAAAAGAACTAAAATGAAAATACAAAAAAAATATTGCAAGATCAACCTAATTTATTACCTACTAACTTAAAATAGCAATCGTTTAGAATTAAAATTATTTTATTTGACGGTCCTAAGCCCGTTAAAGTACGAAGAGACATTTTTTAAATTTTTTTAATAAAATTTTTTGTTTGTTTTTTTTGTTTTTTTTTTCCTGGATTTCTGTATCGATACTGAACCTACCCCTAAGCTATGGTACGCAGTTTCTTTAACACCCTGTATAACATAACACCACGCCTGTATTCTCCGAAGAATTAGGCAGAGGTGTACAATAAAATTGTACATAGTAGGTATAGGGCGGGCTTTATCAAAAATGTTCGTATTTCACAATGGACTGAAAATAACTTATGTCTATAGTTTAGCATATACAGTCTGTAATTCACCAAAGTATAGGGCAAGATTATACAATTCTTTTCATAATCTTTTGTGACAGAGAAATAAACAATGCAGTCGGTCAGATTGCCGCTTATGATTAATATGAAACCAGAAACAAGCGATAACAAATGTGCAACGAACATTCTTTGAGACGCCATTACTTGTTATTTATAATATGATTGTTGGTACTTATAATATGGTGTAAACTCATAGAAATGTTTAATTGACATATCTAACATCACGACTGTGGGAACCCAAAGAGTAGGCAGAGGTGTAACTATAGAACCTAAACCCGCATTTCGTCAGTTGCATGTTTAAAACCCATACCGCCTTATTACAAAACAAGATTTATATTTTGACATGGCTTAAACTATGGAGCCAGTTTTTGTAATAAGAACGTAACTGTGATTGAAATACCGTCCTTTATACAAAACTGAAAACTTAGTTCGGTACTAAGTTGTCAGTTTTGTGTTTAGGAACTTTACCATAGTCAGAATAAAGTTCGAAATTCAATAATGGCTCCACGTTTTAAACCTGGGTTTGAAGATAAACCTTGTTTTGTAATAAGGGGGAATGTAATTAGGAGCGGGCCTATTACCATCAGTCAACCTAGCACAAATACCTGACCTGAGGATTGAACCCACGAACCATTAGGCAGTTATGACAGTATTTAATTTTATTCAAACAATGTTAAGAATGTATTAATTTCCTAATTAGATCAGAGAGTTATTCGAAGACATAGTTTTAGAGCGACCACAATTATGTGGAGAGATATACAACATGTAATTGGATTGACACCAAATAGCCGCCTGAGGTATTCTGAACCTGTCCTAATATTGGTAAAGTAGCACCTGACTAGCAAATACTTTGCAACGTTCGTTAATAGATTCAGTATCTACGACACAAGCATGGATTACTTATATGATGAGTTGATGACATGGACAAGGTCATTGTCAAAGTCAAAGTCAATTTTTTTATATCAATTAGGCACATAAATGCGAAATTTGAACGTCAAAAATTACAAATAAAATAGAATTGATTCTAGTCGCTCCTTCCAAAAGGTAGCTTCGTATGGAGAAGAATGGGAAAGAAACTCCACCGTTACTCTTTTAAAATGTTTTACAATATTTTGTATAGGTACATCAATTATATAATTATATGTGAAGACGATGCACCTAGAATAAAATTACTATACCACAATAGGTAAAAAGAATTAATTATGAAGCAATGACAGATAAATTAATTATGTGATAGATACAATGGTGCTCACATATTTACAAACATTGTAAAAAAAAAAATCGTTTTCCTATAAACAAAATAAAAAATAATATCAGTGTGTGAGTTTAAGGTAATCACAGAATGTAAAACAAATGTCATAAAAGTAATAAATTATACAGTTAAAATAGCAAGCAGTTAGATTTTGTCTAGACTCTAGTCTAGATTGTCCTATGGAGCTGGATTGTTAACTGTAACCATATGATTGGATACATATTGCCTGCTTGCGTGGTGATTAAACTGAACACTGACACGGTTTTCCCTCTCAATACAGATAACATTAAAACAATACCGTCTATCCAGAGCATACTAAACTGATGACATTGAGATGATAAAGCTGACGTCGTGTGTTTGTACAGTTTTTGAACGGAAATTACAGCCAACTCATAATCAACGTACGTAAAGCTATTATTCATACTTTTGGCATCACAGAAGTTACTAAGTACCTTCTGTTTCATCTGTATGTGAATCATTTTCGCATGAAATCCAGTAAGCGTCAGAAATCCCAAAAAATCTCAAGTCTGCCAAAATAATTTGAAAAAAAAATTTTGGGTGGTATATTATCAAATAACTTCTGCCGCTCTGGGCGGAGCGGGAGGTTGTTTCAGACTTTTACTGACTAAAACCCACCCGTATTCCTTCATTTGCCTGTGTGCCAGGGCCACGATATCCCTTTCGGACAAACTCGCAACCCTGGCAGGCATTTCCCTAACGGACCCCGTCAGTTAGACATCCTGATGTCAGAATGTCTGACCACTTTCTTTACGCGTTTATTCGCTGTCAATCAAGGTACTAAATATTTGAAGTTAGGTATCAAATAGTAGCAAAAAGGTAGGTAGTCCATTTTGGTATTTTCTAAACATCAAATATCTCTATTCGTCCAGGGGTTCTGACTTTTACGAAATCCAGGTTATTGCAAGAAAATATGCGCTACGTTAACTACTATCGAACAGTGATTCCCCTAATAAACACAGGCTTAAAAGCCTTTTCAAATTACCGCAATAACGAGACCAGACAGGAGACAATCGACATTTATTTCTGAGCAAACGCAGACACGCGTAATAATTCACTGCCGTTTTTAACGCAAAAAAAACCGACGATCGTAATTAGCATAGCCAGCAGACGCTTTAAAGATGGAATGCCCTTTAATTTAATAATAGATGTGCATTCTTACACTACACTGCTATATTTAAGTAAACTCACGACCAAATCCGTGCGAGGGTGCGGCCAGGCGATCGAAAGTGCCGTGATACCGGAGCAAACGTGAATACCACACCGATTTAATTAGTTTTTGTACAGGTATCTACCGTTCAAAACAGACACGGGAACTTTACAAACCATATTTTACACATTTTCGGTAGTTACTGAACTACCGTAAATGTGTAAAATATGGTTTGTATAGTTCTCTCGAAACTCATTTCATTTTGTTCCACAAACTCTTATTAGATATATGCTGAATGTCATTAAAATTGTATTTTGTAAGAAATCAACATAATATTAAGCAGTGTTTTGACACAAATTAAAACTCGATTGAATATGAGCTAATATTTTTAATAAAACTTATAAATATTCTCAAGATCTTTCAGTAAAGCCGGAAACTGAGGGCAAACGTTAATAATTACAACAAAAACCCCAATTTGTATATCGAAATCGAAATAGCGAAAGATGGAATAAAATATACTAAAATAACAGACTTTTTCCGAAATTCCTTCCGCAATTTTGAAGCCGGAATAGACAAACAACAATATAATAATTAATCATCGTTTTTTCATTAATTAATATCGCAAACTCGAAATCATAGTTTCAAGCTAAATTTTCTTGAAAACACTCGGTAATCCTACAGCGGTAAGTCCTGAATTCATTCAGACTTCATTGTGCACATTCACTTTGATAGTCACTGTTAGATAAGTTTATATACTAAATAATTAGTTTTGAGACTCAGCTTAACTCGAGGGTTGTTTAGTTTAACCCCGGAATTATTTACAATTTACGGCCTAATTGATTTGAGATTGATTTTAATATGATGCATTGTCTGTATCAACGTTCATATACTAAGTTCATATAGGACGGATAGGGAACTTGAGTTAGGGGTGACATTACAATCTAATCTATACAGAATTGTCGAGTGTCTTATGATATATTTTATGTTATTTATAACAATAAATATCACGCGGACGTAATCGCAGCGATCTGTAAGCAAACATTAGCTACAACGTAAATACATCGCAACTACTAGCGACAATGCAACTGCAAGAAGTTGCAGCGACATTCACACGTATGCTTGCCCACATTATGTCGCTATCGCTACAATGTGGTGTGGTTTTGGTACGTGTGAACGGGCCCTAACAAGTGGACTGAATACTAGAGTATCATGATTCTGAAAATTCTGGGTGTCGTAGCCGATCTCAATATTTTTAATAGTTTTATTACAAAGAGATCTGGAATGATTAAGCGTCTTATTACGAGGTAATGCTTGTCTCACGCTTCTATGCCCTAAAGGGTACCAACATTAACATACGCTATGTTAATGTAGGTGAGATCTAGAAGATAGTCCTTGTTTTGTTTGGCATTTTTATTTCTATTAATTAGGGTTCCGTACCAAAATGGTAAAAAGGAACCCTTATAGTGAGACTAAGTCTGTCTGTCTGTCTGTCACACCTGGATATCTCAAGAACTGCTAATGCTATCAACTTGAAATTTAGAATAGTTTTAGATCAGGTTTGCCCAACTATTTTGAAAACAAAAAATAATTAAAAAAAATATTTTTGCAAAAGAGACTGAAAGGGGGTCTTAAAAATTTGAAGTGGAGCTACTAGGGCCATGTGGGGTATCATATGAAAGAACTCAGTTTGCATATTCTCAAACATTTATTTTTTATTTTTTTAGGCATCATAGTTTCCGAATTGATGAAAAATGTAAAAAAATACCGTTCCCCCCCCCTTATCTCCGAAGTTTGCATAGATAAAAATCTGAAATTATTCTATGATAGAAGTTCATGTAAAGATTACAGGAAAAATAAAACGATGTCTCTAAATAGCACAGTTTTTCAGAAATCATCAACTTCATATATACGTACGGAACCCTCGGTGCGCGAGTCCGACTCGCTCTTGACCGGTTTTTTTTTTTTTTACTGTCGTCCAGATACCGGTTAATTCGTAAATAAACACACAATGACTTGGCTGGCGTTATCATGTAATTTGCGGAACGCTATCTCCCCTGCTAGTGTTGCTAAATTTGCGGAACGCTATCTCCCCTGCTAGTGTTGCTAAATTTGCGGAACGCTATCTCCCCTGCTAGTGTTGCTAAATTTGCGGAACGCTATCTCCCCTGCTAGTGTTGCTAAATTTGCGGAACGCTATCTCCCCTGCTAGTGTTGCTAAACCTACGGCTACGACGCAACGCTGAGTAGCACGCAGGTTTACAGGCAACTAACAGTAGTAGGTATAGGTTTATACCAAACACACTCATAGGCACGTCACTCGCTCAGCCTCCAACAAACCAAATTAACATCACCCGGTTAGTCAGGTACCGTTAACACGCTGTCATAAGTCGTTCGTTACACTTTATTAACGAACCCTCTTCATTGACAGTTTCATCCTTAACTCTTTTTATTACCTATTGTGGTATAGTAATTTTATTCTAGGTGCATCGTCTTCACATATAATTTATATAATTAATGTACCTATAAAAACATTGTACTAGATTTTAAAAGAGTACCGGTGGAGTTTCTTGCCCATTCTTCTCCATACGAAACTACCTTTTGGATGGGGCGACTAGAATCAATTCTATTTTTTTGTAAATATTGACGTTCAAAAGTACCTTTTATGTACCTATTTGAAATAAACAATTTGACTTTGACTTTGACTTTGACAAACGTAATTCGTATATCGTCGGTGAAGTTCTAACAGTGCGTAAGTCATTTTATGAGTGTCTTGAGATTTGAATGTCATTGGATAAAGCATAATTGCGCGCATCGTATCGATCAATCAAAACACGGTAACCTGACCAATAGAACGCGGTATTTGAAAAATAGTTACACTACGTATCTCAGTTTTTGGCGCCAACACTGCGTATGTCAGGGTGCCAACACTGCGTATGTCAGCTAATCACGTACAAATTCGTCGTGCATCAAGGGCTCCGATGTTGTGATTTCGATTTAATTTTCATGGGTTCAAATCACCACAGAGTTCATTTGTATTAATAATTAAACACAATATGGCCATAGGATAGGGGTAAGTTACATTAATTTCATACAGTTTTTTCACTCTCCTGTAAAGTAGCCATTTTTGACTTTCGTACTGTTAGAACTTCACTGACGATATTCCGAATACCTACCTATATCACACTACTCGTTTGAAGAATTATCTGCAGTTTGATTATTGTCCGCTATCTGAGGTTCTGTAAGTCGCACGAGTAGGTACTTACCTCCACGTATCTGATAACAGCGGTCGCGATAACGACCGATACCTAGCTGACTCAGATTGACTTCATTAGCCCGTGAATGCGTTGGTATATTTGTTATTTTGGTTGGTGGGGTTATAAAATACGAGGAAAACTCATGTTAGTGCAGTGAATAATAATTTTTGCTAATTGAGGTGTTCATTGTTTTCAGTGCGTGAATAACAGAGTGAGATGGTGACGTGATCACAGCATGCGCTGGTCGAAGTGGTGGTGGGTGGTGGTGGCACTGCACGCGCGCTCCTTCGCGGCCAGCACGCCGACCGTCTGCGAGGAGGAGGCCTGCCGCTGCGACCCCTTCACCAGAATCATATGCACGTGCACCAGGGAATATCCCGTACGTAACATTTATAACAGCTACTTTCGGTCTTGCCAAGCTTCACTGTTTCAAGAATGATCTAATGTAGAGACACGTGACTCATACCATCTTATTAAAATTATCATAAAATAGTGATCACTACCTGTGTATGTTAATATTGTATCTATTCTCAAGGTAGGTAGGTATATCGTGCCTCAGTCTACAGGTTTCATATTAGACCGCTCGTAGAAATGGCTTCTAAGAAAACAGTAATTTCTCAACAGCGTTAATTTGCATTTGTTGCAGGAGGTAACCCTACGGCCTGACGGGGCTTACAGAGTTCCATCTACTGCCACTGGCATAATTATCGATAACTGTTCTCGGGTCACCTTCTTGCCCGACACAGTTCGAAATCTTATACAACTCCGCAATATAGAACTAAGAAATGTGGATCACGTTGTCATTAACGAGCGAGCGCTATCTTGGTCTCCGTTCTCCAATCGGAACGAAATGAATCCAGGACTACGGATCTCGATAAACAATTGTACGATAGACGAGATCGCCTCTCACGCCATACAGGGACGCGTCAACGATGTCGTCATCAGCAACAGTAGAATCAAGGTCTTAAAGCCATTCGCGTTCTCCAGCCTCTCAGGAGTCAACAACATTGAGTTGTCAGACAATGTCTTCGAGAACATCGAAATACAAGCTTTCAAGAAATTTACCGTGGATAACTTTGTACTGCGCGGCGGCAGGATAAACACGCTACCGAGCAGGTTCCTATCAGACGTTGAAGTGACCAACCTGTTCCGGATGGAAGGAGTTACTGTTAAGTATTTGTATAGTTTAACTTTTCTTGTCAATTCACCAAAGAGGGTCCTCATAGAGAGTAACAATATAGAAACATTGGAAGGAGACGGATTTCACATAGTTACGACAGGACCAATTACATTTAGGAATAATACCGTGACCAATTTGAGGAAAGGTGCGTTTTTTGGATTCACTGTCGACTTGGAGATAGCTTCGGTTATGGGGCCGCAGGAGTTGCTGATAGACAACAACACTGTGACTAATTTAACGCCGTCCTCATTAATGTACAACCGTACGAGCCTGACTTTAAGAGTGGACGGCTTGAACCTGAACACATCGTGTGCTTGTGAAATCGCCGAGAACTGGCGTGAAGTTTTAAAAGAACAAGGTGGTACTGTAACATGTTGGTACGAGCTCGAAGGCTACTACGTATCGTTGCCGACCTACGTGGACAGTAGATGCGGCCCGTTCAAACAAAACTTCTGGATATTCGTGGTCATAGGGGTCATTATAGTGTTAGTTTTAGCGGCCATAGCCATATTCTTCATAGTTAGACGAGAAAACGAGAAGAAGAAGAAAGTACAGATAGTCATGCCAGATGGAAAGACTTATAGGGAAACGGAGTTCCATATCGTTGTCGAGAGAGCAGAGCTCCTGACTACAGATTTATGATTAGTTTGTGTTGCGAGAGCAATTTTGATCTCTGTTATTGTGTAGGTATCTGGTGACAAACAATAGATGACTAGTTCGGTGAATCGAACGCTCCGTGAATAATCTGTGCATTCAGATTTCTACCTCAGGGGCTCGATACTGCTACACTATGTAGATGTCTGGCTATCTGGCTTTGACAACCGTTTTCACGGCACGTTTTTGTTGTCGCGACCCCGGCACGCGTTCGCCGCGTGGCCCTAACATAATGTTATTAAACGTAATTGTGGCAGCATCAGAGCTCCACCGCTCTGTCGTTATAAAAGTGCCAACATTCGTTTTACACAGATCAGTATTACGCGATGTGGTGTTGCAAAAGATACTACTTAGGTTTTTGTTAATGGTAGCGTTAAATTATTGTGATTAATAAAAAGTACAACGAGTATTGTGTTTCATTATAAGATGATAGCTGTGCGAATGTTTAGCGAATATGCTGTAAGTAACACTATAATGTGAATATTTAATTACGCACTGCATTGCGAACGTGACGAAATGACCTACAGTTTATAACTGACTATAAAATTGCGTGCGTTACTACAGCACTGTTGCGACCTACTTGTTAAAGTAAAACTTGGATGTTAGCGCATTTCTAGTAGTTTTGCAAACAAATAAATAAATAAGACAAATACTACGCTCCATTATTAAGAAACTTACTGTAATTGTAATTGCTGATATGCGACTTATACATTAGCCAGAGTTGTTGTTTTTATGTTCAATACACAATTTATACTTATAGGTAACAAGGTGCAGCTCCTCACAGTCTCCTATTTATCTCGTTTAGAGTTTCATAAAACACTATATCAACTCTAATGACGGTAGGTACATTTTCCATCAGCATAATTTGAGGGCTACCTTATTGCACAAATTCACATTCTCTAAATGAGTTAACTTACTTAGCCACTTTATACCTATAGGTGCGGTTATTCTATTAGCAATATTGTATTACTCGTATCCTGGTATAGACATTAACCAAGTGCTGCGACTTGTACACGTTTTTGACATTTTACGACGTGACCTATAGCCATTTGAACCAAGAGGTGCTAATCTTATTACGAGCCCTAATGCCTAGAAGTAAGGGGACAAAATAGTATACCGGTGACGTTGCCGAGTGTACACACTGCGTCTTTTACTGGTTTCAAACAATTGTCGATAAGAAATACATTTTCTATAGTCACAACGGTTGGATTATTGGCCGTTATAACAACGAGCCTATACAATATGTAACAAAAACCCTGTTGTTCCTTCTACCTACGTTTTAAGAATCGGTATACATACGTAATAAAGCAAGTCATTTATAAAAACTGTTCAACAAAAATAAATATTTAATTATTAATATTTGTAATGTTTAACTGATTTCTAACCTCTTTCATTCTTTGATTTTGACTTCTCGACTAGCCAATACTTTTTTTTTTTAATTATAATTCCACCAATGTTGTGCTTGTAGGTAAATGTATACGTCCCTAAAAGGAACAAAAGGGTTTTTGTTACATACTGTATAACTCTTGGTAAGGGTAAACAAACCTCATAACAATCTTTAATGCTTCTTTGTATGAAGAGCATTTGCGATTCGGAATATTATAACAGTTGATATTGTTGTGCTGGTTTGAATTTTCCTCATGTACCTTTTGACAGAGACCCTACACAGAGCACGTATCTACCTTATGATTAGGGGCACGGCATGGTTCTAACATCACCTACACAGATGTTCATTTGAAGTCTTTGAGCCTGTTTCAGCCAGCGAGCGTATTATGATGTTAATTTTCATGGTATGTATAATTCTACGTTCTAGAGATGTAGTAACGATAACAATTCACACACGGTTCTTCCTTGATGCTACAGCCTATGTACCAGTTAGATTGCATGTTATACATATTTCATTCATGTCACATACTTCTCGTAGGAGAAGACCGTGAGGAATTCCTTGCTGTCGTCTGCAGAGATATAGCTAACAATGGGACTATTATCTGCACATCTGTATGGTGGAGGCGTGTATGTCCAATTCATGCAATAAAATGAAGATCGTTTCTCTAAGGACTGCATGCGATGTTATTATAATTATTGCTGATAATATTATTTTTGCTTGATTTGTCATTCAAATAAAGAAGAATTATTTTTAGTCTGTTATTGATCAACATAATTATTGATCTGGCGCCATTTCTTGTGGAAGGTTTTCAAGTAAAAGTTTAAGGGTCATTTAATTATTCTAGTGATTCGAGTCGCACAGAAAACAATTTTCGAACTGACAAAGGCACTGCCTTTATTTCATCTACGGAAAGATCATCAGATCAAGTTTTTAGGGACATACTTATGCAGACTGCAAAATCTTCACATTCATTCCAATAATGAGTATTCCAACGTTGATTTCTTCAGACATAACTCGCAACAATCCTTAATTTACAAATTATAACAATGTACCGCACATTAGAAACAAAAATATTATTGTTTCATATAATTATAGCTGCCTAACATTCCTCACGATACAATAATACTCTTATTTTATGTTTGTAAACCATTAAAACTATGTGGATTGTAATTACTTTGAAAACGGGAAGTATAATGAATGATTATACTCGTATAATAACTTACGAGATTTACTGATAGCATAATTGCTGCAAACTTGTTCAATAGAGGACTAATGTTAGTTGTAAAATATACTTCAAATGTGTCTTCACTTGTTATTCACTTGTTAATGTTTCCAAATGCGAATTATATTACTGTTAAGGGGCTGACAAGAGGTAGCTTATAAAAGTAGGCTTGGCTTAAACAAAAAAATGCCAAATCTATAAAGAACTTGAACATCAAAATATGTTTTAAAAAAAACCTCTATTTAAATTAAAGGTAAACTAAAACTAACCCTTTAAGTTTCAATCCAAAATATCTGTTTTAAACATCAACGTACGGTTGGTATTTAATAAATAACAAGAACTTCTTATTTGTATGCAGAACTTGGTTGTTTGTTTATTTTCGATTACTCAACTCATTTTTGAGTAAATAGATAATTGCTTCGTATTTTGCAATAAATTACAAGCTTTGTGTTATGGCGCTTCTCTTTCTTTTGCACGCAGTCTGACAGTGAAAGCGGTTTGCCTGTTGTCAGCGTCTTAAGCGACTATGGTACACTGCTACAGGTATCTTTTGGTGCTCCAATGACGTCGACGGCGGGCATCATCATTCTCCTGCCTTATACCAATTTTTTTGGGGTCAGCTCAACATGTCTTTTTTTCCATACTAGCCCGACGCCCATTGGCGGCACGGCATGGCAAGGTATTATTAGGCGACGAATAAAAATATAACCTAATGTATGGAAATAAAGTTGAAAGTACAAAATCAATACCGCGGTATGCTTAGGCCCCATTGAAATTTCAACTTTATTTCCATAAGGTTAAGTTATATTTTTATTCGTCGCCAAAAATAGTCTGCCATGCCGTGCCGCCGTAGCCAGCCCAGTATTGACTCGTGCGATATCGCGGGCGCGACGCGACACCAGTAGCACAATTTTTTTATATCGCGCCCGCGATATCGCGCGATTCTGTACAAGCCTTTAGTCGTCATCTCAGTAGTCACTCCCTTTCTAGCCAAATCATCTTTCACACAGTCCATCCGTCGTTTCGTTGGTCTTCCCCTACTCGTATAGACATCCAACTCCATCATACTCATCATATACCATCCATCATACTCAAAACTTTCCTTTGGCCCGGCAGTCATTCGCGGATCTTTGACAGTGGTTACGGGTCATCAGAAGCCCGAAGTTCTGACAACCAGTCTTACTAAGGGGTATCGTATTACCCAGTAAGTGGGTTGTGGTCAGATAGGCAGTCGCTCCATGTAAAATACTGGTAGTCAGCTTCACCCGGTTAGACTGGAAGCTGACCCCAGTATAGTTTAAAAAGGCGGGCAGATTGATTGACTTGAAAAAACGAGATGGCGCCGTTTGTTCCGATTTGTGTTTATGTATTTTTTGTTCTCTCCTCTTTCGTTTAATCCTCGATATATCTTTATTTCTAATGTGCAATACTGTCAAAAGTAAACGACTTACCGCAGCAGCGGCTGTCCATCCAGAACATGGTGTATAGAGGGGGGTGAGGACAGTTCCAGTCCTCTGGACAGCAACAGAGCCTCACTCCCATCGTGTGGTGGTTCACCTTCCACCCCGACGGGACTACCGCCCATCATGGCATTAACTTGGACCTCCACCAAGGTTGCTAAATAAACAGACATACAGAAATAGAGTATTATGTTTAGCAGACAATTGCTTAAAAATAAAGGCTTCTACATACCGGGGCGACTTGTCGCGCGACGCGACGCGACACAAAGGCACCGCTCGTCCCGCGACGCGCGGGGCCTTTGTGCCGTATCGCGTCGCGCGACAAGTCGCGCTGGTATGTAGAAGCCTTAAGAGTATGTGAACGCCACGACTGGCGATACTTGAATATAGGTACAATGAGCCACAAAAGTCGATTAACACTTTAGTTTATTAAATCTCAATGATTGAGAAAAATATTTACACAAAATCCGTACTGATATAAAGTCTAAGAGTGTTAAGTTTGAGCCATTAGCATTTTTTTTATCAATTTAGAGGAAAAGTGAATTTTATCTAAAAGTTAATCGACTTTACGATTGGCTCTGATTGGCTAATATTTTACCACGCCATGCGTGTGTATAGTTTGTGCCGATACAAGATATCAGGGGGCCGAAAATGGACGCTTTGGCAGAATCATAATATGATCTGCGTACAATTCATACATCCCGCAATTCAATGATGTATTATTTTACCTTTAGATGCGTTACCCGCGCTCAATAATGGCAAAGTAAAAGCAAGGCAATTGCCTGACTTGGAATTAATCGGGCGCCATCCAGTGACGCGGCTACACGTCACTATCACTCGCAATTATTTGTAAAGAAAATGCCTTCCTGAGTCTATACACGATGTATAAAATAAACTACTACTGTGAGAGTAAAGACTCATTTCATGCGTAACTACTTACTGTATTTTTTTATTTAAACATATTAAAATGTTTTTTGTTTTGAAATTCCTCTGACTGCTGCAACCCACGCTTACGCGCCAATGAACATACAGCAGCTAGTGACGTAACTAAATATGTATGTTCATCTCTTTCTAACAACAGATATCGGTATAGGTCTTTCCATTTCTTCACGCGCTGTATGATTGTATGCAAGTATGTAGCTACATTCATGGCTTACGCTGTTTTTGAGTGCACTAATGTTCGTGTATGACGCGTCTATTTATAATACGTCATTGCCGCAAATAATCTGTTTAGTAAAGTAGTCGTAATTGGGATGACACTAATGTTTTAAAGTTGCAACTACATAATATCATCGGCAAAAGTTTATTTTCTAATGTAGGTTTTTTATAGACATTAACAATAATAACAATGCATTAACTACTAACACTAAACTGCAATGCTAGAAATTATTTATTACTGCAAGAGTGCTCATCCATTGCTTAGTTTTGGACATAAATGGCAACATTGATTAGTATGCCACAAAGGATGTGAGTAAGACCACAATAGGTTCCCTACACCTGCATCGACACATTCTGATCACGGCTGGGGTTCCCGTCGTTGTGATTAGGAACAATATGTCATTACACGAAAATAAATCATTTATCTGATAACACATCAGTGATACGACCTCTCAAGAAACTTCTACCTAATCTCGAGGCCATAAGATTCGAATTTGTAAATATTATGTGTTTTGGGATACTATTCATCCCTTGTTGTAATCAATTATGCTCCTCAAACCTTTAAACTAAAACGTCAAAACTTTTGAAACTCATACATAATTATTTATGAATTGGGACTAAAATAATTGTATAAAAATCTTACACTTCAAAGTCTTTGCTGTGTTGTTATTCGAAAATGCGACTTATTACAAGACACATAGAACATTTTATCAAAGTATTTAAAACTTAGTTTCAGGATTAACAGTATCATAATAGAACAAGTGTCCTTTGTTATATTACTTCTCTTTATAAATATAACAGCCGGATTGTTGGCGCTAGTGAAATAACCGCAAATGAATAATTCTTTAATTCATAATTAAATAAACATAAAGACGATATAATATTATATAACTACGTGATAGTTTAATACTGAGAAACAAGATATTAACCTTGAAGTTTTATTTATATACCTATTATTGTTCATATTAGTTGTATGACAACATTCACACCATATATAAGGCGATACCAAAATAAATTGGGGACGTTTTCGTAACTATTTATTTCACTATTACAGCATGTATAGATTTATTTTTTGGATATATGTTTATTGACTATTTGATTAATACTCTGACTGAAGGAAAACGCAATTGGTTCAATTTTCTCAATAGAATTTAATTCCGAAAATATCTCTACTTTTTTATATAATTTTCTGTAATTCGAAAATCCTAAGTAATTACATTGCAAAATTGGGGTAAGTAATATTAGATATAATTACAAAATCTCTAATATTTACAAGATATAACAACTGAATCTATAATTTTATTTGATATAATGATCAGTTAATATAATAAACGATTGAAATAATTTTAAAGCAACTAATTTTTATAAGCATATCATACATTGAATATAAAATCGTTTGATATACCACTCAAAAGACATAAAACCTATTTAGTCTAATATGATAAAACGTGCAAGCAAGCATGCAGTATGCAAGCAAGCAAGCATGCAGCAAGCAAGCATGCAACATGCAGCAGGCATGTTTTCTGTCACGGCTCCGGCGCTGCAGGGCTCCAGCGGTCTTATGCGAGCTTATCGTCACAGATGTGTTTCACGCTCACCACCGAGGCTTCGGCTTGCTGGCCGGCTCCACCGGCCAGCCTTAGCCGCGGCGGCAATCGTTGAAACCACCTGCTCCTCAGCTCGCGGGCCGCCTCGCCCCTACGCGCCTACGCGATTTTAAATAACACTCTAGGGGTAGGGCAGACAAGCCTACGTGGAGTCGGTTTTGCTGCGATTCGTTTCTGTCACGCCACTCCCGCAGCACGCTCAATCAAATTAATCGCAATATTATATATTTTAAACGATAGGCCTAATGATTTTCTATTAAATAAAAGTTATATCAAACAACGTTATACTAATTAAGTTTTAGAATAAATAAATGTTATATGTAAATAAATTATATCAACAGTTGGTATATCTCACGTTGATTATATCTTATGAACGATAATAAAATGAAATTAGACCAAATGAGTTTATACGTTACGAGACGCACCCGCAAAATTGCATTCATAATGTGGTGCGTATTAGGTAATTGAAAACTCTGGTTGAACATATTTTTGAAACATAGCTTAATTTATTATTAAACAATTTTTATTTGGTTTGGCGCTCTTACGTTGTTTTATTTTGGTTCCAGCGCTTTGTTGAGATCTCTTTTTTCACATGGGGAAGTAATTGACTCTGTCACTTTCTTATGCCCGCCATTTACGCCATGATTTATGTTTTACGTATCACCTTAATGTGTCCATCGAGAACAAAATGTGTGTAAACGGTTGCGGATTTTGAGGGTATAGCAGTGAACCGCTGCATGCGCTTGAGCATTCTTTTACGATTTCAGCTTCAACGTTTTCTAACTTTCAAGATCTATTTGCGTCAATAATAAATGGTCGAAGACAGTTATCACCATCAGCTATCACACTCAGTGGTCACATAATTCGGATCACGTTTTAATACAACTCTGTGGCAGAAATTATACTAGTATCGCTCACATGCTCAGGCTACGTACTTACCTAGGTACCGTTCACAGGGCGATGATCAGCAGTACGAAAGGACATGTCCAGTGGCACAATGGACGATTTCCTAGGCAGTCAAACTCGATGTTCAGTAAAGACTGTTTTATTTTTATAACGGCTATATTTTCAAGTTTATCAATTAATAAGTTTTAGGAGTCAGGAACTTACCGAAATTGACTAAAATATGATTTTTTAGTATGTTTTTTTTTACTATAACGCCATTACGCAATCTATGAGTGAACACGGCTCCTAACTGTGTAAGATCAGTGAAACATACTTTGTTGGCCTGATCATATTTTGCAGTCCTTTTAAAAAAATGTATCTCGAAGCATTTATTCCTTATTGTGTATTTAATTAAAATTAGATCTTTTGTTCCACATTTTTTTTTGTTTGCCTGAACACCCATGTTTATTTTTTACAACTATCTGATCCTACTAAATTAAGATTAAAGTAAGTAAAATGAATTATTTATGGCCGAACGAATCCGTTCTGCAATGCAAGCACAATAGTAAGCAAAGCAGAAAGAAAGTAACTAGTTGTCAATGTCAATATGAACCATGAAACGGAATATAAACCCTCAACATCTGGAGGATCATATAGACGAAAAAGATACCTTTTTAATAAATCATTTTTTATGGATCCGATATGGGACCCTAAAAAATATTCCATAAAATGATAAAATGTATATTAAAAATATTTTGGAAAAAATTGCCCTACGCAAAATACGAAAGAGAGATGACATGTCTAAGATTTGCACTGACTGGACACTGGACAGGTCCACTCAAATCTGTAACGGTATTTCCTCGAAATACCATCTCAGACATTCATCTAGATGGTCCTCATATTTTTATATACTTAATAATAAGGAAGCTGGATATGGCCTGACCAAGATTATGTCAGGACTTTCAAAGAGATTGTGGCCTCGTGAGTTTGTTTCGGTCTTTCTTCTCAAAGTAGTCAGCTAGGAAACACCGAACCCATCTATCTAGGTTTAAAACATAGATAGATTTTTTTTTTTGCCATAGGCACTATGATGGATGACACATCGTTTCGGCTCACTACGTGTCTCCGCTTGGGCGCACCTTGTGTTGCTCCGCATCGGTGTCATTGCGGTGAAGCCGTCGATAGTCTCGGACACCATGGCCTGTCCTGTTGCAGGAGCGCAGGTCGCATAGCTCGGCACGCCAGCATCAACGATATTATTCGTCAAGCCCTTGTCTATTAGAGCGGTATTAGAACCAAACGGATTAGTACGTGACGATGGGAAGAGACCAGACGGCATGACGTTATTGCCTTGGAAGGTGGGTAGGCCTCTGGTGTGGGACGCAACCTGTGTCAACACCCTTGCGCCATCTCATATTCCAAGCACGGCTGGCTGTGCTGGCTCCGCTGCTGTGGCTGCAGAGACAAGCTGAGTCAAGCGGCGCAAATACTGTAATCTTATTGGGTAACTACAGTTTTAAGCCGTATGGGGTCGAAACGCTCGGGTCATGGGGCCCGAGTGCGCGTCTCCTTTTTAAGGAAATTTCTCGCCGACTGATCGACACTTCACGTGACCAGAGGGCTGGCTCGTTCTTCGGCCAAAGAATTAGCATTGCCATTCAACGTGGCAATGCTGCCAGTCTTCTGGGCACGTTTCCGGATGACAGCGATTCAGACGAGTACTTCGACGCTTAAGTGTCTTTTTTATTTCTTATTTCATGTTGTATTTTGTTTTTACGTAGTTAGTATCTTCATTGTGTAAATAATTAGCCGTGTATTTGTAATTAGTAAAAATAATAAAAAAATCCATTTAGTTTAGATGTGTAAAAGTGATTTTTTGAACCAATTTACAGAAATAAATTGAATATAATTTATCATTATAATTTAACAAATAACAAACACTTACCTTGATTTTAAGAAGTGGGTATTTAAAAATACTAGTATGTTCTGGTACAGTCGCCTTCAGATATATTGTAGCAGACAAGGTGACCAAATACTTCTGAACAATTTAAAATGTCAATAAGTTCCATACACTACAAGTTATCATTAATATCTGAACATTCATTACTTCATTAATATCTGAGCAGATGCTTGTCAGTAATTTATATACACACAACTAACCAAGAAAATTAAAAAAATATTTACAATAATTTTTAATTTAATTACAAAACCATGATCTATTTTCTATCAATAGTTTGACATTAACATAATATATCAGTTCTTTGTATCTTAGACAAATGATTTTCTATACAATTTTTATCGTATTTACACCTAGAACAGTCATTGGTGTTCAATAAGGGTGTTACCTGGAATTTTATTTATTTTTGTCAAGTCGATAGTTGCTTTTGGTTCGTCCTATAAATCACGCAGTAACGAATTAGGTAAGCTCAGTGTTTGTCTGCGTACATACTTACACTTGACGTTGTAAGTGTTCAGATATTTTTGGTTAGTTGTAATTATTGACAAGCATCTGCTCAGATATTAATGAAGTAATGAATGTCCAGATATTAATGGTAACTTGTAGTGTATGGAACTTAATGACATTTTAAATTGTTCAGAAGTATTTGGTCACCTTGTCTGCTACAATATATCTGACGGCGACTGTACACATCAATGTTTTAGTACCCAATTGGACGCTGGAGTTTCTCGCCCATTCTTCTCCACACAAAACTACCTTTTGGAAGGGGCAACTAGAATCAATTCTACTTTTTGTGTGTACATTTTGACGTTCAAAAGTGCCTCTGTGACTTTGACTAATCTTGCCGTATCTTACACGTAATTATATTCCTTTAATTTATTTATTTCACTCCAACGACTAATTCACAAAAGCACTTACAGAGAACTTAATCTTATTATAAAATTACTACAGTGAACTTATCACTTAAAGGTGTGCACAGCACGTACAGTCACGAGCACCAATATGTATACACTCAGCAACTTTTAAAAGTGATTTCCTCCATAGGATATTGATTGAAATTTTATTTAACTACGAATTTTGTATTTTGGAACCCAAACTATTATGAAACAGATCTTTTCTCAAAGTTGCAATCGTTATTCCACGAGAAAATCGGTTTTGAATTCTGCTAAGCGCTTACATATTCGTGCTCATGACTGTACATAGTTTGCCTATCAGACATAAACTTATGTAAATATAATCATATTAATCAATAATATTACAGTTAAATTAAATTATATGCTTTTATCAAAAATAATTGCATTGCTTTGATATAAAATAAACGTTATACATCATTATTGTTCACACACTAGGAATAAAAAGAAACGTCAACAACCTTTTAAGACTTAAGCTATTTTGTATTGCTTTTTTTATTTAGTCGTGCTGGTATAAAAAAAGAATGAATAAATCCATAGCAATTTAGATCACAATTTTTTAGTCATATTGTAAAACCCGCAATCCTAAACATTACCCGTAACCAGAGAGCAGAAACTGGACATGTCCTTTTACAATTACAAGTTGGGATCACACCTTTCCATCCCGCTTGATACGGTTAAAACAAATGAAGTATGAAACTGTCATGTAATAATATTTATTCTTATAATTGTTTGTATTGGTTGTTAGTTATATTTTAAGTACTGTTCTTTTATTTTATTTTGTTACCTATTTACATAAGTATAATATTTATTCTTATAATTGTTTGTATTGGTTGTTGGTTATATTTTAAGTACTGTTTATTTTATTTTATTTTGTTACCTATTTACTTATGTACAGACGGCTTCACATCAAGCTATACATTTCCAGTATAAGCTGATCTCGCATTGTATAAGATTTCCGTACAGTGCGAGATCAGCGTAAACTGGAATTGTATAGCTTGATGTGTAGCCGTGTGTACAACTCATTAAACCTGACTTGGGTTCCGTACGTATTTTTCGGGTGACCACTGAAAATCAGCGCTGGGGGACCCACAGGGTCCCCCATAGCACAGCATCATGCTGAGTGCAAGCCGGAGTGTCACAGTCATGACGTGCAGCTTCCGACTATTTGTTTGTTTGTGATCGTGATTATAATATGTACTTACGATCTGTTTTGTGTAATGTTTACCTTCTAGTTTATTACATATTATGTTTTCCAATATTGTACTTGCACGTTTTTCTGTGGCAAATAAAATTATTTTTCTTTCTTTTTCCATGTGATCTCTAACTCATAAAGTAAAACATCTTGATCATCGCCATGTGAACTAGCCCTGAGGCTACCATCTCACGGCTGCCATTGCTATTGCTTAGGTACGTGAAAATATCGTACCGAATGGTCTTTTCAGCATTGAGCTGCGTCCGGTTAGACTGGAAGCCGACCCCAACATTGTTGGGCAAAGGCGATGCTGATGATGGTGTACACACGGCTACAGATCCAGCTATACATTTCCAGTTTACGCTGACTTCTCATTGTAAGGAAATCCTATACAATGCGAGATCAGTTCAATTCTAGTTTACGCTGATCTCGCACTGTACGGAAATCTTATACAATGCGAGATTAGCTTATACTGGAAATGTATAGCTTGATGTGTAGCCGTCTGTACGTGTGCACTAGGTAATAGGGTCCCGTTGGTATCCTAAAAGGAATGAAAAACGGGTATGGAACCCTAAAAACCCTAACCTACCCTAAAACTTCCACTTGCAGCTAAATGATACAAATCTCGGTTTAATTAAATCTCAATTTTGTCCTAAACTCGACTTAACTTAAAACTTATTAGGCATGCCTTGCACAATCACATTTCACATCCGATTTAATTTAACTGAGATTAGTCATTATTACATTCACCATTCATTCTTTCCGTTCAGTTTTTAAATTAAAAGTGATGGCAACTCAGTTCAGCGTATAGATAAAAAAATTGTGAGCCAAAATAAAAGTGGAATTTAAAATACCACTGTATTGTCTGTCTATAAAATCGAGATTTAACAACTCTCAACCGACCTAGATGCCGGTTTAACTTTGACGTTAATTTAGATCGAGATTTAAGCTAAATCGATGACATGCAAGTCGTTAAATTAAGTTTAAGCCTAAGTCGAGTTTAAATCGAGATTTAAGTAAAAGCTGCAAGTCGCCCTAGGATACATTAAAAATAATAATAAACCTTTATTTTCTGGCCTCCGAGAACTCATACAGTAGTGTTATTCATGAAAACTTATCTAATGTATACTCACACAAAGTCAATGGTGGTATCTCAATATCCGGAGCCAAGAGCTTGGATGCGCAAGCGGCGCCTGCGTATACCAGTTCCATTTCAAGGGCCACTAGCCCGATGCGTTGAGTGGTGAGTGGGGAGTCTTCATAACCCACGCATAGGCATCGGAAGCCGAAGCGGTGGTCTTCGCTAAAAATTGAGTATTATTTTATTGTATAGAGCGCTTAAGAGCCAACTAGTCGCGGGCTCGAACTCACTGGCGGGCGCGGCCAAAAAGCACGCTGTCTCACCTAGCATCGTGTCCGACAGAGATTGGCACCAGTGATGAGCAGTTAGAAGCTAGTCTACACGCATAACGTCTAGTCGCACGCACACAAACACAGTGCACGACGATTCATACAAAACCGCGCGCGTAAAAAAATACGAAAACTCCTTTGGAAGGTGGGGTTTTATGAAAAAACTACTGCATAAATCAATTACGAATAAAGTTTATTATAATCTTCGACAACTGAGCTTTGTCGGAACGAGGTTTGTTTTCGAGATTTTATACTTCTTATATTACTTATTTACGCACAAAATTGCGTTAAAATTAGCAGGAAAAACGAATCTTTGTTGGCTCATAACTTTTTAATGCCTTTTTTTTACTATTCTGCTTCTGTACAGACAAAATTAATAATAAGACAAAACGATATCATGTTTTACTTTAGATGTAAAATGTGTAACAGTAGAGTAAAACCCGCCCGAAAGTATGGAAAAAGTATCGACTAGTTGCGCCTTAATAAAGTATAATGTTTAAATGTTTGCAAGCTACCACAATCGGAACGACGGAAACATAACCTATGTTTCCGTCGTTCCGTTATTTGATGTTCCGATTCTGCTGATTAAATTTGGACAATGCAAGCTATTTAAGGTCAACTGTGTCGCTGTTTAGAATTATTTTGCTTATTTATACAGTATGTAACAAAAACCCTGTTGTTCCTTTTAGGGACGTATACATTTACCTACAAGCACAACATTGATGGAATTATAATTTAAAAAAATTAAGTATTGGCTAGTCGAGAAGTCAAAATCAAAGAATGAAAGAGGTTAGAAATCAGTTAAATATTACAAATATTAATAATTAAATATTTATTTTAATTATTTTTGTTGAACAGTTGACTTGCTTGACTTGCTTTATTACGTATGTATACCGATTCTTAAAACGTAGGTAGAAGGAACGACAGGGTTTTTGTTACATATTGTATATTATGCTAGCCTGCGCCGTTAACTCGGTCTTCATTTAGATATTTGTCAATATTGGTAACTCAGCCCAAAACTTACCGCTCAGCTATAATATAAATTTAGGATGACTTACTTGTTAGACTTATTGAACTCAGTCAAATAGTCGGATGCTGTCTCCAGTGAGAATATTACTTCATTTCCTGGTACCAACAGTGCCTTCTGTGGCCAGTCGCTAGCACTGCAACAAAAAGATGGATGAATACGAGTTGTTTGTATATCTATTAGCTGAACTTGAACTTATTTTTACCCGAATGCACCAGAAGGAGGGTAATGTTTTTGTGTTCAGAAGCTTTTAGTAACCTGTTAATAAATAATTAATTTGGCACTTTATGTGTGTGTTGTAAATCGTATGATTACGAAAATCTTTTCTCAGTTTCCAATAATCCGGTTCTTCGCAATTATCCTTGGAATTTCCCAAAGACTAGATTTTTCCAATTATCTTGCGACACGTACATGATTCTTCAATACATTTTAGTAAATCACTTGAATCATATTATCTAGACCAGGGATGGAGAAACTACGGCCCGCGATCCATCTGCGGCCCGCGACCATCAAACAAAAACCAAGCAAAGTTTTCGTATTGTTGGAAATTTCATTCTCATTGGCAGTGCGCGGCTCGCCTATAACAGTTCCACATGTCACATGTCCCCACAAAGACCAGCGCTCCTCAACCTTCTACTTTGCAGCTAACTAAAAAGTTTAATTTTATTACAATTTCTTTATTATTTCAATAGTTATTTTGTAATATTGTACAATAAATTAGTGTTTCAGAAAATACATATAATTTTTTTTATTTCAGTAAATAATTATTATAGCCAAAATTGCAACAACTTGGCCTGCCATATATTTCGTTAGTAAATATTGGCACTCGAAGGAATAATTTTCCCCATCCCTGATCTAGGCTGTTGCTACCTGCTGCAAGTTCCACTCCTAATGGGAGCCGCCAAGGAGGTACCTAGTTCAACTGTACGATAATTTAATGAGAAGAACAAAATACAGGTAAAGTGTTACATGGAATATTTTGGCGCTTGAATGGCATTGATAGGGAGGCGTTGTTGGGAAAAAAACAAATTAGACGCGTTAAATAAGAGTAGACGCGTTACTTGGGTCACACGCCAAAAAGACCCTTGTACAGCTATTTAACTTACTTGTTAGCCAGTCGAGGAGTCACGCTGACATACGAGCAGTTATAATGCATGCACACACCGTCCCCATCAGGTTCGTCGCTTAATTCTTCGACCTCGCCTTCATTCGTCAACTGAACTAGGCGCTATAATAAAAAAAAAAACAAAAGAAAATTGATATTTTTGTGTCCATCCTAAAATTCTCAATACCGGCTGTATTTTTGCGATATTTTTGAGCTGGCCCCATTATAAATAAGTACATGAGTACTATTACCTCGACAAGATGCCAATAATTTATATTTCACCCAGTATCTATACTTACATATAATAAAATAGTAACGAAGTCAAAACTATACATCGGTAGCATTTTAGAAAAAAGTCATTGCTACGAGGTATAGGAACTAGGGCAACGGAACCAGTTTATCCCGGTACTGACGGTTGCAAAAAAAATACCGGGTCCAAAATATAAAAACCCGGTTCTTTTGATTCTTTTCAAAAATCGATGGTTGATTTATGAGTTCCAATTTTAAAACTATACACAAAGCGTCCCAGGAATCTGCTAAATGCGAGAAGCACAGACGGTCAGGTGGTGCTTGGGTGCCTATGTCCAGCAGTGGCCTTCTTTCGGCTGAAATGATAATGAGGATGAAGACAAAAAGCGACGCACTACCCAAGCTGCAATACTGCAATACTTCAGCAACCCAGAGAAGTATGAATATTGACCATGAAGTCATAACTGTGTTGTTTTTACCTTCAAGTGAAGAAATTCTGCACGAAATTGTAACTCTTATTTAATGCACACCACAAAATTAACCATTTAAGGATATGCCAGTGACAAGAATGTTAACATAATCTCATCCTCATAAAACTAGCTACTATTCTTATTCCTTCTCTGTCCATGCTGTAAGATTGTGGAACTCACTTCCGCCTAGCATTCGTGACTTAAAAACTGTTTCCTTATTCAAACTTCGAGTAAAAGAGCATTACCTTTCCTTCCTCTCAACTCTGAGTATTTTGATGTATGTATGTTTATATTATACGCTTTATGTATTTATTTAAGTAGATTGTATTTGTACGTGTTTACGTGTACGTGCGCGTGTGTATATTATATATATATTATATACAACATTAGTTTTTGTTTATACTAAACCTCTTAAGGGGTCATTGTACTCATCATTATGAACAACTTTTACTATGGGACCAACCTTGAAATCGCGAAAAAAAAATCAGCTGTCAACAATCAAAATGTAGGGAACAGCTGATATTTTTTTTCGCGATTTCAAGGTTGGTCCCATAGTAAAAGTTGTTCATAATGATGAGTACAATGACCCCTTAAGAGGTTTAGTATAAACAAAAACTAAGCGTCTTTGGATGAAAGGCACACAGATAGTATATAAGCTGGATTAACACATAGGGTAACTTGTAATCCCGGTATTACGACCCCGTTGGATATTTTCTGACATCCACGCGGCCGAAGCCGCGTGCAAAAGCTAGTAATTTATAAAATCACCACTGCATTCCCCGAAATGGTACGCAGCTATTATAGTAAGTCCCATGCAATAAGGATGTTCGGCCGCCATGGGGTGGCCTGTAGGTGACAAACTTGGAGAGTCTGTTACCTGAACAGAGACATTCAAGAGAAACTGCAACCGTAGAGTGACGGCTGCAGAGGGTGACGGGGTCCGCATGGAAGACATGCGGGACAATACCTAGCCGAGGAAGCGTGCCGAACTGCACAAGTGTTCCAAACCCCCAGCCAAAGGTAGTTTCGAGAACACCGCTTGGTTTTAGTCAGTGAGTCGCAGGCCACGCTAGCGCGACGCGGCTTGCGTCAGCGATGAGCGGCAAAAATAATAATACGGGTTGAACGGGGTGCACCATGTTGGCGTGACTGGCGTGCGCGTCAGGCGACCGCGACCAGCGGAGGGAATAGTACGAGTTCGCGCGTCCTGCGTATTTATTAAATTTTGTTGAATTATCCGCAATGATAGATAAAAAAACCACGTGTTAAGCGGCCGCTTCAACGTGGCACGCTATAGCGGCAAGACGCAGCGTCTTTACTCCTCCCGCCCCCGCAGGTCACCCCCGCTTACCGCAGTAGCTCTAGCGTGGCCTGCGGCTAAGAGTCTGATCGTCCCCTCAGACGCACGCCCCAGGGCGGATGACATCTATGAAGATATCCAAAAGCACAAAAAAATGGTACAACCTTTTGCAATAACCTTATATGATTACTATGAAAAATACACATGAAGTTATTATACAACTTTTAACGACAAGCTGTTACAGAAAACCGCGTATTAAGAATGTCTATGTCTATTCTTTAAATCTTTAATAAAAACCTATCAATTACCCTATCACGGGCACAAATACCAACTCCAGGTATCTGATCCCGGGATGGTACACAAAACACACAAGAGTCACAGTTTGGTTAAAATACATTTAAAAGGCACAAATCTAGAGGAGGTCTAACATTGGGACAAGTGTTGTGCTGATATTACATTCAGGAGCAAAGATCTCACTCAAGCATAGTTCAGGAACTATTTACACTAAAGGCTACTTGGAAATGATAGGAACCACTAAACTGGTTCTAGAAAATCGAGGAAATCTACAATGAATGAAGTTAGCTGAGCGTACTTTGATAGCATTTAATAACCCAGACAAAAGTGTGGCAAATAGCTGAGAATGTACGTTATATAATTTTTATACTCACTTATATTGAGATATTTAAATTATTATCGGCTTGTCCGACTGTGTTCGAGCCGTGTTTACCTGTACTTAGTATAACTAAATAAAAAATTATATAGAACCACTGCCATTTGCTTCAAAACTTTTATGGGAAACCAATGGCTTTTTTTTTCGATGCCCATAAATATATTTTTATAAATAACGGTCGCTCATCCAAAGTATGTTTGGCGTGAGCGTGGCTAACATTCGCAGATTTGTCAATCAGCGCTGAAGCCTTGTAAATAAAAGCCTCTCAATGTATTGCATTCAGTACCTTTTGTCTGATCATCACAATAAGGGCCGGTTACGTCTCGCACATCAAATCGGTGAGTGTCTACCGTATTCGTTGTTTACGAGACGATATCATTTTTGATCCATTTTGATGTTAAGCCGATATCAGACGCTTCACTCGAGTGAACGGTTTGCTAAGTGAAGGTTCGTTTTTGTTTTATTCCACGTTCACAGGACACCGACAAAATCATCTACGAAAGAACATTTGTATGCTACTTTTCATTTATTTTTTCTAATTTTCGGTCGGCGAGTGAAAGATGTTGAGTGCCGAAATCAAATACTTCTCATTGGATCGGTTCATTAATTAATTAATTTTTGTCTTCTGATTAATTTTTGTGTTCAATTTCGCTTCGAGTGAAAGATAATGAAAGGCAAAAATTAAAGAAAAATGTAGCATGTGATATCGGCTTTACATACTGGTCCTGTCTCCCGATTCTAACTCTAGAACAGTAACTCTAGTATATCATAATAGGCAATAGCACTTAAATGAATGACGTGGGTGATGGACGACATTCTACCTTATATACCTTTCTGAAAGGCGGGTCTGAGACCCGGACCTCGTTGGCGCAATGGCACCGGTGTTTCGGAGTTCCGGCCACGGCGTAAACGGTGAGTGAATCTTCCGGCTGTGCCGTGATGCTTCGGGGGTCCATTTCTAGAACTACCCAGGTTACGCTGGTGGGGAATAGTACCCTAGAGAGAAAAAATAAATTAGTATTTATTTTAAATCTACTTATAAATAATCTTAAATTGATTAATTCATTGAAAGACAACGCACAGTCTGAACCGCTGGGTCTAGAAGCTTGAAATTTTGCGCAGGAGTTGCTTATGTAATGAAAGTGACCTTAGTCCTTAGTGGAAGGATTTTTGAAAATGCATTCGTCCAAGGGCCTTTGTACACCAGGTTTTTTAAACGCGCGTTTGTAGCGATACAGACGCGATACGCACGCAAGTCAGGACGCAGCCTGTATACCTTTTATTTATTTATTTATTACATTTGGGAAAACAAACAGTAGTACCTATATTAAGCATAAATAGTATTGTCTTAAAATTAAACTTAACTGATATACTACCCACAACATTTTCCACAGATTACCACATTTTATAATAAAAACAAGCCCTTAGCAAGCGTTAACTGTAGCAGGACTAACTTAATAAAAAACAAGTTAAAAGAGAAAAAATTAAAAAGGTTAAACTATATTCTATAAAAGATGTAAAAAACGAAATAGGAAAAAAAAACTAAATTCAAACAAATAAATTCAAAAAGATTCATGCGTGTTTTGTAAGATAAAGCGCGCCGTCGACGCACGTTTCTAAAACGCGCGTCAACGGCGCGTTTAGAGAACGTGGTGTGCACAGGCCCTAAGGAGGTTTACTAGGCGATAAAAGTTTGTATGGAAGTTCATAATTTTTGCCGATGAGAAATCAATCCAGTCGGGCGAACGATGTTTTATGACAAATATTTAGGCAAGCGGATGCTATCTTCTGGTGAAGCATGAATTAGTAGACCCTTTGAGGTCGACACAAGTCGACGCACGGTTTGGGTAGCATAATCAGCCTATAATGTTCCCACTGCTGGGACACAGGCCTCCTCTCTTCGAGAGGGACTGGGCTGTAATCTACCACGCGGGCCCAGTGCGGGTTGGTAGATGTCACAAGTCTTTGAATTGTTGGTTCTAGGACATGCCGGTTTCCTCACGATGTTTTCCTTCACCGTTTTGAGAGCAGTGGTGATGAAATTATTTACACAAAGTAAAGCGCCTGCCTGGGTTCGAACCCACGACCTATGACTCGTAAGTCGGGGCCGTTACCACTGGGCCACCACTGCTCTCGGTTTGGGTAGGCTTTGTGCCAAAAAAGTAACAAATGCATTAGAAGAACTATAAAATCATAAATTGCTTCCGCAAAGGAAGGAAGTTTTTATAGTAATTTACTTGTGGCTTTCTCTGCCTCTTCTAAACATGTCTATCTGCCATCATTTCAGTACTCACCCCCATTCTAGGCTTATCTTCCACACAATCCATTCATCCACCACTACTCGTCAAAAACATTATTTCATTGAGGCAGGCCACATTTGCCGCATGTCGCATAAGAATTGGGACAAAATAGCCACGGATTGGGTTCCGAGCATAAGGGGCTGGTGACACGTTAGGCCTAGAAAGAGATGGCATGACGAGTTTGACTCCTACCTCCTTAGGTTAGGAGTCTAACTTATCTCGACATCTCCTTCTTGGCGTGTCCTCTCTTTCTGCGTTTACAATTAGAGCTCAATTAAGGGATTGGGCTCTAATTGCAAAGAGAGAAAATGTTTGAAGACGGAAGTGAGGCCTTTGCCGTGCATGGGACACAACAAGCTCATAATAATCATATAGTTAAGTTCAAACCTCATGTTAGTGACCGTGGCTTGCTTGTACGGGTGGTCGCTCTCGAGCCACGTGTAATAGTGTCCCGTGGTTGTGGTGCATTCCTCCAAATTCGGGACAAGCAAGTTCATTGCCGCAACGTGCGGTAGTAGCTTGTGAATCATCTCCAGTATTTTGATGACGCTCTGTAAGATCAATCATTAAGAATGTGTTATTCGAAATACAACATGAGTTTTACTTTACTATTATTTAAGAAAATAGAAGAAAATTGACTGTAGCCCTTATTATTAACCGCCCCCCCCCCCCACTGCGAATAATTTGTTTATTAAAAATACAGAAAATATTACTTTACTTATAGATTACAGGAAAACCTCTATGAAATCTATGGTCTTAAAATAACATGACAAATCTCTCAATATTGTGCGTACAAAGTACAAACTTGCATTTGCAGATGGAATGTATCAGGGAACATGTTTTTCAACTACAATATTAAGATTGTTCTTAAGATAAATTCATCCCAACTACGGAAGCTCTCATTGTGCGTTGTCCGACATGCACATTGCCGGTTTTTTTTAAATACATTTCAAGTGACATTTCACAAAACAATTGCACAAATCCCACAAAAACGCTCCCCTGTTAATGACATTCAGGCGCCAAACGCTAGCGTCCATAGATTTAGTACGATATACTATAGTCCGTTCACTATACCTTGACGCGTGACGCGATTGGTAGCACTGAATTTTGCAGTCTTAAAGGCGAATCCGTAGCTGTAGCCCGCGAAATTCAGAATTATAATAATTATAGTTAGATTTGTTCCCCAATGTCATGACTTCATGAAAAAATCATTCAATGGAACAAATCAAACTTAAAGATAAATATACTTTATTTTTAAACGTGCGTATACATAAACTGACTTAATCAGACATGCAAGGTATTGAATTAATAGATGATGTGTACGTACATGTTTTGCCAATAACGGTGTACAAATTTTGTAGGTATAATTTTTTTTTTACATTTAATTGCATTTTACTTATAGTCATTCTAAATTTAATTACAAAATACAAAACAAATAAATGATAATTGATGTCAGGATATTAAAGTATAAGTATAATATAGTCAAAATAAATTAAATTATGTCCAAAATATTCATTATTATGACTTAGATGTATTAATGATTATAAATCTGTAAATACATGTCTGTCATAGTCGCGAATCATATTTCGATCAAGATACAACCTGACACTGACCAGCAAATAGCAAAAAACGTATGAAAATTTGAATTGGAGGAAATTATGAAATTATTATTATCATTAATCCACCTTAAGGCTGCGTTCAGACGACCCGCGCTCCCTACGCGCACGCCACGCACCCGCGCGGCGCCCACTTCGCTCGCTTTGAATTTTGTTGTATATAATTTGAGTATTTATGACACATCAAAGTCGACCTGCACACGCCACGCCCCCGCCTCGCGCTCAACCGGGGCCACACAGGCCGCACTCGCGCTGCACACGCCTTGTGCCGGCGCTTCGGCTAGTGCCGTATTGACTGTGATCAAGGGCGTTTTTTGATTAAATAAATATTAAGTTGTATAATCGGGTACAAAGCGGGCGCGAGGCGGGCGCGGGTGCAAGGCGGACCCAGCGCGTGTGCGGGGCGTGCACGTGGTCGGCGCGGGTTATCTGAACACGGCCTAAGTATTCATTCTATTACCGTCTTATTACAAAACAAGATTTATATTTTGACATGGCTTAAACTATGTAGCCAGTTTTTGTAATAAAAACGTAACTGTGGTTGAAATACCGTTCCTTTTACAAAACTGAAAACTTAGTTCGGTACTAAGTTGTCAGTTTTGTATTGGGAACTTTACCATAGTCGGAATAAAGTTCGAAATTCAATAATGGCTACGTGTTTCAAACCTGGGTCTGAAAATATATGGCGACTGATAGAACAGAACCACCAATCACATGACTGCAAAATTCTGTACTACCAATCGTGTCACGCGTCGTTATAGTGAACGCACAGTAAATCTATGCTAGCGTCTATGCGACGTCAATTTACTGAAGCGAATGCGTTCAGAGCAACGAAGAGTTCGTCATTGGGACAGGAATCAGCGTTCTAAAACCGTTCTCACCTTAGAATCATCAACACCATCCAAGTTGGCAAGTGTATATGGGATCAGAATATTGATAGCCGGTGACGCCTGCAAGACACTGGCATTTCTTCTCAAGTCTTCAGCAGTGAGCTCGTTGCGAAGAGTACAGAACAACTCGGCTGCTCGCTCCATGACAATGGAGGCCACGCGAAGAGTGATGGACCGGAGCGAGCAGAGCAAACTGTCGGCCGATTCCGAAGAGTTTGATAGGGTTTTCGATGAGCTGAAGGTGAATTAAAATAAAACACTAGATTTAAGGTCAGATTCTTTTTCATTTGAATATTTTTCTGGTCGTAATTGACAAAAGGAGAATATTTTAGGAATCATACTGCTTAAACTTGAACTGGGCAGTTTTTGAGTTTTATAAAACTCGTTAATTCTCTATAAAAAGTATCAACAATAGAAACATGGTTTAATAACAGGGAGGTATGTCGCAGATCGATCAAAAAACCTGTTTGCAAGGGAAGATGACAAATATTTTCATTGATTGCAGCGTTAGGTACATATTATTACGTATTAACGCCGTTAACACACCAACGCATGCATGATTTTCGCTAAGAATCGCGCTGCTATTTTATTTATTTAGTGTTTAGTTCGTTATTACTTAATTCAGCTCCTGAACAGACTATGTCCTATCAGCTGAAGTATCCCAACTGTCCATTCACCTGCACCCTTGACGATGTGAACAATGCCTCTGACACCGCAAATAACGTGGCCAACCTACTTGGCCCTACCAGTATATTAAAGATGTACCGCCGAAACATAGAGAAGAAGGTACTTAATTCAATAAACATACCCATAATAAACAAGGTTGGGTATCTGCCCTCTTGCTAACGTGGTGCCGTTAAAGCTGAGCGAGCAAGAGGCGAAGCGGAAGGTAGTCCCGTCAGGTCCCTTCACTGACGGTAGTCCGCAGTCACCGTTGGAGGTACGTCCTCCATGGTTACACAGACGTATGGCATAGCGGAGATCCTCCTATACATCAGATCAGTAGTATTAGTAGTTATTACTCAATGTGTATAGTCTATGGCATATATGGGCAACAACCAGCCCGCGGGCCGGATCCGGCTCGCTGTAAGATATTATCCGGCCCGCGAGACATTTTGAAAAAACCCAATTTAAAAAATATTACATTAGGTACTTATACTCACGGGAGTGACAGTGAGGCGGCAAACATCAACTCCTTTGATGTTTGCCGCCTCACTCTTTGATAATCGCCGCCACTAGGCTTGCTCGATCAAATTCTTTGAGGTTTGCCGCCTCACAGGCGACACATCAAAAGATTTATTGCTTCTCAATTATTCTAAACTAGTTTATTCCAGATTATTCCTTCATTTTGCCTATATCAGTGGGTGGATGGCCCGAACGTTAGTTCAGGTCAGTTCTATTTGAGCTACCGAGGTGATAACTTGGACAAGCGATATCCTAGCGAACTATGAATTTGAAAAAATTTGTTTGTCAAGACGAACTGTTGTTCGACGTATAGAAGAAATGATGGCTAATGATATAAAAACAACATTGACTGACCGTATGGCTGGTTTTGAATCATTTTCCATAGCATTAGACGAGAGCACCGATTTGTCTGACACAGCTCAACTGGCTATATTTATATCAACACCTCCAATAAATACAGCTCAACTGGCTATATTTATTGGAGGTGTTGATAAGGAGTTCATTGTTACTGAGGAATTGCTTGCTTTACAGCCGCTTAAAGGAACCACTACAGGAGAGGATATTTTATTGAAGTTCAAAAGGTATTCACAAGTTTTGGCTTGCCATGGTCAAAATTAATTAGAGTATGTACTGATGGTGCACCTTCTATGGTCGGCTGACGTAAAGGTTTCATCGGAATTTTGAATGAAAAAGCAACAGAATTAAATGTGCAAAAAGATGATTTGATAGTCCTTCATTGCATTATCCACCAACAGAACTTGTGTTCTATGTCCATTCGACTCCAGAATGTTATGAATGTAGTAGTAAAAACCATCAACTTTATTCGATCCCGAGGGCTTAACCATCGTCAGTTCAAGGCGTTTTTGGATGAAATATCAGCTGAATATAACGACGTAACATATTATTGTGAAATCAGATGGCTGAGCAAAGGAAAAATGTTGAAACGGTTTTACGAGCTTAGAAATGAGATAGCAGACTTTATGAAATTAAAAGATAAACCACTATCTGAATTAAGTGACCCAAAATGGATATGTGACTTAGCATTTCTGGTCGATGTTACAGGCTATTTGAATGATTTAAATTTGAAACTTCAAAAACAAGGACTGCTAGTAAATGATTTGTACAGCCATTTGAAAGCATTTCAGATCAAACTACGCTTGTGGGAGTCACAGATGCGAATCCAACATCGTTGGATCGGTTCGCTAATGAATTTATTTTTCACTTTATAACGGATTAACCTAATTATCACTACTTATGGAAGTTACTTACTTCTTATATTGCCCTACCGGTCACACAGGTGCGAATAACAAGCCAGACGGCGAAATTGTTCGTATATAGCAAATAAAACGGTCGTTGTCAAGACTAAGGTCCGGTCGCGAAGCAGAAAGAATTTCAGATTGCACTTGCCTACCGACTGATCTAAAAATTTTATAAAAGTAACGAATATACATTAACTCCTATGTAACGTTGTCGTGGTTCTGTGATCGTGGAATGAAACTAAAATTAACCTTCACTCGAATGAAGCGTCTGATATAAAGGGTGGAATACATCGACGCGAATCCATTTACCATGGATTCATTACTTACATCGACCCCCTGCGTTTAAAATTTTCGCCGGTTACTATAAAAAAGAATCTCTGTGCCATACATTTTGACCGAGTAGGTATTGCACTTCTGTAGGAAACAGCTGTTTTTTTTGCATTACCGACGAGAAATTTTAACGCAGGGGGGTCAAAAATGATGTACTGAATTTATGGTAAACGGATTCGCGTCGATGTCCCTTCCACCCTGTAGATACCTATGTTAATCAAAAAGATGTGTTACCTTCAAAGGAACAGGCCGTTCGAACTTGACCTGTATCGTGTCGTGTTGCAGGTCTGCTGCGGTGAAGTTCCCGTGCGTGATCTCAACGCTGACCCAGCAGTGCGTCGGGTTGGCCTCGTCGGCCGATGCACGGAGCTGTTACGAGAAAGGACGCGGTTAAGATAGTTAGAGGACTTCTAAAAGTACGATAAACACTAAGGTGCTCTTCCGAAGGCGAACGCAAACGCAAACGGAGCAACGGGTCGTCGTAATTGAAGAAAGTTAAAGCCGTTTCTCTTACCCGTACATCGTGCAGTAACTCGAGCGAGTACTCGTAGTTGCCGAGGCCGCCGTACACGCTGACTCCGACGAGCGTGACGCCGGCGCGGTCTACTGTGAAACAGATGGCGTCCGGACTGCCGTTACCGGTGTTCCAAGCTCGGGAATGGTTCACACGCATGAAACGGGATGGCGTTACTAGGTTCTTGACTGTGTTGGTGTCGGTGTCCTCCTGTAATGACAATTTTATCAATGTTATCGCACTAGCGTGACGGGAGTTGGCAACACTGCAGGAAGCCGTCTTCTCGCCAACGAACGAACCATTATATCGACCTTATTCGACAATGAATAACTTTATTCGTGTAAAACCGTTATTATACGAATTATGTTTTTTTTAAACAGAGTTGGGTTTCTACCCGGTTGATGGCAATAGGCTCGCCCCCTATTACTTGGGACTTAAACATAACTGGCGAAATGTGGGTGTACTATAGGTACACCTCTGCCTAACCCTGCGGGGATTACAGGCGTGATGTTATGTTATGTTTTAAAACAGAGTTTCATTGAATCAGTAGATTAGATTCCACCCGCCAACACCCAGCGTACCTGGCTGTGGTGTGATTTTCTAAACGGAGGTGTAAAGTACACAAAACAGAGAAATTTCTTATGTTATCGAAAAACTTATCCGCGCCTGCGCATTCTGTGTCATCTACGCTGAGACTAATACGAGACTTATTCTTCAAGGCGCTGAGAATTTATCCTTATGACGTGATCATTTGTAGCACATGTAGGGTAACCGTCCGTCCGGATTTGTCCTGACAAGTCTGATTTTTTGGTCACCCGTCTGGACTTTGTCCGGCCTTATCATTCGTCCGTACTTTTCGAATAATAAGGATATTTACCGAATATTTCAATGATTTCTAAAAAATATTAAAAAGTAAAATGTCCGGCTTAACCACTTTTTTTATTTTATCTAGGATGGGTTTGCTCTTGACCTTAGTCTAGGGCAGAGGTGACAGAGACAAAGTCGACAATGGATCGACGAATGGATGAATGGATGGTGGATGGTTGGTGGTGGATGGTGGTCGATGGATCGTGGATGGAAGTACTTGAGTCAAATGTCGAATAACAAGTCCTCCTATATGAAAAGATGTAACCAAACTCACCCGAATGTTTGTGGCACTAGTAGACAGTTCGGCCACGATCCTCGCAATAAGTTTGCAGCAAAACTCTGACAGCTTCTCGTACTGCTTGATCTCGCCGTGGTCGTGTGGCTGTCCACACTGACGCGTCATCATCTGCTGCTTGATAGGAATCATGACGATGTCCAACATACGTGGTATCACGTCTAGTAAGTGCCATTCGGTGTGGTTCGGCTTGTTGTCTGCTGGGTCTGGTTGCTGTAAAAGTTACATAATTATTTTCATTGAATAATAAAACCTTTGTCAAGTATTCTGGACTGGACTTTATATTAAGATATGGATACTTGTGTTGTTAACTTTTTTATGTTTTAACCTCAAGTTTATAATTAACTCTTTTTTCTATTATGAGAGAAAATAATTCTTCTATTCTTGTCTATGTCTTTAATTATTGTAATTGGTTTTTAACCGTTTTAAATAAATTAAATAAATACTAAAGAGTTTTCGGGATAATAGTGAACATAAATAATGTTGTCTAATGTCTTACGGGAATATTCACCAGTGTATTTGTAAATTTCATAGTAAAAAGTTTATAATTTACAGAAACACTTTATGTGTTTCTGTAAATTACTTCTTACCTTCGGTGTATCTCTATTGTTGGCCCTAGGAGGTATTGGGGGCGGTTTCTGCGCGTGAGACGACCGTGGAACTGTTGCCGATTTGGAAGGAACCTCCTTGAGTACCTATACAACATAAAAAAATACATAATAGTTCACTAAGGAATTCCTTGTGACAGGTCTTGTGAGGTCTGTTCAGTCCAAAATGGGATCAAAAATGTATATGTTAATTGTCGATGCTGTAAGGATAACGGTGAGACTGCCCGAATTCATTACTTGGTGTTCGCTGTATGGTTTCTTAATAGTTCAATAACATTATATTTTTTAAATTATCATTTATATATACCTTGCTGTCCGGTCGCCGGTTCTCGTTGGTGTTGATATAGCTCTGTGTCACCGGAACCACATATTGTAACACGTCACGCAAACTTCGCGACGCGCACATTGCCGCGCACGTTGATGTTAGTTCACGAATCTGTGATGGGGGCACTAAACCTTCCTGTAAAAGCATGTTTTATTAATATTGCTGCCTTACTACAACAACTAAACTATGAGGATACTGAAAACTTACTAACCTCTATGGTGTAATATCAAAGCTATAGCAATAATTCTTACAAAATAAAACAACCTATTTACTTATAAGTTACATAATAAAAATAACACTATCACTCAGTCACGAACGCTAAAAAAATAAATAAATAGCGCCTAGCACACACACAACCACGCGTCATTCGACACTCCACACACACACACACACACACACACACACACACACATACATACACAAATAACCTTTAACAAAAGTATAGTCTATATGTAAAGTTTAAAAATTTCCACTCGAGCCACCAATCTTTTTTATAATATTGTTTTCTTTTAGGTTGTCAGTGTACAAGTACATAAAAAAAAAAGTATAATTATGTAAAAGGGCGGAGACCTGGTGATCTGAGATACAGACAGGCCTAGAGCTTAGTTTAGGCACCAGTCTCCCACAATATTAAAATGTTGTCTGACTCTGATGGCTTGTAACAATGTATCATGTAATATTGTGGTGAGAAAAATAAATCTTATCTTATCTTATTTGTAGGCAAGAATATACCTAAGGAGAAATCGATATTCTAGTACAGGCATTAATATAACATATTGAGCTTTACAAAAAGACCGTCATACAGGCATGAGTATGAGTAACATAGACGATGCTCTTTTGATGACGGTTTTTTTTTTAAATTAACTTTGTATACATTTTATTAGTCGACATACCTTGACGTTAAACAGCATAGCGCAGAGATGATTCCATTTCAGTGTAGGAGTAGGGAAGAAGGCATGGAAGCACGCTGTTATCGTATCATGAGCTTCTTTCAGGATCGACGTGGTCAGTTCCAGAGCAAATTGTACATAACAGACTCTGTGAGCTTTGCTTTTCCCCGGTTTTCTCGGTAACATGGAGCACGATGGTGTCTGGTCCGCCATTATCGCCTGAATCAGATTCCGTACTTCAGCAATTGCTTCGAAGTATGACATGTACTCGTGAGAGTTCCTCTTCCTATTATTTTGGGGGTATATCTCATTGATGTAAGACCGCACGAGTCTCAAGCATGCTCTGATAACGTATACCAGTCTCTTCTGATGCTTCATTATAGTCAACTTCTGGTAGTTAATCGGGACTAGTCCGTTTGTTTCTAGGATGATTTCTTTGAAGGTATCCCAGCTCCATTGCAGCAGGGTAATGAGCGACTTGAAGCATGGTACAGTCACTTTCCTGGACAAGTTTTTAGTTAGAACTATGATCGGTTCCCCAAATTCTACTATTTTGAGAGGTAACGCGTGGTCCGGGCTGACGGTGTTGTAAATAAAAGACGGGATTTGCCCAGCGTTCACATCAGTGCCGTTGTTTGATTTCTTTGACGTTTTGAAATGGAAACCTATTTCATCGTTGATGACCATTGCCTGGCCAGTGGAACCGCAATCTGAGGATGGTCCACTTATGCACGCCCATGCGACATACCATCGGTTCGCCTGCAAAGAAGATGAATACCTGTCAGAAGTGAAGTAAAACTATCACACTAGTCAGATATGAAGAAAAAGTAATAAATATACGCCAAGGTTAGTAACTGCAGCAGTTATAAAACGTGGGAGCGAGATGACATGAGACTCAGTATAGAGTTTTAGAAATCCGTACTTCATTTTCACTGTCCTACTAGCAGGTTTGCTGTCACCAAAGACATTTAAATTAAAGCCACGTATTTTAGGGGACATTTGTCCCGCGACCTTGTCGCCCGACACAAATTCTACGTGTTAGGCGACGTCGCGGGAAACATCGCAGGCGACATATACGTGTTGCGGGACATGTCGCGTGTCGATGCGCGGTAAGCGTCGACCATGCGCGACTTCGTGACTAGTGTCCCTCGACAGTCGCCCGACGGCATTCGAGTAGTGAGGACGCGTGTCGCTCTGTGTTCACAACACTACCTCCTCGGGTGGCATCGCGACCACAACTTCGGTATGCGGACGAGCAAAATGTCGACCGAAATTGTCGCCGGACAGTCGCACGTAAATGTCCCGCGACTTTTCGCGACATGTCGAGCGAACTTGTCCCCTAGTGAATACGCGAATACGAATGGCTATACTTACGATAGACGCGACTAATCGAACAACATCGAAATCTAATTAGTAGGTTCTTAAGAACTACCTACAGGTCGCACCTCGCTCAGTTTAGTTGTCTCTTGTCATACGCGTGAGGCGTATATAATACGTATTGTGTGCAAAGATAATATGAATTGCACATTGTGATATTGCAAACCTCGAAGTGATAAAACAACCGACTTAAAAAAAAACACTATAAAGTGCAAAATAGCTAATTTCGAAAATCGGTGGCAAAAAACTTCAAAGTGAAAACTTCCTTAGACGCGTTGAGCTATTTTTAGTAGAGGAAGTAGGGAAGTCCAAGCATAGCCCTCTCCATTGCCCTTTGGGTGACTTTTAGCCTTCTAATAAGGCCCATTGTGAGCGACCACGTTTCAGTGCTATAGGTCATCACTGGCAACACACACTGGGCAAAGACTTTCATCTTGAGACACTGCGGTATGTGGGAAGGGAAGATATTGCGTAGCTTTCCGAACGCTGCCCAGCCGAGTCGGATTCGACAATTGACCTCTTTCTCGAAGTACCTACCTACGGCCCGGCCAGTCTCTTGCGGTGCGTGGCGCGGTGCGGCGAGAGGCGCGGCGGGCGGCGCGATTTGCGGTGGTATGCCACCTAGTTGCGACCGCGGCGGCGTCAGCGGTGGACGTATTTAGAGAACGGCCAAAATATTCAAATGGCCCTACCAATCTATGAAATTAAATTGCCGTTTCTAAATTACTTGTAAAAAATTGGTAATAAATACTTACCACTATTACCAGGTAATCGTTGTTTTATTTCGACCTACAATTATTTTATAACATGCCTATATTTTATTATGTGGATGTTTTGACATCCATATTGCTGGTCTACTCAGTATTTCACTAATAAATTGTTCCGTATCCATTATTTTTATAAGCTCATCGCGCGATAAAAACAAAATGATTAGTTTCGGCCGTGCGGTGCCTGCATGCGTCCACCGCTGCCGCCGCGCGCGCCACCCTGAGCTGCGGCCGCCTCAATACTCGCTGGTACATTGTGTCACGCGCACACCGCGCAGCCCGTCGCCGCCGCGTGCCGCGCGTCGCTCACCGCGCCGCAGGTCGCGCCGCCGTCCGCGTCGCCGGTAGCTGTGGCATACTTCATAGGTTGTCTACCATTTTGTTTTCACCGCTCACCGCTTGCCGCGCCTCACGCCACGCCGCAATTCGCGCCGCTCTTGGCTGTGGCCAGGGGGTAACTGGACAGTTTGTCCTAGGCAAACATACTCGTCCACAACTTCGAGCGTAGCGTCTCCGATCTTCATGAGAGTGGTTGTTACATGGGCATTTGACATGACATTTGTCTTGTCCATGTTCATTTTGAGACCACTCTCTTTAAGAAACTATTTAATAAAAATTAGCATGGTTTCACTCACCGCCAGCGGTACAGGGTTGTCAAACATGACAGGGAAGCGATCTCTAGGCGGACACTCGTACACGATCTCGTCACTCTCGGTCAACAGTTCACCGTCACCCTCTTGATCACCGCCTTCCACTCCAATGTCATACAGCTTCACTTTAGCTGTGTAGTCTCCACGGCCGCCGTATAGGCCAATACCACCTGGATTTTTTATTTTTTTTTATAATAGGAAATAAAGTATGAAAGCGTAATTAAATATCAGACAATATATAAAAATACATAAAAGTCATAGTATCCAAATCATAATGTTTTGTTAAAATCAAAATCAAAAGTCATTTATTCAAACTAGGCTGAGAATCAGCACTTTTCGAACGTCAAAAATTACACGAGACAGTCACCCAAAAACGCCCACCCTTCACCACTTCCTGGTGCTTTAGCTGGGAAGAAGAAGTGGTGCAACAAACTCCCCGCAGCACAGCTGTCTGTTATTTTTGTCTATTATCTTTTATGGTTATTATTCTTTTCTTGTTATCATTAAAGGTGAAAGGCGACTAACAAAATGTATTCACAAAGCAGAGGTGAATGGAAACGCCGGGAGGGGACGCCCTAGGATAACATATAGTGACCTAATTGGTGATGTTCTTCAGAAAGGTCAGGTGCGTAGTACTCGCAACCGGCGTGCGTGTCTGACCAGATGTATGAAAGTAGGCGAAGCAAAAGGAGTATGTAAGGAGCGTAACAAGTGACGTTCTATAGTTTCTGCCTACCCCCATGGGAAGAAGGCGTGAGTTTATGTATCTATGTATGTTACTATTAATTCGTATTATTTTGTACCATTACTATTATGCATTTCTTTTGTTTTCCTTTGTATGATTTTATTTTGATTTATTTCAATATTTTCGTCCATGTCAAGTTGATTGTATCTAGATAATAAGTGAACGATGTAGTCTATCCCCTTTATTACAAAACAAGGTTTATCTTCAGACTCAGGTTTAAAACATGGAGCCATTAAATTTCGAACTTTATTCCGACTATGGTAAAGTTCCTAAACACAAAACTGACAACTTAGTACCGAACTAAGTTTTCAGTTTTGTATATAGAACGGTATTTCAATCACAGTTACGTTCTTATTACAAAAACTGGCTCCATGGTTTAAGCCATGTCAAAACATAAATCTTGTTTTGTAATAAGGTATTTGTTTTAATTCTGGTATACTTGCATTTAATTTTGTAGCCTCTGTTGGAGACCCAATACATAAATATGGATTTGCGGTACAATAGCCATGAGCCGCGGGGGTTGAAATGTATATCCAGCGCATTCTGGGCCGTAACCCTCGCTACTACTACTGGCTATATTTTACTCACAGTTCGTACCGGTGCAAGAGAAGAAGCGGAAAACACAGCGTTAAGGTGGAAGCATAGATGATCTCACTGCCATTTTGTCGCTAGATGGCGACACATCCACAATTTCGAACATTTTCAATTTTTACACTTAACATAGACATTTTTAATAAACAACTTTATTCTTAGCGAAACCTAGGGCATTAACTTGATTTTTTTAGATCATCACTGTGCTTGTTAACTGGTATCATACAAAGATTAGAACATAATAATGATTTAGCCGCATGAATTTACTCTTTACACACACATGCAAAGTAAATAGTAGTAACTTCCGACTCCACTAGATGTCGTTTTATTCAAACATGGTTGGAAATTAAAATGTCCAGATGGTGTTAATTTTAAAGAAAGAGGACCAAATTATTTATATGATGAATATCCTTACAGTATAGCAAAAACTGAAAACAAATATTAATTTACTAATTAAGCATACTTTAAATTACTAGAGGATTGTTATGTTCCAATCTATTTCTTAATAATATAATTATTGGGTTACCTATGCATACTTTTGTTTCTAGGCTCGATATCAGATACCTTTTCACCTTATCAAATTATTCAGATAAATTATTTTGGGTAATAAAGGTATATTGTACATAAATAGGTTGTTGTAATGTGACTGAACCTAAATAGTACCTAACGTGTAAATAAATTGTGACCTGTACTAAATAAATAAAAGATTATGTATTCAATTGTAAAGCGTTTTATTGTATCTTACTATAAATTAATAATCTTTATATATGGTTAATATTTTCATACAAATATCGTTTTATTTACTCTCACTGCATTTACCTAAATATTTTCTGGTTTGATTCGAACCATCGACTCGTACCACCACACAAAGATAACATCCTTTTTATAATATTTTGATATTTACAATTATGATTCTGAATTTAGTATTAGAAAGAATTATGTACGTAGATAACAATTTATGTAACATCACACGTAAGTGTAAGTATCTTACACAACACAAAAGTGGTTGCTAGCTAACCATAACATTTATGTTTCAAGAATACCCACTTATTATACAACTTTGAACAATAAATATTCTTTTACAATTGAATTGTTTGGCTGGTACCTAAATACATGAGTGAAACATATGTACACAGAAAAATCTTATAAACTAACAAATAACATAAACTATACATCGCTACGTAAAAAAATAGCATAATAATTAGTCTATAATGTTCCCACTGCTGAGACTCAGGCCTCCTCTGAACAGTGGTGATGAAATAATTTACACAAAGCAAAGTGTCTGCTTGGATTCGAACCATCGACTCGTACCACCATACAAAGATACATAAAAAATACTATAATAAAATATCTTCTCTTCTACACGCTACTTTTTGCTGCGCCGCCGTCGCCGCGCAGTATCAATCTTCTGCTTGTCACTTTTTACTTCCATTTATATCATTTCCGTGCGATCTGAATCAATTGCTGGGAGACATAGTTTTCGCTGCAACAAATGAATTTACACAGTTTTGTTAGACTATTCTTACTGAACCCACACCTCAGAAACCTGAGGATTAAGTTACGAAATGAGTAAGACTTATATTTTCATACCTTTTAATTCCTTGATGTCTAGACATTAGCATTTTTCTCAACTCGTCTCAAAATAATTTCCGGCAGTACACATGTTTTGAAAAATGTTACCAACTTTGGCATCATAGCGTTGATAAATTCCTCATCCCGGTTAACTTCTATGACAGTCAATGGTTGGGTGACAGATATAAAGCAAATGAAGTAACATTTACTCATTTTGGTAATTTGCAATTGACCCTGGACCTAGAATCAAAATAATAATAGCTGAGAAACAATCCAAGAAATACATTATATTTATACATACATGAACCAAGAAATAATGATCTTTGTTACTTACTTGATAATAATAATTATGCTTTTTGTTCATAACTAAAACATCGTTTTCCAAATGAATAGGAAAATTTCTATTTTCTGATGCTTCTCTAATATTTTGAGATTTCCTTTTCAAGGAGAGAAAACATTTTATTTCTACAATAGTATTTTCTGCTTCTATAATACCTGTAAAAAAGAACAGTTTTTAGGCCTACGCCACTGAACCAAATTAAAAAATCCACGCGACACACAAGATCCATGGGGGAGGAACCACAGGCAAAAGCTAGTTATTTGTATATTTTTATTATTGAATAATCTTACCATCAGGGCTAGCTGCTAAGAATCCAAAGTCTTCATCAATAAATAGACCTGATGGCTGATGACTCACTAAAAATCATTAGAAGAATTTCCATGATATCTTTTCAATGTTGCTTGCACTTTTTTCCGTGATTTTCGCGGCCCTGAATACATATGTCGTATATAGGCAAGTTTATTAGTCGGATTCATCTTAGGCAGAGTTGCAATTCAATCTGTAATCAAAAATAATAATTAAACACAACAGCAAAAGTATCGTAATTATGAAATGCTTCAAGAAATTTGTATTAGTCAGAAATAACACCACCATTTGTCACCATCAATCAAGCTGTCAAGCTGTGTGTGAAAATTTGCAAAACAACTGACAGAACATGAGAACAGACCAAATAGAGATGTCAATCTGAGATCGATTGAGCAAAGAATCGATTTTTTGGAACAAATAAAAACGTTTTTTCAAATCGATATCTAGTACTGAATCGATACAGGGAATCGATATTTCACCCTAGAACATCAGTATTTTGTTTTTTTGAATTGTTAAGAATTGTGGTGGCGGGAAAATTACGAACCATATCCAGTGCAAATCCTTTTGCGTAAAAATACGGTTTTTTTCCAATATGAGACTAGTTAAATTCTTTTCGCTCATCGATCGTTTTTTCGCCCTCGTAAACGTGTACGTTACCCTAGCAGGAATCGATTTTTCGTTTTTTTTTTCAAAACGACAAGGGGCACCAATTTTTTATGTAGGGGCACATTTACAGCAGATTAGGCACCAACTATACGTTCCACTCATATAACTATAGGAGACACTTTCTTGCTAGGGTAACGTACACCCCGTAAACCCCTACATTGCGAATTTCATCGAAAACAAATGATTGATTTTTGGAAAATTATTTCTTTATTTGTGAATCGATTTTTCATATTTCTTTCGAATCAATTCAGTAACGGATCTTTTTCGGAGAGTTTTTTTTTGGTTCCTTTCGTCCCTCTGGGACAGGCAAAGTGAGCTGAGACCATACAGCCATTTTTTAGAGAGAATTGACGTCCCTATTAGGGGGAAATATTTGAAATTTAGAGTAGGTAGGTATGTGATGTGATGACAATCAACGAGTGTTGCTAACGTTTGATTTTGTATTTCCTCTTCTAAATCTTACACTTTTTTAAGTTTTAAGGGTTATTACTATTATAATATAACTCTGTATCACCTTCAAGCAGAAAAGCATCCTTTGTACATAAAAATAACACTTACCGTCAATAAAACACAAAAACACTTCACTTTTAAATAAAAACTCTTTCACGGATGGCACTCGTATGAATGGTTCTCAGTAGTAGCCCCAGTCACCAATTCTAAACCTGAATGGTGCTTACTACTTACTTAGCTACAACCATAAATGAATGATGTACAGCAGTGGTGGCTCTGACTTGTAAGTCAGAGCCACCACTGGTGTACCTATATCATTCATCGTTTTAAATATCAGAACATCCTACAACTTACTACTAAAATACTGCCCTATGTTTTATTTCCCCTTTTTCTTGGTAAACTTCTTAGATGGCAAGACCAATTTATCTCGACGCACTTTGACGTGTGCTAATAATAATAAAATGTGCAATTGTTATGAAAAATCAATGTGGTTTGTCTGTGTATTCACTTATCTTGATGGTTTCACATAAATTAAATATGATTCAATCAATAGATGTAAGTAGTACCTACGTGTCACCATTGCGTAGGTAGGTAATTAGAAAAAAAATTGGTAAAATTGCCTACGCTGATCGCCTGATTTAGGTATACCCTAAGTTTACATGAACTTCTATTCTCTGATTTTATTCAACCCAAACCAATGAATTAGTACCTAACCGTGTCAGAAAATGTATTATCAGTACCTACTTACATTCAGTAGAAAGATTTTTAAATCTTTAGGTACTTTATATTTAAAGTAGATAATACAATAATTACATTAGTATTGTATCTGTGTGAACCAAATGCAGATCGCAGATATTTTTTTTCACTTTCTAGCATTCTTTCTCATTCCCTAATAAAAAACATTTTATCAATCATAAAATGTAAAACCCGCGGGCAAACCCGCGCGCCGGCGCTAACTTTCTAGAAACACAATTTTGGAAACGATTCGCAAGTTGTCAAGACAATCACGCATGGACTGACTGGAGCAATTTGGCAACAACGCGGGGTGCGTCTGAATGGCAACGTCGCATCGCCGGTCACTCGACGTGTAACCTTGGCGCTTGTTCCAATTTTCGAACGAAATTTCGAAGCGCCATCTATTATAAATGTTTACCGAACGTAAACTCGTAACACAACAGCAAATAACTCTTTCTTGGTGGTTCTTCAAATTTCTGTTAGATGGCGCGATTCAGGTCACTCACACATGTAAAGATTTTTCGTTTTTTATTGGGTCTAATTCTCCTAGAAATACTGTTTTTTTAATAAAATTTTGGCGTTAGGCGAACATAATACATTATAAAGTCTCATTATACTTGCTTTTATTCTGCAGAAACCGTTTATTTACGGAGATTACAACCCCTGAAAAATGTATGGCGAGGCCTGTCTAGGCATCCGCCTTAACATGATCGTCTAAGAATCTGCGCACGCGCATACAGTTTAGACAACCATTGTTATAACAGAAATTTAGGTAAAAATACCAATTGAACAATAATAACTGGAGAAATGTATTACTGACACACAATTTACAGTTACCGGTCTTAATGGCACATCGAGTTTTAGGCAAGTTCGGCTTTATGGAGCGTCTCTAACCCACCGTCATGCATGCCAGGATGTTAGCCTCTTTCTAAAGCATCATGTGTCATAGTAACGCCAAGGCACTGAACGCCACCCAGTAATAATAATAAAACGGCTCGCATTGTTATTGTTACTTAAATTTTTCACGACTAGAAAGTCGAATATAGTGAAACCATAATATGAAATTTTACCCTAAACAATGTACCAGTTCTGGCAAATAAAGAATTCATTCATTCATTCATTATACTAATACATCTCATGCTGATGTGGGCTATGGTGACTATTTCTGTTTCTAACGACTATAGGTTACGAGATTTAGCTTACCCAGTAAGATATCAGTGTCGCACATGAAACGAATGGCTTCAACAGAATGTCCCGAGTAGCCCCAACCGCCGCCGTTACTATCAAACCTGATCACAGTCTGATAGTCTTCCTTCACCGGCAGTATCGGCGACCCCAAGCTATCTCTTTTGTGATCTGATGAATGCAACCTGAAAAAAAAATAGAACAATAGTGCTCTGTTCACAGAATTATAATCACTTACAATAAATAAACCGACTGCAAAAAAACATAACTGAAAAGGGAAAAACAAGCATTATTATCTCTTGAACTTCGTTTTTTGTAGGATATCGCAGGTGGGAACAAACCAATAGCCTGAAGTATGTATAGTAACTTGGGCCTACGCTGTCCTCTCATACTTTGAAAATATTGTAAAAGCCAATTTTTTTTTTAAAAGAGTAACCGTGGAGTTTCGTGCCGGATTTTTTTATAATTTGCCTTATTTTAAGCTTTTTAGGGTTCCGTACCTCAAAAGGAAAAAGGAACCCTTATAGGTCTGTCACTATCACTCATGTGTCTGTCTGTCTGTCTGTCACAGCCGATTTGCTCCGAATCTACTGGACCGATTAAGTTGAAATTTGGTACACGTGGGACTTCTGTGACCCAAACACGGACGTATAACGTAAATAAATGAATTTTGAATATGGGGGTCACTTTTGGGGGACAAATAAGAAAATTTTAAAAAAAGTGGTTTCAAACTGTATCGTGCGACACATTAAATGAAAATGCTTGTTGGAAGGATTTCAGATATATTTTTTTTATAGTTTTAAAATAAATACTTTTAAAATTATTAACGAAAATAGATGAAAATTGACCATTCGCCCCCTTATCTCCGAAACTACTGAGCCAAAATTTTTGAAAAAAAAATACAGAAAATAGGTCTTACTTATAGATTTCAGGAAAACCTATAAGAAGTCTATGATCTTAAAAGAACATAGTAAATCTGTCAATATTGTGCTTACAAACTTACATTTGCAGTTGAAATGTATGAGGGAACATGTTTTTCAACTGCAATGTTAAGTTTGTTCGTAGGATAATTAATCCCCACTACGGAACCCTTCATTGTGCGTGGTCCGACACGCACAATGAACGGTGGTTGGTGGATGAGGTGTTGTTAGATTCGTCTTAATTGTAAGACTGACATAACTATACAATATTTATATACTGCATCTGCAAATACAAAAAAAAGGGACGAGACTTTTTTTTTTAAATAAATTACAACAGTATTTGTATCAAATAATAGCTAGTAATGAGTCAATTCCATTTGACAAATAAATTAAAACCGGCCAAGTGCGTGTCGGACCACGCACTTAGCCGGTTTTAATATATTTGTTTAAAAAAAAAACATCTCGTCCCTTTTTTTTGTATTTGCAGATGCAGTATATAAATATTGTATAGTTATGTCAGTCTTACAATTAAGACGAATCTAACAACACCTCATAATAATATGTTAAAATCCATCAATCCGTTTAGGCTACCGAGCGTGTCAAAGAAATAGACATACATACATACTCTAGAGAAAATCATTACCCACCTTCTGGGGCAGTCGGGAAATAAAGCCTAGTATTCACGGTTAACCCTAAAGTTATACAAGTTATAGAAGATACAAGTTGCTGGTAACATCGCATAACACATGCGTGAGCAACATGTTTTCAGTATCAAAAAATCGTGTTGCTGAAACAATGTTGTGTAAATCCTCGTAAACATTTATGGTAAACATTTGTTTAGCAACATGGTTGCATAAACATGTTGCCGAGTTGCTGTCAACATATTGCGGGCAACACTTATGTTGCGGAGTTGATCACGCCATGTTGCAGAGTGGAAGTGGACGCCCGGCGACCGAAAACATCAGTGTATCAACAATTGTTGACGTGTGTGGACGTGTTTGCAACTGTTTATAAACATGGCGGTAGTGTGGAGCAACGATAAAATTATGCAATTAATAGAATTTAACGTAACACGCAAATTTTAACGCAGACCGGCGTGTGTGCACAACCATATTGATTTAAACAAAGTTTCCAGCAAATATTTACCATGAATACGAGGCTTTACTTTGTCGCGGCTTAACGGTAACGTTCCACATACCTGATGTCATGAGCGTAGGTCAATGAATCCAAACAACCCAATAGATGCAACGCAGCATGCATCCTTGTAACATAGCAGCCAGAAGTAGACGGTATAGCTAACTCCTGGTTCAACACCGACATATTTGACAGAGCGACATTATCCGTCGGTCTATCTTCATCTCGGCATGACAGGTCAAAATTCTCCAAGTTCTTGAAATCTTCCAAGCGTTTCATGCTTCCGTAGTTTGGGTACTCAAACTCGCCCTCACCGAAGTAAGATTCAGGATCGTTGCAACATTTTTGGAGTTTGTGTGAGTCGAAAGCTAAGATGTTGTAGCATTTCATGACCCTCATCTGTGGTTGGTAACACCAGAGAACGTCGTATAAAGGGTCTAGGCAAGCGAGACTGTTGACAAAGTCCACTTGTTCGGAACCCGTCCATGTGTTGCATGAGCCATCTATTTTGTTTATGGTTATGCATTTGAATGTATGTTCCGGCCGGTTTGGTAGAATTACTGGAAAAAAAATAGGTTATAGCTATAGCAGTTGTTTTTTGTGTTCCCCGCGCAAATGGAAAAAAGGAACCGTTATGGTGCGACTTTGTTCATCTCTGTCTGTCACAGCTGCATATTGCAGGAACTACTAACTAATGCAAATCCACACATAAAAATGTATACGAGTGTCTCAAACTTAGGTTTACTGTTGTGATTGATAGCAACAGCCAATCAAATCACTTGAAGTGAGTCTTTGGCCCGTATTTATGGAGCGTCACTCAGTACTCAAACATTACTTAAGACTAGATTCAAGCCATTGGATGGGTTGGAACTAGTCTTAAGTAATGCTTGAGTACTGAGTAACGCTCTATAAATACGGGCCTGAGTGTGTTAGCAAATTTTTGAGTTGGCATGTCTTTTTATAAGCCGCTGATAACAATTTTCATAGTAATTTTGTCATACATAACCAGTAGTACTTGTTTAGATTTTTTAATGATGTGTATTTCTGTGCAGTTCAGTCTTATTGTAAATTTGTCTGTTTTTATTGACTTTGATTTATGTCTCAAATGTTGTGATTTTCCCAAATACCGTAATAAATAAATAAAATACTTACTGATAGTATTAGTGTTAGATGTGATAGTTGAACTGAACAGAGTGTCCGTCTTGATAAGCGCCTGGGACACTTGGACGAAGGTCTGGTCTCCCGAGGCAGACACCCACACTGCCTTACAGGAGTGGCGCGGGCCCAGACGGGGAACGCGGCCGGGTGTCGCGTACCAGATAGGGCTGCGTTCTGTTCTTAGGGGCTCCTCCATACGAGGGCGACCAAGCGAACCTTTCTGATGTGGGAAGATGAGACGGTTATTATAGGAATACATCTCGAACATTTAACTTTTTATATATTTTGACCACCAGTAGCAATGCGACACCTAGCGGGATAAATTGGTAGTATCTCTCCCTAAAAGAGAGGTGTTAAAATTACAATGCCAAAAAAATTACACTGGAGATAAAAATAAAACTCACTTTTATCACACAGACTACAAACAAGATTTTTTTTTTTGGTGGGATATTGTCAAATAACGCCGGGAGGGCGTGTCAGACTTTTACTGACTAAAACCCACCCGTGTTCCTTCCGTTGCCTGTGTGCCAGGGCCACGATATCCCTTTCGGACCAACTCGCAACCCTGGCAGAAACAAGATAGACCGGTGATCTGGAAGAAGGTACGGACAGTAGCGAGAATCCAGTGATTGCGTGATGCACAGGACCAGTCGTTGTGGGAGGCATATCAGCCTATGTAAAGCAGAAGGTATACCCCTACGTCTTCCGACTGAATGAAAATTCTAAACATACGTTAACTCACGCCTTTTTCCGATGGGGGTAAGCAGAAACTACAGAAAGCCATGTGCCACGAACCTTAAATACTCTTTATGCTTCAATTACGTTCATCACGCCGATCGGGTATACCTACTACGCAATTGATCTTTCTGAAGCACATCACTAATATGCTAACTCTTTGTTCTTCTAGGGCGTCCCACTCCCGGCGTTTCCACTCGCAATGAATAAAAAATAATTAATGTCAATGATGATGATGATGACCACAAACCTGATAATTGCCGAACGTGTACAGTTCTCCCTCTTTAGAGAGTACCGCGGTATGGTTGCTGCCAGCGCTGACGCTGGTAGCCTTAGGCAAGCGCACGCGCACAATCTTGTGATGAACCGCTATGTCGCCGGCGCCTAACTGGCCGTATTGGTTCGAACCGAAGGTAAGGACTTCACCTATAAACAAATATTATCATCAGCAAACGAATAAGAAGAAAACATTGTCTTTTGACCCCAAGCACCCCACTACTGGTCAACTTGTAGTGGCTTTGTGCAGAATAAACAATTTTTCTTTCTTTCTTTATAATATATTAATAACCTAATTGCTGCTAAAGATCTATCATTCCCTGCAGTTTACACTAGTTTATTTACCAAAGATAAGCCTGAATATCAGTATAAGTGTAAGTTATGATTATTAAGTCATTAATAAAATTTCACGGTATTCTTTTTTTTTAATAATTTTTTATTCATGACCATAGATTCGAGTCTTTCAGTCGTATACATAGATGCGTTTAGCTTAGATGTAGTACAAATACTATGAGACTTTAAAATAATGTTTTTACATCATTATAGTTTTTCATTCATTTTTGTTCATATTATCCACACCCTTTCGGGTTGGGTGAATACATCTCAGTGAATTATCATCGTCTTCATACTAATTTAAATTACAACTAATTAATTTATATACATTATGATTACAAAATAGATTAAATTTTTTCTACGGTATTACAAATATATTTATACAACACATTAAAATATTTCTTATTTTGTAATAGATCCTGAACACTGCGGGGAACACTTTCATTTTGACGTTCACTTTCAATGTCAATAGTAATGTCACTGTCATTTAATGCACTCAATTCACTGGCCAAACGCAAACGTTGAATGTTAAAACTTGAACACTGTAAGATAATATGATCCAAATCAGCATGCTCTGCTCTACAATGATGACATCGGCTATTGTTAATTATGCGAATCCTATTCAGGTGAGCTGGTGTTAAGCAATGTCCCAATCTCATGCGTGTTATAATAGTTATAAATCTTCTTGTGAAGTATTTGAAGTTATTGTACCAAGGTTTAATCGGTAATTCATTTTGTATTCCAGCATACCATCTGCCTTTCGTTTCCAGGGTTATGTCCCAATACTCCTTCCATAGCTGTCTATTAAGTTCTTCAAAAAGGCTGTAGTAATCAGTGAATGGAACCTTGAGCAACTCAGATCGATCCTCGTCATGGTCTGAACGGGCCGCAGCGTCAGCTACTTCGTTTCCACGAATGCCATTATGTGAAGGTACCCATACAAATTCTACTTTAATATACTTATCAAGTAGTTTTTGGATTATAAGTCTAATATCATAAATAATATAATTTAATTTAAAAGAAGTATTTACATTATGTAGAACAGACAAACTACTTCTGGAGTCTGTAACTATCAAAATATTATGTACATTATTTACAAGACTATTTACATGCTGCAGTGCACAATAAATTGCATAGCATTCTGCAGTGAAAATGCTACACAACCTGTTTAATTTCATACATTTAGTGAACTCTAGCTGTGGATCATAGAATGCTGCATTTACATTATGGTGTGTTTTAGATCCATCTGTATAAATAACATAATGTTCTGGTCTATTGTCTTTAAACTGTAAAAAATCAAATTGATTGTGCACCGTATCTAAATGGATTGCAAAGCTGTTAATAATACCATTATATGGAATTTTATATACAGGCCAAATATCATTTTTTACAATATCTTTTGAATTATTATTTACATGTACAAATATTGTTGGCATTTCAGGTAGAGTTCCACCAACCAAAGAAGAAGCAGAGATGGCATTGGAAGTAATTGACTGTGAGATTTCAGGATGTATTGTTAATTTCCTAAGTAAAGGATTATCATTTGATGCAATGACTTTTAATAAAAATCTCTCAGCCAACAACAACCTTCGTAATGTCAAGGGAGGTATACATGTCTCAATTTCTAATGAATTAATAGGTGTGGAGCGCATAGCCCCACAAATAAGTCTTAGTCCCATATTTTGAATTACATCTAATTTTCGTAACAAGGTGCTATTGGCATTCATGTAAGCTAAACTGCTGTAATCAAAATGGCTTCTCACTATACTTTTGTACAGCATACTCATAACTTTGGGGTCAGATCCCCAAAAACTCCCTGCTAAATGTCTCAATAGATTAATACCATTCAGCGCTTTGCTACTTATATGTTTAATATGTTCATCAAACTTTAATTTATCATCAATAATGACGCCTAGGAATTTATGTTGTTTAACAACAGGAATTTCTACATTATTGTATGAAATTTTAACTTTACTTTGAGTATTTACATTTTTACTGATAATTAAAACTGAGCTCTTTTCTGGACTTATTTCTAATTTAAGTTTACTATGATAATAGTTGTATAATTGAGACAAAGCCTTATTGATATTAGCCATTGCTATATCTATGTTTTGATTTATACTGTACAAAAGCAAGTCATCTGCAAATTGCAGGATATTTACATCAGGTACATCTACATATTTTAATATTTCAGAAGTATATAAATTATAAAGTAAAGGAGACAAAGTTGCCCCTTGCATTGTGCCTTTGTTGACAGTCTTAGGTCCATGCAATTTATTATTATATTTAACAAATACAGTTCTATTGTTTAAAAAAGAATAAAGCCATTTTAGAATATGACCAGGTATACCAATATCGTGAGATACTTGAATGAGTTCTTCTATATTTACATTGTCAAAAGCACCTTTTACATCTAAAAACACGCAGATTGCATTAGAGTGACTTAATTTAACCTGTCTTACATCTGATAATAAAGATACAAGGCTTTCAGAGCAACTTTTACCTTTTCTGAAGCCAAACTGAATAGAAGGAATTAAGCTTTGCGATTCAACAAAATAATCTAATCTTAACTTCAACATATTTTCAAAGAGTTTACCCAAACAAGATGATAAGGAAATAGGTCTATATGAAGAGGCACTATTTACAGGTTTATTAGGTTTTAAAATTGGAATGACACACTGTGTTTTCCAAGACTCAGGTATTACTAGTTCATCCCATAGTTTATTATAAATAGTAAGTAATGTTAGTTGTGCATTTAAATGTAATTTTTTGATTGCCATGTAAGGTATGTCATCCAATCCCGGTGTAGTATCTTTCCTACTCTTTAAACATGTTTTCATCTCTTGTATAGTGAAATTGTTCTATCAGTAGAATCTGATAAGTTATCTAAAAAACTTGGAACCCACTCATCATTGATGTTTTTGTTTCAATTTGTGCCAATTTTTTTAAACTTTTTAATGTTATATATCCTAGAAACTGGAGTTAACCTATTGAAGCTACTACATAAATTTTGCCAAGAAGAACTTTCTTCCTTCAGAAGTCTTTTCTTTTTTGCATCTAGTTTTTTATATATTATCCAGTTTTCAATGTTGGGTTGAGAAAAATAATATTTTAATGCATCTTTTGATTTTGCGACAGCATCACTGCATTTTATATTCCACCATGGTACTGGCTTTTTAATAGCTGTGTTTGCAATTAATTTTCGCTTTGGAATTGTTTTATTCCTTAAATCATTTAACTTTTCTATAAAATGGTTATATGTATTGATAGGGGAATCATTTATTGAGTTCAAGTGGGAAAAACAAGTTTCTGATAATCTATAATATTCATCCCAATCTGCCTTACTATAAATATATTTCTTTTGATCTACAGGTGGTGACGTGTCATACATTGATGGTTGAATGTTGATCTCAAGTAAGGTTGGAAGATGATAGCTACCCATGGGATCGTCATGAACATACCAGTTACATAAATGAGCTATTGAAGAGCTAACAAGGGCAAGATCTATCGCTGAAGCTTGTCTATTTGGATAAGGAACAGTTGTTGGTGATCCATCATTCAAAATACATAAGTCAAATTCATCAATTATATTAAATAAACATCTACCTCTATTATTATCACTATGGCATCCAAAGGCTATGTTATGGGCGTTAAAATCACCCATAACTATACAAGGTTTGGGAATGTTATTGATTAAGTCCTTTAACTTTGCTGAGTCAAATCTGATACTTGGAGGGCTGTATACACAAAGTATAGCCATTGCTCCGAATTGTGTTTCTATAGTGATACATAAGTTTTGAATCGATTCTGAGAAGTGTGTATTAATTACTTTATACTTTAAACGATGGTTCACCAAAATGGCTACTCCATTATGAGAATTTATGGAATTTTTGTGTATTCAATTATATGTGGGAAAGTGTGGGATTATAGAATTAGACTTGAACCAAGTTTCATTGAGAAGACAGACATCTATATTTTTTTCAATTAATAAATTTTGTAATAGGCTCTTTTTACTCTGTAAACTCTGTATATTATACTGTAAAATATTTAGATAATTATCCATATTCAAATTAAATTTGATAAAAATATTTCCTTTATTTTCTTATGTGTGAGTGGCCCATCAGAGTCACTCTTGTTTCCTAATGCAACCAACGATTTAACAATTGCGTTAATTATAATGTCATTATTTGCTACTTGTTTAATGTCCAAAATATCATTGACTTTAGCCTTTTCAGTAACCTTGGGTAAAACAGGAAAAGATTTCTCGTTAAATGCAGGAGGTGGTTTCACAACAGTGGCATACGATTGCTGCAGAAATTTGGCCTTTTTCTCTTCAATTTTTTGTTTTTTAATGGGACAGTCTCGTGAAATGGCAAGATGATTACCTGCGCAGTTGATGCATGTGATCTCTTCAACATCGCATTCTTTGTAGGAGTGACGACCAGCACAAGAAGAGCAGTGTTGCTCGCCTCTGCAAGTCTTAGCCGAATGATTAAATTGTAGACACTTAAAGCATTGCAATAGTGGAGGAATGTATGTTTTCACCTCGTATCTAAATAGTTTCATATAGGCGTATTGCGGTAAAGATGTTGATGCAAAGGTGACGGCAACTGTATTGAGAGGCACTAATTTCCCCTCTACTTTACGCATAAATCTTCTAATTGAAATCACTTCAGAATCGCACACTATATTTTTATATATTTCCTCATTGGAGAGTTCTTTGGGCACAAACCTCAATACACCAATCCTTTCTGTTAAATACGATGGTATAAAGGCTTTAAATTTATTTTTCCATAGGAAGTCTACAATCTTCAGAAAATTGTTGGCCGCAGCCGCCTTTCTGAATGTAATTCCTATTTTGTGCGCATTTATTCTATGTACTCCTAAGACTCCTATAACATTGTCCGATATTAGGTTGGTGAGCGTGATAGGGTTTTTATTTCCTACCTTCTCCTGCTCTGTTGACTCGACGTATACGACATATTCGGAATTGGTATTTTCTATGAATAGCCTTTTATAATTTTGTTTGGTAAAAACATTATACTTATTAGTTGACTCAGAAGTTCGGCTGTGGTTGTATTTTCTTTTCTTCTTTTCTCCCATCTCTGGCGGCTCCTCGCCGCCACTGGTGACACTCATGGTTGTTCGAGGTCCTACTCGATGTTATTTAAGTGGTATTTCCGTACAATTAAATAATTATTAACTTTTTGCGAAATCAAAATTTACCGCCTCGTTTGACTTCCCGCCAAAAAGTCTCACGGTATTCAACGGCTTGAAGTTGCCAGTTGTAATGAGGTTATTGGTTAAAACTGGCACAATAATGATACTACACTGAAGTGTCCAGTCTACTCCGAAGCGTTAATCCGAACTGTCGGCCGAATCTTTGACCGTTTTATAACTTCCATAGTTTCATTTTTTTACTTTGAATCCTTTCCCGACTTAGTCATAATTTTGACTTTGGCTTATCTCTTTGACTGACGTTTTTTTCCCCCCCCGAATGAAAGAAAGACAGAAAGAAAAATATGTTATTCGGGACACGCACAAGAAATACAAATATAGCATTTAAAACTAACTTAAACAATAAAACCAACCAAAACTTGTGCGATGCCAAAAAGGTCCCTATCTCAGCATAATGCCGCGATATTTAAAAAATAAATACCGCAGCGCTGGTATTCTGATAGGGCCCGCTGTGATGCCACGGACTCACCTACGGATACGCATAAATGCCACTAGGGTAATAAAAATAAATAAAATAACACCTACAATAAATAAAAAGAAAACAAAATTAATTAAATATAAAACGTAAGCAGCGTGGCGTAATGCAGCCATAGTTTTCCGTAGTCATGCAACGGCGGAACATTCGGCCGATACTTCAAATTTATGTTCGGGGTAGACCCCTAAATGTCCATGATTGTCATTGATTTAATGTTGCTTAAAGTTAAGAGAGATGTGTGGTTTGACACGAATGGTGAGAATAAGAGGTGAGTACATAAAAGGAAGTCTGAAAGTGGCACCAGTGACTGAAAACTAGTGCGGAAATCGGTTGTCATGGTATGGGCATGTGATGCGGAGGAATGAGAAAAATGTCATCAGGAATGTTTTGAGTATGAATGTCGATGGCTATAAGAGTAGGGGAAGACCGAAGAAACGATGAACGGACTGTATGGAAGATGATATGGCTAGAATGAGGGTGACTACCGAAATGACGACTAATAGAGAAGTGTGTAAGAAAGGGACATGTTGCGCCGACCACAAATAAATTGAGATAAGGGCAGGAGAATGATGCTTAAAGTTAAGATTAGCTTCTGCTTAACCATATATTTTAACGTCAACGTCGTTTATAAATAAACCCTACAGTGTTGAAAGCACCATATAACACGATTCCTACCGGCTTCCCTTCGGAAGTTCGCATCAACAATTCTACCGCTATTGAAAAATGGCACAGTCAATAGTGTCTACTATTGCCAAAAAATATAGTTACACTACGGGTATTTAATTCACCATAACATTCAAACAGCAAAAACGCCTATTTTATTATCTTTGGAGTTGAAATAAGAATAACAAACAAGAAAGTTTTGTCTGTGTAGTGATGCGTCTTTTTGGTTCTGCTACTTGACGATAGATGGTGTTAAATTCAGTAAAGAAAAGACTTATTTTTAAGTGAATTAATTAATTTTTACTTTACTGATATGAAAGTAAGTTAAAATCGGGTTCGTTCGGCTTCTCTCATACAAAAATTGACACCTCGCCGCTGAAACCCTATTAACTGAATATTTTGGCACACGAATGACGTTGACAGGGGGGCGGACTGTTGGTACAGTAGTACCCAATTGATATGGCTTACCGATGTACCTGCGCAGAAGCTGAATTTTAAAAGTGCGGGAAATGCTATTGACCAATCGGCACGCCCCACGCACCGCGGTTCTTTTTCCTGTACCGCTATTGGTCGGCAGCTGCCGCCATGTTAGCGCGCGCCGCGTGGCATGTTTGTCAGCCGCCATACTTCTGATCGAGTGCACGCTAGCAGCTCCAGTGTATTATGAACCTTATAATAGTGACCTAAGGTTGATTGTAAGTTTTAAGCATTCTTTCGTTAATCTTCGGGGCCATACTTTCTTTTCTGTGCGAACGAAGATTCACGACGCGCCTTATCAATTGGGTACCACTGTAACTTAGAGTAAGAAAACTATATAGATTCGGGTAGCGTGGCCAGATGAGACAGCATATTATATATGGGCTGAGCTGCACGATTACTGACAAATGCTTGCACTGATTGGACAGGTCCACTCAATTTTGTGTGGTTCTTTCCTCAAAAGACCATTTCAGACACGGATCTACATGGTCCTCACATGATCTGACCAAGATTATGTCTGGACTTTAAAAGAGACTTTGACCCCTGAGTTTGTTTCGCCATTTCTTCTCAGTGGTAGTCAGATAGGAAATGTCGGCTACATCTAGATTATTTTATTTTTTATATGACGTGTAAAAGTGATTCTAATATCCTATTTACAGAATAAACGATTTCATTTCATATAAAAACAAAAACAAATCAGCAAACTGATGGTTATATGATGTAGAAAGTGCCAATATAAACTTCACAATTTCACAAAAACGCCATGAAAGTCGAAGCTACATATGTTGCTGACCTTGAAAAAACTGACACGCACTGAGAGACGGAAATAGTATAGCTTTGTCCTTTTCCTTTATGTATAATAACTTAATACTATATCCCTTTCTTGTGAGAATGAAATGGAGCTACCCGCCGTCTATACATTTCTTTGTCTAAGGTTGGTAAACTTTTTGCAATTGTTTTTTGAAATGTCATAAGATGTCGGCATTAGTTCAGATTTTAAGCAAGCGCCAAGATAACCTTGCAGCGCGGTAATATATTCGGGGATGGTTTCCTTAACTTACCATGCTCAGTAAGCAATACGGTGTGGTGAAGGCCGCACGCGACGGCGGCAATGCGATGTCCACCAGGTACGGCAACACGTGCCGGCGGCAAGCACGACACTTTAATACTGGCGTCGCGATCTACCTCGGAACTGGCTACCTGGCTTTCATACACCGTGAAGCGGACGTTTTCTTTATCTAATAAAAGAAAAAAAAACATCTCTTTTGTCTATTAATTTGATTATATCGCGAACATTGATACTTATGCTGTACTAATACCCCCTCCAATCCATCCGAAACGGCGAATTTGGAGAGGGCAGACTGAATAAAGCAAGCGAAGAACCGGCAGTTGATGAGTAACTTGGGTGAGGAGTTGAGGACTAGCACAGTACACATTGATTACTTTCAAACTTAAGTTATAAGCAAACCTCTAGCGCATCTACTCAAATAACTGACCATTTTACCTATTTTAAAATTATACAACCTAGCTTACGTCTACGAAACATGATAGAATGCTCACCACTCCTAGAGTCTAGTATAGCGAAGACTTCAGTGATGTCATCAAGATCTGTGACAGAATGCTCGTTTAGAACGACTGCCTACCTACTTGACTGGAAACATAAAATTCCAAAAGTTGTGGCCCACGATTTCGTTCGCATACAATCATCAATTCTTCATGAGACGAGTTCAATTTTGTTCCACCTACTTCACCATAAAATAAAGCAGCCATGAGCAGTTTGACTATGCTCTGTATACTCACAAAATACCAGTTAATTTTGTTGCCTGTACAAACTTATGTCTATAAATTCCAATGTTCTAGAGATTGCTCACCGCTTTTTCTGTCCACTCTTGCGGAGGCTCCTCCACATGCGTTATCGAGATCTGCGATAATGATGGATCATGCTTTAGTATTCACTATCATTTCAGCCAAAACACGTCCATTGCTGGACTTAAGCCAAAGGGCAGGGGGGGAAGGGTGTTGCCATAATCGCCACGCTTGGGCGGGTTGGCGATCGCAGTATGGTGTTAAAATTCATAGAGACCGCTGCTGCCCATTCTCTAGTAAGTCCCTTAGTCGCCTTTTACGACACCCACGGGAAGAAATAGGATGGTGCTATTATTTACGTCCGGCATAACACGGCATTTTGTAAATTTTGTCGTGCAAAATGTGCTGATTCTGTCTTATATGCAAATAGCATAAATGATCGCAGAACTTGTTAGTGCCTAAATCAAGGAATCTGAACCTTAAGAAGCCATACAATATTTCCAACCTTAATAAGAAGCTCTTAGACTCGTGATTAGCAGCATTATCAAGTTTGCTGACTGTATATACGAACCTAGAGATCTACGTAACATAAAGAATGCTTACCGCTTTTCCTGTCGGCTCTAGCCGAGGCTCCGCCACAAGCGTTGTCCAGACCTGCGATAGTGACAGGAAGAGATGTTTAGTTCCACTGCCTATTGAGGTTATAAAAGTATTAACTTGTCACCTATCTGATTTCTTAGTGATATCTAAACTGCAATCTAAAACCTAACGGTATTTTGATGTGCAGTCCTGTCACCATGAAAACGCTTTGCCTATTTCTGCTTATCAGCTGACTAAAGGGAATAGATCGTGTTTATCTATCATATTGGGAAACATAACCCTTCCGAGATCTATTCGAACTTAAGGCTATTTAACGAAGAGATTGCTCACCGCTTCTTTGGTCGACTTTAGCATTGGCTTCTCCGTCGTTGTCATGATCTGTGGTACAACGGAATGATATTTAGGATGTTAGGACGACTGCCTACACGAAATCATGTTCGTACTACGGTGTTCTTATATTATGCCAAAATATTTTTGGTCGAAATTCATTGATCGAACCGTTGCTGGCAGATGTTTATTTAACCTGCCCCTGCCGGAATTTTGTAAGTACACACTTTTACACGTCAGTTTTTTAATAATAGATGGCGCCGGCATTTCCTAGTTGACTGATCCCTGAGAAGATATGACGAAACAAAATCTCTCGGTCTCTTACAGCTTAAGGCGCTGACAAGAGGCAAATGATAAAAGTAGGGTTGTCTTAAACCAAAAATTGCCAAATCTATATAGTTTGTGGCAGCGGAAAAAATATATGTTATTCATGAACATATTCGTCAGAACTTGGTTGTTACCAAAACACGTTAAAAAAATAATCTCGATACAAACTAACGGTACACTAACCCTTTACTTTGAGTTTCAATCCAAAATATCAATGTACGGTTGGTATTTAATTAATAACAAGAACGTCTTATTTGTATGCAGAACTCAGTTGTTTTTATTTTCGATTACTCATTTTTGAGTAAATAGATAATTGTTTCATAATTTGCAATAAATTACAAGCGTTGTGTCATCGCGCTTCTCTTTCTTTTGTGTACAGTCTGACAGTGACGGCGGTTTAGCTGTTGTCAGCGTCTTAAGAAAACGGTCAGCAAATATAAAACAGCCAACAATTTCAGCGAAATGAAAATCGGCCGAAAGCAATTCGATATTCCAACAGAAAACCGTTAAAATACATTGTCTCAGAACACTTACATGCTTGCTATTTATTAAAATAATGTATATATTTTATTGATGATTTGTGATTCTTAGCTGATTTAAATGATTGTATGTTTTGTGTAATTGATTTAATTTCGTAAATTCAATGTTGTTTGTTTTGTGTGTTACATTATTTTTATTTATTTTGTGAAGTTTCAGATACAAATTGTTGGTAATGCATAAATTACCAATGACTAATAACTCACCATTTCTGGAGTCGGTCGAAGCCTCGCCATCATCATCTAGGTCTGTGACAGTGACAGTGGAGGGTCGCTCTGGACGATTTGCCAAAACAAACGCATCGGCGCATCGTCGGCAAACACCACACACTGCGCACCCGCTGTCGCCTTCGCCGCAGCCGCATTTTCTGTTGTTGTGGGATTATCACCATTGTTAATTATAAAAAAGAAATATGGGTTATTTCGATAGGTCCTTATACAAGGTGTCGTTTTGCATCCTCGTCAAATTCCAGGAAGTAACTATGCTAATGATTCTCGACACGAATCAATAATAAAATAAGTATTTTTTTCCCGATTTTTAGGAATTAAATCAATTTTGCGAGGCCTGCCGGTCGTTGACACGAACGCACTCAGCGAGCAACATAGTCTTGCGTGGGACACTGCCTACTGCATACGCAACGCAACGCAGCGATTCTGTTCTTTGAAAGTGGTGTAATCTGAAATACTGTCTGACTAAAAAAACAAGTTCATATTAATTATTGAGCAGGTATCGTAATTTCATTTGATTATTTATGTCGTTCATAACAGACTCCTGAAATTTGACGAGGATGCAAAACGACACGTTGTATTATTACAATCTGTGGATTTCCAATCGCCAAACATGAAGAACTACACACACACACACACCTCCACACCTTGTGTTGTCATCTGACATTATGCTGAGCTGAGGCCCTTTTGGCATTATAATTAATTGTTTTCTGTGTTATTTATAGTTTTTAAGGTGTATTTTTTTTGCTGTAATGCCAATAAACGCATTTTTCTTTCTTTCTTTCTATAGAAACTTTCATCCCCTATTTAACCCCCTTAGGGGATGAATTTTCAAAACAGAAAGAGTAGGTTCTTTTTGTTTACCGCAAATAGGGTTTTTTCTTTCTTTTCTTTTTCTTTAAATCTCGTGCAAAATTTCACTCTTCTAGACCCAGTGGTTTAGACTGTGCGTTGTCTAAATCTCTCTATGGCCAAAAGAAGCTTTCCTATAAATTCCGCACTGATGCATGGTGCTTTCAACACGATGTCTAGGCACCAAATTCAATGTTTGAAATTCGGAATCAGAAATGATTGCCACCTCTGCTTAACCCCTCGGGGAATAGAGGCGTGATGTTATGTATGTTTTTTTTGTATAAATGGGACATTAAACTTTTTTCTGACAATTATTTGTGAATCAGAATCAGAATTATTTATTTGTAAAACATAGGTTCAAGGTCAAGGTCTTCTAAACTAATCATATGTTTTGTCATTACATCAATCATATAATCATCAATCATCAATCATAATCAGTGAAAATTATATAAAAATAAGGACAAACAAAATTCACCCTAAAAAACAAACAAAAATATCAAAACAAAAGAAAAATCCATGCTTGATTATTAATACGTACAGTAGTTGCTTTATCATTTAAGTAATCATCTAGGGTATAGTATATTATATATTTCTCAATAATATTTCTCAACTAATAATTTATGAAAACACTTTTTGTTTTTTTTTTACTGGCATACTTCTTATGTTTTCGAGTGTTTTATTGTAAATTCTGGGAGCAACACCAAAGAAGCTCTTTTCCATTAAAAAAAGCTTGGCAAGTTTTCATGTAGTGGGAATATGAGCCTGAGATTAGAATGATCAGAGAGAGAGAGATCAAGAGCTTTTATTTCTTCGGAAAACCTGGGATAACCAGTTCGATTAGAAACGAGTAAGTACAAATTATTAAATGTTTGTTTACTTGATTGCATTTTGTTTATGTTTTATGACTGGTTTTCACAGGTTATTTTTGTTGTGATTTTGTCTAGATTTTGCATTGTATTTTATAATTTATAAATTAACATAACCTACGTTGTGTATGGTTCATTTATTATCAGTACATTTTACTGTACAACGCCAAGGGTTTTAATCTTTAATGCTGTGCATGTACATAAATTTAAAAAAATCCGTCCACTGTCTCCTAAAACAAATAAATACGTACTCTCCAGGCACTCTGTTGGGCAGGTGCGAGCAATGGCACGCGCTAGAGAACCCCGTACAGTCGCGACACACGACACACACGCGGCAGTAATCAGTCGTCCACGTGTGTGACGTCGTGCACAGTCGCGAGTCTTCCTTGCTTTCGCTCCGGCGACGAGGCGGATATATCTCTGAAAAAGAATGAAAATATGTTTAATTATACTCCATTTGAAATAAGATTAGACATTTAAATGAACCTTTTTTACAGTCGTTCCACCGATTTTTCTTCTGTTGCGTTGGTGGCATGACAAATGGCAGCTGTAATAAACAGTTGGTATGGTAACTACGTTTTTGCTTTTAATGCCATCTTTATGCCTACGGAATAGAAGTCAAAATCAGTTGAACGGCAAGTAAAAAAGTTTATTTAAATGTCTAATCTAATTTCAAATGGAGTATAGATTCATTCAACACCACATTTGAGCCATTTAATGGTTGGTGTAACGAAACATCGTTTCCAAAAGAAAGAATAACATTTATTTGCCAACTCTTCCCAAAAATTGGTTAATTGTGCAGTTTCCTCTTGCAAAAAGCGATGTGCCACTTAAAATTTACGAAACCATAGTATTTCTTACTAGATGTAAGTATAAATCATACATCAACATAGCTTTATTTAAGTACAATGTCGAATTAATCATTATGCCGTTACGATAGAAAATACAGTGGTACCTTGGTAGCGCAAACGCAGTAAAGAGGCTAACAGTGCTGGGATAACGACAACGACAGTGAATGATTGATAAAATAATAAGCTTTTATAACAAGTTGCTAAAGTCTGTTACAGAACTTAGCGATGGAAAATTCAAAACCCACATCAAACGTGTCCTTATCAAAAAAGCATATTATAAGATTAAAGACTACGTTGAAGACAAGGAAGTTTGGCATTAATTCCTTCTGCACATGTGGCTTCCCTGGTAGCTCATTAAGGGCGTTATCATACTAGCGGTTTGGAAGCGGCTGCAGGGCGGAGCGGACGCGCATCGCATGCGTCGCGAACACGCCGCGGCTGCGCAGCGAGGACGTCGCGGATGTGAGGAAGAAGAAAATGAGGCGGGACGGCCGGACTGGCGTTTGTACGAGACAGTATTCACGGCGATCTTGTTGCGCGTCCGCAACAAATTCGCTGCGCAGCCGCGGCGTGTTCGTTGCGCGCCTGTAACCTATTCGTTGCGCGCCCACTCCGTTTTGAGGACGCTCGCAATTCGCTAGTATGATAAGGCCCTAACGGCAAAAATATGTAAATGTCTATTAACAGCTCCCAAGTTGCGATGTTTATGTTATTTATTTTTTTACATACTTCCTTGACATAGTCGATGTTTTTTTTTTTAACAATTATAATTTCAACAAGGTTCTAACTTTTATTATTTTAATCATATTTTATATTGCTTTTTTTGTTAATGTGAGGACGTTGTAGGCTTAATAGACTGTAGATCTGTAGACTATTTTTTATTTTGTTATGTACGTACCTGGTACTTTTGACGGGCCTACGCTGTCCTCTCATACTTATGAACTTTATTGAAAACATTGTAAAAGCCATTTTTTTTAAAAGAGTAACCGTGGAGTTTCTTGCCGGCTCTTCTCCATAGGAAACGACTAATTGGAACCGTGCACCTAGCTTCTGACAAGCTAGGTGCAGGCTTATGTGAAATAAAAATATTTTTGATTTTGATTTGATTTCATATAATATTTTTTCAGTTAGTATGTTCGGTACCTATTTTTTTTTTTTTGTTTATGTATCTGGATAAGTAAGCACCCTAATTGTGCAACACACAATAATCACAATCTAAATGAATTTGAAAGATATTGCTAAGCCATCACATCACACTAATATTATAAGGGCAAAAGTTTGTGAGTGTGTGTGTTTGTCTGTAAAATTTTATCAATGTTGGTCCAGCCGTTTGAACGTGAAGAAGTATCACGTTCAATCGGCTGGACCAACATTGATAAATTTGTGTATGGAAGTAGCCGACACCCTGGATTAACATGCCTATATGTTAATCCAGGGTGTCGGCTACTTTTTATCCCGATATTCCCACGGGATCGAGACTTACGCGGGTGAAACCGCGTGGCGGAGCTAGTTGCTTTATATGTTCGAAAAATGTGTCTGCTCAACTACGTAAAATTTAGCGGTTGAGTCTACAAGAACTCGGGCACAGGAGAGAATCGTAGTGCACATCGATCAGGGATCAACGAGCACTACAAGCTATATCACAGAACCCACACACCTGACACGAATGAATAACAACAAGAAACCCATGTGCCGACGATCGTATATAAAGGAAGTAACGACAAAACTGTCTGATGATCTTTGAAGCGATGCCTAAACAAGTAAATTGTTAAAGTACTTGGCGAATCTTCGTCCAGTGCTCAAGCATGACATAACAAATGTGGTTTCTGCGATTTTAAAAAACGTCGAACAACAAAACCTTGTCATGGTTCTGTTGTATCCTATGAAAAAAATCATTTGTATGGATCACCGAGGAATATTATGTGTTGATTGCTCAGAATAAAATGTTTTCTCATTTCTATTTCATTTAATTATTAATCGCACTGATGGCTTTCATGCCGTCATTCGCAAGAAAACTGTATCCCTGATCTGCAGAATGCGTAGCAGCTGCAACGTAATTCTTAAGATTGTAGCAGATAGGATCTCTTCTCTGCTATGGGACATCCTTTATTAAGCGAGTAATTTGAATGTATTGTATTTTAATTTTAATTGGGCCAAGGTATCTGAAATAAATTAATTTTATATATTTAATTAATTAATGAACAACTTTTAAAAGTCAAATGTATTTTATTATTTTTTATAACGTAGAAATCTAAAATCCTCGAAAAAATATATACGTCTGAGAGGCGAATGTTCTTGAATAGTGTATCTACCAAGTATGTTTATGAATCTAGGGTTAACCAAAAAAGTAGATCCGCAGATATGTGTTCGACATGTATATAATAAACTGGTACATTTAAAAAATCTGTGATTTCCTCTAGTCATCATCATTCAGACATAATATAAACTAGATTATGGCTATAGAGCCATACCCGCATGTTTTCATAACTAAGATATCAAACACATCATTTTAGTTTGTTTCATAACTTATCAAGGAGAAATTAGGCAAGTGCACAAGAAAATAAAAGGATTGAACATTTTGTTAATTCATTCATACATTAAGAATGAAATACCACATTGTTTGTATCATATCACTAGCACTTTGTGTTTGTTGTCATAGGAAAATTATATAAATACGCACAAAGTCAATCTGTGTGTGTATTTTTACATCTGCGTTTATAGCAATAGGAAGCACGTAGTGTGCTGTATGTTATTATCGCCACCCGCAGAAAGTGGCAGAAATTTGGTGATTCGCTGCTTACCATCTCCATAGGTTAAAGGCTTTAAGATTTAATAAAAGTTTTCTAAACAATAGTGTGTAGTAGCTTCAAAAGGTCATGTGTCCTGATTTGATAAAGAAAAAAAAATGAAAAACAAACGAATTTGAACTGACGAAGATTTAAAAGACTTGACTGTACAACTTCTACAAAGCAAGATAGCTTGCAATAATGGGCGCGCACAGATTGTTTTCATGCGACCATGCGGAAGCGCTGCGCGTCTCTTGTGCGCAGAGTGCGGGCCAGTTCCAATGTCGTTCTGAATATGATAGCAAGTAGGTTGGACTGTCCTTATATGCGACACTGTTGTGATACAAGTTACATATAGTGTCGTTCGTAAGAGACTACTGTAATGAATACGAGCTTTGATTGATTTGATTATCTAATTTGTGTGTTGATTTTATTTATATTGTAATTATTCGTTATATTGTAATTTCTTGTTTGTAGGTACATATTTTATGTGTGATTTTGTGTGTATCATTAAATAATATAAGGATGTTTTAATTATGGGTTATGTTGGTACCTGAATTAAATGATTTTTTTAATTTTTAATAATCATGTTTCTATGTTCAGCTTTTTAGGCTGATGTGTTGTTTGATAAAGTTGTAAAAAAATAATAGGCCTGTTTTGACATTTAACTTGACCATCGCGACGTAACTATTGAAGTTACCACACGACTCGGTACTCGATACTCACGATAATTCGATTCAAGTTAAATGTCAAAACGGGCCTATTATTATTTGACAAGTATAAACAGTGTTAGCATAGAATAGAATAGAATACTCTTTATTATGTACACCATAAAAGTTACAGATATAAATGTTTTTTTTTTTTTTTGGTGTTTTATCAGTCTGCTTCAACGATTTCGTAAATTATAATGTGTCCAGCCTTGCTATTCGAGCGGCACTGCTAGCTATCATAACCCCCAAATTGAATAAAATAACATAATTGCATCAATAACTTACTCTCTTTGGTGTATCCAAATTCGCGTCCACACTGGCCTTTATTGTTGATGCCAAATGTGTAGACTTGGCCAAAGTTTGTCAAAGCAACCGCATGAGCTTTGCCTAGAGCGACCTGGGGAAAACATCATTGGTAACTTAAATACATTTTCATCTATCAGATTAACTCATCGACCAAAACCCTCGGCAGTAGGTCAGGTATATTCAAAATAAAAAATTACAAAAGAGTGCCACGCGTTACGGGTATATTTATAGGAACCATTTCATGGGATACTGCCCCTACCCATAACTTTTTACCCAATAAAGCTAGACATACGTAATTAATAGAATTTGCTACTCTTTATCGGACGATGATAAAGATACGGCCTCTGGAAAGCGTGATGTTTGTGAAATTAATCGAAAAGCAACGATTTCAAAATTAAAATATTAAATATATATATATTTTTTTTTTATTATATCTAGTATTTGTAACCCTAGCGATTATTTTCACTGTATTATATCCTTTAGTTAATCTGTGAACAGCGTTGTGGGCTGCAATATTGTCTACTCGTTTTGTGTATTTCTTGTTTCTAAGTATTTATTGTAGCTGTTTGTTGTTCCTTTTAAATAAAAATAAATAAATTTCCTATTGAATTAAACTTACTTGCACAATCCTCTCGTGTCGCAAGCCTAGCACTTGTCCGGCTGAGTCGCAGTGTTGCGTGTCTTTGCCGAACATCAGGAGATGTCCCTGCCTCGTCACTAAGGCAGTTGAACCGTAGTTGCATGCGGCATACACAACGAAGTGGCCTTCCGCCTGGAAAATAACGTTTAATTAGGTTTGGATGACTAAAAGTATCGTCATTATAGTTGCACAAGGATTTTTGGCGCGTGGCCAATGTTGGACCGAATGCCGCCACCTTGTTTTATCCTATATAATTTCGTGAAATATGTTTACCAACAACGCCAATGTAATTCAAGCGCCAAACGATCCTTGTAGCACTGTAACCACAGCCCGATTTGACGCACTGCCAGATATACTTAAGTATCGTCACTCGACGAGGCGCTTTTAATGTTATTGGGTGATAAATAAGCAAGCAAGCGCTTGTTTGTCACCGGCGTCAATAGACATCCCGCGAACGTTCCCGGTCGACTACTTTTCGCCCTTATGCCCATAGTAATAAGGTTGAAAAGTGGTCCACCGGGAACTTTCGCGATGGTACGTTGCCATCTCAGAGGCAGAGGAACACAGCAGTACTCATATAACTTAAGTTTGGTTTATTCTTTAAATAATGTGGTCGATGATTTTGGTGCACGGTAAAACTCTAATGAGTTTATGTTTGCGCCAACTTATATGTTTAAAAATGTAACTGTATTACTGAATAAATGAATAAATCGTTTGCTGTTAGTACTGTCAGCACTTCCTGTAGTATTCGAGCGCATGGCACTCTTGGGCTAGAACTAAAAAGCAGCGTCAAATGGTATACCTTGTGATGTCATCTGACATTATGCCGAGCTGGGGCCCTGTTGGCATTACAAGTATTTTCTTTCTGTTTTCATAGTTTGAAGATGATTTTTTGTTCTAATACCAATAGACGCATTTCTCTTTATTTCTTTTTTTTCCCTGGACAAGCTCCATCACAAAGAGTTTTCCTGCTACAAAACTAGTTACTGGTTCTTACCTTGAATATCTTCTTGGGGCGAGTGGGTTTGGGTTGGCGCCGATGTTTCATGGCGTCGCCGTCCTCGCCTCGGCGTGCGATGCCCGTGAATAACGCGGAGCCATTGTCCAGCACCAGGATTGCGTGCACACCTTCGTGACCTACCGCCACCTATAATACGAATTAAACTTTCAGAAGGATATGACTTAAGACGCCGACAACAGGTAAACCGCTGTCACTGTCACCTCTGTAAACCGCTGTTTCTTTCTTTTGTATGCAATCTGCATACAAAAGAAAGAAATGCACGATGACACAACGTATGGCGTAAAAATGCAAATAAAATCGTATAAAATTAGATATTAACTAATTAATAAAAAATAATCCATCATCGGATGCAGTTGGCATTTGCAATTTTATGGTATACTTTTAATTATAATTATAACTGTTAACGAAGGGATAAACTGCCTTTAAAAATAGTTAAGAGTTGTCTTTGAAGATTTTTTGATGTATTAAATTATGTTTAATTATGTTTTGAGTTCCATCACCGTATGCACAAAAGACTTGGAAATATCATACTTTTTTTTTTGGAAAAAATATTTACGGTTTAAGAGATACACTGCTTTAAAAATCCACATTTTTGACCATTTTCAGAAATCTTCGCCTTAAAAGAAAGCGTGAGAGCCTGCCGGCAGCAGAGAATGGAAGAAACAAGTTTAACGCCGACCCCAAGTAATATGAAGAAGAGCAGGCAATAGAAGTGTAAGAAAAATTTCAAGTCTGCCGGCAGCCAGGTCAGGGATGTGACATTTCGAGCTTTGTTCACAGAGTCAGCCTAGGCACTATCTAACACAGGCATTCCCTTTTTTGTTCAACTTCGTTTTAAAATCGAGTAGACGATGGAGTATCGTATAACAGCAGTGAAACTGGGCGTATCATACGCCTCGAAGCTGTAGTTTTTTAAATTCGTTCGGAGCGTTTCACATCTATACAAAGTTTTATTCTGTGACAAGGGATGATAGCCCTCATTTAACCCTTATAGGGAATTACGCAGAAGTCGTACCTGTATAACTTTGCACCTCTTGACGTTCGGTGCTTCATTCCTGGAGAATATAGTCTCCTTCATCAGGGTCCATCGCCCAGTTTGAGGCGCAGCTGCCTTGTAGCCGAGACTAGTACCTTTGCCAGTGTAGTATACCTGAAAGAATAAGCGGGAATTTAGACAATTTATTAACTAAATAAAACACATCGCGCTTTTGATTTCACATTCGGATTTTTCTTAGACGATTATGTTGTATAGGCAAGATATGGGGAACGCTGTCTATACCTGTAATAGGCGTACATATCAGCACTCTTATCCTACTTTTGTCTTATACTTTTAGGTTTAGTTGTACCAATATATTAATGAGCTGAATGTTGCTAATCCATGCGTCATGGTCGTGCTCGGGCGCCATCAGTAGGGACTGGTCATATTCTCTTGGCGGCCATGGCTTATTTTAATTTAATTTAATATTTGAGTTGTTTTTTTAACCGACTTCTAAAAAAGGAGGAGGTTCTCAATTCGGATGTTTGTATGTCGCTTGCCAACCGATATGAATTTTTTTTTTTTTGGAAAGGGTACACTTTCCAAATGGTCCCATGAAAATTTTATCGAAATCGGCCAAGTGGTTTTTGAAAAATCAACAAGCATCCAAAAATGTATCTACATTGTCTACATTAACGATCTTTTCGTTTACTCTGCATTGCGTTTTTTTTTCGCGTATAACTCCGTCATTTACGAACCGTTTTGGAAAATTCTTTTTCGGCACTAAAAAGTGAAAAATAAAAACTTTGTACAAAAAAAAATAACCGACTTCCAAAAAAACACTACAAAGTGAAAAATAACTTTAATTTTGGAAGTCGGTGGCATAAACCTAAAATACAGATCCAAAGACACCGACTTCCAAAATTAAAGTTATTTTTCACTTTGTAGTGTTTTTTTGGAAGTCGTTTTTTTTTTTTTTGGATTTTTTTTTTTTTTTGTTTTCGGACGCTTTGGACATTTTGCATCGTTCGCACATGCATAATTTCAACACAAATGATGTAACCAATATTTTGTAACCATGTGTTAATTTAAAAGAGTGTCCGTGGAGTTTCTTGCCCGTTCATCTCCATAGGTACCTACTAAGCTTTGGAATGGGCAACTAGCTTCATCTTTCTGACTGATCGACCCCTTGACAATTCAAAAGTGCCTGTAATTGGTTTATTTGAAATAAATGCTTTGAGTTTGAGTTTAAATTAATAAATGAGGTATTTCTTTCTGTGAATCCAACATTGAGATTTTTTAAGTGTCTTCAATGTTAGCAAAACAGAAAATTTATTGCGATCGCCGAAGAAAAGTTACGTATCCGCGTTGTACAGACGTTTAAATATGTTTGTTTTGAGTGTAGAGAATTTAACACACTTGTAAACTTGGCAAGCAGCGCCATTTTGTAATGAAATTTATTTCTGTTATTAGATCTTCTAAGACACTTTTACAAGTCAATAGTTAATTCAACGCAAAAATTAAGTAACGCGGTCATATTATTTGCGACTCTTAGGACTACACACCTTTCCGGAAGCAGTAGTTAGAAGCGCAAAGTCTTGGCCTCCATATATGCTCATGAGGGGATCTTCATCACAATCATCAAGCTGCATCGCTATTGGTGTATCTAACTCCACCGTTCGCCGAGACACTCCATCTTCAAACGGACTCCGGCCGAGAACCAATGTCCTGCGCCTGAGTAGATGCACATTTATCTCTTTCAGTGACGTCAGCGTTGTGGTAGCCGTGCCTTCGTTCCGTTCCGGCTGTGCGTCAGCGTCATACATTCGAATTGTAAGGTTGTCCTGTAACAGATAACGACATAGTAAGATGCAAAAGCATAGAAAACCATAATCGCAACAATGTTCGCAATGCTGAAAAAGAATCCTATTTTCTGTGATACGGCCCACGCCGTATCTAATCCACCACCCGGACTCAGCAATATGAATGTTAAATTAGATTTCTGAAAACATTACCTATTGAATTGTATCTATTTTCAATTGTCATGTCAAAATGATTTTGTTGTTTAGGTCAACCAATCACAGCAGTTAACATAGGATCTGACAACATGTTAGATATTTTTTTTGTTAATCAACCATTCGGAGACTAACTTTCAAAGAACTTTACGCGGCAGCTGGAGAAGAAAAGTAGTGCTAACTTGTAAAAACAGAAAATAAATTGTACTTACAAAATTAGTTAATAATATCAGTCCTAGTTGTGTTCCGTCCGTAAAAACAGCAGACTTGGGTTCAACCGGGGCCGGCTGGCCGGGTTCCAGTCGTATCATGTTCTTCACTTCCAAAGTCTCTCTATCTATTTCATAAACTTCAGTCTTTTTCCTGCCTATCCTTAGATATAATTTATTCTGCAACATGACAAAAATATTACATTTGTTAAGTTTCTGAACTCAAATGAATAAAACAGGCCAAGCGCGAGTCGGACTCGCTCACGAAGGGTTCCGTACCATCATCTATAAAAATGGCAAAAAAAATCACGTTTGTTGTATGGGAGCCCCCTTAAATATTTATTTTTAAAGTGAATATACAACATTAGTTTTTGGTTTATACTAAACCCGAAAAGGGGTCATTGTACTCATCATTTTGAACAGTTTTTTCTATGGGACCAACCTTGAAATCGCGAAAAGAAAATCAGCTGTATTGCTGCCCTACATATTATGTGTTCACTTAAATCGACAAAATGTATGGAACAGCTGTTTTTTTTCGCGATTTCAAGGTTGGTCCCATAGAAAAAACTGTTCAAAATGATGAGTACAATGACCCCTTTTCGGGTTTAGTATAAACAAAAACTAATGTTGTATAACTAAATATTCTGTGAATATTTCAAGGGTCTACCTGTTGCCGTTATCAATATAGAGCAAAAACGAGCAAAAAAAATCACGTTTGTTGTATGCGAGCCCCCTTAAATATTTATTTTATTCTGTTTTTTAGTATTTGTTGTTATAGCGGCAACAGAAATACATCATCTGTGAAACTAAAACTATCACGGTTCATGAGATACAGCCTGGTGACAGACGGACAGACAGACGGCGGAGCCTTAGTAATAGGGTTCCCGTTTTACCCTTTGGGTACGGAACCCTAAAAATCACAATATTATTTCAAATTAACTAGTTATAACTCACCTTACAATAACCTAGCCAGCCATGCCGATCGCTAGCAAAGAAGTCTGGCTTGTGCAAATAAACATGCTGCCTTATAGAGCTGCCGTACCCTGATCCAATTTTCAGCAGGCCTTTGGACGTAAATACGTATAGGAAGCAGCCGTCGGAAACTAAGGAGCGGACCACAAGCTCGCCTGAGTTCAGTTGCGCGGGAAGATCGACGGGGAAGCTATTGACCAGACACTGGTGGGGGACGCCATAGTTCAACCAGAGGTTGCGGGACGGAGAACCAAGTATCACCGACTGGACGCTCCGCTGGAGAGTGATTAGGTTTAATGGTATCTGTAAATAATAGTTTTATATTTGTAATTATTGCGTTGTAGGAGCAGTCAACCGAATCTATGGTACCAATTTGACATTGACGTAGCTCTATGGGTCAACGCAGACAGCGGCAACTGCTCGAGCAAAATCCGACGCGTAAATGCGGATGTTTGAAGATGTGGTTGCTCGCGTGCCAGAATAATAACATACAGAACACTCAATTATAAGCAATTTGAAAACACTCCTTAAAAGTTTTGTCTTTGTAGGGTACCAATACCAATATCGGATTGCTAAGGCCCGTATTAATAGAGCGCTACTCAGTACTCAAGCATTACTTAAGACTAGATTCAAGCCATTTGATTGGTTGAAACTAGTCCTAAGTAGTGCTTGAGTACTGAGTAACGCTCTATTAATACGGGCCTAAGGCCCGTATTACAGAACGTCACTCAATACTCAAACATTACTTAAAACTAATTTCAACCAATCAAATGGCTTCAATCTAGTTTTAAGTAATGCTTGAGTATTGAGTGACGTTCTGTAATACGGGCCTTAGTGTCGTGCGCGCTTGCGGAATTATATTTCACACGCTATTTTCAACTCCATTTCAGTTGCATTTAAGATCATTATCAATGAATCAATGAAAATACTCAAGCATCTTGTTGCTCTGTCTACACTGACCCTATGGGTGGTCCTCGTAGTGCTAGTGTTACTTCTATCGCGCGGTTGATCGTACGTGTCATGGAAACGAATAAGAATGTCTCCTTTGTAAAACACATTCGTTTTTTTTATTCGTTAGTTCTACCTACATACCTGTAGGTCTTGATCGGAGAGTGCAGATGAGGACATAGTCAGAGATGCCACAGCATTCAGGATGAGTTCAGCTTCACCTCGGGCAACTGAGAGGGCTATGAGGCAGGAGCTACTGAGAGCAGTCAGATTGCTCGGTCGCTCCATCGAAGCACCCGGCCCGCTGCCACTGGCGACCTCCACAAGCATGGTATGGAGGTTTATTATGATCTAAAAATATAAGAATTCTTCAGAAATGTTGACGTAATTGCAAAACAGCCCTGTATTATCTTTGAAACCTATTTCTTTTTTCTATTTTTCGGTCCCTTCAAGTATATTTATACTTACATCCGTAGGTTCTTGCGCCAGTTCTTCAGGAGCATGACCCTGCAGTACGTCTAGTAAAGCAGAAAGGGCAAGTTCACAGAATTGTGCATTTGTGAACCGCGCTTGCGATATCAGGGAGAAGACGGATTTAAGGCCTATTCCTGTAATCTGTGAACAAATAAAAAAATATTTATTGAGAAACGGAATCATATATTCACAATTCTAAAATATCGATTATAAGTGTAGCAACACACCTACGGCGGCGATTGAATGTACCTACACTTTGGCGTACTCGGATAGACGCGCACATTGTCTCAGCAACATGTTTTTGTGTTGCGGGAAACAAATGTTGCTGGCAACATGGAATGATGCAGCGTTGCTGGCAACATAAAATAGTTTTTCTCAACATTGTTTCCAATGAATACGGGGAATTACTTTTTATGAATGGTGTCCTTATAGATGTTCTTACCTTTGGTAGTTTGCTCACTGGTAGTGGGGACGAGTCCTCGGCGTCGCTGTCATCAGAGAATTCACCGCTTCCATGGAGGTGCCGCCAGCGTGCGAGTATAGACTTCCGAACGCTGGCGTACACCGCAAATTGTGATGGGTTGGCCAGGAGTGCAGGAGCATAGCAAACCGCTAGTGCATTGGCCGCTTTTAGTCGCCGGAGTTTTTCTTTCTTACCGATCCGCTTATGGGATCGTCTTTCTTTCCTAAAATTGACTTTTATTTTAGAAATAACGTATTTTTTTTACCTTTGGTATAATGAAAACCTTTGCCGCCTTATTACAAAACAATGTTTATCTTCAGACCCAGGGTTAAAACATGGCGCCATTATTGAATTTCGAACTTTATTGTGACTAAGTTCCTAAACACAAAACTGACAACTTAGTACTGAACTAAGTTTTCAGTTTTGTATAAAGAACGGTTTTTCAATCACTGTTACGTTCTTATTACAAAAACTGGCTCCATGGTTTAAGCCATGTCAAAATATAAATCTTGTTTTGTAATAAGGCGGTTGAAGTTTTTTTGTTGGAAGTACCAAAACTGAAATAAAATGAGATAACAAAAAGATACATTTGGTAAAGATACTGCCTCGCTAGTCTAGTGGTCAAACTTGACTCTAGGGTTTTCCGACTATGAGTGACTTGAGTCTTGTGCATGATTAATGTCAGTATTCCGTCTTCCTATTAGATTTACCGTCCACCTTTGCCTATCCTTTAGGAGAATACAGGTGCTAACTGGATCTCGCTAAAACTTTTGTGACGTGTACACTTCACAATAACGTAGCCCTATCTACCTTAACCTTCTAAGTAAGTACATGGAATGAGGAGCTTGTGGCTAAGTAATAACTGCCGCACGAGTCGATCGGTCAGGTTAAGCTACGCTTGCCGCGGTTGGTCCGTGGATGGGTGACCATCTTTTCATACCAAGATTCCTCCGTGCCTCGGAAAGCACGTTAAGCCGTTGGTCCCGACTGTCATTTGTAGATCTTTGACAGTTGTTACGGGTCGTCAGAAGCCCAAAAGTCTGACAACCAGTCTTACCAATGGATATCGTGTTACCCAGTATCTGGGTTGTGGAGGTCAGATTATACATATACGAGTATATAGCTTATTTTTAGTCGTCGCCTAAAAATAGTTTGCCATGCCGTGCCGCCAATGGGCACCGGGCCTTAAGGCTCGTATAGACTGGTGCGATATCGCTGGAGCGACGCGACACCAGTAGCACAATTTCTTTATATCGCGCCCGCGATATCGCGCGATTCTGTACAAGCCTTTAGTCGTCATCTCAGTGGTCACTCCCTTTCTAGCCATATCATCTTTCACACAGTCCATCCGTCGTTTCGTTGGTCTTCCCCTACTCGTATAGACATCCTACTCCATCATATACCATCCATCATACTCAAAACTTTCCTTTGGTCCCGGCAGTGATTCGCCGATCTTTGACAGTGGTTACGGGTCATCAGAAGCCCGAAGTTCTGACAACCAGTCTTACAAAGGGGTATCGTGTTACCCAGTATCTGGGTTGTGGAGGTTAGATAGGCAGTCGCTCCATGTAGAATACTAGTATTCAGCAGCGTCCAGTCAGACTGGAAGCTGACCCCAGCATAGTTGGGAAAAGGCGGGCAGATAACATGGAATTACATGTCAGGGAACGCAGCTGTTCCCAGAATATCACTAGTCTAGCTAGAACAACTTCAGTTGGCCAACGAAGTCAAGTACCTCGGGGTCATTCTAGACAGTAAGTTGAACTGGAGTAGTCACTTAGACAACAAACTAAACAGGGCTTGCATCAGCTTCTGGCAGTGCAAGAAAATTATAGGTAAGAAGTGGGGCCTATCCCCCAAAATTATACTGCTGTACACGGCGGTGATCCGCGCCATGATCTCCTACGGGGCCGTGGTCTGGTACCCCCTTACCGAGCTAGTTACAGCCTCCAACAAACTACAACGCATGCAAATACTAGCCTGCATGGCGACTAGGGGCTGCATGAGGACTAGTCCGACTGCAGCAGTCGAGGCCATGCTGGGACTACCACCGCTTCACCTGTTCATACAGCAGGAAGCGACGATGACGGCGGTACGTCTAAATGCACTAGATGTCTGGGGTAAGAGAGACGCTATACACACCGCACTGCTGGCGGGACTCAATAAAGAGTTCCCCATTACGAAAGCCATAAATGACCGGGTACCCAAACAATTTATCTGTGATAAAAATACAGAATCCAACTTCACGAGGATCGCCGATGCGAGGGGTTGCACCCCGCTGAGCTGATCTTCACAGATGGATCCAAAACTGGTAAGTAGTGGCACTGGCAATGGAATGTTTTCGGAGGACTTCAACGTACACATACTACACATTTAACCACACTATTAGGGGTCCATAACACAGTTTTCCAGGCTGAATGCATGGGCATTTCTCTGGCCGCCTCAGCCATCATGGCCAGGGAAGTTAAGGACCACTCGATCCGCATACTATCAGACAGCATGGCTGGCCTGCAAGCGCTAAGCAGTCACACAGTGGACTCTGGGCTACTATACGAGTACAATATAACCATTCAATGGATCAAAGGACTTACGCACTCTGGTAAGGAAACGCACCAGGGACCAACATCACTAACTATGGTCGGACCAAGGTGAGTCCAGGCAGGCCAAGGAAGCACTCCCTACAATTGATGGCCGCATCACGAAACAAGTTCTCCGACCAACTAAGCAACAGCTGCGTACAATGACAGCAGCTATAACTGGCCATAGGTCATTTAATAAACAGCTCTTTGTCATAGGAGTAACAGACAGTCCGCTGTTCAAGGCCTGCGTGGCGAACAACGAAACAGCAGCTCATGAGCAACAATACTGCCCCGTGGTTGCCACATACAATGTACTTCGGTAACCCAGGTACCCTCTGTGAGATTGTCATTAACACCGAGGCGTTGTTGGCCTTCTTTAAGGAGCTGGGGTGGATTGAATAATCGATTTTCCCACCCATATGCAAAATACGCATATTGACGTAGAGTTCCGGACACCAGCCTGTATGACCTATTATTATTACTTACTCTTAATAACAACTGTCTCTTATTATTGCTGCTACCTATCATTAATTTATGATGATTAGTCCACTTATTCCATCTGAACATTGAACAATAATTGGCTATCACAACTACACAAACAACAAATTAATGTATCCATCAATATGAATATGTTCCCTTTGTTGTGTGACAATAAATAGTAAGATTCTCTAGAATACAAAATTAAATACACTTACTTGGTGCCGCTCCAACATAGTGCTCGAAAATATTTTTTATAGTTCTCAGGTTCCATACATCTTAACTCCGGCACTTGCATCCTTAGAGCCATGGTGGTTATATCTTTTTACTTCTGCAATATTATGATTGTGCATCACGTTGAAATCAATACCTAGGTCAAAGCAATATTTATTTTTGTTTCGCACAGAACACAGTCGCATTACAACTTTATTATTTTAATTTGCTGAGCAATAAATAAACATTTGTACAGCCAGCTTCAAATAATGTAGTGGTTTTTACAGCTACAAGGGTCAATCAGTAATTTTTGTAAAACATCCATGTTCTTAATTTTTTTTTTTATTATAAGGTCTAATTGCTGTAGCCAAATTAGGCTTGGAATTAATAATTTAAGTGATAAATCACATATAATTACAGATTATCATCACAGGATCATCTGAGGACAAATCCCAATAAATATATATTTATATTTTCTCCATATTCATGGATGTGTGATATCATATTGTTTTATAGGACTTTTGATTCACAGTTTATTTCTACAAGCAATTTATTTCTAGTTCTATGTTGATAAGGTCATGGATTAATGAATAATCTAGAACAGGAGCAAGCAATATTTTTGTTTCTTCACTAAAATTCGCAAAAGCTGTCCAATCTTCGAAACGCAATATTTTGGGCAGTATTTAAACACCTTTTTCGCAATTAGATTTTTAACTGTTTATGTTGCAGTATAATATTGATCTATTCGGTAGGTATTTAAGTAATGCAACTGTATTTATTTATAATTTTGGCATATTTTTAATGGTATACCTGACGCACTAGTAACCGCATTCTGTTTGTTTTACACATATTCCAAAATGAAGTTATTTTTACTATTTCAAATCGTCCAGAATCCTAGGTTCAAATGAATTCAAACGAAGTTTGCAGTAATGTCAAAAAATCAATAAACACTCGGAGCCAGTGAAGTGGTATTGAATCGGTATTTCGGCCAAAAACCGTAAATTCTAAGCAGTGGTGGACCAACATAATAAAATCTAATAAAATGAATACTCGTTTTCGATTTTGTTAGAAAGATTATAGTGTGTCTGAGTATTTATACTCTAAATACTCAAAGTAGTGAGTAGAGTCGAGTAGAGTCTCTACTTATTTTGTTGTCTAGATTCGATCATTATTTCATGGTTATTCGATTTTTGACTAACGAAGGCAAATCTCCGATCGCCATGCTTACCATGTTTTGATTAGCACATATGTTTGTTTCAACCAGAGTTGCCACATTTTGCTCAACTGACTGGCACTGTATGCAAGGCCGTCTCAGGCCAGGCTGGGGCCCTTGGGCACACAACAATTTGGGGCCACAAGTGACTGACAAAATGAAAACACTTTTCTGTTATGAGTTATTTTTTATTATATGTATTATGGGTAATCGGTACAAATCAAATACATGTTATTTACTGTTTTAGGAAGTAGAAATTAGGTAGGTATCTTTATTAAAATAAAATGCTGCAGGTTTGCATTAATTAAACAATAGAAAAATAATTGCGCTATGTGACGTCTGAACATTATCATTCTTTGACATTTTTTATCTATATTAATTACACAAAATCCGGGTCAGAGAAACATCGCTCTGTGAATGTGGGTTGGATGAAGGTACTTTGGAGCACATCTTTTTCAACTGTTCCAATAACAACCCAGCCCATGACTTGTATAGTCATCTCCCTAAATTAAAGATCCCTGTCCCAACTAACTTTCCATCTCTACTAACCTATTCTTCCCCAAAGCTCTTTGAGGCTTTGATGTTTTTTATCCGCGTTTATGATATCAAATTATGAATTATGATGATTCTTGTGTGGTTTGTGATCATTTATGTACATATTTATTAAATAACAATATTTTGTGTCTGTTTGTTTCAGTATACTAATAGTCGTCCACAAGTTTCACATTTTAAGTTTTAATTATATATTCAACTTATTACTCAACATAGCACTTTTTTTATTTTTTATTACTCTTCACGTTTTCTCTCACACGCACATCTGACATTGGCAGAATCAGGCAGAATTGTCGACATTGGCACCATTGCCATAAAGAAAAATAGAATAGAATAGAATGTAGATAGATTTCTTTTTCTAGGCTATAAAATCAAGTCCAGGTCTTCACTATCAAATAAGTGTACTAAGGCTATAGGGTTTCATTTTAAGCCGTTTTTATTGATTCTGGCCGACAATAAAACATGAAGTAATTTGAATTATGTTTGGATTGTTTCACAGATACTTCCGGAATGTTTGACAGAATCTATAAAAGCGGCCGTCAGACCAGGCAATGTTAGTACGCCCCGATAGTACAAGCGCTTTCGGCGATATCGGCAAGGCCGAATGTCTGGCTGACAGTCTTAAGGCCAAATGTATACCCAGCTCTCAACCAGTAGACCAAGCTCACCTAGCTGAGGTTGACGCGGAAGTCGAACGTACAGCTTCCCCCTTTCCCGTTGAAAACTCTGTTTATCCGCTGCCTTCCGTCACTCCAGACGAAGTGCACGATATCATCAAGGGAAATCAAGCCCCGTAAAGCCCCTGGTTCAAATGGAATCACCAATACGGTGCTCCAATTGTTCCCCGCGCCGACCTATTGTGCCTTCAAAACAGTTGTAGTTCTCTTGGGAACATCAGAGGTATACAAATTTCTCCTATGAAAGTATCCACGTTTAAAAAGGTTAGCACTTATTCTTGACGAAATATTGCGTTTCCAATATTTTTCCTGAGAGCTAGCTCCCACAGTTTTGGTAATTTAACATCTTGGGGAAATTTATAGGTCTCCGTATTAACAGCTGTGTGACGGGTCATTAATTAAGTATTTGTAAATGAAGTCGCTTGCTTAAATTGTGATAACTAGCTGTCAAATTGTTAATGATAATGATAATTCTTGGACTAGTGATAGTAATTACATCTGAAGTGAATAAGTGGCAAATTTTTATCCACAATCATTCATAATCAAATAAGTAATATGCATTCTTAACTAATCCTAACAATAAAAGAGAGATTCTTGTTATATATTTTTTGCTTATATTAGGTTTGTTACCGTGACATATGGAGTTGCGTTGGTCACAGCTTCGCGCAGCCCGTGGTGGTGGAATGGCGGGAAAATGCTTTCACACCCTACCGCCGCAGCCGTTCTCGTCACCATCGAGGTGGTCCGGCCGGTACTCAAACCTTGTCTCGGGAGGAAGCACGGCTCTCTGTCGTTTCGGGTGACGTAGGTGCTCTCGGGTAGTAGTAGTAGCAAGTACCTGTGTCGCATAAACAGGGAGCCGGACGCCCGATGTCACCACTGCGTCGACTGCCGGGAGCACACGGCGGGGCATACGCTGGCAGAGTGTGCTGCTTGGGAGGAGCCACGCCGTGCCCTCATCTCAGAAGTAGGCAGTGACCTATCGCTGCCAGCCGTTTTGAGGCAATGGTCAGCAGTGAGGAGTCTTGGGACGTGGTGGTGTCTTTCTGCGAAACAGTCGTGTCGCAGAAGGAGGCTGCGGAAAAGGAGCGGGAGATCTCGTCCGCTCACCCAGCCCGCAGCAGGCGCACTGGGCGTCGGCAGATGGCAGATAATGCCCTCTTCCGGCCCCCCTAAACGGGTCCAAGGACGGTGGACTTGGGGACGTCCGCCACCGCCTATTACACTGGACCCGAGGTGGTGGCGCGTAGTGTTCCACGCGCGCCCCTTTCAGCCGTCGCTGGGGGTGTCAGACACCTCACCCCCCCAGACTTGAGGTGGCCCGCAGAGGCGGGCCGGCACCGGAGATCACGGAAAAATAACAGATCCCAAGATCCCCGGTGCAAGTGTGGGAAGGGAACCCTGGGGTGGTTTTTTGACAGTAAGAGTCTGACAGACCCTCCCGCTCGCCGCAGGGCGGAGGACATCCATGAGAATATTACAACCCATAAACAAAAAAAAAAAAAAAGTTAGTTACCGTCACGTTACATTGACTTAAAATTAAATATTCATTCTCTTGTCCTTATCCCAATTTGAGGGTCAGCGCAACGTGTCCTTTTCTTCCATGCTTCTCTATTACTCGCCATCTCTGTCATCACCCCTTTCTAACCATATCATTTATTACAATTATCACACAGTCCATCTATCGTTTCTACTCTAATAGCCATCGACATTTGATTGGATACTGACTTCTATTATTACTAAGAAAATAGGCTATAAATACCTGGCCTCATAGTTGGCTTCAGTAGTTCAGTTCAGCTATTAACTGAGACAGTACACGTTAAATTGTTCGTTCACATAACAAAGGATATACGCTAATTTCTACAATAATCAAACCATCCAAGTATACTCTTTTACATTTTTGTAACTACTTATTTTTTTTGCCGTATCGCATCATTCCCCAGTTTAAAATTCATAGTTACACTTACACATGCATCCAAAATAAACATTTTATTCTACTTCTCTTCTCTTTTCTATTTTTGTTTAATTAATCGTCGTTATTACTTTTACGGTGCGTAAACAGTCATTTTATTACATATTTGGTGTTAATCAGGAACTACGCAGAAGCAAATCATAGAACTGTACTCTATAACTGAACCCAGAATGGAAATAATTTAATCATTTGTTAATAAACTTCAGGATCCCTTAGCAGCATGAAACTAATGATAGCAAGATGGATCTTCCACCTTTAGAAAGTTAATTAGCATGAATCCTCGGGTTTTTGGAAGCTGTAATTGTCGCTTTTCCCGAAGTCCGAAGTTAAAAGAAATGATTACCATAATGTTTTATCAAAACCGATTACAACACAACGCTGTATTTTTCTGGCAGAAGCCTTTCAATGTTTTTTAAAAAAGTTCAATGTTATTTGACATTTTCTGCGAGTCAAGAAATACTAGCGACACCCGTGGCAAAAGTCGTCTGTTTTCTTCCCCATTGGAGTATCGAATCGATTCCTTTCTGATTTATTATTTTTATCGAATGACTTACAATAAATGTTTTAAAATATTAATTGATTTATAAATTATTTTATTCGATAATTTTTGATCCAGTTGTATTTTAGTATTAATCCGTTATATTTTACCGGTTTTTTGAAGTTTGAACAGCCCTGGCGCGCCATTGTGATTTGTGGTGGTTGGTGTTCTTCGGTTTGTCAGTTTCGTACAGCTTGTGTGTTTTTAATAAGATTAGGACAGTAATGAATATATTTTTTACGAATGTTATACTACAGAAAATAAAAGTGACAATAATGCGTGCCGAACCTTTTATACCTGACTAACGAGCAGCTTTGAGTCACCACGGTTAGTTCAAATTGATGGCTGAGGTTATTTGTTGTGACATAGCTAGCTATATAATATCTGCAACAATTTGTCATCAGCGTTTAATAAAATTATCGTAATGTTACGAGACGTTCAGTAATACAGAATTAATTTACAATCGAAACTATTGAGCACAGTTCATTGAAAGTTTGACCATGTTCTTTCATAATTTTACACAATACAAGCACCGCGACCCTTGGCGTTGGACGTAAGCTTTACAAAGAACTTAAGTTTTTTTTACTTTAGCCACTTGTGCTCATGCAATCTGAGATACAGTTTAATCAGTTATGGGTTCTAGCACAGTGTGTAATTCACAATTCAATAAGATATGCAGCTATCATAGAACTTGTGTGGAAGGATGAAAGAACCTCAAAGTAATATGATACATCTCAGTGTCATCAATTACTAGTTTTATGAAATATTGCAAATAAACATAGTTTACATTTTGATTACAGAATTAATTTTAGTAGATGCTGTGTTTATCATGTTCAATTTTTATTCATTGGCTTGTCAGAAGTTTTATACTGTTTCATTTGGTGATTGATCTTTTTGACTTATTTCGGGGTATTCAAACAAATTTAAATGTCCAGCAGTGGATTGTGATAGGCTGAGTTAATTAACCAATTTTAATAAAGTGACCATTAACCTATCATCTTGTTTATAATATTATCTCTTTGTAATGAAATAATATAATGTACAGGCTCTGCTCTTCGTGTTTATTTTTATTATAACTAACAAATGTTTGAAGTTTTGTTAAATTGTAGTTAATAATTTTAAATGCATTATATACTTTTTATTTACTGCATAGTTATGTTGTTTTAATTTATTATTTCCAGAATTTCTAAAAGATACAGAGACATTGTTCTGTTTCATTATTTCTCTGACTTGCATAAATAATTCCAAAATAATAATATACTGTGGTCAGTAGATTCCCTCGCTTAATCAGTCTTTTTCAAGAAACAAGAACATTGATGGTTTGACTGTGAATATTTAACAGTGCGAGCGTGCTGATAATAACTGAACCCAAATGTCATTTATTGAAGCATTTTCTGTACATCTGTTATAGTACAAATACATTGAATATTCCCCAAGGCAACTCTGTCTAGCAGTGGAAGTAACCAATTATTTTGGTACACTTAGCACAAAGTATGGCCGTGAGTCATTGTAGGTCAACTATTTAAATTTACTCATTAATTTGATAAGCATGTTGGGTAATCGAGCCAATTAGACTTTTACAAACATTAATTGTTACGAATCCATAGCTCCTTCCTGATAAGTAAGGCTAATAGAATGGATGTGCATCCTTTATTATATTATATCATAAATTATGTTGCTTTCTGCTTATTAATACAATACTAACACTGGCCTGTGTTCTGTAGAATATGTACTGTATATTAATAGTAGTAATAAAACCTTACAATAATCTTTAATGTGACCCATCAAGTAAGTGTAGAAATTATTATATTTATAATGTTTTTCATGATATTCGAAGGAATGAATAAAGGGTGAAATAATTGAAGCCCCAGTCATTTCAAGTAAACAATATCAGAAATAGTTTTTTCAAAATATGCAAAACATGTTTTGTAATTTTATTAAAGTGCAGTTCATTGTAACTAATGCAATAGGTAACAAGCAGTTATTATTTGTATTCTTTGCATGTGCAATGGCAGTCAATCATAACTTGCTAATGTGTTTTGTTTGAGAATAACAAACATTGTAGCATTGACTCCTTTCAAGTAAGCAATGAGTTTCTTTTGCTCTTGAGCTAATCCATTGGTGTGTAAGTAGGTATGTAATTTAATGTTTACTACATAAATAATCAAAACTGACATAGTGGTGTCTCCTGATTTGTGTTTTTTTTTATTTTTATATTCATTTGTATACATAAAATTAACCATAAGTATTTATTGTTTAAAATATCAGTCAATCAATTTAGTCTGTTGTTCATAATATCTATTTACCTCACTAGTTTTGATAGTTGGTACTGCTTCCATAATTTTGCTCAAGCCAACTTCTGCAATGATCTGCCTCAGCTGAGTACAAATTTTGTGCAAAAAGTTATGTGCATTTTATATTTGCAATTACACAGGCATCTTCAGAGTGGTCACTGAGTAGGGGCAGCGATGGAGGCTGGGGCGCGCGCCCTGGACGTGCTCCCGCTACTCCAGGAGCGGGTAGCGGCCCTGACCGGCGGCCGCGACCGCCGTGGGGGGCCCATTATATGGTTCCCGGCCAATTCCAGGCGAGACCGGGTCGCGCCAGATGACTATAGGCGTTTGCTGCACTACTTGATCAGTATTCCTAGGTAAATATCACATTTTTATTGTTAGGTCATCAGCCGCATAGAGTGACTTCCCGTACGTTACGTCAAGATGGTTGATGTTGGCTCTTTGAAACGGTCACTGCAGCCAGAGGCTTACTTTCATTTCCAATAGGAAACTCAAGCCAAATCCTGCATTCTAACCGAAAGCGACTGTCGACAGTTGCTTTCGGTTAGAATGCAGGATTTGGCTGATACAAACGTAATACCAAAATAATTTGTAAATCAGACATATTCTTAAGGTAGTGTATATTTATTTCGATTGGATTACAGAATATCTATGTTCCCAAATATATATTTTGATAGGACAATGATTTAAAGACGACATATGAGGAATTTAAAATTTCTATAGAAAACTTATTTTTCTCATAACTCTTGTTTAAATCAGTGTCCATTCAAAATATATATTTGGAATACCTAGATATTCTGTATTCCAAACGGAATAAAGACACACTACCTTAAGAATATGTTTGATTTACAAATTATTTTGGTATTACGTTTCTATGAACTATGCATCCATCGCCGGCCTCGTTGCGGTCTTATAAATCAGCCACCGAAACTCGCAGAGGTGATGGGTATCGATATCTAAACATGATAAAAAAGAAATTAATTTGATGATGTTTTTTTTTTTCGGCTTCATCAACCGTGGAACCGCGTAGTTAGTTAATATATCAGATTTTTCTTGTGAAAACTTCACAGACGTGATGGGTCGATATCTCAACAAGATAAAACAGGTTTTCATCAACTCACACTTCAAGTAACAATACTACCCTGCCAGGGTTGCGAATTTGTCCGAAAGGGATATCGTTGCCCTGGCACACAGGCAACGGAAGGAACACGGGTGGGTTTTAGTCAGTAAAAGTCTGACACGCCATTGATAATTTCCCACCCAAAAATAAAAATTTTACTACACTACGAGAGGTCATTGACCCCAAAAAAATTTTTTTTTTTTGTCTTGCTTAGAATTTGATACCTATCACATCTGCGGAGTTTCGGTAGCTGATTTAATTTTACCCTGTATATGTTCTTATTGGTAAGTACCTATTTGTGTTAGGTAGTGGTTTTATTTTACCCACCTTTTAAACTAGGCATGGCCTGAATAAGCTTAAAGATGTTTGTACTATATACAACATGTCCCAGAATTAACGAACAACTTCTTAAGGGGTTGTAATTGTACTCATTATTATAAACAACTCGTCAAAATGTAGGGAACAACTGATTTCTTTTTCCTCGATTTCAGGTTTAGTCCCATAGTAAAAGTTCTTAATAATGATGATTACAATGACCCCTTAAAAGGTTGTGCGTTATTTATGTTACATCTAGTATATGGAATGTTACCTAAATTGGAGTCCCATTCTGCCTATTTTGATGTAGGTCACAAGAGCAGACAGTGCCAGGCAGTTAGATCTAATGAATTCTATTTTTGTTGGGAGTTCAGAGGGTAACATAGTACCGAAATAAAAGCTATTAATTTGTTACTCAAGAGAATCTGAACACTGCTGTAAGTATCAATCCAGTGTTTCCTAGTAGAAGGCGAATAATTTCATTCATTAACATGAAGCTCGAACAATAGGGCTCAAGTCACAACATACTACTCTTCTCACTTCAAAGAAATTGTGTACATGGTAGTTTTCCTGTGGTTAGTAAATATTCCATTCAGCTTAATTTGTTCTAATGAGTACTATTGTTGCTCAATTACCGTACTCCGCGTACAAATAACATATGATATGTATTGATATTAATACTTCTAAAGGTGACTACTATAATAATATTTGGAACACAATATTTTAGTCAAAATCCACGTAAATTATATCTATTCACCGAAAATTACTCGTTTGTTATGATGTAGTCTTTGGATATTTACTTTTATTATTATTATGTCAATTGATATATCTTTTGTACGTTGTTTTAGTGATTCAGTGAGATCACATGGATTCACAATATTGATTGATATGAGAGGTTCAGCATGGGCAGCAATAAAACCTATCCTAAAAGTTCTGCAAGAACACTTCCCTTCATCCGTCCATCAGGCACTGGTAGTTAAACCTGACAATTTTTGGCAAAAGCAACGCACAACAATAGGAGCACATAAGTACAAGTTTGAGGTAAGTCATAGTAAGCAATATTTATTTAAAAAAGAAAACTACTTAAACTTTATTTTCGACGTACATAAGTACTAAAATAATTTAAAGTTACCTAATCATATAAATTCTCTTTCAGACGACAATGATTAGCTTAGAAGCACTGCCTAAAGTGATAGATATTTCGCAACTTACACCCGATTTAGAAGGTACACTGCAATATGATCACGCGCAATGGATAGACCTTAGATTGGTAAGCATATTCATACATTATTCGGAAGTCTAAATTGTACAATTACAGGAATTCGCTGTTGAAGATTGTGAGTAATGCTATCCCATATTGCCCACACCTTTCGATATGCGGCATACGTGCGCTGACGCACACTCAGACACCAATGACGTCATAATCATCGCGTTGGTGAAACTGTTTTTTTGGAGCCAGTGTATAAATACACAAATCATAACTATGTTTCCTCGATTTGCGAGGCACACAACTTGGAAAATAAGCAGCACTTAAAACAATACCTACTTCTCTGCATATCAACGTTTAGCGGAGTTGTAAAACAAATGCGCTAACTGTTGTAATGATAGAAACAGTCAATATACGTTTCGTAGAAAAGCGTAAAGCAATGTAGTCGGCGGTTTGGTGAAATGTTTCTGCTATCCATTCTACTCGCCACCACTCCTCGTAACCTAGTAAGCGGGACATAAACAATGCGGTGTCTGACTATTGTTAGTTGGATACCCTAATTCGGAGAGTGAAGAAGTCATATATAAGTGAATCTCGCGTTTGTCTCGCTCCTTTATTAAGTTCAGGTTATATGTATGGCAAACTCCTGACGTAATCTTTTATTGAATAAATCTTACAAGGGGTGTTGTTTGTAGGCTTTGGAGGAGCTAATGTGGCAAGCTGGTGAGCTACTAGACAGGCTCGATGACCTGCAAGAAGATGTCGCTAGGGCAGACTTCGCCGATGACGTCACGGGCGCAAGGAGAGCCATCGACGCGCACGCAGATATCAGCAAACGGCTCTCTAAGGTCCCCGTAGATGAACTGGAGGGGCAAGGTACTTGCATACTCTAATTTAATCATAAACATGCAGAAACACAACTTGAGTTGACCTACCATAATAATACCCAATTTCGCTACGATTACCTGTTCACTTTTCAACTTTAGACGTAATTTCATAGGGGTAATTAAATTCGATAATCAAATAGTTAGAAGTATTAAATGCGTTTATAATCATCGATCGCATAATAACGTATCCATATACGTTTAAAGTATGCACATAATAAATGATAAAGTGCATTAGAAAACGTTAAATTGCGGAATTGCTTGTCTATTTATTTTTGATTCATATAACGTTTGTCACGGTTGAGCGGTGGGCTGGCAGGCAGGGCCGGTGGTCAAGCCGTTGTATAACCTCAGGTTTCAGCGCGGTTTGTCTGCGCACGCACACGCTGTAGCGGAACACTGAAGGGTGTCGTGTTATGAACATTAGTGTTAGTGATGTGTTTCGATTGTTTGTGGTGCTCTGAACAGCCTGGTATGGTAGCGTTGTAATTTGTATAGTTGTACTCCTATAGATCAAGTTACGCTTGTTTGGATAAGATTAGTCATAATAGATGAGCAAGGGAGTAGGGATCGCTCTCACGGCCTCCTTCGTCATTCCGATTACTGAAGTTCCGGTAAAGAGATACATTTTCATCTGCAGTGTACGGAATACATAAGAACTATTTAATGTAATAGATAAGCAATGTTAAGACGATTTGATGCTTAATATTTGTAGTTAAAACAATAAACCATACTAATTTACATGTCTAATGACTTTTAATGAGTTTCGGCTATTTCATATTTCGTTGGATTACAGAAAGTTGCATTTGCACAAGACAATGTTGTATGTATGCATTATTGTTGCATATGCATTTAAAAACATTGACTGTGCTATTCTTAGATGGAAATGTTCTGTCGTACTGATTGATGAAAGGTGATAAACTAGTAAAACAATACACAATCTCCAACTTTCAGTTGTTTATGATTGCCGCCTCGAGTTCGTTGCGGTTTATAAAATCCGCGATTATGAGTTTCTGCTTGATTTGCAACTGCATTGACCCACTTAATATAACAGAGTAACAGACAACAATATTTACTTTTGCACCACATTGAAATACAATGTTATCGATAGTGTCTCTTATGTTTGTGTTGGGAACTAGTTCAGTTCGCTAAGAAACAGGTGCCAGTGTAAAATATTATTTTACTCTTACCACCCGATTTTACCCTTGACGCAAAAACAGGCTGTAAAGGTACTGGCAGATCAAGCCGATCGGTGAAACAACTGTCTATATAATACATTGTAATGTTAAGACTGGACTTCATAACGTACCTACTGATTGAATTGTTCTTCAACATGCGGTTGTTATGAAAACCTATGTGATTATGACTGTCCTATATTGAAGCAGAGTTGCTAGTGAAACTGTTTAGGCGGGAAGATCTAAGTGCTAATGACCTTAACATTGAAACACGCATTATTTCTTCAGGCGAACGTGTCCTACAACGCTTAGAAGCAGCGGAAGCCGTCTGCTCCGAGGCTAGCGGCAGCGGAGGCGAGGCCGCGTTCCACTGCGGCTCGTCGGGCGCAGTGCGCGCGCAGTTGTCCGCCGTGCGCTCAGCACACGCGCATGCGCACAAGCTCTGGCAGCACAAGAAGATGCAACTCGATCAGTGTTTCCAGCTGAGGTTGTTTGAACAGGACTGCGAAAAGGTTGGTAACTTTATTCGATTTCCATCAGGCGAGATCGAAGAGCAGGCTCAAAAACATAAGCCTTCCTTGGCAGTCGGGTAAAAAGTAAAACCTTTTCTTTGACTAGATTTATTGACAACATTGTTCCACCCACTGCATAGGTCTCCTTCCTGTTGTACCATGATTCCCTGGTCTGTACATCATATAACTAGGTATTGAATAAATGTTGGAAGAGTGACATACAAACAAATGTACTTTTGGAAAGTACGCCTAACTATATTATTCTAAACCATTTAATGTTTAGGTACTAACAATCTACTTAACAATATTAAACTAATGTCTATTCTATATAAATATGTACCGTCTTTTAAATTAACAATATTTTGCACAGATAGTATGATACATACAATGATTTACATTCCCTGTTCAAACTGGAAATAATCAGTTAGATCTTACCTTCAATACCAATGAGAGATATATCTTAGGCAAACTCAGTGTCACAAATCGCTCATAAAAATACTCGTACCTACCCCAGATGTTGGAGTGGATCGTGAATCACCGCACCGCATTCTTGGCGACGTACGTGGAAATAGGACGCTCGTGCGCCGCCGCTAAGCGGCTGCAGGAAGAACACGCCAGGTAACTCTACTGCAAGGCCGTTATGGCGAAAGCGCCGGCGGTAGTCCACAGTATTAAAATTTTCTTATATTTTTTTGCAACTTGCCGGTCAGTTTGTGGTTGAATGTTAATTAAAATATGATTCACGACCGTGAAAAATATATATTTGTGGGCGTCCAAGCAAAAAGGGTCCTGTTCTCGGCATTTAGTTTCTGAGATATACACAGTTTTGGAAAGTTGGGTGAAAAAATTGTATTTTGCGAGTTTTAATTGATTATTATTAATCAATGCTCAATTATCTACAAGTTCATATAGCTTTCCTCAAATCAAGCTTTTTCAGAGTTTAAAAATCAAATGACTGATAAAAAAAATGTGCCATTTTGTTTTTTTTTTCATCCTTATTATCAATTGACTATTCTAGATACAGAATCTAGTCTTAACTCAATACCTCACTACTGGACCCTTTTTGCTTGGACATTTATAGACTCCATTATAGGCTCCACATTTATAGAATTATAATCATTAACATCATCAATCAATACAACTCTCTAAGTTAGAATTGACCTCCAATGGCAAGATTTCATGAAATAGTCATTCACATTCATACATAAACTCACGCCATCTTCCCATGGGGGCAGACAGAACTCTAAACTACTATAGAACGCCACCTGCTACGCTCCTTACATACTCCTTTTGCTTCGCCTACTTTCATACATCTGGTCAGACACGCACGCCGGTTGCGAGTACTACGCACCTGAGCTTTCTGAAGAACATCACCAATTAGGTCACTATATGTTATCCTAGGGCGTGTCCCGGCGTTTCCATTCACCTCTGCTTTGTGAATACATTTTGTTAGTCGCCTTTCACTCATCCTCTCAACATGACCAAACCATCTAAGCATACTCTTTTAAATTTTGCCCACTACATCTTCTTTTAAACTACACCGTCGCCTTATCACATCATTTTCAGGTTATCATTCATAGTCACGCCAGACATGCTTCGCAAAGAACGCATTTCCACAGCATTTATTCTACTTTGATGCTTCTTTTGCCACACCCAACATTCTTTTCCATACACATAAGCGTAGGCACCAGCACACCATTGTGAACAGCCAGTCGATATCCTCTTTGGGTATCGACTGGTTGGTCGCATCGCATAATCGCATGTATTTACATTCACTTTATTTCCCTTTAATCTCCTTTCCACATCTTCATCGATCTTTCCATCCCTTGTAAACTGACTCCCTTAAATTATAAACTTGCTCCATCATTTATTTTCACATCACACACGTATACATCCTCTTCTCTTTCAAACACCATGACCTTCGTCTTATTCACATTTTTTCGACATTTCAGCAGACACTATCATACCCTGCAGCTTTCCCAATTTTCATCTCTTTCAACGCTCTAACAACCTCATCTATTTCTATTTCAATCCCCTCATCTGCATCATTTGAGTTTGGCTTGAAATTGAAACAACGTTAAAAATAATAATTTCGCGCATCTACCTTAGCGCACCTCCCTTATACCTTTTCGAGTTTTTGAAAAGGATCTGCTTGGTACACGCAGACATACCTGTGTGTCAGTCTCTTTTAAAACTTGTGTCTATATTAACCCCCAGATTAACTTGGTACCATGTCTCTGTTTATAATACGCACATTCTTAACGTTGTGACCTTACATGTGGAGGCCGTATTTTTTTATGCTACTGTTCTACTACAAGATGTTAGTTAAGTTAGTATCAGCAGATAGGGTTGACAAAACAAACTGATTTAGTCTCTCTTAGAAATGTAGAAAAGGATCAACATTTTGTCTAAAATTAATAATATTATGATCATGTTCCTGCTCTAACTTGTTTATAAACGCACATAAATAATCTACTGGTTAGTACGACAAGATATTATAAATATTGAATAAGCAAAAAGAGTATCAGAGTATGTAAGGATCTTCGCACATGACGTTCGGTAGACTGAAAAAAAGGCGAAAATCCCTTATCTAGTTAATATAAACTTATAAATAGAGATCGGATATTCGGATGCATATTTACTTAAAGTACGTTTTTTCCCCGGCAAAGGATACAAAGTATGGAAACGGCTTCTTAAAATATATTTAATTCCAGGATCGCGAGGTTTCAGTAATAACAGTGTGTAGGTAAACAATTTTGTATTCCTAAGTATAACAAATATTTCTTATCTATTTAGAACGAGGCAAACACCATTAATATTCCTTCAAAAACGTTTATACTAAAATGAAATATAACTATTCTTAAAAGTCGTCAGTCTTGGAAACCGACACTTCTCGTACCGACGCGCACTCCATACTAGTCAACTCTCAAACTTTAGCCATCCGAATATCCGATCTCTACAAATCATTAATTTACTGACATTCGACATTTTGCGCAATAGAAATTCTTTCGGGGGTACGGCTTGTCTTTAAAATAAGCGTGTATTTGTTCAGGTTCGCAGCTGCTTGTACGGGTGGTGGCAGGCCGAGCGTGGCCCGAGTCACCACGGCTGCCCGTCGCCTCGCCGACAAGCGACACTACGCCGAGTCCGAGATCTCGTCGCTTGCGCACCGCCTCGAACGGGCCTACAAACAACTGTCCGCTGGTTAGTGTTTACTTACTCGTGATGTGTGGTGATGCACCGAGGGTAACAAATAAAAATAAATAAATAATATGTAAATAAATAAAATAATAAATAATAATAATGTAGTAAATAATATATATTATAAACTTTAACTAAGTAGTTTGTATTTATTTTGTTTTTTATTTATAATCTCACTGTATGCTGCACCGGTCGACGTCATCACGTCAACGCCGGCTATCGCTGAAAACCAGCGCTGGGGCTCTGTCTCGAATAGGGTCGCAGCATTATGCTGAGCGGTGGCCGTTTTGCGTGGATGTGACGCATATTTTCCCCCTACTTGTTCTTTTTGTATCTATGTTCTTTCTTTGCGTCATGTTTACCGCAAATAAACGTATTTTCTTTCTTTCTTTCTTTCTCGTATAATAATATGAAGTTTCACGATAAGGTTTTGAACCTGGCCGATATATTTTACAATATCATAATAATTTACATGCTATGCTAGTCAATGATGTATGTACCTTTAGATGCGTTACCTGCGCTCAATATTGGCAAAGCAAAGCCAGGCAGTTGCCTGACATTTACAATAATAATAATTATTATTACGTACGCGCCAATGAACATGCAGCAGCTAGTTATGTAACTAAATATGTATGTTCATCTTCTAACAACAGATATCGGTATAGGTCTTTCCTTGTCTTCACGCGCTGTATGATTGTATGCAAGTATGGAGCTACAATCATGGCTTACGCTGTTTTTGAGTGCTCTAATGTTCGTGTATGACGCGTCTATTTATAATACGTCGTGATGCTAGTCTTGAATATTATCGACTAAAACTTAAGGCGGCCGCCGTGAATTTATGGTCTGAAGGTCTGATGATAATGCCACAAGCAAAGTGAGCAAGTCCCGGTTATAAGTGGTCGTTCCTCATGTGTATGAGAAATGGGATAATCACCGGCTGGTATTATTATTAATCGTTATTACTTCCGTAATGTCGACTTGTTTTAAAATAGTACCATGTTAATGTAATTGATCGTAACTTGAAATTACAGTAATCAATATAATTACTGGTAAGTTTATAAATTGACTGTAAGCTCCAACTTTCTTAGCTTTTAACTAGTTTCCAGCAACCTGTTTATGTTCCGATATCCGTAACTTAACTCTCGTTATATTTGCCGATATCTGTCACAAATGATGCGGCTGACTTTGCGATAGGTATTATTGCTAAAAATAACTATCACACTAATATTATAAACGCGAAAGTTTGTGTGTGTGTGTTTGTTACTTTTTCACGCTCAAACTGCTGAACCAATTTTGATAAAATTTTGTATGGAGGTAGCTGACATCCTGGATTAACATATAGGCTACTTTTTATCCCGATATTCCTATGGGATCGAAACTTACGCGGGTGAAACCGCGGGGCGCAGCTAGTTGTTTATAAAATTACTTGAAACAATCCCCCTTACAAAACAAGGTTTATCTTCAGACCTAGGTTTAAAAAATGGAGCCATTATTGAATTTCGAAGTTTATTCCGACTATGTTGACGAAAGTTCCTAAACACAAAACTGTCAACTTAGTACTGAACTAAGTTTTCAGTTTTATATATAGAACGGTATTTCAATCACTGTTACGTTCTTATTACAAAAACTAGCTCCATGGTTTAAGCCATGTCAAATATAAATCTTGTTTTGTAATAAGGCGGAATAGGTTTCAATTTGTCAGTTCACCCACGTTAATTGCGTTATTTACGTTTTCAGATGATTTTTTTAAATCTATGAAGCAATGGATTAGCAATAACCTTCAAGACTTTCGGATTGTAATTGAAAGTGTGTTGCAGGACCGGGTTTTCTTTCTAAAAGCCAGATGCGTATTGAGGTTCTTTTAAATCGTCAGTCAAACATCGTTATCTTGCGTTTTGAGGTTTCGTGAAATGTAATATGCCTCGTTGGTCAATCATGAGGTTTTGGGTAACGTGTTATTGGGTTTTCTCAGTAGCAGTCCGGAGTCAAGATTTATGCCCGGTTGACGACACTAGGCTCGCCCCTATTACATGAGACTTAAGACGCAGATATATGCCAGTGACCTTGAGTGGTTAGCATGCGTGTTCTGTACTGAGCTCACGCAACGCGTCGTACGTTCAGCCAGTAATAGGACTCGCCCATCAAGGAGCGCTGTCCCCAATTTGACGCATTATTAATTTATTATACACAAAACAAAAGGTTTTTTAATAAATTATACTTAAAGATCAAAAATTTAATTATCTTTAAATTGGTGAAGGTTTCAGAAAAATACGCTTGGTAGATTTTGCGCCATTCTCAGTTTTTTATCCGCGTTAGACATAACTTTACAAATTAATTTCACTATGTAATATAATATGTAATGTAATGACACTATGTAATTAATATAATATATAAACATAATCTAAAATATTCACATATTAAGTTATTGAGAAAATGCTCAAATTTATTATATATTTTTTTCAAATCATTAACACTACTCGTTTAGACGTGATCTTCAGTATAAAATCATTAAAAGTCGGTTATCGTCCCCTTAAACATAGCTGGTGAAATGTGTATTAAATTACTTAAATAATCCTTCGGGGATATCAGTGGCGCGGCCGTGATGTTATGTCATATGAAATGTAATATGAACATGTTTGTTGCCAGGTCTTGAGGAACGTTCAGCAGTACTGTCTCTCTCCGTTGTGTTCCACCACAAAGCGGAGGCCTACGTGTCAGCAGTCGGTGGATGGGGCGCGCAGTGCGCAGTGGCCTTACAACTGGCCACCGGTCAGGGCGGAGCACCCTGCAACGATCCGCGAGCGCTCGAACAACATGCGCAGAGGCATCGACAGCTGTATGAGCACATGTGCCAAGCTTATACTGAGGTAAGTTTATAAAATTGTAGTATGACATCCTGAATGCGTCGATAAGACCGCAACTATGAGTGAAAAAGAATGTATCTTGTGAAAGAAAAGAGAGATAGAGAATGAAGGATGATAAAAGATGACGAGCTTACGAGTAACGACGTAAAGATGTAATGATAATAATTGAAAAAAAAAGGGTCAATGATTTTATTTGCTTCATCCTTCCCTACATATTACGAAAAAGCCCTGTTACGAAAAAGAGACAGACATTAGAAAATACGGATTGATTGTCTGAAGGATGATATGGCTAGGAAGAGAGTAGGCTCTAACGCTGAAAGCACACCTCCGCCGCGAAACCATAGCAGCGAAACCGCAGTAGTTCAATTGTACTGGTTCGCGTCCGATTCGAGTAGCGGAACATGACGCGAACCAGCACCCTAATTGCGTAACACAGTTTGAATCGGGATCGGAATGATTTTGAAGTATACTGCTAATCCACTGCTTCTAATGGTAGAAAAAAATGTCTGCTCAACAACTTAAATGACGCAATCCCCCTTATTACAAAACAAGGTTTATCTTCAGACCCAGGTTTAAAACATGGAGCCATTATTGAATTTCGAACTTTATTCCGACTGTGGTAAAGTTCCTAAACACAAAACTGTCAACTTAGTACTGAACTAAGTTTTCAGTTTTGTAAAAAGAACGGTGTTTCAATCACTGTTACGTTCTTATTACAAAAACTGGCTCCATGATTTAAGCCATTTCAAAATATAAATCTTGTTTTGTAATAAGGCGGATTGAGTTTTGTTGAACTGTCAAATTGCAACCAATATACTGAGGGCTAATTGCGTAACACACTATCAGTATAGTGTGTTACGCAATTAACCCTCAGTACAATTGAACTACTGCGGTTTCGATTCTATGGTTTCGCGGCGGAGGTGTGCTACCAGCGTAAGATGACGGCTTATAGACATGTATGGCAAAAGAGGCGCGGGTCCGACTCCAAATGAATTGGTAAAGGAGCAAAACGACGATGAATCAAATAAGGAAACAGCCATGATGCTCTAGCTTTCTCTAACCATAATCGCGTTAGTTGAACAGTAAAAATGTACTTGTTTGTTTTGTTTTTAGGTCCATTCTACAAGTAAAAAGCTATTGTACCAGCTGGATCATCTTGTTCAAGTGTGCCATCAAACTGATCCTGCTGATATGGTAAGAATATTTTTATGTAAACTGCAGTTCCACATTCTCAAGTATAAAATTGAGACTGCCTGAACAATTTTGAACTGAACCAATGTGTTTAGTGATGAACTTATGATGGTGATATTGTTCGCTCTTAATGGTTCGGCAAACTAAACTGAGCGCTACGAGGTTGCAAAATACGCCCAATCTGTATTAACCCAATTTTATACAGGGTTATTTTTAAAACGTCAATAACATTGGGTACTCATCATCATTATGAACAGCTTTTACTATGGGACCAAAACTGAAATCGCAAAAAAAAAACAGCTGTTCGCTACATTTATATTCGAATAATTCGATAAAATGTAGGGAACAGCTGTTTTCTTTTTTCGCAATTTCTGGTTTGGTCCCATAGTAAAAGTTGTTCATAATGATGAGTAAAATGACCCCATAAACGGTTATTGACGTTTTTAAAATAACCCTGAATAAATCTTCCTCATGTAGTGACTGTGACTCTGTGTTCTAAATTTAATTTGTCTCACAATAGACTTAGTAGATCTAAGTTCAAGATATTTTGATCAATAATAGCATTAATCTCTACAGAACGACGGCACAGTAAGCAGCGCGGGCAGTAGCAGCGGCGATCCAGCAGCCGACTACAGTTCCGGCGCGAACCACGTACTAGCCGTCATCCATCAGATACTAGGACATCACAGAGCATTGGAGGCGAGGTATCACCAGGCCAGGCTCAAGCTGCACCAGAGGCTCGCCTTGCTGTTGTATAAAGAAGATTGTAGGCAGGTGAGTGGTATAGCAAAATCAGCCCATAACGTTCTCATTGCTGGGACAGGCCTCCACTGTGAGGCAGTGGGCCATAATCCACCACGCGGGCCCATTGCGGGTTGACACATGTCCTTGAGTTTTTGTTCCTAGGACATGCTGCTGGTTTCCTCACGATGTGAGTGGTATAACAACATTAATTTTCACTGCAAGAAGCACACTAAATTATGAATATTCACTGTGACCCATATGTTGGTCACTGCTCTGGAAGAGAAGAATGATCGATGGCAAAATTCACCAATGAAAAGCTTATTTGTAAGCAAAGCAAGTTACAATGGGTACGCCTGATGGTTAGACGACCTAGGTGCTGGGTCGCCGTTGTATTCGAGCGGCTCAGAACAATGGTAACAGTTGTAAAAACCTTTGCCGTCTTATTACAAAACAAGATTTATATTTTGAGATAGCTTAAACCATGGAGCTAGTTTTTTGTAATATAACGTAACTGATTGAAATACCGTTCTGTATACAAAGCTGAATACTCAGTGCGGTATTAAGTTGTCAGTTTTGTATTACGAACTTTACCGTAGACGGAATAAAGTTCGAAATTCAATAATGACTCCATTATTCAAATTTGGGTCTGAAGATAAACCTTGTTTTGTAATAAGGCCCTTGGTGTCTCTGCCTTAGTGGACGTCATTTCGCTGATATGATGAATATGAAACTTACAGCATCCACGACCGCATCATCAGTCGAGATAGTAGTCAAGCGAGCCCGTCTAATATAATAATAGGAAGACTAATAACACTAATAACACTCGGAAGTTCTAAATACATGTTTTTAGGGTTCCGTACCAAAATGGTAAAAAGGAACCCTTATGATGAGACTAAGTCTGTCGGTCTGTCTGTCTGTCACACCTGGATATCTCAAGAACTACTTATGCTATCAACTTGAAATTTAGAATAGTTTTAGATGATGTTTGCCCAACTATTTTGCAAGCAAGAAAGAAATTTAAAAAAATATACCTTTTTTGCAAAAGGGACTGAAAGGGGGTCTGAAAATTTTGAAGTAGAGCTACTAGGGCATGTGGGGTATCATATGAAAGAACGCTGTTTGCTCATTCGCAAACTTTTTTTTTTTTTTGGCAGCATTGTTTCCGATTTGTGATGAAAAATGTAAAAAAAAAAAACCGTTCCCCCCCTTATCTCCGAAGTTTGCAGAGATAAAAATCTGAAATTATTCTATACAGCGTGTTACGGAAAGGGTATATACATATCAAAGGCACGGATTCTTTTGGTGATAACAAACTACATGGCAACTAGGGCATGAATCTCGGAATCTCGGAATATCGCAATATCGGAATCTCGGAACACAAGTTCCGATATTACAATTCCGATACTGAGTGATCCAATATCGATATCGGACAATTTTTTCTATATTTAGAGTTTTAAACTAAACCTATATTTTAGATCCTTGTGTAGGGCCGAGCGCGACAGCGCGCTATCGTATTCCTATTGCCAGCTCGCTATGTATGCAATACAAGAACGATAATAGTGTTATTTGTCTCGCTAACTCTTTACCTGCATGGTACGTCTTACTTATTCGCACAAACGAAAAAAATATCCTGTCAATCAGTTGCGCTGACTTGCGCTCATGAACTGTGTAAGTTAAGACGTGTTTGTGTTTTATCGTCGCTTTAAAAGATGTTAGTACAAATTATTATCTAATTGTTGTTTTCCAATTCAGTTTATACTATAATATCTGTGTTTAAATGATTTTAAAATTGTGCTAGCTCAAAATAAAACAAAAAACGCCGCCAAAAATGATTCTTTCGTTCGTAGGCTTTTAAGGTGCTAGTTTGTATTAGATCGTAAAAAGATGGTTTCTCTCTTTTTATTTCGCGAAATAAAATCGTAAACAGAATAATAATTTATAAAATAAAGCTGAAAACTAATATTAAGTTATGTAGCGGGAGAGAGAGTCATAAAACCTACGTATAGCAGGTAATATTTCTTATTAGGTTCCTGCTATAGGGAGGTTTGATTGTTTATTCCAGGCCCAGGTACGTAGGTTGGGTAGCTATCAAAATTACTAGTCAAAGTTTACGTACAATTTACATATTTACATTACAAAAAACAAATTATTTTCCTTGCAGGGCTTCATCAAAAAAGAAAGACAGATACTCAGAATTTCTCAACAAACGCTCATCAAATGTATGGGATCATTTTCATCCAATAATTGTTGTTTGTAATTGTTGATTTTGCTGGCACATTTTAAATTATAAGAAGTTCTGTTGATTTTGAATCAGGTAGTTTAATTAGTAATAAGTAGAGGAAAATAATGAGAAATATGTGATTTAATAAATACAGTGGGCATACTTAAAAACAACCAACCAATGTTTGAACCAAATTAAAGAACACGATTTAAAAATGTTTTTATAGCACTCAATCCAACCTCATAACGATTTTGTGCAATTTATAAATAAAATGTGCAATTTCTAAAGAAATAACAAAATTCCGATATTAATATCGGTATTCCGATATTGAGATCTAATATCGGAAATCAGTATCGGAATTGAAAACCTTCCGATATTACATGCCCTAATGGAAACATTTTTAGTATACCTATACCTACATAATTAAAAAGTTAGAAACATTTAACTAATTTAAATCAAATGTTTCCAATTGAATTCTACACATCACTAAACCAAGACAGCTGATCGGTGTCAATAAACTACACACAAAGAAACAAGTCTGTAAAAGATTTGTGTCTCCTGGTACTATTTGCAAAATGGGTTCCGCATGTTAGTTTTTTTCCACAAAATATCAAACACTTGAACACAAATAAGTTAAGTACTACAAAAACCTTATTGTAACTTAGGAAATTATTTTTGTTTTTTAGTAAAAAAAACGTACCGCCGAGTATGTAACTAATAGTACAGTAGGAGTATCATCAAATCATACTTTAAATATCAGATAATAGGCACTACTAAAACGCTATAACCTACATTTTCTATGAATTAAATGACGACACTCAACAGTTACCATCCAAGTTCAGTTTTTGTGTTTTTGACACTGTAACTAAATAGCTGACAAAACTGTGAATTGCATTAATAGGAAACTACAAAAGTACTCAATACAAATAAAAAGTTTTCATTTATTTGAAAATTAACCCTAGAAAACTTTCTTACGTAACTTATGTTTGTCCTGGTACAAATAATGCCAGAGGGTTCAGTACTTAATTTTGTTTTAGTAATGTTCATTGGTTACCTACATATTCAATGAAAATTTACTAGCGGTGTAAATAAATTAACATAAAAAAGAAATGAATCCAAACACGTCACTTTGTTTAGTTTGTTTACAGTTGTCCCGATGTCCGTTCGTCGATGATAAAATTTTCCGTAATCAGCGAATGTCTCAAATATGCAAGAGAAGTTATTTAAAGTACTAGGACTTCATGAGTAACGGAAATTATTGCACATTAGTAATACGCAACCCTAATTTCTGTACTTTTACAGGTAGGATACATGTAGGATAACAGGTACATGTAGGATAACAAAGGTTACCCACACATTGATGTTTAGGGTCAATGAGGCAATTCTCGGCACTTCGCTTATTATTCAGATTTTTATTAAATTATTTTTTCGTTTTGATATCCGGCCTAAACAGTGCTTATGTTATATGCTCAATTTTTTTGTTTATTTCCTGATTATCCCCAATTTCCAAGTACCTAAGCAAATTTTAGCAACTAAGACTTAACATCATATCAAAATAAACTAATTAATTTTCAAATGGATTTATCAATTTCGTGTAATGCATGAAAGATGCTTCATAAATGACGTGTTTGGCGTCGTAAAGTCGGTAAATTTACTTAATTTTAAAGAAAAAAATTACGAAAGAAATAATTAGGACAGTTACCCTATTACTAGGACAGTAGGCTAGGATAACAGACTTTTTGCGTGTGTTTTTAGTCGCTCTCTGTCCGTATCGGTGCGAAGTTGTGTATCAGATATTTCAGTGATCGTTGTGGAATTGTCGTGAAAATGTCGTCACGCGCCGTAATAGCGAATACTATGAGGTGATGTTGTGTCATGTGTGTTGGAGGATCGGATGGTAATCTGCGAGCTGCCTGAGAGCTGTATCGTCAGCGATTCATCGACGGAAGAACAGTTGCTGGGCGGCCGCTGCCGAGGGCATGTTTCAGCCAGATGGTACAACGTCTGTACTCTATCCTGGGGTTCATTCCATGAGCCTGCATTGGAAGGTCGGCCAAGCAGGAGGGATTTGAAAACGCTGTGCTAGAATATTTTGAACGTACTCCACGCACTAGCACAAGGCGAGCTAGATTAGTGCTCGGCGCTGTGAACCTTGTTTATCAAACTTATTCTTCTTAATTTTTACGTAATTATTACGTTTTCCTTAAAATCGTAGGTAAAGGGGCCGCGTCGGATGCGGGGCGCGGTGGCCGGTGGCGCGTCACCTTCTTACGATTCGCAGATCAAGGGAAAGCCGCCGTTTTTACGAAAAACGTATTATTTTCTTCAGTGATTGTATGATGGTGATTTAGGTGTAATTTAATTTAAGAAAATCGTCTACCTTGCTGAACCTATCACGACAAAGTTTAATTTATGTTTCATACCCTACACAAAAAGCGGTCAGAACTGCGGCATACGTGTACCAGGCGCACAGACTTTCCGAAGAGATAGGTACCTACTGAGTTCGTTTGATCCCGCCGCCCGCGCCGCGTGGCGTGCGGCGCAGAGCTGTGTGTGTTACAGAGCTGTGCGCAAGTGTGTGTACAATTGACCCTCGTAGTGCGGTGACACGTTTGTTATGATTTAAATTTAAAATATCTATGGAAAAAACAAAATATTAAGCATTTTCAAAGTTATTACTTTTGAGCTGAAATTTTGTACAGAGCTTCTAAACCAGATGCACTCTTCACCCCGTTTGTATGGCTATACCCTTTCCGTAACACGCTGTATAATACACTTGCGTGCAATAAAATCGACCCACCCCATACGCTTTCGTTCAGAACACGATAAATAAAAATCTAAAATTAATTAATGAATATTTTTCACACTGTTTGTTAAATGTTAGTCTAAGATTACAATACACCAGTTTTTAGTGTAACCGATTTTGATTTATTCATTTTACAGACAGAAAAACAAAGACGGTTAGAATTTCTCAATTTTTTTATGAATAATTTTGACAGTAAAAATAAAAAAAGCATTAAATTTCTAAAGAATACTTTGTTCAGTAGCTTGTATTCCCCCCACGTGCTCTTATTGCAGCTTCCATCCTGTTTTTCATTGACCTTATTAATGTTTTTATGAACTCTTGGGGTATACCTTCCCACTCCTCTTGAATAGCCACCTTTAGTTCCTGGAGGGTTTCTGGGGACTGATTTCTGGCCCTGACCCTTCTCTTCAGCTCATCCCATAGATGTTCAATGGGATTAAGGTCAGGGCTCCTTGCTGGCCACTCCATAACAGGAATTTCCACCTCACGTAGGTACTGGAATACTATCGTGGCTGTATGTGGTCGGGCGTTGTCCTGCATTAGCGTGAAACCCTCACCTACAAATCCGGCGTATGGCATAACATGTTGTTCTAGCACCTCCTGGATGTATCGCTGTGCATTCAGATTGCCTATACGAGGTCCGGATACGAACTGAAGGTTCGTTTTTCCTTCCAAAGAAATTCCTCCCCAAACAGTCCACGAACCTCCTCCAAAAGCCACTCGTTCTTCAATACATGCCTGTGCAAATCGTTCTCCCTCTCTTCGGTAAACTTTCCTGCGCCCATCATTTCCATGAAGACTAATTTTACACTCGTCCGAGAACAGCACGACCTTCCATTGTTCGAGTGTCCAATCGACGTGAGCACGAGCAAATCGAAGCCGCGCTTGGCGATGCGCGGGGGTTAATTTTGGACCATTAGCGGGTTTGTGAGGATGCAATCCGATTTCTGCAAGTCTTCGTCGTACAGTCCATTCACTTATAGCTACACCGCGTACATTACGAAGTTGCTGTTGCACCTGAACACCAGTCAAATGTCGATTTCTTAAACTTGTAGACACCATATAACGATCATCTCGTTCTGAAGTAGCCCGATTTCTGCCCGAACCTGATCGTCTATTGAAGCTCCCAGTCTCTAAGAACCTTCGATACACTCGTCTTACTGCTGATCGACTTAGGTGTAGACGTCTGGCCACGACGCGCTGACTCAATCCAGCCTGGATCAGTGCTACAACTTGAGCGCACTCAGACGGAGTAGTATCCATTTTCACAGAGAGTAAAAACAATTAAACTCAAGGTAAATGGTCACTAAATCAGTAAAATAACCAATTATTGAATAAACAATAAATTGATTAACTTCTAACACAATGCAATGTCACTGAGATTGCGTTATTAAAAATGAGAAATGAGGGTGTCCGAATAAACGAGTCAATATCATCAACAACATCCCGTTTATTGAAATATAGGGTATGTACAAATAAAGTTTATGAAACATACCTTCAAATTACATTATTAGTTTTTGTTTGTTTGATCTTATTTTTTATATATTGTGTTCCGAATCGAAACTTACTGGGTGGGTCGTTTTTTTTGCACGTAAGTGTAGAAGCTTATGTAAAGATTACAGGAAAAAAAAAAACGATGTCGAGTGATGTGAGCACAGTTTTTCAGAAATCATCAACATCATATATTCGTACGGAACCCCTAGGTGCGCGAGTCCGACTCGCTCTTGACCGGTTTTTTAATATGATGTCTTATTGCAGTACAAACCTTTACGAAATACTTTGCGTTTGTCAGGCGTTCACAGTGTGTTGCTATCTCTTAATATGATAAAAAATATATGTAGAAGTAATAACCCTATATAAGCTTTTGGCATTAAATACCCACATGGTGGATTGGAATACCTAGATTACTGAATGGGATATGGGATATGCGTGTAAAGAGAGATAAGAAAGCGTTATATTAAATAAAAAACCTATGTATAGATATGTATAAAAATTTACTTTGTTACAGGTCCTCGATTGGTTGGCAAATCACGGCGAAGTATTTTTACAGAAGAATACTGGAATAGGAAGGAATCTCCATAAAGCTAGAGTTTATCAGAAATCTCATGAACATTTTGAAAATGTTGCACAAGTAAGTACGAATGTGTGTATGTATAATAAGTCCTTTGCAAGCCAAGCCTGCTACTCAAAATAATTACCATGCATTGGATCTTGAGGTCTAGTTACAAAAAAAAGACCATAAAGGTAAGCGTCCACAGGCCCGCATCGCACGTATCGGACGCATCGCATCAAACGGATTAATTAGACTGCGTCCACTGTATCGGCAGCGATCGGATTGCCGACGCGAGTATTAGCAATCGGATTGCCGATGCTACCTTCATTCGGATTTTTGTAGTGATCGTACGTGTGGAAAGTGTTTGTGAGAATGGAGGAAAGCGATGAAGGACTCGTTTTATCTTGTTTATTAGCAGAAGAGGAAGAACAAGAAAAAAAATCTAGACAAAGGAAGCATATGGCCGACGGCGGAGCAAGCGCGCGGGGCGCGTCCACTGATTGGCATTCCGTATGACGTCATCGGTACGCATCGCATGTAGGCATTGCCGATGAGCGGTCCGTGCGGTGCGGATCAGTGGACGCTGTTGTATAACTAAAATCCGTTACGTGCGATGCGTCCGATACGTGCGATGCGGACCTGTGGACGCTTACCTTAAATAGAAGATAAGAGAATTACCCTATTTAAGGTCTTTACCAATGTCTAACCATTTGTCTTAGAGATAGTTTATATCTAAGACAAATGATAACATGACTATCTCTAAGACAAACGATAACATGACTCGCCCCTCCAAATTACAATTTCAATGTATTTAGCCACATCCTTACGAAAGATTTTGTATGTAGTTGTAAGTATTCATTCGTCTTCGTATTCGTCGAATTTATTCACAGTTTTTGTGCAATGAGTACTCGTAATATCTCACTCATTACCAGATTTGTTGGTCAACTAATCATAACTAGCCGATCGCGCAAGACAATGCACGTGTCGTTTTCATAGAGTACGTCGGTGCAAGCGCCATACTAATAATAATGAGCGATTAATTCAAATCAAATCAACGCAGAACCCAAAGACTAGGGACGTGAAATTATGCACTAAGGTTTTTGTTATGATGTAGGTGAGCCCTAAGAAGGGGTTTTTGTAAATTCGACCTTGAAGGGGGTGAAAACGGGGGACATTGTTTGTATGAAAAAAAAAATCTTGAGTTAAACTTGAAACTTTGCACGACGCCACTTGTCGAGCAACAAATCCGTGGATTTGTTTTTGTTTGACGGCCGTCTCATTACGCACACATGCGTTGTGAGTCTTGGTGGCGCTTTGTAAATACTTTCAAACGTTCTGAATTTTGAAGGGGCGCGCCATGTTATCTTAGTTAATCTCTGCAGTACATCTTTACCCAAATATTATAATATTCAAATCAAATCAAATCAAATATTTATTTATTGAATAAAAGGTATTTGTAGTACGTACATAATAGAGCTTAATAATTAAGTAAGCGTAGTAGTAAAACTAACAGATATCTGTAGGGGTGAACTACTGTTCTCCTAGCTAGGTAGCAAAGCAACCTGTGTTAAGGAGAGACAGTTTGCCTCCCTCGATACAAATCTTAAAAAGAATGGTACGTGTTGACTCCTAAATCAAGTCATTAGTTACATTAATACATTATTATCAATCTTGTTAACTAGAATAATACTAATTAATAAAATACTGTAATTGGTTACAAATACGAAAGAAAAAGATAAAAAATATATTATAAAAAAAAAAAGTATAAAATCATATTACTTTCCATCATCTTCATTATCTGCCCAGCCTTTACCTAACTATGTTGGGGTATCGGGGGTCGGCTTCCAGTCTAACCGGATGGAGCTAGGTACCGGTTGTACTAGTATTTTACATGGAACTACTGCCATCTGACCTCCACAACCCAGTTACTGGGTAACACGATACATCTTGGTAAGTTTGTTTGCCAGACTACCCGTAACGACTGTCAAAGCTCATGTGCTGTTAAACTGCCCGGTGGTCACCACATACAGGGCAAAGTAACTTCGGCAACCCAGGTATCCTAGGTGGGATTGTCAGTAACACCAAGGCGTTGCTGGTCTTCCTTGAGGAGCTGGGGTGGATCGAATAATCGATTTTCCCACCCTTACGCAAAATACGCGCATTGACGTGGAGTTGCGGGCACCAGCCCGTATTACCTACCTACCTAACGACTGTCAAAGACCGACGGCTTAACGTGCTTTCCGGGGCACGGAGGCGTCGCAATAAATTATGGAGGGTAACCCATCCATGGACCGTCCTCGGCAAGCGTAACCTTGAAGGTCGACCTGTGCGTCTATTATAACTTATAATTTTTAATTATTTTCCAATAGAACACATACACGAACGCAGAAAAGCTTCTCGCTGGCGCCGAGGAACTGGCCCGGTCTGGCGAGTGCGACCCTGAAGAGGTGCTGGGCGTGGCACGAGAGTTGGAAGCTCATGTCGCCGCGTTCGCGGCTCGTGTCGACAGGAGAAGGCGGCGACTCGACCTTGCTGTGCTCTTGTATACGCATGAGAAAGAGGTTTGTTGTGTTGTTTTCTATCATACTAGCTGACCCGTGCCCACTCCGTTGGGCGGTAAACATTTTTACTCTATGACACTCACAAATAACGTGGCTTTCTATGGGTAAAAGAATACCTACCCTACCTGCCTACCCTACTTACCTACCCTACCTACCTACCCTACCTACCTACCCTACCTACCTACCTACCTACCTACCTACCATACCTACCTACCTACCTACCAACCTACCTACCTACCTACCTACCCTACCTACCTACCGACCCTACCTACATTAAAAAAAAAAGAACAACATAAACCATCTACTAAATAGTCCGGACAAAGCCTAAACCTTTTCTTTTTATAGGTGAGCCCGTTCTTGAGTTATAAAATTACAACGAAAAGTGGCAATGATTTTTATAGATAGAAGGCGTGAGATTATGTATATAATCTATTACATATATAATCTCACGCCTTCTTCCTAAGGGGATAGACCGAAACTACCGGATGCCACCATCCACGATCTTTACACATACGTCGTACACGCTTACACAAACCCTGTAGGTCGTGTCATATGTCCTTCAAAGGCGTCCCATCGCGGCATTTCCTTATACATACCCATTGTTAGTAGCTTTCTGTTTTCTATCATACATTACAAAATCAGCGTTTGCCCAATTGACTGTAAGCTAAGGCTGGTATCACAGAACCTAACTCAAGCAGTACTTAAAACTAGTTTCAACCAAACAAATGGTATTAGTTTTAAGTAATGCTTGAGTCTAGAGTGAATGAGTTAGATGCTCATGTTCGCGGCTCGTGTCGAAAGGAGACGGCGGCGATCGACGTCGCTGTGCTCTTGTGCACGAGAAAGAGGTTTGTCTAGTTTATGGTCGCACATAAAAAAATCTGCCGACAAGAGACAGAGGCCTCCAGTATCTTTGAGAGAGAATGGTCCCTAATTTACCGCGGGAATCAGCGGGGTAATGTACCGTTATTTTGTAGATAACCGTTTTTACTGTACCCAAAGGGTAAAACGGGAACCCTATTACTAAGGCTCTGCTGTCCGCCAATCTGTCAACAAGCTGTATCTCATGAACCGTGATAGTTAGACAGTTGACATTTTCACAGATGATGTATTTCTGTTGCCGCTATAACAAAAAATACTAAAAAACAGAATACAATAAATATTTAAGGGGGCTCCCATATCAACAAACGTGATTTTATTGTCGTTTTTATAGATAATGGTAGGGAAACCTTCATGCGCGAGTCCGACTCGCACTTAGCCGGTTTAATTTTTTTGGGACTGGGCCGTTACGTTACTACGTTTAGTAAGTACGTAGTAATAAGCTTTAGACTAATAACCACTATCCCCCTTATTACAAAACAAGGTTTATCTTCAGACCCAGGTTTAAAACATGGAGCCATTATTGAATTTCGAACTTTATTCCGACTGTGGTAAAGTTCCTAAACACAAAACTGACAACTTAGTACCGAACTAAGTTTTCAGTTTTGTAAAAAGAACGGTATTTCAATCACTTTACGTTCTTATTACAAAAACTGGCTTCATTGGCTTCAAGCCATGTCAAAATATAAATCTTGTTTTGTAATAAGGCGGTTAGGGTGTGGGTTACAGCAACTGGGTGCCCTGACTCCCAGTCAGCGCACACAGTTGCTTATACAATACAGCGTCGCGTAGACCACGTAGAAGATCGCGGGACGAGTTGGACAAAATGGATGGAACTGTGTCGTTGCGGGAGGCCTTAGTACAGCAACAACCAGGACTGTCCATAGCTCGTCGCAAGCGTTTGTCCTGAACGGCGAACGTTGATTGATATTTTTATAGTATCGCATCGCCTTGCACAAAAGTAGCATCGCCTTGTACAAACGAGCCTGTTTTACCTGGATGAATGCCAGGTTCTAGCCGCGAGCGAAGCCAGCCTTGTCAGTTTGGCCTTAGCTTAGACTTTCACTAACATCTGTATCCTAACAATTGCCAAGAATCTCTATTTTATTTTAAACTAGATTTCGCTTTTCATTGATTTCTTTTTTTTCGCTAGTCGATTCGCAATAAATCTTTTCTTGGCGTGACGTTAAGTCATAAAGCCCGTGGAATGTTTAAATAGATAAAAACGTATTGCAGAAGAAAGGTGCTTCAAAGCAGTCAGCGTTTTCTTCTAACACTTAAGTTTTCGTACTTGTGTAGGAAACCATTACAAAATTCAAGCTGTTGGGGAGTTTGTTGCGCCATTTCTTCCCAGCTAAAGCACTAGGAAGTAGTGAGGGGTGGGCGTTTTTGGGGGACTGTCTCAAGTAATTTTTGACGTTCGAAAAGTGCTGATTCTCAGCCCAGTTTGAATAAATGACTTTTGATTTTGATTTCAAGTTGGTATTATTTTTTACCATTATCAAGAAAATAAAAGTGCTCAGTTACGTACACGCGTACTAAACAAGGCAGAAAGATACACCATGTATACAATAAAAAAACATAATATATTTCACCCTGACGTGGTAATTTAATAAACTTTGTGTATTAGCTGCTACAATGGCTCGAAACATTGCGGAGTGGCGGCGGCGTCTGCGCATCGGACGACACGCCTGAGGCTGCGAGACGAGCGCTCGACCAATGCGCGCAACATCGAGCCGCCAGCCTCGACGCCTGCGCAGCCACTATCGCGCAGGGCGAAGCACTGTTGCAAGACCTTCGGTAAGTTATAGAAATAAATATCTTCCCGACTGAATTTCGGGCACAGCGGCCGGCCTACACTCGATGAAGGCCATTTTTAAGAAAAACGTATAAATCTGGATCTAAGAAACTTGCTAGGTTAAATTGTGCTATAAAATATGCACCTTAAAAGACGTCATTATGCTTAGTTTGAGATCAATTACTTTCTTTCTAGCATTCGAGATGAAAGTACTAAGATTTTATATTATTTTAAGGATTCCGTACCTCAAAAGGAAAAACAGAACCCTTATAGGGTCACTCGTGTGTCACGTCTGTTTGTCCGTCTGTACTCCGACACAGCCGATTTGCTCCGAATCTACTGGACTGATTAAGTTGTAATTACACATTTGAATTTCTGTGACTCTGTGTGACACGATCGTGTAACACAAATAATTTAATTTTTATTGGGGTTCACTACTGGGGGAAATTTCAAAATTTAAAAGAAAAGTTTTGCTAACCATACTGTTTGAAATATTAGATGAAAGGCCTTGTTATGACGATTAATGAGGACTAGTGGTCACCCACTGGTCGAAGTTCGGCCCCCTCTACTTACCATCTATATACTTAGTACTTACTAATTCCATGAGTAGTACTTACTTATTCAAGCTGTCACTTCTGTCATCTATCTATCTTCAAGTCATAAGGCCCTGGTACTATGTGTGTGTGTGTGTGTGTGTAATGTTTTTTTTATTAATTTAATTCTAATGCTTAAATATACATAAAAATATTAGCTTTATGCACTCCTCCTCCATTAAACTTCAACTGTGCCAAATTTTCATACTCCTCGGTACGCGTAATTTTCGTAGAAAGAGGTACAAAGTTTTCGTTACACGTAGTGTATGCCATCATAATAATATACACATTTCGCAACCCTATTAGCCTTTTTTTTTTCCTGGGTGGGAAATTATCAAATAACTTCTCCCGCTCTGGGCGGAGCGGGAGGGCGTGTCAGACTTTTACTGACTAAAACCCACCCGTGTTTCTCCATTTGCCTGTGTGCCAGGGCCACGATATCCCTTTCGGACAAACCCTGGCAGGCATTGGCTCTAATGGACCCTGTCAATTCGTGCTGACATCTCTTTGAGGTGCGCGTGGAACACAACGCGCCGTCGACTCAGGCCTGGTCCTTATCGGACGGTGAGCTGCCCATCGCTCACCGTACGCAGGCCCGCGCCTACGGTGGCCGGAAATCGGCTTGCGACTCCCAACGCCCGGGGCGTCTCCTGCGCGGCGGCGACTAGGGGCGTGAGGGCGCAAACCCTGCCTCACCCTCACGCGTTCCGCCTCCTGCTTCCCGAGCATTACTGCTTCGCAGAACAAGGTGACGGCCTCCCATCCACTCTCGCTCCGAACCATGGCCTGAACCAGGGCCGGACGCGAGAGAACCTTTGTTAGTTCTAGTTGTACTCTTGCAAGTGAGTACAACTAAACTCACTTAACCCTATTAGCCTATTATTATCAACACAACTAAACCGACTATTTTCCGTGTCGGCTTTTAGCCGTAGTATTTATCAGTAAGGGACAGAGTAGAAACACAAAGTTATAGTAGGTGTGGCCTATGTACTGGTCCGACTTGTGTTGCTTTGACAGTTTACACTGGACGAGTCGAACCACAGAGCACGGATACGCCTCGGTGGCCGCTGCTAGAGACGCCATCGTCAACACTTCCCATAGAAGCCAAGCGAGTCATTGGGCGCGTCACCATTCTACTTAATTACTTGCGATATGACTCCCAGAACTTTTGTTACACGAAATCACAACATAATGCTGACTAGACATGACGACGATGATGTTAGATTAGATGACGTTTGCCCAACTATTTTGCGGAAGAGAGAGAGAGAAAAAAAAGTATTGTTTGCAAATGGGACTGAAAAGGGGTTTTAAAAATTTGAAGTGGGGCTACTAGGGCATGTGGGGTATCATATGAAAGAGCGCTGTTTCACATTCTCAAACATTTTTTTTTTGGCAGCATTGTTTCCGAGTTTTGATGAAAAATGTAAAGAAAAGATACCGCTCCCCCCCTTATCTCCGAAGTTTCATAGATAAAAATCTGAAATTATTTTATGTGATAGAAGTTTATGTAAAGATTACAGAAAATAAAACAATGTCTCTAAATAGCACAGTTTTTCAGAAATCATCAACATCATATATTCGTACGGAACCCTCGGTGCGCGAGTCCGACTCGCTCTTAACCGGTTTTTAAAGTGATGTTGGTTATAACGGAAGGCACGGGAGGGCCAAGTAGAGAACCCTATTTATGGTTTTCGTTAGATTGATAGCCTTTATCAATGATTGTGAGGCATTACTCAAGGATAGATAGAATTATACTGTGTATCATCAATAGTGATCTGTCTTTCACTGAAAATAGGTTACTGGGTTCGGCCGGATATATACGCCTCGTGTGGCGCCGGACGTAAAGAATAGCACCATCCCATTTCTTCCTGTGTGTGTCGTAAAAGGCGACTAAGGGACTTACTAGAGAATGGGCAGCAGCGTTCTCTATGCATTTAAACACCATACTGCGATCGCCAACCCGCCTGCCAAGCGTGGCGATTATGGCAAACCCCCCCTTTGGGGGAGGCCTATGTCCAGCAGTGGACGTCTTTCGGCTGAAATGAATGATGATACGTACGGAACCCTCGGTACACGAGTCCGACTCGCTCTTGACCGGTTTTTGATAATATTTACTCCACAAAGTGCGAATCTGTTCATATACAAATTGACAATGATTTGCGCTCAACGCAAATATTATTCGTACAACCCTTCTTAGTCGCTGCCGTAGCGACGGATCCGTGTTTCTCTGTGAGTCGGACTGTGTGTTTTTCCACAGCGAACTTGTATTCACTATTCCGTGCAAAGTTACGTGTGTCTCGAAGCCGAGTATCTGTTGAAGAGATAATAGTTTCCTTGTGAAATGCGCCCTGTTCAGACACAGGTACTGTGACGCTAACTTTGAATGCGACGTGCTGGAGATCTGTTTTGTACAACCCAAAGTTCCGCTTCCACTAGCTTAGTTTCGGATAGAAATAAGTTAGGAGTTCGACATCGCATCAGCTAATGAAAACACCTCAATCCATTAACCTACTACTGGTAAAACTATCGAACCAAAAGAAGATGATATTTATGGCACCGAAAAGCTTAATTGGTATCAAGATTGACTGCCTAAGACCAGGGTCAGGAGCACCGTACAGGAGGCACATCTTATTCTTGACCAGACTCAAATATTGCACTTCTTATAAAATTAGAAGTCTTCATTTTCACTACTATAAAATTCTTGAGTATTATTTCTGTGTCATCGTGGCTGTTAACGTACTAACGATCGTGAGCATACAAATAGTTTCAAATGCACGACCTGGAAGCGGCAGTCTCGAATAATAAAATGCGTGCTACACCTCGCGTAGCTGAAGTTGCAGTCCTGCGGCAAAGAGGCGCCGGTATCGGCTTGTATGCACGGTGACGTAATGTACCTCTTCCAGGGATGATGCTAAATCTTGGAACGGGTAACCTTTCTGCAGTTGTTAGGTTGGCAAGTCCGATCGTTTGGAAAGGCATGCGGGCGCCGCGCCTCTCAATTATGTTCAATTACATACTGCACAAACTATTTACCCCCCGCTGACGTAAGGCGGTCAGCGAGCACGGGAAAGTAACTTGCTCCTTAAAACGAAAAGATGATGCTGATAATGCTCCTTAAAACGAAAAGTTGTTGATGTCGATGATGATGTTGTTGAGAACGAAAATTGCAGGCTGATTTTCCACCTTTCTGGGTTTTAATTAAAAGTTATTACTCTTTGCATCCTTTTAAATTTATGGCCAGGATTCCATGTTTCTTTTCATTTATGAATTTATCCTCCGCGTCTCATTTTATCTTGGTACAAAATCTTTGTAACGTGGCTCGATTTGTATGAAAATCCTAGTTTTTTCGATATTAAAAATTCGGACACAATAGCCGTCGTGGTTGCAACGCTCCCGGGGCGTTACACAACGGTATGCGACCCAATTTCTAAGACGAACACGCATTGCCAGAGCGTTATTCTGTTTTCAGTGAAAATTCAAGTGTGGACGGACACGCGATGCAGATATGTGGTTCGAACAATGTATAATTTATCAAAGCGTCTTACCGGATGAGATTGACGGCTGTCTGTGCGTAATTACTGTCTTGTTTCGTTTCGAGACTATCGTTTAAAGATAAAGATGTGTTTATTTGCTTAAACATGACGTGTACATATACAAGAATAAAAATGCATGCAGGATAACAATAAATAAGATAAAGGTTCAGACATGTTTGCCACGTACTATGGCGTGCAAATATTATGATTGGTAATAATTAATTTCAATACAATAATTTAACGTATACGTAGTTATAGTTACGTAAATAGTTTACGTAGTCAGTGCATCTTTGAGGTACTAGAAAAATGTGTCGTTAATGGATAATTTATTTTTATACGGTTCTCGTCTTACGTCGAATAGCTACTGCGATATTTTGCTTACTTGTTTAGCTTTCATAAATTGATGATTTGTTAACAATGTCTGCGTTGAGGCTCAGGAACAAAAACCGGCCAAGTGCGAGGCGGACGGAGTCCGACTATAAATTTATAAAAACGGCAAAAAAATCATGTTTGTTGTATGTGAGCCCCACTTAAATATTTATTTTCTTCTGTTTTAGTATTTGTTGTTAAAGCGGCAACAGAAATACATCATCTGTGAAAATTTCAACTGTCTAACTAACACGGTTCATGAGATTCGGCCTGGTGACAGACGGACAGATAGACGGACGGACAGCGGAATCTTAGTAATAGGGTCCCGTTTTATCCTTTGGGTACGGAACCCTAAAAACGCTGTGCATGAAAGCGGGTCGCGTTTTGTGTGGTCTATCACACAGGCGTCAGCTGTCTACTCGTTAGAAAATTGATGTATTACGGTTAACCAAACGTGATACCTAAGTATAGCAGTGTTTTGAAGTGCATAATGAAGATACTGTTCCTAGGGGCTCGGCAAAACAATAACATCCACACGGGTCGATTTAAGGTTAAGATAACCTTGCCGCGGACGGGTCGTGGATGGGTGACCATCCATTAAAAAACGAATCTCTTTCGTACCTCGGAAAGCACATTGAGCCCAATGGAAGCCCAAAAAGTTTGACAACCAGTCTTACGTAGGAGTGTAATAATAATAATGTTTATTTATTTTCTATAAAAATTCACATTGTGAGTGCTGGTGCCCGAAGTAGGTTATAGAAAAAAACCTGACAACCAGTCTTACGTAGGAGTGTAATAATAATAATGTTTATTTATTTTCTATAAAAATTCACATTGTGAGTGCTGGTGCCCGAAGTAGGTTATAGAAAAAAACCTGAATTACAGGTCACCAGGCCCCACTTAGTGGCATCATACAAATAAACAGGCAGGTAATATGTATTTATTTAAAAAAATTAAAACAAAAACTAAATAAATTAAAAGGAAAATTAAAATAACACAACAACATCAATCAAAGGGTCAATATGGTGATTTAATATAGGTGAAAGGTGGAGAATGGAGTTGAATGGGTATGTGAATGATGGTCAATGTGTAGGTGACTATAGGTGAATGGTGTTGACCATGTAGGTGAGTGGTAGTGAATGTTGTTGAAAGTGCAGGTAATTGTTTGAATACAAGTGTTATTTAAGGGCCCCTTTTCCGAAATTTACGTTTCTAGATGGAGATGTTTTCAGAGAAGTCACCATATTTAAATTCGTAAAAAAATATATAGTACAGATACATGTTTCATCTAGTGACTTTTTTGGTTAAAAACACGTTATTTAACATTTTGCTTGGAAAAAAAATATCAGAAGTAAAGTCGATTTTGAAGACTTGCGGGAACGAAATTTTTATGAAAATTTAACATTTTATTTACTAATCGGTTTTGACAGGGATATTATTGTATAGGTTTATAATATGGCACTTATTTTTTTTATAATGAATAAATACGTGAAAAACGGCTCGCGCGAACCGCGCCAGTGCTATAGTGCTATCGCGACTGCTCCTGTGCGACGCGGGCGCAAGCTGTCTCATGCCTAAATTTTCGGGAAAAGGGGCCCTTAATTGAGTGGAGTAATTTCTCTGTCATCATAGGAAAGAGTTTTCAAGAAGTCGGTTACTTTTTGTTTACAACTGGGTTTGTGTGGTGGATAAATATTTAGACCCTTGTTGATAACGTTATTCTTATTCATTTATTCTCTCTAAGTTACATGACTCATATTATACAATATTCAATACATTATACACACAACAGATAACACATAACATTACAATACAATGCAAAACAACCATAACACTATCAACACTTACATTACCGACGACTGTAGGTGACGTGCAGTGTCTCATGTATGGACAGCCGAGCCCGTCCGCTATCATCATCAGCCCGCTGTTGGGGCTGCCGCGCACCGTGCGCACCAGAGACGTGCTCGGTTTACGCATCGTTGCATAGATGCAGTCGACGCTAGCTTCGGCAAACATGATAAAGATACTTAATCCCCTAGGTAACAAAAGAATTTGTGGGACAGACTTGAACGGAAAAAGTAGTACTGCACACAGTACCCTTTCTTCGTTTATCATGTTATCCAGTAACTAACTCAAACTCAAAACATTTATTTCAATTAAACCTATTACAGGCACTTTTGAATTGTCAAAGGGTCGGTCAGCAGTTAGTCAGAAAGTTGAAGCTATTTGCCCATTCCAAAATGTAGATCTCTATGGAGAAGAATAGGCAAGAAACTCCAAGGACACTCTTTTAAAGCAAGATATTACAAAATCCTGGGTACATTATTCTTGTTGCTTTTATATGTGAGAACAATGTAAAAAAAATTTATTGTTTATTTAAAAAACAATTCAAAATATAAGATTAAAAGGTTACAAATAAGCCCTGGCAGTTAAGAGAAGACCAGTCTCAACTGACGGTGCCCGTTCACGAACATGACGCGTGGATCAGCACCATCCAACTCAACCATTTTGTAGGGAACCGAATTATCCAACACACGCGCCAACATCAGCGAGCAGGTAGGTTGTGGACCGGCACCCCTCCTTGGGAGCTCGAGGCGTGGGTGCTGACCAGAGTGTACGAATGGACGGCGCGGCGTAAGGCGCTCGGGGAGCCCCCCGCCGCAGAAGAGCGGGAGGCCGTGCGGCAAGAGGCGACGGACGCAATCGTCCATCACTGGACGGAGGACCTCGCCACTGCCGTTTTCGGCCGCCGAACTCTGGACGCGCTCGGGCCAGTCCTGAAGGATTGGCTCGAGCGGTCCCACGGTTTCCTCTCTTTCCGTCTGGTGCAGGTGTTGTCCGGCCATGGGTGTTTCGGATCGTACCTGCACCGGATCCAAAGGGAGGAGACCCAGTCGTGGGACTGTGGCGCGGCGGAGGACACGGCTCAGCACACCCTTGAGGTGTGCCCAGCCTGGTCCGAGCTGCGCCGCGGTCTGAGCGCAGCGGTCGGGCAGGACCTCTCGCTCCCCAGCGTCGTCAACTCGATGCTGGAAAGCGAGGGGGCCTGGACAGCAGTCGCCTCCTTCTGCGAGGACGTAATGTCGCAGAAGAAGGACGCGGAGCGCGCGCGGGAGGACGACCCTCTCGCAGCACCGCTCCACAGGCGAAGACGGGGCATGAGAAGGCGATTGTACGATCGTCGTCTTATGCCCCCTGGTGGTGAACAGCGGGAGACGGGTGTGGGGGCGCCTTCTCCTGCATTGCACAGTTCACCATTTACGTCGGGCGGGAATGACAGAGCGCTCGCGGTCATTCCTGGGCCCCTCCCCAACGGGGGGGGCGTGTCGGGCCCGCCTGTAAGGCGGGCGGGCGGTCGTCAGCGGGGGACTGGATGTTATGGCTCTGCCAGATTCCCAGTCCTCCTCCTTGCAGACGAGGTAGGAGCGCCGCTGGGTCGTTTAGTGGGTATACCGGATTTTCCGGGGAGTCCCACATACCCCTCCCATCCCCCGGTGGGCATGCGTAATGCATTTTACCCAGCGACAAAAAAAAAAAAAAGGTAGGTTGTGGAGGTCAGATAGGCATTCGCTCCATGTAACATACTGGTATTCTGCAGCGTCCGGTTAGACTGGAAGCTGACCCCAGCATAGTTGGGAAAAGGCGGGCAGATTGAATGAAGTTATTGTTCCTATTTGACCTCCACATAAAGAATATGATTTGAGAACAATCCTTCCTTCCTTCTTTTGTGGAATAAATACTTTTTATTATTATTTCTTTATTTTATTTTTATTATTATTATTCCTTTATTTCATTAAATATACATATAAATTATATTTTTAAATATTAGAATATAAACAAAATATAAAAACATTTAAAAATATAAAAAATAGTAACCCACCGGTATCGGGAACAAGGTCCAAGCTACCGGCGGTCAGGGCTCCAGAGAGAGGAACCTCCTAACAATGCGAGCCGTGTCCAGAAGTACCGCTCTCTGAATCAGGCCCTTAATCCAGCTGCCCAACGAGAGCCTCTTTAGGTGTTGGTCGAGGCTCTTGGCAATTAGGCCATTGGCTGATACAACTATCGGCACAATGATTGCTGAGTCCACATCCCACATGTCGACAACCTCGCGAGCCAAGTCAAGATACTTGATTTCTTTATCTTTCTCGGCTTTCACGAGGTTCCCGTCATGAGGGACCGTTATGTCAATAATCATTGTGCGCCGCTCTATTCGATCCACCACCACTATATCAGGCTTATTGGCAACAATAGTCCTGTCAGTGATGATGGATCGGTCCCAGTACAATGTGATATTTCCACTCTCGAGAACTGGGTCGGGCACATACCTGAAGTACGGCACCTCCGATTCCACAAGGTTGTATTTCAGAGCAAGTTGCTGATGGATAATCCTGGCTACAAGGTTGTGTCTATGCAAGTACTATTCGTTAGCTAGACGAGAACACCCGGAGATAATGTGTCGGATTGATTCTCCCGGACGGTGGCATGCCCGACACACGTCAACCGTGCCGTCCTTCACAATAAATCTCCGATAATTCTTAGTCATGATAACTTCGTCCATAATTGCACAGACAAAGCCTTCGGTTTCCCCAAAGAGATCACCGAAACGCAGCCAGGCTACGGACGCTAAAAAGTCTACTTCGGGTTCATGTAGGGCCCGGAAAAAGCGTCCGTGAAGCTCCTTACTTTGCCATACCTCCCTGCGATCATTAGTGTCAAGCACTACAGGTTTGCGCCAGTTCTCTGTAGCCAAGGAGAGCGGGGTGAGGCCCTTGTCCACCACGACCACATCTCGATGCATCCCCACGTCGGCTTCTAGGAAATATTCCCTGAGACTGCATATCTCGCGATTGTGGAGTGTCTTAGCGTTTAAAAAGCCACGACCTCCACACTTTCGCGGGATATACAGTCTCATTACCGAGGACCGTGGGTGATGCATTCGATATGCAGTCAGCAGCGTACGAACCCTCCTATCCAGGGCGTCAAGTTCGGTCTGAGTCCATTTGAGTATGCCAAAAGAGTACATCAAAACCGGCATGACCCAACCGTTGAAGGCGCGCACTTTGTTCCCGCCCGATAGAAGACTATTAAATACTTTCTTCAGGCGGGCAAAGAAGCGCTCCTTCAACGATTGCTTCATGTCAGTAACATTGATGCCCAACGCTTCCGACATACCCAAATATTTATAGGTTTCGGATGCGGAGAGGGCTTAGGTTTATGGAATCCGAAAGTTGGGTTCCCACGGATTCCACAATCTTCCCTCGCTTTACATGCATGACCGCACATTTGTCCACACCAAATTCCATCCTGATGGCACTACTGAAAGTTTCAGTTACTTTCAGTAGCTCCATCAGATGCAAATTGTTGGGGGCAAAGAGTTTTAGGTCATCCATGTAGAGGAGGTGAGATATAACCTGACCACCTCTCCTCAACCGATAGCCTAGACCTGAATCCTCCAGCAGTGTGCTTAGAGGATTCAAGGCTAAGCAGAACTAAAACGGACTCAAACTATCGCCCTGAAATATGCCTCGCTCGATCCTTATCGGTTCGCTATTCCTCTGGATATTTCGACATCCTGGATAGCGAAGGACTGTCCTCCATTGCCTCATACATGACATCAGGAAGGTGCGCAGAGTTGGATCTACTTTATACAGCTCCAGCACCCTCATGAGCCATGTATGTGGCACCGAGTCATAGGCCTTCTTATAATCTATCCAACATGTCGACAGATCCTTTCGGGAACGTCGAACCTGTTGGCTAATGGCCATATCAATGAGGAGTAACTCCTTAGTACCGCGAGACCCGTTCCTACATCCATTTTGAGAGGCAGACATGATGGAGTTAGTGTCTATATGTTTGTTAATTTTAGCTCTCAAAATGGATGTAAGAACTTTATAGACCGTCGGTAAACACGTGATCGGTCTATAATTTTTGGGTTCCGCGGTGCTACCTGATTTATGGAGCAGGTGGGTTATTCCTGTCGTTAGGAACTGGGGTAGCGAACCAGACTCCAAAGAAGTCTGGTACTGAGCCGCCAAGCGAGCGTGCGACCCAACAAACCATTTGATCCAGAAGTTGTGCAGTCCGTCCGGTCCTGGAGACTTCCAGTTATTATTATTACTATTATTTATTCCCTTACATTTGTTTGCTTTAAAATGATGTCTATTGAACTTAAGGCCAGTGCGATATGATTCTATAAATAAAAAACCGGCCAAGTGCATGTCGGACCACGCACAATGAAGGGTTCCGTAGTTAGGATGAATTTATCCCAAAAATAAAGTTAACATTGTAGTTGACAAACATGTTCTCCCATACATCGATATACGTTACGGTCAATTCTTCAACTGCAAATTTAAGTTGGTCGAATATAACTCGTTAACTTGTAAACCCTACTTAGCTGTGATAGTTTTCCTTTTCATTTCGTTATATATACTACTGCCATGAATTTTTTCACATACCCAAAACCTACCATTTAGCTGGCAGGGGGGGGGGACACTTGACTCTAATGAAAAATAGCACTTTAAAGCTTAATATTACGCAAACGGATCTCAGAATTGAAAAATGGTTTTATTTTACAAATTTCTTGGCGTGATTAATATGTACACCCATGCCAAATTACAGCTTTCTAGGACTAAGCGTCTCTGAGCTAAGTCGGGGACAGACGGACGGACGGACAGACAGACAGACGGACATGGCGAAACTATAAGGGTTCCTTGTTTACTTCGGAACCCTAAAAACGAGTAATTCTATTTCATCTTATTTATTCCAGTTTGGAAATGCAATTTCCAAATTGGAATTTGCACCTGAAAATAGGTAGGTATTCGTGCCAGAAGTGATTGTTCAAATACTAATTAGTTTATTGTTTTTCAATCAAATTATCCATCAACGTTTTAAAACTGTATGCCACAAACCGAGGAAGAAAGCGTGGGGCCTGAAAAAATAACAAAACCCTATTCATATTGTAAACCCCTCTATACGCATGTAAACTCCTACCTAATAGATACGCATGTAAACCCCAGAAAGTTTATCCGAGACAAGATAAATTGACTTTTCTGTACACATTTTCCACCGCTCAAAGAACCTTCGACTATGAAAAGTATTCCGCAATAATAAAGTATTAGCACGTCATACATTTATTTCCGAATCGGCACGGCTCACTAACTAACGGATATCATTACCTGAGGGAACCCTCATTAGCTTCGCTTCTCGCGGCCTTTCATTTGCTTCAGAGGTTCTGCAACAACGAAGTATTGTGACATATTTTCCTTTCCACAACACTAATATGCCAGAACACACCTCAATGAACTAAAACATCGTGCGGTAATATGAATAAAACATCGTCAGTTTGCTGAAGAAAAGCAAGCGAGGGTAAACCTTTTTTAGGGTTCCGTAGTCAATAAGGAACCCAGTTTTGCGATGTCCGTCTGTCGGACCCCGGCTTAGCTCAGAGACTCTTAAGGCCCGTACGAGTATTACAGAACATCACTCAAGCATTATTTAAAACTAGATTCAAGCCATTTGATTGGTTGAAACTAGTTTTAAGTAATGCTTGAGTATTTAGTGACGTTCTGATACGGGACTTGGTGCTAGAAACTGTAATTTGGCATGGGTATACATATCAATTACGCGGTAATAGTCTAGCCTAGTCTAGTAGCCTAATAGTTATTTATGATACTAGTGCGGTAAGTTGGTTTTTACGAACGAGTAGACGAATGTAAGCCCGAGACGAAGTCAAGGGTTTACTATAGTCACGAGTTTGTAAATACCAATTTATTCTCGTAATTTGAAACTCTGGTGGAATTATTAAATATGTTTTATGGAAATTTAAAAAAAAATCGTAAAGGATACGCACGGCGCTTTATAACGGAGTGTGCGGTAAAACATGTACTTGGTGAGAGTACCTATTTTACAGCCCATTCCGTTGAATGGTGCGTAATTTTTAACTTTCGAACAATGTATACAGGCTTCGTAAATGCATTTTTTGAGCAAATGTATTGAAAAAATATATTTTGTAGTGTACCTACTTCCCTTGCACGTAAAGTGGAGATGATATATTTTTTTTCTTGTCTATCTCATGGTGTAGGGTATCGTTGGTTAGGCTGTTCAAAAATATTGCGGGTCTGTGAAAACCATTTTTCGATTGAGGGGAGGGACCCGTTTGCGGAATATTATCTTTTAAGGTGACTTTTTTTATTAAGAGTCAAGTACCCCCTCTGCCAGCTAAATGGTTGTTTTTGGAAATAAGGAAAAAAATGAAAATATATTTCGTTGTGGTAAACATGACGCAAAGAAAGAACACAAATACAAAAAAGAACAAGTTGGGGGCAAACATGCGTCACATTTACGCAAAATGGCCATCGCTCAGCATAATGCTGCGGCCCTATTGGAGACGAGTCCCAGCGCTGGTTTAGCGCTGGTGGCGCTGCTTCTATAACGACATTAAAAGGAAAACTATCACAGCTAAGTAGGCTTTACAAGTTAACGTGTAATAGTCGACCAACTTATATTTGCAGTTGGAGAATTGACATAAAAGTAAAATCTTTTGCAAAATGTTTGCTTGCCATATCCAAGGGATTGGGCTCTTGATGGATCAGTGAGTGAGTGAATCAGGACTTTTCTTTTTGTTAATTTAGTGTCAGGATCTTAGATAATTTTTGTATCGGGTAAACCAAAACTAAAAAATTCTCTTAAATAACAATTTACAAAAAACGCCAAAAAAACTGTTAGATATCCTTTTCAGCTTGATCACATTTTTTATTTGATTAACTTTAATTTTCTTCCCCATTCGAACCATCTTTCATATTATTTTCTTGTATTTATTAGTGAGTTGCATATTCCACGCTTAGTTACATATTAAAAACTTTGCGTCCATATTAACAAAAAAAAACTGATATTAAAAGCTACCTAAACTATGGTATGGTATTGACCGGCTCAAGCCTCATCTCAACTTACCACAAGTCTAAATCAAATCAAATAAAATAAATAAAAATAAATTACCTAATTGAACTGTAAGACGCTGACAACAGGTAAACCGCTGTCACAGTCAGACTGCATATAAAAGAAAGAGAAGCGCGATGACACAACGCTTGTAATTTATTGCAAAATATGCAGCAATTATTTATTTACTGAAAAATCAGTTGACTAATCGAAAATAAAAATACAACCAAGTTCTTAATACAAATAAGACGTTCTTGTTATTAATTATATACCAACCGTACGTTGATATTTAATACAGATATTTTGGATTGAAACTCAAAGTAAAGGGTTAGTTTACAGTTATTAACAACCAAGTTCTGAGAAACAACAAGAATGACATATATTTTTTCCGCTACCACAAACTATATAGATTTGGTATTTTTTTTTGTTTAAGACTAGCCTACTTTCATCATTTGCATCTTGTCAGCGCCTTAATGAACTGGAAAGGGTACGCTATTGAAAACTTTTACAACAAGGGCAATAAAATAAAACTTTGTTAAGTTTATTAAACCACTCATAGTAAAACATGGGCCACATATACATTAATATAAGTTTATGAAGTAAATCTCAATAGGCAAACTAAATTAAAAATCGATCACTTACATAAACTATTGCTATCAATTTCGTTATATCCTCCGTGGACCTACCGAGACATGCCTTAACTAAAAGGTCGGAGAACTCGACGGCTTCCGTCGCACACTCGCCGCTTACTCAACGCGTGAAAAACTTGCTGTTTCGTTGACTCAAGCCATGCGAAATTGCTCGTATGACTAAAGTTGCTAGTCCTTAGGTTCAATATTCCTTATAAAACCACACAAGGTTCCAGTTTTAATGAAGATACAAAAAGTAAAAATCTTGGGACAGAATAAACTAGAAAAAATGTATTCTAAATCGACGAAACATAATGTTGTACTGAATTATCTAAATCAGGCCGCAACTACTTTTTATACTAAAATATGTGAAGCTAATAGTAAGGCCTCTAGTAAGGGACCTACTCCTTTTTATAGCGATACTCGTTTGTATGGATTATAAATAATTGGTTCGAGATACAAAATGAATCAGTCCCTGTCTAACATGTTTACCGTAACAGGAAAAGTGGACGCGGCGTCGACTTCGGGTTCCTATAGGATGACGGGGACCCTTTAAACAATGGCGAATGAGGCCGTAGCGGCACCGAGCCCACCGAAACCACCTGTATACATAGACAACTAGCACAATTAATACCTGTTTTAATTGCACTTATTAAGTGACTCACAACGCAACCTTCAATCTATGAGAACTGTGAACTGTCACTTATTTTATGTAGTTATACAACATGTCCCAGATTTAACGCACAACCTCTTAAGGGGTCATTGTACTCATCATTATGAACAACTTTTACCATGGGACCAAACCTGAAACCGCGAAAAAAAATCACCTGTTCCCATGGGAGAAAATTGTTTTCGACTACAATGTTAAGTTTGTTTTTGGGATAAACTCATCCCAACTACAGAACTCTACTCTTGAGCGTGGTCCGACACGCACTTGGCCGGTTTTTTATTATACAGAATATAAATTTGTGGTAACTGCTGCTCGTGTTATGTATGTCACTATGTCTATTCAAGTACGTCTGTTATTGAAGCGCTAGCTTATATTAGGCTCGTGTGAAGCTGCCGTGACGTATCTCATGGTCGTAAATAAAGATAACGTAATGCCCAATTACTATATAATTGCATAAAATTATTACACAGCAACACTCAATGCACGGTTGTTTATGCTGTTATAGTCTTGTTAAGTAAACATTTGTGTCATAATCGTAACACATCATTGGCATGTGAAAATACAAACAAAGCTTTAAGGATCCATTTTGCGACTCAGACAAAATGAATTCGCATGAAGCTATAAAAAACCGGCCAAGTGCGAGTCGGACTCGCGCACGAAGGGTGCCGTACAATTATTATCTAAGGTAAATTGCTGTTTACGATTTATGACGTATTAAAAAAAACTACTTACTAGATCTCGTTCAAACCAATTTTCGGTGGAATTTACATGGCATCATATATTTTAACGCTGCTTGTTCTACAATCAGCGTTATATTGCTTCGCCTCGGATAGGTTAGGTATTCTTTTGAAGATTCATACTTACAAAAGTTGGAGCGACTTTGTCAACTTTTGCAGGAAAGTTTGAGAATTTAGATAAAGTAGGATGCAAGAAGGAGTGAAGTTCAATTATTATTAAACTTTCGTTAGAGAGTAGGCAGTAGATTATAGTCCTGTTTGGTGGCCGGCCGAACGACAGCCCGGCCGAAGTGTTACGCTTGCGAGTCTATAGACTTTGACCTTTAGCCCTGTAAGGTTAGGGGTTGATTTTCGAAAAGCCCTAGGTTATTCTTTTATAATTTGTCAAAAGTATTAGTACCGAAATGTCAGGATGGCCCATTGGTTAAGGCCTCGCCAATCATGCACGAGGTTGTGTGTTTAAATCCAGGGAAGTACCAATGTGACTTTTTCAATTAGTGTGTGCTTTCTGAGTGCATCTTGTACATTACTGACAACGGTGAAAGAAAACTTCGTGATGAAACCTGGGGGTTAAATCCGAAGTATCGGCCGATGTTTCGTTTCCGTTTCCTGACTACGGCTGACTAAGGCTGACAACGGGGAAAGAAAAAAAAAACCGGCCAAGTGCGAGTCGAACTTGCGCACGTAGGGTTCCGTACCATTATCTATAAAAACGGCAAAAAAATCACGTTTGTTGTATGGGAGCCTTAAATATTGGTTTTCTTTTAATTTTGATTATTTATTTTTAAAGTGAATATATAACTAAAGATTCTGTGAATATTTCAACCGTCAACCTGTTGCCGTTATCAATATCGAGCAAAAAAGCGCAAAAAAAGTCACGATTGTTGTATAGAAGCCCTCTGAAATATTTATTTTATTCTGTTGTTTTGTATTTGTTGTTATAGCGGCAACAGAAATACATCATCTGTGAACATTTCAACTGTCTAACTATCACGGTTCATGAGATACAGCCTGGTGACAGACGGACAGACAGACGGCGGAGCCTTAGTAATAGGGTTCCCGTTTTACCCTTTGGATACGGAACCCTAAAAACGAAAGCGAAAGAGATAAGTCTTACGTCAAAAATGAGACTTGAAGTCGGATAATGAGTTAATGACTCAACGTCAAAGTTTAATTTTTATTAAACTTTGTCCGCCTTATTACAAAACAAGATTTATATTTTGACATGGCTTAAACCGTCCAGCCAGTTTTTCTAATAACGTAACAGTGATTGAAATACCGTTCTTTATACAAAACTGAAAACTTAGTTCGGTACTAAGTTGTCATTTTTGTGTTTAGGAATTTTACCATAGTCGGAATAAAGTTCGAAATTCAATAATGGCTCCATGTTTTAAACCCGGGTCTGAAGATAAACTTTTTTTGTAATAAGGCGGAACGAGTCTAGAAACGGCCAAACATTCGGCCGATACTTCGGATTATCGCTTCGGAGTAGGCCCTCTGGTCTTTATAAATATAAGTTTGAAATCTAATTAATGCTCGTGCCTTCTCTGTATATAAGAAGATAACTTTGCCCTGTATTAAGATTTTTCCAAACAAACTTCAACCCCAAACTTCTTTGTACACCTTTGAAGGGTAGTTTTGAAAAACTTATGATGACCTCCTATACTTTATTTACTTACTAACTGCGCCCCGCGGTTTCACCCGCGTAAGTCTGGATCGCGTGGGAATATAGGGATAAAAAGTAGCCTATATGTTAATCCAGGGTGTCAGCTACCTCGCTACAAAATTTTATCAAAATTGGTCCAGCCGTTTTTACGTGAAAGAGTAACAAACATCCATCCACCCATCCATCCATCCATCCATACTTACAAACTTTCGCGTTTATAATATTAGTAGGATGATGACCAACTTTATTATTTGTAATCGTGCTAAGTTTGAACTTAATCGGATCACGCATAATTAAGATTTTTCGTACAAACTTTGTTGCCCTATAGTTGCTTTCACTTAGGGTTTTGGTAATGTAACCAAGATAGGACGATTTTGACGTTCAAAAGTGCCATTTATGTGCCTATTTGAAATAAATAATTTGCCTTTGACTATGAGGACTTTTTCTTTTTTTCAATCGTACTAATATTATAAATGTGAAAGTTTATATATGTTTGTGTTTGGGTGTTTGTTACTCAATCACACAAAAATGGCTGAACGGATTTGGATGAAATCTGGCACACAGATAGCTTATAACCTGGATTAATACATAGGATACTTTTAATCCCGGGAGTACGTTACCGTGGGATATTTTCAGGACATCCACGTGTGCGAAGCCGCCGGCATAAGCTAGATAGTACCAAGGTTCTTTTTATCCTTATAAGTATTCTTGGTATTAGAACACTTTATTATTATTATTATAAGCCTTTCAATCGGAAAAACATAGAGTGTAGTCTTCAGTCTCGTATTTGGCGTTTAGTTACGTTTTGTATGTCCGTTTGCCAGTCGGCAAAGGCCTCCTCCAACCTTCTCCATTCCTGCCTCTCTCTGGCCACTCTGCCCCATGTCATTCCAGCGACTGTCTGATGTCATCGTCCCACCTTTTCTGTGGTCTACCTCTCTTTCTTTGGGTACCACTGTGTAACTATTTTTCTCCATTTGTCCTTCCCTCTAATCATGTGTCGTTCTTCTCATTAGAACACTTACAAAAAATTCTTAGTTGTCATTATTTTTTATTTAAAATACAAATACATTAATTTATCAAATACCGGCCCCTAACTGTTCCCGGCCCGAAGGTGCCCATAACGCTTGCTGCATTGCATTTCTTAGTTTAAAATATTGGAAAATAGTAATCTATTCACAAAAAATCTTTTGTGACTCCCTCAAATATTAGCAGCGCGGTACCGAGGCCGAGGTATAGTTCGTTTTTTAACACGGACACCGGGACGTGAAATACAAAAGCATTTGACTCCCGCTTAAAGGCTTCTACATACCGGGGCGACTTGTCGCGCGACGCGACGCGACACAATGGCTCCGCGTGTCGCGGGACCAGCGGTGCCTTTGTGTCGCGTCGCGTCGCGCGACAAGTCGCCCCTGTATGTAGAAGCCTTTATTTGCTCTGTACTCCATCCAATACACTTCCGCTGGTATGCATGGTCATCTTTTAATTACCTACGTTTATTGAAAGGATTGAGAATTGGCTGTTGGACTGGTTATATTTTAACTTTATTTTTGTGGGGTCATTACCTCAAAAAGAAAAACGGAACCCTTATAGGATCACTTCGTTGTCAGACGGACGGACAACGAAGTTCCTATCCGATCATATCCTCCGTCAATCTGTCAAGACCCTTTTTCCCAGTTTCTCGTTCTCAGGAAAGCGTGGAGGTATCAAGTTGAATCAAATACGTAGGCCTACGGTCCCTTGGAACTCTAAAGAAATCAAGCTTCTAAGTCAACGCAATAAAAAAGTACGTCCATTTATCCTACATAATTTTGATCCTCGTAAATAAATCAGAAACTAAAAACCTGTGACAGACAGACAAAAAGTGATGTTATAAAGGTTCCGTTTTCCTTCGTACTCTAAAACTCGAAAATATTGGAATATGTTATAACCTAAATAACACACAGTAAAAACTGAACTGTAGGTACAGTCAGCATCAAAACTAAGTATTTCGAATTTCAAAATTAAACCTTAAATTAAAAAAAATTACTGACTGATAATATATTTTGTCTTTTAGTCGAACCTTGCCATTCTTTGACAGTCGTATGTAATTGCTATAACATGGAAATTGACGAAGTGTGTCTGCTCAAACGTTCAGTTACTGTTGTTACTTACTGACTGTAAAATGTTTTGTTCCAATTTTCTAGCATGACTTTAATAAATTCTCCGTAGATACAAATACTTTTTTGAATGAAGTAAGTACACACGGCTACATGAATCTATACATTTCCAACATACGCTGACCCCTCATTGTACGGAAATCCTATACAATGCGAGATCAGCTTATACTGGAAATGTATACCTTGATGTGTAGCCGTCTGTACAGTATGGGCTTACTAATTTATACAGGGTGTTTGGTGCATCGTGTGCCAAATTGAAATGGTCGACTGAAGGAGTCATCCGCTAGCCTTTTAGACTCTTTAACACCCCTCATGCTCTGTGGATTTTTTTTTATCGACTTTTTATTGTTTTCCAAAAAAAAGACCCAAATTTTACATTCAAATACAGATTTAAAAAAAAATATAAGGCGTAGACTCTGAATTTTATTTTTATTTCGATGTGTATTGTTTAAGAATACTTTTAAATACAAAATTAGTGATATTAGTCACCTAGTTCTTTTTTAATTCGTTTAAACCGATTTAAAGTATGCAAGAAAGAGATAGAAGATAGATTTTACTGTGAAAGAGTGAGAAAACAAGTTTTACCTCTTTCTCAAGTAACAGTTCCGCAATAAATATTTTTTCATTAGAATTTGGAATGTAGTTTTATGTGACTTGATTCACAATTCTCGCGAATTCACAAAGTTGTTAAAATACTTTTATGGCATGTGGCACATCATTAGAAAGAGGATAGACTGGAGAATTAATGAGGGAGTTGGAAGATCCCGGTCGCTTTTGGTTTTTTTTTTGTAGCCTTATAAACAGCTGTAACATGCTTTTATTTAAGCTTTAATTTAAGTTTTACCTTTGCGAGTGAATTAAAAAAAAAACTAGGTGACTAATATCACTAATTTTGTATTTAAAAGTATTCTTAAACAATACACATCGAAATAAAATTAAAATTCAGAGTCTACGCCTTATATTTTTTTTTAAATCTGTATTTGAATGTAAAATTTGGGTCTTTTTTTGGAAAACAATAAAAAGTCGATAAAAAAAAACCCACAGAGCATGAGGGGTGTTAAGGGGTCTGAAAGGCTAGCGGATGACCCCTTCAGTCGACGATTTTAATTTGGCACACGATGCACCAAACACCCTGTATAATGCGGGTATTGTGAAGTCATTTTAGTTTACGGCGAGTCGCCGCTATTAACAGCCACCGCCAAAAACATTGAGACGTCCATCGCGACGACGACATAATATAAATATTTCTTTTTAAACATTATGAAAATTAAAACATATTTCAAGTGCAAAGTTCATTGCGAATGTATATAATGTAGGTACATAATTGTAAATTTTTGGTTCAGTTCATGAACCTATGTAAAGTTTTCATTAAGTTCAATTGCGTTTTGGTATTATTGTATGGTGTTTGTAATAATAATTGATTGTATTCTACCTAAATAGTGTGCGAATAATAACGTGTGTATATTAGAATTCAGTCTCTGATAATTATCAAGTTTTCGAAAACAAACTCCATATAACATGGTTTGTTTCCGAAAACATGATAATTATCAGAAACTCTGGTACTGGACATAACTCAAAATTAATTGCAGCCTACATTTATCTAGGACCTTCTTGTTACAAACGCTCAATTAAAAAGTCATCTACATAACGCTTCAATAGCTACTATTAGTAGGATGATGACCAACTTTATTATTTGTAATCGTGCTAAGTTTGAACTTAATCGGATCACGCATAATTAAGATTTTTCGTACAAACTTTGTTGCCCTATAGTTGCTTTCCCTTAGGGCTTTGGTGTTGTAACCAAGATGGACGTTTTTGACGTTCAAAAGTGCCATTTACGAGGGCGGCACTGAAAATTTCGGGAATCAAGGAAGTGACACAACATTACTATTTAAAAATGTATTTATTGCTTTTCGAAGTATTCTCCGCGAAATTTGACACATTTTTCCATACGATGGAACCAATCATTGAAGCAACCATTCCATTCGGAAGTTGGGGTCTCCAAAATGGCCGTTTTGTAGGCGTCCACAGCTTCTTCAGGAGATGAAAATCTCTGTCCACGCAATTTATTCTTTATTTTAGGGAAAGTATAGAAATCATTAGGGCTTAGGTCGGGGCTGTACGGCGGATGGTCTAATAATTCTATGTTTTCTTGCTCTAAAAACTCTTTTGTTCTGTGCGCGGTGTGAGAACTCGCATTGTCGTGATGGAGGATGATGCGGTGGTTGCAGTTCTCTTTACGGAGTTCAGAAACGACCTGTGGCAAACAAATGCTAGCATACCATTCTGCATTAACCGTTCTTTGTCCCTCAAGAGGAATAGTCGTAACATGGCCGGTTTTGGAGACAAACGTGGCCACCATTTCTTTGCAACACTCCGTGAACGAACAATTTTTGTTGGCTTTAACTCATTTTCGAACACCCAAACTCGTGACTGGTTTTTTGTTTCGGGTTCGTACGCGTATATCCAGGATTCGTCACCTGATACAATGTTGTATACAGCATTTGAGGATCCTGCGTGGAATCTTTCGAGAGTTCTGACGCACCAAGTAACGCGAGCCGCTTTTTGCTCTTCACAGAGCGAATGCGGTATCCATCGGGAAAACAACTTTTTTACACCTAATTGTTCATGCAAGATTATTTGTATTTGACTTATGCCAATGTCTAAAGTTGCCTGAATTTCGCGGTATGTCACATGTCGATCTTCCTCAATCAGCTTACGCACAGCATCAACGTTTTCTTCGGTGACTGCAGTTTTTGGACGACCTTGACGGGGATCATCACTGAGCTTGACACGTCCACGTTGAAATTCAGCAAACCAGCGATAAATTGTGGTTTTGGATGGGGCTTCATCACCAAATGCAGATATCATCCGGTCAACACACTGTTTTTGTGTTAAACCACTTCGAAAGTCATAATAAATCATCGCTCTTGAATTTTCTCGAGTCAATTCCATTTTCTCAACGACTAAACAAGTTTGACAAAACCTTGTGACAAGACCGAGAATCTTTTTTTAAATAAATAAATGGTATTCGATTTTTAAAACCAAGGAGTTTTCAATTAAAAAGATTTTAATATGACAGGAACAGTGGAAATATTCCATTCCCGATACTTTTAGTGCAGCCCTCGTATGTGCTAAATAATTTGCATACAAACTTTCGCGTTTTTAATATTAGTAGGATTGTGTAATCAAGTAGTGTGCTGTAAAGTGATCGAGTATGAAGGAAATATTTTCACAGGTAAAATTATTTAACCTTGCAGAATATTTATGCATCCATTTCAAGACAACATTTTGAAAGAAAATTTTAGCAACTTCCTTAAAATATTTAAAATTTTCTTGTGCGCTTGCTGCTGCTATTGAGAATTTTCACCGTGCCGCATTTTCTTTAGTACATTTTTGTCGAGCACTGCCGCGTTCGTCGGTTACAGGCTTGACGGCTGGCGGCTGCATCTCGCAGTACTCGCAGAGTCGCAGTCCTCACTCGGGAAAGAGCGCGGTGTGACGTACACTTTGCGCTCTAAACGCTACGCGTTTTCGCGCTTTTATTCGAATGTAACCTTTTTTATTTCTCTAAGTTTTTAATTATTTCATTTTGCTTAATATTAGTTGCCAGCATATTTAGAATCAGTAGAGCGTGCTTGTTCTGTGTATCATTTATTTTTGTGAATAGTGCAAAATATTATTTCCACATTTTCATTTGTTTGTCTTGGACGCTAACCGAAGAAGCTTTGCGATTAACCCAATGACTGACGGTTATTGTTTTATTACGACATAGCAGGAACTTATCGCCTGGCGAATTTATCTTCGATGGTATAATGATAGGATCTACATGACATTGTACGTTACGGCAAATCTTTTTAAAGTATTCATCGACCTTGAATTTGTAGGAAAGATTGTTTACACTATAACACAATGTTTAGATGTGTAATAATTTTATCGATGTGACTACCGGGCTTGCTATCGATGGTCAGTGTTAACGGTCCCCTTTTAATTATGTCGATAACACTGGTAGCTATGATTGAATTTCCGCAGAGGGGATTTAGTTAGTCTGGGTTGACGGGCTAGGTACTTACCTACTCATGTAATAACAGTTATTTGCAACTTTACTATCGGCTGAACCTGCAAATTAAATTCTAGCATTAAAATTAAACAAGTATATAGTTTTCGATTATAAACTTTTAAACTCAACTCATCGCCAACATTCGGTTCGCGAATTTTTTATTATCTAAAGTAATACACTACGGTTTTCGATTATAAACTTTTAAACTCAACTCATCGCCAACATTCGGTTCGCGAATTTTATATTATCTAAAGTAATACACTACGGACTTTCTCAATTAATATAAGCGTTCAATTCACTGTCGTTTAATTATTATTCATAAAGAAAACTAATATACGACTGTGTATTTTTTTGTATATCTATCTATTTATTATAGTATTTTTTTTCCTCACCTTATAATTATGGCGCCACTAAACCATAGCAGTTTCCTGTTTTTTTTTTATAATTGTTTTTTATTGTTATTTATAATTGTTTTTTATTTTTTTATTGTTATTTATAATTGTTTTTTATTTTTTTTATTGTTATTTATAATTGTTTTTTTGTTTATTTCATTTGATTAATTATCTTATTGTTAGCAGTAATAAGAAAAAAACGACGTGAACGTTATAAGGCGTGCACTTTTGGATTTTCCAAATTTTTTAGTCTACTTGCGCACGATTTATCTATTCATGTGTGTTCTTTTATAAATAAACATATATCATTTGTAAGAAAAAAAAAAACAGATACGAGTGGACTTTAAACTTAGGGCTAGATCGGGTCAGGAAAAACAGCGGCAGTCAGGTGTCGTTGACGTCCGTCAAGGATACCAGCTATCGTGGTTTTGATCCTATGTTTGGTTGAATTTAACAACTGCACGCCTCAACAAACGCGGTGCTCCCCTTCTGCTTTGAGGCGAATGAATCAAAAAGATTTTCATCAATGTCAGTACATTTCGAAGGGAAATCAAAAGAGTTGGCGTTATTCTTCTTTTTTATTTAGCATGCATTGTTTAGAACAAATATTGTTATTGCTTTTATCAAGTAGGCACTTTATATATTGTATTTTTAAGTTTTAAGCTAATATGAAAATATGGCGTTTCTAACAATTAGGACTCGGCGTAAAAGAATCAAGGTAATCTACTCTAATAGTTTTTCCACATTGAAATGTTACCGTTAAAGGATGTTTCAGATACCAATATTTGTTGAATTTAGCATGAAGCTGGAGTTTTGGAAATTAAATATTTCATCAAACAAGGCGCTCTTCATCCTTTTACGCGCGTGAACGCGCTTCAAAACCAAAATATCACTTTACATTGTGGCCATTTGTATCCCGTCCGCAATTACAACCGATTTTGCAGTAGGTACCTTCGTTTTCATTACAGCTCTCTCTTTCAGAGCCCGTTGTTTCATGAACGGAACTAAATGACAAACGCTATAATTATACTTTCTCGATATTAGAGTGCAGAGTGCAGTTACATTTTTTGATGGACGAGATGGGAGGATTGGGATGATGGATGGTTGCATGACAATAAAGTTCGACTACTATTTTATTTTGTTATGTTGTCATTCAGATATTGATGGTCCAGATGCTTTTGGACCTCTCTCTGAAGCAAAACGTTACGGACTCGAAAACTAGAATCTACATAATTTTTTATTACGTTTTTTTGAAGTCATGATGGCGATACGATTACTTGAAATCATTGAAGATATAATACTGCAAAAGCTTCTCTATATTTATCAAACACCTTACCCGTGTTTTAAATAATGATGTGTACCTAGCTATCAACCTGAATAAAAGAAATTAAAACTCGAAGACTCTGTTGCCAGTTTTATTTTCTTTATTAGGTACGCCAGACGATTAACATAATAATTTTCACATGACTGTAACAAGCGCTTGCTACATAGGCTACTATGTTAATTAGAATCTAAGGGTCGCCTAGCACTCGCAAACAAATATGTCGAATATATTCGAATATCATTCGAACGAATGATATTCCTCGATCTGGGCCTCAAGTCTGCTATTACAATAGTGTCAGAATGGTCGATCATTGATTTCATAATTGTTGATTTTGACAAGTTTGGTAATCTACTATTATAATGGCGTCATTATGACTTTCCAATGGTCGGCCACTGACACTACATTGAAAGAAGTTGCATTTATTGGTAATCTCGTACAAATGACAAATGAATGACATTTCTACTAATGGGTTTTATAATAATGGCAATACGACAATGCCATTATAATAACACAATTCTATTACGAGAACATTGACTGACCAATGATAGACCATTAGGAATTTAGCAGATTACGAACTTTTAGCAAAATGACAATGGCATGACAATGAGATCGTGTTGGAATGACTGAATTTATAAAAATAGCAGACTTGACCCCAGGTCTCATGCAGGCTCCTTTGAAGCTCAAACGCATATGGGATCGTCAAAGGTTCTTGTATTTGACACAGGTAGATCTTAGACACCAAGTTACCAACAATAGAGGTGCTAAAAGGGATTAACGCTATGAATGAAATGAATTAGTCCTAAATGGTTAACTGGATAACTTTACTACCTTTAACCCACACCCAATGAAATCTGATCTCTCACGACTGTAGTAACGTCAATTTGTTTTGTAATTATACCAATTGACAGTCAAGGCGGTAAATTTCAAAGTAACAAGGGTCGCGTTTTGCTCTTTGGTTTTGATCATTTGGAACCGGTACGGTTGGCAACAAAACAGGTTAAACTCTATGTATAGTTTCAGCAAAGATTTATTTATTTAAATCACAATTATATTATTATTTTTTATATATTTTTTTACAATTAAATTATATTATTATACAACATTAGTTTTTGTTTATACTAAATCCGAAAAGGGGTCGTTGTACTCATCATTTTGAACAATTTTTTCTATGGGACCAACCTTGAAATGGCGAAATAAAAATCAGCTGTTCCATACATTTTGTCGATTTAAGTGAACACAAATGTAGGGACAGCTGATTTTCAGAAAAAACATCGAATCTTTTTCTTTTTTCGTGTTTAGATATCGATACCCATAACGCCTGCGGAGTTTCGCTAGCTAATTTAATTTGATCCTGTATAAGATGAATGACAACTTGCTAATTATGCTTGCTTTGTACAAATTATTGAGAACTAGTGAATGATTAACATTACAATAGGTTTTTATAATAAAAAAATAAACTGAAATTATCTGTACAGTTGTCGCTGACAGTACTGCGTGGTCATACTTGTAGTTCGACATAAACGGCAGTGGCATTTCAGAAATCTGAATTCTTAGCTTAGTTTCAGTGCCAACTGCCATTCATTCTAGATTCAAACGGCTGCAAGTACAAACGATACGCCATAGTTGACGCAGTGGTTGACCTATTAACTTCTTTCTATTAACATGGCAGTACAAGTTATTACGCAGGCGTTACGATCTGGACACGCTCTTGCCAGATTGGTCGGATAAGACAAAACATTAAGATGAACTGGAAAAATATGGGGGAGACCGCTGCCCAGCACGTGCTTTTTTAATTTTTTGTAGTTAGTATGGAATAGCTAAAAGCTATCAATGCAGAGGTAATTCACGACAAGCCATTAACAAGCCTCCACAGTTAGCACAGTATAGTAACAGTAACCAGTTAGTAAGCTATAAGCATCAAAAATAATTAAAACTTCCGGAATTAATTATCAAAGTGATGGTGAAAACTAAAGTAAAAACCGGCCAAGTGCGTATCGGACCACGCACAATGGAAGGTTCCGTAGTTGATATGAATTTATCCCAAAAACAAACTTAACATTGTAGATCCAATTTTCTAACTGAAAATGTAAGATTGTAATAAATCGCAATTTTTTATTTTATTTACAAATTAACAATCTTCGGACTTTTTCCTTTCCTTGTGCTGTGAGGCCTTTTGGTAAATTTCATGATTCTTGGTCAACTAGAAGTAGGTACCCTATATAATGTTTTGATTTATTTGCGAGTATCAAAATATGTCGCATAAAATTGGCCGTATTTTTTATTGCGTTGACTAAGACGCTTGATTTTTTATAGCTCCAAGAGACCGTAGATATAGGATTACGGTCCCTTGGAGCTATAAAATAATGTTTGTCCAAAGAGGTCAAAGGTAATGCCCGTAGTTCTGCTAGTTCCAGAACAAGTTAATTGTTAGTAATGCTAGATGCCAGCTGTTATAAAAAAAACTGCACGAAAGCACTTTAGTGAATGGCACCCCATTACATTGAGTGAGTACCGTATGGTACCATTGTGAGATTTTAATCGAGCATTTTTTAGAAGCGAGTTTGTCTGTAAGTGGTCCAAAAATTTATTCAAAAATATAGCTATTAGAATGAATCCTAAATAAGTACTGACCCAGAATCATATCACTAAACTTAAAAGCTTACAGCAATAACTTCGATATCTTAAGGCCTGTGCACACGGGTTTTTTTTTGTACGCGCGTTTCCATATATTGCAGGTGCGTTCACACTATCGCGATTTTTTTCGGCGCGCTTCGGGCTCTCGCCGGGTATCTTCTTAGAAATTTTGGAATTCATACTTTATGCGTAAGAATAGGTACTTTATAACAAGAGGCATAACGGTGACTGCAGGACGCCTGTATAATATCTAAATAATCAGCATTATTTGCGTTTGCAACGCGAACGTATACGCGCGGCGAAGGCACGGCGACGAAGACGGTAAATTTAACGCCGTGTGCACAGGTCCTTATTTCACCTGAAGACATTTTTATTACGAGTAAGATCTCAGCAATTTTCTAGGCACGATTGAAGCTCGGTGGAAGTAATTCCTATATCCAGAGTTCAATAAAGTAAATATGTAACTGAACACGTCGTTGTCGGATATTATGTATCTTATTTAGATTTATTGGAATGGGTGAAGTATTGAAATATCTCTCTCACTCTTAGCACACACTGTACATGTAATAGTGTAGGTATTGACGGGTCCGGATATCCGTACACTGATTGCTGAGAATAATGAAGATTGCTAGACTAGCAACAGAGATAGCGCCGCGCGTCGGGTGTAAGACTAGCTTCCCATCAGCTGTCAGCGAGAACTGATACCATCTTCAACCAATCAATAGTTTCCTTTACTCACATAACTGATATTAAACTAATTTCCCTTATCAATATTTCTTAGACATGGACGAGAGTTTAATATTGATTGAAACAAAATCTCTTCAATCTCTTTGTGCGAAATCAGGAGTCTAAAAGATTATACTTAAATACCTTAGACTCCCGAACCAAAGTATACTTTATTATGCTCGCAAATTATTAAAATATGCACCTGATCATGAAATATTTGTCTTCAGGCGAATTTTCTGCGTAACTTGCTAAACGTTTCAAAAGGCTTTCAATGTTGCCGCTCTGCTTTTGAGATAAAACTTGTTGACAGGAGATACGGTAAGTAGGATATCTTTTCAACGATGTTCTTTAAGTTCTAACTAAATGTTTGAATTGTATGGTCAAGTGGGAAGAATTAATATTCTATTTTCGTCAATGCAATGTCTTGCTGTTTGGGGAAGAAAATGCGAAGTAAAACCAACTTGCCGCACTTGACTCGGTGGAACGCAGAGCTAAGAGGCTCATTGGCGACGTAAAACTGGTGGATGCCAATCTTCACAGCTTGGCCCATCGCCGCAAGGTTGCCTGCTTGTCGGTCTTCTACAGATTGTACTTCGGTGAGTGTGCCCAAGAACTCCACGACCTCATTCCACCTGCCCCCTTCTATTATCGGACATCTAGACGCACTGCAGGTTACCATCCCTTCTTTGTTGCTATTCCACCAATTCGCACTAAGCGTTTCCAAATGACTTTTATAATGCGCACAGCAAAAGAGTGGAACTCTACCTGCATCTGTGTTTCCGAACGCATACAACCCTAATCTCTTCAAAGTTAAAGTAAACAGGCATCTTCTGGGTAAGCTCACTCCATCGTCGACATTGTCTCTGTCACCTCTGCCCTAGACTAAGGTCAAGAGCAAACCTATCCTAAATAAAAATAAAAATAAATGTCTGCGAATACGATGCCCTGAGGGGGCGTTCTTTTTAATTTTTTAATAAGGTTCACCGTACCGTTTTTCAATAATACTATCACAAAGACCTCAGCCCTCATAGCCTGCGGAATATTGAACAGATGTGGATCTGTTTGCATTTGTCTCCAAAGTCTACGTTGGTCCCCTTTATTAGACGGCATTGACCAGCTTCGGTCAACATTAGCACGAGAAAGCTCCATGCTTGTTACTTTAACTTCCCTCATAAACTCATAATGCATTGTTTTAAAAGGAAGTCTAGATTCTAATATAGGTACATTGTTTCCACTGGTTTTTCCCTCGCTAGCAGGCATAACCTTTCTCTTAGATGTAATCGATTAATGCCGCCTGACGAAAGTAACGAGAACCGAATTTTATGCTTTGTTATGCAATCGTTAAAAACATTGTTGAGTAACAAGTAAATCATTTGTTTTGTAAACGTAATAACACGGATTTAAATGTGGCGGATACACAATGAAGTTGACTTAACTTTAAAGAAAGGTCTTATTTGGTACATATGTATCCAAAAACTCCATACAGCAACGTTACGTGACACATAGTGCGTAGGTGATGCAGGAAACGACAAGGTACTCGTAGATACTAGTAGGTACTGACTTGAAGGAATTCGGGAGAGGTCTTCGCCAAGCATTATTATAGTATGTTCGATTACTGTACTTGCAAGAATAGCTTGTGCCAACTCGTAGAAGAGAAGAAAACTGTATCAAAAAAGGGGAAAAAACCCATTTCATTAAAAGAGACATGACACAATCAGGATTTTCCAAAGTCAGTCCACTAACACAATAAACGGTGTATCCAGTCATTCATATTTTTGCTCCGTAATAGACGGTGTAGTGATTGTGGTCGGGAAGTCGGCAACAATGGGTGACGGGTCGCGGGAGTGATTTAAATTGTCTCACAATCGCCTCTTCCGGTCGCTGCTTCGGCTAAGGACGCGTAGACCCCCACCGACACAGGGGCGGCGCGCAACCAGACCCCACCTACGTGCACTACGATTGTGATGATACAAATACCCTCTCGAAAAATAGTCCCGATTGTTCTTAACTCGACACTGCCACCCGGCTGCTGTTATTAAATTACGTTATGGAAAATCATTGTATTGCTCGCCGTTATGGGAAAAATTCTTTTACTTAATACAATTCGAAAGTACAAATAACTATCTTTGTTTATAATCGATTGCGTCGTTAATCTTACTGTCTGATTTGTTTTATTATTATGAAGTCAGAGCTCTTTCTCACGGTTTTGTTTTATTGCGATTGTAATGGTATGTATGAAGCCATGTTTTCCTGCCTATGAAAGAGTCCTAATTACTTAGGTTTTATTTGAACTGACATAAACTTTCCTCACGGCTTCTGTTTTACGTACTCGGAGTAACGTAATGGTCGTATTACTCGTGCAATTATTCGATTTTATAAGTAATTATTTTATTCTCAGAAGTTGAACCGTCAGATATGTAGATAGGTACTTAAATGAGTAGTTTATTAGTTCTCTTGATGAGATCGCAAAGAGGTTTGTGAGGGAGCTAATCATTATGCACTGGATTGTTTCTGGCTTCGCAGCGAGCGCTAAGAGTAGTGCCGCCACCCTCGCCCTCGTTCAACCGTATGCCATGCATTTCACTTTCCATCTGCTCGAATGCATTTTATAAGGAACTCTACGTGGATTTTGTGTTGAAGCAGCATGCCATATCGTTGATATTAAATGTCTTTATTACTTATTCTACGTTGATTTTGATATGTATTATTATCGTCGCAGATGCGTGTTGTGTGACGTGTGTGTGTTTGCGCGCGTGTGTGTGTATATATGTGTGTATGTGTGAAGACTAGTCAAAACGATTATTAGTAGTAGACATAGTCCTCAAAACGTTGATCTGTAGTGTAGAAGTTGGCTTGTTTAGTGTTTCTTATAAGCAGTCGGAAAGGAAAGGCCGTCGTTATAGACAATAGGAAGTATATTGTCTATTGTACTGTACTGTATATTGTACTTACCTACTGTATATTGGATTGGTCAATCACTTTTACTAGTTATAGTGAAAGTGATGGACCAATCCAAAATACAGTTGCTTTTTTGAAATTTTGGTTTTTTACTCATAAATAATTAATGTGCGGGTCGATCAATAACAACAATATATTAAGTACGGCTCAGATAACTAAACAAATATAACTTAAAGCCGCGATTCCATTAGGCAAGTCTTGCATTGCACGTCATATACTTGCTATGACGTCACATTTGCGTACAAGTTGCTAGCATTGGAAACAAGTTTACAAGTGGAGATGATCAACAATTGAGTAGGACACCATACAGCGAGACACCATGCGAGTACACGGCAGTCGTTCGCAATTCGAAATGTGCAACTAACGTTTTAAATTCAAATTCAAAATATGTTTATTGTGGGCATATTTTTGATACAGGTCTTAACAATATATTATAGTTCCAATATGTCCTGCCAATAATTATATACTTTTAGCATTAAAGATAAAAATATTTTACATGTCAAATTTGTGTTTACGCGTTCAATTTGCACGTCACTTGTCTATAAAAATGTACAAGTTCAAACTACCTCATACAAGTTGTAGCTTGTATGCAATTTGCAACTTGCTTATCGCGCCTTTAAACAGTTCCTATAAATAAAATATTGAACTTAACAGTGGTTTGGTGTAACTACCCACAATAACTACTGGGGTATCCGTCAACGACGAGAAAACTCCAACATCTACCGTCAACTCTGCCATCCCCTGGTCAAGCTGAACTTATTGTGGGCTGTTTGTATTCTCCTGTTTCTGGTTGTAATAGCCCTACATTTAATTACCGATGCGGAACCATTGTGTCGCACATAATAATTATCGTATTACGGGGTTCATATGCAGAGAGATAGCTCATGTTGCTAACTAGTGTTGCGGTAGGGAAATATGTGAATAGAATTAAACCAGGAAACTAGTGAGTGCGCTTCTTGAATCATGCTTTTGATTTCCTCTTTATTTCTCAGTATTCTGAATTTTGCCAATTTTGAGTTTCGAGGAATGAAAAGGTAAAGCTCCTCTCGGGCAATATGAAATCCCTGAATTGAGCTAAGCATGAGAATTTTTAATTTTCCGATTACGTAGTGAATTAAGAATGATACCAAACTGTAATTTTGCATAAAAATAACAGTGTCGTGTAAATATAATATTTTTTGAATAAATTACAAATAATAATTTCCTGCAGATCCCGTTAGGAAGGGAAACAGTGTACCTACTACCTAACTAAGGCTTCTACCGACCCCACATCCTAGTGCAACCACGTTAGTGCGGAGAAAATATTTCTTGTAATTTAACAACACTTATTATGATTGCCTTTTTTTAAATAGAGGAAAGCACTATAGAGTATAATCCTGTCAGTGTCTTTACCATAACTATGAAGTTCAACTTAAATTTGAGATTTCATCAACCATGTTTTGGACTATCTTTTGGTTTGCTATTCAAACTCAAACTCAAAAACTCAAAGCATTTATTTCAAATAAACCTATTACAGGCACTTTTGAATTATCATGGGGTCGGTCAGTCAGAGAGATGAAGCTAGTTGCCCATTCCAAGGCGTAGTAGGTTCCTATGGGGAAGAACGGGCAAGAAACTCCACAGACACTCTTTTAAATTAAAATATTGTTACATAGTATTGGTTACATCATTTATGTTGAAATTATATATGTGAGAACAATGTACGAGAAAGAAAAGATAGAAAAGATCCTCTTTCTCGTAGAAAGACGTGCACGTTAAAAGCGTTCGTAATAAAAATATAAAAAACATAAACCAATTAAAATACCTTAGTTAAAATAAGCCGTGGCAGCTAAGAAATGACCAGTCCCTACTGACGGCGCCCGTTCACGAACATGACGCATGGATCAGCACCATTTAGCTCAACCATTTTGAAGGGAACTTAATGATCCAACACAGACGCCACCATCAGCTAGACATTTGAGTGAGCATGACACTCAGCCGCCAGGGCACATTCAAGTCAATAAAAGACGTACTCAGAAAATGGTAGGTACATAGTGCTCACACATATTATTATTATTATTTTATTGAATGATTCTTTACACGTGTTTATACAAATTCAATTAGCGTGCCCAGTGTCCTCGCTTTGCATGAACATCTTAGTAATAATTTATATATTCCGACGCTCTGTCAGGGGCTAGCTCATGCAATTTGCGTAGTCGTTATAGAAAGTAGCCGATTCACCAATGTGTTGTTTGTATCAAGTGTAATACATTTTCCTCATTTTCTTTTTGTTACCTTCCTGGCGTTGGTGAAAAGTGAGTTTAGCTGCTGAATTATCCGGTTATATTCGATGAAATCTCGAATACGGATTATTTGTTTGCGTAGTCAAGAATAGGAATAAGCCCGTCAATAGAACTAGAAAATTGAGCGGACAAAATGTGATTTAATTTGGTTAGCTTGTTTAGGCGAGCTATAGTATTTTTTTATCAAATCGTTTTACACATTAGCAAGCTGTCATTGGCCTCTTCCAAGTGGTCTACAAGAGCTGCCTTCTCGAAGTTGTCTTTACATCTCGTTTTGTTTACTGATTCGTGGTCCCTGGTACCATTTCGCTGTGACTTGTGGAATGTATCCGTAACTCCGGCTCTTTTCTGGATAATTACGATCGAAACTCTACATTTTAAGAACAAACTAGATCTTTGCGTCATATCTTAATGTTAGAACTAACTCTTGCATGCGACTAGCATGGCTAACAGCCACCAGAGGACTTTGCATCATCAGCATCAAAGACAATCATCAATAGCTATAGACCTCCCAGCCCCTGTCCAGCAGAGATCGAATATCATGACGATAATGATGATCACAATATATTATTACCCTCTATTGAGTGAAAACACTTTGAAAGTTAAGTGATACTATTTATAGCAAGATGGGTTCTTGACATAAACGAGAAAATAATTATAGAACATCCTTAAACTCGTTCCGCCAGGACACGCTGTAGGCAGCTGATTCGGCTATAAAAAGCGGCTTAACTGCCTATTGGATCTGTTCCATAGTTGAGTAGCGTCCGATTGTTATTAATTTGGTCTGTCGCTTTGTTACAATTGATATCTGATGCCCTTGGCTCGTTGACGTAACCGCTTCTGCAAGAATGCAAGTGCAGAATGTGTGTATCAAAAAAGTCTCCTCATATGGCAGTGCGAGTGTGGCGGCCGTAGATATATCAACACAATGGTCGCTACTGACCACCAAACAATTCGTTATGATAATATTTTTAAATACGCGCACCATCTATATTCTATAACATTTGGTTTCTTTTAAGTGATCTTAGCCTCATAACTTAAATATATATCCGGTACTACCCTCTATTTGATCTTGCAGTAAAGTTTTGAGGGTCCAAGCACCATCCCACTTTCTACTGACCTACGTATACTTTAAAGCGTCTGCTACTTATTACACCGTTTCGATATTGCAGTTCTATGCACAAATGGGTTTCACATTTCCATGTTCATTGTGCTATACCCCGTTGTATTTTATTACTGTTTTATGCTTGACTGGTATTGTGAATTACAGCAATGAGGTCCACAAAATATACAATACTCTAAAGCGAAAGACAGTGTTAGTAGGTAATACAAATTACAGCGGTACGGCGTCACAAAGTCACAATGAGTATGCAATCGAGTACGGAGTAAATAGTTCGTAGTAGTCCGTTGGTTTACGCCATTAAAACCGGATATAAAATGTCCGACGATGGATGCGTTTTAATTACCCATAAAACTACCACTGAGCCCTAATTGTCGGGTAGCTAGGAGTCCCTTCTCGAGGGCTTCTGTCCGCGTCAGGAGCAGAATTTTTACGAGGTTCAATGGTCATTAAATTAAACACACAACGCAACTACATCTTCTTCGAACCCGTTGCGTGCATAACTTTAGTTAACAGTTATCGCCCTTTGATTGTCACTCCATTAACGAGCGTTTATCCACTCTATATTATTGTGATATTATGATTGTTTTCTTTTATTATATGTTTTTGATAAAAGTTAGTTACTTCTAACTTTCTAATGTTTAAACATTAGACAGTTAGAAGTAACTAACTTTTTTATGTTTTTTCTGTTATATGTTTTCGTTCCAATAAAAATATTTGATTTTATTTATTTTTTTGATTTGATCTTGCAGTAAAGTTTTGAGGGTCCACGCACCATCATGATTGTTTTCTTTTATTATATGTTTTTGAGAAAAGTTAGTTCTAACTTTCTAATGTTTAAAGTGCATACTAACTTCTAAAGCCAAAGAGCACAAATGCCATCTAGAAAGTAGATGCACAAAGGGATTTCATCAGGGTTAGATATGTAAATGTTCTCACTGCATTGTCTTTATCACAGTCATGCCAGGTACTTCTGCTATGATAGAATTAAAACAGTAATTTAATTTGCATTGAAATTATTGTTATTAAAGCTATAGTATAGTAGTTCTGCGAGCACAAACGTTCGTAGCCAATGTCTGCATTTGCTGCAGGCATACCCTGTATTACATATCACCAGATAGTAAGAATAGGTCAACATCGAAATTAATTCAGTACGACACATTGTTGCTTTGGGTAGTCAAACCAGACAGAAAATTGACTTAAACTACCGAGCCTAGCCAAAAATTCATGGCAAGTGGCAAGACGTAGTTGTGAACACACCACAACTAGCCAACTACTATATGTTAAACGCGAGACTTTACTTTTGAAGCTACTTTACAGCTAACAAAACTCAGTCACACAAAATGATCGACGAGACCTAACCATTTGGCGAGCGACAACGACAGCGCGATCTAGCGGTGCACAGTAGCGTCATCTAGTGAATTTATTGTAATACTAACATTAATATTGGTTTTAAAGCCCCATTTTAGAGAATTCTGAAAATTATTTTCAGTGTTCTCTAGTTTTGTGACGAGAAGGTGGTTGTACCAGGTGTTTCATCAATCTCTACCTAGTAGTTAAAGGGAAGATTCCACTCATCATGCCGAAGATCCTCATCAGATCTTCACCAAATTTCTATGAGACCATTTTAAAAGTAATAACTTTCAAATAAAAAAAGAACTATCGAAATCGGATCTCATAAGGCGGAGATATATCAAGTATCCCCCTTTTTGGAAGAAGTACGTATCCCTCCAACCAAAAACCCGCGACGACAAAAAAGATATATAAAGTCGTAAAACTTGTAAGTATACCAGTTTCGTCCAGGGCCTCGAGTCTATTACAATATATATACCCACCAAAAACATTTCCCCAAAAAAAGAAGAAAAAAATAAACACTAAAAAGACTGCCTAGCAACTTCCAAAAAGAACTGAAATCCCACCAAAAACATTTCATGTAAAATGTTGCCAAGACGACCACATAAGGTTTGCCCTGTCAAAAAGATATCAGATCTCATGTAGAGCCAAGCTTCTGAATCTACACGGCCTAACTCTACCGACCCTAACTTCACAAATTCTACATATCAGTAAAAATGTATGGCTTCGCCGTTTCGCTACCGTCGTGGAGGTGATGCGAATATTTAGTTTCTGAAGTAAGTAACGAAACAGCCAAGCCATACATTTTTAACCTTATGACCACATAAGGTTTTCACAGGGCAAACCTTATGTGGTCGTCTTGGCAACATTTTACATGAAATGTTTTTGGTGGGATTTCAGTTCTTTTTGGAAGTTGCTAGGCAGTCTTTTTAGTGTTTATTTTTTTCTTCTTTTTTTGGGGCGTATTTCTAGCACATCAGCAGTGCCGGTTTTCATAGCCCATTCTCTGTCTCAGTTTACATACCAAATTTCAGCTTTCTAGCACTTCAGGAAGTACCCTAACATTTTGAAGTCTCATACAAACTTCCACCCCCCATTTTAGGGGATGGGGGGCGAAAGTTATAAGTTTATGATTTTTTTTGTTGGTTATATTCTAAACTTAGATTAAATACCAAATTTCAGCTTTCTAGCACTTCAGGAAGTAGCCAAACATTTTGATGATCATCAGTGTGTCAGTGACGAAATCGGTGTATTTTAGATATCAATAAAATCTAAAGTATTAGAGCTATTCAATTGGGACTTTGTATGTTTAATTAGTCTATTATTGACATCAATCCTGAGGATATGAACTATCTGGTACATCGGAAACCAACTCTATGAGGGTCCAAAAAAACGACGAAACACTTCGAGTAAAGGTAGGTAGTGCCCTTGCGCTTCGCTTGGCTCGTCTTGGCGGGGGCACTACCGTGCCCCCAGATAATAGTGTCAGAATAATAATATTAATAATGAATGGTCGATCATTGATTATATAATTGTTGATTTTGACAAGTTTGGTAATCTACTATTATAATGGCGTCATTATGACTTTCCAAGGGTCGGCCACTGACACTACATTGAAAGAAATTGAATTTGTTGGTAATCTCGTATATAATGACAAATGAATGACATTTCTACTAATGGGTCTTATAATAATAGCAATACGACAATGCCATTATAAGTAACTCAATTCTATTACGAGAACATTGACCGACCAATGATCGCCCATTATGAATTTAGCAGATTACGAACTTTTAGCAAAATGACAATGGGATCATGTTGGAATGACTGAATTTATAAAAATAGCAGACTTGGGGCCCAGGGCGGTTGTAAAATACGACCTATATAGGAGTACCAACAAAATGACAGAGGAAAGCAAATTTTGCCAGACTTGAAGCAGAGACGCTTCGCTCGCTCGGTCAATTATGAAGTCCGAGTTAGATTCAAATAATTTTCAAACTAAAAGCTCGGTTTCATTTCGTCGTAAAATAATATTACTTGTAGCATTTCAGCAAGGTAATTGAAATTACAATTAAAATTGTGGCGAGGTGCATGGATAGGAAAGAAACATGTGACGGTTTTATAGTTAATTACTTCGTCTGTCTAGAAGAGTTTCATAAATTGTCTTTTTAAAAGCTTAGACACAAACTTTCTGCCTTTTTGAGCTTAATATCAAAGCTGGCACACTCCACGTAAGTATTGGATAAGAACGAATACTTTATTTAGGAAATCCAGGAGTAGTCTGCAAATAGGTTTTGTGACGACATATACTAGATAATATTTGAAAAGTGGTTTCATAAAAGGAACTCGCAGACGAAAGGGTCCGATCTTATCCCTGTACATAACTTCAGGGAAACGTCCCTAATGGTTTGCCATTGTGGGTCCTACAACTGTAACACAATTAACAGAATCGTAATCATGAAAAGAAAACACGATTAACACGCCGTGCTAGTGTGAGTGAGCCCGACTAGTCACGCGCGGGCGGTTGGAAAAGATCAGAAACCGCGCAACTGCGAATTCTCCCAAGTCGAGGTATTTCTGTAGCATGATCCTGACTAATAATATAGATACATTTTCTCCCCAAACAGTGGCAGTGTTATGACAACTAGTTTATCATATGAATAGTGCATAGGAACGAGGCTGGCACGAATGTGGTGGAAATCTCTCGGTTCCGATTGGCCGCCGACGCGTGCGGAATGCGCCTCGCTCCGGCGACACTAGAAACCGTCTTGTGCGCCGGAATGTTCGCATCTCCTGGTCTATACATGATTAATAGTTCCATAATTAAGACATCGTTTCCTTCATCAGATACCTTGGAAATGAAAACCAAGGTGTTGTGGTTGCGACTGTTGCGAGCTTTTGCAGTACCGAGATAGGTTAGTAGTGGATGTAGTGACAAAGATTGAAAAGAGTATGCTTAGATGGTTTGGTCATGTGGAGAGGATGAGTGAAAGGCGACTAACAAGAGGTATTTATAAAGCAGAGGTGAGTGGAAACGCCGGGACGCCCTAGAAGGACATATAGTGACCAAATTGGTGATGTTCTTCAGAAAGGTCAGGTGCGTAGTACTCGCAACCGGCGTGCGTGTATGACTAGATGTATAAACGTAGGCGAAGCAAAAGGGGTACTCGTATGTAAGGAGCGTAGCAAGTGGCGTTCTATAGTTTCTGCCTACCCCCATGGGAAGAAGGCGTGAGTTTATTTAACTGAGCTTGTCTATCTTCTATATATAAAAATCAATGCCACTTTTCGTTGTAATTTTATAACTTAAGAACGGGCTCACTTATAAAAAAAAAACCGGCCAAGTGCATGTCGGACCACGCACAATGAAGGGTTCCGTAGTTGGGATGAATTTATCCCAAAAACAAACTTAACATTGTAGTTCAAAAACATGCTCTCCCATACATCGATATACGTTACGGTCAATTCTCCAACTGCAAATTTAAGTTGGTCGACTATTACTCGTTAACTTTTGAAGCCTACTTAGCTGTGATAGTTTTCCTTTTAATTTCGTTATATATACTATTGCCATGAATTTTTTCACATATCCAAAACCAAACATTTAGCTGGCAGGGGGGGGGGGGGACACTTGACTCTAACAAAAAATAGCACTTTAAAGCTTAATATTACGCAAACGGATACCTTAATTGAAAAATGGTTTTGCCAAACCCACAATATTTTTAAACGGCCTATCCAACGATACCCCACACCATGGAAGACGAGAAAAAAAAATATCATCCCCATTTCACGTGTAAGGGAGGTACCCTAAAAAAATGTTTTTCATAATTTTATTTTATAATTTTTTCGGCATGATTAATATGTATACCCATGCCAAATTACAGCTTTCTAGGACTAAGCGTCTCTGAGCTAAGCTGGGGACAGACGGACGGACGGACAGACAGACAGACAGACAGACAGACAGATAGACAGACAGACAGACAGACAGACAGACGGGAATGGCTTTGTTCGGACTATTTAGTAGATGGATTATGTGAAGTTTTTTTAGGTAGGTAGGGTAGGTAGGTAGGTAGGGTAGGTATGTAGGGTAGGTAGGTAGGGTAGGCAGGTAGGGTAGGTATTCTTTTACCCACAGAAAGCCACGTTATTTGTGAGTGTCATAGAGTAAAAATGTTTACCGCCCAACGGAGTGGGCACGGGTCAGCTAGTTTTCTATAAATACATTAATGTATGAAAATTGGAAACTAAAGGTGAACCTGTCTTAAATGCCACTACTTTAGATATACAAAACAATCAGCAAGCTTTTGAAAACTTCATCACAACAACAAACGTCTATGTTGTGTTTACTACTGAATAATAATGAAAAACGGTTTTTACTAGGGTTGTGCAGTTACATTGGAATATTATAATGATTGCAAATACACTAAATACAAAGATTTAATTGTGTCTGTGTAGAACTTGGCGCACATTTTTATAACATGTCGTGATCATTGTCAGAGATGGTAGCACGATTGCACCGAGTCAACTGGTTTTGAGTGACAAGTAGGTAGTGTTATGTTGGCAAAATATAGGAATTGCGGGAACTTTCTTCGAATTAGGCACGCAGCCCGCGTCTCGCTGGTGCCTAACGTTATCAACATTTACAATCGGCGTGCGGACACATATTTTGTTGTTAGTCGGTTACTCGTTTCAGAGCAATAAGTGCTCCTCACGCGTTCACCAACACTTGCTTGGATATATTGTTTATTTTTAACGGAACCCCTTTTAAAGTTATGCCTATCCGGATGCTGCTAAATGACTGCTGTTATAAGATTTTGTGAATGAACGATACTAAAGTGTAAACGTATTGAAATAATGACATAAAAAATACAGTGAAAACCGAATATGAAGCTTAGTATAAATTCGTGGTTAAAAATAGCAAGTTGAGTACTTACCTAAAAAAAAAAAATCAGTTAAGTACATCATTTTAACTTAACATACATGTTTTGGAGATCACCTTTTGAACAAAGCGATGATTGTGTTGGGAAACTTAACTACCTATAGGTACTCAAAACGCAAATGACTGCCGCTAGCTCAATAGTCCGCTAATTTTAAAAGGGACATAGATAATAAAATGAAGATGATGAATGATGATGTGTGTGGATTAATATAATGATAATTAAAATATATGAATAATGATAATTAATATAATTTAATGTTAAAACTTTATGCACAAGTAAAAAAACTACTGTACAAAGGCGGACTTATAATGCCTGAGGCATTTTCTACCAGTCAACCTTAGGGTGATGCAGAGACAAAACATGGCAGGTGCAATATGGGGATAGATAACTCGAAAAACAACAATATATACATACATACTTTTAAACAAAATAAAAAGTGTCAGGAGAAATAACGATTGGTGGAGGAGAAAACGATCAGCGCTGGGAAGATTCTTATATTTTTCTCTCTCTTCCTTATTCTTCTCTTTCTTATTTTTTCTTATTTCTTTTTTTTCTTCTTATATTTTATAACCATTTAAATTGCAATGCCTTAATAGGCAACTAAGTTTTAGAACCTACCTATTGTTAACATCTACAAAATCCTGTACACTTAGTTCGCAATAAAGAATTTGAATTTTTTTTTAGTTCTCTTCGACCGCATTCCGTATAAATTTGGAGCTACATAGTACAGGATTAGATTGGAATCTGGGGATAGTTGGTCAGGGTCCCGGTAGATAAGATAATTAAATGGACGACTTCAATGCTTTGTTGAAATTGAAACAAAAAATCCAACAGAAACTGAAAAGTTCATAACAAGATCACTTTTCAAGCAGTCCGATGCAGTTTGTGGTATCTAATATGAGATTGAACTAAAATACCTGCCATCAGAATGCTTGATAAGAATTCACTTAGTTATAACTAGCTTCTGCCCGCGACTTCGTTCTCGTGGAAGTTGTAAGACACCCCAATATACAAATAACAGCCACATTTTTATAAAAAACTGCCTCGTTGGTCTATTGGTCGCAAGCGCTACTGTTGGGAATGAGGTCCTGGGTTCGATTCCCGGGTCAGGCAAAATAATATTGCGGTTTCCGTCTGGAATTTCTCAGTTAAATCCGAAGTCTGAATTTGTGCCCGGTTAGTGGCAATAGGCTCGCCCCCTATTACATGGGAACTAAACATTAGTGGCAAACGTAAGATGTAAAAAGTAGTGATTATGAGATAGTATTGAATCAAGAGAAACTAGAATTCGTCGATAAAACTGTTTTCCTGGGGATCACGCTCGACTCTAGGCTTCAATGGGGTCCACATTTAACATCTCTTGCAGGACGGCTAAGTTCTGCAGAATATGCTGTCAGAAAAATCCGTCAATTTACTGATGTAGATACCGCGAGGCTAGTCTATTTTAGTTACTTTCATAGTATCATGTCTTACGGTATTTTACTTTGGGGACGGGCTGCTGACATCGAGTCTATTTTTATTCTGCAGAAAAGAGCCATCAGAGCCATATAATATAATCTCCGCAGGCGCGATTCTCTTAGGGAACTGTTTAAGGATATTAACAACATGACGGTGCCTTGTCAATATATCTATGAAAACATCATGTACGTAAGAATAAATTTACATCTTTTTTGTAAAAGAAGCGAAAGACATAATTATAGTACTAGAAGTAGGGATCTATTAGCTCAACCAGGTTTCAGACTGGCAAAAGTAGACTCATCTTTCATGGGGTACTGTTTAAAATGTTATAATAAAATCCCTCCCCTCATACTTCAACTGAATGAGACGAAATTCAAATCTTGTATAAAACGCACACTATGCAAGCAGGCATATTATAGGTTGGGGGATTACATGATAGAAATGCTTGGCTCAATGCTGGTCCAGCTCCACAACCACAACTAATTTATTAACATTTGAAAATGTTGGAGCTCATGAAGATTGGAAGACTATCTTTTCATTGTATAAACTCGAATCTCCTTTGTATTATATAATTGCATATCACAGGTGTGAGTTCTATGTACAATAGAGCTACCATTTACCGGGTAATATGTCTTTCATTGACTTAAATGTGCCCTGGCGGCTGAGAGTATGTCATGCTCACTCAGATGTCTCGCTGATGGTGGCGTGTGTATTGGATCATTTAGCTCCCTTCAAAATGGTTGAGCTGAATGGTGCTGATGCATGCGTCATGTTCGTGAACGGGCGCTGTCAGTTGGGACTGGTCATCTCTTAGCTGCCACGGCTTATTTTTAATTATTTTAGTTTTGAATTGTTATCTTTATATCACGGACGCTTTTGACGTATTGCATCGTTCTCACATGTTTAACTTCAATATGAATGGTGTAACCAATATTTTGTATCAATATTTTAATTTAAAAGAGTGTCCCTGGAGTTTCTTGCCCGTTCTTCTCCATAGGAACCTACTATTTGGAATGGGCAACTAGCTTCATATTTGTAACTGACCGACTTCTTGACAATTCAAAAGTGCCTGTCAATGGTTTAATTGAAATAAATGCTTTGAGTTTGAGTTTGGCGAAATTGAATGTGGGTGTACTATAGGTAGGTACACCATTCCCCAAAGGGTTAGGCCTTTGGGGAATACAGATGTAATGCTATGTTATTTTTATAAAATATAAATACATACATAAACTCACTACTTCCCATGGGGGTAGGGGCAGAAAGAATAAACTTAGTTATAATGTTACTACTGCTATTTTCTTACAAAAAAAAAACAAAGTATAATATGAACTCTCCTCTTATAAAAAGCCGGCCAAGTACCTGTCGGACCACATACAATGAAGGGCTCCGTAGTTGGGATGAATTTATCCCAAAAACAAACTTAACATTGTAGTTGAAAAACATGCTCTCCCATACATCGATATACGTTAGGTACGGTCAATTCTCCAACTGCAAATTTAAGTTGGTCGACTATTACTCGTTAACTTGTGAAGCCTACTTAGCTGTGATAGTTTTCCTTTTAATTTCGTTATATATACTATTGCCATGAATTTTTTCAATTTAGCTGGCAGGGGGGGACGGGACACTTGACTCTAACAAAAAATAGCACTTTAAAGCTTAATATTACGCAAACGGATCCCTTAATGGAAAAATGGTTTTGCCAAATCCACAATATTTTTGAACGCCCTATCCAACGATACCCTACACCATGGAATAGACGAGAAAAAAAATGTCATCCCCATTTCACGTGTAAGGGAGGTACCCTAAAAAAAATATGTTTTTCATAATTTTATTTTACCATTTTTTCGGCATGAATAATATGTATACCCATGCCAAATTACAGCTTTCTAGGACTAAGCGTCTCTGAGCTAAGCTGGGGACAGACGGACGGACGGATAGACAGACAGACAGACAGACGGACATGGCGAAACTATAAGGATTCCTTGTTTACTATGGAACCCTAAAAAGAACCTTCAGTTAATTGAAGAACGCTTGTCCACGTATAATAAGGTAGGTAGGTAATCCAGGATAGAAAACTACGCGAGATAAAAACGCAAGGTAAATGCTCCATAATAAAACACAGACACACTCAGTAAGGTTCTTTAAAGCTAAGTTGACAGTGACACCACCTGTTGTGTTTGTGTGGCAAGTGACAGCTTCTAAGATAGTGATAAAACTGGTACCGTTACAGCGTTGACTTGATTGCGAAGTCTGTCACGCAGCCTTGCAAATACGCTAATCATTAAAATTAAGGTAAATTGTCGTAGCTAGACGGCCCTCGAACACAACGGCGGGATGTCGCCCGCGCGCCTTGCGAAACTCGACGTCCCTGTAGGTACCTAGGTACTTCGATAATTAGAAATGCTGTATCCACCAGCAGGAATACCCACAAGGAATAACACAAGTTCGCAGAGCGTTCGTAAGCCCAGCGAAAGAGCCAAAATAGTCTCCTATACACTACTCCTTATAACATCCTTGTGCCACAAAAGCCGAAACAGTTTTTTAAAGTAAGTCGCCCCACTCACTGGTAAACGATCAAAAGAAAGACTGAAGCTGTGGCGAGATGAGACCCTGCTTCCTTACCCATACCATTCGTTCCACCTGCTGTAGATCTCCTACCTTGACACGAGTTGCCGTGGCTAACCTGGAAGTCTTTAAACACACTCCGGGCCCAGGTTCTCCGAAGCAAGGAAAATTGGTTCAGGTGGAGTTTTATAGATGACTCCGCCTAGTAATATAAATGTGGTGCTGTTCCACAAACGATGGGACACTTACTATCGTGTTCTGTGTGTCCTGTCGATTATTTCAGAAAAAAAAAACATTCTGTAGGTTTTTTTGAACTTAGACCGCCTTATTACAAAACAAGATTTATATTTTGACATGACTTAAACCATGGAGCCAGTTTTGTAATAAGAACGTAACAGTTATTGAAATACCGTTCTTTATACAAAACTGAAAACTTAGTTCGGTACTAAGTTGTCAGTTTTGTGTTAGGAACTTTACCATAGACGGAATAAAGTTCGAAACTCAATAATGGCTCCATGTTTTAAACCTGGGTCTGAATATAAACCTTGTTTTGTAATAAAGGGGAGAGAGTAGTAATGCTGGTTCTAATGCATTATAATTATGTAAAGCCATATTTGTTATGGCCGCGAATCATATTTAGATCAACATATAACCTGTTACTGACCTGCAAACTGCAAAAAAAGAAAATTTGACTACCTTAGCGCATCCCCCTGATGCAAAGGGTGTAAACGTTTTGTTAGTAAACACATCTTGTCCTTCGCGGTTCAAAGAGTAATTTATGCTTGCGAATGTTATGTTATGTTACCGCCCCGTCCGCTTTACATGTCTTTTGTATCCGACACTGTCACCCAGTCAACTTGTAATGAACTCAGCGTAAAGGCGCTTCTTTCACATTCTTTGCGTGTTTACACATGCTTGAGATGACTTAACTTGTTTATGTCAAATTTTCATAATGCCACTATTATAATCGTTCTAAGAATTTCAATCCATATTATTACGTCAAGTATTTATAAACAAATTGATAGAGTGCACGGAATTCAATCGCACCTAATGAATCAATTGTGAGATAACATACAAGAGAAGCAGATCGTTGTAAGAAATTCACTATCCATCCGTAACATAACAGTAGGCGCACACGCATTGTGGGTCACCGTCTGGTTTTAATAACTATGCTCAAGTAATTGCTACCCATAACAACCTTATTACGTGCTTAAAATATAACTGTTGATTTAAATGCTGGCAATTAGTATTCGCAGTGTCAGTCCAGTGATTTCTACGACGATTAGCGACGGTTAGTGTTAACGTATCTGATAGCGCCGGTGAAATGAACATTTTTGTGCAAAATGCTCAAATATCATCGGCGCTCTCACAGGCATAAATCGCCAGTACAGTGTTTACGATGGAGGTATGTTTTTTTTTTTTGTTTTTCTCAGTCTACCTATTGTCACTTTCCTATTTCCATAATAGTTCTATACACCATAATTAAACAGTGAATGTTATAAGTATCTAGCACTAGCTGTAGGTACGAAGCCATGCACTGGGCACACGTTGGGGTTGGTTTATTGTTCTGGTTTCGCTTGGCGGAAGAAGCAGACCCAAGATAAGATTTTCTTGACAATATCTCTTTACTTTTCTATAGTCTTTACCTGACCTGCAGAACCGTACCCTACCACAGATGCTTCTCAAAAGCTCTGCATGACTTGTTATGGCAGCCATGCAATATCAGTGTCCTTTTATGCTTCTTACTGGAGGGATAAGAGCGAGCGGTCGCTTTGCGTGGGTGTGACGCATGTTTCCCCCAACCTTTTCTTATTTTTGTGTTTACGTTCTTTTTTGCGTCATGTTTACCGTAAATAAACGTATTTTCTTTCTTTCGGTGTGTTGTCAGATCCTCATTGTTGGAAAAGTGATATGGGCACCTCATTCATTCAGTTGACGCCATCGGATCACTGCCTTTTTGGCAGTGGTTGGCTATTATGAAGTTTTCTCTAAAAAAAAAAACTACTGAGTATTCTCTGGAAGAACCACGATATCCAGCGCCGGTGCTTCTTTTTGCGAGGTGGTATTAATGGCCGCTGGGAGAGGAAATTAACGCCACTCGAAGGTGGTGTAGCCTAAAGTGCGTAAGCACCTATCGGGCCTAGGGCGTAGCGTTAAAGTTAAGGAGCCTTGGGTAAGACAGAGGGTATCCATAGCAAATTTTACCCAGGTAAAAACTGATAGTCCACTTAAACGCATAGGTATGAAACTGATGAATCCCAACATTAATGTAAATGTTCAGTTCTGGTTTTAATGAAAACGTGAAGCATTCGCAATGAGATCGTGAAATTCAGCGGAAATTAGGAATTCCCAAAATCGCTTTACATGTTTGTGCGAATTGAACATGATATTCCGTCAGCCCATTATCGCTGTCTATATCGTAAAGGAGCTCTCAACAAATTGCAAGTTTGTTTAGCACGATACGGAAATGGTAATTCATCAAACGTCTCATAAATATTCTTTATATCTAAATTTCCACTATAGTGTAACTTTTTGTAAAATTAGCTTTAATTGGTTGATTAATGCAAGTTTTATTGTTGCAATATTATAGCTGTAATTAATATTTTTTACACGGACCACTTACTGATTAAAAGAAAGTTGATTTATTTGAGACAGTCATATTGTGTGTGTAATCTACTTATTAATATGACTGTCTTGTAAGTTGTAGAGTAACTGCTACAGACTGAACGATAGTGACAGTGCGTGTTTTAGTCTTGCTTCTAGTTAGGGTTCCGTACCCAAAGGGTAAAACGGGAACCCTATTACTAAGGCTCCGCCGTCTGTCTGTCTGTCTGTCCATCTGCCACCAGGCTGTATCTCATGAACCGTGATAGACAGTTGAAATTTTCACGGATGATGTATTTCGGTTGCCGCTGTAACAACAAATACTAAAAAACAGAATAAAATAAATATTTAAGGAGGCTCCCATACAACAAACGTGATTTTTTTGCTCTTTATTGATAACGGCAACAGGTAGACTCTTGAAATATTCACAAAATATTTAGTTATATATTCACTTTAAAAATAAATAATAAACTTAAAATCAAACAAATATTTAAGGGGGGTCCCATACAACAAACGTGATTTGTTTGCCATTTTTATAGATAACAGTACGGAACCCTTCGTGCGCGAGTCCGACTCGCACTAGGCCGGTTTTTTTCTCATACATCTTCTAACTTATGGGCTGTCGTTTGCTACACCAAGGCCGGTATTTCTGAACGACATGGGACTATGGGCCAACTATTCCTTAACAATAACTGAACAAATTATTAACCTATATTTTTTTTTTGCAAACTGATTCATCACAACTTGTGACCCTAAAAAAGGCAAATAAAATGGCTCAGTTTTAAAATTCAAATAATAATATTATAATGCTTCGTGCTACGTGTATAATTTTTATTGTAAATGGCTTTTCTTCTCGTGTTAATGACAGGTAAAAATCTACTCAGTAGAGTAGATTTTTCCGAACATAATATCCGCAAGCGGTTCGGGCGGGAATTAAGACGGAGATATATGCCAGTGACCTTGAGTGGTTAGCTTGCGTGTTCTGTACTGAGCTCACGCAACGCGTCGTACGTTCAGCCAGAAATAGGACTCGCCCATCAAGGAGCGCTGTTCCCAATTTGACACATTATTAATTTATTATACACAAACCAAAAGGTATTTTAATAAAACGCGTATACTAAAAGATCAATAATTAAATTATCTTTAAATTGGTGAAGGTTTCAGAAAGATACGCTTGGTAGATTTTGCGCCATTCTCAGTTTTTTGTCCGCGTTAGACATAACTTTACAAATTAATTTCATTATGTAATATAAACATAATCTAAAATATTCACATATTAAGTTATTGAGAAAATGCTCTAATTTAACGTATATTTTTTTCAAATCATTACCACTACTCGTTTAGACGTCAGTATAAAATCATTAAAAGTCGGTTATCGTCGCCTTAACAGGAAAAAGTCATTGTCAGGGCATGTGAGCCATTAAAATAAGCTGATATCCGTATTATGAGCAAATTCTCATATCAACAATCGAGATTTTCAATTGCAGTAGGCAATGAGCTTGTTATAACTTTGCCGGTAATTGTGTAATTACTCTTGTTATGTGTCAGTTCGTTAAACTTGAATGTGACTTAGGCTTCATCATTTGGCTGACACATTTTTATCATACTTTTACTTGTCAATGTTTTGTAACGTTGTGATCGTGACACATGGCGTTTTGTTAATTGGTTAATGATACCGAAAGTGTTAAAGTAAAATTATTATTAAGTAAAGTAAAATTGTATTATACTGCTAAAGTTGATTGATGGTTCCAATGACTATTTCTAATGATAAGTACTTTTACTTGGTGAAGTCTTTTGTGTGTTTAATTTTCTTAATTTTCGAGAAATTTACCTAAATATCTGTGAAAATAATTCAAAGCACAGTTTCGAGTATATCGATCATGGATCTTAACAAAAGAAAGACGTCGAAAAATAAGAGCTATTGAGCGAGTTTCACATGTTAAGTATTGTTTTATCGTTTACAGATCATCGGGAGATTCAGATGCGGCGAGTACTGCCGCTGTAGAAACGACCCTGGAACGACTTAGAGGTACTCGGGGCGCCCTTGAAGAGCTGTGGTCCGACCGGGAAAGAAGACTCGAACTCACTCTGCAGCTCAGGCATTTTGAAAGAGACGCTTTAGAGGTAAGCAAATATAAATGTCGTTTTGGTTGCCAAATTCATTGTACATGTAGAATTGTAGAATTTTGTAAGGGAAGGTGAGCACTTTGCAAGTTCTCCCGGGCGGCAAGACGAACTCAACCGGCTAGGTGTTGTGCCACTAGAGGTCTGGCGCCGCGTGGAAATCGATTCAAAACAGGAATAGAGTTTTTGAATTTTGAAAGGGTTTTCAAAAACGGGTTAAAAGTGAATGTAGCTGGTGTTGTAGGTGTAGCTGTTAAGACAGGGTCTGGGGTGAGTCCATTTTTTGGTCTATGCACCTTACCTTTACATTTAAAAACATAAATTAATCAAACTTCAGTATTTTTTTTACTAATTTTCGTTAGTTATTAACATAAAAATACGTGCTCAGACGTGGGGCTGTGGAGGTGTCCACAACCCCACATCTGAGCACGTATTTTTACCTGGCCTGGCCTTGTAGCCTGGTATCTTTTACCAAGTAATTAACAGTGAAAATCGAAGTTCATAAAAATCCGCCTTCGAGAAACTATGATGTAACTTCCCAACTTCAACTACGAAAACTCGTTAAAACTTGCTGAGCACATCGTGCTGGATTACATATAACATTAGAAATAGACTTTTTAGCCTACCAGGGTAATATGAAACTGCCTATATGATTATCAAAATCTGAAGTGAACTTTTACAATATAGCCTACTAGCTGTTGCCCGCGACTTCGTCTACAATCCAGGATGCAAATTAGCCTATCCTATTAGTCCTTCTTCAAATCACAGGCGACCTATTTGTCATGGTCACTTAAATGTCTCGCTGATGGTGGCGCGTGTGTTGGATCATTCAGTTCCCTACAAAATGGTTGAGCTGGACGGTGCTGATCCACGCGTCATGTTCGTGAACGGGCGCCGTCAGTTGAGACTGGTCATCTCTTAACTGCCAGGGCTTATTTGTAATCTTATATTTTGAATAGTTTTTTTTTTTTTTACATTGTTCCCACATAAAGAAGCGACAAGTATAATGTACCCAGGATTTTGTAATATCTTGATTTAAAAGAGTGTCCTTGAAGTTTCTTGCCTGTTCTTCTCCATAGATATCTACGTTTTGGAATGGGCAAATAGCTTCAACTTTCTGACTAACTGACCGAATCTTTGACTTTTGGTTTAATTTAAATAAATGTTTTCCCCCTTATTACAAAACAAGGTTTATCTTCAGACCCAGGTTTAAAACATGGAGCCATTATTGAATTTCGAACTTTATTCCGACTATGGTAAAGTTCCAAAACACAAAAATGACAACTTAGTGCCGAATTAAGTTTTCAGTTTTGTATAAAGAACGGTATTTCAATCACTGTTACGTTTTTATTACAAAAACTGGCTCCATGGTTTATGACACGTCAAAATATAAATCTTGTTTTGTAATAAGGCGGTTTGAGTTTGTCAAATTTCATCCAAATCCGTTTATTCTTTTTAGCGTGGAAGCGTAACTCAAACAAACTCGCTTTTGCATTTATAATATTAGTTCTCATCCAGAGTTGGACGGGTTTAAAAGTACGCATGGTATTGATTGGTCTTTTTATATGATACGTTGTTAAATAAATGCAGTTGGTTTTGACGGATTATGAGGGTGGATCTGTATGGGTGGGGTGGTTACAGGACCGCCCGGGGCGATGAACAGGGGTTGGCCGCAGCGGCGTAGTAACAACCATAATAGGATACAATATGTATTTAATTGATTACCCTGGACTGATCTTGAATGGAATACGCACTTCTTTATAGTAGCGAAAAATACTTGTTATATTTTTGAGGGTTATTAGGGAGGTTTTAAGCGAGTGAGTATTCACTTATTCCGTTTGGTTTCAAATTATTATTAGAGCTTTCAGGGAGCCTAAACAAGTTATTAATCACTTCTGACATCATCTGTCTTCGGGTAAAATGCTCAAAATAACAACAAACAACCAGAAACTAGTACATTTTTGACGATTCTAATCATGTTAAACTTTTGTACAAATTTTTTGAGGCTTATACAAATATGTACTGCGGCCACTGTTTAATTAAAAATAATTTATTGGCAACGACCCAATGACATCAGTCCAGGCCACTGCACACCACGGTACGCTAGGCGCTGCACAATCAAAACACTGATTGCCATAAGATTTTCATACACCCGTGAAGGCATATAAAAAGAACTTGAGCATAGTATCTACGTCATAACAATGCCTCAACAATAATACACCGCAGTGCATTCTGTTTCCCGTATTATAGTGCCTATTATTCCACAACCAATTAAGCCATAAAACAATTGGCTCGTAAATGAAATATTTATGTTAACAAACAACGCAGTTTTGTCGTTATAAGTCACTTTTATAACTTGTTCTAAGTACGTTATTTTTTCAGATTGATAGAGTGCACTATCTGTATATTAAACACTGCTAACCATAAACAATGGAAGTACTATTGTTTACATCATACATACATATATGTGAAAACAATGAACACGCGTCTACGTATATATCATGCAAAAACGTAATGAAAAGGTTATAAACCTTTCAAACGCGCTCCTTAGTTGTAACATGGCCGTGACCTTATATTAAAAGAATCGTTATTCGTTGTACCCTTACTAATAAAATGTTTTGAATTATCATCAGTGACCAACCATGTCAACCAGTGTCAACCCGTTTTGTGATGCTTTCGATTACACGAGCTGAATTGATAAGCTATGACAGACTGTCATGTCTAATGTTAACATACCCGTCACATATTTTCGCTCTATTTTTCTTGCAAAGGTGAAACAAAGGTTTTTCTTTTAATTTACATGTGATTGGAAATTAATGTTTGTTGTATTTTGCATGGCTATGGCTACATGATTGAAATAAATACCAACCGCCTGTCGTTTTACTTTTTTCATATTGTTTTGGTTATGTTAACAGATTAGGTTATAAAATCCGTTAGACTGGAACACTTTGAAGTCGAAACTCAGTAACATTCGTAAGAATATAAAACAATAAAACATTTCTAATACTTGATTTAGAAATTTTCCTTTGTGTGTGAATGGCACAATTTCAATGCACTGATCAATTTCTTTTCGCGGAACAGCAGTATCGCATCTATTGAGGCTGCTGGTGTGCCGACTGTTTGTGGGACTGGTTTATACTCAGTTTTTGGTACTTTCCTCAAAAGGTCAATCCGGATGCTAACCTGCATTTTGTTACACGATGTTTTTGATATTTAAGACGCTGACAACAGGTAAACCGCTTTCACTGTCAGACTGCATACGAAAGAAAGAGAAGCGCGATGACACAACGCTTGTAATTTATTGCAAAATATGAAGCAATTATTTATTTACTCAAAAATGAGTTGAGTAATCGAAAATAAAAAAAAACAAGTTCTGCATACAAATAAGACGTTCTTGTTATTAATTAAATAGCAAACGTACGTTGATATTTAATACAGATATTTTGGATTGAAACTCAAAGTAAAGGGTTAGTTTACCGTTAATTTGTATCGAGATTTTTTTTCTAAACGTGTTTTGGTAACTACCAAGTTCTGAGTAATATGTTCAAGAATAACATATATTTTTTCCGCTACCACAACCTATATAGATTTGGCTATTTTTTGTTTAAGACAAGCCTACTTTTATCATTTGCCTCTTGTCAGCGCCTTAATGTCTAGACTTTAAATGATACACCTTAGTTTCTTTCGCCATTTCTTCTCAGGGATAGTCCGACAAGAAATGTTGACTCCATCTAGGTTATTTTTTAAATATGACGTGTAAACGTTGTTTCGATATCCTATTTATAGAATAAAAAAATCATTTCATATTATTTCCAGGTATCGTCTCGACTCGAACTGTGGGGCGACGAACTCCAGCGCACCGAACCTCCTCGAGACCCTCAACAAGCAGAACAGGCGCTATCTGCCCACAACGAAAGCGTGGCTAGAATGCAACATGCCACTTTCCAGGTCAGTCATGATCATCATTCTCCTGCCCGTATCCCAATTTATTCGGGGACCGTCTGTTAGGACCCAGACAGGCACTTAAATTTGTGTAAATTATTTCATCACCAGTGCTCACAAAACGGTGAAGAAAATATCGTGTGCAAACCGGTATGGCTTAGGAATAAAAAACTGGCAAAGTGCGCATTGGACCACGCACAATAAAGGGTTCCGTAGTTGGGGTGAATTTATCACAAGAACAAACTTATTTATTTATTTGCTCTCATGCACATGACACATTTAACATTGTAGTTGAAAACCATGTTCTCCCATACATTCCAACTGCAAATGTAAGTTCGTACGCACAATACTGAGATATTGACCATGTTCTTGTAAGACCATAGACTTCTTATAGGTTTTCCTGTAATCCATAAGTAATGAACTATTTTGTGTATTTGTTATTTTTGATTCAGTTTCATCGATTTAATTAAATAATTTTAAAGGATTTAATTTTAAATGATTAAAAAAATATACCAGAAATCCTTACAGCAAGCTCATTCATTTGATATGGCACACGGTACAGATTGCAAAACTCTTTTTCGTTAAATTTTCTAATTTGCCCCCAAAAGTGACCCCCGCCATATTCAAAAGTCATATATTTACGTTACACGTCCGTATTTGCGTCACAGAAATTCATCCGTAGTTTCGGAGGTAAGGGGGCGAATGGTAAATTTTCATCTATTTTCTTAATCACTTTAATCCGATTTATTTTAAAATTATTACAACGAAATCTTCCCTTTATATCTTTTAATAGCCGTCATTTCTGAAGTAACCCTCCCTAACCATTAAATTTTTCACACAATCTCTCCATCGTTTCTTAAATTTTCCCCTACTCATAAAACCATCCACATTCACGAGTTTCAGGGTAAGTATGCCTTCGATCACTCATCAATGTATAGTCGACCTAAAAAAACCTTGACCATACTAAGAACCTTGTCAAGTTGTCACAATACAATCTAACGACTAAAAGGTCGTGATCAAAGTTTTTAGAGCTATCCGTCATTTTCATTTAAATGGTTATATCTCAGAATCATGAAGAGATAAAAAAGGGTTATATTTCAGAACCATGAAGATATAAAACACAATTTTAATTATTCGGTAAAATGTTAAGAATTGTCTGACGATCCAACGTAGATACAATTCAAGGGATCTAGATATCAAGACGTGTCGAAACAACATCTTAATAGTTTGAATTGAAAGATTGATTCGAGTGTCTCACTTATGTCTACTGTCCCCCCCTTGCATTGATATGCATTGCTTGATATTGTTAGTTCAAACAGTTTCAAATTGACATGTGTTTTGAGCGGCTTAGTTTATCAAATATATTGTAAATGCAGTATGTATTACATAAACATCAGTTTACGATGGCAAGTTAAAACATTGCCACTTCAATATTTCGATTGATCGTTGAGACAATACACGATCGATTCAACCACCACACTACTAGACACTTGCTAACGGTAACATACCAACAATAAACGCACATTTCGTTAGTGATATGAATCGCTCTTAAATTCGTGACTGGCGATCAAACATCCGGTCAAACTTCAAAGCAAGTCTGAACAGGGCCCGTATCCTTAATAATTTGCAAGGCAAATCAAGGTAAAAATAACCGAATAGTGCTTGGTTCATAATCGCTTATCACTTTGCAAAACATTTCAGTTTTTGTTTTTTCCCCACATACATCTTTTGAGTAAGTTCGTTCTATCTTATACCGCATCCTTCGTTTCCCAACAAGCTTAATTCGGGATCAATAGCAGTAATAAGTGTCAAAGCCATTACTGTTCCGTTGCGTAAAAGGAATGTTGCTATTCTTCTTTTATAGCTCCATCTCTTTCTCACAGTGAATTAATATTAAAATACTAGCATGGATATTGGATATCCCACGGGAATGTACTACTGTGAACAAAAGCTTCGTATATCATAAACCATATAGCAACAAATACAAAAAAATAGAATAAAATAATTATTTAAGAGGGCTCCCATACAACCCTATATTACATTTACCTACATATTACCCTATGACGGTGACCGTCCGTCTTTCTGTCTGTCTGTCACCAGCATGTATGTCATGAACCGTGATAGTTAGACAGTTATAATTTTCACAGGTGATGTATTTCTGTTGCCGCTATAACAAGAAATATTAAAAAAACAGAATAAAATTAATATTTAAGCGGGCTCCAATACAACAAACGTGATTTTATTGCCGTTTTTATAGATAACTAGCTTTTGCCCGCGGCTTCGCTCGCGTTAATTTAGAATTTGATAATCAATGCGGGTTGTACTCTGCTTGTTGTTTGGCGTTTGGTGGCAAAAACTCTTAACACACTACTAAAGTTTCTATATTAATATAACTCAATCATGATTCGAAAGACACGTGGCGCCATCTACTATCATAAGAATGTTATTGTTGTTTTCCTCGGGAACAGTGCTTTCTTTCGGGATGAAAGGTACCCTATGTCCGTTTCTGTACGACTGACAACATATATGCAAAACTTCAGGGTGATCGGTTCAGTGGTTTAGGCGTGAAAAGGTAACACTAGATACAGGATTAGGAACAAAATTACGTCGCTAAAGTGGCCACGTTTACACACACATAAACATTTACATTTCTTACTACGAAATATAGAATAAAGTTTCATAATATTAACAACTTCAGTTCATTATAAACCTTAATACTCAAGCATAAAGTTTAATTACGATTGCAAAATATTTATATTTAAGTCCTTCTGTCATCGGAGAAAGGTAAAAGCAATAAATTTTAAATGTCGCTTGAAAATAAATAGTCATTTTTATAATAATATGTACAAAAATATTTATTCTAAACTGAAACTTAAAACATAAGCAATAACGTTAAAAACATTTTGTTGACAATTTAGTGCTTACTCTATTTTGAAACTAGATGTAGTTCTTGGTATTTACATTTCAATGCTCAGAACACAGTAAGAATTGAAAGACGTAGAGTAGCAGAATAATAATATATTTTTTTAGGCTAAGGTTCGTTTTATATATGGTAGCAAATATTTTTGACCGATTTAAAAAAGTAGTAGGACTAAATTAGTACAATAGATATTTTATTAAGACATTGCTATGAATTGTCTGTGGGTTGGCTCATTGTAATCAACCCGTATATAGAAATGAGTGCGTCTACTTATGTACGCGATTTAGAAGTTATCACACTAGTATTATAAAGGTGAAAGTTTGTGAGGGTGTGTGTGTCTGTGTGTGTGTGTTTGTATGTTTGTTACTTCTTCACGCTCAAACCAAAGCTCAAGCTCAAGCTTATTTCGAATTAATTTCCTCTAAATAAGTTGAGTTTGTTATACAATTGTCGTTTTGATTTGTTTTTGATATCTCCCGTTTCTTTTTTACATATGTAATGTAACCTTACGTCAATAATTTTTTCAACTACCGATTTAAGTAAAATAATTGCGTGATTGTGTTCATCTCCCCCAGGAAACACATTCTTGTCAATATATAATTTCAAAACTGTTGTACATATGAAGTTGCTATCATACCTTTTTTGTAAGGATTTACCTCCACTCACGCGAATACAATTTCGAATCAGGCTTTCAGTTTTCATGCAAATATTAAATACATCGGTAGAGTCATAGAATAACCCTCTCATGTCTCTTAGGTCTTTAATTTGTGAAAGAATTGTTTTTCTGTTGCACACAAGTTCTTCATACACAGGTCACACTTTAGTTTTTTTACTAATTTACTGACAACAAATCCCGAAATATATCCTACTATTTGCGGCATAACACTAGAAGATGGACTTTCAACCAATGTAGAAGAAAGATTATTGCAATTTGTTTGATATTTTTGAAAACTTTGCAGTACGTATCTGTTATTTAAAATCTCTGTCTCACTTGAGATTCTCTCTTCACTTACATCAGCGCGATATCCTATCGTGGTGTTATTAATCTTATCGAGAGATGGAGCTCCAGATAGGATTGGTATATTGTCAAGTGGAAGACAATTGCCAGTAAATTTTGAACTCAGTTCCAAATGAGACAAAAGTTTTTTAAAGCTTGCTTTGAATTGTCGGCTGTTCGGGTTATTATTATGCCCACCTTGACTTCTAATAGCGCCAAAAAACAACTCAACATGGTCCTGACTGAATTTGTAGGCTAATAAAAATGAAAGGATGTCAGTTTCAACTAAAGTTTGAAATAATACAAATCTACTCCATGCATCTACTGTTCTGTTGAACAAAAGTTTGTGCGTATGTTGGCGAGCCTTGGCCAAACATTTGTAGAGGTGGTTTATAATCGGTAATTTTGTTCAAAATTTGGTATTATTTGTTAGTTTAAAGATTAAAATATAACTTATTCTTCATGTACTTACTGAAAGTAAGATATTCCGGCCGCTATATTGCTTTTTCGGGGATTATTTTTGCAACTTTTAAATACACACTGCGGCATTGTGAGACGTGTTTACATTGGCTGTGTTTCATGCGAACTAAACAAAATAAAGCTCACGTCTCAAGTGCGCTTATATTTACCGAGACGTATTTTTTGCGCCGACCCGATATCTAGTGCTATTATTGATCAAAGTTTCGCATTTATAATATTAGTTAGGATGGTATGAACCCTTCGTGCGCCAGTCTGACTCGCACTTGTCCGGTTTTATTTGCTCGGCTACTACGAGTCGTAGCATGATGATAAAAAATCCTAACCTCCCTCAAGACTAGGCTATCAAATGCGGAAAGGATTTTTCAAATCCGACTGGTAGTGCCTGAGATTAGCGCGTTCAGAGCAGACAAACAAATTATTTAGCTTTATTATCAGTTAATAGCTACATGGTTTCAATCAATCAACTCAGCCTATCGCAGTCCACTGCGGGACATAGGCCTCTCCCAGGCTGCGCCACAACACCCTGATTACTTACTTACTTTTTGTCTGTATCCAGGTGGTCCAGCAAGGTCAGGAGCTCGCGGCGGCTATCGCGGAGGCGTCCGATGTAATGGCGTCCAGTGGCTCCGACGGCTCCGAAGCCGCGCCTCTTGACGCGCAAGCGCGCGTGCAGCTGTTGCTGGAGTTCTTGCACGACAGACAGCTCGACCTGGAGGAACTGGCCGAGGAGAGGCGTGCGCGGTTTGAGCAATGCGTACAGTTAGGTAAGTGTCTCTGGACGTACCATACGTTGTCGGTAGTTGTCGCTGTAGTCAGGACTCGTCATCGCAGGCCACGTCCTAACCAAAAGCGATCGTCGCACGAGTACGCGATTGTCGCTCTTTTTTATATGAATATGACGTACACGTGCGGTCAATCAAAACATCCTACGATCGCGTCGATTGCGTACTCGCGCGAAGGTCGCTTTCGGTTAGGACGCGGGAGGTAGAATGCAATACCGTAATGTCTTTCCCAAAAGTATTAGATGAAAGTGTAAACAAGCCTTGTAACACATTCATCTGTATTTAAAAGGTTTCAAGTTTTTATCTCACCACTGTATCCAACAATTCTTGTTTGTATAACTTAAGGGTGCTATCACAAAAAAAAACGTTTATCGTCAATTTCTTATCTAATTGTGAGAAAGCGTGAAATAATCGAAACATTAAGTCTGTGTAACTATAAAAGTACAGTTTTCGTGGTGATAAACCATTCGTGTCAGTCTCAGCACCCGTTTATAGTTTCATCAGTTTTGTGCCCTCGAAAATATAGCTTATTTCACCGTTGATTTACGCCGTTATTTTACTTTTGAATACACAATTATTATTTTTTCGCAAGGTAACATAGTCACCTTAGTTATTAAATAGTTTTTGTTTGAATTTGGATTATATATTCGTAGATAAAAAATAAATTTTGGACGAAAAATGATCAGTAACTCTCGATTTTACAGAATTATTTATGGTGTATTACTGTATGAAATATAATAAATTGGTTAAAGGGCTCCCAAGTATAAGATACAGTAGTACCATGGACATTTTTATAATTTTTTAAATTATGTTATCTTCGGTGTAACAAAGCATCAAAAGATACCCAAAAGTAAAATTTTATGAAACATCCTTTGCAGAGACAAGGTTTTTACTGATTTATGTAAACAAATTGAAATATTTATTTAAAGCGCTTCCAAGATAAATAATCAAACTCGAGTAAAACGCTCAAATTCCTTCCTGTGATAGCCCTCTTAAAGACATTAAATTGTTTACTTAAAAATACACGGGACATAGCGAACAAAATCGTAATCCGATACATTGGTCCTAGTGGGCAAAAGTCGCTCAGTCTAGTGTGGTACGCCTGCATGTCAGTCGCATGCGTGTCCACAAAAGAAAAATATTTCCTAAGAAAATATGGCGAGCTGCGCATTACGATATTGCAAATCTCGTTGGACCTAACTTCGGTTTATTTTCGATATATGTATGCTAGATGGCGTCACTGAGAAATGGCCTTTTAAGACAGCTTTTTTTGGCTAAGCCACAATTTTTTAAGACATTTCTTCGCTTAAGTATATTTCCCTCTTTTTAAGTAGGTATCTTAAACCTCTTTGGTATAAAATTATTAAATTGTAATTGAAAAATCATCAATGAAAATTAAGGGTATGCAATTAAGAAATCAGACTAACTTACCTCCCTTGTTGTTCATAAAACTACCATCAGACGTCACCTACGTCTGATGGTAGTTTTATGAAAGGCTCATCCTGAAAACAATTTTATACAGTAGTATTCGTCTCTAACGAACACGTCCGTGTAGATATGTAGAATTCTAATAAACATAATAAATTTGAACGCAGTTAATAGCATTAGTCGTCAGCGGTGACATCTGTCAATCACTTTCTTTGAGTCAAAATACTTCTCATGTCAGTGCATCTTTGTTCACTAGTTGCCATTAGCGTTTTATAGCCGGTGGGTGATACTTGGTATCAGAAAGGGAGGGAACCAGTTGTTTTTAGGGTGAGCCGTTCATAAAATTACCCTCAGACTTCACTTAAGGTAAGTTAGTCTGATTTCATAATTTTATTGGCTCATCCTGAAAACAATTGAAACAGTAGCCGTCTTATTACAAAACAAGGTTTGTTTTCAGACCCAGGTTTAAATCATGGAGCCATTATTGAACTTCGAACTTTATTCCGTCTATGGTAAAGTTCCTAAACACAAAACTGACAACATAGTACCGAACTAAGTTTTCAATTTTGTATAATGAACGGTATTTCAATCACTGTTACGTTCTTATTACAAAAACTGGCTCCATGGTTTAAGTCATGTCAAAATATAAATCTTGTTTTGTAATAAGGCGGTAGATGTTCAGAGACAACTAATGGCAATATCTAAAATTGTGTATGAATAAGAAAAACATGAAAATTTTTCACATGAGTGAAATTCAATTACACTTAACAGTTCCTTACATTTTTACCACAAGTAAAACCAGAAACAAGAATACAATAACATAGACCATTCCGACCTTCAGATCAGGTCAGGTGTAATCGACTATTAGTAAATCTTAAAACATAGAAATGAATAGTAGATATCCTTTTTGGCTTCATATACTCTAGTATTAAAAAAAAAAGGTTTAAAAAAAATAAAAATAAAATGTTATTACAATTAAAGCATATAATAATGTGTGCCCTTCAGGTGTTACCTACTTATTAATAAAAAATTATAAAACTAAGGATACAATAATGTATCCCTTTGGTTACTAGATAGGAATTAATTACTAACTCTCAAATCCAAGAATAATGTTTTGTAATAAGTTTTATTACTTCATTAAAATCATAATTAAAACTTAACCAGTCTTTATCATTGACAAATTAAGAAAAACATGAAAATTTGGTCAGTTTTCCTGTTGACAGCGATGCGGACGAATTTTTTGATGCCCTATGATTCTGTCCCCTTCCGTTTTTATATACATGTACTTACATAATTATTATTATTTTAAGTCTGTTAGCGTATATTTTATGTAAATATTATTTTAATTGACAAATTCATTGTCACCAACTGGTTGTTTCCGAAATACTACAACAAATGTTATAAAGGCAAAGTCAAGGGTTTTATTACATTCTTTTCAGTATTTAGTTAGCGCTTAATCTAAGACGGTATTGGCAAAAACAAGCTCAGCTCTATCATTTATAATGGGTAGATTATAAAGTTTGGCGAAGATAGCTGATTTATCAGACCAACCAGCAGTCTTCTTAGTAATTTCAATAGACACTCCTGCAATTTTGGCTTTTGAAATAGACGTATGTCTGGTACTGTGTGAACTAAAGATACTGGTATCAATGCCAGGTAAGGTAGTATATCTCCAGGTGGTATATCTCCTCGAGCTTCCTTAGTACTTAAAGTTTTTGCTGGGCACACTGTATGGTTTTCAAAGTATGGTAAGCGCAAAGTGGTGTTTGTTTTAGTCTTGACAGATATAAATGATAGATATGAAGATAGGATCTTAGGCCAAAGCAAGCTGCTTTCAGTTCTAGGTAATTGATATGTTCCTCTTTCGCAGTAGTTCTCGATTCACCTAGACAATGAGCACCCCAACCAGTAAGTGATGCATCTGTGAAAATTTATAACTTAGTTTTTTGTAAAGCAAATTACTTTTTAGATATAGGGATGTTAGAGCCCTCGCCCACGGCGACTCTTTGTAGTGATGCTGTCGCGCGTTTCGTAAACGCGCAACAGCATCGCTACTAACGCGTGTTGGTCGCATTTGCAACGCGCTGCAGAAGCGATGCCAACGCGCTACTAACGCGCTACTAACGCGCTACTGTTGTGACGACGTGACTAATGTTGCCTCAACGGAGTTCATCTTGCTACTGTAGCGATCGCAGGGATTTTCGAGCCGTTACTGAATCGCGTTTACATAGCGACAGTATCGCGACTGAATCTGAGCCCGTAGGCGACGGCACACAGCTAGCGACAGCATCGCTACAAAAAGTCGCCGTGGGCGACGGGCCTTAGACAACCACCATTTTAGTTCAGAAATAATATTATCAGAAATATTCAATAAGCTTTCAAAATTTTCATTTGATGACTGTAAGGCTAAGTAGTTCTTTCGTAGTAGTAGTTCTTTCCATAAGCTTGGTATGTCATCAACCATAGCTGATGCATTTAGATTCAATAAACGAGGAAACCAATGCTCGCGATAACTAGGTAAAATCGAATATAATGTTTAACTAGGTATCTATCAGTACCTACTATTAATAATAACAAGGAAATCATTATTATTGTATACATAATCATAGGTAAGTTTCTGTTTGAGAGGGTTGTGAGTATGTGTAATTTTCTGAACTATGGATCACCTTTTTTGGATTTTACGCCACAGTGGTATACAAATTTTGTATACGCCTCTGGGAGAAGAAGGTAAATTACATTATATATCATTTGGTTCATAAATATGCTAGTTCTGATGTCTCAGTTTATTCCATTTTATACATTTTATAGTTTTTCTTAGCATAAATAAAGTCAAAGTCAATTTGTTTATTTAAGAAAGAAGAAAGAAAAATGTTTTTTTACTATGTAGAGACATCGAGAACCACTTAGCTGTGTTTACGGCATCGCTCACATGAGCTAAAGTGTATACCTTATTATAGAAGATGTATATGATTTTAAACAAAAGCACGTAAATCGGATAAGTGGTTCTCGATGTAATCGCTCTCTAAAGGTCAATCTACACATATCAGGGACGTGACAGGGCCGTGGCATACACAAGGCAGGCACCGAAGCTCCGCCCGGACACGACGTGTGTGAACGAGTTCATATAAAATGTACACACCGATATACTTTTTGCGCTCCTGACGAAGAACGGTCTGTCCACGTCCCTGATATGTGTGGATGAACAGTCAAGGACACGGAGATATTTCATTTAATGTGCAAGATATCGAATTATTAAGAACAAAGAAACGATGGATGGATTGTGTAAGGCGATTAACACACGGCACCGCGCATCGCCGCGGTTTCATATGGTGAGAGCACCGCTCAACCGCGCGGTCGGGCGGAGTACGTGTGTTAGGCATCAACGGATTTATTAGAGGCCAAAGCGACATTGAGATCCGCTTCACCGCCTACCGCGGCGGTGCGCGGTGCCGTGTGTTAATCGCCTAAAAGATGATATGGTAAGAAAGGCATGACTACTGAGATGACGGCTAATTATGGAAGATGAAAGCATGCTGCAACAACCTTAAATAAGTTGGTATACAGACAGAAGGACTATAAACAAAAATTTATTTCAAGTGCGTTTCATTACAACGTTTGGAGTCACCTTTTAAGCAACGAATTGCTTGTAGTAGGAGACTGCAACTTCCACGTGGCATTGTCCCACAATCTACAATCGGTGTGGACAATAAATATTCTAGTAGTGCTTTTGAAGAAGGAGGGTATGATAATGATAAAAGTGCACTATATTATGTACAATTCGTTGCAGGTCAATTCCAAAAGGACGCTGCTCAAGTCGTCAGTTGGATACGTAACGGCGAAGCGATGTTGGCTGCTTCGTTCTCGATTCCGGGCACACTGTCAGAAGCTGAGCAGTTGAAACGAGAACACGATCAGTTCCAAGTGGCGGTGGAGAAAACTCACGCAAGCGCTGTACAAGTCAAGTATAGGGCTGATGCGCTGAGGGCAGCCAATCATTATGACCCTCATACGATTCGGTAAGTGCTGTGATTACTGTAGATGTCATCGCTATCTTCCCGCCCACGTTTTTTGAGGTCGGCGCAACACGTTCTGTTCTTCAATTCTCCACTTTCAACTGTCTATTATTCACTTCTTCTCTTTTATATCATTTTTCCACACAATCCATCCATTTTTCAAGATGTTGTCCAGAATTTGGCTGTATAGGTACAGGAAGAACAATCCCCATTGCCGACTTAGAAAAAAAAAAGAAAGTAATATAAACCCTGGAACGGTGGTCCTGAATTTTAGTAACTGTATTTTTAACAATTGTTACTTTAAATAAATTCTTACTATACTAAGCTTTTACATTTAAATTGCATTATTTCAGTAAAACACTATACAAGCCTTGGTTTGTACTGATTGCGTTGCTGGCTACGCTATGATGGCCTCGAGCTTAGCTTGGGTACGCTCTCGGCCTTCAAGCTTGGTCATCATTGCAGCCCTTGCTGTCCGCGCTATAAAGGTCTCGACCTTTATTCCGGCTTATGCTTAAAGGGCTGCAATGCTGACCGCGCTGGGTTGGCCTGGAGGTGCGCTACGCTGCGGCCATCTTCGGCCATCATCAGCGCTGCCAGCAACGTAGTCATTACAGACCGCGGCAGTAATGTACTATTGTACAATTAAGAGCCAAAATAACCACTTAATATTTTGCAATCCTTTTGCAAAATATTAAGTGGTTATTTTCACTGAATATGCTAAAATGGTTCAGCCAAAGTGTGTTTTTTTTTGTTTTTTAAATGTACTTAAAGATTTCGTGAACGACAATTCTTTGTTCCAAAGATTTTGTTACTTTTGGCTATAAACGCAATCTTGTCAATAAAAAATGTTCTTAGGCACGAACTGTTAGTAGAATAGTTCAAGGTGTGATAAAATATTAAGCAGTTAGCAAAGTGGTCGCGTGGCTGTTTGGCACAGTGTGACGGGCGAACGATCAAGTATCACCCCCTCCTGGAGGCTTTAGATCTAAATTTTCGATTCTATTCGCCTATTTTTGGAATATCGATGTATCATCCTGACCGACAAATTCAGTAAAGGAATTGCTTATTACTTTATAAGTACTTCGTTTTCCTTATGAACAACTAACTGAATTGTAAATTATAATAAGCATGGCAGTTAGTTACATTTGCCTCGTGGGAGTTTTAGCAGCTGCAAATGGTAGCAGTCATGTTCAAGGTTGATTTGGCTGAAGTAAATGGATGAACCACGGATGTCTGTTAAAATACTCCATTGTAACCCGACGGTCTATTTACATTCATCCCTCATGATGATTTGTGATTTTTGTATGTTTTACGAACCAGCTGTGCAAGCATGAATCTTCTTTTATCATCGACATTTTGGGAGTACTGATGACGAAAAAGTCAAAATTAAAGTCTTTATGGGTGTTATACATATAGCCTTCAAAAAATCTTATCCACTAACTTTCAATTGACAATAACTGTTCGACAAATTATCCCTAGATAAAATATAAATTCTTGACAAATATGTTAAAAAAAAACCGACCATGTGCGTGTTGGACTACGCACAATGAAAGGTTCCGTAGTTGGGATGAATTTATACTAAGAAAAAATTTAACAGTGTAGTTGATAACCATGTTCTTCTTCCAACTGCAAATGTAAGTTTGTACGCACACTATTGAGAGATTTACCATGTTATTTTAAGACCCTATAGTCTTCTACTTCGTAAAGGTTTTCCTGTAATCTATAAGTATAGAACAATATTCTATATTTATTTTTAATTTAGGCTCCGCAGTTATGGAGATAACGGGGTGGGAGGAATGGACAATTTTCATCTATTTTCTTAAATAACTTCAAAACTATTTATTTTAAAAAGATAAAAAAAAATATAATATAACGGAGACTCTTTTAATAAGCCCTTTTATTTAATTGGTCACACGGTAGTTTACAAAACAAAAACAAAAAAGGTAAACCTTTTTTTTATTTTATTTTTATGTGTCACCTAAACGTTCAAAATTCATTTATTTACGTTACACGTCCGTGTTTGGGTTACAGAAATTCATTACTATGTACTTTAGTATACCAAATTTCAACTTAATCGGTCCAGTAGATTTGGCTGCAAATCAAATCTGCAAGCAAATCGGCTCAGACAGACTCTCAGCCGATTTGCTCCAAATCTACTGGACCGAAATCAGACAGACTCACGAGTGATCCTATAAGAGTTCAGTTTTTACCTTTTGAGGTACGGAACCCTGAAAAAAAGTCGACGGTCAAAAGAACCATGATTTTACCGCTGCTGTGATTGAACGTATTCGTAATTTCTCACGATTTGTGAGCGCGAGAAATCTGTTGTTTATGGACCGTCAAGAAAATAAAAACGTATCGTCATAGCGATAAGACACCGATGACATAAAAAAAACATTTTTACAAAAAACTCAGTTCTAAAAAAAACAATACAAAGTCGGTGGTAAAAAACGAAAATACAAAACCAGACTCAGTTTTTTTGGTTTTATTGTGATTTTTTTTTTGGATTCACTTATAATAACATCATCAACATCCGCTAAGTGAAATACGTACTATTAAAGCTGACTCAAAAACTGCCAAAGCAAAGTTAATAAAAAGATATGGGACCTGGCGGGGTGGTCCCGGATCACTCCCCGAGCTTCCTCTATCAAATGAAGCGAAAGAGAAAAATCACTTAAATCTGTCCAGAAATCGGTGTACAAACATGACAAAAAAAACCCACCGCATGGATAACCTCCTCCTTTTTTGAAGTCGGTTAAAAATACGATAATTAATTATAAATGATTATATTTCTGTGAATAGGTTTGTACCTTAGATTATAGAAAGAAGCAGATAGACCGCGCGGAACAATAAAGTGAGGCCCGTTTGTAGACATGTGTGCGTTACAGCCACGTGACACCACTATAGGAACAGGTGCCTCTATGTGTGTGTATGGTTGCCAGGATAATGAAAAAATTAGCCATAATATTTCATTACATGAAAGAAAAAAGTTTTTTTTTTAATCAGTTGTTTTTATTGTCAAATTAACAATACCCATATAAACGATACATTTGCAATATATTTTTATTTTGAGACACCAACATTTTATTGTTTTTGGTAGCTATATTTACTTTATGGTGACGTCATATAACCCATGATATAGCAAATCGACTGATGTAATAAGTATTATAAAATCCATTAACTAGTTACACTTACGAAGACACATACATACTTATTTATTTATAAACATACCAACCAGAAAAGGCGATAAATAAAACACTACAAACTAAATATTTTTGTAAATCGATACTCCTGTATCTTATACTTATTTCCTAACTTAGGGGTAAATGTTTCAATATAAACTAGCAACACCGAAGGATTTTTGTTAAGGTTTTCAAGATGTCACTAACAATAAACACGTAAAATAAATCCAAATAGACAAATAATCAATATTTCACTTATGAAAGATACTCCATCTTATTTCTTTTGTTTTTGGGAACAGTTTTTACAATGTTTAAAAATACAAGACGGCATCATTCTGAAATTATCTGTTAGATCCCGTGACGTACTAACGATGCGACGCTTCGAGCTGTACTGAATCGAGAGTGTATTCGCTTTTGAATTTGTATTTGCTTTGTTGGCCGCACTCTCGGTGTTTCGCGCGGTCTATCTGCTTCTTTTATCTGAGGTTTTTACTAACACTTTTACATATCAATTATATTTTAAAAACCTCTCTCACCTCTTCTGACTAATCTGAGAAGAAAGGCCCAACCGAACTCCGAGGTAACAGTTCCTTTTGAAGTTCAGACATAATCTTGGTCGTATCTTGTGAAGATTGGTGTCTGAAATGGTCTTTTGAGGAAAGAACCACACAGGTTAACTGGATGTGTCCAGTCAGTGCACGAATTTGTCAGTAATCGTGTAGCTCAACTCAGAACTTAAGGAGCTCAACGATTCGACGAACAATTACCAAAGAAAGGACATTTGGGTAGGCCGCATAAAGTACTCAAACTAACATTAAAACTAACGAAAGAGAGAAAACTGAGAAAGAGAAAAAAAATTACCCACATTCACAACAATTAAAATAATAATATTTATACTCAAAAAAGTAAATATTCATGTCATTGTGTATACTGTACGTATATAATAATCATCAAATGTCAAATGTGTACAAAAACCAATAAAATGGAAAAATAACAACATTCAGTAGGTAAAAATTGGAGCAATTCAATCCCAAGGCTTTTTGTCATCAATATCAATAAATGATTTTCCTTTTGCTAGTCAAAATTTATTCATTTTTGAAATACATTGCAAGCTATATTTTTGTATAATTTAGAAGCATTTTTTTAAAAATTTTTGTTAATGTGAGTACCATGGAGCCGTTTATTATGATAAGATGTATGTTGACTTAAAAAAGCGTGGCAGTTGAGAGTATGTCATGCTCACTTAAATGGCTCGCTGAGCTAAGTGCGCGTGTGTTGGATCATTCGGTTCCCTACAAAATGGTTGAGTTGGATGGTGCTGATCCACGCGTCATGTTCGCGAACGGGCGCCGTCAGTTGAGACTGGTCTTCTCTTAACTGCCAGGGCTTATTTGTAATCTTTTAATCTTATATTTTGAATTGTTTTTTAAATAAACAATTTTTTTTTTTTACATTGTTCTCACATATAGCAGCAACAAGAATAATTTACCCAGGATTTTGTAATATCTTGATTTAAAAGAGTGTCCTTGGAGTTTCTTGCCTATTCTTCTCCATAGAGATCTACGTTTTGGAATGGGCAAATAGCTTCAACTTTCTGACTAACTGACAGACTCTTTGACAATTCAAAAGTGCCTGTAATAGGTTTAATTGAAATAAATGTTTCGAGTTTATAATCTTTAACGGTATGAAAGGCTTTCTGGCACCACTTATGTTTAATTAATGTTTTGAATTTATTAAGGCTTCATTGTTTTCTTGAACGTAGGTTGGAGGTGTATTATAAAAGCGTATACATTGACATTGAACGAGCCACATACATTTTTGAGCCCTGTAGGTGCAACACATTTGTGTCGATCCATCCATGTGTGATTGCGCTGTTACTTTTTGGTGTGAAACTACTGCTTGCGTAAAAGCTAACAGCGTAAAAGAGTGGTTAACGAAAGACTAGTGATATTAAAATGTTTTGTTAATAAAACATTTATGTTACAGAGAAATCTCAGAAGAAGTAACTGAACGGTGGCAGCGGCTGGTAACATGTGCCGAAGAGCGTCACAAGTTAGTGACGGCGTCGCTGAACTTCTACAAGACTGCTGAGCAAGTGTGCTCGGTGTTAGACTCGCTGGAGCGCGAGTACCGGCGCGACGAAGACTGGTGCGGCTCCGCAGCCGCGCCGCCCGCCGACGAACAGACCCTACAGCTCAACATTGACAAAGCCGCGCAGGTAACACTACCACAACCGTTACTATTATTTTCATGTATTACTTATACATATGTCGGGATAGGTCCAGACATCAGAAATAATACTCAGATATGGCAATACAGTAATCTATTTCAATCGAACAATCAGTTATTTTAAATCGAGAGAATATAGAAATGAAATGAAATTAATTAAATAACTAATAATGGTATTGGCGGTCACATAGGGCAGTACTGACTGTCAGGGACAGTGGTCCATGCACCCACCGCATTAAGGATAGTACTAATTTGTCGGAGACACCGTTTTCACATCCATTAACCGGGCAGTACTGACTGTCGAGAGACAGTGGTCCGTGCACCAAGACACATCCGTTCAAAATGTGTACCGACTCAACAGCGCAGCTCGTGTCGCTAGTGGGTTACAATATTTCACTCAATTGACTTCAAGTCTTTTAAGTCAAATGACCGATAGAATGAATGATTTGTCTATGGTGCACGTTCCACTAGCGCCATCTAGTCGCCGCCTCTCGCAGCTGTTAAACAATATGGCTTCCGTCACATACATATTGATTATATTTTTATAAAAAACATGAAAAAAACATTTAAAAATAAAAAAAAACACTAGTCCATCGGCATCAGGAACAAAGTCCAAGCTGCCGGTGGTTAGGGCTCTAGAGAGACGAACCTCCTCACGCGTGCCGTGTCGAGGAGTACTGTTTTTTGTATTTTTAACCGTTATTATTATTAAGAGCCCGTTTTGGCCCACAGCAAGGCAAAGGCCTCTGCTCTCTTTCCACTGCTCTCGATGTAAGGAAGAACCATTATTTGCTGAAGGAATCTAGCTCATCCCGTTCAATTTAGATTGACCCATCGGGTCGTGAGTTTAGCCCATTGTTCGTCTGACATGATTTTGATGTTCGTCTGAAAGATTATGAATGACCAAAAAAAATGTATTTACGTAATTATAATAAATAATCATTAAAATCAGCAAAACTATCCAAGTTAGAATTGACCTCAAATTTCATGATTTCACTAAATAGGTAGTCATTCAATAGAAATTTAATGATTATATTCTGTAAAAATATATTTTCTAACGCGTCGAATCATTGTTTGGTCAAAATACAACGACACTGACCAGCAAAATGTAAAACACGTAAAAAAAAATTGCGCGTGCTACCCGGCGCTTTAACTTTCTTTAACTCTTCTATTGGTTTCCCACTGTAAATCTGTAATGAATAATGCTTCTTCTTCAAACAAATTTTCCTCTTCCAAGGCAAATTGTATAGGTGAATATTTAAGTATTTCTATCGATCACCTTATAAGTGCTAACTTTCCGGTGTGGTGCACTCGTGTCGCGAGCCCTGTAATTGAAATGTTTTCATTGGAATATTTGTTTATGTATTAAGTGAATTTGATCAAGATTAAATTACTCTGTTTAATTATTCCCCAGTTTTAAAGCAACTAAAAATATTTCAGGATGTGGGTAGAATTCCTCATATATGTTCTTTTAAATTTGTATCGGCTCACTGCTGTAATTATCTTATATTTAAATATGCGGTACCCACCGCACGCCCCACGCCGTCATGATACAGATTGAGGTTGAGACTCTGTGTTTAAATTTTACTGTTTTAGTGAGTACAATCTCTTTGTTTTAATTATTTTTAGCTCATAAGCATTATCAGCCTATAATGTTCCCACTGCTGGGACCCAGGGCTCCTCTCTATGAGGGGGAACGGTCCGTAATCCACTACGCAGGCCCAGTGCGGGTTGGCAGATGTCACATGTCTTCAATTATTTTGTTCTAGGACATGCCGGTTTCATAAACCGGCTCACAAACCTACTAATTAACAATAATTGTAATCATAGAAATTAGTAGAAAGTTACTAATTGTAACAAGAGCTACCGTGGAGTTTACTGGAGAGTAATTTGTGTTATTTCTTAATTGCCTGGCGTATACTTGAGTAAAAAACCTTTCTGACTTTGATAAAAAATTTTTTTTTGTTTAAATATCTTATTCGTTCCTTCCAGGTGGCTGCTTTGATAGTAAAGCATGGTGAGCAGAAGGAGGCTTTCTTAAAAGCCTGTACATTGGCGCGACGAACTGCCGAAACATTCCTCAAGTATGCCGCACGATCGGCGCAAGTTCACGGTCAGACCGCGGCGGCCAGCAAGGCTCATCATGAACAGACCAGGGCTATACTCGATACACTGCTGGCGCAAGAGAACAAGGTGAGAAACTGATTATCTAGTGTTCGAATATAGTCGTAGGTGCGCGTAAGCAAAACAATCAACCAACATGAGATTTTTAGGGGACTCTTCAAGGAAACTCCCGATATCTTAGTCAAACTTGTGTTGCCTCGATGACGAACAAAGATGGAAGTAAAAATGACAAACAAGAACAGGTAAAACTTACATCTAATTACGACTAATAAGTACACAACGTTGATTAGCTTATTCTAAACGTGCAGGCGTTGGGCTCGAACAACTATAGTGATCTATCGTTAATCTGATGTCTAATAACTGAAGTTTGAACTTGAATTTCATCCAAAATCTGTTGAATGAAGAGTATTATCATATTTTAAAGTTAAATTATTGTGCCACACACGATATGCGCTTCACCTCTGTTCGGTTTTTCCCTGGAGTAGGATGGAATTAAACAGCTTCTGAAGGGAACCGTAGTAGTGGTATTGTTCGATTTTCCAATCGTATTCAGAAGTTCAACCGAGATTTCGTCATCATACGCGCTGACTTGCCACCCCCATCACAAAATTATGATCAAATTCTTGCGAGGTATCTTTTGATGTCTTTAATTAAACATGATGCATACCGAGGGATATACAAAGACACCGAGATAAGGTCTGCACAGCCTACTATGTTAATAACTATAATCATTCATTTACATTATAGATAAATCTCCAATTTTAGTGCATACCCACCCATGCTCGCGACGTGCTATGTCGAGATGGTTTTAGCAATTTTAAACATCGAAACTGAAATATAGATGTTTACAATAGTATTGATGTAAAGCTTCGATTTTTCTCAACAAAGAAAAATAAACTCAACTTCATAAAATATTTATATATTACGACGATGGGGGTAAAACTGAACGAGTACCCGACTTGACAGGTTAAATGTAGGTAGGCTTTTCAATCTATATCGTATCGTGGAACATTTTTACTGGGTCATCTGCACTGCAAGTTGATTTTTGAATAATTTAGAAGATACACGATGTATCGTGCTGTAGTGAAAATCGATGCATGTCTTGAGTAGTTTGTATGTATGAATGACGTCGATTCCTGCAATTGGTTTCGAGATCAGGTATCGCTTTCTCAAGTTCTCTTCACAATTAGTATTTTCAACAAAGTTAATGTTATAAATTAGCATTCAATTTCAAAGGCATATTTGTACTTGATAAAAATAAAACATTTACGGTACTTGAGCTTAGCAAGGTCGTTAGCAGCACTGGTTTATAGAATTACATTGTTCGCTGGAAACGTAAAAATAATCACGAACGGAAATCCTTCAGAGATATCAATCGGATGTTTTCATAGCAAAGCTATTTTTGCGCGTCGCTGTTATTAAACAAATATACACATTTTCTTCGCTACGATCTCAAATTGTTTGTTTGTTTACACAAGAATTGACCATTCCAATTATGTCACATGAAAACGTTTATGCAAAACGTCGGATTTATTGGATATTATTAGTTGTGTCACTGGCAGTGTCAGTGTCGTCGCGTTAGACTGGAGTCGGAAACAATAAGGTTTTGTTGAATGGCGAGCGATGCTATCTGGATGGCAGACTAGCATGAGCCTCGGGCGTCCACGCTCTCATATACCATGTGTTTAGTTCAAGCGCGCGCTCTATGTGAACATGCTAAAGAGTTTTGTTACGGTGATATTACAACAGGTATATTTTCATGCCATCAAAAAGTTTCTATCAAGTGTGTAGACCTAAAAAAGTGTGCAAATGAATGCGTAATCTAATCACGCATTTAATTTAAGTGTACTCAATTCAAGTCTTGGGTTCTTAACAAATTCAAAAGTCATTTTTTCAACTAGGCTGAGAATCATGCTTTAGCTGGGAAGAAGAAGTGGCGCAACAAACTCTGAAACATTTTTGAGTGTAAACACGTGATATTTGTCACGACAAAACAAATTTCTTTTTTGGCCTTTCTTCCATAAGCTGTAAAGTAAATTAGTGAATTAGTAATTCAGCAATTAACATTTGAGTTAATAAGCCATTTTATTTCCAATAGGTTCTGGAACACTGGACAGTCCGTAAGAAGCGTTTAGAGCAGTGTCAACAGTTCGCGTTGTTTGAGCGTTCAGCGCGCGCTGCTGTTGAATGGATCAAGGAGACGCAGGAGCGCTGCGGCGCAGCGGCCGCGGCGGCTGCTGGCGGCGTGGCGAGAGAGTCGCGCGAGCGCGTGCGCTTGCTCGCGCAACTTGCCGACGGACTCGTCGAGAAAGGACACCCGCATGCCGTGCAGATCAAGGAGTGGGTCGCCGCTGTTGATGCCAGGTAATTATTAGCCAACTATTTCATTCATTGCCACAGTTCAATACGTATTTTTTGGCAAAGTGTCAACTAATTCACAAGACTACTTTCATTACTTTTATTGCGCGATAGAGCGATGGTTGACAAACCTTGCCAAATGAGTAAACTAAATCATTTAATTAAGTGTAATAATTTATACTTGGTGTGTATTGTGCCCAGATATGCAGAGTTTAGCGGATCAATGGAGGGCGGCGAGAGCGAACCTGAGAGCGACTCGGGAGTGGCGCCGTCGCTAGCGTCGTCGCAATCTGCCGAGAACGACTCGCGCGCAGAACCTCAGCCCACCGCCGTCGGCGACGACAAACGACGCAGCGCCAGGCGCAAAGAGTACGTAATATATTCCTAATCATAATAAGTGAAGATAAAAGAAGATGTAGCGACAAAACAAAAAGCATAGATGGAGTGTTCATGTTGAGAGGATGAATGAAAGGCGGCTATCAAAAGGTATTTACAAGCCTGACGTGAAACCGCCGGGAGGGGACGCCCTAAAAGGACATATAGTACTGACCTGATAGGTGATGTTCTCCAGAAAGTTCAGGTGCATCGTGCGTAGTACACAAAACAGGCGTGCGTTAATTACTAGATGTATCAACGTATATGAAGTAAAAGGAGTATGTAAGGATCGTAGTTGGTTCTGCATACCGTCTTGGGGAAAAGGAATGAGTTTAGGGACTTTTAACGATAAAACATTACTTGTATTTAATCTTGCATCTGAACTGATAGTTATTGCTTTGTCATTAAGGTTCATAATGGCGGAGTTGCTGCAGACGGAGCGTGCGTACGTCAAAGATCTAGAGACGTGCATCACGTGCTACCTGCGGGAGATGCGCACTGACCCCGGCGCGGTACCACAGGCGCTGCAGGGGAAGGTATGCTAATACAACTATTCTTTGTGTATGGTATTAAGAGGAAAATAAAGGTAGAGACAAACTGGTCCGACGTACGTAACGTGTGCCATGCATTATGACATCTGCCGGTCTATTCTGTAAAAATCTCACCGTGAAAATTTAGATGAAGTGAGCTTAAAGTGAGCTATCAATTTGCTATGAGTATCAGTTTAAATAATATTTATTCCTCAATTCTCGCTATTTCACCTACCGATGTTTGTCTCTGCATCGCCCAAAGGTTGACTGGTAGAAATTGCCTATGGCATTAAGTCCGCCTCCTCCGTCCGCCATATTTAAATAATACTTTAATTTGTATGCTTAAAATATTATTATTGTTGTACAGTGAATGACTCCGTAGTTGGGATGAATATTTAAGCATTCACAGTATTGATTTTATCAACCGCAGAATTAAGTTTGTATTTCATAGTAGGAATGTCTCGAAAAAACTATGAAAAACAAAGTCATTTCTGCGATCGTAACCGAAAATACCTCAGTAAATAGTAGAATGTTATACAAGGGTCGAAAGGAATCAATTCCATTGAATTGGTGACTCTCCCCAGTTTTAAACACTCTACTTTTCATTTCGAATATACTGTAAGTGTAATTTCGAATATCTATATAAATAGGTAGGTAGGGTAGGTAGGTTGGGTAGGGTAGATACTTAGCGCTGCCCGTGCGAAGCCGGGCCGGGAAAGTCTTATATATAAAATTCTCGTGTCACAATGTTAGATACCATACTCCTCCGAAACGGCTTGACCGATTTTTATGAAATTTTATATGCATATTCAGTAGGTCTGAGAATCAGCTACTATCTATTTTTTATACCCCTAAGTGTTAAGGGTGGCTTTCCCACAGGATCGAACTTACGCGGGCAAGTTGGAACTTTGACTTTCAATATCTCTATAACCAGAAGATCCAGTACAAAATAAAATATCACAATGAAGGGGAAAACCAGTGAATCGGCTTCCTTTAGCGTCTTTTTAAACCCTTAATAAAATTGTTTTGCTTTTGTGTCTGTACAGGAGGAAATAATATTCGGTAACATCGAGGAGATCCACCGCTTTCACGAGCGCGTGTTCCTGCGTGAGCTGGACAAGTACGAGACCATGCCGGAGGACGTCGGCCATTGTTTCGTGACGTGGGCGCGCGAGTTCGACATGTACGTGTCCTACTGCCGCAACAAGCCCGACAGCAACGCCGCGGTCGTGCAACACGCCGGGGACTACTTTGAGAGGTAATAATCAGCATCATTCAAACCGAAAGACTTCCACTGCTGGACATAGGCCTCTCCCAGGCTCCTCCAAAATACCTTGTCTTCCGGCCTTCAGCATCCAGTCTGTCCAAGCCACCTTTTTAAGATATTCGGTCCATCAATTTGGGGGGCGTCCCCCACTACGCTTGCCGATACGCGGTGTCCACTCCAGAACACAGGCAACGGAAGGAACACGGGTGGGTTTTAGTCAGTAAAAGTCTGACACGCCCTCCCGCTCACCCCAGAGCGGGAGAAGTTATTTGATAATTTTTTACGCTAAAAAAAAGGACTCGTCTGCTCCACCGGCCATCGGTCATTCGAGAAGCATGGCCAGCCCTCTGCCACTACAGCTTGGTTACTCTGCAAGCTATGTCGGTATCGGAGGTACACCAGCCTAAAATCGTCCCACAACTGGGCAAAGGCCTCTTGTCATACACAGAAGACACGAGCAGTGATCACCACGCTTCTTCAAGACGGGTTGGCGATTTCAGACTAACATTAACTAAAAGCCCAGGGTCTTCTCCGAAGCGTTAATCCGAAGTAACGGCCGAACATTTATGCCGTTTTATAACTTCCATAGTTTCCTTTTTTGACTCTGAATCCTTACCTTAAAGGCTTGGGATTGAGCTGTTCCATTTTTTTACATATTGAGGTGGTTTACTTTTATAGTTTGTTTTTTTTTTTTTGCTAACTTTATTATTTTATATAAAATGACATTTAATTATTATTTTATACACAATGACATGAATATTATTATATTATTTTAATTATTGTGAATGTGAAGACTATGTTCTCAGTTAGTGTTAATCATGGTCTGGCAGTTTGAGTACTATAAGCGGCCTACCCAAATGTCCTTTCTTTGGTATTGATCGTCGCATCGTTGAGCTCCTTAAGTTCTGAGTAGAGCTGCACGATTACTGACAAATGCGTGCACTGACTGGTCAGGTCCACTCAATCTGTGTGGTTCTTTCCTCAAAAGACTATTTCAGACACCAATCTACATGGCCTTCACATGACCTGACCAAGATTATGTCTGGACTTTAAAAGAGACTGTGACCTCTGACTTTGTTTCGGCCTTTCTTCTCAGAGTAGTCAGATACGAAACGCCGACCTCATCTAGTTTTTATTTTTAAAATATGATTGACATGAAAAGTGTTTGTACAAACCTACTTACAGAAATAAAAATCATTTATCATTTATCATTACCCAACTTAAAGGCACATTTTTGATTTTGGCTCATCTCTTTGACTGTCGTTTTTTTTTCTTTCGCCGTAGTCAAGCAACGGCCGAAATACTTCGAATTTATGTTCGGAGTAGACGCCCAGGCTTCTCAAGATGTTTTCCTTCACCAATGTCAGTGATGTCCAAGATAAACCATTTAAAGTATATCATCATCATCATTTTCCTGCCCTCATCCCAATTCCTTTGGATCGTAATCTCGGTAGACTTGAAAAAGTCAAATTGCTACTTGCCTGAATTTGAACTTTCTACATAAGAGGCGAGGCCTTAACCACTAGGTCATCACGGCAATCCCTACCCACAAATTTATCTTTACAAATTTTTTTATAGTCAAATCTTGCCAATACAAAGCTACTAATACTCGTAATCCCACAAGATTTAGCGACAACAGTTTATCGGCTTTATGCAATCTCTATCTGTCACATTCTCTCAATAATGTACGTTTTTTAGGGTTCCGTACCCAAAGGGTAAAACGGGAACCCTATTACTAAGGCTCCACCGTCTGTCTGACCGTCTGTCTGTCCATCTGTCACCAGGCTGTATCTCATGAACCGTGATAGTTAGACAGTTGAAATTTTCACAGATGATGTATTTTTGTTGCCGCTATAACAACAAATACTAAAAAGCAGAATAAAATAAATACTTAAGGGTTTTTCCCATACCACAAACTTGATTTTTTTGCCGTTTCTATAGATAATGGTACGGAACCCTTCGTGCGCGAGTCCGACTCGCACTTAGCCGGTATTTTATTATTATTATTTATGTAAGAATAAGGGCACACTTTTTCGGGTCGGCACAATTCGGCAGTTCGGCTTTCATTCGGCTCGTGCCGATCAGCAAACTTCGTTCGGCATCTAAGATTGCTCAATCATGTTAGGATCGGCTCGGTACGATTCTATTTTGCCCCCCGACTTTGCCGAATCATGCCATCCCGAACAAGTGCGTAGCACGCCTCAGTTTTGCATATTCATAATAGACTAACAGTTTTTAAAGACTGATCTAGTTTTATAGTTGCATTTGTGTCTTGTTATACAAAACGAAGCTAGCCTCGCATATGATATTGGACGCCTCATAAGCGAAGCGTTGTGCGACATTTTTTTTATTCTCGACATTTCATAAAAGCAGTTTTCTCGATCGATTTTTGTTTATTTATATTGCTGTTAGATTGAGAATTGTCCTTGTAGCTACTTAAGTCACATCCACATACCTAGCTATACTTATGTAAATCTCCATCTTTAAATGCATGTAACCATATAGTAGTAAGCAGTCGCCAATATACTAGCATTCAAACAACACGTATTTAATTTACCCGAATTCCGTACAAGCAATAGTGAACCTTAATACAAGCAACATATGGTCCTTCGAGCCGGATCCATCCAGTACGGACACTAATGAGAGAACAAAAGACTCGCATTCCACAGCGATAAGGCCGACCTTTTTTTTGTGAGCATCGGATTATAAGAATCAGCAAGTTGTTTACTACGAAGACTATTGTAGTAATAATTACGACTTACTTTATACATCGGGTATCAGCAGAATTCAAGCTTGTTTACGTGAACAATGGCTGCGACTGAGGGATAACAGAAACTTCTCTCCGTGTTAGAAGATACTGCAAACCTGCTACGGAAAACGCAAATGAACCTAAAGAAATGTCCTAAAGCACGCTTAACAAGAGGATATATCGAGGCACATATGAAAATCATCGAAGATTATTGGGATACGTTCAAATGTGCGCATAAAGAATTAGTGAAAATAACACATAAGGATCAGAAAGGAACTTTGCCTTATTTTTTGAATGAGGAGTTTTTTATTTATGAAGATTTGTTTAACGTGCTTCAAGGTGACTTAAGGGACATGGTTATTGCGTTATCTGAACAATCTGTAGTGGAATCAAAATCACCAAATAGTAGTTTCGGCTGCACAAGTCCACAAAATAGCCTCGTGCACCTACCGAGGATCGAGATACCGAAGTTTTCCGGTAATTATGAATCATGGCAAACTTTTCAAGATTTATTTATATCGTTGGTGCACAATAACACTTCGCTCAGCGATGTCCAAAAGCTTCATTATTTGAAGACTAGTGTTATTCAAGAAGCCGAATCACTATTGAAGCATATACAGGTAACCGATAAAAATTATGTAAATGCATGGGATATTTTGAAAAAGAGATACGGCAACAAACGCTTACTTTTGAATCATTCTATGAAAAGGTTATTCAACCAAAAGAAGATGACTTCTCAATCAGCTTCTCAGTTAAAGGGGTTGTTAGATACTACCACAGAGTGCCTAAACAACTTAAATAATTTAAATATTGACATCGCCTCTTGGGATCCATTCCTTATATATCTTCTAGTGCAGAAGATGGACTCAGAGACGCACAAGAACTGGGAAGAACATGCATATAAAGAAGAAACCGAAAACTTACCTACCTGGAGTGATTTCAAGAAGTTCCTAGAATCGAAGTTCCGTACCCTGGAATTAACAAATCAGAATAGTACTTCAAAGGACAATAAAACAATAAAGGAGCGTTCATGCCATGTTGCCACACCAGTTACGGAGAAAGTTTGTGTGATGTGTAAAGAAAGTCACAGTTTAAGTCATTGCAAGGAATTCAGCAAGAAGGAACCTACTGAAAGGAGAGAGTTTGTGAAAAACAAACAATTATGTTTTAACTGCTTAGTACCAGGACACTCAGCATTTAAGTGTAAAGTGCCAGTGTCCTGTCGTGTTTGTCATAGGCGCCATCATTCCCTTTTACATGAAACGAAGAACAAGCAGCAGGGAGAGTCATCGGTCACCACACCTCCAGCTGTAACACATGTAGAAGAAGAGCAAGCATTACAAGTAAATACAATGATAGCGTCACATTGCAATACTAAGCAAAGAGTAGCAGCACTTTTAGCAACGGCAGTAGTGGAAGCAACAAGCGAGCAAGGTAACGCCATTTTACTGCGGGCGCTGATAGACCAAGGTTCCGAAGCAGCTTTTATTAGCGAGAAGGCGACTCAATTGTTGAAGCTCGATCGCCAACCTGTAAAAGCAAGCATTATAGGGGTGGGATCCCAGAAGACCGAAATAAAACATGTGGTCCAGCTACAAATTCGATCACGATTGGACCGAAACTATTGTTTACCGATCAAGGCACACGTAATGTCCAAGCAGCTGACCGCAAAGATACCCACCAAAACAATCAATAAACAAGATTGGGCACACATTCAAGGACTCAACCTGGCTGATCCAACTTACTTCAAGCCAGGGTCAATAGATCTACTCTTGGGTGTGAAAGAATATGCGGAAATACTGCAAAACAACCTAATCAAAGGTCCACCAGGCACACCAAGCGCTCAGGAAACCAGCCTGGGATGGATTCTTTTTGGAGAAGTTAATACAACTCATCAAAACCAGTATGTTGTCATGCATCATTCAGTTGACGTAGAAGACATGTTGAAATCAATATGGGAAATTGACGTAGACACTAAAAGACACTTAACAAAGGAAGAACAACTGTGTGAAGAAATATATGAAAAGACAACTGCTAGAAATAAAGAAGGAAGGTACATTGTTAAGTTACCATTTAATACATACAGTCCACAATCACTAGATGGTAATACAAAATCGATAGCAACACATAGATTTACACTATTAGAAAAGAAGTTCAGGAAATCGCCAGACCTGCAAAAAGAATATAGTAAAGTTATAAATAACTATATAGAACAAGGATACATCGAGAAGGTACCTGATAAGGCAAAGAATAAAAGAGCTGTCTACTTACCTCATCACGCTGTAATCCGATGTGACAAAGAGTCCACGCGAACACGCGTTGTATTTGATGCGTCCTGTAGAGGATCTAACAACGTTTCGTTGAACGATGAATTACTAGTAGGTCCTCAGCTGCAAGAAGACTTGAGAAACATTTTGATGAGATGGCGTATGAAACAAGTCTGTTTTATGGCAGATATAAAGCAGATGTTCCTCCAAGTATTAGTGACCCAAGAAGACGCAGAATTTCAGCGAATCCTGTGGAGGCAACAGGAATCTGATACTCTGGATGAATATCGATTGCTCAGAGTCACTTTTGGTACAGCGTCTGCACCATTTTTGACCGTTAAAACGCTCCAACAGGTAGCCAAAGACGAAGCTAAGAACAATACTCTTGTTGCTCAAACTATAAACGAGGAGTTTTACATGGATGATCTTTTATCTGGCACAGACTCAGTAGCTGAAGCTATGACCCTTTCTAAAGAATGGTCAGACACACTAGAAAAAGGCGGTTTTCAACTTACAAAATGGGCATCCAACAGTATCGATTTCATGAAGAATATAGATGAGGATAAAAGATCTGCAAACGCACATATTGATTTGAACCTCGATGGAACTCTCAAAGCATTAGGAATTGAATGGAATTTAAAAACAGATCAGTTTCAATACAATCTTAGATTTACACCCATATCCAAGTCCATAACAAAGATAAACATATTGTCTGATATACAAAGAGTGTTCGATCCCCTTGGTTGGATAGCACCGAGTACTGTTATGGCTAAAATATTAATACAAAAGCTTTGGCTTGAAAAGGTTAACTGGGATGAACAAGTTAGTAACACATTAGAACAAGAATGGAGAGAAATAAGATCAGATCTCGTTAACATAACTGAAATACAGATAGAGAGATGGGTTGGTACCATGACTGTCAACAACGACAATACGAGTATACAAATTCACGGATTCAGCGATGCTTCAATGCGTGCATATGCAGCGACAGTCTACATAAGAATTGAAACTCCAGAAAACATTGAAACAAAACTGATAGCTGCCAGAACCAGAGTGGCACCATTGAAGACCATTTCGTTACCTCGTCTAGAACTTTGTGGTGCCCTACTTCTTTCGAAATTAATGAAGCAAGTTGGACTAGCAATGAGGATACCGACAACACGAATGTACGCATGGACTGACTCTTCAATTGTAATAGCATGGCTAAGTGGTGAACCTAACAGGTGGAAACCCTTCGTCGCAAACCGTGTAGTCGAAATTGTTGAAAACATAAATAATAAGCACTGGTTCCATGTTCAGTCACATGAAAATCCCGCTGATTTGGCATCTAGAGGAATGTTGTTATCTGACTTGAAGAAATGTAATTTATGGTGGCACGGACCGGGCTGGCTATCTGAAACAAACATAAATATTAAACATGAAATAACAGAAACAGACTTGGAAATGAAGAAAACTAAAATCAATACTTACCTGAACGCAGAACGGATTGAAGAAACTGAAACAACTTTGATATCACAATTTGATAATTTTGAAACATTAACAGATTTAATAAAAGCGATTACTTACTGTAGAAGATTTTTAAACTATAAGAAGAATATAAACAGTGAAAATCTGAATTTAACAACGCAAGAATTAGAAGATGCTCTACAGATCTGTATTAAAAAGGCTCAAGAGAAAGAATTTAAAGAAGAGATAGATAGAATAAAAATAGGAAAACAAGTTAAGAAAAAAAGTCAGCTACGGTGTCTAAATCCATACCTAGACAAAAAAAATGTACTCAGGGTGGGCGGTCGTTTAAGACATGCCAACTTACCTGATGAAAAGAAGAATCCTGTGATCCTGGGAAATAGAAACGAACTGATACAGTTAATCATTGCTGATGCACATGACAAAACACTTCATGGAGGAGTACAGTTGATGCTATGTCACTTACGTTTTAAATACTGGGTTATAAGAGCTAAATCACTGGTGAAGAAACATATTCACAAATGCATGAAGTGTGCTCGAATGAGTGCTACAACGAAAGTGCAAATAATGGGAGACTTACCGGTGGAAAGAGTAACACCGACTAGACCGTTTCTACATAGCGGAGTAGATTTTGCAGGACCATTTCAGACACTGATATCTAAAGGAAGAGGCAGCAGAACTAAAAAGACATATGTGGCAATTTTCATATGCCTGTCCACCAAAGCAATCCACATAGAACTAGTTGGAGACCTCACTTCAGAGGCATTTATAGCAGCCTTTAGACGTTTTGTTGCCAGAAGAGGGAAATGTGGCCACCTTTGGTGTGATAACGGTAAAAACTTCGTGGGTGCAAGCAGAGAACTTCATGACTTGTGGAATGAAGCACAGATGACAGGAGAAGTTGCATCCACGCTAGCAACAGATGGCACACAGTTTCACTTCATCCCAGTATATAGTCCAAACTTTGGCGGATTATGGGAAGCTGGCGTGAAGTCGATTAAGTACCACCTAAAACGTATTATTACAACTCACCTGACGTTCGAGGAAATGGCTACAATATTATGCCAGATAGAAGCCTGTCTGAATTCACGCCCGTTGTGCCCAATAGACCACGCCGACCCAGAAGACTTAGAACCATTAACTCCTGGCCATTTTTTAATTGGAGAACCACCGATTGTGGTACCCTCACCTGATCTGCAAGCTGTGAAGGTTCATAACTTATCACGCTGGCAACATTCACAAAAGATTCTTCATGACTTTTGGCGACGCTGGCAAGAGGAATATTTGACCAGGCTTCAGCAGCGTCCTAAATGGTTGAAGAAAGCGAAGGAATTTGCAATAGGGGACATTGTGTTGATCAAGACTGAAAATCAACCACCCAGCAAATGGTCCTTAGGACGCATTACAGATAAACATCCAGGCATGGATGGTAACACGAGGGTGTATAGTGTGAAAAGTGGAGGTTCTATAACTAAGAGAACTATTACTAAGTTATGTGCATTGCCAGATGATTCTACTTAGCTACTCTTGAATATTGAGATATTGTGAATTCTTTTAGTATGTATAGTTAGAATTTCATTTGTTATTAATTTACGGTTGTAATATTTTGCGCTTTAGACGGATAGTTTGGGGTTAGTTAGGTACTTGATTTTTAGTACTTAGAATTATTTGTTGGTACTTAATTGTGTTTATAAAAGAACTTATGTCCTTTTGGCGGGCGGTATGTTAGATTGAGAATTGTCCTTGTAGCTACTTAAGTCACATCCACATACCTAGCTATACTTATGTAAATCTCCGTCTTTAAATGCATGTAACCATATAGTAGTAAGCAGTCGCCAATATACTAGCATTCAAACAACACGTATTTAATTTACCCGAATCCCGTACAAGCAATAGTGAACCTTAATACAAGCAACAATTGCACTTTCAGGTTAATATGAGTGTACTAATATCAAGTCAAATAATTTGTCAGACACATAAAATATAATTCATTAACAATTATTTTGTTTAACATAAAAAAAAATTATGAACAGTAGATAATAACATTAAGAAAATGATCTTTCCTGGACGTCCGTGTGTTGTGTGTTTAGATTGGTGTATGATTGACAGGGAAATTGGTCGAAAAAATTATCGTGCCGGAATATTTTTTTTTTATTATTTAAAGTAATACACTACTAACTTTCTCAATTAATATGAGCGTTCAATTCACTATCGTTTAATTATTATTCATAAAAAACTAATATACGACTGTGTATTTTTTGTATATCTATCTATTTATTATAGTATTTTTTTTCCTCACTTTATAATTATGGCGCCACTAAACCATAGCAGTTTTTCTTTTATAATTATCTTTTGCATTTTTTTATTTATTATTGTTTTTTATTTTATTTCATTTGATTATTTATCTTATTGTTAGCAGTAATAAGAAAAAATCGCCTGATAGAGGGGAGTGGGGGGGGGGGTCATGTTAACTAACTAAACTTTCGTCGTTATGTGATTCTAAATGCTGCCCTACATAAAGTCGCTCTTAACTCTGAGCCACTGTGTCTGAACTTTGTAACAGACCTTGAATTCTGCGTGTTTCACATTATCTTCTCAGAAATAAACACAACTATTATTTATCGAAGTTTTAGCCGAAGTTCCTAAGTTATTCATGACGAATGGTGTATTTGAAGTGTTTGTTTTTTTTTTGTTTACCCAATCTGCTTTGGTGGAAATGTCCCGATGCAACCAGGAATAGTCCCTGCGCAAGGGACTATGGTTTTTGGTATCGTCTCGTTTATTATACACGTTGATATTGTTGTTTTAAGTCGGCCTCTGTACAAATTATGTGCTTAAAGAATTCATTGGTAAAATATTACACTGCAAAACGTAATATTACATAGCATAAAACTAGTTAAAAAAAATATCTCATTGTTCCGCTCAAACAGACCATCTACCACCTAATCTGTTCACCATCCTAGGTTGACTGGTAGAGAATGCCTAAGACATTGAATCCGTCTTTGTACCATTTTTGTGTGTAAATTATTTAAATAAATAAATAAAATAGCTTGTAGGGACCATTTTGGTCACCCATTGAACGGGTTTCCGATAGGGTTTTTCTAAGCGGTTAAACAAAAACCCATATGATACGGGTAACCCTTATGAACAGCTTAAATAAAATTTTGGTAACCCATTGAAAGGGTTTTCGATAAAAACCCATACGGTCTGGGTAACCCTTTTGGGACGGCTTAATTTAAGCCATTCAAAATTACCCACACCATATGGGTTTTTGATTAACTGCTTTGAAAAACCCTATCGAAAACCCTTTCCATTGAAAGGGTTTTCGATAGGGTTTTTTAAAAATGGTAACCAAAATGATCCCTGGGTAGAATAGAGATAGAAATTGGTCATACTACGCGTGCTGGGCGGAAATCGAAATAACATAATATTATAATTTTTTCATGTTACTGGGTTTCAAGTAGGTATATAACCCATTCAATGGGTTATCATGTAACCCTTTGAATGGGTTTCTAGCATAAAACCCTTTCAATGGGTTACATCATGATAAAGGTAACCCATTGAATGGGTTACCCCTTCGAAAGGCTTAACTCTTAACCGGGGTTGCACGGTCCCTGATTAAATTACATAATGTTGCCTTACATGAAAATAACTTGGCTTGACTTATTGTATTACTACGACTTATATTTTTAAAGCGTGATGGCTATGTTTTATAACTAACCTAATGCCTATGGTCTGCGCTTTGTTAAGTACGCATTACAACTGGCCATTGGGTATAATACTTTTCGTTTAACTTTGTGTTTAATAACGTTTTCTTGTCAAATAAGTACTTTTTTTTCATATCCGATTTCCGTATCAATATCAAATCTAGAGCAAAAAGATAAAAAAAAATACTTTTAACGAATTGTTTGCGCGAATAGTCATAAATATTCATCGCACTGTTCCAATCATGGGTGCCATTCAGAAATCAGCGGCAATAATATGCGGTGCAGTGAACGTGGGCTTTAGTTTACACGGCCCAAATCCCTCGCTCTAGAGCCATGACGAGGACGTGATGCTGGGTTTCAAATAGACCCATTTAATTTACTGTTTTAAGAATAATAAATACCGATTAATCTTGACTATTATTGTGCAAAAACAGCATGTGCTGAAAACCCTGGGACATAGCGGTAACTGAATCCCTAAAATAATAGCTATCGCATCGACGGGCCTTCCAGGAAAATAAAAGGCGGCAGCTATATAAACTTTTACTTATCTTTTAGCGTTTTGTTGCGAACGTAAATGATTTTTACCTACCTTATGGTCTGCGGTCTAAAGTTATATTAGTGTGCTGTGATTATTAGATAGGAATACTGCAGTTACTCAAAGTTACGTATGGCCACCGATAAACTAGTTCACATTTAGCTCCCTTATCGAATCAAGTAAGTCTTGTTATTTTGTGTTGCACTCGTATCTTGTGGCTATATGTAAGACACAATCAAATCAATCAAGTTTCCGCAAAATAGCTGCAAAGCACAAACATTCCAACTAAGAAACTCATTTATTTATTTATTTAAACTTCTCGCACACAATAAGGTACAAAGGCGGATTTAATGCCTTAGGCATTCTCTACCAGTGAACCAAGGGTGGTGAAGAGATAAGATGGCGGGTGCTCTGATGGAGAGAAAAACTAACTAACTCCTAAAACCAACTCCTATTTGGTACTGACATTTGATTTGAAGAATTGACGACTAAACGGTAGCATCCTTTTAAAGGATAGCTCCATAGACACCGTTATACGTCCCGAACAATAGACACTTATCGTTTTAACAGGCGTCATCACAATTCGTTCTTTGAACTGACAAATGTTAGTTTTCGTCGTGCATTTTAGTTCTGGACGTGCAGATGCAGGGATATCGCGTTGTGTATATAACAACAATAATATTATTCCACTAAAATACCCTCTTATCAAAATCATTAACTAAGCAGTATAGATAATGGTCGTCATTTCGTTTGGACTGTGGACTGTGCTTTAGTTCCTATATCACTGTTATTTCTGACGCAGGGTGCAACGTAAGAAGAAGTTGGAGCACCCGCTCGCTGCTTACTTGATCAAGCCGGTGCAGCGGATCACCAAGTATCAGTTGCTGCTCAAAGACCTACAGGCGTGCTGCGCCGAGGGGCAAGGTGAAATCAAGGTCAGTATTCACTATTCCTGTAATCGGTTTACAGTGCTTTTAGAATGCTAAAATGATTCATCGAATTTATGTTCAGTTTTACAATTTACTTTTGCACATTGTTTACTCATAAACATGACAAATATTGACGTAAATCTGTTTATCTTCATTGTTAGAAAAAAACATAAAATAAATTTAACAAACACGGCACTCGGTCAGTTCAACTGTGATTTCTGATTCATACTTATACAGTTTTAGAACAAATATTTGACGCACTCGAAACATTTTATTTTTAGTAATTTTGGTACGAAATGTAGTATCAAGAAATATTTATAAGACTGCATGCTTTCTCTTGTCTGTGTGGATAACGACTATATTATTCAAAACATAGGACTGATGCCAAATTCTATTGTAAAATTAAAATAATATGCTTTGATAAAATAAAATTGCGGTGATGATGCGGTGCGCATGCAAGCCGATACAGATTTCGACGGCCCCGTCGTCTTGATCACTTTACAAACATTAGTTAAATGACTTTACGGGTTGTCGTGTATGCAGATCCTTATTTTGTGTACACATCCTTATTTTTAGGGTTCCGTACCACAAAAGGAAAAATTGGATCACTCATGTGTCTGTTTGTCTGTCTGTCCGTCTGTCACAGCCGATTTGCACCGAATCTACTGAACCGATTAAGTTGAAACTTGGTACACATATGAACTTCTGTGACCCAAATACGGACGTGTTTCGTAAATAAATGATTTTTTAATATCACTTTTGGGGGACAAATTAGAAAAAAAAAAAGTTTTTCGACTGTGTACCGTGTGACATATCAAATGAAAGGGCTTATTGTAAGGATTTCGTATATATATTTTTAAATAATTTTATAATAAATACTTTTAAAAATATTTACGAACATAGCTGAAAATTGAAAATATCCAGAAAATAGTTCTTTACTTATAGATTACAGAAAAACCTGTAAGAAGTCTTAAAATAACATTAAATCGCTCAATATTGTGCGTACAAACTTACATTTGCAGTTGGAATGTATGGGAGATCATGTTTTTCAACTACAATGTTAGGTTTGTTCTTGGCATAAATTCATCCCAACTACTGGACCCTTCATTGTGCGTAGTCCGACACACACTTGACCGGTTTTTTAAGAATAGTGCTATTAAATCAGTACTGGGAAAATACGTGTTCCTTTTATTGTGATGAGACAAAATTATCCTGTTTTTCAATTAGATGGAATGTCCAACTGAATGTGCATTTAATAAGTGCAAAAAAATAATACTTATGTTCTCATTGACCCTTTACTGCCGATCGCAGAAATAGTATAGTATCAATTAAATTTATTTGTAGGTAAAAGCATTTTTATAAGTATGACTAGCTGACCCGTGCCCACTCCGTTGGGCGGTAAACATTTTTACTCTATGACAATAACAAATAACGTGGCGTATGGGTAAAAGAATACCTACCCTTCCTGCCTACCCCTCCTACCAACCTACCCTACCTATCTACCCTACCTACCTAATTTCTACCTACCCTACCTACCTATCCTCTACCTACCCTACCTACCTACCCTACCTACCTACCTACCCTACCTACCCACCCTACCTACCCACCCTACCTACCTACCTACCTACCTACCTACCCTACCTACCTACCCTACCTACCTACTTACCCCACCTACCCTACCTACCTACCTACCCTACCTACCTTCCCTACCTACCTACCTACCCTACCTACCTTCCCTACCTACCTACCTACCTTACCTACCTACCTACCTACCTTCCCTACCTACCTCCCTACCTACCCTACCTACCTACCTACCTACCCTACCTACCTACCCTACCCTACCCTACCTACCTACCCTACCTACTTAACTACACTACCTACCTACCTACCAAAACTTCACATAAACCATGCACTAAATAGTCCGAACAAAGCCTAAACCTTTTTTTTATAGGTGAGCCCGTTCTGGAGTTGTAAAATTACAACGAAAAGTGGCATTGATTGATTTTTATAGATATAGATTATATCAGGTTCTTTTTGTCTCATCGCTTTACACAGCATAGGTGTCCCTTTCTGTATTGTATTCTTTCCTTTTTATATTGTTGTGCCAGTGTGGGTTAAACCTTTACTCCCTTATTACAAAACAAGGTTTATCTTCAGACCCAGGTTTAAAACATGGAGCCATTATTGAATTTTGAAGTTTATTCCGACTATGGTACAGTTCCTAAACACAAAACTGACAAGTTAGTACCGAACTAAGTTTTCAGTTTTGTATAAAGAACGGTATTTCAATCACTGTTACGTTCTTATTACAAAAACTAGCTCCATGGTTTAAGTCATGTCAAAATATAAATCTTGTTTTGTAATAAGGCGGTTAGTGTCAACTAGTCCCGTAACCTTCCCCTAATATAAATTTAGATAACGTACCGCCCTTTTTCACTCAATTTCTGTGATAGTAGATTTTTGGGCCCCTAATACAAGGCTAATTGATGTTCCACATAAATACACGTTATTCGTAAGAAACAGCGTCGTTAATCTCATTGATGCGTAAAGTGCTTCAAAATAACCCACAATATCTTTTATTCAGGGTCAACTGCACTCATCATTTGTTTAATACCCGAATACCACTAAAACGAACACTCATTTCTACGTTTGGGTTACGTAATATGTTTAACGTACGTATCAATATATCGGAAACGTACGCATAAAGATTACGGGTGATAAGATAAAGACGGCCGGAAAACTCAAGTCTGACGCTAGACGTTACCGCGACAATATATTACAATTTGCGTGAAAAAATATAATAAAAACCGAGGTGAACGGCGTCTGCGAAGAATTTTATCTGTTCTAACAATCTTGATTAGTGTTTACTTATAACTGGCAGATAACGTCTTACAACTGTTGTGTTTACTCATTAAAATATCTTAGACAGGTAAGAAACAAACAACAAGTGATTAGAATACATATTGTTTTCACCAGTCCAATGTTGCCCAAGTTTGTGTGTAACCTACTAATTGGGTATCCTCTACATCTAGCCGTAATTTTCGTAAAACAAGTGTATCACGTCATGTATCAGCATCACGTAACTAATTGCCAAATAATATATCGTTCGTATATCGATATCGTTTATGTACGTGTGTGATATACAAGTTCTCTAAGGAAAGTTATAACCAGGATACTTTATAGCGGAAACAATTTTTAGTCATGTTGCGACTAGATTTTTGACGTGTCCAAGTGTATTATAGTCTATTTGCGTTGCATTCAGGGTTTTTTATGCATGAATAAATGTGTGGGATTACGCAGTCCGTTGCATATTGCGTCCGCATCGATTCTGTTTACATATATTATGTCTCCGTTCTGTTAACGGGGACTTTTCTACTAATAGCCATAATGCCTGCATTGCAATGATGTTTACTCAACTGTATCGGAACAACAAACAAAACTGTTACTTACGGCCTGAAGCACTTTGACTGCTCCAAACTTGTTATAAACTGCCGACTATATGGCAAACATTTTGGCAATTTCGAATGATCTTTTGTTTCCAGCGCTAGGTTTGAAATGGCAAGGTAGCCTAAGCTAGTAATTCAACTATCTGCGGGTGGAACATGGCTTCTATTGAAATAAGAGATATGAGCGGAAGGAGCTGACTGAATGTCCCGTACAGTTGTATGCCATTAGTACAAAAGAAACAAGGCATAGTCTCATCAATTGTCGATGATTTCGAAAGTTAGTTAAATATGAACAAATTTTCTTTCATTTTTAGGGTTCCGTACCAAGATGGTAAAAGGAACCCTTATGGTGAGACTAAGTCTGTCTGTCTGTCTTTCACACCTGGATATCCCAAGAACTACTAAACTATCAACTTGAAATTTAGAATAGTTTCATTTATCTCCGAAGTTTGCAGAGATCAAAAACTGAAATTATTCAATATGATATTTTTATTTTATTTATTTATTATTTGTGCACAGTTAATTCATATGTATAGGCTGTTTATATTACAATATACATAGAAGCTTATGTAAATATTACAGGAAAAGTAAAACGATGTCACTAAATAGAACAGTTTTTCAGAAATCATCAACATCATATATTCGTACGGAACCCGCGGTGCGCGAGTCCAACTCGCTCTTGACCGGTTTTTTTTACCTGCTACTTTAAACAAGTTTTAATTAATTCCATTTGCAAAAAATTAACGCGAGTTGATACGAACGTGAGTTTTAGTGAAGACTCGCTGGTTGCGCTTTGTCTTTTTAGAACCAGATTTCCTTCAATAAGCTCTGTATGTTTTTCAACTTTTCCAATTGATTGAGGAGTATTCCCCTGAAACGTTTGTTTAGTAAGAAATCTGTTCAAATTATCCTTGATGATTCAGGAAAATGCACAGAAAACATTCCGAATAAACCGGCAGACTGTTATCACTCGTCAACGAGGTAATAGCGTAAACCCATTACGTTGTATCAGACATTTTGAGTATTGTTTAAAGTCAGTGGACGTTGGATTTGTTTGAGATTAAACAACTAGTTCACTTAGTGGTAATTAACAATAGATTTAGTTCAATATTTTCCTCGTGACTCATCCACCGTACGCCCAAGTGGCACAGTTGGTTCCCTTCCGACATATTCGCACGTCGCGTTAATGTTTTATGATTATTCATTTAAAAATCAGTAAAATGTAATGGTTTTCTTCGGAGTGGAAGTGCTAACATCGATCATGTTGAAGTATTTATCAAATTCGAGAGCAAACAGGATCGGACCACTCGCTCTTAAAAATGTACGTATATTTTTATTTGATGTCACTAATGTACTGTCTTTTGATGGTACTCATAGGTACTGATGACAAAGCTAAGCGAGTTCCTAACAATTTTTTTGTATGATTTATAGGTAAATGAGCATTCAGATTAGAAGATGGATATGGAACAATGATACCCAGTTTCTATCATCACTTCTTCAATTTACAAACATTTGCGTCAAGTCGGAAGGATGATTTGAGTGACTATACTTACGTCAAACATACATCATCAATCAAACTAGACAAAATGGCGGCAATGCACGAATGCAAATAATTTGATTTGAAATATTCAACATTATTGCCTGTCCGTGTACTATATACCCACATCTAAGCACCAATTTCCCCTTATATTATTTATGTCTAATTAGACGCAGTGATATGCCGTTGAATTATGTGGCTTAATTATAATAATACTCGTAAGTATGATGTGAACTTTAACATAGTACAAAAAACTTATTTTATTGAAATTATCTTTCACGGCAAATAATTTTCGCTTCGCCTATATTCCTTTTAAAAGCGATATGCTTATAATGTAGAATTATTGACTGATGCATCACTAATGCACACACAGTCGCGTACTTTAAATATTTACCATCCTATGGTTTATTATTGCTTGTAGAATTTTGTTCGGCTACCTTTTTCTGATCTATAGATATAGCCCCAGTGACAGATAGACTGACTGTGGGCTTAGTAATAATATATATATATAGCCCCATTTACATACGAACCCCTCAAACGTCGTCAACAGTCTGTTTGCTATAATCGATTGTTCACCATTTTGAAAGATTAATTTATTGATCTTCTTAGATCTTACGACGCATTGAAATGCTTTTTTTTTATAAGATATATCATAGACATTTTAGTCCGCGACCGTTTCTACTGTGTAAAAAACTGATGCTGTATTATTTTTGGAACTAAAAGATAATATACATATGAGGCACGCACGTCTGTAATAATTTAAACCATCGTGTATTAATGTAAGTCATTGGCATAAAATAAAACAGTAACATTTAATTGTCAAAACACTTCGAAAAAAAAAACAGATAATTTGATAAATGCTCATGTTTATTACTAATACACGTGCTATTAGGGACTACTGTAAAATACTCCCAAGTATTTGCCGACACTATTGCCATGTATCTGACACAATTTGCAAAGTATGAGAAAATTTCGCAAGCCTTGTGCGTGACCAGTTACTTCCCATTCAGAATCTCAAGATTATAAACTCATTTGAAGTTCGATTCACAAATTCCTATTGATTTTACAACCTGTTTTCTTTATTTTTGAAGTAGCGTAAGTAAATCAAAATGGATGACATACTAAAAATATCATCATAATATGTCATCGCCATAGTGAAATATGTATCTACTATGAGTAATGTTCTAAGACAATAATTCGTAATGAATTCGGAAATCGAACAGTTCAGAATCAGAATGCTCTACTATTTTACTTTGGAAGCTTATGCTCAGTGGCTGCGCTTACGAATGTTATGGATCATCATAAGATTTCAAAAATAAAACTTGCGTATTCTAATTGTAGACAGCGTGTTTCAAAAAGGTGTGGTTAAATTTATGAGTGTCAGTTGATATTTTTTTTGTGGTTATTACGATGTTGGTCCCATGGAGAAAGTTGATCAGTTTAATGGTCTATACCACCCTTAAATATGACCATACCTTTTTGATAAATGCTCTATACGTGGCTATGCAAAAACAGCCACACAGGTCGATCGATGAGGTTAAGATACGTTTGCTGAGGCCGGTCCTTGGATGGATGGCCATCTTTACGTACCCCACCGTGCCTCGGAGAGCTCGTTAAGCCATTAGTCCCGGCTGTTGTTTGTGGATCTTTGGGGTCGTTAGAAGCCCCAAAGTTTGACAACCAGTCTTACCAAGGTGTTACCCTGTGAATGGGCCGATCCGAACATAATTGGGAAAATGATAGGCAGATGATGATACGCTATATTCATATAATTTATTCTTCGTTGTTCATCAGGACGGTCTGGAGGTTATGTTATCAGTGCCGAAGAAAGCCAACGACGCCATGCACCTGTCCCTACTCGAGGGTTGCGACGTGCCTACCGACAGTCTCGGCGAGGTGGTCTTGCAGGATTCCTTCCATGTGTGGGATCTACGCCAGATCATCAAAAAGGGGAGAGAGAGGCGCGTCTTCCTCTTTGACTTGCATCTCTTACTCGCTAAGGAGGTCAAGGACTCACACGGGAAAGCAAAATACATTTACAAGACCAAGTTTATGGTGAGTTTGTGATTGGTTATACTAGCTTTAAGCCTCGTCTTCTTCTTATCCTATCGTTGGTATGTCTTGTTATATTACTTGGGCCCATTCATATTTATTGGTAAACAAAAGCCGAACAAAATCGTTACAGATACGTTAGTATGAAACGTTTTGTTGCCACATGTTTACTACGCAATCTGTATGAAATACACCGGAACAAGCAACATGTTTTCCTTAATTCAAAAACACGTTGCTAATGCAATATCGTGCAAGTTTAGACACATATTACTAGATTATAACTGTTTTTTTTTGCCGTGCAGACCTCCGAGCTCGGTGTGACGGAACACATCGAAGGCGATGAGTGCAAGTTCTCAGTGTGGACCGGCCGCGAGCCTTTGGTGAGTGACTGCCGCATCGTACTCAAGGCTGCGTCGCTCGAAGTCAAGCAGACTTGGGTGCGCCGACTCAGAGAAGTTATACAGGTACTTACACAACTACTCAACAAAGAACTTCACAGACTATTGCAGTTCAAGTTTACTTGGCTCTTGTATAATTTAATATTCAAATTTAATATAATAAATTATTAGTATTTTTTTTTTTATTGATATATTACTCACGAAGCTATAATCGGAATACACTGTAAGAGCTTTAATTTTATGATACTGCATTCCAAATCAGTATGAAAACTTACCTATTCAATATTGACGTCCAGTCTTAAGAGGAATTATAAAACGAACGAATAAAAAAAACTTAGCGTCTGGTGATGAGATACTGTTTTAATAACTTAACTTTAACTAAAAATGGGTTGTGATTAATCCATTTCAGATATTAAAACTTTAGCCGTGTGACTAAATGACTAAGTGAGCGACTAGAAATACAGAGAGGGTACTGTTATTGAATCATTTGGATTAGGTTAGGTTAGACCAGTGACCATTAACGTCAGATTCCCTCTATTTTTGGTGAATCATTTGGGTTAGATGAGGTTGTAAATATGAAAATAAGGTCAAGTGAACGATATAAATAAAAGCTTCTCATTTTGTATAAAATATGTAACTCAAATTAATGTTTGTAAAAAAATCTGCTGTTCCCCACATTTATGTTCGCATAACTCGTTTAAATGTAGGGAACAGCTGTTAGCCCTTATGAGATTTCGTGTATGAATAGATACACCTTATATATATAGTAAGATAAAATATTTTTGTCACTTAAAACTTTAATTAACAGTCACTCGTTTAAATACTACTCTTTAGGAAATCATGAATTCACCAATGACTAAGTAAATTGGTCATTGCTTTATTTAGCCTAATATTTGTTTTTCGTTCGACAGGAAACGTACTTTAGTGGTGCTTTGCAACAGCCACCGCGAAGTCCTGCCCGCGTTCGGCCCACTAGCTCTCAGCGATCTAGCAGGTAAGTCACAATTATTCATATCATCATCTGCCCTTATCCCAATTAATTTGGCGACGGCGCAACAGTCTGTCTTTTTCTTAAACTGCCGAATCGAATGTGCCGACTTGAACATGCGCGTAAGCACCTCTAAGATTTTCAATTGTATTGGTTAAGATTTAAAAAAATCTCCATGAGCTATTAGTAAACAAGTGCTACGAGTACTACTCTATAAAAGACTTCCTATCCGACAAATCACTTCTACATTACAGTCCCCCTCAGTCATGACGCGTTCAGTGTGCCACTGATGTGTGTGTTTTATAATTATATTTTATGTGTCTTATGTCAATCTTAATAATTTGTAATAATAATGTAAATTTGATAAGGGCGGGACATTTTTTAAGACCTGTATTATGCCTACCTATGATCCACAATAAAGATATTGATTGATTGATTGGTTTGAAAACTTCCACCCGAGTATGTAAGAATTGTAATACTTATAATTATACCTGATACAAGTAATAACATGTCGGTTTTATTATTTGATTAGTATGCCATTAGTATTCCAATAGTGCCTGACAACCAGTCCTACCAAGGGATATGAGGCAGCCGCTCTATGTAAAATACTGGCCGCATCTGGTTGGACTGGAAGCTGACCCCAAGATAGTTGGGAGAGGCTAGACGGATGGTGATATGTATGCCAATATTGTTCTAAAGGCTCGCGGGCGCTACATGTAGCGCGACGCGCAGCACTTCACGTTACATGAAGTTTTCATAGAAATTGTGCTCTAGTAGCACACTTTCTATTTCTTATTTACTGTTACTCTACTAGGCTACTTAAGTTACTTGTTTATTAGTCGTCATCTCGGAAGTCACTTTCTGATATCATCTTTAATATCGCGCGAAATAATCCTAATTGTAAGCGCCTTGCGATTTTGATTGCTGCCGTCTAGTAAAAAAAAAACTTCTTTTTTTTTTTTCCTTTTTGATCTTGCAATTTTAAACCTTTAGCAGATTATTTGTGGGAATTTTGACTGCTGAGGTCCATTCTTCCAGCAAAGAATCTGCCTCTCAAAATTGTTTAAGACTTTATTCAATAAAGTCCCATATGTGGTGGCGTTTTGGTCATTGGTTCACTTAGGGCTATGGCTAAGGTGTTGGTATGGGTCGTTATTCGATATTTGTATGAGTGTATCCTGTGTTCTATTTCCTCTTTTACAGTTGTGATCTGTAGATGCTCATGTAATTCTGAGGTCTTCATAAACCGGGAGCATTTGTTATTATTCTAAGAATTTTTTTTTGAAATCGCTGAAGAATTTCCACATTTGAGTTCCTTGCAGAGCCCCACAGCTCGACTCCGTATGTCCAGACAGGCTTTAGTACTGCTTTGTAGAAACAATAGACAATTTGGTACGTTTCTGATTGAGAGACGAAGCGCAGAAATGAAGTGGAAACTCTATAAACGTACTCAAAAAGAGCTCTCATAGTAGATTATTTGCCCAGGGAGCAAACAACAATATAAAGGCGAGAGTGTTTCTTTGAATCCAGAGCGGAGCGAAGGATTCTAGAGTAGAATCCCGAGTGCAGCGAAGGGTCTAAAGTAGAATTCTGATCGCAGCGAGGGATTCAAAGTACGTCACACGAGCTTAAAATAGTGTTGCTCCCGAGGTGGACACTACTTTTTATCACCCTCTATGAAAAAATAAGTAATTGCAACTTATGAATACGAATAGTACGTTTATTTATCTTATTCTCATTATTTAAGAATGACACATTCATGCATGGAGTGCATTTCGCGAGTTTTTTATTTTTTCACAAACTTTTTATTTTTTATTTGGCTCGAGCGCGGTTTAATTTATCATACAGGCTCGTTCATACAATCTGTTACTTGTTCATACAATGTTCGTGATTGATCTCTTCGGTGATTGAAACTTTTACTAACAATATCCAAATTCAAAGCACTTTTAGTCACTAGAGATTAAAGAGCTATTTCAGTCCTGTTTTATCATTTCAGCCGAAAGACGTCCACTGCTGGACATAGGCAAGCCATAATCGCCACGCTTGGCAGGCGGGTTGGCGATCGCAGTATCGTGTTAAAATGCATAGAGAATGCTGCTGGCCATTCTCTAGTAAGTCCCTTAGTCGCCTTTTACGACACCCACGGGAAGAAATAGGGTGGTGCTATTCTTTACGTCCGACACCACACGGACAAGTCTAGTTCTACGAGTCCTGTTTACGAAGAACAAACTAGCTCTTTTTGAATAGATGTGATAAAACATTATTTTCGTAAACTATCCCTCTTATCCTACGCCACCTCAGTTCGCCCTCAGTTAAATCATCGCTAATCGTTAACCGAATTTATTTTATCAACACTTAACATTGAGTTTGTTTACAGAGATCTGGACGACACAATACTGGACGAAACGACGGAGAATCTCGACAGAAACTCGTTAGCGTCTTTCGGCAGTGGAAATACCACCGATTCCGATAAGGTAAGTCCAGTGTAATCTATTAAAATTTGATTTATTGGCAACTTAGCTTTTTCTTAAGATTGTTTTCGTTTTCAGTTTTATAAGACCAGGTTAAAAATTAAATCTTTACACTATATTTTTCGGACTTCGGAACTTTTGTAACGACCGGGTTTATCGTGGTCTTTGAGAAGAACTGAATTTCGCTTGAAAAACCGTAAATGTTCGGTTCAATCAGTTGGTTATTTATGTAACGTTCGTTAATCACGGTCGTATATGACGTCACTCTCCCAATAATGACTTCTCTTGCATTACGCCATTTGCTTTGGCCCTGACGCATCACTTCCAGTTTTGCCTTGTGATTTTTTCATTGTCAATACTTTAGTAATTAATCGTAGGCACTATCGACACGAAAGGAAGAATTTATAACAATACTCTTTCCAACCCTTTAGGGTTTTAAGAACTCCAATAAAAACATACAGTCTCTTCGGATATCTAACTAATATATTGAGACATCATCATTCATACAATTTTACTATCGGTTTGCACATATTGCCACGAACTAATTAAGAAATACCTATCTATTGGTTGCAATGATTCGATACCTTGATTAACACCAGAGTCGCAAACAACCGCTATTTTCATTTAGACAAAATATTTACTTGAATTCCGGAACGACTGACTCCTTTAGACAACGATAAACGTGAGTATAGGTCCTTTATTATCCTGGGGGCCTACCACCAACTCTTATAACACTATTATTATAATCTTACTTTGACTTACCAGTCATGGTAATTCCTTAAAATAAGCTTATTATAATATTGAAACAATGTTATTTTCTTAGCGGTTTTGGTGACGTCACCTCTAAAAGTTCATTCAATTAGTACCACGACGTGACTTTTGACAACTAACAATATTGTTTTTACGTCAAATTTAGCAATCTGTAAAAAGTTCCTCGGACTCAACGGATTTATTATTGTTTCGCAATAAATAATTTAAAAAAAATCGTGTCACGTAAAGTAAGTAAGTAAAATGTATTTATTTGCGTAAACTTGCCGAATGAATTATGGGTCGACTTTGTAGCCAGTTAGATCTTATGCAATTAATAAAAAATAGGTTCAACTACGTAGAGTGCCATTTGAAAACAAAAATATCGCTACATCGACTGACCTCAAGTTTCAAATTTCGTTCTGATAAGAACACATTTTGTTCCGATTCATATTATGTCACAACTTAGCCGTAGCTTATTATTAATTTCTTCGATTGTTTTTCTTCACTTATTAAATTAAATTCTAATGCAGAGTGGATAATGTTTTTTTTTTTAAAAATAATAATATTTATTTTCAAGACCAGGACTTCGTAGTAGTGATTCGGACCAACGTGTGAAAGGGACAGTGCTACACAATTCATATAGCGTTGTTTCTTTTCTATTACTTATAGCAGGCGATAAACAAATCTTACAAATTGTTCGTTCTTTCCCAGCTCTAAGCAGAAATAAAACAATATTGACCGATGTCACGGTACGAATATGGGTAAGTAATGTTATTATAAGCTTGAAACAAAACTCTCTTTGAAATATTGTAAAAGATTGTGGTAGGCCCCCTGTATCATAAATAGAATTGTTAGCCGGTGGATGAATGCCATGGGAGTTCTAACAATAATTAAATTGTTTGTTCTCACTGAGAATTTTTAATTAATCTTCACTAGTCTGCTTCACTCATGAACCTATATAGGATGGATTTTTGAGATGGGGCAGTAAGGGTAGGTAAGGTAGGTACCTTAATCGTTGTAGCTACAGGAATACGGTCTTAGGAGACCGTCGTTAATATTTTAAGACATATTGTTCTAAAGGAGAATGCCGACAAATATAGGGCGCCCTGTACCAAACGAAAAGTCCGCTGTCACAACCAAACCCAGTGTATTTGGAGGAGAATTCAATGTTCTGCCTATATTGTTAACTGTTTTTTTACATGGATTTCCGCAATTTGTATTTATTTGCCATTTACATACTTAATATTTTGAGGTTAGTTTCGTAAAAATTACTAATTCGAAATGGTGGAGTTAATGCGTTAGTTAGTTAAAGCGGTAATACTAACAGGCATCGGAGCAATCCATGATCTTAAAACAAGAATCATAGCCACGGATATATTTTCTGTGTCATGTACTCTAAATTGTTCTTACAATACCAGTGAACAGTTTACACATCGGCGACGACGACTTGCTGGCCGATGTCTTACCCTAGATGGGGACATCGCTAAGGATTATCACACAAACACTACGTTAAGAAAAAGCACTTGAACGCCCGTTCTCGTTATTTTAATTATAATCGAATAGTTCATATGAAACCTTCGATCAATATAATATATGAAACCAACATTGAAAGTAACGTCATTCGTGACGGCGCCAAAAAACTACAGACAATAAGTTAAATAAGCCAAAAAAACAAATGCAATACGTCACACACAATAAACACATTTCCTTTTTTGAATCGGGTCTCTTTTCATTAAATACGTGTATTCCAAAATAATAATTTAAATTATTATGACGCAACGCGTAACCTAAATAAAGATTTTATTTTTATCACACATATCATACAATACCTAATATGACGGCACGGTTGGCGCAGTTAGTTAAGCAATTGACTGCTGCGCTGCGTGTCGCGGGTTCGATTCCCGCACGGAACAAATATTTGTATGACCTACAAGTAGTTGTTCGAAGTCTGGCTGTTTGTGTATGTGAATTTAAATGTTTGTAAACGCACCCACAATACAGGAGAAATTCCTAGTGTGGGGCAACGTTTAAAAAGAAGAAAAAAAAAAAAATATCACGTATTCTAAAAAGCAAATCGGTACGATACATAATTATCTTCTTCATTTAAATGTTTGCTGGCAGGTACATAAATATTGTTTTTTTTTTTACGTAGTAGTACCTACGTAGTACTATTACTTATTCTGTAGTATTCTGTGGTAGTAGCAACATTCGGAAATTAAGTGCAATGGCAGTGGCATATATATGTGGCAAATACGTACAAAGTAAAATAAATACTTTTATTTTTGATCTCCGAAATCCGGGAATCTATTCACAACAAAAACGTAAATCTGATTTAAAAAATAGTAGTAGTTTTATGAACTAAATTTGGTTGTGACACGCTCCCCCACACTTTGGTACTGCCCAACGGCATTCTCCTTTGTAGTTTCATCATATAAAAAATAAAATGTTTTTGGGATAAATTCATCTCAATTATGGAACCCTTCATTGTGTGTGGTCCGACATGCACTTGGCCGGGTTTTTACGGTTGTGTTTGTGTTTCAAGAGTAAAAACAAAATCGTCAACAAAAGTATAAACAGTAATTCTCTACTACTATGGCCGCCAGATGAGATAAGCCAAGCCGAACCGAAGAATTATCTGTAGTCATTTTGTTACCACACGGAGATTACGAATTTGTTCTTCGGACACTAAAGTGGTTAATGATTGACCTGCCTTTTCTAAGACTTTTATGGAATGCTGAACATGTCAATAATGTGGCTTTAAGAACTAGATATTTTAAGAAGATTGATTATCTAGTTCTTAAAGCCACATAATTGACATGTTCAGATTACATATCTAAACTATTTCTAGCACTATCAAAAAACCGAACGAATTTTCTGCATATTTTACTGACGGTTACAGAGAAAAATGAAAATACCACAGTATGATTCTCAGCAAAATCTCGGTTTGTATGTGATAAAATATTCACCGGTATACCGAGTATACGCAGTAAGGCTGATTCTAAAGCTGTCGTCGGGCGGCTCCAATTATTGAGAAGATCGTCTGTGTGTACTGTACTGTGGAAGTTCACGTGAGTTTTACAGTAATCTACTTTATGTGCACCACTGCACAAGGGTCTTACGGTAAAATTCTAATATACAGTAGCGTCTGTTGTAGGTGTATCATATTCATTAACGGTTTTTCAAATGCTTACGGCTATATTTCAATTAGTAACTCGATAAAATTCAGTCAGTATTAAATTTTTTCCAGCCCTGTTCTTTAACTCAACCGCTTTATTTATAGTAATAATATAAAATCTTACGCTGTGAACCTTTAAGACAAAAACAGCTTAATCATTATTCGGCAGAAAACCAAACTCCGTTATTGATTGGCGAGTTGTTGCTTACCGGGTAACCTTTCACAAGAATCTATTATCTAACTTTATTTGCAAACACGCCGGGGAAGACGAGGACAAGGGCAAGCCCCTATCGTGGATGTGGGGAGGTGATTACGTTGGTCTGGGAATCGTTTTAATTTCGCGGATCGAATCAATGTCACAGAACTCACAATGGAAGAGCTTGTGTTACCGGGACCTCTCCACCCGATATATATTATGTTTCTTCCAACAAACAATCCGACGACGCCACAGATTCATTTGTTTACTATCTAGTTACAATATCAATCCATTATACCCGATGTTTATTGTTAGCATTAGAGTAGTTGAAGACTATAGTAACATTAATTGCATTATTAGCTAAATAAGGTCAGCTAGGGCGCGAATGAATGTTCGTTGTCGTTAAGCTCGTCTAACGAATGTTTGCAAAACAAATTCGCGAAACGTACTCTCGTGGTGACTACATCAATGAAAGCCCTTTAGGTACTTACAAACTTAGATATGCTTAACTTTGTATAAGTTTTTTTTTACTACGGAACCCTCTGTGCGCGAGTTTGACTCTGAGTCGCAGTTAGTTAGGTTCGTCGGAATAAAGTTCAAAAACCATAAGTGGCTCGAAGGTTTGGGTTTGGACTAAATTTAGAAATCGTTTCGTAATTTTGTCTCAATTTTCCAATTTGAAGTAATTCATTAGGAATCATTTACAAATAAATAAAATTGAAGTGTCTGTTTGTAATGTCAAAATAACAGCTTTTTTACTAAATGCATATAAAAGTATATACGGTAGGTACATAAAACAAACATAAAAAACTTTTTTCTTCTGTCTGTTTGTTCCGGCTAATCTCCGAAACGGCTGGTCCAATTTTGACGGGACTTTCTCTTGCAGATAGATAATGTTTTATGGAGTAACTTAGGCTACGGGCGAAGACCGTCGAGTCATTAATACTGAAGCGCTCGCATTAACCGCTATGAGGACAACCTGGAGAGCTTGATTTACAAAACAGAATAAGAGTAGATTTATAATATTAAGATGTTTCCATTACTTAAAAAAATATGATGTAGTCTCGCTCTTGGGAATCGTATCACACTATCAGCCCTAATTAATTTAATTCCAAGTACCTATACAGTTGATTGTCGCTAACCTAAAGGCAGACAAAATAACCCAAAGGTCAAAGTTGTTGCCATTGAGAAAGTTCAGAAAAAGACAAACTTCAGACCAGACTTTGAAGGCACCACCACATATTTATTTATCTATACCAATATTGTCCGTGTGTTGCCGGACGTAAAGAATAGTACCACCCTATTTCTTCCCGTGGGTATCGTAAAAAGCGACTAAGGGACTTACTAGAGAATGGGCAGCAGCGTTCTCTACGCATTTTAACACCATATTGCGATTACCAACCCGCCTGCCAAGCGTGGTGATTATAGCAAATCCTCCATTTGGAGGAGGCCTATGTCCAGCAGCGGACGTCTTTCGACTGAAATGATGATGATACCAATATTATAAAGCTGTAAAATTTGCAAGTTTGTGTGTAGAGGGGTAATCTTCGAAACTCTTGCTTCGATTCACTGAAATAAAGATATAAGGATATAAGTAAAATAAGGATTTAAGTTTTATTTGATTTCCACGCGGACGAAATCGCAAGCAGAAGCTATGGTGCTATGGTGTGTAAGTACCTAAATATATTTAAGGGAATCCAGTTGGTGAGTTACGTCGCAAGCGTGTGACGTCAGAGTGGACGGGGGTGAAGCGGGCGAGCTACCCTGAAACCGAAACGTTTTGTTAAGTACCTACACAAAAGGGGGCTCGTTAGACAAATACACGTGCGGAATAAGGCGCGGGAGACAAATGTCGGCCATCTTATATGCAAGATTATTCACATAGCTATGCATTTAGGTACTGTACCATAAAGCCATCAATTTCATCCAGCCGCTTGCTCTAAGCGACGAAGTGTAAAGGCTTCTACATACCGGGGCGACTTGTCGCGCTGGTATGTAGAAGCCTTAAAGCTTTTTACTATACTTATACATAATATGTATATTATAGTAAAAAGTCTTAAGCTTCAATATTAATCCTATACTTAGGGTTAATATTGAAGGTCTAGCGGACTCTATATAGCGCAATAAGTTCCTTTTGTTTTAAGGAAGTTGTTATTGTTCCATCATTTTTATTTATCGGTTCTACTCCACTCAATAACAAAATAAAGACGTAAAACCACTGAATTACGTCAAGGTTTTTGAAAAACGTAGTAAACATGTTTTTACCGTCAACATTATTGGAGTTGGTGTTGGTTTGTTGACCTCTTTATTGCATAGATAATTAGATACAAATAGGATGAATGCGACCTAAGGCGATTATCACACAGCACCGCGCTCCGTCGCGTAGCGCATGGCGGCAGATTTAGGTCCGGATTCCACCAAAGCGGAGAGGTGCGGAGTGGAGAGATGTTTTGTAAACGACCAATAAGATACCGTTATCGTACCATCGCATCGAAATAATGATATCTTACTGGTCGTTTACAAAACATCTCCTCTCCGCTCTTCCCGATTTGGTGGAAACCGGGCCTTAGCACTGTATCAGTTTGTGTTTTGCTATGGCCGTCCCACGGTACGCGACGGAGCGGGTCCGCGCCCTCTTGACCTGCTTAGACTCGACCCAAAGAATAATACCTGGATATTTCTGTTTTGATAGGCGTAAAAACGTCGATGTATAGTCAGACAGAATAGACTCGATTTAACGATTGCACCACAGAGAGTGTAAAATTTAAATAATGTTTGGATAAATAAATCAATAATTAAACAAGTACTTATTCTTTTTTAATGTAGTACGCTTTGTACTTTGTAGTAAACATCACAGATTATTGTTAACTGCATTACAATATTATTGCTACGGCAGAGGTACGCTAGAGGTAGAGGCTATCTTTATAAAGCTACATTCTTGAAACGAAATCTCTGACTACCAGGATAAATTGTGTATCATATCAAAATATTAAATATTCTATGTATAATAAGTTAATATCACTTTGCCTGACTGTACAAATGGCACTGAATTGGTAGTAAAACATCTGGTATTGTTCTTCGGGTCCAGTCTAAGCGGGTCGAGTGGGCGCGGACCCGACGGAGCGCGGTGCAGTGTGACTGATAATCGCCCAACGATAAGCGTACCTACATGATTGCACTCTACCAGCATTTGTTGCAGATTTAATATGAAAATATGAAAATCACATTGAAATGTTCATGAAAACTGAAATACTGTGCCATGAGATGGTATAAGAAATAATTTTCATTACATCATGTTCTTAATTGACTACTATTAATTTCTGATAAAAAGTGTGTTGTTTTCTTATGTATTATCAATACCTACTATATTTCAGTCTAGCTTCACTAGCAAATAAATAATATTGTTACCTTCCACTAAGAGATCAATTGTGTCCAAAGATGTCTCGTTTCGTTTTTATACTTTATCCATCCTATTGGCTTCCGGGTGAAAAGTTATTAGTTTCCTAGGATGGCCAGTGTTCACGTAACAACCGGCACTGACCTGGGTCAAATACTATCAATTCCGCAATAAATTACAATCAAAAGTGTTTCGACGTTGCGAAGGTGATTGATCAAGCGTGTGTTATTTATGATACCACATAAAATTTTCTTTGTTTACTAGTCTCTGGTAGATACCTACTTAAAAAAAAGTGATAGATATTATTCCATTACTAGGATCTACTAAAGCCCTAATTATTAACATAACATACCGCGATGCATATACAATATGTAACAAAAACCCTGTTGTTCCTTCTACCTACGTTTTAAGAATCGGTATACATACGTAATAAAGCAAGTCATTTATAAAAACTATTAAAAAATAATAAAATAAATATTTCATTATTAATATTTGTAATGTTTAACAGATTTCTAACCTCTTTCATTCTTTGATTTTGGCTTCTCGACTAGCCAATACTTAATTTTTTTAAATTATAATTCCACCAATGTTGTGCTTGTAGGAAAATGTATACGTCCCTAAAAGGAACAACAGGGTTTTTGTTACTTACTGTATATACTAAATTATTCGTAAGTGTAAAAGAAAGAATGAAAGAAAAATATTTTATTCGGGACACGCACAAGAAATACAAATATAGCATTTAAAACTAACATATACAACACAACACACACACACACACACATATATTTTTTTGTTAGGTAACCCACATAAGCAGTTTCCTTCGCTACTTAAATTCCAATAATATAACCACGCCCTAGGGAAATAACCATAACAAGGCGTAGAACGGGCGATTGGCTGGTTCTAAATAAATCAAAGGTGGGTTTACCCCATTAATACTCTACTAATTTTCCATCGTTAGCCGTTTTGTTTTAGGTAAAGGCAAAGACAACTGTATAATTGTTTATACGGAAAAATTAAGACCGGATCAAAGTACTATTTTGAATTGTGAGCTCCAGGTATACTGTATAGCCTTTTCAGGTACGAGAGCAATATTCTGAATTCTGGGAATGGCACTCGTGGATTAGCTTGAATGGCGATCGCCGAGATTACAAAGAGAAAGAAATTCAAAAATTGAGAAGTGTTGCACTGAGATGATGCACTGAGAGACAATTGCATAGGAATCGCAACGAAATTCCACCAACTTTGAAGTGTTACGAGTATCATTATGAATAAGTGTAATCTCAATCACAGCCAACCCGTTTCTCAAACCCAATCTGCTTAGCTTTTTCCCAACTTGTTAGACTTTCGGGCTTCTGACGACCCGTAACCACTGTCAAAAATCCACGAATGACAGCTGACACCGAAGTCTTATAAAAAGTCTCTTGTAAAAATGGTCACCCATCCATGGACCAACCCCGGCAAGCGTAGCTTAACCTGATGGATCGGCCGGTGCGGCATTTATTACTTAGCCACGAGCTCCTGCATAGCCAACCCGTTTGTGTACACCATAACTAAACCAAACCAAACTTTTTATTATTTTTATTATTATTAACTAATAAATGTTACCCATTGAAGGGTGCGTCTCGGTACCACCGGTATCAAAATTCATTGAAGGGTGCGTCTCGGTCGGTACCGGCATCTAAATTTATTGAACGATGAGTCTCGGTACCGTTATCAAAATTCATTCAAGTAAAAAATCTGAAACAACAGTTACTAAAGTAAAATTGTAACATTGAGTTAAAACAATTTCTTTAATTTGTATGTGTCCTCCTCTTTGATTGCCTTTACGCAACTTTTTGAGTACTTTATTTTTATAATTTGTATCCATTAAATTAAAAGATATTCCCAAAGAAATCTGTGTACCTACTTTACTCTACTATAAAACGTTTTGACTTTGACTTTAAAGTCAGTACCTATATATTTCAGCTTGACTGAAACCGGTTATAGTAAAGTAGGTATACAGATTTCTTTGGGAATATCTTTTAATTTAATGGATACAAATTCTAAAAATAAAGTACTCAATCCTCAATATCTTTATTGCTTTACCATAACTATGCATGTTGGTGCAAATAAATATTCCCGTCCGCCGTCCGCTCCGTCGGGAATCGGGATAGTAAGTTAGTATCTGTCGCTTTACCTGTATGCACTATGTTAAAGGCTCGTGCAGACTGGCGCGATATCGCGGGCGTGACACTGTCTATGAAGTTTTCATTGAAATTGTTACTAGTGTCGCGTCACGCCTGTCTTATTACTTTATGGAAGTTAAATTGTACCTAGTGTATCGGTGACTTCCAGTTTGTCATTTATTTTGTTATCACGGCGGGATCTAAGATGAAAATCTTCATAATGAGGTATTCCACTTAGAGCACTGATTTCAACAGCACTTGTCAGACCGCACCTGAGCACTTCCACTAACGTATTTATAATATTTTTGTTATGTTTAAAATGCTACTTTTTATAGATTACATTTATAATTTTTTCCGTCGATTAAATTAAGCATAGTTTCATCATTTCAATATGAGCTCAGTCATGATAAAGACTCACACTGTTTTAAAACACATACACACATAAATAAACTCACGCATTCTTCCCATGGGGGTAGGCAGAAACTAAAGAACGCCACTTGCTGCGACCCTTTTAGACTTACTCCTTTTGCTTCGTTTACGTGCATACTGGTTACATCTGCGGGCTATTTGCGTAACACACTATCATTAGGAATCGGTTTCAATTTGACATTTCAATAACATTCATTGTTGCTGAGCAGATTTTTTTTTTCTGATCTGACTACTGAAGAATTTTCTGATATTAATACTTAAGATAAGATACACTGGCCCACTTATTGCCAGATTTCTACCTGAGGCTGGTTCAAATCACTCTAAGCCACCCAGCCTTAGCAGGTGCAGCTTAAAAAGTTCTTCAAAGGGAAGGACTTACTTTTGCAAACCAATTACTTATAAGGTCGGATATCTACTCCTTTTTTGGCTTCTGGGCTAACGCCAAAACAAGTATGTAAGAGTTAAGTATAGTATGACACAAGTGGGCTACTTAATGTCCTAAATTGCTATGCAACGCGCCAAATGACTTCTTCGATGTACAAGGACTGGTCATTGTCATCTTCGGACCTGACTGCGACAAGCCCGGCTATGACCTTGTATATAATCGCTTCAATGCTAGCATCTAAGTATCGCGAATCCTGCATTTTGCCAATCTTTAGTTATATTATTTTGACTCTATGTATAAAATACGTCATACTTACTATTTGTTATTAATTAATAATTTCAGTCTCAAAAGTCGCTGACAGATAAGAGACATGATTTTTGTGGCGTTATAGGCGTTTCCCAAATGCTGATATTGAACTTGGTTCAAGTTAATTTCATGGTTGTGCCATATTGATGGTTAAAAGTGCTGACTCTCCATGTTTTCCTTTAATCACACCTGACGAAATGACCTTGACTTTGTTTTGTTTAAAATGTCTTTGATTGAAGTGGAGGTCGTAATTTGCACCGCGTACCGAATACCTTTGCGGTGACAAGTAGTAACGACTCCGCCTTAAAGGATTTGCTCGCATGAGGGGAGTGTGAAGTGCTGAGACCGTCGATCGCGTCTTAAACGGTGATAAGAATGATAACACCGCGCTCGGATAGTTCCGTAGCGAACAGTTTTTAGTATTTCCACAATTTCAGATTGTTAATTGACATTCTGACTCACCCTAACCTCGTGGCGAAACGAGCAGAAGCTTCAATTTGTTTTCCGCAAATGAAATGTATCGTCATTAATTCGGCATCGACACTTCTTAAAGGCGTCACTCATAAAAAGTTGTGCCTCGTCGGTTGCGCTGGCCACTAGCCGGATGAGAAAAGCGGCGCCGCCGTCGCCTAAAGCGTCAACCGCTTCTCCATTCGCTACGAACGGATTAGGTTCGTCCTTCGCACGACGCTGCGGCGTGTGCCTTTGTGGAATAAATTCGGGAAAAGTAGCTCGATACAGAGGCTGCGTAGTGAGTGGACGAGGCAGGCGAGAAGGAGCGGGCGGCGCGGGTGAGACGCGCGCTGGCGGCAGTGGCGACAGCGCCGCGCGCCGTAACGGACGGAGGCGTCGCGACCGCAAACGCGCGCCGGCACGTGTCGGCCGGCGCGATGGGGACCACCCCGCCGCCAGCCGCCGCCAAACAACACAAGAGCAGGCGGAAGATCTCCCTGCCATGGTTCCGCCAGAGTTCAGTGAGCGCGCCCCACGCGATGCTCTCTCGCCAGCACACCATCGACACGCCGAGCTCGTTCCACGCGCGCCTTCTGAAGGGCAACCGGCAACGCCAGGTGATACAGCCTCCCGGCCGCCGAACGCAGACAAAGTGATGCACCCGCCCCCGCCGCACCCTGCTGCCCCACTGCACGTCTGACGCACCGCAGGCCACTCCCGCGCTTGCAATCACCTGCACACGCATCTTAGATCATAACATGCAGTCACCACTAACCGAAATCCACTACGTTGCTTTTGCGTTCCGATTTGAGACTGCTTGCTGAATTAACGGCGTTTCGGTTACAAAAAAACAAACAAACCGCTGAAAACAAAAAGCAAAGCACATTTTTACTAAACTAACAATTCTAAGTGCTGGTATGTGAATCCATGTTTTAACGTAAACACTATTTGTTAATCAAATTGATTGAAAATAGAATAATATTGTTTGCAATATTTTCATATATCACTTCATCATAAATGTATGAACAATGATCAAAATTTAAATGGTTTACTTCAAAGACAATGACGAAAAATTGTGTCGGTTCTTATTTAATTTTAATATTATCTATTTGATAATATACATTCAAAAATTTCATGAAAATAATGTTATACTTACTTGGAAATGAATGTTAATGTACATATACGGTGTATAGACGTTTAGTAATTTAATTTAATATATTATACTTATTTTTGAACAATTTTATAAAAAAAAAAACAATAAAAAATCATTGTCTAGTGTACATTTATTATTACTTTTTCAATTATTTTTGACGTTATCAAAATTACATCCTTTATTTTACCAATTGGCACAATTATTCGTATTTTAGTTATTATATTCCACTCGCATGATACCCCATAATGAAACCAGTCACTAAAAACCTGAAACTAGCTCATTGCACCATTTATATTGAAAATTAAAAGCAGATGGGAAAGGATAAACGTTCCTAAGTGGTGTGATATAGTGGCAATCTTGGCCAATTGACCGAGATAACAAATCGGTTATCTGTCACTCGAGCTAATAGATTCTACGCCAGCTGATAAAGTGATAAACAATCTTACAGCCCTGCTTCAAATGACATTACTTGTAACTGCGTCAACTAACGGGAATGGGAATCAGAATATATGTGTTCAAATAAGGATGCCTATTGACCTTAAACGCTTTCAAGGCAATAAGGAAAACGGAAATATCTAAATATAAACAAGTACCTACTGCTGCTGGGTGGAAGCGCTAACTAGCTGCTAATGAACAAGTGATAATTTATAGATGCAAACATTTATGATGTACGGGTCAGACATCTTGTGGTTGTTTTACTACTCTGCTTCAACAGTTTGGTGTTCAAAGAATGGAAGCACCACCCTGGAATTAATTAAATATGCATTATGCAATGCTTACGTGGGATCTTTAAAGTTGATGGATTGTTTATAGACCAACTTTATACATTTAAGTGAAAGATTTCAATTGTGGGAATAGTTCCAACTCCATAGGAGCAGTAGCTATCTGTTAGATTATATAAGTTTATTGATTCCCGGGTGAGGTGTCGGGCGAAAACGTGACTCTATGTAATATATCTCAAGAACATCAGGACAAAGTCCGGAGATATTGGATCGAAAGTAATGTAAACGAATAGATCGGAATGTAGCCAAAGAAATGTGCGGAAAATTATGATGCGCACATGTCGTCTGAAAAACGTTTAGAATTATCACAGCTAATAGAAATACAACGTAATTCAACAGTAGTTATTATACAAGCCACGCTACACATCTTATTCTTTTTAACACAGTTACGACTGTATTCAAATAATGCGAACAATGGCGATAACAACAAAAGCTTTGTTAAACCACCAAATGTACTCCACTGAGCACATTTTTTAAATAATGCTGACTGAAGCTCTTAAACCTCGTAATGAGATTTCCGGCACTGTGGACAAGAAAAAGCTGAACTTTTTCATAACGGCCATTTCCAAGAAGATTTCAGTTCATTATAATTAATTGCCCCATTTGATGAATTACCTCACCCTCACATAAGTCACAGTTTGACCTTTCAACGACACGGGATCATGAAAGATGTCTTCTTCAAACGAAGTTTATTGATTACTGTCACCGGTATGCTATAATTGCTATTGCCTGAAGGCCCCAACAACGGAACACTCCAGTTCAAATGCTAATAAAAGACATGAAAGTAACTGAAGTTTGCGAAAACATTCATTGCTTCATTCCTTTATTCGGACAGACTGAGACAGAGTCTGAGTCTCGGTATGATGATTGCCTTTACTCAAATAGGAAATGAGGCTGATTATCTCAAATAAGAAGATTAGGTAGTAAGTAGCATCATAAAACCAAAAGAATCAGAATGATTAAGAAAATGAAGCGGCACACTACAATTTAATTTTAGTGTCAATTTAGGGGTTATGCACGATGCGTAATTGAACCAAAACATGAGACACTTGTTATCAAACACTGGCATCGCTGCCAACTTTGGAGCAGGTGTATTCTGTTATAAAAAGACATAAACAACGTTGGTTGAAACGCAATAAATAAAAGTAGTTATGTGAGGATCAATGAAAAAAAAAAAATGGAATGGTTTGTTTTTTGACGATAGTCTTTAGTTACTAGCTCGTGGAATCGACAAAGAAGAAACGTAGGTACTGCATCTATGACGAGATCGACGTAGTGTCGTATTACTGACAGTTGTCGTCGACTACTTATGAAATAGTTCATGTTTGTCAGCTTTTCGTCGATAGTAAATTCAATTCTACTTGTAGCATCAACACTTGTCGAAAATAAAGTATCGATAGGTACGTTTGCATTACTATTCTAGTGTTTCTAGTTTTGTAAATATCTGGGGTTGTTCGAATATGTAAGTAACACTCGAGCAAAACCTCTCCGACGTAAACAACATCTACATTATGATATTAAATCGGAATTCTCGTATCCAACCCTAGTTCTTAAGTAATTCTTCCACATGGTTGCCTCGAATTGCCAAAATACAATTCAAATAAGTATCGATTTCGATTAAGTCGCGTCAGTATGTCGGTCCGAAAGTGTGCGTCGTTTACGAGGTGACACAGATCTGTGATTACTTGCGAGTACGTCGGGGTAGTAAAACGGGACAGTGGAGCCCTAGAGAGAAGAATACTATAGTTTCAAGATTATCCCAAGAGGTTGACGCTGATCGCAACTATCTAACTTATCATCGATTCTGGGGTTTTAGGGTTCCGTAGTCACACGCACTTGACCAGTTTCAGTTTTATTCCATATATCTTGGGTGTAAATGTTTCCAAGGAATGGAATTGCAAATCTAAGTTTACTCGTAGAAAGGTATCAAAATCTAAGTTTAAAAATTAAGTAGTTTTGTTAAGAACTTCTGAGTTATGGCTCATTAGTGTAAGTATCCTGCCTACCCCTAGTGATGCTGGGTTGTTTTTCAGAAAAGAAGACATCGGAAGAGCTGCCAAATATTATTTCGATACCAGAAGGTTTTTATGAATGCGAAAGTTCCTTGGAACATAAAACGTTGTGTGACATAAGGCACGCTATAACATTAGGGTCACATCGAAGATATCTAGAACCACAGTTTCCTCTATAAGGAGTTTCGCAGTATCCTGATAGGCACTGTACACTAAAGGTGGGACAGAACTTGAATTAAATTATCTGACAAAAGAGCTAATCTGAACCAACACTGGATAAACAGGTCAGAACATCTCCAGTAACTTTGGATGTCATATCAGTGGGTGAAACCGATACTAGCTAACTTTGATTACACTTCTATCTAGTTATACTTAATCAAAGTTTCGGGTTTTCTGTGAAAAGTAGACCTAGCGAGTATAACCTTTTTGCAACCATTAAATTTACCATGTTTATTGTTTTTATTAACATGGTAAAGAAAAATTATGAGTATAATTGGTAGGCTAGCTAGAGAAAATAACTGTTAGGTTTTAATTGGCAGAGGTAACGCTGCAACCTAGTTTTGTGATGAGAAGGTGGTCCCAGGTGCTCCATCAATTCCTACCTTGTAGCTAAAGGGCCGATTCTACTGGTAAAAATCGAAAAGTCAGAAAACTGCATTTTGACGAGCTATTCTACTCATCACGCCGAAGATTCTCATCAGATCTTCACCAAATTTCTATGAGACCAACTTAAAGTTACCTACTAACCTTTCAAATAAAAAAAGAACCATCATAATCAGATCTCTTAAGGCGGAGATAACCAGTAGCCCCCCCTTTTTGCCTCGTTTTGGTGGAAGTGCCCCTCCAATCAAAAATACCCGAAGTCGTAAAACCTGTACACCCCGTTTCGGTTATAAAATACGACCTGTAGTGGAGTAGCACAAACTGGCAGAGGAAAGCAATTGCTTTAAAAAATAAAATTTGTTCGCTCGGTCAATCAAAGCTAGCTAAGTACTATTACGAATGGAACCTTAAATGAGTAATCGTAAGGTTCTGAATCAGGGCGCAGATCTATGTAGGAGCTAGTCCGGTTCTATATTAAACCCATCTTTAGGCTAGTTTCAACCCTAGCTAACCCAGACCCTGGAAGTCCGCATAACGATACGGATTTGTTTTCTTTGAATATGTTACGGCTAAACGATTTTGCCGTAACATAAGTAAGTATTCAAAGAAAACAGATCCCGCTACATGACGTATAAAGTAACCAGCTGACACAAAGCAATTAAACACTTTCAAGGGATACCGCAATCGGTTTTTCATGGCAATTACAGAAATAGAAATCATTTATTTGCTTAAAATGTAGATGATATACAGATAAGATGTAATGTTTATATATAGTCAAGATACATTTTAACTTACGCCATGCAACAATTTCAAACAACATAATATACACCATGTCCCAGAATTAACGCACAACCTCTTAAGGGGTCATTGTACTCATCATTATGAATAACTAATAATAAATCGCGAAAAATAATCTTCTATTCCCGACATTTTGACTAGTTATTCGAACATAAATGTATTTTTTTTTCGCGATTTTAGGTTTTTGTCCCATAGTAAAATTTGTTCATAATGATGAGTACAATGACCCCTTAAGAGGTTGAGCGTTAATTCCGGGACATTTTGTATATAAATATACATAATAATTCAATTAATATTAAAGAATATAATAACTCTTTTCCGATTTGGTATAGTAAAAACAGTAGGTAAGTAAGTGAATCTACACGTAAAATAATCTAACACATGACGTCATAATAGCAGCGCGGTAATTCGATATGTAAAGTAAAAATTAACCTATGCCGATTCCAAAACCATTTCGAGATTTTAAGCTTCTAAGACTTATTTTTCTATTAATAGGTCTTAAAATTATAAGATCGTATTTATTTTCACAAAAATACTTAAAATCACTTAAATTTTATTAGACCTCTAAATGACGTCACAAAGCAGCCTGAATTGGAAACTTTCAGTGCCTCTTGTAATTAAGGTGTTCTTTATTTGTCAAGTGTCATGTCAACGTCAAATTTACATGAAGCACTTATTATTATTCTATTCAGCTATGTAAATAGTGTAGTTTTTATTATTCTATTCAGCTATGTAAATAGTGTAGTTTTTATTATTCTATTCAGCTATGTAAATAGTGTAGTTTTTCACCAGCGGCGGACAGTACAAGTCGAATCACATCGATGTATCGCCTCAGGAAAACTTAGCTTACGTTAAAATGATCTTCACAATAAAACAGTCGCCGCCCAGACTTGTACTAAACATTTACTTCCTCGCACCATCTCCTTTTTAAGGTTTCTTTTACTAAAAATCAATTTGTGTGCGTTATTTGTTGTGGTGTTTATACTTGACGGTATGAAGAACTTAGCAGAAGTAGTCTTTGAATCCATTCATTTTATTAAATGCCATAACTTTAAACTAAAGTACGGAAATCGCTAAAGTATGAAATGTAAACAAATTAATTGTAAAATTTGACAGTTTGACTTTACTGAATTTTGGTTTTAAATAAGTGTTAAACGTAGCAAAGATCCTAAGCTATTCAGCTACTAGAGAAGTCACTACGAACAATACTTTAAAAAAATATATAAAAATAACTACAGCTTGTAAAAACAAAAAGATGAAATTATGTGTTTCAAATACACTTATCATTAAAATAAAAATATAAAAAACATATCTGAAAAATACTTTACATACCTAATTGCGCGAAACGCTTACAATGGCAATGCCTTTCATTTTGACAATACAACAACATAGGTACATTTACGTTTATCGTGGCCCTGGTACACAGGCAAATGAAGGAATACGGGTGGGTTTTAGTCAGTAAAAGTCTGACACGCCCTCCCGCTCCGGCCGGAGCGGGAGAAGTTATTTGATAAATTCCCACCTAAAAAAAAAAAGGTACATTTACGTTGTCGAGCAGACGAATTTTTCAGAAAAATGAAGCGAGGCGAGGTCAATGTCCTTGTATTTAAAGGCTCGTACAGACTAGTGCGATATCGCGGGTGCGACGCGACACAATTTCCTTTAATAGACAAAAGCTGAACGATATGGATGTTTTAGTGTCAAAATTTTCGCAACATTTTGCAACTAGGTAAAGAGGTAGGTACGACGCTGAACTAACCTAAGTTCAAGTTTGTTTTAGCAGCTAGGTTAGCCTAGCTGAAAAAACAAACTTGGTAATGGTTAGTGACCAAAGTGGATACTGCACTGATACACATTTAAGGACGTAAATACGACGCTTCTGAAGTTGCGATCAACGTGACCACCTACTGGGTAAAAGATATTTAGTTAATTAGACGAATTTTATATCATCGATTCGAAAGGAACAAAAATAATGGTGGAAAATAGCCAATAACCTAACATACAGTCTTTGCATAGCCATTTTAAAATAGCCAATAACCTAACATATAGTCTTTGCATAGCCATTTTAAAATAGCCAATAACCTAACATATAGTCTTTGCATAGCCATTTTAAAATAGCCAATAACCTAACATATTATTATAGTCTTTGCATAGCCATTTTCTACAAGATAAATTCACATATGGGCAAAGCTTGTACGAAATGATTTACCGGATAAGTTTACCGGGACATTTCCGGAGTAGGTCGCACATTAACTCAAATTATCCTATCAAATGGGATCCCAGCTGCATTTTGCTAATCAGTCTAACGATATTGATTGGGTTCAGGATGTTGATGGGGCTGTCCCGTTTCTGCAGTGCATCAGGTATGTTTGCACAAGCACACGTCGACGGCTTCCACGCCATCGTCAGACAGAAATAATATAAAAGCTCTTGTAGTTCGTTGTAACTTTGATCATCACTACAGCATTTTTCTTAAGTTACAAAAAACTACTTACTAGATCTCGTTCAAACCAATTTATTTTTAGTTTTATCATTCTCTTATTTTAGAAGTTACAGGGGGGGGGGGACACATTTTACCACTTTAGAAGTGTCCCTCGCGCAAACTATTCCGTTTAGAAAAAAAATATATTAGAAAACTCAATATCATTTTTGAAGACCTATTCATAGATACCCCACACGTATGGGTTTGAAGAAAAAAAAAATGTTGAGTTTCAGTTCGAAGTATGGGGAACCCGTAAAATTTATTGTTTTTTTTTTTCTATTTTTGTGTGAAAATCTTAATGCGGTACACAGAATACGTCTACTTACCAAGTTTCAACAATAGTTCTTCTAGTTTCGGAAAAAAGTGGCTGTGACATACGGACGGACAGACACACAGACAGACAGACAGACATGACGAATCCATAAGGGTTCCGTTTTTTGCCATTTGGCTACGGAACCCAAATCCTGTCACAACACGTCCTGCGTGTTGTGACAGGATTTGTTACAAAAATTTAGTCGTTTTCAATATGTCAAGACCTTCAGAATTAAACTACTAAACGTATTGCGGTGGTCATGGTCTTATTAGACTGTGTGTAACGAATTAGTCACATTTTAACTAAAATTTGATATAAAACAACTGCAAAAAATGGCGCCAATTAAGAATGGTTGGTAAAAAAAATGTATAGTTTGAAACTGGCCACCATGTAAGTAGGTAGTTACTACATTTACATGACCTGGCGTGGCAATTGAATGAAGGACAAAAATAATATTGCTAGTTGATTTGAACGACCTAAGATACGAGGTTATTATAATATAAAATCAATACGTTAACTGAATATTTTTATTTGTTTTACTGATTAAAGACGATACCCACTGCCCAATTTCATTATAATTACAGTCACGGAGTAACATGACTGTACTTATAATGAAATTGGGCAGTGGGTCCAGTCGACTTATTCAAAATGTGATTTGGTTGACTGATCCCGCGGAACCAGTTCGAATGGTTCCAGTTGACCAAAGACACACTGATGCCCGTTTTCACTAACGTCAATAAAAACACGTACACACGGCTACACATCAAGCTATACAAATCCAGTATAGGCTGATCTCGCATTGTATAGGATTTTCGTACAATGAGAGGCCAGCTTATACTGGAAATGTATAGCTTGATGTGTAGCCGTGTGTACCTATAATTAGGTAATGCCTAACGTAAGCTGATCTCTAAGTAACCTCTTTCGTTTCTCCATTCGATTCTCGTAAACTAACGTTTTTAAGTCAAGCTCGGGGTTTGTCAATATTGTTAGTTTTATTGCTATAGTGTGGCCATTAGTGCTGTGCACTCCCTGAGGTATGCGCGCGGCGAGACGGGGGGGAGAAACGGCTGCTGCGCTCTGTGACTCTGTCACTTCTGTCAGTGCGCCGTCAACGCTCGTGGCGGCAGGTAGTTGTTATCTGTATCGGACTGTCTATGTCAGACGCACATGGGATAAATATTCAAAGATGGGTCGTGCGTTATCTCATGATATGAAGACTGTCATTTTGATGAAGTTGAAACAGAATCTATGTCAGAATAACTTTCGTTAGAATATACAGGGTGTAAGGGACAGCCCTCCGCAGACTGATGGGGTGAATTCAGTATATCGTATTAAGATGACCGGTACATGAAATTATTTCAGGATCGTTATGGGAATCCAATGAACCTGATTTGTCGCGGTGGTACATATATATGATGTTGATGATTTCTCAAAAACAGCTATTTAGAGACTTCTTTTTTTCCCTGTAATCTTTACATAAACTTCTATCACATAGAATAATTTCAGATTTTTATCTATTATATCTATATATTTATCGCGGTATTTATTTTTTTATTTTTCATCAACAGGCGGAAACTATGCTGCGTAAAAAATTAAAAATAAACGTTTGAGAATGATCAAACAGCGCTCTTTCATATAATATCTCACATGCCTTACTTCAAATTTTTAAGACCTCCTTTCAGTTCATTTTGCAAAAAAGATATTATATTTTTAATTTCTTTCTTGTTTGCAAATAGTTGAGCAAACGTCATCTAAAACTATTCTAAATTTCAAGTTGATAGCATTAGTAGTTCTTGAGATATCCAGGTGTGACAGACAGACAGACAGACAGACTTAGTCTCACCATAAGGGTTCCTTTTTACCATTTTGGTTCGGAACCCTAAAAAGGCATGATATTATGTGTGTTGTTGCTAGGTACCTCGTAAGAGTATTACGCATCGCCGGATCGGTGTCGTAACTTTAGTAATCACCTAGTGGTTGCTGAAATGTGCTAAGTAACTGCTATATGTTTACGTGGTTACCCATTGAAAGGATTTTCAAAAGGGCTTTTCTAAGTGGTTTATCAAAAACCCATACGATATCGAAAACTCTTTCCATTGAAATAGTTTTCTATAGGGTTTTTCTAACATGGTAACCAACATGGTCCCTGGGTAGAATAGAGATAGAATTGGTCATGCTACGCGTACTGGGCGGATATCGAAATAACATATTATAATTTTTTCATGTCACTGGGTTCCAAGTAGGTATAGAACCCATTGAATGGGTTATCATGTAACTCTTTCACTCGGTTTCTAGTATAAAACCCATTAAATGGGTTACATCATGGTAAAGGTAACCCATTGAATGGGTTACACCTTCGAAAGGCTTAACTCTTAACCAGGGTTGTACGGTCCCTGATTACATTATTGACTACCACGTCAAATAGAAAAGAGTCGAAGAGTTGGGGTCTGTATTCACCAAAGCGGAGAGTGAGATGTCTCGGGTTACAATAAGACCCTGCGGTCTTACGGCCGAACCCAATAACCTATATATCACCAGTTTCGGCCTACTGGAGATATAAAAATATATCTATTGATGGTTTTAACGTCCCAATAATCTATGAATCATACCGGCCCACACTATCTACTGATGGAAGGGGGTATCGCATACAACAGATATCTCTTTGTATGAAAATGCTAAAGTATGCGTCCCAATATACGATTTGTTTGACAGGACAGTACTACAGATGGCAGATTTGGCTATTCCCCGAATTGCAGGGATAAACGTAAAGTAGCCAAGCTAAAATTAACTCTTTAGTACTTGCAATAATGATCATAAATGATTTTTTTTATTTAAAGTAATAAAAAAAAATTGAAATTCAAATATCTCGAAAACGGTGCGCCTTAGGCAAAAAATAACAGAAATTAACCCCCCGCTTACTGACACCCCCCGTGCAAGCACCATTCCAACATGAAAATAAGTTAAAAAAAAAAATAACATTAATGCGCTAAGGTAGACCGCGAAATTCAAATTTTATTACGTTTTTTGCAATTTGCAGGGCAGTAACAGGTTGTATTTTGATTCGCGGCCATAACAAATATGGCTCTACAGAATTATATCTTAATCCAGTAACTTATTTAGAAGTAAGAAACAAAGAAGTTTTATAACCCTAATTACACATGTTGTTTTTTAAAGTGATGTTGGTTGTAATGGAACGCACGGGCGGGCGAAGTAGAGAAACTTACTTATTGTTTTCGTTAGATAGATAGCCTTTATCAATGATTGTGAGACGCCATCCGAGCATAGATATAATTATACTGTCTATCATCAATAGCGATCTGTCTTTAACTGAAAATAAGTTATTGGGTTCGCCCGTTAGTGTAACACCTACTCTGTGAAGTATATTGGTCAAGTACAAGTTGGTCTCGCTCGCCAAGGGTGGTACGCGGCATGAGCTTTGCTTTTCAAGCCTCTGTCTAAATCCTTCAAGTAGAGTTATAAGTTAAAATTGAAACAGACAAAAAAAAAAACAATCGATAGCATTAGTAGTTTTTGAAATAGACAACTGTGACGGATGGACAGAAAAACAGACCAAGTCGCACAATAAGGGTTCCTTTTTTGCCCGACTACGGTAAAGCCAAAGGAGGTTTATGATTTTAATTACCGTTTGGTACGGGTCCCTAAAAATAGTGATACGGATAAACTATGATTGTGTGAAGTTGACAATCCATTCGACGGCGACGTCAAAGCGAAGCGAACGTCATAAATCAAGGGAGCTAAACTATAGTTATAGGTATAGCTAGCTATTGTTACTAAATTAATTTATATTTCAATTTGTTATTAATTGTTTAATGCTCTGACATATAAATATTATTTATTATAATTTATAACTGTGATTGACAAGGCTGACATAATTAATTAATTTACTGTTTTAGAATAGAATATTTGCATACCCGTGTGATGGTTAAACATGGAGAACTCTAGTATTTAAAGAAAACATCAATGTATATTCCTACCCATGTTTGCAAATAAATATATGATTTATGATTTATAAACCCCTTAACTTAATATGATAAATATTTGAAATATCTCGAATTTGGCCCGTTTCAGTCTCGTTTCATGCTTTGGCTGACCTCTAGACACGCACCGACACTCCCAGTATTAGTTGTAATTATTGCACGTGAGCCATTCTTATTGATAATTATGTATTTTAACTTAAGGCCTAGCTAACGCTAATTGCGATGTTCCCATTCGACGGTCCATTGCAGTTGAGAATACGGAACACATAGTACCTATGTCGTACTTCAGAATATACTGCGTGCTTTGGTTGTCTCTCAATGTTAGTTTTTAGGGTTCCGTACCCAAAGGGTAAAACGGGATCCCTATTACTAAGGCTCCGCCGTCTGTCTGTCTGCACGGAGAAAAAAGAGAACACCAGAAATTAAAAAACTCTAGTGTACTTTACGAAAAAACTAAGTTTTATTATTAAATACATAAGTTTTGCTGTTTTCGCAACCACTCGTGTTTTCGCAACCACTCGTGTTTTCGCAACCACTCGTGTTTTCGCAACCACTCGTGTTTTCCAACCACTCGTGAGCAAAACCTTAGTATTAGTAATTGTAATTCCTAAAAGTCAGTTGTAGTTAATGTTAGATATTACATATTTTCGTCGTTATCGCAAATTATAGTAAATATTGTTAAAGTTTTGTAATTTTTGCAAATCTATTTTGTATCATAGAAAAGGTCATTCTGTAGTTTCAAGAAATGGTTTTAGTACATGGCAACATTGTTAGTTTAAACTTTAGTGATTTAAACTAACAACAACATTATATTTACAAATAATTTACTTGAAATTACTAACGTATTTCTTAAAATAATAACAATACAAAATTTTGTAATTCGATGCGGCACAAGCTGGCATGGGCATCCGCGATTCTACACCATTTCGAGTTTGCTCGTGAGTCGAGTAACAAGTTGCTCTAAAAATTAACGCAAAGAAAATTTTATTGTTTTAGTATTAGGTATGCCCAATTTATTCGTAACCATGGCCAAAAGGATCAAGTTTTCTTCTAGATTAAATGTTTCAAATCAGTGGAAAATTGATAATCTCACAAGGGTTCTTTTAGGAAATTGGAGTCTCGGTGGTCCAAAGTAAATAACTTGTACAAGCTTACCATCACAGAATGCACCAACGTAGTCACCGAGACCACAATTTCCTAAAAGATCCCTTGTGAGATTGTCAATTTTTCACTAATTTGAAACACTGAAACTAGAACTATTATGCGCTTGAAATTACAAAACAGTTAGTTTTTGTCTATGAGGTCATCATTTCCGATATTACTATTATACTCTTAAAATTACAAAACAATTAGTTTTTGTATATGACGTCATAATTTCCGATATTGCTATTGAACTCTTAGAATTACAAAACAATTCGTTTTTTCGTTAATACTAAAACACGCTTGGAATTACAAAAATGTTACATGTAATATTTACTAACTGTATTTACAAAAATCGATATGCAATTATTACAGGACATTTGTTGTCCTCGGATTTATGAATATTTTAGTAAAAATTAATGTATTTTTGTCAGATTTTGGCTCCGTGTGTCAGTCTGTCCGTCCGTCTGTCACCAGGCTGTATCTCATGAACCGTGATAGTTAGACAGTTGAAATTTTCACAGATGCTGTATTTTTGTTGCTGCTATAACAACAAATACAAAAAAAAACAGAATAAAATAAATATTTAAGGGGGCTTCCATACAACAAACGTGATTTTTTTGCTCGATATTGATAACGGCAACTGAATGCTTGCAATATTTACAGAATAATTAGTTATATATTCACTTTAAACATAAATAATGAAATTAAAATAAAACAAATATTTAAGGGGGCTCCCATACAACAAACGTGATTTTTTTGGCATTTTTATAGATCTATAATGGTACGAAACCCTGCGTGCGCGAGTCCGACGATTTAAAAAATAATAATAACATAAGACCTGCTTTGTAATTAGTTCAGGTAATATGAAAAGTTTAATTATCTAATTTGAAGTATTTTTTGAATACCAGCGGTTTATTGTTCGGTTTGGAGGTAACTTTGGATTTTTATTCTATCAAGAAAAATTTATGGAATCGTGTTTTTGCAAACATAGTACTTAACATTAATCCTCAACTTTACCATCTATTTATTTCAAAATTAATGCTGCAATCTCAGATTATAGAAAAGAAGCAGATAGACCGCGCGGAACACCGAGAGTGCGGCCAACAAAGCAAATACAAATTCAAAAGCGAATACACTCTCGATTCAGTACAGCACGAAGCGTCGCATCGTTAGTACGTCACGGGCTCTAACAGATAATTTCAGAATAATGCCGTCTTGTATTTTTAAACATTGTAAAAACTGTTCCCAAAAACAAAATAAATAAGTTGGAGTATCTTTCATAAGTAAAATATTAATTATTTGTCTATTTGGATTTATTTTACGTGTTTATTGTTAGTGACATCTTGAAACACAAAACCTTAACAAAAATCATTCGGTGTTGCTAGTTTATATTGAAACATTTACCCCTAAGTTAGGAAATAAGTATAGGATACAGGAGTATCGATTTACAAAAATATTTATGTCGATAATAGTATTTTATTTATCGCCTTTTCTGGTTGGTATATTTATAAATAAATAAGTATGTATGTGTCTTCGTAAGTGTAACTAGTTAATGGATTTTATAATACTTATTACATCAGTCGATTTGCTATAACATGGGTTATATGACGTCACCATAAAGTAAATATAGCTACCAAAAACAATAAAATGTTGGTGTCTCAAAATAAAAATATATCGCAAAAGTATCGTTTTTAAGGGTATTGTTAATTTGACGTACTTATACTGTTATACTGTTAATAAAAACAACTGATTTAAGAAAAAAAAACTTTTTTTTTTTGTGTAATGAAATATTATGGCTAATTTTTTCATTCTCCTGGCAACCGTACACACACATACAGGCACCTGTTCTTATAGTGCTGCCACGTGGCTGTAACGCACACATGTCTACAAACGGGCCTCACTTTGTTGTTCCGCGCGGTCTATCTGCTTCTTTCTATAATCTGAGGCTGCAATATTTTCGACATAACGGAGGGTCATGCTAAGGCATTTGAGGTAGTATAGGCTCTTAATAAAAAGTCGCATATATTTCAATCGCTATTGCAAGAAATTTTTAAAGGTAAGTACCTACTTTAAAGGCGCTTTAAGGAAAGGTTAAAATTATCATTTACTCGGTCCTTCTTTTGTCCTAATTCTGTTAATCGAAGAGTTTTTAACGATGAGTGGGCTTGTTTTACGTGGGTAGCTGAAATGAGACTTATGATTGATTAATTTTTATCATTGATTAATGTATGTTTATACTCACATAAATAAACTCACGTCTTCTTCCCAGGGGGGTAGGCAGAAACTATAGAACGCCACCTGCTACCCTCCTTACATAGGTACTGCTTTTGCTTCGTTAAAGTTCATACATCATACTCATCACCATCTCATCGGTCATATTCGCAACCGGCGTGCGTGTATGAGCAGATGTATGTTTATTTTATTGAACAACTAGCTTATGTCCGCGGCTTAGCTCGCGTTAATTTAGATTTTGACAATCAATTCGGGTTGTACTCTGCTTCTATTAATATAATTTAATCATGATTCGAAAGATACGTGGCGCCATCTATTATCATAAGAACGTTGTTGTTGTTTACCTCGGGAACAGTACTTTTTTTCGGGATAAAAGGTACCCTATGTCCGTTTCTGTACACCTGACAACGTATATGCAAAATTTCAGGATGATCGGTTCAGTGGTTTAGGCGTGGAAAGGTAACAAACAAACAAACTTACTTTCGCATTTATAATATTAGTTTGGATTCAGCGAAATCGCCTTAAGTAACCAAAAGCAAATTACTGAAAATCTATTCATACATGAAAATGTTATGCCAGTCGGTATCCTACATTAATATGATTAATATTGTTATGTAGTAGATGGGCTTAGAATCAGAATTTATTTATTCGTAAGAATACAGTAGTTTCATAGATATTTTTTCTCTCTTATAAAGTGTCACAGTTGGTGATAGTTTATTCACTATTACAATCAAGCCTATTCATCATCATTGCAGCCGAAAGACGTCCACTGCTGGACATAGCCCTCCCCCAAAGGGGGGGGGGTTGCCATAATCGCCACGCTTGGCAGGCGGGTTGGCGATCGCAGTATGGTGTTAAAATGCATAGAGAACACTGCTGCCCATTCTCTAGTAACTCCCTTAGTCGCCTTTTACGACACCCACGGGAAGAAATAGGGGGTGCTATTCTTTACGTCCGCCACCACACAGACGTACATTCTACCACAACATAATATGATAGGGTGTACAAATATTGAAATGCCATTTTTACAAGACTGCCCAAAGGAGTGTAATGTTTTCAGGGTCCATGTTTAAATAAGCACATGGAAAGGGGATAGAATGACGTTTGTCCTGCAGAGGGACAACACAGGCTGATTTATTTATTTTCAATTGTAACAATTCTATTCAATAAAAATAATAATTAATAATAAAAACAAACACAAACAACAACAATAATAAAAATACTTTTTTTTTTTCTTTTTTGTTAATGTTTACTTGCTCGAGTCTATGTTTTCCTAAGCACGTGTTTCTGTGACGAATAAAATTATTTTTCTTTCTTTCTTTTCTTTCTTTCAATAAGGTATTAGTGAAATATAATACAATCAAAATCTGCCCGCCTTTTCCCAACTATGATGGGGTCGGCTTCTAATCTAACCAGACGCAGCTAAATACCAGTATTTTACATGGAGCGACTGCCTATCTCACCCCCACAACCCACTTACTGGGTAATACGATAGCCCTTGGTAAGACTGGCTGTCAGGCTTTCGGGCTTCTGATGACCCGTAACGACTATCAAAGATCCACTAATGACAGCCGGGACCAACGGCTTAACGTGCTTTCCGAGCCACGGAGTCTCGGTATGTGAAGATGGTCACCCATCCACAGACCAACCCCGGCTATCGTAGCTTAAGACGCAGATATATGCCAGTGACCTTGAGTAGTTAGCTTGCGTGTTCTGTACTAAGCTCACGCAACGCGTCATACGTTCAGCCAGTAATAGGACTCGCCCATCAAGGAGCGCTGTCCCCAATTTGACGCATTATTAATTTATTATACACAAAAAAAAGGTATTTTAATAAAACGCGTATACTAAAAGATCAATAATTAAATTATCATTAATATGGTGAAGGTTTCAGAAAAATACGCTTGGTTGATTTTGCGCCATTCTCAGTTTTTTATCCGCGTTAGACATAACTTTACAAATTAATTTCACTACCTATGTAATATAAACATAATTTAAAATATTCACATATTAAATTATTAAGAAAACGCTCTAATTTAACATATATTTTTTTTCAAATCATCTCTACTCGTTTGGACGTGATCTTCAGTATAAAATCATTAAAAGTCGGTTATCGTCGCCTTAACCTGATGGATGGATCCGTGCGGCTGTTAGCCACGTATTAGTGAAAAGCATAACATAATATTCAGTTAACATTTTCAAAAAGCTGATGCTTATACGGGCTGTGGTCGACCTAGTTCCGCCGCTTCACATGCACTTCGCGTCGTCAATTAGTGTAAGTTCATCTGCGTAATATTTTAAACTAAGTGAGTACTACAGGTTGATAATTATAATTAAGAGAGGGCAATGACAGGCGGTCTCGTGGCACATGTCTGTTCTTACCTAGCCTACGACTAATATGTTTATCGTGTGTAGGGTAGTTAGTGAGTTAGATGCAACGACTGGTTCTGGCTTCGGACAATGAAGGGTGTGTTTGTGGAGTTCTCAAGGTCCAGAGAGTGCCAAACCCCTAATTTTGATAATAAAGGTTATGCTAAATAAGTAATTTCACTAATAAATAGTCATGTGTTTTCGACTAAAGGCTTCTACATACCTGCGCGACTTGTCGCGCGAAACGACACCGGTAGAACAAATTTTCATAGAAATTGTTCTACCGGAGAAGCATTAAGGCAGAACGACGTTTCTTTGTAAAATTCAGAATAGGTATACAATATTTTTTGTCAACGTTTTTTTTTTTAAGTATCAGTTTCTATCTGTATAGACAGTCATAAATGAGCTAGAACTCCAACATTCTTCAGAGGCCTAAGTAGCTTCTATTTTGTCAAGGATTAAAAAAAAATTGATGAAAGTAGTTTCGGCTCAGCGATGATGGATGATTCAGTCAGAAACCAACTCAGCGCTTACCTTACCGTACCGTATAGGTACAACATTAATTTTTGTTTACACTAAACCCGAAAAGGGGTCATTGTACTCATCATTTTGAACAACTTTTTCTATGGGACCAACCTCGAAATCCCGAAAAAAAATCAGCTGTTCCATACATTTCGTCGATTTAAGTGAACACAAATGTATGGAACAGCAGACTTTTTTTTCGGGTTTAGTGTAAACAAAAACGAATGTTGTATAGATAATAATATAAAAGCATCTTGAAAATAAGAAATGTTAAGTAATAATTATTAATGCATTGGTTAAGGCGGTCTATAGAATATCTTAAAAATATATATTTTCCCATATATTCCAAATGGATCTTTTTTTTATTTTTGTTTTATGGAGAAATGTTACTAACATAGTTTTATAAGTGTTACTTACAACAATATGAATCATGTGTTCGAATCAAATAAAAAAATAAAAAAGGCACCTACTTAGCATTAGAAATTGTGACTTAACAATTTCTAATGGATACGTATATTATTTTTGTTTGATAACAGTATTTCATAGACATAAACTCTAACATCACATACACAAAGCATTTCGGTGCCTGAATATTTAACCTGTTCTGTTAAAAGTTCGCGTGTCTAATTTATGGAGAAAAGCAAGTCATAGTCAACTTCCAAACTAGTACAGGGGATATCAATTTGCGACTGAATACTTAAATATCACGAGCAATTACTGACGCCATGACACACCCTAGGGACGACAAATTATGTGGTTAAGGGGGATGCGCTAAGGTAGCCCGCGAAACCATGAAATAATTATGTAAAGCCATATTTGTTATGGCCGCGAATCATATTTAGATCAACATACAACCTGTTACTGACCTGCAAATTGCAAAAAACGTAAGAAAAAATGATATTAAACATTTTACGTAGAAAGATGAGATTGTTAGTATTTTTACTAACCCGAAGGTTGACTGCCCGAGATTGTCTTGTGGAATTAAGTCCACGAAAAGCAGCTTTTGTAAAAAAAAAATACAGACACACATTGTTATTAATAGTTTAAATAAATACTTAAATTACATGAATATACCTACGTGGCGGGACAAACTCGTTAAAAAAAGTACCTAGAAACATATTTTCGGGCTCTGTACTTGCTATACGTGGACTGCCAATGACTTTAGACAAAAAAAGTACCTTAAAACATATTTTAGTGGTGCTCTGTACGTGCGTTCAGGGACAAAATGTCCAATTCTCAAAATGTCCAGCGGCGTCAAAATGTCCATATACCAAAATTTCCAATTTTCAAAATCGCATGCCAATCGAGACTTAAAAAAATATACCTTAAACATATTTTAGTGGTGTAGTGTACTTACTACTCAAACAAGGATAAAAATACTTAACGAAATATTTATCTTGTTACTTCACGTCCTTACCTACAATACAACGGTAAATTGGCAGACTAGCTTTCCATTCCTTTAATAAAATGGCGGAAATGGAGTGGTGAATGGCTTATTATATTGCCTGTTGCATTTTTCCGTTGAAAAAGGACTATTATAAAATAGAATAGATCATATATTATTTATTTGCAATGAATGTAGTACAAAAATCTGTTGTTACAGGTTGTGAGAACACCAATATAGCACGCAAAAGTACATTTAAGCAGATTATAAAAACTAAATTAGTTGACAATTAAGTTACATAATTGACCAAGAAATATTTTTACTAAATAATTAATAAAATCAATTAATAATGAAAAATTTAAACAAACTTTTGCAACGTTGTCTTTAATTGAGTTAGGTATTTTAATAAAAATTCCAGTTGAAATAAAGATAACATTTTTCTTGAGTAAAGAAGTTTAATATACCCGTGCACAACAAGCACATGCATGCACATTGCGAATTCACTTTCCCATAATACGGAAGGAATTTAATTTTCAAATACTACGTTCTAATTTTTCTCTGATTTTTTTCGCTGCGAAACTAGCTGGGGAATTTATTTATTTAGGCAAACCAACTAAATGTACACAGAGATTCAAAGTACATAGTCATTTACAAATACAGTAGCATTGCATTGCATGCATCTAAATAAAAGGTTATTTTTTTACAAATATTGTTTTAACAGAATTTATTAAGATCTCAATATCATCTTTATTAATTATATTATTGTAATAATATAATTAATATGAAGATGGATAAAAATGAATTAGAACTAATATCAATAATCTTATATACTTAAAAATAACTTGAATTAAATTAAATAAGATTGAACTAAATTAAACAACAAACTAAAAACATAATAAAAACACACTCAAAATAAAAGAAAAGAAACATTATTGAGGAAAAATTACATATTATTGAGCACTGCTCTTTTATACTTAGTGAAGGTGAGGTGGACTAATATTTCTTCAATTCGTATCCATATTTATCACTAAGATTATCATAGACAACCGTCGGGTTTGTATTAAATTTCGGTTTTCGTTCAAAGGATCCCGTACTTTTGGCACTAATAATTTCTCAAAAACTTTTTGGTTAAACTAGTTGGCATCACACAAGATATATCAATCATTATTATATCAGTGATAGTCCATTGACACCGTGTGTGTAGTAGAAGATACTACTACCAACTCAGTTTTATGTAAAGAGTAGTTTACTTTTTACCAGACTTGCGCAGTCTGGTAAAAAGTAAGTAAACAAAGACAGTTATGTTTTTATGCGTATCTATACCTACCCCATTTGAAAGGAGATTAGAAATTTAAATAAACTTTTTTACAGTCCGTCCAACCGGTTTTGACTGCAACTCCGTTGGCATAAGTATGGCATTGTTGTGTTGTTGGTGTTGGCTGCCATTTGTCATGCCACCAACGCAATAGAAGTCAAAATCGGTTGCACGGACTGCAAAAAAAGTTTATTTAAATGTCAAATCTTATTTCAAATGGAGTATATGTATATTTCTATGCGGGATTATTTGCAAAGCATCCTAACGGCTGGATGAACTTTAATACATCGAGCAAAGCAAAAAAAAAAAATACAAAACCAGCTCGCCGCCACCAGTCGGGATTTTAGATTTTATAAATATATTATTTTTGGTTTTGCTTGAAAACTTTAAAAGGCCAGCCTTTTGCTTTCTTTCTAGAGGTGCCTGATGTTTCCTTTACTAGATGTTGGACATAAAATTCTAGTTTTACTTTTCTGGCCGCGTCCAGACTAAAGAGTCTGGATGAGGCAGAGGCTGAGAGGCTGGAAAAGCGAGTTTGTTCCCCGTCTAACAGCAAAGGCTGTTAGACGCCAAACAAAATAAAAGAAAACCGGAAGTTTTGCAAATCGGACGGCCTGGTTCAAGCCTTTTACAACACCCCTATTCTCCAAACAATTTTACAAATACCAGCGCGCAGCGGTTAATTTTAAGTCAAAATTACAGTACAGTCAGCCTCAAAAATATGTACTTATAACATCGACAAGAATTCATTTGATTGTCTAAAATATTTGTCCTAAATTAATTTTTAATTATCAAAGCAACGAATTTATCCGCTCATTCGATATGCCTCGACCGACTGGTAAATTTATTACCACTTAATTTACCTGCCGCCGCTGTGCCGTGTCGAACATAAGGGATTGATTTTACCGAAAGGGTTCCAGTCTGCCGGGTAATTAGTTGAATTATTTTTAGTTTTGTAGTATGTTTGTGCGACTTTATCATAGTAGGTACTTCAGTTTATGCAACTATAAGAAATTAAATTAAAGAGCATTATCATTCTCTTGTCTTTATCCCAATTAATTTGGGGTCGTCGCGACAATTTTTCTCCCATACTTCTCCGTTAGTCGTCATTTCAGTATTACTCGAGTGTTCTTTACTAACTTTTTAGACCTTTGTATCCTGCTTATGCGTATGAAGTTTCATTAAAATCGGTTCAGTCATTTCGAAAAACAAGGGCTTGAAAGTTTGTATGAAATGCCGTAAGGTGTAAACGCTCTTAAGTAACAATAACAATACAACACATTTTCCACCTTACAAAAAATTGCAAAGCTTTTAATATTCTTGTATATATACGAAGTTCATGAGATGGTTTCGATGAAAAACAAACTTTCCTTAAGTAGTATAATTTTTCCATATTGAAAAACACTCAAGTCGATTAGGTACTTTCTTCAGGATTGCTCATTTTCATATTCATAAGTTATTTCTTGCCTTACCTTAATCTAATAATGGACATTGTAAAGACATTTCCGAAACGTTGGCTGACAATAACATTTTTAAATATACATTTAACTAGGTAGGTACTTATCATCCAAACACAGGTGTTATTATAGTACTTGAATTCACGATATACTAAAAGAAAGTTATTCTGTAGGTCCAGTTTATTTTTCGTATTCGCTTCATAATATCAACAAAAGGAAATGTAAACCCGAGCCTTTTATAATCAAAAGAAAAATAAATGTTAAGAAACTTGAAAATCCCAATCAAATATTTTCTGTTATCGAAGTGGATAAACGGAAAGGGCCCCATGACGATATCGTAGGTAAATGGTAGGGTGGGCTTCCACAAATCGATCAACTTTTATTAAAATGATTCTCTATATCAATCACCACGTTGGTTGGTACTTAGATATTATTATCACCTGTGCGACGGCGGATTCGTCGCTTAAATAATTGTTCCACTTTAAGTCTGTTTTGTTTATTATTGCGCACTGACGACATAAAATAAATTCACCGCCGACCGTTCATAACATTACTAACAGAACTGAACTCAGAACTCTTGCCTACAGTCGCGAGTAAATTTTAAACCTGGGTTACCTAACGTGGAGAGTGTTTGTCGAACGATAGACAACGACGAGGCCGAGGTCAATATCAAAGCTTAGTATAAGCTAGTTTCATTGAAAGCAATTTGGTTATAAACCGCAGATTTACACGACCTTCAGCTTATCCATCTGGTAAGCGAGCGACGGCTGCGGAAGCGACACATCAATTTGTGTATTTGCCTATCTGACGAGCGCTTTAATAATACGTTTTGGAATACATGACTCATTTAAATGGACTGACGTTCTTAAAATTTTTGCTCTGATCTTAACATATCATAACAACAATATTTTGCTTCTATTATGTTTTGTAATTCGAGTGACCACCAACGTTACAGTCGAACATAATGGACGGTTACTGAAAACCACTAGAAACGTTATCTAAATATATTGCCATATCAGTGTCCATATTGTTGTCGACTGTGGACGTTATCTCATATCTGGCGAATTCTGTTATCTGTAAACTAGTATCGAGCCGCAATCGATCCTGCCCGACCTCCGAGTACCTACGCTACTCTTAAGGAACTCACCACCACTTATGATTGAAGTTTGGCGCACGCCAACGTGCACAACAACTCGGAATCATGACTCATCTTCAAAATCATCATCTTTTAAGTGTGACTCCGTGATTATGACTCGGTTTCCAGAGTGTCTGTTGTTGCACTCAACTGTGGCTTGTCTATTGTGTAGTGCACCTAGGATTTCATTTTCAATATAATTTATATCTTCTGAAGTTTCCTTACAAAAAGGAATACGGTTCTAATAAATGAAAAGCATTTCATTTGTAACGTTTTAAAACATTTCGCTAAAGTAATTACAATTTATCTTCGAATGAACATAAAATAAATAACATTTGATATATTAAAGTCCGGCCAAGTGCGCGTTGGACCACGCACAATGAAGGGTTCCGTAGTTGGGATGAATAAGAACAAACTTAACATTGTATGTAGTTGAAACACATTTGTTTTCTAATACATTCCAACTGCAAATGTAAGTATGTACGCACAATATTCAGTGATGGACCATGTTATTTTTAAGACCATAGACTTCTTATAGGTTTTCCTGTAATCTATAAGTAAAAAACTATATTCTGTATTTTTTTTTTACAAACAAAAATTTAATAAAGTATGCTTAGATGGTTTGACCATGTTGAGAGGATGAGTGAAAGGCGACTAACAAAAGTTATTTATAAAGCAGAGGTGGCTGGGAACGCCCTAGGAGGACATATACCGCCTTATTACAAAACAAGATTTATATTTTGACATGGCGCTAGCCAAACCATGGAGCTAGTTTTTGTAATGAGAACGTTACAGTGATTGAAATACCGTTCTTTATACAAAACTGAAAACTTAGGTCGGTACTAAGTTGTCAGTTTTGTGTTTAGGAACTTTACCATAGTCGGAATAAAGTTCGAAATTCAATAATGGCTTCATGTTTTAAACCTGGGTCTGAAGATAAACCTTGTTTTGTAATAAGGGGGTAAGTGACCAAATTGGTGATGTTCTTCAGAAAGGTCAGGTGCGTAGTACTCGTAACCGGCGGGCGTGTATGACTAGATGTATGAAAGTAGGCGAAGCAAAAGAAGTATGTAAGGAACGTAGCGGATGGCGTTCTATAGTTTCTGCTTACCCCCATGGGAAAAAGGCGTGAGTTTATATATGTATTTGTATTTTTTTTTTAATAGTAGGATCAGTAGTTTCGGAGATACTCATAGACATTCGAGAAAATAAATACTTCTAAAGTTATTTAATAAAACAGATGAAAATTGACCATCCTTAATGGTCAATTTTCATTTATTTTATTAAATAATTTTTAAATTATAAAAAAAAATCTGATATCCTTACAACAAGCCCTTTCATTTGATATATCAAACTTTTAAAATTTTCTAATTTGCCTATAAAAGTGGCCCTCATATTAAAATTCATTTATTTACGTTACATTTCTGTGACCCAAACACGGACGGTGTTTGGGTCACAGAAATTCATATGTGTACCAAGTTTCAACTTAATCGGTCCAGTAGGTTCGGAGGAAATGTCTGTGACAGACACACGAGTGATCCTAAAAGGGTTTCGTTTTTACCTTTGATCCTAAAAGGGTTTCGTTTTTACCTTTTGGGGTACGGAACCCTAAATATAATGCAATAGTTTACACATACCTGTACAGAATTATCGCGAAGACAATCTTATTACCTTCATAGATGTTAAGGTATTTTCCCTTTCACTGTAATTCAATTAAATAACATGTAGAATAATGTATGAAGGGTTTTAATTTAATATTTTTTTAAGAATGCGCTGTATCTTAATTTGTCATACTTACACATAACTAATCTAACCTTTCTCTTTGTTTAGGCTGGTCCAGAAATGACGTGGGTGTTAGCTGAACACAACGCTTCAGGCACAGGAGAACTATCGGTGTCTAAAGGACAGCAAGTTGAGGTGGTGGAACCGTGGCAGGCGCGCGCTGATTGGTGGGTGGTACGCGTGCCCGGCGAGCCTCCGGTCGAGGGCGCCGTGCCAGCACACGTGCTCAAACTACAGCCCCATCACCACCCCCAACAGAAGACGTCGCCGTCACGCCGGCCGTTGAGCCAGCCCTGCGATGAAACTATAGGTCAGTTACTACAATAGAACTAAAACTATCTTATTTATTTATTTAACAGTTTTTGTACACACACATAAACAGGCAAGAAGAAAGGAACAGAAAGGTACGTATAAAAGTGATGCTTATTTCTAAAGAAATCTTTACCTGCCATAGGAAAGTAGACAAAGAGATTTAGACAACACGTGAGTAGAAGAAAAACAAAAAAGAACTTACTAATATTATTACTATACTACTCACTAATTTAAATTTAAACATACAATCAGAGAATATACCTACTTACATACATACTACTAAAATAAATATCACTTAAAATTATAAAATAATAAATACACACTATGCAACTATGACGAAGTGAAAAGATAGTGTTCTTTCACTTTTCTTTCTTATAACTTTTACAATAATGTTCCATTTTATAATGTACAGAATAAAGAGTACCTATTCTATTCTTTTCTATTCCGGTTTGAACTCGGAAGTGTATTCCGGTAAAATTTCGGGAACATAAGACATTTTTATCTTTGCTTCTGGGATGGCAATGCACCTATGATGCCTCTGGAAATTTAGATGTACCTATATGCCGGCGGCGGTTACTTACCATCAGCATATTATCTATTCACAACCATTCGATAATCTGCCGTGCAGAAAACGACTAATTTTCGATTAGGTACACACGGCTACACATCAAGCTATACTTTTCCAGTATAACCTGATCTCGCGTTGTGTACTGTATACTGGAAACGAATAGCTTGATGTGTAGCCGTGTGTACGTACATAAAGGGCAATTAGTGCATTTACAAAACGTTCAAAAATCTCATCGTAATCTCATTTCGGCGAAATTTTTTGCAGTTTTTTTCTAACAGTAGAATTTTGTGTATCTAATTAGTTGTTAGACAATGCTTGTGCTGTCTATTCATAGCGGTATTTTTTTATGAGATTGTGGCGATATCAATTAAATCGCACATCTAAAGCAAATGGGTTCAAAGGGGGAGCGCTGTCATTGACAGGTAACGTATCATACACATGCCGATAGCGTTTAAACAATTAGAAATGCTACACTGAAAAAACGAACGTCACCTGCACGTTGGTACAGTTATGTTGTTTTATTGATCTGAATTGGTAAAAAAAGAAGATATTCTACTGAGCTGCAGCAAGTCGAGACTTCGGAGATTCGATTCAACGGATCGGGACTCGACGTCAAGCGGCGCTGTTCCTCAAATAAATATTATTATATCGTAAGCCAATCATTGGGATTCGATTTTATTAAACTCAGTGAGCTTAGCGACGTTATTTTTGGGGTTCCGTACCTCAAAATGAATAAACGGAACCTTTATTATAGGATCACTCGTGTGTCTGACTGTCACAGCTGATTTGCTTCGAGCTTACTGGACAGATTAAGTTGACCCAAACACGGACGTGTAACGTAAATAAATGAATTTTTAATGTGAAGGTCACTTTGGTCGTTTGGGGGCAAATTAGAAAATAAAAATATATATTATATTTGCGATCTGTACCGTGTGACATATCAAACGAAAGGGCTTGTTGTGAGGGTCTCAAATATACTCTTAAACTTGAAAAAAAAAAAAAAAAAAAGAAAGTTTTTTAAGAAAAGATAGATGAAAATTTACCATTCCACCTTTATTTCCGAAACAACTGTGCCTAAAATTTTGTACAAAAACACAGAACATAGTTCTATACTTATAGATTACAGGAAATAAGAAGCCTATGGTCTTAAAATAACATGGTATATCTCTCAATATTGTGCGTACTAACTTACATTTGCAGTTGGAATGTATGAGAGGACATGTTTCTTGTGTTGTTCATGTGTTCTTGGGATAAATTATGTTTGGATAAAAAATATGGTAGATAACATACTATTCATTGTACGGAACTCTCACCACGCGATTTCAACTCGCACTTGTGTCCGATTTTTTTATTAGAAGAAACTGTGGATTATACAGGGTTTGTGGATTAAATGAAAACTGTGGATTATACTCCGCAAACGTGATGGGAATCGATATCACAACATAATCAAATAAAAAATAAATAAATTTGATGAGGGTTTTTTGGGGTCAACAACTACAGGCAGTGTAGTCACTTGAAGTATCAGTTTTCTTTGTGTAGAAACTTCACAGCCTTGATGGGTATCAATATCTGAACACGATAAAACAAAAAAAAAGTAACAACACTAAAAGCGGTCAATGACCTAAAAAAAACATTTATTATTTTTTATTTTTCGTCTTTAGATATCAATACCGATATCATCTGCGGAGTTTCGCTAGCTAGGACAGCATCCAGCGCGTCAGTCTGTGGACCTGAACCAACTAGTTTCCTTCGGATTAACTCTTCGAAGTCTCCAGAGGGTCTCTGGAGACCTAATCAGCTTCTGGAGGGAGATGGGCTGGTTGGAATAACCAACGACGGCAGCCATGGCCCACGCACAATGGTCCACATGAAGGACTTAGTGTGGAAACCAAACCATCTAACATAGAAGGAGTAGGAATTCTTTGGGAGATTCCTATGAAACTTTAAAAAAAATTGTTTGACAAAGTGACAAGTTCTTATTAGTTATTGTTAGAATCTAAAACTACGCTGAAGTTTTTTTTTCTTTATTTCTTTCTAAAAAAAACGCAGTTAGTTAGTGGTAGTTGGTGGTTAGTTTCATGGCAGACTTTGTTTTTTGTTCATAAGCTTGTTCTACGCTCATTAGCCATCACAACAGCGGTCATACTTTCACAGGATTCAAGTTAACCGATTGAGCCCTGTGACATAAGTCAAGTACCTGTCCTTATCTTAATGACCGCCAGATTTATTGCCCCTGCTGCCAATGTAAACAAGGAAAGTCTGAAGTGATTTCTAAGAGCATAAACATCCTTTTTTTAAGCTGTTTGGGCCGTCGCACAGAGCGTAATTTTCATAATCTAGCTGGCCGGAATCTAATTTAACTACTTACTTACAGAAAAAAAGCATTTGCACATTCTTGAAGTAGTTGAACCACACTTCCAAGATATAGTTTTTTTTTTTACAAAGAATCACGCCAAACAATAGAAAAAAGGGTCAGAACAACCGACTAGCTGCTCGTTCGAGATCTGATTTACCGAGAGACCGCGTCATTCGTCTGAATTCACTCGATGAATACGCTCGTGTTTCAGTTGCTAGTAGTTGTTGTGTGTTGTTATTGTGTTCTTGTGGGCATAGAGGTAAGTTTGCAATGTTTTTTACTTTCCACTGTTATTTAATTTAACTGCAAGCACCATTACAATATATCATGTTTATATTTTACTACAATAATTCTCTCAATCACTTTGTACTTGAGTTTTAATACATTATATCGCATTATACAGTTCTCAAATTGTATTTTTCTGAAAGTATTACTTGTTAGCTCTATATCATATGTCAGTTTGTTTGCGAATGATTGCGACACTCATAGAAGTTTTTCTTAATTTTAGGATGGCTTCGCAAATTTCGCGTCGAAAATGTTTCGATGTTTGGTTTGCTAACGCAAAACAAAACAGAACAGATGCTTTGCTACATCTTATATTGCAAGACCTGGGAGATCCTTCCCTTTTGTAAGACATTTTGAAGAGCTTGAAAGTCACAATTCGAAGTGTTTGCCAAAAAACAAAACAAAAATGGTCTAAATCGGGAAGACATCGGGAACGATTTTTGAACGCCAATTCATTGTGGTTGGAAGAAAGTATATCATTGCCCGATATAGTGACAAACGCTGTCGTAAGCGTTTCACTTCCTACAACAAGTAATCGGGCTGGAAGACCACAAAAAGATTTCGCAAGCTGCAGTAATAGAATTGGTCAGCTTTCCGAAGAAGCACAGGAAGCTAGAAATAAGGACAACAGAAAATTCAGAGAATTGTTCACAAGAAAAACGTCTAGAGTTGACTCAAACACAGATCTAATTCATCGATTGTTGATAACGTCAGATCCATACATAGCAAGCTTACGTGCTCCTCCAAAAAATAAGCGTGGCCAAATAATCCTGAGGTAAGCCAGCTTCTACAAATAAGACCACCAGGAATTGAATTTGATGATATCCAGTCTGAAGAAAGTGATGTCGAGCATGATGATAGCGATTCTGACTGAGGCTTTCTGTATATGTCTATGTTATATTATTTTTTTGCGTAATCCAGACTATGTATTTTGTTTTAGTTTGAGTTTTCTGCTTATTTGTTTTGTAATTTAAATATAATTGTAATATTTTGAATGTAAATATTTTTATATGTACCTACTTTATGTCGAAATATATCTTTTAAACCTGGACAGTGCCTTTAAATTACTATTATAATATTTTAGTGCATATTTTACTCATATCGCCAGGCCTAAATAAAATTGGCCAGCTAGATTGTGAAAATTACACACTGTGCGTCGGTGGGACTTGACGGTTGGGGACCACTGACGCACTGGTGCGTCGGCGGGCCTTTATCGGTTTAAGTAGCATATTTTAAAAGAATTAATATTTTCTGTCAGTCTTGTAACAACATAAAAACAAACCCGCATTTTATTCCTTCTGAGCCGATATTGTCAGGGATAAAATTTCGCGACGTGTTGCTGAACTTCTCGGGGGTAGGAGATGCCGCCCGATGCGAATGTAGATTTTGCAGATACCATTTTAATAGGCTATTTTGATGTCCCGGCTGCAGGGTCGCTAGGCAACTATCATGCTTCCCTCCGATAATGGCAGATTTGTAAGCGATGACACTCCAAAGCGCTGCGCTTTGATTTGAATACTCAATTTGATCACGATTTAATAAACTGCTTCCTACCTGAAAATGTAAGTGCTGCTAGCGATAACATTTTAATGTGACTTTGAAATATCATTCTAAAAATATTATAGTTAATTTCGATTACTATACCTACGTAAGTGGTTGTTGGGAGATTCCTAAAAACTTCATCAGAATTTTAATTCAACATAGGTCCTAAATTATGCAACTTAAGATCGATAATAATGTGTTATCCCGAATAAGGATGTCTTCTTGATCTGACTCTTATGAACCTTAACGACTTTGCTAACGACGCGCGACGTCTAGTTCCTACTTAGCTTAGGTCTAGCAATAATATGTCTCTTGGATTCTAATCGAACAAACAATCTGTTTGCGGATGAACGGACGAAGAATTTCATAGCATGTCAGAAGTAGGTACTGTGAGAGGGAACATGAATTTTATAATTTTTGATGTGAATGTGTGTCTTTAATTAGGTACTGCTACTGATTGGTTTTTTAACCGTGTTACAGTAGTACCCAATTGACATGGCTTACCGATGTACCTGCGCAGAAGGTGAATTTTAAAAGTGCGGGCTTTGCTATTGACCAATCGGCACGCTCCACGCACCGCGGTGTTTTTTCCTGTACCGCTATTGGTCGGCAGCTGCCGCCATGTTAGCGCGCGCCGCTTGGCATGTTTGTCAGCTGCCATACTTCTGATCGAGTGCACGCTAGCAGCTCCAGTGTATTATGAACCTTATAATAGTGACCTAAGGTTGATTGTAAGTTTTAAGCATTCTTTCGTTAATCTTCGGGGCCATACTTTCTTTTCTGTGCGAACGAAGATTCACGACGCGCCTTATCAATTGGGTACCACTGTAATTAAAGGTAATAAATAAATTAAGTTGTTCCACAAATGCCAAGTTGAGCAGATCAGCTGTGACTGAAGGTAACAATGAACTTACAATATACAATGCATGCATGCATGCGTACTGTTATCGCGTATCGAATAGTTCACACGAAGTTAACACGCCACTTTGCCGGCTGCATTTCGTGCTTAAAGTTTCAGTTTTCACAGCGCTTAATTCAAATGTAACTATTATAGATTCGAAAGCCAAACCAACATGTTTTCGATAAATTTTCGTGTTGAGTCCATTATCCTATTTTTAACACCGTAACATTTAATTACTCACAAATCTATATACGAGTATATAAAAGAAAGTTGTTAGTTACACCATTTAAAACTCAAGAACGGCAGGACCGATTTGGCTGAAAATTCGTGGAGAGTAAACTTAGAACCAGCAGAAGGACATAGGTTACCTTTTTTTAACTTTTTTTTTCATACTTTTTACTAGGGTAGGTAGGTAGGTTGGGTAGGTAAGTAGGGTAGGTAGGTAGGTTGGGTAGGGTAGATACTTAACGCTACCCGTGCGAAGCCGGGCCGGGAAAAGCTAGTATAATTTAAAGATCACCATTTCTCGTATTTCAATTGAGTAATTTTCACTTGCCAGCACTAAGGCCCGTATTATAGAACTTCACTCAAGACTCAAGTATTAGCTAAAACTTGTTTGCCAAAGTCATTTGATTGGTTGGAACTAGTTTTAAGTAGTTATGCATGCATTGCATCTAACCTAACTCTCTCACTAGTCTTGAGTGTTCTGTAAGTACCTCAGACTTCTAAGAGCGTCCACGTGCTAAATCCCAACTGAACAGTCAAACCTGCACACTGCAAGGCTAGTAGGTGCATGGTCATTCAGTCAAGGCTTATTAATAGGTTTCAAGAACCGTAATTAGTTACAGTAAGGTACTAAGCCAGTTGAAAATAAAATCACGAAAAATTTTTTTTTTAGGGTACCTCCCTTGCATGTAAAACGGGGCTGATATTTTCGTTGGAAAGGCCGTTTAAAAATATTGTGGGTATATGAAAGGCATTTTTCAATTCTGAGATCCGTTTGCGTAATATTAAGCTTTAAAGTGCTATTTTTTGTTAGAGCCAAGTGTCCCCCCCCCTGCCAGCTAAATGGTTGGTTTTGGATATGTGAAAAAATTCATGGCAGTAGTATATATAACGAAATTAAAAGGAAAACTATCACAGCTAAGTAGGGTTTACAAGTTAACGAGTAATAGTCGACCAACTTAAATTTGCAGTTGAAGAATTGACCGTCAAGTAAGTATATCGATGTATGGAAGAGCATATTTTTCAACTACAATGTTAAGTTTGTTTTTGAGATAAATTCATCCTAACTACGGAACCCTTCATTGTGCGTGGTCCGAAACGCACTTGGCCGGTTTTTTGACTTGTAAACAGTTGAAAGCTGAACTGCCCTGATAAACCCGACTCCATGTTGTTTTCACATTTCACGCGGACGGAAGTTTGTTCGTAGGTTGGACTAATAGGATAGGGATTATCGGATCATTTACGATGTAACAACGCAACCGATTTAATTTATCGAGACGCCAATATGTTTACCTACTGCTGCAATTAGGATTCATAATAAAGTTATTCGCTGTAGTCCTAGAACTTATAGATACTTCATGAAGTATCTCCGACTAAGGACCTCATCAGGCTAATATAATTGTGGCAGAGTTTCCATTTGTCCATTATGGACCCAGCAAGTTGCTGCAGTTTAATCAGACAGAATTAGAGCCGGCTTATATACCCGCTACACATGAAGCCTGATTTCACAATGCATACAAGTAAATGGTCGTACACGATATTTGAGCAGGACAGGTGAACACGAAGACTGTGTCCGTGGTCCGCCTGCCTGATGTAATACGCACACATAAACTTTCTGGTGCACCCAACCGTTTTTCATAAGCAGTTTGCTAGTTTCAGTATTTTGGGGTACTCAAACGTGACTGTGCTCTACAGGTAAGTGCTAACGTACTTTAGTAAAACTTTAATACCGGTAGAAAATCCTATATTGCAAACGGAAACGGGTCGGTGCACTAAATCACAGAACCGATACAGAGACGGTGCGAGAAGACCGAATACTTCTTCTACGAATGGTACGGGAAATATTCGATTGTTATTTTAACAGAAACACTCCGTGTACGTTTAATTTCATGGAATACAAGTATTAAAAAAAAATATATAGCTGAAAATGTGTTTTTGAGTGAGAACCTAAACCCGAGATGGTGGCCAGGGACCCAAAGCAATAACATTGAACTTACCTGGGAATAGACTGCGAGACCATTAGAAATTTCATTGAATGAATGGTGATGTACATCAAAGTAGGATCGTTACTGTTAGTTACTAATAAAGTCAACTCGAGAAATTAATATAAAAGTGGGGATAATATTATCATAATGCGTTAAGCTACCCAATATATTTTTTCCTCGATCCCCGAAATTAAAGTTAATACACAGTTTTGCATATACATGTTAAATGGAAGTTGCATTTCCCTTTGGTAAACAAACCACATTTTAATACATAATTTTAGGGTTCCGTAGTCCACCCATTAGGCACTCCCCAAACATTAACCGGAAGTAATTGAATACTGGCCACAATGTTACCGAAGAGCGGGTAGTATTAACTTTTGTGTATCCCATTTCGTTAAATGATGCGAAAGGGTATTCCGTACTATTTTAATTACTGACCGCTGTTCATGAAAACATAATTACTACGTTTCATAATAACGTACTAAGTATTGAGAGCAATTTCTGGACAGCGTCGTTTGGCAAAATAATTTAGATTGAAAATGTGAATACAGTTACATTCAAAACTGTTAGCCGGTGAAAAAAAGTATTGACTGGCGTCCGTCAGCACTTGTTTTACTATTTTTTTTTAAACTTTGTTGCTAGTGAGAGCATTGACTAACAACTGCATGACTGATCAATATTGGTTTTCACTTCAAGTCAGCCAGAACAAAGTGTTCATAGAACGGGCCATGTTAGTCAATCTATTACAGGTTTTGTCTAATTCTGAGCTTCCTGTTGCCGGTGGAATAGCACGTAGACGTGGATGTATGTAGGTTTGACATACGGTATTGATACGTGCTATCAGATAAAGGCTTCTACATATTCCAAAGGACAATCTAGATTCTAGAGTCTAGACAAAATCAAACAGGTTGCTGTTTTAATTGTATAATTTATTATTTTTATGATTTATTTTAAATTCGGTGATTATCTTAACTCACACTGATATTATTATTTTTTAGGAAAACGTATATATTATTTTTACAATGTTTGTAAGTTTGTCAGCACCATGTATCTTTCACATAATTAATTTATCTGTCATTGCTTCATTCTTAACTCTTTTTACCTATTGTGGTATAGTAATTTTATTCTAGGTGGATCGTCTTCACATAATTATATTTGTATAATTAATGTACCTATAAAAAATATTGTAAAACATTTTAAAATAGTAACATTGGAGTTTCTTGCCCATTCTTCTCCATACAAAACTACCTTTTGGAAGGGGCGACTAGAATCAATTATTTTTTTTTGTAAATATTGTCATTCAAAAGTGCCTTATATAACGCCTATTTGAAATAAACAATTTGACTTTGACTTTATTGGCGCGACTTGTCGCGCGACGCGATACCGGTAGAAAAATTTCCTTGAATTTTTCGTCGCCCGACCAGTCGCGCCAGTATGTAGAAGCCTTTACGCGAGACAAAATTACCAAACCTAAGTGAACGTTCTCTCAATGTTCTGACTTTTCATTTTTCGATCATTAGAAGCGCGAGTAAAGGTTGCCGAATGCCGAAATCCAACATAGTGCGGTTGTTTCACTATAATTAAACCATTCTACACTTTTGGTTAATTTTATGTTCAGACATTTCAGTTCGAATGAAAGACATAAATGAATGAAAAGTAAAGCGTCTGATATCAGCTTCCCATCATCTTCCTGCCCTTGTCCAGATTTGTCCAATGTTAATTGGGGTCGGCGCAATACGTAGTTTTCAAGCTTTCTTCGATTGTTCGATAGCCGATATGATTGGCCTTATATTTTTACATATTTGTAGCAGATTTTCTTGGGTGTGTAATGCATGATATAATAACAAATGCTCTAATTTCACTTGAAATAACGTTCATATAATATAATTTTCATATGCTATAAAATCATATAACCTAATTTCATATGACCTAATGTTTTATATGATATAATTTTCATTTAATATAAAACATTTAGTATAACGTTCATTTTATATAATTTTCAATATGTATAATATTCTTTTTATATAACATTCATTTGACCTAATGTTCTTTTGACCTAATTTTCATGTTTAATGGTCACAGTTCTAACCTAACTAGAACTCTAATTAGTCTAATATAATAAAACATGCAAGCAAGCATGCAGCATGCAAGCAAGCATGTAGCAAGCAAGCATGCAGCAAGCAAGCATGCAGCAAGCAAGCATGCAGCAAGCCTGCAACATGCAGCAGGCATGTTTTCTGTCACGGCTCCGGTGCTGCAGGGCTACAGCGGTCCCATGCAAGCTTATCGTCACAGATGTGTTTCACGCTCACCACCGTGGCTTCGGCTTGCTGGCCGGCTCAGCCGACCAGCCTCAGCCGCGGCGGCAAGCGTTGAAACCACCTGCTCCTCAGCTCGCGGGCCGCCTCGCCCCTACGCACTTACGCGATTTTAAATAACACTCTAGGGGTAGGGCAGACAAGACTACGTGGAGTCGGTTTTGCAGCGATTCGTTTCTGTCACGCCGCTCCCGCAGCACGCTCAATCAAATTAATCGCAATATTATATATTTTAAACGATAGGCCTAATGATTTTCGATTACATAAAGGTTATATCAAACAACGTTATGCTGTTGTAGCGGTATGCTTATGCGATGAATTTTTGCTAGCACCATACTAGCAGGCGTTTAAAATCGTATCAGATTTTCTAAATTATATTAAAAGTTGTTAGAGATTATGAATATTATAGTAAATGAATAATATACTACATGAATATTATGTCAAATGTGCATTATAGGAAATGTTTATTATATCATAAGAAATTAGATAAAATGAAATTATATCAACAATTCATTACCTCAACTGATCGTTATATTAAACAAAAGTATATTAACTGAAATTAGGTCAAGTGAACGTTAGATTTTTTGTTATTATATCAACCGTTTCACACCCGATTTTCTTACGGTTTCGGATAGCAGGTAGCTATTGTATTTGCTTGGCACTGGATTTAGTAGGCTCATTTTATTCCTTATGAATCAAGCTTCCTTGGATTGTGATAGTTTTCAGTTCTGTGCAGATTTACGGCCGGTATTCTCGAGACGGCACATTAAATTATTTGACTATTTTCAACTTTACACATATTCAACCCTATTTCGGCGAATATTTTTATTGTGTCCAATTAGGAAGTGTAGAGCTTTGTAAACTCTTGACTGCGACACCAGAATCACCTCACTCATACTTATATCACCTTTTTAGGTGAACACGTTTTTACACTATATTAGTTTGAATGTCGACACGTCTAGTGAGACATAGAGGGTCAAATAAAATCTTGAATTGGTACAGACATTATCAATTTTATGCACGCTCAACCAATGTCATAAAAAGTCTTAAGACAGACCGGTGCGACTTGCGACGCGACACAGAGGCACCGCCCGTGACGCGACACGCGGGTCTTTTGTGTCGCGCCGGTTTGTAGAAGCCTTTATAGTTATTACTTACTAGCTTAGAAATTCAAATAGACGATTTTCTCAGTCAGAAATATTGAACTCACTGCTAGTGATACGTTCAATATTTCCAGAGCGCGAAGACGTTTTCACGTCAATAAATCAGTTAATAAAGCTGTCTCTAATATTAGAGATACCTAACTTTAGACGAAGCGTGTATACAGGGTGGGCCATGCAACGAAGTCCAAAGTAAAACCACTTTTACGATTGGTAAAAAATACTATCTGTCTTAACATCACCCAAAGTGCGCTTAGAGAAACAAATACAACAAAAATAAGCTAAAACATGGCGTATTCTAAACTTTACTTTTATTCATTAACACGTTGATTCATGCTTAATCTATAATTATATAGAATTATAGATCAATGTTCACTTACCTTGTTATACGACTATAACCAAACACTTGTTGAATTGTAGGAATCTAAATTAATTCACCATAATATCATTTTTAAGGATTCCGTACCCAAAGGGTAAAACGGGAACCCTATTACTAAGGCTCCGCCGTCTGTCTGTCTGTCTGTCCATCTGTCACCAGGCTGTATCTCATGAACCGTGATAAGATAGTTGAAATTTTCACAGATGATGTATTTCTGTTGCCGCTATAATAACAAATACTAAAAAACAGAATAAAATAAATATTTAAGGGACTCCCATACAACAAACGTAATTTTTTTGCTCGTTTTTGCTCTATATTGATAACGGCAACAGGTAGACGATTAAAATATTCACAGAAATGTAGTTATATATTCACTTTAAAAATAAATTATTTAATTAAAATAAAAGAAATATTTAAGGGGGGCTCCCATACAAACCCCCCCAAAGCTCCCCCTTCCAAAAACAAAAACCCTCTGCTTCTCGGTTTTCGTCGTATCTAATCTACCCATACGGGTGTTTAATGCTATGGGCACAACTTTCTGTACTGAACAACAACTCTGAGGCCAAAACTAAACTACACACTCTCTGATAGAATACATACCCTCACTCATACCTACTTATGGTATAAGTTATACCACACACTTACTCGCCTTAACTGTTTTTGTATGTATAACACAAGGGAACAAAATTAAACTTTTTTTTGTTGAATGATGGATTTTTATGGCTGTTCACTAGTTCGAGGTAGCTGATTTCAAATCTACCTTTAATTTTTCTCTAACTGCACTAGTTTTTGAGATAACTACAGTATTGGCCATATTTTTGTACATACTAGTTACACTTAACTTTTATAAAGCCGAGCTGCTTACAATGTCCACGTCTTGAAGTATCTGCAACTATTTCTGTAACATCTGTGGTTAATAATATACATTCAAAAACTGTAGACTAAGGACCGTATTTATAGAGCGTTACTCAGTACTCAAGACTAGATTCAAGCCATTGGATTGGTGGAAACTACTCTTAAGTATGCTTGAGTACTGAGTAACGCTCTATAAATACGAGGCTAAGTGTGTCTGAGTGCGTAAAACGGGTGTATATTGATTACTTTGTATTTCCTATACACACCCGCGACAAGACCAGCGGGGCGATCACGGCCTACTGTGACATGACTTGAGTCACACATTTTATCACAGTTTGAGCGATAAAACTGTTTTGTCATAAAATGCTAGTACACATTGATATGACATAATGTATCATGGCTTCTCACAAACGTCTTGGGCAGCCCGTGCTCGGCCCGCTGGGTGCCTTATTATGGTATGTAAAACATGCGTGGAGTCTTTTATTTACTAATATGTACTTGGCATGTCCATACCAAATTACAGCTTTCTAGTACTAAGAATCTCTGAGCTAAGCTGGGGACAGACAGACCAACGGACATAAGATATCCTTGTTGACTACGGAACCCTAAAAAAAATATTAATAAGAACCCTTGTGAACCAAGTCAAGCAAGAACACATAACTTATTTTTTTTTTTATATGTATACATGTTGTCCCAGAAGTTGACGTCAAGCCGGAATCAAGTCCTAATAGTTAACAAAAAAAAAAATTCTTGTCTTTTAAAAATTACGGGCAATTTATAAAAAAAATCGAGAAACTACTACTCCCTGTGACGGTCTTTTAACTCCTGTTGCTACAATTTTTTGTTATTTTTTTATTATCTAATCCTGAATAATGCTTCTGAAAACTGTTGCTTAAAAACTTAACAGCCAACTGCTCCAGTCCAGAAGGAAATCTATTTTTTTTCCCAACCCTGTATTCAATATTAATACTTTGCCCAGTTTTAAATGACTGTACTGAAAAAAAAAATGTACTACACGAGTTTGGCAAGGAACTTTAAAAGTTGGCGCATTCAATAAGGATTCCAAAATGATTTAACACTTGCAAGATTATTTGCTAAATTATGTAAATATTTTTTTTTTTAAAGAAACTTAGTTGTCATTTTTTTTCCTTACCTGTCTAAAATTATTTTTGTGTTCCCCAATGCTTTCAGTTTTCAGAAGCATTATTCAGGATTAAAAAAAACATAGCAAAGATTTAAAAAGGTTAAGTAACTAGTATGACTTGTACTATCACCCCATTTCCGGCTTGACGACGACTTCTGGGACATCCTGTACACATCCATCTCAACATTCTCATGCGGTAGTGGTTGTTTTTCTAATGTTTTTTTTACTAAAATATTTTTTTCTTGATAATCACGTTTTCATTGTAGGTAGGTATCTCAAAAACTAAAGCTGATACAAAAAATCTTGACTTCAGATCTAAAAGCAGCACCCCGAAAATGTAGGTATAATATTAGTCATAATATTGAATGTTACAAAAATACTGTTCCCTTGTGTAATCTGTTATTTATTTTCTTTGTACTCGCATTACTTTCTAAATTTTGTAATTACCTAATGATCAAGTGCGCTAGCAGAACACATTAAATTATTAACTTTGCGCAACTTGGATCACCGAGACACAGGCTGTGCCTAGTTTGGGGTCCGTTGTGTAAGCTGTATAATTATTCTTCAATTAGTGAGAATTTCATACCATGCTAAATAAATGAATTTGAGCTAGAAAATAAATTAAACCTACTTACAATTCTTTTATTCAGACAAAACCCATAGTTAATAATATATTGTCACTGTATTTTTGTTACTTTTTTGTCGATCATGTTCGTTTTTGGTAAAAAGCGTAGTGCTTTTTACCAAAAACAAACATGATCGCCAAACAAAAAATATCGTACTCGGTTAATTTTTGGTCGGTCTCTATTTACAAAACAAAATCAAACTGTTTTTTAGGAAAACATATATTTTTACGATGTTTGTAAATATGTGAGCACCATGTATCTATCTCATAATTAAGTTTATTTATTTATACCAACGAGATACATTACAATCGACAAGTTATTTTTCATTGCTTAAACGTACTTAAACAAAATATTGTGAAACATTTTTAAAAGAGTAACGGTGGAGTTTCTTGCCCATTCTTCTCCATACGAAACTACCTTTTGGAAGGTGCAACTAGAATAAATTCTATTTTTTTTTGTAATTCTTGACGTTCAAAAGTGCCTTATATGTGCCTATTTGAAATAAATAATTTGACTTTGACTTTATTTGGCTTATAGGTTAAGTCGCTTTTTCGCAATTAATTCAAATGAAAATAAGATTAATTTAAGCGTCCTCTATACAATTATTCTATAAGTATTATGTATAATACTTACACTACTACTACTTGTACTTTGCGGTGCAGTTTAAAAGAAGATGTAGTGACAAACATTGAAAAGAGTATGCTTAGATGGTTCGGTCATGTGGAGAGGATGAGTGAAAGGCGACTAACAAGCGACTCTAGTGGTCCGCAGCGTTTTTGACTTAAATTAAAATAAGTTTACAAAAATAGAATATGTAATACAATGAGGACCAGTGGGTCACAATTTACTATAAGTAGTGTATAGAGAACTGAAAATTATCGTTTTAGTTCTAATGCCACTCTTTGTATTGACTTCAAATCCGTAACATTATTCAATAATAAGCACAAATCTTCAAATGCTTTTCTAGAGTTTATAAAGTCGGCCACTAACATAATTATTTCATGCAAAATAAGCTCTTCCCGACATTATTTTGACTTTAATAGACTCAAAACGTGTATAATTTTAATGTAAACAAATGTTTCACACCTCAAAATGCTAGTGAGCTACGTAACTACTATCGCAAGCGTATTTTTCGATAGCGTCTGTCGAATTAGTGACTCATGGTGCCGTTTTGTATGGTGACAGCTGAAAAACGTTAGTGACTATCGAATAGATTACGTTAGGTTTCTTACCTATCGAAATCTATAGTGCTCATGGTACGTATTTTAATTCTTGCTGTGACCGCAAGGGGTGCTGTACAATATTTCATACATATGATTTACGGAGACGCTAGCGAGTTTTGGCTGTGTTAACTCATGGTAGAGGTACTGAAAGGTCAGGTGCGTAGTACTCGCAACCGGCGTGTATGACCAGATGTATGAACGTATGTGAAGCAAAAGGAGCATGTAAGGAGCATAGCAGGTGGCGTTCTATAGTTTCTGCCTACCCCCATGGGAAGAAGGCGTGAGTTTATGTATGGGTGTGTATTATATGTATAATACAAAAGATGTTACCAGGTCACCGGTGCGATATTATAAATTAACTGCTATAATTTTCACACTTGAACGATTGCTTTGAAGCCCGACTGATCGTGGCACTTAATATCGTGTCCCGCTTGTCATATTGCCTGCACGTTACAGGAACTGATGACGCCACTGAGGCCCGGTTTCCACCAAAGCGGAGATGTTTGTAAACGACCAATAAGGTCCCGATAAGATACCGTTACCGCACCATCGCATCGAAATAACGATATCTTATTGGTCATTTACAAACATCTCCGCTCCTCCCCGCTTTGGTGAAGGTGCCGAACTCGTAATCAAATTCTAGGATGACTCAATTTAGATTGCCATCGACACGCTAAGAAGAAGAAGACCGACGAATGCCGGCCCGATGCTGCCATCTGCTTTAATATACAACGCGTAGGTATCACTTACACAGTAATTAAGATAAACTACATTGATAAAGGGTTCTACACACACAGGCGTCGCGAGTCGCGCCGGTCTGTAGAAGCCTTAACGCTTAAAATTCTTTCGTAAATGATGGTTGAAAAAATTAAATTGCACGTGCAGCAGCGTTCCATATTAAGTTATTGGAAAAATGCTCTAATTTCACATACATTTTTTTCAAATCATTAACACTACTCGTTTAGACGTGATCTTCAGTATAAAATCATTAAAAGTCTGTTATCGTCCCCTTAAGTAGGTATATGCAATAAATAATCTTCTATTATGCAAAGGAGGTATTGCACACTTATCGCTTTCCATTACATGAATGGGACTGCTTTTGATAAAACCGCTGATTATTAACTAACAGATATAGCAACTTTTTAACCCTTCCTCACATGAGTGAGGAAGGGTGAGCTTTTAGAATTTTAGACTAACCTCCGCCCTCCTACCCAAAATAACGTGTATTTTTTGGTAGAATAGAATACTCTTTATTATGTACACCATAAAAGTTACATATTATAGAACACATCACACACGTCATCTCATCGTTGGTACATAGTATTTTATCTTTCAAGTTCACGAGCCGCTTTTAGGTATAGATATCGTGCGTTCAAAGAACAAATTAATACACGTGATATCTCACTCACACCCCTCTTTGTGATATTTCGTGATATTTCCGAACCTCACGTGATTAATGGACGATCTCTAACTGGAAATTAGGGCTCGTGACGCAATACATTCACCCTGACTTAGGTGCGACCCCTGTACGAACTAATTCTTACGGGTATTAGGTCACCAAGGTACGCCCGACGCATCTTCCGTCAGATGTGCGACAAGGAAACAGTGTCAAACTTTCTTAAACGGGCCATCTCGACCTATTTTCTAACCAATCACAACACAAAACTATGGAAAAACTGATGAAAAGTTCTGTTTCCAACTAGGTACCTAGAACACTTGTATTTAAGAATTATGAATAAATCACCTGCACCTGTTCGACTTCATATTACCAGATTCATTCGATTCGCGGAGTTTTATATAATTTCTTAGCTAGTAAAAAGTCAACTGCAGTTCCCACAGCAATCATACAATCTATTTTATTTGAAATACTTATTGCATTTTCAATCCGACGTTTCTGAAAATACCATTAAGTGAAAAGTCGTCGCAACGTCTTTTACAGCTGAATCTCTTTACCTGCTCCGCTTTGTGGATAAGTCGAGACAAATTAGTTTCCTACGATTTCTACGACTTGTAATTTGTGTAAGACGGTTTCATCCCGGTTTGAAATCTTAAACTACACTCTCTAGGAGTGACTTTATTGAAAAATAACCTACTTTCGATTGCTGTTGCTTTCGGTTGTTAGTTATTGTTCTGCTTGCTTAAAGTCAGAGAAAATGTTTTTTTTTTTTGTTAATACATACATACATAAACTCACGCCTTCTTCCCATGGGGGTAGGCAGAAACTATAGAACGTCACTTGTTACGCTCCTTACATACTCCTTTTGCTTCGCCTACGTTCATACATCTAGTCAGACACGCACGCCGGTTGCGGTTGCGGTTGTTTTCGCTTATTTTGTTGTTTATGTTGGTTTGTAAAATAATAAATAAAAATCTTTTATTAGCAGGCATCGTAGGCCCATAGCGTGTTAGTTTACAAGTAACTTAAAAACTATGTTAGTAGTAACAAAGTACGCCCACAATACAATATCCTAATATTAAAACATTATCCCATTTAAAACGTTCAAAAGGTAAAAAAAAACAAAAAAAAAAGTGCGATTTGTTACGGATACTGTCTTGTTGCATTTGTTACTCGCGATGGTATTGAATTTATAGATAAATATAATGTAAACGATGGGGTTCACAAATTGACTAACCACTTAAATTGCCCTTAAATTCAGATCACAACTGTAATTATTTGATAGTGGTGAATAATGGCTATAAGCACGACATTAGGGCTTTTTTTTTTTGGGTGGGAAATTATCAAATAACTTCTCCCGCTCTGGGCGGAGCGGTCCCGGGCGTGTCAGACTTTTACTGACTAAAACCCACTCGTGTTCCTTCCGTTGCCTGTGTGCCAGGCCCACGATATCCCTTTCGGACAAACTCGCAACCCTGGCAGGCATTGGTCCTAACGGACCCCGTCAGTTGGTGCTGACATCAGGCGTTACGAGTTTACGACATTAAGGCTGACGTAGTGTGTCAATCTGCACACAATGTGCAGAATTTAGTTGAATGACGTCTGCGTGTTGCAATGTCGCTATGTATGTAGAATGTGAGTGCAACGGGGTTTTATGCTTAGCAATTAAGTAAGATTTATATTAAAACGCCGCCGGGAGTCGATGGTCACTGCAGACCGGCACCCTTTACCGAACCCCAGCCGCCCCCCTTGCTTGCCTGCAGCCCTTTCGGATAGGATTGAATTTTTCTCTCTTTTTGATTTACGTACGTCACATTGTATGTATGCTCATGTTTGGTAAATATTTGACGAGCAACGTTGCTCACATCCCGTTTATTACGAAGACACTTAACCAACACAACGTATTAACTGAAACAAATCGACTACTAAAGGTGACGTTTAATAATAATCATTCATGCGTGACAACACGCGTTTGCATTGCATTTGACATCTTGATACTGTAGAAAGGTCATTATAATGAAAACTGACGCCCACTTAGGGAAAAGTTCCAAACACAAAACCAATAACAAAACACCAAAAAAATTAAAATATTGAAAGAAAATATAATGTTCATAGGATCTCCCATTTCTTCCCGTGGGTGTCGTATAAGGCGACTAAGGGACTTACTACAGAATGGGCAGCAGCGTTCTCCATGCATTTTAACACCATACTGCGATCGCCAACCCGCCTGCCAAACATGGCGATTATAGCACACCCCGGGCCTCTTTTGGGGGAGGCCTATATCCACTGATTAAGTCACTTAACTAAAGAAGTTTTATATAATCTAATTTAATTTTAATGTTTTGTTATCTCATCAAAGTTATTGTTATTTTAATAAATGAATTGACAGTTTTTAATTAATATTTTTGTTGTTTTTAATTGTTATACTTAATTGAGTTTAATTATTAATTTTATTGTTTTTATTATTTTCTAACCAATAGTCATAAGAAATTATAATTAGAATATTTGTACGCCGTTGACGGCAAGACATGGCGCTCATTTTATGTACAGTACATCTGTACTTTGTTTTACCTATGTTCTACAAATAAAAATATTTGAATTTGAATTTAATTAATTTAACCTTCCAGCCAAACCAACTCAAGGTAAAATCAACAACTTGTTTTTAGGGAAAGTTCCAAACACAAAACGAATAACGAATCAATTTATATAACAAAAATAGAATTTTTAAAAAATGTTTCATAGGATTTCAAAGCAGTCTGGTCAAGTCACTTCACTAAAGAAGTTTTAATTAATTAATGTAACCTTCCAGGCAGAGCAACTGAAAATAAACAACTGCCGTGATTGACCGCACACATTCAACTCGTCGCAAATTATACTGAACATTCATTTCATAATCCTCTTAGACTCGCAATTTAGTTGATTGGAAGAGCTTACTAATATAAAACTTTTTATTTCTTTTACAGGTAAGTCGCATCTCGGAATGGCGTGCACTTCTGCAACAGGTAAGTAATTAATTTGTAAAAAGAAAAGTTTACTGCTAATTAGTTCCATGACATTTACGGTACGTGTCGCTGAAGCATCTGTATCTTAAAGCTATACAAAAGCAGATTATTTTCTAATAAATATATTGTTCTACCTTAAAAACCAGGCGGCACTAATAAAACAACTTTTTCTTGAGTTATTTTAATTAATTCGCTGATGATTGATCCAAATTAATTATTTACTGATTGTCAAATAAACAGAGTAAGGCTGTGACTGAAGTGTTTTGAAGCTTTTTTAAATAATTCTTATAACGCTAATATTTTCTTTCATAGATAGGTACTTACTTAGAAAAACGTAGTTTCTATTTCTACTTCTACGTAAATATTATTTATGTCGTGTTCAAAGCAGGGACCATTTTGGTTACCCATTGAAAGGGTTCTCGATATGGTTTTTCTAAAATAGTAACCAAAATGGTCCCTGGGTGGAATAGAGATAGAATTGGTCATGCTACGCGTACCGGGCGGATATCGAAATAACATAATATTATGATTTCTTCATTTTACTGGGTTTCAAGTACGTATAGAACCCATTGAATGGGTTGCCCCTTCAAAAGGCTAATTAACTCTTAACTGTGGTTGTACGGTCCCTGGTTCAAAGTGCAAACGATAATAAAACTAGGCTCCCACTTACAGAGCTACATAGGTGCGTTGCTCATCGATCAGCACGCTTTCACCCTCATTAAACAATGTCATCCGTCAAATATTGCTCACATATTTTTGGGGTTCAAGTTCAAGGTTGGCGAGGGGACGGGATCGTATTAAAGTCATTTTCAAGTGTGCAAAATCAATAAAATAATATAGCCATAAGTAAATGTAAAGTGCAAGCATGGAAATGTTTATTTTGGTCAGTAGGAGGTAGAGTTAGACCGAATTTCATTTTCGGTTTTAGAACAATTTCGTATACGGGCGAAAAAAGAAAAATGGAGTAGGTACCGACAAATCTGGGGGCATGGTAGTGCCCCAGCCAAGCCGAGTCAAAAAAAAAAAGCACTAAGTATACCTACCTTTTCTCGAAGCGTTTCGTCGTATTTTCAAACACTCTTAGCTTCGGCCTGGCTAATGCTAGAGAGCTCAAATTCTTCTGTAACACACTAAGTTTCATTTGTCTAGCTTTTATACCTACTTTGGATTTTATTAATGCTTAAATACGTCAATTTCGTTACTGACTGACTCATTCACTCACTCAAAAGAAATTTCATATTCAGGCTAGTCTGCATATGAAATTTCAGCTGTCTAGGACTTCAGGAAGTGCTAGAGATTTTTGAGATTAGCACACAATCAAAAAAAAGAAAGTAACTTTCACCCTCCAACACCTCTAAAGGGAGGTAACTTATTCCTCTGTATTTCTTACGGATAATAGGAAACTTACAAAAATAAATGTAACCAAAAACATTTCATTTAAAGTAGGTTGCCAAAACTCACTTAACGCTTTTACTGTAAAACGTTACCAGGGCCCCAAGTCTGCTATTTTTTTAAACTCAGTCATTCCAACACGATCCCATTGTCATTTTGCTAAAAGTTCGTAATCTGCTAAATTCATAATGGTCGATCATTGGTCGGTCAATGTTCTCGTAATAGAATTGTGTTACTTATTGTATTGTTTTGTTGGCATTGTTGTATTGCCATTATTATAAAACCCATTAGTAGAAATGTCATTCATTTGTCATTATTTACGAGAATACCAATAAATGCAATTTCTTTCAATGTAGTGTCAGTGGCCGACCATTGGAAAGTCATAATTACGCCATTATAATAGTAGATTACCAAACTTGTCAAAATCAACAATTATGAAATCAATGGTCGGCCACTGACACTATTTTAATAGCAGACTTGAGGCCCAGATCGAATTTAGAGCCAAGTTCCAAACTCTACAAGGCCTAACTCTACAAACCTTACATCTTGGTCAAAATGTAGTATGACTTGTCCATCTCTCTCATTAAAGTCTGTGTAAAAACAAATACATTTGACTTGACACTTGAGACCACACTAGATGGCTCTGTATTAATACATAATATACAGCGAAAGGCACTTCGTTCTATCCGGATGTCCCACGACACCTCCTGACTTTATTTTCTCAATGAGACTTGATTGTCATCATTACCAGAAGACGTCCACTGCTGGACATTGGCCTCCCCCTAAGCGTCTGTGCGTCGCCACATCGATCGGTCCGGTGGCTTTCGCATATCACACATCTCAATTTCTTTGTACCCACTTGGTAGCTAAAGCATAGTAAAATTTTATAAGAAAGAAAAGTTATTAAAATATTAACTGAGAATAAACTGATACATTTTCCACGTAGAATATTCGATGCAGTATTTTTCGCTTGCAGTACATATATTTTACATTCAGGGCAAGCTATTAAACCGTAGTACTTCAGCCTGCGGAAATTTCTTGGAAAACGGGAGGTGTGTCCTGTAGCTCCGCCCATGGTACAGCCCCTTTTATTCCAAAATGGCCGACATAATTATTACGTTTCCACAAACTGATAATTACGGGATCTGACACGAATACTTAAGACTTGCATATTTGATACCGCCGCGGGGCTTTGGCGTCCGGTCGATGCTTAATAAGCTGCCGTCGGCGTCGTGCTGCTGTCGTTGCTGTGTTCACAGAATTGAGGAAATTCAAAGCAGTTAAAATAAACTACATTTAAAAAAAACGTTTGGCGTCCACCCTTTAGCAAATAACAACGTTAGTAGTCAACAACAATGATGGAACTCTTAGCTAAGTTTGTCTTGATCACCAATAAAATTGAGCTTAACCGCGCCTACAGTTAATAACAAATATATCTATTATGACATGTAGTGTTGAAGTTAATTAAATACAAATTATAACCAAAAGCTGACCAGAGCTAGAGTCGTATATTTTAAATAGTTGTCCCTAATTAAACATTCTTTTGCGAAATATGCTCGATATTTACGCCATCAAAGAAGACATTTTGTCATAAGCTTGGAAGATGGTATTATGTAAATTCTTCCAGATATTTTTCGTGTTATAGACCAGGGTCGATAACTTTGAAACCAAAAAAAATAATAGTAGGATGAAACCCATTGGAAAAGGAAGAGAATATAACAAAAATGAAAGCAAAAATAATTTACGGGTGATCTGAGGTCGCAATCACTAATGCAATGCGTGTGTTAATAATGTGAAGGTTTTATTATATTAAATTGTTATTTTTGATCACTAACATGATCTATGCTGTGACATACACTGCGAAGTTTGTACCGAAACACCCTCCATTTTTTTTATATGTCATGGCATACATTGCCAGTTTGAGGTTGTTTTTTTTAGTTTACTTGGTTTGCAAAATGTTCAAACTTGTGATGGAATTTTAGCGCTTGTGCCTGCTGAGAATGCACTCTGTGACGGTAGTGAACATTCCGAGCTTGATAATGAATTACGTGTGCAAACCCCGCTTTCTATGTAAACTTCTATTGATAGGTTTAAGGAAAGGCTTAATATTTTAGAGGAGGACGCAGACACCACCAGCCAGAATGTTCGATTTAAACCAATTTCAGCGCGTCAATTCAAACCTTTCTCTAGAACCAAATTTTAAGAAAGTATCGGTTCTGATTGACATTCCGTCACTCCCAGCGACTCCCTCTACTCCTGCAACTCCAGCAAACCCTACATCCCTAAACCAACAGCATGTGACTTCATGACTCAGGTGCTGTTTCTCCCAAGACGCGGCCCAAAAATACAAGACCGCAACGTCCCACTGTTTCTGTCACTACACACTAGACAAATCACAAAGTTCACTCTGAGCTATCAATGGACCACGCACAATGAAGGGTTCCGTAGTTGGGATGAATTTTACCCAAGAACATGTTCTCCCATACATTCCAACAGCTGCCAATGTTAGTTGGTCAACTATTACTCTTTATCTTGTAAAGCCTACTTAGCTGTGATAGTTTTCCTTTTAACTTCGTTAGAAATGCTATTGCCGTTCACATATCCATATTTATTCATTTTCAATTATCTTTATTTAACAAAGAAACAATGATCAAAATGCACTTAACCTAAGCTACATTAACTCATTATAATTGAGGCACTTTATGAGGCTAGGTATTCGCCTTTCAAAGCTTATATCAGATATATGGTTTAAACTGATAACAACATAAACATAACACACAATAAACAAGGGTACACGATGATAATTACGCAGAATTATTTAGTACATATAATTTTGCTGGTTGCATGTAGGTATAACAAAAATTATTTAAAACATAAATAGTTTGCTGATTGCACGGTGTACGTATACAACATTAGTTTTTGTTTATACTAAACCTCTTAAGGGGTCATTGTATTCATCATTATGAACAACTTTTACTATGGGACCAAACGTGAAATCGCGAAAAAAACATCCCTACATTTTGACGAGTTCAGCGAACTTAAATGTAGGGAACAGCTGATTTTTTTTCGCGATTTCACGTTTGGTCCCATAGTAAAAGTTGTTCATAATGATGAATACAATGACCCCTTAAGAGGTTTAGTATAAACAAAAACTAATGTTGTATAAGTACTTGCAATCGTGCGACCAGTCAATGATCAACGGACGGGCCTCCCTGCCGCCCGTGCTCCACATATCCATAAACAACTATTTAGCTGACACTTGATGACTTTAACAAAAAATTGCACTTTAAAGCTTAATATGTCGCAAACGGATCCCTGAATCAAAAAAAACTTTTCACACACTCGCAAAATTTTTGGATGACCTTTCCAACGATACCTCACACAATGGGATATACGAGAGAAAAAAACATCCCCACTTCACGTATAGATAGATTCAGATATTGAATTTTAGTTGCAAGCCATAAAAACTGTCGAGTTCTCTTTCACAAAAACACTTAGCGACAGACTGGCAAAACTGCAAGCGGGTTTCGTACGTAGAAATGTAATTACTATTGCAGACCAACCCTTTCCGCACAGTCAAAGCCCTCGTAACGTTGTTAACAGCGTTCCAATCCGCTTCGCTGTGCCTTCGATATGTCACCGTCAGATTGTGAGCAGCGTTAGTTTATTAGCTACCGAGATTATCAACTAAAATTTACAGTTACCAGCTACTTGGAAATAAATACGGAACCTGCGAGTTTTTGAAAAACTGCGGCTTTGCGCATCGTCGTGTCCGTCACTCATTCTTGTGTGACAGTCACTTTTTAGGGTTCTGTAGTCAACAGGGAACCATTATAGTTTCGCCATGTCCGTCCGTCCGTCTGTCCCCAGCTTAGCTCAGAGACGCTTAGTCCTAGAAAGCTGTAATTTGGCATGGGTGTACATATTAATCACACCGAAAAAGTCGTAAAATAAAACCATGAAAATCATTTTTAGGGTTCCGAAGTAAACAAGGAACCCTTATAGTTTCGCCATGTCCGTCTGTCTGTCTGTCTGTCTGTCCGTCCGTCCGTCCGTCTGTCCCCGGCTTAGCTCAGAGACCCTCAGTCCTAGAAAGCTGTAATTTGGCATAGGTGTACATATTAATCACGCTAAGAAATTTGTAAAATAAAACCATGAAAAACATTTTTTTTTGGGGTACTTCCCTTGCACGTAAAATGGGGATGATATTTTTTTTTCTCATCTAATACATGGTGTGGGGTATCGTTGGATAGGCCGTTTAAAAATATTGTGGGTCTGTGTAAGTCATTTTTCAGTTCTGAGATCCTTTTGCGTAATATTAAGCTTTAAAGTGCTATTTTTTGTAAGAGTCAAGTGTCCCCCCCCCCTGCCAGCTAAATGGTTGGTTTTGGGTATGTGAAAAAATTAATGGCAGTAGTATATATAACGAAATTAAAAGGAAAACTATCACAGCTAAGTAGGGGGTCTACAAGTTAACGAGTAATAGTGGACCAACTTAAATTTGCAGTTGAAGAATTGACCGTAACGTATATCGATGTATTGGAGAGTATGTTTTTCAACTACAATGTTAAGTTTGTTTTTGGGATAAATTCATCCTAACTACGGAACCCTTCATTGTGCGTGGTCCGACACGCACTAAGCCGGTTTTTTAACGCTCAATGTGTCATATTTACGAGTACTTAACGTAAGGAAGTATCTTAGCGCTAGAAGTCTAATTTGGTTTTTTTTAAGTTAACACTTCTTTAGGCGCGTTGAGCACTTTTCGGGTGAACAAAAATCATGGAACCCGCGTTATCGTCACCGAGTGCTTTCCATGAGTTACACTGTTGTCCAGTACCTATACTGTTTTCACTTCTATCGGCAGTCCCCAAAGACTGTCCTGCATGTTTTTTTTTTATACGTACGTAATGTACGTTATGTATGTAATTTGGTAGATGAAGCTGGCGCGGTAGTCTTATTAAATATTGTTTTTTTTTAACTTTGCTTGGGTAGTTTTTCAGTTAGCTTCGGTAATATTTACGTATTTAAAGGCTCGTACAGACGCGCGATATTGCGAGCGCGTCAGGCAGTGCGACCCTTGCCGCGCCCGCGATACCGCACCAGGCTGTACGAGTCTTAATCCGATAGTCATAGGTGTGCCTATAAAATTTGAGGATTGTCCTCAATTTCCATGGGATCCCCTCATCAGATTCTGACTTGATGACAATGGGACCACCTCGGAACCATACCCTTTCAACCAAAAAAAATATTTCAAAATCAGTCCTTAATTGACGGAGCAGAACAGATAACCTCCTTTTTTGAAGTCTGTTAAAAAGGAATGCCAGTTTAGCATAAGAATAGAATCAATTAGCCACTCGCATTCAGGTATTTTATATTCTAAAAACAATATTAAAAACCGGCCAAGTGCATGTCGGCCCACGCACAATGAAGGGTTCCGTAGTTGGGATGAATTTATCCCAAAAACAAACTTAACATTGTAGTTGAAAAACATGCTCTCCCATACATCGATATACGTTACGGTTAATTCTCCAACTGCAAATTTAAGTTGGTCGACTATTACTCGTTAACTTGTGAAGCCTACTTAGCTGTGATAGTTTTCCTTTTAATTTCGTTGTATTTACTATTGCCATGAATTTTTTCACATAACCAAAACCAACCATTTAGCTGGCAGGGGGGGGGGACACTTGACTCTAACAAAAAATAGCACTTTAAAGCTTAATATTACGCAAACGAATCCCTTAATTGAAAAATGGTTTTGACAAACCCGCAATATTTTTGAACGGTCTATCCAACGATACCCCACACTATGGAATAAACGGGAAAAAAAAAATATCATCCTCATTTCACGTGTAAGGGAGGTACCCTAAAAAAAAATGTTTACCGTAATTTTATTTTACCATTTTTTCGGTATGATTAATATGTATACCCATGCCAAATTACAGCTTTATAGGACTAAGCGTCTCTGAGCTAAGCTGGGGACAGACGGACGGACGGATAGACAGACAGACAGACAGACGGACATGGCGAAACTATAAGGGTTCCTTATTTACTACGGAACCCTAAAAATAGGTGTGGTGTCCGCAGGCTCTTTCACTACGTACGTATCGATTTAATTATTTTGGTTATGGCGAGCGGTATTGCGCCCTGAGTGTAAAACACCGCAACTGTGGTTCGCGCTGCACTCCATTTTCCCTCAATCCACGTACTATGTGACTTACTGCTTTTTTGGATTTCGTTACTTTCATTTAGTTCGTTTAAATCCGATTCCGGAAAACAAATTAGGTATATCCGATCGGTTTCAATTTTGAAGCGTCGACAGCATGCATAGCATGTATGTCTTTTTTTATTAATATTTCTGTTTAGTTTATTCTACCACTTATTTTTATTATTATGTTATTTTTCTTTATCTATAATCCTATTAATAGTTTGCTGCACCGTACGACGTCATACGTCGGCGCCGGCTGTCGCTGAAAACCAGCGCTGGGGCTCCTCTGTCTTGCATAGGGTCGCAGTATAATGCTGAGCGATAGCCGTTTTGCGTGGATGTGACGCATGTTTCCCCCAACCTTTTCTTATTTTTGTGTTTATGTTCTTTGTTGCGTCATGTTTACCGCAAATTAACGTATTTTCTTTCTTCTTCTTTCTTTCTTTCAGTGTAGTCTTGGTACTTAGTCAAATTACGTTATATGGAACGTAGGTATAACTCGACAAAATGTAGGGAGCAGCTGATTTCATTATGCGATTTCAGGGTTGCTCCCTTAGAAAAGTTGTTCATAATGATGAGTACAATAACCTCTTTTCGGGATTTCAGATATTTCAATTACAACTTAAAGATATTAAATAATTGTTTTGTTAAATTTCGCTCTTCTGTATGGATCTAAACTTAATATCATTCATTCATTTTCGTGCATTCTTCATTGCAAATATTGGCGTTATGCTGTACATAAAGGCTTCTACAGACCGGCGCGACACAAAGGCCCCCGCGTGTTGAGCGACGATCGGTGCCTTTTTGTCGCGTCGCGAGTTTCAAAAACGAAATCGATTGATTTTTCGTGTCAAGCACACTAAAAATTCAATCGAAGCTGGCGAATGAGTTATTACAATTCACAGATTTCTACTTAATAAGTACATGTTTGTTTGTTTTCACTTTTCACTAACATCAATAGAAACAATCGCTCTTGTTCCCCGGACGCCTCGAAACGTCTTGCCGAGTGATTCGAACATCGGTATACTTAAAACCACTATTACGATGCTATTGTTATTAGTCGTAACTCTCTGCAATAAAACCGTCTACACCGTGTTTAAAATAAACGATTTTTCAAAACATTTGCCTAGGACTGACTGTTTCAGTATGTCGGCCAGTACGGTCAATTGTAGGGTGTGAAAAAGCAGGAGATCGATGATTAATTTGACAATAATAAAATTTACAAATAATATTAGATGTTAAAATAAAATAAAAAATATTTGATATCAACAACTTTTTTATATTTTTAAATGTTTTTATATTTTTTTTTATATTCTAATATTTAAAAACATAATTTATATGTATTTAGTGAAATAAAGGAAATAAATTAACAAATAAGATTAGATGTTAAAATAAAATAAAAAATATTTGATAACAATAACAATACAAAATCACAATTAAAAAAAAAACTGAAAACTGGATATGGAATAAAATGAAATGAAATAAGGGTAAGAATTTAAATGGCGTGATAAACGTTAAAGAGAAAAAAAAAACAAATATCGTAAGTCTAATTAAACTAAATTCAAATATATTTTTTTGGTTTTAACACTTTTTGTTATTAGGTTCTTAAAAATAAACAACCCACCTCTACCTATGTATTACCTCTGTACCCAAACACAAACTGACTCGTAAATCGTAACCAGAGGAGTAGGTACGGTTGTCAAAATACCTATATACTTAATTAGTTTTCTCTAAAATAAGATAGAGAAGTGGCATAGAGAGATTGTCTTGAGAGGCAGAGTATTGATATTGAGAATATTAGTTTGAAAGAATGAGTATCATGAAAAAGAGTGAGTATCATGCTCTATCTATAGAATAAAAGCCGAGAAATCTGTGGCCATAGCGAGAGCAAAAGCCCAGGACAATCTTTATGACACACTGGATAGTCCAACAAGCCAACAAATTTATACCGGCTTGCTAGAGAAAGCCGAAAGATGATTGTCAAAATATATTAGGTATGCTTTCGGATGATGAGAAAATTAAGGTTAGCTGGAAGCGCTAGTTTGAAAGAGGAGAATAACTGGAAGTGTGTACTTGAGAATAAACCAGTATATGAGGGGTTAGTTAGAATCATTAGTATAGATCAAGTGAGAATAGAAGTAAAAGGGATGAAGAATGGTAAAGTTCCGGACGGAATACCAGTTGAAGTATGGAACTATGGAAGTTATTACAGGTAAATGGATGGACGTGGTTACCTTTATTCTTCAATAAATTCTTATTGGAAGTAGCCATACCTGACGAATGGTGTAACAATTAGCTGGTGCCCATCTTTAAGAACAAAGGCGATCTGCTGGAATGCAACAACTATAGAAGAATAAAGGTAATGTCACATAGTATGGAGGCCTGGGAGAAAGTTGTTGAAAGGCGACTGAGAGGAGAGTGAAACACAAAATCAATTCAGTTTTTTGTCTGCTCGGGTAACAACAGATGCCATATTTGCTATCCGCCAGCTAAGCGAGATATACAGTGGTGCGCATAAAAACTTGCACATGGTATTCGTTGACATCTAAAAGACATACGACTGCCTAGTCAAGTTTTGTGGTGGGCCCTTAAGGAGAAATGTGTGCCAGGGAAGTAAGTATGTGCAGTTGATTCGAGCTATACAACATTATTTTTAGTATAAACGAAACCTGAATATAATTTGTTCAGAACAAGGAACTGAATCGATTTCAATAATTTTTACAACATGTTATATTTTGTCCCAAAAAGTTTTGAAATTTTGTACTTAGATTATTTACATAAAAATACTAGACACGTGTTTCGGATTTCGCATATACTAAAACTAATGGCAGTTTCAATGTGGCTGTCGGCTTTCACCAAGGGTCGGCACTTAGCCCTAACCTCTTCCTGGTAATAATGGACGCTCTTACGTTGGATATCCAGGAGGAGGCTCCCTGGTGTATGCTGTTTGCCGATAACATTGTGCTGGTTGCCGAGACGGCTTAGAGGTCCAGAGCTGGTTGGTGGAGCGGTATCTAAGATTAATTTGGGCCAAAACAGAGTATTTGTTTTGTGATTTTGGCGGTCTCTCCAGTCCTATGTATATCTCTCGCCGGAACGCCCTTACCGATCTGCTCCTACTTTCGGTACCTCGGGTCGCTTGTCCGCACCGAATCAACTCAGGATGGATGAAATGGCGACATAGGAACAACTTGCGATCCACGGATGTCCGTGATCAGGCCTGTCGTACTGTATGGATCGGAATGCCGTTAAGAAAACGGATGAAAAAAGATTACATGTAGCGGAGATGAGAATGTTGAGATGGATGTGTGCAGTGACAAAAATTTATAAAGTAAGAAATGAGTATATAAGGGGAATTTTGAAAGTGGCGCCAGTGACAGAAAAGTTGAAAGGAAATCGTTTGCCTTGGTATGGGCATGTGATGATTCATTACTCTTTTAGGTGTTATGTGACTAAAAGAGTAATGAATATAAATGATGATGGATGGAGAGAGAGAGGAAGGCCAAAGAAATATGAATGGATTGTGTGAGGAATGATATGAAAGAGGGGAGGGAGTGAATAATAGAGTAACGGTTGACAGGGGAGAATGGAAAGAGAAAACGTGTTGCGCCGATTCCAAGTAACATGGGTCAGGAACAGGAAAAAAGTGCTTCATTAAAGTCGTCGTCTGTGGTGTAAGTAGTACGCTAAATAACGTTCCCTATAATTTGGTTAGGGTGGTGTATCGAGGCTCTCGAGTGTAACTTAATAATTTCGATATATATCAGATGAGTCTCTCGGTCTCCTAGGAAATCCTGTGTAACCCACTTGAGTAAAATGTTTTCTGTAAATATGAGGCATTGACTGCCGCGTACTCACTCCTTCATTCATTGATTTGTTTGTACTATGTAGTTGTCTGAAGTATGGCTATCCAATTGTATTTAAAGAACATAACTCTTTAGAATTGTAAAAAATATGTTCTCGCTTTGTTCAGTAGATTCAAGCAAGCCAATTCGTTTTTAGAAAGCGTGTTTTTAGAATTAAGAGTACGAGTATGTATAATATTGATGACTAATTCTTTTTTCGAAACTCGTAGGTACTGTTCGTGAAAACTTGCCACCCTTATCGTTTGCTCTTTTTCTAAAAGTGGTCCTCAGAGATTTGATCAATTGGATTTGTGGGTATTATCCATTTACTCTTATAAAATAACACACAGTTGTGGAAACATCATAGCAGTAGGGGCTACTGCTATGACAATGTGTTTGTAGTTAAGAATAGGGTTGTTTGTAAGTTGTAACTATTATTTGGCTACAGTCATCATCATCCATAAATTAAGTTTCAATCTGATACTGCATGACTATTGCCAGAACATATGACATGTATAATCGATTTGAAAACGATGTTTCCACAACTGTGTGTTATTTTACGGTCAATTTTATACCGAATACAGCCGGATTTACATTAAGAAACCAGTTGCGCAAACTTAGTTATTCATTGATAGTTTCACGTTTAAAGAGATTAGACGTGAAACTATAAATAACTAAGTGTTAATTCGGCTTAAATTTCATTGCTAGTAGTTGTTTGGTATTCAATAATCATCAGTATGAGAGTCAGTCGCCGCATTAATGGGCGTCCGCCCGCGCGCGCGCGCGCGGCGTTCAACGTAACAGCATGTAAAAGTTGTAAAAAAATACAAAAAAAGTAATTTCATAACGCTCCAAAATCGGGGGTTGAGTTCATCTTCATCCCAAAAAAAACAGGTTAAGTAGGTACGTGTCGGACCACGCACAATGAAGGGTTCCATGAGTTACACTGTTGTCCAGTACCTATACTGTTTTCACTTCTATCGGCAGTCCCCAAAGACTGTCCCGCATGTTTTTTTTTTATACGTACGTAATGTACGTTATGTATGTAATTTGGTAGATGAAGCTGGCGCGGTAGTCTTATTAAATATTGTTTTTTTTTAACTTTGCTTGGGTAGTTTTTCAGTTAGCTTCGGTAATACTTACGTATTTAAAGGCTCGTACAGACGCGCGATATTGCGAGCGCGTCAGGCAGTGCGACCCTTGCCGCGCCCGCGATACCGCACCAGGCTGTACGAGTCTTAATCCGATAGTCATAGGTGTGCCTATAAAATTTGAGGATTGTCCTCAATTTCCATGGGATCCCCTCATCAGATTCTGACTTGATGACAATGGGACCACCTCGGAACCATACCCTTTCAACCAAAAAAAATATTTCAAAATCAGTCCTTAATTGACGGAGCAGAACAGATAACCTCCTTTTTTGAAGTCTGTTAAAAAGGAATGCCAGTTTAGCATAAGAATAGAATCAATTAGCCACTCGCATTCAGGTATTTTATATTCTAAAAACAATATTAAAAACCGGCCAAGTGCATGTCGGCCCACGCACAATGAAGGGTTCCGTAGTTAGGATGAATTCATCCCAAAAACAAACTTAACATTGTAGTTGAAAAACATGCTCTCCCATACATCTATATACGTTACGGTCAATTCTTCAACTGCAAATTTAAGTTGGTCGACGATTACTCGTTAACTTGTAAACCCTACTTAGCTGTGATAGTTTTCCTTTTAATTTCGGTATATATACTACTGCCATGAATTTTTCCACATATCCAAAACCAACCATTTAGCTGGCAGGGGGGGGGGGGCACTTTACTCTAACAAAAAATAGCACTTTAAAGCTTAATATTATGCAAACGGATTGAGATCCGTTTGCGTAATATTGTTAGTTTGCGTATTGAAAAATGTTTTTCACAAACCTACAATATTTTTGAACGGCCTATCCAACGATACCCCACACCATGTATTAGACGAGAAAAAAAAATATCATCCCCGTTTTACGTGCAAAGGAGGTACCCTAAAAATGTTTTTCATGCTTTTATTTTACGATTTTCTCGGCGTGATTAATATGTACTCCCATGCCAAATTACAGCTTTCTAGGACTTAGCGTCTCTGAGCTAAGCCGGGGACAGACGGACGGACGGACAGACAGACAGACGGACATGGCGAAACTATAAGAGTTCCTTGTTTACTACGGAACCCTAAAAAAGCAGTCAGCTGCATGGAAGTGACAGGGAATATTTATGTCAGTCGCGTAATGAACATGAATTTGCGATAGCATATCAGGGCAAAATTCGAAACTATGGGTAGTAGAGCAACGTGGTCCAAGGAAAGTTGACCTCAATGATGAAGGAAAATAAAACTGCATTTTTTGTTTATTGAAAAAGCGTCTGCCTGAGTCAGGAATCGAACTCGATCCCTTTTGTAAAAAGCATCCTATATTCTTACGACGCTCAGATATCTTATTCACTAAAGTTAAACTATGTATTATTATGATTTTCAGCCGGTATGAAATAACTTGTTTCAAACTAACACCACCGCTCGTACTATAATTAAGGCATCCGTACCTCTGTCAGTTGTCACTCTCGGGATTGGTTTGCTGTTCTACAATTAATTACTGCAACGGAACTAAACAAGCGGCAAATTTAACTTCATAATCGTACGATCAAGAACTTATTAACCCCTAGACAACGGGTATTGTATCAATAAAATCATTACTTCAGTCAACACAATACACATGAATATATCCCGCTCATAGGTGCGGTCTCGGTATGCATGCATACCGCGATGCCAGATTCCATCGATCGTTTATAGCCAAATCGTACATCAATGTGATGAGTTTGGCGAATGATGGACAGCTGAGGGAGGACTTGCGTAATCTTCCGCTGTTCTACCGGATAATGCGTCAACTTTACTATACCTCTGATATAAGGTAGGTAGACACCTTCTACCCTCTAAACGTTTTGCTGTCCTAAGAAATCATTTCCTCTACGTCTACGTAGGTACGTCTGGTATTCATTTCGAGCTTTTGAGCTTTGCGTGTTTGAAAAAGGACTGCCATTTCATATACGGACTTTGTGGAGTGGTACAAATAAAAGAAAGTTTGGCTTTATTTTCTATTTTATACAAACAAACTGATCACATATTATACAACCACGGACATAGCGTTTGACCATATTTCACCCTTATGTTCTCAGAAATAAGGTTGAAAAGTAGTTCACCGCCAGTGTCCGCTATGGTATGTGATTGCATTTTAAAGTCTAACTCTACAGAGTATTATAGGTACATTCGTTTTGAACTAAGTAATATACTAAAAATATTTTAGATGAGAAATAATATTATAGGACAAGAATTTAACAATGCTGATCTGGGCATTGCGGTACAAGCGCATAAATATAATAGTATCTCGTTCCCGGTGAAACGACCGTTAATATTCCACTTATGGATCACGATGATTCACTCTGCTCTGAAAATACCGACCAAGGTCTCAGAGATTGGGCGAGGTTTGCTATGAATGAAAACGAAACTACTCAGTCGTATTGTTTATAATATAATGACCAGATTAACTACTAAAAAGCTGTTTATTGGATTATTTAGGCGTTTTGACGTCACGTTTGTTTCTCTGGATTTTTTAGCCTTTTAGTTTTTTAGGTACTTCTAGCGTCGGTTAGTTAGGTAAAAAAAACTCGGCCAAGTGCTTTTCGGACCACGCACAATGAAGGGTTCCGTAGTTGGGATTGATATTTTCCCAAAAACAAACTAATATTCAATTCTCTAACTGCAAATGTACGTTTGAAACAGCAAACATTTTTTTTATGTGTGATAAAACAACAAATTTACGATTTTCGGACTTTCTCCTTTACTTGTGTTGTGAACTTGTGATACCTTGCTCCTTGCCAAATTTCATGATTCTAGGTCATTGGGGAGTACCCTACTTATAGGTTTTGATTTATTTGCGAGTTTGATACTCGCTTTGATGCTTCTTGTCAAATTTCATGATTCTAGGTTAACGGGAAGTACCCGGTTTTGATTTATTTGCGAGTGTCAAAATAAGTCTCATAAATCACCGTATTTTTTATTGCGTTGACCTAGATGGTTGATTTTTTTAAAGATCCAAGGGATCGTAGACCTACGTATTAGATATAAATTTCAACTTGATACCTGCACGCGTTCCTGAGAAAAAGGTTCTTGACAGACTGACGGACAGACAGACGGACAACGAAGTGATCCTATAGGGGTTTCGTTTTTTCCTTTTGAGGTACGGAACCCTAAAACCGGCCAAGTGCGAGTCGGACACGATGGGTTCCGTACCACCGTACAACATTTTGCAAAAAAAGCCATAAAAACACGTTCCTTTAATTTTTTACTTTATTCTATTATTATTGAAAATTTCAACATTCTATCTATAACTGCTCATAAGATCGCAGACAGACAGACGGACGGACAGCGGAGGCTTTATAATAGGGTTCCGTTTAGCACTCCTTTGGTACGGAACCCTAATAAGGGAGATTTTGGTTGGGGGCCAAGGTATGCTTGATTAATTGATGATTTTATTGAATCTATACTTAATTATTTTGATTTTAAAGATTTGTCTTTAATTTTCGAATAGTACTGTTAGTGTTAAGCCATAATTATGTAATTAGTTAACTTTATTATCTACATGACTTGAACAATCCCGAAAGAAATTGACTGTCTGTACCCATTGATTGATTGTATCTTTAATAACTATCTGAATTTTATTTATAAGGTTTTATTTTTAACGATAAAAATATTTAGTTGTCGGTTTGGTTGTCGTTTTATTTTGACAGCACGGTCGGCGCAGTGGTTGACTGCTGCGCTGCGTGTCGCGGGTTCGATTCCCGCACGGAACTAATATTTGTATGACCTACAAGTGGTCTGTTCCGGGTCTGGCTGTTTGTGTACGTGAGTTTAAATGTTTATAAACGCACCCACAATTCAGGAGAAATACCTAGTAGTGTGGCGCAACGTTTAAAAAAAAAGAAAAGAAGAAAAAATACATTGAATGATAATTATGTGTTTTCAATTTGCTGTAACATGTGGGTTGAAGTTAAGGCTCGTGCAGACTGGCGTGAAATCGCGGGCGCGACAGGCGCGCGACACTCCATGAAGTTTTTATACAAACTGTGCTACGAGTGTCGCCTCGCGAGTTAGGTACTAGTAAGTTTAAGTTAAACTCGTAGTAATAGTAAGTACAAGCGGAAGTGCTACAGCTAACCCAGCTGCCTACTTTGTTTTTATTGCGTCTCGCTGGCACCCTAGGGGGTTGTTTTCTGCTTAACCAGACTTTCATGTGGGTGCATCAATAAATTAAGGTCGCTGATTTAAACTTATAAACTAAACGACTACACGCTAATGGCACCCCATGTGGGTTACGGACCTCGGCTTAGTGCGTCGCTGCCGGAGGGCAGCAAAGGACAAGCTGGATCGGATTAATATTATTAGGGGACGGATTTAAAGCTACAGGTTCAGCGCCGCGGGCTGGGTCGAGCACGGGTCGGAGAGGGGTCAGCTGCCTATTGTGAATGAATACTATTTAAGTCTATGAGCGCATCGTTGCGAGTCAACATGTTCTTTTGTTCAACTGTCAACAATTAATTGAAATGAAATGGAATACGGAATGACGAGTTTCGTATTGTATTCCACTGATATCATAAATACGTCGATATTTAATTAATATCACATCCGTAACGTCTTTACATACCTATACTCCATTTGAAATAAGATTAGACATTTAAATAAACGTTTTTTGGGTTCCGTACCCAAAGGGTAAAATGGTAACCCTATTACTAGGGTTACGCCGTCTGTCTGTCTGTCACCCGGCTGTATCTCATGAACCGTGATAGCTAGACAGTTGAAATTTTCACAGATGATATATTTCTGTTGCCGCTATAACTACAAATACTAAAAAATAGAATAAAATAAATATTTAAGGGGGCTCCCATACAACAAACGTGATTTTTTTTGCTCGTTTTTGCTTTATATTGATAACGGCAACAGGTAGACGCTTGAAATATTCACAGAATATATAGATATATATTGACTTTAAAAATAAATAATTAAATTAATATAAAACAAATATTTAAGGGGGGCTCCCATACAACAAACGTGTCTTTTTGCCATTTTTATAGATAATGGTACGGAACCCTTCGTGCGCGAGTCCGACTCGCACTTGGCCGGTTTTTTTTACAGTCCGTTCAACCGATTTTGACTTCTATTGCGTTGGAGGCACGACCAATGGCAGCTGTAATAAACAGTTGGTATTGTAACCACGTTTTTGCTTTTAATGCCATCCTTATGCTTACGGAATAGAAGTCAAAATCGTTTGAACGGACTGTAAACAAGTTTATTTAAATGTCAAATCTTATTTCAAATGGAGCATAGATTCCTCCGTGCCTCGGAATTCACGTCCCGGTCCTGGCTGTCATTCGTGGATCTTTGTCAGTCGTTACAGGTCGTCAGAAGTCCGAAAGTCTGACAACCAGTCTTACCAAGGGGTATCGTATTACACAGTTACTGGGTTCTGGAGGTCAGATAGGCAGTCGCTCCATGTAAAATACTGGTATTCAGCTGTATCCGTTTAGACTGAGAGCTGACCCCAACATGGTTGGGAAAAGGCTGGGCAGATTGATTTTTAATTAACAATTAAACTGCAACTAGTTATGAACACTTCTATAAAAAAAAATAATTATATAAAACGTATAATTCATTTTTAGTCTCAGTCTGTGTGAGTTTTCACTCCTTTTAGGGTTCCGTACCTCAAAAGGACAAAAAAACGGAACCCTTATAGGATCACTTCGATGTCCGTTTGTCTGTCTGTCTGTGTCTGTCAAGATCCTTTTTCCCAGCAACGCGTGGAGGTATCAAGTTGAAATTAATATCGAATACGTCCCTCGGACCTCTAAAAAATCAAAAAAATACGGTGATTTATATGCGACATATTTTGACACTCGCAAATAAATCTATATCTATACTCTATAGGGTACTTCCCGTTGGCCTAGAATCATGAAATTTGGCAAGAAGCAAGATCTCAAAGCAGAAGTAAAGGTAAAAGTCCGAAAAACGTTAAATTATTTAGTTACAAATGAAAAATTAAAAATGTGATTACAAACTTACATTTGCAGTTGGAAAATTGACTGTGGCGTATATCGATGTATGAGAGAACAGGTTTTTCAACTACAATGTTAAGTTTATTTTTGGGATAAATTCATCCCAACTACGGAACCCTTCATTGTGCGTGGTCCGACACGCACTTGGCCGGTTTTTACTTTAGTTTTCACCATCATTTTGATAATTAATTCCGGAAGTTTTATTTGTAAAATGTATTCATATTTAACTTAGATACAGCAAGCAATCTCGATGTTTTGCCATGTCGCCACATTGGTAGATTGCACCCGTGCTAACGAGGGTGGGTTAGTAGTGTACAATAATGGGTCATCAAATAACTTCTCCCGCTCTGGGCGGAGCGGGTGGGCGTGTCAGACTTTTACTGACTAAAACCCACCCGTGTTCCTTCCGTTGCCTGTGTGCCAGGGCCACGATATCCCTTTCGGACAAACTTGCAACCCTGGCAGGCATTGGCCCTAGCGGACCCCGTCAGTTGGTGCTGACATCTCTTTGAGGCGCGCGTGGAACACATCGCGCCGTCGACCCGGGCCTGCGTTAATTCGAAGTATCGGCCGAATGTTCGGTCGTTTTGTAACTTCCATATAGTTTCCTTTTTTGACTTTGAATCCTTACCCGACTTAAAGTCACATTATTGACTTTGACTTATTTGTTTGCCTGTCGTTTTTTTTTTCGATGTTGTCAGCCACAGTTAGCCGTAGTCAAGCAACTGCCGAATATTCGGCCGGTACTTCGGATTTATGTTCGGAGAAGACCCCCTGGTCCTTATCGGACGGCGAGCTACCCATCGCTCATCGTCCATAAACCCACGCCTACGGTGGCCGGAAATCGGCTTGTGACTCCCAACGCCCGGGGCGTCTTTTGCGGTGACTAGGTGCGCGAGGGCGTTCCGCCTCCTCCTTCGCGAGCATTACTGCTTCGCAAAAGGAGTTGACGGCCTCCCATGCACTCGCGCTCCGAACCAGAGCCGGACGCGTGAGATCGCCGCCGCCGATCCCCTCCGTGAGGACACGGCGGTGCTCCGCCCAAGCCGGGCAGACCTCCACCGTATGCTCCACCGTGTCCTCCGGGTGATCCACACAGTGGTGACACCCGGGCGTTTACTCCCGCTTTATCCTGAACAGGTACCTCCCGAAACAACCGTATCCGGTGAGGACCTACGTCAGGCGGAAGGTGAGGACGCCGTGGCGCCTCTCTAGCCATTCCTCAAAGAGGGGACTTATCGCCACAATTGTGGCTTGCCCAGGGTCATCCACATCTGTCATCACATTTAGTCAAACACATATTCTGTGGTACGGTCACAAGTAGATCACACATGTGGGGGACTAGAAGGTCACACGGCCGGGGAGCAAATCAAATGTTTCCTGTGCAAAAGGGACGATGAATTTCAAACAGTGGGCTAGGTGGTTACGGTCCATGCGACGTCATGATTTTATTTATTATTTTGTTTGGAAAACAAACATCCCTACCAAACAAACAATTGTACATTGTGTACCTATTATATCTAAGATTAATAACGCAATTCTAAGATTACAAAGTAATTTGAAGTGGGTAAATGTACAATCCACGACGTTTCTACAGATAACCTAGGTTAAAGGTAATCTTTTGTATCCTTTGCTGGTTGTTCTTCTTTTAACTCCGAGGAAACGCGTTTGAAAATAATGCAATTAAACGTTAGGAACATTTTTGCTGGATAAATGTTAACATAAAATGTATGGGGAAGGCCACTTTTTTTCCTTTTTTTCGATAACTCTATTGTTGAGCGACATACGGACGGACGGACAGGGCAAAATTAAGGCTCGTCCAGACTGACGCGATATCGCAGGCGCGGCAAGGGTCGCGCTCCTTGGCGCGACAAGAAAAACAGTTGTTTTTAAACTGATATTTTTTGCTCGTTTTTGCTCTATATTGATAACGGCAACAGGTAGACGCTTGAAATATTCACAGAATATTTAGTTATATATTCACTTTTTAATTATATTAAAATAAAACAAAAATTTAAGGGGGGCTCCCATACAACAAACGTGATTTTTTTGCAATTTTTATAGATAATGATACGGAACCCTTCGTGCGGGAGTCCTACTCGCACTATGCCGGTTTTTTGTTTTATCATGTTTAGTTATCGATACCCATCACGTGTATGGAGTTTCGCTAGGTCATTTAATTTAAATGAACGTTTCCGCGACGTAGTGTCCTCTCTAAACACGCAGCTGTAGCCCGCGATATTAAAATTTTCATACGTTTTTTGTAACTTGCATGTCAGTGCCAGGTTTTATCATTATCAAAATATGATTAGCGATTATAACAGACATGTATTTACAGAATTAGAATCATTAATATATCTCTCTAAGTTAGATTTGTTCCCCAATGTCATGATTTCAAAAAGTCATTCAATAGAACCAATCTGCACAAAAAAACGTTTTTCGTGTATTTCTTATCTAATTAAGAAACCTTGAAATAATTGAAACATTAAGTCTGTGTAACTATAAAAGTACAGTTTTCGTGGTGATAAATCATTCGTGTCATTCTCAGCACCTGTTAATAGTTTCATCAGTTTAGCGCTCTCGAAAATATAACTTTTTTCTCCGTTGATTTACTTAATGAAGATATTGTATAATCATAAAATAAAATTTTGATTTTATCACAAGGATAGCTTAAGCCCAGTGTGTGATTTTTAAATTTCATGATAATAATATGGTTTGTTAATTATTAGGAGAAAAACAACACCGACTGAGTTATGGAAAAAATATATAGGTACCTAGGTGTTTTCAACATTATTTTCTGAGGCTATTAATTTGCAACATTTTGATAGCTATTTTTGCTAACCTTTTGAGTTAAACATGTCGGCGTACATAAAATATTTTTAATAACTAAATTTATGTTATTTTATTGAAGAAAAAGGTTCCTAAATTTAATACGATATCGTTAATTTTGTGTAAGAGGCAACGGAAATAATTTTTACAATATTATAAACCAACATGTTCGAATAAAAAATTACTACCATTTGGAGATGAAGGAGTAATCTATCTGTGGCAATTATTAGTTACATTTGTTTTGGTAAAATTTTTCCGCAAAATTGCGAATGCGTTTGTTATTGTCAACATTACGCTGAACACGTAACAATTGTTAAATCGGGCGCCCGCGATGTTACGTTGTCAGTACGCTCCTCGCTGCCCGACACTATACTATTATTATTAGTGTCGTGACGCTTATAATCGCGGTTAAATAAGACACAGTGCAAACAAGGTTTTGTTTGCACTGTGTCTTATTTAACAGCCCGTGGATTTGTTGTGCCTTCGTTCGGCGCTCCATAATCACGCGTTATTCTTATTTCATTTCAGTTTTCTTTTGTAAACTTTTCTTAATGACGTAGCTAGTGACCACACTGTACTGACATACGTTAGCATAAAATGTAAATTGTTTTGATAGTGTGTATCACGAAGCCTACCAGCACAACGCTGTTACGGTGGACCAATAGTATTGTTGATGTATCTGTGGCGGCGGCACGCAAGTGTACCGCGTGCGCGTGTGTTGTACAGTGGCTATTGGTGTGCTTCGACGTCGCCAGTCCGTACTGTGGTACGGTGGTAGAAGTGTTAGCGACAATGGATGGGCGTGCTTTAGCCGGCAAAATCCCGGGCGGGCGGTCGGCACGCGCACTCCCGCCTGCGCCGCTCCTCTGACCCGCTGCGCCGCGTCTGCCCTCCTGTTGCATCCTTGCATCCCCGTGCACTAAGGCACGCCTCCCGGGTCCCCAGGATACATCTGACATTAGGCGGATGCGTTCATAACTTGTTCTACTTCCGGTGTGATTGCACGCATTGCAACTGTCCACCTCCAACTTGAACTCGGTTAAACTTCACTTCAACACTTAAAGTGTTGAAGTTTTTCCTATTAAACAGTAAATTAACGGCCTCAAAATTTTTTTAACGTGTTTCAATTGTTTTCGTTTATTTTCTGTTAGTTCGGACTCAAGTTCGTCCACTTTTAGTGAAAATGATTACGGAGACTACGATACCTCCCCACCATCTTCGAGTGTTTCGTCATCTTACAAACCACCATCCATGAGAACGAAATATTATTTTTTTCACAAATTGATGCCGGCTAATCGTAAAGAGAATAATGATCGTGATTCGGAATATACCGGGCCGAGTTGTAGCAGTTCGAGTAATAACAATTCGAACAATAATCATAATAATAAATCTACTACTACTACGACTACCAATGGTGGCTCAACAGGTAAGTTCAAATAAAATAGTTTTTTTGTGTATAAAATAAAACTAGCGATAAAATTATATTAAAGTTAGATAAAATAATATTTTTCTTGGAAAACATTAAATAAAGACGTTTTACTTTAGTTATGTATCTATGTTAAAAATAAAAAACCTATTTGCTGTTCTGAAATATTAAATAACCGTTAGTATGCCTTTAAATTTTGAAGTTCTTCATGATCTTCCTTACCCTTGTCCCATGTTACTTGGGGTCGGCGCAACTATTTAATTTTGAAGTACTTAATTAAATTATAATGTTATCTCTAGTAGCCCAGTGTTCGGTTGGTTCAGTACACGGTTAATCTTCGTCTAGTGGTGTGAAAAATCGCGCGTTACACTAAACAGAGGCGAGTGAGTCATACTCATACAGTCCGAGCGAATAGTAAACGACACGCAATAGCATGCTATAATATTAGTAAGTACTGCATGTTTATCCGACCACAGTTCCTTGTAAGACATAGTACTTCATACTATTACGATTCTCGGATCGAACTCGGAACTATAATTATGTAGCCCGCGGATTATAAGTATACAACCGCGCGTTTGCACCAAAACTTGTGATATTGGCTTTCAACAAGTCCTTTTCAAGACTATCCGCCTTATTACAAAACAAGATTTATATTTTGACATGGCTTAAACCATGGAGCCAGTTTTTGTAATAAGGACGTAACAGTGATTGAAATACCGTTCTTTATACAAAACTAAAAACTTAGTTCGGTACTAACTTGTCAATTTTGTTTTTCGGAACTTTACCATACTCGGAATAAAGTTCGAAATTCAATAATGGCTCCATGTTTTAAACCTGGGTCTGAAGATAAAACTTGTTTTGTAATAAGGGGGAACGTGTTTATAACATGATTGTATCATAAAGTAGAGATCGGCGGATGCTTGTTTACCTAAAGTTGATATTTCCCTTTGAAATTAAGGAAACGGCTTCTGAAAATATTTTTTTTTTTATAAATTTCTGCTTGCCAGAAGATCCGGGAATGCATAACTAATCTGATGCATAGTATCGAAGCGATTCCGAGATTGCATAAAGGATTCTACATAGGTACTTGTCGCGCGACGCGAAACCGGTAGAACAATTTCCTTGAATGTTTCATAGAAATTGTTCTACCGGTGTCGCGTCGCGCAACAAGTCGCGTCAGTATGTAGAAGCCTTAACTATTTGGATGACTATTTACCTAAAGTTGAGGTGTTGGCTATTATGGAATGGACTTTTGTATCGATAAAATCCCGTGATTCCGGGATCGACAAATTTTGTGTTGTGATTATACAATCGGATGTAAACGTTCAGGTGTTGGCTAATATGGAATGCAGTTTTATAAAGATTGTAAAAATTCCGCGATTCCGTAACCAACATATTTTGTGTTTTTCTGATTATTGAATTGCATGCACACCTTATGTTGTAAAGTAGGTAAGTAAGTTACCTTTACCTATACATTATGGAATGCAAATAAATATACGAACATGAATAAGTTACACTTATGTAGTCACCAAACAGGCAGCAAAAAACGTTAGGAAAAGTCAACGGACTATTTTTAGGAGAATTTATTCATGTACAGGACCTATTGAAACATATTTTTTATAACCAATGTTGTTCACCATTTTGTCAAGTTTTGTGTACGTTACAACTTGTTTTAGGAGTTATCGACAAACGAAAACAGTAAAACTTGGTTTTAACGCAGGGTATTAAGGCGACGATTTCCGACTTTTAATGATTTTATACTGAAGATCACGTCTAAACGAGTAGTGTTAATGATTTGAAAAAAATATATGTTAAATTAGAGCATGTTCTCAATAACTTAATATGTGAATATTTTAGATTATGTTTATATTACATGCTGAAATTAATTTGTAAAGTTATGTCTAACGCGGATAAAAAACTGAGAATGGCGCAAAATCTACCAAGCCTATTTTTCTAAAACCTTCACAAATTTAAAGATAATTTAATTATTGATCTTTTAGTATACGCGTTTTATTAAAATACCTTTTGTTTTGTGTATAATAAATGAATAATGCGTCAAATTGGGGACAGCGCTCCTTGATGGGCGACTCCAATTACTGGCTGAACGTACGACGCGTTGCCTGAGCTCAGTACAGAAAACGCAAGCTAACCAGTCAAGGTCACTGGTATATATCTGCGTCTTAATACAATTTTACCAAACAGCAACATGATAGATGACAGCAAGATGAAAGAAAAAAAACTTTACTCATCGGAAAAATGATGCAGGCGGTCTGGAAGACACAAAATATATTTTCTCGGTAAATTTTCCTATGCGACCTTATTTTAATTAAGGCGAGGTTATAAGCCTTTGAAACGCTACCTCCGCCTCCCTTAAATTCAGCGCGACGTATTTATTTAGGATGCACTGCCGACTACTTCGCGGAAAATCCATGCCACAGTATAAAATATTTGTAGTTGATCAACCAAATTAGTTTTTTTATTAGGTGTAGTGAACCAAAAATATTTACAAGTACATAATAAGTGTTTTCGTACCACTTGCTCAAAAAAGTGACATTCTATGCCACAAAAAGCGAACATAGCAATAGTCATTTTTAATCTGTTAAAAACAGGGAAAGAAAATTGTACTGAATTTCATTCATTCTCTAGGGGGAGAATGTGATTTAAATTTGGAATACTTATCGAAGTTTATATTGAACTACATCTGTGTTTACACCATTGAGTTTGTATATAAAGCATTATACATCTTTTTGAAAAAGGAATACGCATTTATTATGCAGTTATGATTATTAAATAAAATTACGAAAACCGACGAGGCCGTATGAGCTTGATGCCTTTGCTTTTCCGACAAAAAAATATTAGTCTAGGAATTTGCCGCGTTTTTGTTTTCTTCAAATACATAAACGTTACGATTATTTTAATTTATTTTTATAAATAAGTTAATGTTCTAAAATGCTTATCTCATATTATTATTGTGTTAATTTTTTCGCAAATCGTACGAAAAGTACAGTATTTTCCTCGGTGATAAAGCTGTCTTAGTCTTGGGTGAACTTAAATCCCTCGCTACACTCAGGACTCGTCTTAAATCCCTCGCTTTGCTCGTGATTTAAGTTTTTAACACCCTCGCTACGTTCGGGAGTAAACCTCGAGTCCTTCGTTACGCTCGCGATGTAAATCGTCATCCGCGACAGAAGACACTGCTTTATCCCCTTGGTTAATAATCTACTATTTCACATTTTAACAGATGACGACCTATTTGATACCGATGTATTATTGGCCAGATATTGGTGAATATGAATGACGGTCACGCGACACGCTAAATGACCATAGTACTAAGTATCGAATTCTGCAGCGCGAAAAAGTGTGTACACACGGGTAGCCGTCAGCCTATACTGGATATGTATAGCTTGATGTGTAGACATCAAGCTATACATATCCAGTATAAGCTGATCTCGCATTGTATAGGATTTCCGATAGCCGTCTCTACTAGTGAACGAATGCCCGCTACTCTCACCCCGCACTGTGTCTTCGCCGATAGATACCTATCGTGCCGATATCGGTGTCGGTCGCTGTCTACAACGATATCGGTGACAATAACAACACAGTGTGAAAGCGTTTCATCATCATACATCATTTCAGCCGAACGACGTCCACTGCTGGACATAGGCCTCCTCCAAAAAAGCGGGGGATTTGCCATAATCGCCAAGCTTGGCAGGCGGGTTGGCGATCGCAGTATGGTTTTAAAAATGCATACAGAACGCTGCTGCCCCATTCTCTATTAAGTCCCTTACTCGCGTTTTACGACACCCACGGGAAGAAATGGGATGGTGCTTTCTTTACGACCAAACGGAAAGCGTTTAGTAGGTACTAAACGTAAGAGATTATCTGTTCGATATCGTGTCAGTATCGTATCGGGTGACTTCTTGTCAGGAAAGTGAAGCGTCATGTTCAGCAGTTTGTTTAATTTTCCAAAATTTGTGTTTAGCCGAATATTAATATGGTGGATTATTAACCATTAAGTGTTTGTGAACGTGCACTAGTGTAGGCAAATGAAACAAAACAGTGCAACTTCGCTTCAAGTTCTCTCAAGAAGTCCGCGTGAGGTCTCAGTAAAGTGCCACATCTTTACTGAAACTCAAGGGGAGCGGGCGGGGTTATCATCATCATGCATAATATAATTCATTTCATCAATAATATTAAGTTTTGTAACTAAATAAAGACTTGTCTAAAAGGTCACAGCAACCAGGCCATTAAAATATTATTTAAAAAAAAAATCGTATCGGGTCGGTGTCGTTATCGGCTTATGTCATTTGTTGTAACAGTCGACTAATTTTATTAACGAAACAAAGGAGGTCGGAAATTATCCCACTAGATCGTACTATCAAAATAAAAAGTATCTTATGACCGGTGGAGGTCGGAAATTATCCCACAAGATCATACTGATTTTTCTCTCTTTCGCTGTTTAGTTCTCAGCACAAAAAGTAGTAGCAAAAATAAGAATAAGCACGAATATTTTTTAGGGTAGAAGCTCAGATTATAGAAAGAAGCAGATAGACCGCGCGGAACAACGAGAGTACGGCCAACAAAGCAAATACAAATTCAAAAGCGAATACAATCTCGATTCAGTACAGCATGAAGCGTCGCATCGTTAGTACGTCACGGGCTCTAAACAGATAATTTCAAAATAATACCGTCTTGTATTTTTAAACATTGTAAAAACTGTTCCCAAAAACAAAAGAAATAAGATGGAGTATCTTTCTTATGTAAAATATTGATTATTTGTCTATTTGGATTTATTTTACGTGTTTATTGTTAGTGACATCTTGAGACACAAAACCTTAACAAAAATCATTCGGTGTTGCTAGTTTATATTGAAACATTTACCCCTAAGTTAGGAAATAAGAAAAAAAAAAAAAAAAAAAAAAATATATTTAGTTTGTAGTGTTTTATTTATCGCCTTTTCTGGTTGGTATGTTTATAAATAAATAAGTATGTATGTGTCTTCGTAAGTGTAACTAGTTAATGGATTTTATAATACTTATTACATCAGTCGATTTGCTATATCATGGGTTATATGACGTCACCATAAAGTAAATATAGCTACCAAAAACAATAAAATGTTGGTGTCTCAAAATAAAAATATATCGTAAATGTATCGTTTATAATTGGGTATTGTTAATTTGACGTTTATTGTTAACAAAAACAACTGATTTAAGAAAAAAATACTTTTTTTTTATCATGTAGGTAATCAAATATTATGGCTAATTTTTTCATTATCCTGGCAACCGTAAGCACACATAGAGGCACCTGTTCTTATAGTGCTGCCACGTGGCTGTAACGCACACATGTCTACAAACGGGCCTCACTTTATTGTCCCGCGCGGTCTATCTGCTTCTTTCTATAATCTGAGGGTAGAAGGCTGAACTAACGACGATACCCATCACGCTTCCGGAGTTTCTCTAGCTACCTTAATTTGACCCTGTATACAGTATTGACAGCGATTTTTGAAAAACCGGCTAAAGGCTTCTACATACCGGGGCGACTTGTCGCGCGACGCGACGCGACACAAACGCACCGCTCGTCCCACGACACGCGGGGCCTTTGTGCCGTGTCGCGTCGCGCGACAAGTCTCACTGGTATGTAGAAGCCTTAACTGCGTGTCGGACCACGCACATTACAGGGTACCGTATTTGGGATGAAAATACCCCAAAAATAAACTTAACATTGTAGTTGAAAAACAAGTTCTCCCGTTTGCGATATACATACGTCAATCAATTCTCCAACTGCAAATGTAAGTTGGTCAACTATTACTCGTTAGCTTGTAAAGCCTTATTAGCTGTGATAGTTTTCCTTTTAATTTCGATGTAATATATATATACTGCCATGAATTTTTTAACCGTTTTCGGTGCATCATTCTGTTTTTTTTTATGTAACTGTCAACCATACATTAACAAAGTATCATTCTGTATCGGTAATTCGGTACACACAGCGTCAGTATGTGCTAACCCGTCAAGTTTTAAAATTTTACAATGCTACAACATTGAATTCGTTACGAAAAACCTAAAGAATACTTCAAAAAAAGTTCATTGTTTTGACTTAGATTCGAACCATCGCATCACCGAACGTCGTCATACTGAATTTTTTAATTCTTTGCTAAAACAACACAAAATAGAAAAAATAAAAAAATATATAATGCATGACTAAAAGCACGTTACGTGACTAGAATTGGAACTTTCAATCTTATGCACGGCAAGCGGTCTTAAAAACTATGGTCTAATTAAAAAGAACTCACCGTAAATGTTAACGCTATTATTGCTTGTCGTTATACGCAATAATAAAAGCATTAACGTTTTATTGGAAAAAACAATATTAAAATCACCCTACAAAAATAATGCTAACTTAAAATTATTTATTCTCTAAAGCAATACATTAATTATAATAAAATGTATTTGCAAAATACAAAACCAACTAAGGCCTATTGCCAGGGTTTCGACCCTTTTTGAAAAGGATATCGTGGTCCTAGCACACAGGCATTTGAAGGAACACGGTGGGTTTTAGTCAGTAAAAGTCTGACACGCCCTCCCGCTCCGTCCAGAGCGGGAAAAGTTATTTGATAATTTCTCACCCAAAAAAAAAAAGAAGGCCTATCACGGAATTGAACGCACACGTCTTTTGTGGGGGTATAAATTTTTAATATTGAAATAATTTTTGTCTCATAAAAAATGGTATTGTTTACCAAGTCTAAATCTGCTTTTCCATTATCAGAACGGCAACGTTTGTAAATTGTTTACCGAGACCTCAGTTATTTGCCGCTTCCCGTACGGTCTGCACCGGAATTTGACCGTCTAAAATCCAAACAGACAGGCAACAATAAGTTCTTGCATTAGTGATCCAATGATTTATTTACGATTAGTTTTGTGATCATTTCGTTCCTATGCTGTAACTGTCCAATGGGACGTGCGCGCGCGCCTGCTACCATATTTGAAATTGAATAGGACTGGGTACGGGTCTTGCACAATAATGTTCGAGTCCGACTAGTGAGCTCGTGGACGGCGCAGGAGTCGCGCCGGCCATCCCGTCCGTGCAGTCAGACATCGTCGTATCTAACTCTGATTGATCGTTGCAACGGTGTGTGTAAATGTTTAAAGACAACGGTGAGAATCGTTGCGTAGCGCGCTCGCGGCCCACTTCCTCACGACGCCGCGGCTCGCGACGGCGCCATACCGGAATAAATTACCTCCAGTGCGAAATAAACACGAGTTGGTTCCCAGTGAACGAGACGCAGTTTACGGTGTCATCTCAATTCGCAAAACTTAACCGGAACAATAATACTTAATAACCGCAGTCGTAGCACTCGTGCAACAGGCGTGGAATCATAAAGTTAGCAGCTCATTGAACGCTGTCCGCTATACTTCCACGTTTACGCTGTGAATCTTTTGAATGGGTACGTTATTTGTATTTTATAAGTATACTCTTTTTCATTTTATAGTATTAATACCTACCAATTTCTTGAAGATTTTATGAATAACAAATTATGTGTAACGACTCTGATATCGGCTCATCCAAAATCTAAGTCTTACGTGTCTCAATCTCAATGTAGTGCTTCCGCGTGGCTCTCATACTTGTGAACAACATCTTAGATCAACAACTTCGTCTTTGCATAAAATTCTACGTGCGTTGTCATGCATAAGACGTCATAACCTTACAGTGCCTGCCTTTGAAACATTATTGCCGACGGCCAATTTCCTAATAGATTTTTGCTAAAGAGAGAGGAGAGCTTCTATAATATATTAACATTAATTAAAAGTCTAAACTGTTCTCTTATAAAACTCCGTCATTGTACCGCAGTAGAGCTAAAAATAAAAACCTCTAACCAATTTCTACAAGTTTAGGAAAAAACAGTACCGGTTAAAGGCTTCTACATACCGGGGCGACTTGTCGCGCGACGCGACACGACACAAAGGCACCGCTCGTCCCGCAACACGCGGAGCCTTTGTGCCGTGTCGCGTCGCGCGACAAGTCGCGCTGGTATGTAGAAGCCTTTATTTGCGCGCGCTCGATTTTCGTGCAATTAAAAACGTACTGTCACCCAAAAATTGCAGAGTTTTAGAGTTAATGCTTGGGCCATTCAGAACAAGTTAGCCACTTTTAGTTCTGAAAGTATATTGTGCAAGGAATAAAATGTTTGATCGTCTTACCAATTCAACACAAATCATTCTCTGATGCAGCTGCTCAATGAATCCAGTCCTCTGGTTTCTCTATGCGCACTCGCATTCGATACACCTATTAACAGTATCTCTTAAGACTCAGATATATGCCAGTGACCTTGAGTGGTTAGCTTGCGAGTTCTGTACTGAGCTCACGCAACGCATCGACGTTCAGCCAGTAATAGGACTCGCCCATCAAGGAGCGCTGTCACCAATTTGACGCATTATTCATTTATTATACACAAAACAAAAGGTATTTTAATAAAACTCGTATACTAAAAGATCAATGATTAAATTATCTTTAAATTGGTGAAGGTTTCAGAAAAATACGGTTGGTAGATTTTGCGCCATTCTCAGTTTTTTATCCGCGTTATACATAACTTTACAAATTAATTTCACTATGTAATATAACCATAATCTAAAATATTCGTATACTAAATTATTGACAAAATGGTCTAATTTAACACATATTATCGTCGCCTTAAAGGCCGTTTTATCTTCTGGCGATTTAATTAATGATTTGCTTCGATTTGGAATAACTACAATAAATTGTTGTAATTTATTGTGTTTCAAAGATTTAACACGATATAATTTATAACAATATGATGCAAGATCTCGACTCCTGCATAGAGGGAGGGTCACGACCTCCCCTCTCGGCGTCAACCAGATGACGGTTATTATCCGAGACCCGAGGTTTTTAATCTCTTTGGTCCTTGAGTCTGTCTATTAGGTCCTTGAAGATGTTGCCAGAACTGTGTGGCGGAAATACAGCTGATATTTCAGCACAAAATCCCATCCTAAATATTGCTTTTCACTATAAATATATAATTCTTCTGTACGTGTGTTTGTCACCTAACTCCTAAACGGGTGGACCGATTTGGTTGAAATTTTGTATTTATTTTTCAACGAGTTCCTGGATGGTTTGAAAACACAATTGGACCCGGTAGGTGGCGCTGCTGTCGGTATAAGGCGGTACGAAGTTCGCCAGGTCAGCTAATAAACATATAAAATCCCTCCCAGATAGATAATTGCATCTAGTAATAATGACGAAAACTCAAAAGCTCCAACATAAGTTGTATTTCCTAACTTTGTTCTATGTTTGAAAGTACATTTGAATGCAATAGGTACCGTCTGTTTCCTGTTTGCAAACTTTTTGGAAAAATAAATACATATTTTTTTCAATGTAGGATTCCGTTTGCTAAAAAACGTCCCTTTTCCGGAACTATTTCACCAACGGCAGCAACTCTACCGTTCGGTTCATAATCAGAATAGTATTTGTTTTTGCAAAAAAAAACGTGTGTTCCGGCTGCCTATACCAAGTTGCTTTTTAAAAATAAAAGTATTTTGTTTTATGTTTCTCTTTCAAAAATCGTGCTCAAAAACCATGAGCACACTCGACCGAGCGCACCTTTGCGTTTTAAGATTGTAAAGAAACCGTTATGATAAATAGGTATGTCCTGTTTTTCTTTATTTCTCTTTATTCAATTCACATGGGGCACTCGAGATAACCAGCTTCATGAATTTAGACTACAGTCAAATAATTTTGCTATTGATTTGCTTCTTTCTTTGCAAGTGGTACGATTGGCATGTAAGAAAATAAATATATCAGCAAACGTCCATATTAAAACTATTCGCAGCCAATGTCAGCCTACTTAAAACGTCGTGAATTACATAGAATACAAGGTTAATTTTCATTTATTTGATAAGTGTCCTACGGCTACACGCGCTGCTACGCGCCTAGCACGGACTGGCTGCCGCCGCACGCGCTCAAAATAAGCATTTATATTATTTTAATCCGCGAACTGTGTCATAATTTTGTATATCACTTTTATACTATTTCTGCTAGCTGTTATGAAACCAGTTATTCTACCTGCGCGTTTAAATATCAAACAAACTGTAAAAATTAAAACATGTTTACAATCTTCCATAGTAAAGCGAAAACTCATACCTAATCGTTCGTATCCTTCAACTCAAAGCAGTTATTTCAATTAAACCATTTACTTTTGAACTCAGATTATAGAAAGAATCAGATAGCCCGCGCGGAACAATAAAGGCTTCTACATACCGGGGCGACTTGTCGCGCGACGCGACGCGACACAAAGGCACCGCTCGTCCCGCGACACGCGGGGCCTTTGTGCCGTGTCGCGTCGCGCGACAAGTCGCGCTGGTATGTAGAAGCCTTAAAGTGAGGCCCGTTTGTAGACATGTGTGCGTTACAGCCACGTGACAGCACTATAAGAACAGGTGCCTCTATGTGTGTGTACGGTTGCCAGGCTAATGAAAAAATTAGCCATAATATTTCATAACATGAAAAAAAAAAGTTTTGTTGGCCGCACTCTCGGGGTTTCGCGCGGTCCATCTGCTTCTTTCTATAATCTGAGCTTTTGAATTATCAAGGAGTCGGCCAGTCAGAAAGATGAAGCTAGTTGCCCATTCCAAAGCGTACTTAGTAGGTTCCTAAGAAAAACGGGGAAGAAACTCCATGGACAATCATTTAAATCAAAAATATTGTCCATCCACACATGTCAAACAGTACAAACACACAAGCCAAGGTCTTTGACAAATCATCAAAAGGCCACACTTGCAATTTTCCAGCACAGATATATAGGAGCGCAGTAGGTAAATTGAGAGTGAAAATAACATACCGTGTACGTTACTGCAGAGTTAGTTAGTGTTTCTTACCGTTGACGCTAGTGGTCGAAATTTTCACAAAACTGAAATCAAATCAAAAGTCATTTATTCAAACTAGGCTGAGAATCAGCACTTTTCGAACGTCAAAAATTACATGAGACAGTCCCTCAAAAACGCCCACCCTTCACCACTTCCTAGTGCTTTAGCTGGGAAGAAGAAGTGGCGCAACAAACTCCCCAGCAGCACAGCTGTCTGTTCATATATAAAATTCGTAAATAAAAATGATTGGGCAGGACATCTTCTTCTTTGGTAGATGGTCTGTTCAGCAAAATTAACATCAGATTAGATGGCATAGGACAATCATCAATGACATAGTATTCACTAAAGAGCGGACTATAAATAATAATTTGTATAACGGTACAATAACTTGACTTGACAAAAAAACTCCCCAAGACAAAGAAACCCCAATTGAAAATGCGTCTTTAATTTTTCTTTTTCATATTCATTACAATCATCAATACAACACACAAAAACAAACAAAACATAAAAAACATTACATCACAACATCACCATTCATCATCATCATCATTTCATTATTTAAACATTTATATCTGTAACTTTTATGGTGTACATAATAAAGAGTATTCTATTCTATTCTACAACTCTCGTAAGTTAGAATAATTGACCTCAAATGTCATGATTTCATGAAATGGCTTAGTCCCATCTCTTCCCCTATACGTTTATACCTTGAAAAGAATTTTTTTTTGGAATAAACGCCTAGGGGAAGAGATGGGAAGGGGATGAGATGCGACTCATGGGACTAAACCGTCTGAACGAGCCTTTAATGTGTGTTACGGCGCGGTGGCGGCGGCGGCGGCGCGGCGGCGTCCCTTTTTTTATTAAGTGTAAAGTAGAACTTACAGCCGACTTACTTAGTTACAGTTGAGCTGGTCTAGCGTAATTGGAAGCTGCAATAGTATAAGAGGCCTGCTTTTACTGGTTTATTTACCACGGACGTGCGGTCGACTGTAGAACACCATACACGGGTGTAGTGACGCAAACGTTCCGGAATTCAACCTTAACATTGCAGATGAGCGCCGTGATTTAAATATAACTTCACATCTGTACTTGTACGAACTTTTGCTCGTACAACAATGCAATTTAAACTGTATTCTTTACTCGTTAAAGTTCTAAAGTGCCTGGATGCTTAGTGTTGAGTTGTGTAGGCTTACAGGCCGGCCACAGAGCCGCACGTAACTACCACTCGGCCAGTGGGTTACCCGCTGCATACCTCAAAAATTACAATGATACGCTCTGTACCAGCCTAGGTACACACGGCTACACATCAAGCCAACTGATCTCGCATTGTATAGGGTTTCCGTACAGTACGAGATCAGCGTAAACTGGAAATGCATAGCTTCATGTGTAGCCGTGTCACCGTGTGTACAGCGTATCATTGTAATTTTTGTTGAAAGTTTCTGGAATTGGCCACTTAGAATATAAAAAATAAAACTGAAAAAAAAAAAAAACGGAATTCGAAAATAATAATTATAATGGAACTCTCTGGGAACATGTTACTTTTTAATTTGCGAGACTGTCATTTGTTTTTCATTGTGGCGTCCTTTAGAAAATTGTGTGTCGCTATTGCAATGAATTTAACTCGTGAAAAATTTCGCTTAATGATTTTTACTACATTTGGTGATGAAGCCCCATGTCGCAGCTCTGTGTTTTCGTGGTTCAGAGAATTTAGACGTGGACGTGATCATCTCCATGACGATGTACGCGAAGGGCGGCCGGCGACGGCGGTTACAGAATCCAATATTGATACCGTACGAAAATTGATTGAAACTGATAAAAGAATTACTTGTCAGCAAATTTGTACTGTATCAGGCGTTGGAATGAGCCAAGTGAAAAATATTTTGCATGTCCATCTGAAGGTTCGGAAGCTTTGCACTCGATGGATACCGCATGATTTAACGGAAGGCCAGAACCGACAGTCATTAGCTTTCAATATATCGTGACAGGTGACGAAACCTGGGTGTACTACTTTGAACCGGAAAGAAAAAGCCAGTCGGCAGAATAGGTCTTTCCTTTTGCGGATTAGCCGACGAAAGTTAAGAAAAGTCGAAACCGAGATTTACCGAAAAAAGAAGCAACCATTTCCTTACCAATTAGGGAAATGGTTGCTTGTTTTTTCGGTAAATCATGACATTACACAACAGTGTCGCTTGAACACCAAAGGATATTGTCCGTAGATTGGTATGTCAACACCTGTTTCCCCAGAGTCTTACAAAAAGTTCGCGAAAAGCGTCCTCGAAGCAATGTTCTCCTTCACCACGATAACGCGTCCTCACATTCCACTAAGGAAACGGAAGTGTAGTTAAGGCTTCAAATGTAGAACTGATGTCACATCTGCCATACAGCCCAGACCTCGCACCTTACGACTTCTTTTTGTTTCATAAAATTAAATACAAACTTAGAGGCACACGTTTTACGAGCACTAAATCGGTGGTGAATGCGTTTCAAGAAGCCATTGAAGAAGTCCCTAAGGAAGACTGGCCCAACTGCTTTTTAAATGGATTCCAGCGATTCCAAAAATCTAAAATTGTGAGGGCATATACTTTGAAAAACAATAAATGTATCATAAGTCTAATATTATTTATCTGAATTCAGAAACTTTCAGTATGACCTAAGTACATATAGGAACTTTTTGCCTAAAATGCATCATGATTCATGACAATAGATTCCATGCGTACAGTTGGTTTTTAGAAGGTTAGTAATGATGTTTTCCTTAACCATTTTGAGAGCAGTGGTGATGAAATAAATAACTGGCCTGGGTTCGAACGCTCGACCTACAACAACTCGTAACTCGGACTCGTTAAAATGAAAACATTTTTTATCTGGAGAAAACAACGAAATGTATTTACTTATTACGGAACGGGGTACCTACTTTTGCTTATGTTTTGGTGGTGGCTCTGCATCCCTTTTTTTTTTTTTTGGCTGGGAAGTTATCAAATAACTTCTCCCGCTCTGGGCTGAGCGGGAGGGCGTGTCAGACTTTTACTGACTAAAGCCCACCCGTGTTCCTTCCGTTGCCTGTGTGCCAGGGCTACGATATCCCTTTCGGACAAACTCGCAACCCTGGCAGGCATTGGCCCTAACGGACCCCGTCAGTTGGTGCTGACATCTCTTTGAAGCGCGCGTGAAACACAACGCGCCGTCGACCCGGGCCTGGTCCTTTTCTTTTTTTTTTTTTTTTTTTTCCTTCTGGCTTCGCACGGTTTGTGCATTTAGCCAATGTCAAGTTTTAGTTCTTGTTTAAAATATTGATGAAATGAATTATAAATGCATGATGATGATATCCCCGCCCACTCCCCTTGAGTTTCAGTAAAGATGTGGCACTTTACTGAGTCCTCACGCGGACTTCTTGAGAGAACTTGAAGCGAAGTTGCACTGTTTTGTTTCATTTGCCTACACTAATGCACGTTCACAAACACTTAATGGTTAATAATCCACCATTATTACACATTAATATTCGGCTAAACACTAATTTTGGAAAATTAAACAAACTGCTGAACATGACGCTTCACTTTCCCGCCAAGAAGTCGGCCTGGTCCTTATCGGACGGCGAGCTACCCATCGCTCACCGTCCGCAGGCCCGCGCCTACGGTGGCCGGAAATCAGCTTGCAACTCCCGACGCCCGGGGCGTCTCCTGCGGCGGCTAAGGGCGTGAGGGCGCGAACCCTGCCGCACCTTCACGCGTTCCGCCTCCTCCTTCGCTAGCATTACCGAACCATGGCCTGAACCAGGGCCGGACGCGAGAGATCGCCTCCTTGAGGAAACGCTTGCCTACATAGTGTGCGTTTAATGCATATTAGACTACTGTGAGGCTCGCTCGTTTTTTATCCCTTGTATACCTATAGCTGTCCACCTGTTTTGCTTCTGTCGGATGAAGACACGTCAAAGAGAATAATCAAGCAACGCATACCACTGTACAGTTAAACCCTATAGCTCGACTTCGTAGCTCATAAATAATAAAGGTGTGTTGCGTTAGTCATAATTCATAAATATTTAAATGCTGGCCCAAGCCGGGCTTAATCCCAACTTGCTGGGTTTAATTATCTGGGTTTATGTAATGTGTGCCAAGCTGTAATAATACCTACCTGTTGTTCGGCCTCCCATGCACTCTCGCTCCGAACCATGGCCTGAACCAGGGCCGGACGCGGGACATCGCCGCCGCCGATCGCCTCCGTGAGGACACGGCGGTGCTCCGCCCAAGCCGGGCAGACCTCCACCGTATGCTCCACCGTGTCCTCCGGGCGATCCACACAGTGGTGACACCCGGGCGTTTCCTCCCGCTTTATCCTGAACAGGAACCTCCCGAAACAACCGTGTCCGGTGAGGACCTGCGTCAGGCGGAAGGTGAGGACGCCGTGGCGCCTCTCTAGCCACTCCTCAAAGAGGGGACTTATCGCCACAATTGTGGCGTGCCCAGCGCTGGGTTGCGACAATCGCACTCTCCATGCCGCCATGAGATCCCGCCGGAGCTCCGTCCGCTGTGCCGCGATTTCTCGCGGCAGCGGAGTTTCACCCCGGGGCTCTGCATCCCTAAAATCACAAACAGAAAATAATCGTAAAATTAATTAAAAATACTGGGAAATCATTATTTTTTTTGCATACATCTCTGTAATGTCGGTACTTCCTGCGGTAATGTTTAGACAAGGATGCAGTAATCATCATAATGACTGGCTAATGTGGCTACTGTTCCAAATATAATTCAAAAAATCCGGCCAAGTGCGTGTCGGTGTTCCATAGTTGGGATAAATATTTACGCATGAACAGTAATGAATTTATGGACAATAAAAATAAGTTTATATGTTTGACGCGTACTGTACTGGACACCAATGAATTTTGCATAATATTTATGTTTATAGTTCTTCCTACCTAACAATATAGATATAGAGATTATTTAGGTGTGTGTGGTGCCTATGCTTGTCTTAATCCACCCATGCCATGCAAAGCTAAATAAAGTGATTGTAAGTTAATTAAGTTTACGAATAAAAACTGAAAAACAAACGCGGTTGAAACCGAAACAATCTATTTACTTAAGACGCAGATGTATACCAGTGACCTTGAGTGGTTAGCTTGCGTGTTCTGTACTGAGCTCACGCAACGCGTCGTACGTTCAGCCAGTAATAGGACTCGCCCATCAAGGAGCGCTGTCCTCAATTTGACGCATTATTAATTTATTATACACAAAACAAAAGGTATGTTAATAAAACGCGTATACTAAGAGATCAATAATTATATTATCTTTAAATTGGTGAATGTTTCAGAAAAATAGGCTTGGTAGATTTTGCGCCATTCTCAGTTTTTTATCCGCGTTAGACATAACTTTACAAATTAATTTCACTATGTAATATAACCATAATCTAAAATATTCGTATACTAAATTATTGAGAAAATGCTCTAATTTAACACATATTTTTTCAAATCATTAACACTACTCGTTTAGACGTGATCTTCAGTATAAAATCATTAAAAGACGGTTATCGTCGCCTTAAATAAAAAGTTACTGAGAGACATCAAAATCTTTTTAATAATGGTATCCCACGATATCCCACAGGCTTATTTATGTGCCTTTATTTTAGTTATTTTTATCCCTCAGTTATATGTATGAGGAGTATTGGGGAGAGCCACCCTTAAATGTTTTTGTTGTAATTTCACTACAACATTGTTTAGCGGTTCACAGAATACACCTTCTTTCCAATTTCCATCGATATACTGCAAATAGTTTCCAAGTTAAATAGCTGTGTAACATCTTGACGGATAGAAAGACGCACATGACGAAATTATAAGGGTTCCATTTGGCAACGGAACTCTAAAAATGACAGCGCAGCCGCGTAGAGTAACAAGCGTGCATGATGAGCACCCGCAGACGTACCCCAAAACGTGTTCCGCGTACGTCAGAAGATGCTCGATGATTATTTTTTGTACAGACGCCAGCACATCAAGCTACTACAATCTGTCAATTTTCTTTAATAGATTTTCAACTTTATCTCTACAGCATATGGTTCAAGGTTGATTGGGACAATTTGACAATTTCGGGTAGCTTGGCCTGCTGGCGTCGGTACATCATTCTATCCCGAGAGAAAATTCATGACTCAAACATACACCATACCATAAACTGACGACTGTTACAAAAGGCACATACCTACAATTAAGGCATTGTCACCATTTACTCTTGCATCATTAGACTTACAAAAATACCCCTTCTCCACCTAGAATAGACCTCGTCAACTTCATCAACAACAAACGGCAAAAAAAACAGCCTGCAATTGTTATATTTTTACGTTAAAATACCCCGTGTTATTACGTTCCTTGCAAAACTAAAATCCAAAAAGATAACTTATGACAAGCTTTATGTACTTAATAGTTTTCTTTTCTGTAATTAGCGTAAAACGGTTCTATACACCATGTCCCAGAATTAACGCATATCCTCTTAAGGGGTCATTGTACTCATCAATATGAACAACTTTTACTATGGGACCAAACCTGAAATCGCGAAAAAAAAATCAGCTGTTCCCTATATTTTGACGAGTTATTCGAACATAAATGTATGGAACAGCAGATTTTTTTTTTGATTGATTGTACCTATCAATTGCCCTATCAGTTTTATCATCAAAGTAAAAAAATATAATCTCGATGAAATCTCATGAACTCCATTCAATTTGGACATATACTGGCTATCTCCTCTAGCAGCGGTACAACTAAGAACCCTTATTTATGTTATATAATCCTCGAAGTGCCAGTTCATCGTTCTATTTGTACGGTTTCGGCTAACAAGAATATACGTAATACATAGCAAAAGCTGCCGTAGTTTTAAAAAATTTGGAAAATCCGCACGCCGAAAAGTGCACGCCCCATAACATTCACGTCATTTTTTTCTTATTACTGCTAACAATAAGAAAATTAATCAAATGAAATAAAATAAAAAACAGTTATAAATAATAATATAAAAAAAACAATTATTTAAAAAAAACAGAAAACTGCTATAATTATAAGGTGAGGATAAAAAATACTATAGTAAATAGATAGCTATACAAAATAATACACAGTCGTATATTAGTTTTTTATGAATATTAATTAAACGACAGTGAATTGAACGCTCATATTAATTGAGAAAGTCCGTAGTGTATTACTTTAGATAATAAAAAAAAAATATTCCGGTACGATAATTTTTTCGATCAATTTCCGAGCCACATACACCAATCTATAAACACAGACACACGGACGTCCAGGTAAGATAATTTTTAATGTTATTATTTACTATGTTAAACAAAATAATTGTTATTGAATTATATTTTATGTGTCTGACAAATTATTTGACTTGTTAAAAGTACACTCATATTAACCTGTCAGTGCGATATAAATAAAAAAAAAAAACTATTTCAGTTTCGAGAAAACTGCTTTTTTGAAATGTCGAGAGTAGAGCACAACGTCAACGCTTCGCTTATGAGGCGTGCAATACTGTTAAACGCAATGCAACCGTGCCTACTAGAAAGTCCAGGCGAACTCTGCACGCTTGAAAATCTGGCGTTGAAGTATTTGAACAAAGAACACAAGGCTGTGCAAGAATACAATTTGAAAGCCCTAGAATGAGAATATAAACAATCGGCTTCTTTAGAAACAACGGCGTCTCGCACAGGCGTGACAATGAAGCCATAGTGTTACTCTTTGACAATCGCAGCAGTACCGCGTTGCGGTGTGAAAAAGAAATTATTGGGCCAGACGCCAACCGTTTTCGCACGTCCGTCTAATCGGTAACAAATAGATTATAGATATCGTTACGCTTTTACTGCTTGCCAACCGCACACTTTTGTTATGGCTTGTTCATGGTATGTAGTGAAATCGTGTCTATACTTAGATACGCTAATCTTGGAGCTATCGCGTTTATGCGTTTTAGATGTCCCGCCAATGTCATTGATCTCTGTTTATAGAAATCAAAACGGTTTTCCCTCACCTTTATGTTATTTGGGCCAGATGCCCAACCATTTACGGACATAAAAAATCTGAGCCTGTTAAGAGCACCTAGGGTTACAACTGAAGGATTACTACTTAACCACAAACATGAATAATTAGCCTATTTGTTGCAATGGAAAATCGACCAGTTCATCAAATACCTATAAATTACCAGCGACCCGCCCCTGCTTCAGGTGCAACAATGTACTGATGTAGAGACGTGTCAAAATATCGACATTTCTATCCTATTTCTTCATGAATATAAAAAACATAAACCTTCCGGAATAAATTCTCTAAAACATTGTGAAAACCGCATCAAAATCCTCGAGTAGTTTAGAAAAAAATAGCGATCACACAGACATCAGATACGGATAAAAATCACAAATAATCTTGTTTTGTTCAAGAAAACCCAGACATCTCTGTCAAAATATAACTTTAGGACAAATGATAGCAAGGAAATACTGGGATAAATCAGCTGCTCATGTTTTTCTAAATACTACTATTTCTCGTCCATCTATCTATATATATTGATGTGAGTAAAAATAAAGGCTCATCCCATAATCTATTTAAAAGAAGCGTCAAGATCGGCGATCTGGCGCCGGACAGAAGCTCCCGCGAGAGAATCGATAGATGAGGCTTGTCTGAACACGCCGCCCGATTCCGAAGCCCATCTCACGGAACACTGCTTTCGGCTAAACTCAGCCTTTACCAAAAGGCTCGAGACACAACATGTTTTTATTATTGGAAAATGTATTTTAGTTTCTCCTCGAATTATATCATTTCCTGAAGTTTTAACAGCTTGTTTCGAACTATAGTAATGTGGTCTTAAGAACTGTATGATAATTCCTGTCCGAAAGACGAAAAACTTAAACATAAATCTTAAAAACAATTATGAAATTCGAGTCGCTAATTTACGGCCAATAAATAATCAGCGCAAAATAAAATTAGTTTAATTAGACGTGTTGAATAATGATTGGACAACACTAACGGACGTGCAGCCGTAGCGTGTTTCAGCCTCTTTGAAAGGGTTTTCGATAGGGTTTTTCTAAGCGGTTAAACAAAAACCCAGACGATAAGGGTAACCCTTATGAACGGCTTAAATTAAATTTTGGTAACCCATTGAAAGGGTTTTCGATAAAAACCCATACGGCAGCGGTAACCCTTTTGAACGGCTTAATTTAAGCCATTCAAAATTACTCACACCGTATGGGTTTTCAATTAACTGCTCAACCGTTAACCAAAAAATTAAATGGTAACCAAAATGGTCCCTGGGTAGAATAGAGATAGAATTGGTCATGCTACGCGTGCGTGGTGGATATCGAAATAACATAATATTATGATTTTTTCATGTTACTGGGTTTCAAGTAGGTATAGAACCCATTGAATGGGTTATCAAGTAACCCTTTCAATGGGTTTCTAGTATAAAACCCATTCAATGGGTTATCGTGTAACCCTTTCAATGGGTTTCTAGTATAAAACCCTTTCAATGGGTTACATCATGATAAAGGTAACCCATTGAATGGGTTACCCCTTCGAAAGCCTTAACCCTTAACCGGGGTTGTACGGTCCCTGGTTTCAGCCAGTCACTGTCGTGGCGAAGGCAGCCACCGCCCCACATGTTCCTTTATGCGTGGTGTTACAGAGCGCTGCTGTTTCTGACAGGTACATAACTAACATTGGCAATCCTTCCCTGTAAAAAACCGTTTTCAAATTTAACAAAGATTTAATTTTGTTAGTTCACCGTAGAGCGTTAGAGCAGGCTCTTTGTATACAATAACCATGTGGTCGTAGTTGAGAGTGAACGCCGTCACGTGCCAAAACTACGTCATATTTCACGCTTATAAACTGTGCCACAACAGAAGTAAATCGTCGATGAAATCCCATTCAATTAACGTAACATGTTTTAGTTTCCATTCGTCAAGTCATCACACGATGCTATTAATTCGGAAGCGAACTGATATGTTGTTTTTTTGATCATACAAAGACCTTGTCAGTGAACAACAAGTTTTAATTTAACATGCGTTCACACTGTCTCACAAAGTTTCTTTGCGCGTTGAGAATCTGTATCACAAGCACAGAAAGTTCACGTAGCAACTTCATTAAGCATTATTTGTTGTGCATTAAGCTCTCTCATATGCTGCCACTTCATATTGTCCAGTAACATCCACTTCTGCCCTACAATCAATTTAATATCATTGCACCATGTGCTACTGTGAGTACTTAACGCTTCTACGATATACCGAGAAATGGTCGCAGTTGTGTGGCCTATTAGTACTTAGTTATACATATTAACAACATGATATTTAAAGATACTATTGTGATATATAGGTTTTAACATTTAGGCTGGCCCTGTTCGGTGTGACTATAACTTGGAGCTTACACACAGCTCTCCCGACCTCCAGACATCTCAATATTAGGTCCACACGGAAGTCATTGGGTGCTGATGGAATTGCGGCACGCATTCCTTAACGTGCCCCAATTAGTAGTGTCCTACGCATTCTGATCGTATCTGCAATCATTTACTATATTCCGTGTTAGGTTAAAAGTGAATAGATCGTACAGTGCACTGACCATTACCGTTATTGCAAGATCAACCTTTTGTGAGCTATCAATTATACTTTCTGTCCAGTTTCGCCTCCTACCAATAACTCGCAAAAATTAAATTAATCTCATCCAGTAGGTATGTTTAACTGCGGCATATTTATTTACCTTAAAACTATACTTACACGGGCTTCAAGTCCAGAGATGTAATCAAAGAACAATGTAAAACATCAAAGGGTGACAGGGGGAACATATTCCGCCTCGCCAAAACGGCGTCATCTGCACGCCGAGCTCCCCTGTTGTCCAAAGAATGACATGATTATGTCGGTAGTCACTCGGGTGATGGATATCCAATTTGCAGAGCCGATGGTGCAGTTGAGAGCCGAATATACGGCACAAAAAATTTCCAGATAGGAAATACAAGTTAAAGATGGAAGAATTTCGGAGCTGTCGAACACACTAGCAAAGATAGAATTGTTTCCATGCATTAGTAAGTTAGTTCCTTAGCAGTAGAGATTCCACCATTCACCATCACCACCATCAAAGCGCAATTATTAATAATTTAATTTAATTACCAGAATCTGCGTCTGTTCCATTTCATTAATTTGCATAGCGTGGAATATAATTAAGTAGTAAAAGAAAACAGAAGGGATGGTATGGAAGGATGAGGATTAAACAGGACCCATGGCTTTTTATTAAACCAACGTATCGGCGTTAACAGACTATCTGATAAACGTATTATCTTCAATTCCGTTGTGATGGTGACATTTATAGACATTCCATTATGAGAAACCGCATTTTCCTTCTCGCTAAGGAAGTTAGTCGCTGTTTTCTGTAGTAGCCAAAGGACGTGAACAAAAATTGAATATTATATTAGAATGCAGCAATCCTTTATCGGAAGATCGAGTCAATTCGCATTGTGCCAGCCATGTGGTGGCGGTTGAGTCTGCACAGCGCATTACTCGACAAAGCTATTGATTGCTGCGTATTAATTATTTGTAGACCCCTGCTGCGTGAAACGAAACGACCTGCTTCGTGATATTTAAGACTTTATTCATAATAGCAGCCCATTTAATGGTCTGTGGTTATATGTTTTAGTTAGAACATATATCTGTTTATTCGGATCCAAGGAAATGTTTTAAGACATTTATTTCTCAAAAACAGAATACAATTTATTCACTTCGAATGAGAATGAGTATCGGAAATTCGGAACGGTATGTTTGAAGTTAAAATTACGTGCAATATTTGTTAGTCATTAACTTATCATTATGTTAGTAAAATAAACTATTCTAAAAGACAATTCTTGAAGAAGAGTTTAAAAGGTAGGTAGTTTTCTTTAATATATCAAAAACTTAAATGTAAAAAATTCGCCGATGAATTCACCGAGTTCGCCTACCGTCACGCCAAATTTGTCACGCCAGGTTTGATTTTTTGATAAGTGATAATAATTTGATTTAAGATTTTCCGTGATTGAGGCCACCCTAATAGGCACATTAAATTGTAACTTTGTAGGTCAAATACATTTTGATGTAGTTGTAGGGTAGTCAAAAGTATCTCAAAATGGTTCGTGTCAGATAACACAAGGTGTCTTTGCCGAACTTGACTTTCACACGCCGTCTATGAAATCTAAGTTGCTCAGAAATGATGAGGCTACTGCATGCAGTGCAGACAGATTTTAAACAGGGTGTTTGGAGAACGGTTACCGATACTTTAAGAGCATATTATATGTATACTCATTTTATCGACAAATGCACTTTTATAAATACTCTTAAAGTGCATTTGTCGATAAAGATGAGTATATAATATGCTCTCAAAGTACCGGTAACCGTTCTCCAAACACACTGTTTAAAATCTGAAAAAAGTCGGAATGTAAAAAAGTCTTTTCGCATTATAGTATGTATGAACTTGTAATAAAATCTCTTTGGCTATACGTACTATTTGTATCTGGCTGGTTTTGGTATCATTGAAAGTTTAAATTTTAAAGAACATAATTCCAAATTCAAATTAGAAAAATGTGTGATATTCATTTGTTTTTCGTACTGTCAAGATGAGTGAATCTAATGAAGAAATTCGATACATTTTAAAATTTTACTACAAAAAAGGTAAAAATGCAACTCAAGCCGCGAAAATTTTTTGCGATGTTTATGGACCTAGTGCAGTGTCTGTGAGAGTAGCACAAATTTGGTTTCAGCGTTTTCAATCCGGAAATTTTGATGTCAAAGATGCACGTCGCTCTGGTCGCCCTATTACGGATAAAATGGATGCCATTTTTGAAAAAGTGGAGCAAGATCGGCATAGCAGTAGTTACGACGTAGCTGAAGAACTGGGACTTGACTACAAAACAGTTTTGGCACATTTGAAAAAACTGGGTACACAAAAAAGCTCGATATTTGGGTACCTCACGAGCTCACTGAAAGAAACCTAATGAACCGTGTACTGATTTGTGATTCTTTATTACGACGTAATGAAACCGAACCATTTTTGAAGAAGCTGATAACTGGTGATGAAAAGTGGATCACGTACGACAAGAATGTGCGAAAAAGGCCGTGGTCAAAGGCCGGTCAGGCTTCACAGACTGTGGCGAAACCCGGTTTAACTCGCAACAAGGTGATGCTGTGTGTGTGGTGGCATTGGAAGGGCATTATTCATTATGAGCTGTTACCACCAGGCAGAACCATGATTCTGAACTCTACTGCGAACAACTGATGAGATTAAAGCAAGAAGTTGAGAGAAAGCGGCCGGAATTAATCAACAGAAGGGGTGTGGTTTTTCATCATGATAACGCTAGACCTCACACATCTTTAGCCACTTAGCAAAAATTAAGAGAGTTTGGCTGGGAGGTCCGCCGTATAGTCCTGACCTTCAGATTTCCACCTGTTTCGGTCTCTTCAGAATTCTTTAGGCAGTGTCAGGTTAACATCACGAGAGGACTGCCAAAACCACTTGTTGCGGTATTTTGATCAGAAGTCACAAAATGTCTATAGCAATGGGACATTGTCCCTACTTACAAGATGGCAAAAAGTTATCGAACAAAACGGCACCTACATACTTTAGTAAAATGTAAATACACTATATTAAAAAATGTTTTGAATTTTCTTAAAAAATGCGAAGAAACTTTTTCCCCAACCTATTATATCATTTGCTTGTAACAAAGCATGCAGGAGCTAGCTCAATGTGGTGTACCTGCAGTTTGATTTTCGTGTATTAATTAAAGTCAATGTTAAGGCTTGTATTCAGCTATTTATTTATTGTACGTTTTCATCAAAACTTCATTCAAGATGACAAGCTAACGCGCCGCCTATTCTCGGAGAAGGCTTCATACACTGCATTCCTTTCACGGCGAAAATCTCATTACTGGAGAGTAGGGAGTGTTTAGCCCGGTGCAGACAGTAGGCTCACTATGTACCCCCTTAACAGAATCCATCTGAACTTTTACGGCTAGACGCCGGTTGTAGTTACGAATTCTGCTGGAAGATTTAAATAACACTGACATTGCTGTGTGTGTAGAACACGTCCTATCTGAAATCTTTCAATTAACATCTATTGAACTGAACTATTAAAAGGTGCAACAAACGTATTTATTTACGTGTTTTTTTTGTAAGAGTAGATGCACATGGACGCACATTTTGTGCATACGTTCTTGGCTTTAGCAGTTTGAACTATATTTACTGAAGATTGCTTCGAAGGAGTACTTGTTTATCCTTTGTTGGAAGGAGAACAGAGTCCCCTTCTGAAGATCGGAATGATTCAAAGAATATGTAAATCTGCATTTATGTTTTTGTTACGCACATTTCGTTTCCTCTTATTCGTATTTCCTACGGTCTACTCACTTCCCTTAAATTTTCCGGTCCATTAGGTACCTATTAAATTAAAAAGCTTGACTAATACCATAGGTGCCAATGCCAACCGGATAGGATGTATTTGCATGCATTGGATTCCCAGTTTGTGCCAGAGACGGCACGGTTGGCGCAGTTAGTTAAGCGATTGACTGCTGCGCTGCGTGGCGCGGGTTCGATTCCCGCACGGAACCAATATTTGTATGACCTACAAGTAGTTGTTTCGGGTCTGGCTGTTTGTGTATGTGAATTTAAATGTTTGTAAACGCACCCACAATACAGGAGAAATTCCTAGTGCGGGGCAACGTTTAAAAAAAAAAAAGTTTTCTCGTTTGACGTCGGCGGTTCACGCCTAATGGATCATTAAAATTTGGCCCTGGTTCGGGCCATGGTTCGGAGCGAGAGTGCATGAGAGGCCGTCACCTCCTTCTGCGAAGCAGTAATGCTTGCGAAGGAGGAGGCGGAACGCGTGAGGGAGAGGCAAGGTTCGCGCCCTCGCGCCCCTAGTCGCCGCAGGAGACGCCCCGGGCGTCGGGAGTCGCAAGCTGATTTCCGGCCACCGTAGGCGCGGGCTTGCGGATGGTGAGCGATGGGTAGTTCACCGTCCGATAAGGACCAGGCCCGGGTCGACGGCACGTTGTATTCCACGCGCGCCTCAAAGAGTTGTCAGCAGCAACTGACGGTGTCCGTTAGGGCCAATGCCTGCCAGGGTTGCGAGTTTGTCCGAAAGGGATATCGTGGCCCTGGCACACAGGCAAATGAAGGAATACGGGTGGGTTTTAGTCAGTAAAAGTCTGACTCGCCCTCCGCTCCGCCCAGAGCGGGAGTATTATTTGATAATTTCCCACCAAAAAAAAAAAGGGTTCCGCGTCTGTCTGTCTGTCCGTCCGTCCGTCTGTCTGTCCGTCCGAACGTCCGTTCGTCCGTCTGTCCCCAGCTTAGCTCAGACTCTTAGTACAAGAAAGCTGTAATTTGGATAATCATACATAATAATCACACCGACAAAGTCGTAAATTTTTTTTTAAAGGATTTTCCTTGCCAGTGGGGATGATATTTTTTATTCTCGTCTATCCCTTCGACTTTATTTTTTGTTAGAGTCAAGTGTCCCCCCCCCCCCTACCAGATTAATGGTTAGGTTTTGAATATGTGAAAAAATCATGGCAGTAGTTTAAATAACGAAATTAAAAGGAAAACTATCACAGCTAAGTAGGCTATATAAGTTAACGAGCAATAGTCGACCAACTTAAATTTGCAGTTGGAGAATTGACCGTAACATATATTGATGTATGGGAGAACATGTTTTTCAACTACAATGTTAATTTGTGCGTGGTCCGACACGCACTTGGCCAGTTTTTATAAAACAAGTATTGATACTCGCTACCTGCAACTATATCTATGAACTCTAATGATGTATTTAGATGCGTTACCTGCGCTCAATAATGACAAAGTAAATGCCAGGCTATTGCCTGATATTTACAATAATAATAATTATTATTACGTACGCGCCAATGAACATGCAGCAGCTAGTGACGTAACTAAATATGATAAATGATAAATGATAAATGATTTTATTTCTGTAAGTAGGTTTGTACAAACACTTTTACACGTCAATCATATTTTAAAAACTAGATGAGGTCGGCGTTTCCTATCTGACTACTCTGAGAAGAAAGGCCGAAACAAACTCAGAGGTCATAGTCTCTTTTAAAGTCCAGACATAATCTTGGTCAGATCATGTGAAGACCATGTAGATTGGTGTCTGAAATGGTCTTTTGAGGAAAGAACCACACAGGTTGAGTGGACCTGACCAGTCAGTGCACGCATTTGTCAGTAATCGTGCAGCTCTACTCAGAATATAAGGAGCTCAACGATGCGACTATCAATACCAAAGAAAGGCCATTTGGGTAGGCCACTTATATGACTCAAACTGCCAGACCATGATTAACACTAACTGAGAATAAAAGAAAGGGAAAAAAAAATATTATGCAATAACCCACATAGTCTTCACATTCACAATAATTAAAATAATATAATACTTTACAAGTAAATATTCCTGTCATTGTGTATAAAATAATAATTAAATGTCACTGTTTATAAAATAATAAAGTTAGCAAAAACAAAAAAAAAAAAAACAATAAAAATAAAAAAAAAACAATAAAAATAAACTACCTCAATATGTACAAAAATTGGAGCAGCTCAATCCCAAGCCTTTTTGTCCTCAATATAATCTTTAACAGTATAAAAGGCTTTCTGGCACAACTTACGTTTAATGAATGATTTGTGATATGTATGTTCATCTCTTTCTAACAACATAATCGGTATAGGTCTTTCCTTTTCTTCACGCGCTGTATGATTGTATGCAAGTATGTAGCTACAATCATGGCTTACGCTGTTTTTGAGTGCACTAATGTTCGTGTATGATGCGTCTATTTATAATACGTCATTGATGAACTCTATGTACGTTTACCGAACAAGCACAAAATAGCGTTTCATTTTTAGTTTGTGAACATATTGTCTGTATAGTGAATACAGATAAAGCTTTTTACTTTTTCGTGTTAATAAAGTGTATTTTCTTTTGCAGAAGCCTCGAACTCGGACCCGGGGGGGAGCGTCAGCGCCGCCAGTCCCGTGAAACAACGGAAAGCGTTTAGCGGGTGAGTGATTTAAGGCTTCTACAGACCAGCGCGACTCGCGACGCGAGACAAAGGTTCCGTACGTCGCGCGACACGCGGGGCTTTGTGTCGCGCCAGTATGTAGAAGCCTTTAAGCTTTTGTTCTAGTGAGGAACAGTAGTAGTATACAGATTTATTACTAAGTTGTGCTGAATTTAACGGAGCTGCGGGTTACTGTGTTTCTTTCTGGCTGGCTCATAAGCCATAAGAAGTACAAAGTCGCGATAAAACATTAGGTATATTTTTATTAATTTATTTCTGTAACAATTTTAACATTTTATTGAAATTTTACACAAAATCATAACAATTAAAAATTTAAAGAATTACAATATAAATCATTATTTAAAACAGTAACCAAATTAGAAATTAAAACATTTGCAATAAATCTAAGAATATTACCAAAACAAATAAACAAAAGATTCCACTATTACATAAATGTGAAATATATAATCTAATGTCAATAAAAATAGTGTTGTTATAAATTTTAAGTCAAATAAAGAATAACTATACATTGGTACTTATGGAGAGCACCGAACATTGCTCTGACCTTGTAGTATTTGATAGGTATTAATTTCAACTTGATAATTTAATACTTACCTGCTTTTTGCTGAGAAAAAAAAACAAACATATAGCCGAACATATAACCTCCTCCTTTTTGGATGTCGGTTAAAAAGGGTGTAGAATAGTAGTAATAGACACAACAAAGTGATTCTATAAAGGTTACGTTTTTCCATAAGAACCCTAAAAAAATTAAAAATTTGCACGTAGATTCTGCCTTATCTATTCGTTACTCAAAATGAATGATTCGTCGTTTCCTATTTGTTAGTCATCTTTTATCTTAGTATGGTTTTATCTAACTCCTCGGACGATACGGAGCGCGCGGTTCTGGCGCAGTTCAGTCGCTCAGTGCTGCGAAGGCGTCGCACGCGCAGAGGAGGATGCACGCCGACGCGGACGGCTCGCGCCTCTGTTGTGCCAACTGCTTCCATCATATCAGGTTGTTTGTTTCACCGACCGTTATCTTCACTCCTACACCTGAATTCATTTATTCATATTAGTACTTCAATGTTGTAATGGTTCACGCTGTGTGCCGATAATGTGTCAGTGTCCGCGTTCAAACTTGTTTGCCGTGCTGTTGTTTCCAATAACCGAGGTGTTTTTCCGAATGCATCATATTGAATGACTTCGGGCCCAGAAACATTACGTAACGCTTTGACGTAAGCGAAACATTTTGGTGTTGTTTCTTCATTCGTACCACCTAAAGCCCTAAATGATCGAAATATTTTACTTGCTGCGCATGGCTGTAACACGGATTCAGGACCTTATAATGTTAAATTCCAAATCCAAAAGGCAGGGGAGTCTTTTGTATTCATCAACTCAGTTTTAAGGTGGAGGAATTGGGACATGGTTTTTGATTAAGTTCAATACTTCAAGTTTGTATCACCCGTGTATTCAAGTTGTGTGAAAACATTCGATCTCCGACTTGTATTAAACTTATCTGATCTGTTTGTTTTGAAAAGGTGTTAAGATAACAATCTGCACAGCTAATTGTTGTTTCACAAGCTGTCTTCCTTGCTCAACAAGTCACGCAAAATAAAGTACTTACAAGTACAACACTTGATATTTCCAGTTCCTGGTGCAGCTACTGATGGGTATCGCTTATTTTCACTTCCCCTTAGTTAACTACGTCTTGCGAATCATACTCGGATGCTCTTTTGTCTGGTGCTGTTATACAGAACAATAAAAACAACTCACAGAGTGTATGTGAGCTTTCATGAAATTGTGCTGTTTTCTGAGAACTTGTTTCAGTGCACGTGCCGAAAAAGTAAGTAATCTCTCGTCGAGTTGGTGAATTACTCGTATTATTTGTTCTTGACTACGTCGATTAGGTATCACACAGGACCCTTAAGTCATTCTTATCAACTCTGTACAATTTGTGTTATCTAATCTTGTCTATTCACACTGTACATACATACCTTAACTAGCGATAATTAAATATTTCACATCGACTGCGTAATGTATTCACATACAACTCCGAGGTTAGTACCTACCAACTGTAACTGAACGATTTCCATCGATTTACCGAAAACTATGCGTCTAGCTTTGTGAATGTTTGCAGTAATGTACGACGACAGGTCGGATGAGTTCATTACCTAATTGATATGTAATTAGGGTGTCGTTGATGGTCGTGTCGCGTCGGTGTGACAGGCGGTCACCGGACGGCCGCGGTGACAACGACGACGTTGCGTCGCGAACTCGCGACTCGCGCGTCCTACACATCGCGCTCATTACAATTACAACATTATCGCGACTGTATCTCGTCTGATACCGCTCCTTGTCGACCGTCCCCCGATCAGATTATTTACTCCTTCGAAATAGAACTTAGATAACAGTGTTTGTGCACATTTTGCATGTGAGTCAGTGTACACGTGATCGCAGTAGTGAACGTGTGTGACAGTGATGTTAGCGCGACGCTACAGTGATGTGGAATCAAGTTGTTTGCGTGAAGTAAGTTTAAGTGAATGCTACCGTGGTGTGGTGTGATGTGATCTAGTGCGGGTTACGCAACGCGGAGATCCGAACTGTGATTGTTGCAGTTGGGATTCTTTTTGTCGGCGGTCGCTGGACTACTACCGCAATGCGGTGAGGAGTCCTTGGTTCAGTGTAGTCCTGACCGCTCGTTCACACTACGATAACACAAAACAAAATAATTCACAAATTTTATTTATGCGTTAAATTCACGTTATACTGGTTTACTTAATATATCGGTACTTACGTATCAAATCAACATCACAGCCATGAAACCTTTTCATGTGGGTGATAGCCGTCTCAGTTTATTTTCAATGTTTCAAAATTTAAATGCAGCTTTGTGTTTTGCGACCGTGAAAAATAAAATATAGCACGGCCGTTTAACTTTTTTATGAAGAAACAATTTATATGCTAATATTCTGGTAATGTAATCATGAGTACCTCTGAGTTTGTTTCGGACTTTCTTCTCATAAGAAACGCCGACCTCATCTGGTTTTAAAAATATGATTGACGTGTAAACCTATTTACCGAAATAAAATCATTTATCATGGGGAATGAGAGAAATACATACAGTTCAGAAACCTCAAGCGAAGAATTATTTCTCGGTAAATAAATTGTATAAATATATATAAATAAAAACATTTTCCTTTAATAAAGTAAAAATTCTTTATTATAGGAAAATGTTTTTATTTCATGGAATAATTACCAAGTTTCTTTGAGTCGAAGCGTTTTATCTAATTTATTTACAAGTAGGTACCTACCGCTTCATACCGCTGATTCCGTGCGATGCTGGACGTTAAGAATAGCACCACCCTATTTGTTCCCGTGGCTGTCGTAAAAGGCGACTGGGAACAACTAGAGAATGGGCAGCAGCGTTCTCTATGCTTTTCAACACCATACTGCGATCGCCAACCCGCCTGCCAAGCGTGGCGATTATGGCTACCCTCCCCCAAATGTATGGCATATGTCCAGCAGTGGACGTCTACCGGCTGAAATGATGATGATCTACCGCTTTAATCTTTCAATGAATTTCCCCTTGCAGTAATTTTACATGCTATAAGTATTTTAACAATTTCTTCGGTTAGAGACCCACCCGTCCGGATTTGACCGGAAATGTCCGGCTTTTCGGCCCTCGTCCGGACTTTGTGCAGCCATTACAAGGCTAGACAAAGTCCGTCCAGTTATCATTCATCAGATAATAGTATTCCTTTTAGGAAATAAAACGTTCAATGTAAGTATTAAAAAAAAAAAAAGATTTTAAAAGTTTTTTTTTTGCAAGTATTCGTTATTTTGTCAGGTCCTGGTAGTTCAAGTTTCAAAATGGTAACCCTTATTCCGGTTGAGATCATGCTGTATCATTTTTATCAATTCCTCATTGATGCCAGTTAAAGCGGAAGACTCCGCAGAACATTCAAAAAATCTCCTACTCGTATTTCCGTCATTGGTATTGCCAAAACCAGCTTTTGGAATATCAACCAAAATACCAAGTTTTTGAATTTTAAAAACACTTTCTTGAATTTCTTGCTTTTTAGTTTTTACGATGTTTTCTCAGCTTGCGATCTGATTTGCCACTACAAGAATCATATATGCGACATGAAAAAGGCTTTCGAAGAATCAGATTCTAGCATGAAGAATTGAAAGCCCAAATTTTTAATTTTCATTGCCACCTCTGAGCTCCTCACTTATCGCGATTGTTAAAATCTGTTGAAGTAATTTTCCCGAGATCACACCTCACTGTAGATCTAGTATCTGTGGCAGCATTACTACACATTATGTTTGCTAATGATATATAAGCTACACCATTACCTACACTTGTTAATGTGGTCTTCAAATGCTTAATTTATTCTTTCGTTATTTCGGAAGTTTCTTTGATAAATCTTATCCTCATGGGTCTGCAAAATTTGTGTGAAGATGGAGAGTTGTTGCGCCAAATTACATTTGCATTTGTCTTATCAGAACTAGGGTCATTGTTGAGCTTGCAAACTAATTCAATAGGGACCAAACTTGACTGAAATATATTATTCTGTATTGCTTGAGTTTTCATAGTTTTGCATATATTCAGCTTGTTGTGATCCGTCACATCCCCACTTATATAAGTTCAAGTGATGACAACTCCTCTGCTGACAAAGTAGAAATAACTTCCTCTAATTATAGTAACAATCGCTTAGCTGTGTGGTCCAGCAATGCTTGCAGTTTTATTTCAGCACAGGTCTCAGATATGGTAATGCTTTCAGAACATGGATAACGCTGTAGTTGGTGTTATTTGTGTTGCTGGTAATGATGACGGGTCACTTTTTCGCAAAGCGATGTGGTACTCATGTCCTCGGCCACTTACCGATGATCCTGTAATTTCCTTCACAACATTTGCTTCATCAGTATCTCCACGCTCTCGAACTGCTATTTGACCTGCATATAATAGCTCTCTTGCGTCGTGGCTTTCACGAATATTCTCAGTTTTTCTGCGTTTGTTTCGCTCAGACAAATCGTCAAAGTTTCAACCTTTGAACTTTGCCGGTACTCCGGCAGAAAGTCTTTTCCAAGGTATTTCAAGAGTGACATGAAGCAATTGTTTTTTTAACAAAATTCTGTTTAGTCCTGTTTGCTGCTTGCCATCTTGACTTAAAATCATGCTTGAATGTCGCAAATTTCCGACAAAAAGCTTCTTTTTTTTCGACATCAAAAGAAGAGTCATTTATTAACTCTCCTTCAACTTCTATTAGAAGAATTATGGATCATGTTGGAGTTTTGGATTGGAGTCAACACTCGAGGCCCTGACGTACCTTGAACAATTCAAATTCAAAAATATAATCACAACCAAAAAACAAAGTGTGTTTTATGGATATCTTAAAACATTAAAATAAGGAAATCCACTTAAGGGGCAAAAGGACAAGGAAAAGAAAAAAAAAAAGAAAAGAAAAGTGGCAGTTTTTCCTTATTTTAATAGGACATAATTAATATTTGTTATATTATCGCAAATATATAATAGTTCCTAGTTGTCTTACCAAACAATAAACTAGATATAATCTAATAACTCTCCTTTCCTTCTCCTTTAAACACGATAATAATAGAAAAGCAAACTAAAAAAAGTAGAAAATAAATAATAGTTTAAAAAACATGCTTTAATAGAAAACTAAAAAGTTTTTTTTTTTACGATAAAATAAATTTCTTGATAATCACTATTATTATTTCCAACTTATTTAAAATTATTTTCTACGTTTTAGTTTAGTTTTCTATTAAAGCAGGTTTTTTATTATTTATTAAAACTAACTTTTGGCCGCATTTTAGGGTCTAATACCCGTCTGCGCGACGCGCTCTCCGAATTAATTTAAGACCTCACGTTGGTACCATAGTTTAAACTAAGCTCCCGACGACGCCCGGATTATAGTGAAAATGAACCAATGTGCCCCACGGCCCCTTTTAAGAAAATAAAAAAAATCATCGCACACAATAATGCTTTATTTTTTTATAGCAAAACGTGATAAGTTAAATAGTCAGTACTCAGCTGTGGATATTTCACTATCTTGATAAGATTAAACGCACCTAATTGGCCTCAACGCTGTATTGATGATTGCGAGTTGTTTAACTGTACCGGCATTACCTTGAAAACTCAAGTCTTCATGTTTTTCCGACAGCTATAGGTAGTTATAGTCTTATTTTATGTCAGAAAAATAGAGTCATCGTCATCGATCTAGGGATCTCAGTTACAATTTTTATTTTATTTTATTTATTATGGGACAATAAACAGCTACAATATATAATGTTTACAAATAATAATAATATAGGCTCATAAGTAGTATTGACAATATTGCAGCCCACTACATTATCCGCATGTTAACAAAATTAAGATTAGGCAAAAAGTGCCACTGGAGTAGCATTACTCAGATAAATTATTATATAAAAAAAATGTAAAAAGAAATAGATTATTAAAATACAATACAATTAAGTAATTAATTAACTATTTAAAATGAAAATATATATACGTATATATTTATTAATTTTAGGATAAAATTAAAGAATTGGGATTGTTCCATATTATCACAAAGATATAGATTATAAAAAAAAGGAACTGTCAATACAATTCCTTAATCCCAAATGTCATTATGTCGATGATCAGCGGCGTCTGACAGCATAATCTTGTGAGCCGTATGAGAAAAAAAAAATCTTAGCTGTATAGGGATGGCGGGAAAATTTAGGATAAATTATACATAAACCGCGAATAATAGATTGGACCGCAACTGATGACCGGAGGGGGAAAAGTCTACCTCCTATCGACAAAATTCAATGTTTTAACTTTGAACTTTTTTTTAAACATAAAAATGTGCATTTTCACCAAATTTTATCAAAATCGGTCCTAATGGTCCTAATAACCTGTTGACAGCTATTTGTCTGACAGGACCGGACAGTTACTAAAGAAGACAGATTGGTGTAGGTTTAGGTTTTAATTTATTTGCGAGTATCAAAATATATCGCATATATCGCCGTATTTTTTTATTGCGTTGACATAGAAGTTTGTGTTTTTTAGAACACCAAGGGACCGTAGACCTTCGTATTTGATATTAATTTCAACTTGATATCTCCACGCATTCCTGAGAAAAAGGGTCTTGACAGACAGACAGACGGACAACGAAGTGATCTTATAAGGGTTCCATTTTTTCCTTTTTATGTACGGAACCCTAAAAAGAACACTTTATAAATAATCATATGAAACATGTCCGATTCAAGTGGAAGTACGTTATCTGGAGGTAATTTTGAAATGGTAGCAGAAGTTTTCGACTCGGAAAGTGATTTTGGGGTTCTATCACAAAGAACTTATCTATAAATCGACCATATGAGCAAATTAAGTTGTTATTAATTTAAATAAAACAGCCGAGAGTAATTTAATCACCGAAATATATCGTTTAGTAAACTTAGACGTTAGTACTATTACTTATTCTGTGACATTAGCGTAATCTACTTTTCTTTCAACCATAAATCTTCCTGCTTTAATATGTATACTACTCGAAATATAAACTCAAGTTAATGAAAACTTTATAGGAAAAATTTATTCAGCCTATTTTTATTTTCAGTTAGTATCTTTTTGATTGAATGCATACATTTTATAATAAACTTAATGGGAGACATTAAACCTGTGGTAAATTTATATTTAAATAAAAAATAAAAACAGTGCAGAAATGTTGTTTGAAATCTCATTGTCGCACTGAGAGATTTGCTGTTGATATTTCATACAACATTTCTGCACTGTTTTGGTTCTAAGCAAAAAATACGTGCTTTGTGATCGGTTTTGTAATGATTAATGATAACATTACTACATAGTTGAAAGAAAAATAAATGATAACTTAATCTAGTTATGTAATATATTTAGAATTAATAAACAAAGAAGTTTTATAATAAGGCAAATAATACACGATGTTTTTAGGGTTCCGTACCAAAATGGTAAAAAGGAGCCCTTATGGTGAGACTAAGTCTGTCTGTCTGTCACACCTGGATATCTCAAGAACTACTAATGCTATCAACTTGAAATTTAGAACAGTTTTAGATGACGTTTGCCCAACTATTTTGCAAGTAAGAAAGAAATTTTAAAAAATATACCTTTTTTGCAAAAGGGACTGAAAGCGGGTCTTAAAAATTTGAAGTGGAGCTACTAGGGCATGTGGGGTATCATATGAAAGAACGCTGTTTGCACATTCTCAAACATATTTTTTTTTTAGGCAGCATAGTTTCCGACTTGTGATGAAAAATGTAAAAAAATACCGTTCTCCTCCCCCCTTATCTCCGAAGTTTGCAGAGATAAAAATCTGAAATTATTTTATATGATAGAAGCCTTAGTAAACATTACAGGAAAAATAAAACGATGTCTCTAAATAGCACAGTTTTTCAGAAATCATCAACATCATATATTCGTACGGAACCCTCGGTGCGCGAGTCCGACTCGCTCTTAACCGGTTTTTAAAGTGATGTTGGTTATAACGGAACGCACGGGAGGGCCAAGTAGAGAACCCTATTTATGGTTTTCGTTAGATTGATAGCCTTTATCAATGATTGTGAGGCATTATTCAAGGATAGATAGAATTATACTGTGTATCATCAATAGTGATCTGTCTTTCACTGAAAATAGGTTACTGGGTTCGGCCGCTAGTCAAACATTTCAACTTGAATGTTATGATCACATTACCTGTTCTTTGTGTTTGAAAATGTCAAGTTAAACTGGCTGTGTCAATCAAATACGAGGAAAACTATAATTAATAGTGGCGCACGTTATATCCAGTACATGCATTGCGGTTTGAGTATTGGATTACATTTATGTGTATTGTGGTCCATAGCTGACCACGGCCAACGCAAGGCGCTGTGCCTAAATCAATGCAGCTGTGATCCCTTCATACATCACTGCAGTGTCTAACAGCTAGGCTTGTTACTGAGCTTACCACAGCCCGGAGCATAATTATCTACAGTTACCCGAGCATGTCCGCTTATGTGGGCAAAATCAATGATAGTCTTTCAATCTTAATTTAAAACATAATTTTCAGTGTTAACGTGAATATTAGACATTTACCACATGTAACTGGTCGGTACAGTGCAACGTATAAAAACGTAGCAGAAAGCCTCAAATTTTCTTAGCAATTTGTACAGACGCCAGCACATCAAGCTACTACAATCTGCCAATTATGTTCAAAGTTGATTGGGAAAATTTTACAGTTTCGGGTAGCTGACCTGCTGGCGTCTGTACGTTCTTATGACATGGAATGTTATGTCAAAAATTGGAAACAAAAGGGGTCTTAACTACTGCAGCCTGCAATGCTATAAATTATCCGAAACCGAGTTTCTACGGAAACTGTAGACATAAAGAGGACGTACACGTGCATTCAACTAAGTTCACCCGGAATTACTCTACCGGGAATAATTAATTCGTTGATAAGCACTGAACGAATAAATGTGTATAGTTGAATTGAATTCAAAGCCTTTCGACTTGTAATCATTTAAATTATTTGCAGTAGGTGAGCAAAGCCTATTGTCTTTTTAACTGCGAGTTTATCCTCGCGCTCGACTATTCCATTAAACTTCACCGATTAGTTTTGTTTTACGCGTAAACGGGTAGTCACGTTCGGGAAACAATAAATTGATTATATAGTGGTTTTAATAGTGACGTCACATAATACAGGCGTGATAGTTATAAACGAACTTATAACTATTATAATTTAACATAAACTCTACTTTTATATTGTTATCGTCAAATAGATCGGAGATGACTTTGACAACGTACTTCCAATTAATAATGTGGGTTATCTTCTCTTCCAGTACATTTTATTCGTGATTTAAAAAAATATGGTGATTATCTGACATTGTCCTTTTTTTTGTACGTAGGAAAAGATGGCTGGGGCTTCGAAAACCATCCCAGGGGAAGACAGAAAAGGGTCCGAGCGGAGCACAATCACCCGCTACTACAGACAAACCCGCACTGAAGAAGATACCATCAGACAAGAAGCTCAAGGTATGATTTTATTAACTTCAAACTTTCCGAAAGATATTCGCTGGGAACTTACGTCATTCTTTGTTATGAAAACAACGCTACCTGATAATATAACGGAGAAATTGGCACTTGAAGTCGTTAAAATGTCGTAGAAAACCATACGGGATCCAGTACCTCTACCATGAGTTAACACAGCCAAAACTCGCTAGCGTCCCCGTAAATCATATGTATGAAATATTGTACAGCGCCCCTTGCGGTCACAGCAAGAATTAAAATACGTATGAGCACTATAGATTTCGATAGCTAAGAAACCTAACGTAATCTATTCGATAGTCACTAACGTTTTTCAGCTGTCACCATACAAGTCGGCACCATGAGTCACTAATTCGACAGACGCTATCGAAAAATACGCTTGCGATAGTAGTTACGTAGCTCACTAGCATTTTGAGGTGTGAAACATTTGTTTACATTAAAATTATACACGTTTTGAGTCTATTAAAGTCAAAATAATGTCGGGAAGAGCTTATTTAGCATGAAATATGTTAGTGGCCAACTTTATAGACTCTAGAGAAGCATTTGAAGATTTGTGCTTATTATTGAATAATGTTACGGATTTGAAGTCAATACAAAGAGTGGCATTAGAACTATAACGATAATTTTCAGTTCTCTATACACTACTTATACTAAATTGTGACCCACTGGTCCTCATTGTATTACATATTCTATTTTTGTAAACTTAATTCCAAATTTAATTCACGAAATGAAATATTTTAAGGCTAGCTATGCCATAGGTACCTAGTCCATGAACCGACAACTTACTTACAACAATTTTTACTGTAATATGAGCTTATGAGCCGTTCTCTCTTCATATTACTGAGAAAGAAACAAAACATACGGAGTGAAGTTAGATAAACGACACGGTGTATCGAGCTTACCTTATCGGCTGCGTTAGAATCCGTAAAACTCATGGTGCAAGCGATAGAGAAATCTATTTCATCCACGCTAATACGCTTGCGAGTTTAAAGCTAGCGAGTAATTTTTCGATAACAACTCATGGTAGACGTACTTACAGTAGGTACTGCGTTATGCATTGAAAAGTATCTAATGCAACTTATCCAATATTTAGTTTACGATAAAATACGGCATGAGATGCCTTACACAAAGATTCATTATCTTCATCCAAGTTCAAAGAATGTAATTATAAACTTAATAATCGCTTACGGCTGTTTAATGAAATGTTCGTTTTCGGAACCTTCGTAATGTCGCCTATACCTTACAGTAGCTTTTTTACTTTATTTAATTGATTATGGTGAAATAATTAAACAACCAATTGTATGCGGAGTCTAGTTTTGGTTCTAAACCATGTTAAAACAAAGATAAATAGAGGTAACATGAAGCTACATATCAATGTTATTGGTACAGCTTCCTTACGGCGATAATGGACGCGGTGATGACCCAGACCCGGGGGGCAGAGCAGGCCCGGGCGCACTCGATGAGGCAGAAGACGAGGCTGCGGACGTGGAACTACCGCCACCCATGAAACCTATTCAGGTAAGCTTGTATTTTCAACCCCTATTAAGCTCTTTGACTAACAGTTTCCTTGCCAAGATCGAAAACGTCGAAATGGGTGGTCAAGCCCATTAGAGCCCATCAAGGCAAACTATTATTCACAGAAGCCCTCTTTGATCGTAATACTGATCCCTTATGTGGTCAAAGGCAAAGGCGGCCACTCAGTACTCGTACAACTTACAATTAAAAATTTCACTGGAGGATCTCTAAAAATCTTTGCGTATCATACTTACTTGCGTACACGATCATAAAAAATCGTTTATAAATTAAGAAAATTAAGTTTACATGTGCATACGAAAACATAAACTCGAGTTGGTAAACATTACACCAAACACATCTACATTATAATCACGAGCACAAACGAGGGTTCCGTACGTATAATGATGTTGATGATTTCTCAAAAACTGTGCTATTTAGAGACATCGTTTTATTTTTCCTGTAATCTTTAGATAAACTTCTATGACATAGAATAATTTCAGATTTTTATCTATGCAAACTTCAGAGATAAGGGGGGGGAGGGGATTTTTTTTTAATTTTTCATCAAAAGTCGGAAACTATGCTGCCTAAAAAAAAATGTTTGAGAATGTGCAAACAGCGCTCTTTCATATGATACCCCACATGCCCTAGTAGTCCCATTTCAACATTTTAAGACCCCCTTTCAGTCCTTTTTGCAAAAAAGATAGATTTTTTAAAATTTCTTTCTTGTTTGCAAAATAGTTGGGCAAACGTCATCTAAAACTATTCTAAATTTCAAGTTGATAGCATTAGTAGTTCTTGAGATATCCAGGTGTGACAGACAGACAGTCAACAGACAGACTTAGTCTCACCATAAGGGTTCCTTTTTACCATTGTGGTACGGAACCCTAAAAACAAACAAACAACAAATTAGAGTTAAGTCTAAAGATAATAGAACAGCCATTGACGTATTGCGGAAAATTTGGAGGATTGAACTTCCATGGTTGAACAAGCAAGAAGTGGCTGTTGATAGGCCGCTAACAACAACGAAGAAAGTTTCGAGCATACTCGCACTTGCTAGCGGAAACTTAACTTATTTGTGCCGTCTGCATCAAACTGTTGGTGTGTTCAACCTCGTACAGTTACACAATTGTAACTTCTTTGATAAAGTACTACAACGATGTCATTTAACACGGCATTTATAACGTTAAAGCGTAAAGTATAACTAGTCACAGAAGCACGTGAAGTAGCTGAAATATCTCACTTATCAGCAGAGATCAGAATAGGTAGAGGTTATTTACCTAAACTTCAAGGAAGGAAGTAACATAGAGTGGATAATACCTCCTCTAAAATCCCGGAATAATTATTATGACGTTAAAATCCCGGGATAAAAACAACGAATTATTTATTGCACTTTATTTATAGTTACAAATTATTGATTTGTATAACATTTTTTGGGGCTACGTACTAAAATTTGTTTTAAATTCAAGTGTTTTGTTTTATGTAAGTAAAATAAAATGAAATTGGCTGGTTTATTAAAACTTGTGCTTTGAATACAGTCATTTTGGTTAGATTTTTGCCGGTCGTAGTGAACAGACGTATCGAACAATTATTGCAATAAACAAATAATCACTTGTGAAATTGTGACCTAGTTATCAATAGCCAGTAATAAACTCATTTTCGTACAGTAAATTTGTGTAAGGTGTATTATTAGACGAAATGACAGGTGTTTAACAAGAACGATATAACCTGCTTTATGATGGAGGATAGTCCATTCAACCGGAGTAGTAAATGTGTTCGCTCCCCGCCTTCTACTCCTGTGCCCGTGGCCGTAGCCGCCTCTACCCCTCAAGCACCTATCCAAAGGAACGATGCCCCTGAAGTTGTATCGACGTCAGAACTTCAGAGCTGGATGGCGACTATCGAACAGAGCCTGAAAGAGGTGTGCGCTATTGCAGCCGAGGGAAAGCTGAACGTGGAGCAGAAAACGCGCATCACTAACCTATGCCGGAAGATTGGTCACGGAACCTCGCAGATGGCCGTCATGTACCAGTCCATCAAAGCTAAAGCCCTCCAATCGCACTATGCTGTCCGAACTCTGGAAAACCAACTCGACTTTTCGCAGCAGCTACAGAACCTTAGGCTGAGTATTGAAGATTCGACGAAATCTGCCCAGGGATCTTCCTTTGCTGACATGGTAAAGAAAGGTGCCAAGAATTTTATCCAGCCAAGTTCTGTAAGTTCTGTGGCCATATATCCGAGTGACAAATTGAAGACCAGCGATGAGACTAAAACTCTTGTCCAAAAAATTATCAGCCCCGAACAAATGAAGCTCCACGTGAGAGGCCTGCGCAAGACGAAGAACGGCGGTGTTATCATCAGCACCGAGACGAAGGACGACATCGAGAAGCTGAGACAATCGGTGCAGCTCACCAAATCAGGTCTAACAGTCGACGAGCCCCTTAAAAGGAAGCCTAGGGTTGTAATTATAGGAGTGCCGACATCCATGCGGGAAAATGAGGTTTTTACCTGTGTGTACAACCAAAACCTAGCCGAAAAAGTTCAGGACTGCAGCCTTGAGACGTTTTTGAGTTTGATTAAATTGAGTCATAAGTCAGGTAAGAAAGAATCCGATACATGTAATTACATTGTTGAGGTACCTGCAGTCATACGCAAAGCCCTGATATCACAAGACCGAGTTTTTGTAAATTGGTCATCATGCCCTGTGAGAGACTTTACTTTGGTCACACGATGCTATAAGTGTCAGCAGTATGGACATGCGGCCAAGTCATGTCGGCAGACATCGCATACCTGCGGCCACTGTGGTGATCAAGGTCACTCAGTAAAAGAATGTCCAAAGAAGGCTGACGAACCAAAATGCGCTACTTGCTTGCATTTCAAAAAGCCAGACAAGCATAACACAGGTGCTGCTGACTGCCCGGCGAAAATAATGGCTGAAAAAAGGTACATCAATACTGTAGATTATGAAGGCGCCTAAGAGCGCCGTTAATTTGTTATTTTTCTGTCCTTTTTTTTTATTTTATATTTTTATTTAAACTACCATTATGATTAATGTATTAATTAATGATTTAGATAATTTCTCTGTATCCGAGTCCAATGTTTGTGAAGCTGAAAACTGCAAACAATATCTTTCCGGCTATAAATCTCCATTAACCATATTAACACAAAATATTCGCAGTGTTTTTAAGAATTTTGATAGCTTTAGTACATTTCAGCAACGGCTAAGCATAAATTGTGACGTCATTGTTTTAACCGAATGCTGGCTTGCCAAACAATATAACATACCACAAATCCCGGGATATAATATGTATCGAAGCACCATAAATTACAACCAAAATGATGGTGTGATAGTTTATGCAAGAAATCATCTGAACGTCTCTGTTGAGGAACCTGATATGCACGACTATAATAGATTGTTAGTTAAAATTGGCTCAGAATTTGCGATATTAGCATTATATCGACCTCCGTCTTTTAAAAATACTAGCAATTTTACTGACTCTCTGAATGAAATCTTGCAGAACCTGTCATCCATCAAAAACACGATTGTAATTGGAGATATTAATATCAATATTCTTCCCGGAAGTGCTGATGCTACTGCTCAGGACTACCTCAACCTATGCGCCTTTCATGGCCTGCTCCCAGCACACAGCTTTCCTACACATCACAGTGGTTCCTGTTTGGATCATATTATGCTTAAATCGAATTTCCCTTCACTTGCACTTGTTGTTAACTCAACTATTACCGATCACAATGCTGCCCTACTAACCCTAAATTGTAAATTACCTAAACAAGACACTCGCAAAATTTCAAAACTGAACATAAATAAACTTGAAGATGATTTACGCGTCATCGATTTCGATCCAGTCTATAATTCCGCTGACCCGCAGTTTTGCATGTTGTTTGTAATTGAAAACTTACGAAATGCAATTCAGAAAAACACAGTCGTATCGCAGTTGAGCAACAAAAACCACAACATAAAACCATGGATCACATCAGGTCTTATTCGTTGTATGAAACATAGGGATAAACTGCATATGAAAGCTAAATCGAATCCAGAAAATGCAGTATTGCAACTTTCGTACAAAAGATATCGAAATTTCTGTAATGATCTCCTTAAAAAAGTTAAAAACAACTACGACAAAGTGGCATTGGAAAAGGCTGGAACAAATAGTAAAAAGATCTGGAAATGTATTAAAGACGCAACGTATACCACAAAACAATATGAGTCATCTTCAAGTTTATTACAAGCACACTCGTCACCGGTGGAATCCGCTAACATAGCAAATAATTTCTTTGTAAATGTGGGTAAGTGTCTGGCAGAGAAAAATCTGGGTCAATCCCAAAACCTAACTAGCACTCCTTTTACATCTAACACTGCTTTAACATCCTTCGCGCTGCTAGATACTGACGATACTGAGGTAGTAAGTATAATCATGACCTTGAAAGAAGACTGTGCAGTAGGCTGGGACAACATATCGAATAAAATTATTAAAAAATTCAAGGACATTTTGGTCCCACCACTGACTTATATTTTCCGCATTTGTTTATCTTCAGGTAATTTTCCACAGTGTCTCAAAAAAGCTGTAATTGTCCCTGTCTATAAATCAGGCAGCAAAGAGCAAGTGGCAAATTATAGACCTATTTCTTTACTTTCTTCTATGTCTAAAATACTGGAGAAAATAATAAACAAAAGGTTGTTGAAATATTTGGAAGATAAATCTATTCTGTCTGAACGGCAGTTTGGATTCAGGCCTAAAGTTTCAACTGCCGATGCGGTACATCATTTGACTGACTATCTGGCGCAAGAACTTGACAAGGGTAACCACACAGTAGGAATTTTCCTGGACCTTGCCAAAGCTTTTGACACAGTTTCCATTCCAATTCTGTTGCGCAAGCTTGAGACCATGGGTGTAAGAGGCACCCAGCTGAAAATATTCAAAAGTTATTTAGAAGATCGATCCCAGTGCGTAAAGATTGGCGATGTTCTAAGCGAGGTTCAAAAAAACACATTTTTTGGTGTTCCCCAAGGAAGTGTTCTAGGGCCCACTTTGTTTTTGATCTACATAAATGACCTTTGCAATCTAAAGCTAGAGCATGGCACTATCATAGCTTACGCTGATGACACTGCTTTACTTTTTTCGGCTGACTCAGAAAACGAAGTCTACAATCTTGCGCAACACGGATTTAATATTGTAAATAAATGGCTTAAAAATAACTTACTAACTCTAAATGCAGAAAAGACAAAATACATTAAGTTTTCGATGCGCAAGCATATATCGAATATCCCCACAGCGTTGCATGCTCATTGTTGCCCAGAACCAGCAGATGACAGGTGTAAGTGTCCCAATATTAAAAAGACTGATAAAATAAAATACCTAGGTATTATAATAGATGAAACCCTTTCCTTTAAACCACATATGGAAGCTCTAAATAATAGAATTCGTAAGCTGATATTCGTATTCAAAAAGTTACGATTTATTACAGATCCAAAAATGCTGAGGCAAGTATATTTTGCTCTTTGTCAGTCAATTCTGACTTACTGTATTACCTCATGGGGTGGGGTGAGTAAAGGTCTGTTATTGCCCATTGAAAGAGCTCAAAGAGCTATTCTGAAGGTGGCTACTTGCCGCCCTTTCCTTTTCCCCACTAACCTCCTGTATAAATCTTGTGATGTACTAACAGTTCGACAGTTATTTATTATGAGCACTGTACTAAAACAACACGCAGCACTTCCATACAGCACTGATTTTACTAAAAAAAGACGGAAAGATATAGTTTGCCCTCAAAAAAGTACAAAACATGCTTTCACAGCCAAGTTTTATATGTACCTCGGACCGCTACTCTATAACAGGCTAAATGAAAAAGGAAACATCTACTCCTTAAACCACAGTAACTGCAAGAAAATCCTTAAGGAAGCTCTTCAAACTATGTCCTATGAAGATACAGAGAAGTTATTACTTGTGCTAAAGTAAATATTGTTCATATTGTTATTTTTTTTATTTTTATTTTATTTTAGTTAGCTAGGTTAAGATACTATATTTTTTTTATATACCTTGTTACCAAATATATTATTAAGCTATGTGATTATTATGTCAACCAAAGTTACCTCCAATCGCCTGAAACACAGGACTTCCTAGTTCAGGCACAAATCATCGTGAACTTGACGTAGATTTAAGGAAAACTGTAAACGTTGTATCTTATATTTTTGAATAAATTTTATTATTATTATTTATTATATCTACATTCATTTTGTTGTACAGATATTTGGTTATTCATGCCCAGGAACAGGTAGCGGTGGCGGTTACAATTTTTTTTTAAATATCTTTTGTCACACAACTAAATATGATATGATTTTTCAAATCAATAATTTGTAACTATAAATAAAGTCCAATAAATAAATCGCGGGGTTTAAACGTCATTATAATTATTCCGCGATGTTAGAGGAGGTATTATCCACTCTACGTAACTTCCTTCCTCGAAGTTTAGGTAAATAAGCTCTGCAGTGTTCACACCGACTCTGGCCGTAAAGGCGCGGGCACGTGGGGAAATCCAGTTAAAGTCCCCGGGTCGTTAATTGGACGACACGCTTGGCGCAGTGCTTAAGCGATTGACTGCTGCGCTGCGTGTTGCGGGTTCGAGTCCCGCACCGAACAAATATTTGTATGACCTGCAAGTAGTTGTTCCGGGTCTGGCTGTTTGTGTATGTGAGTTTAAATGTTCGTAAACGCACCCACAATACAGGAGAAATTCCTAGTGTGGGGCATCGTTTAAAAAATTAAAATTACACACATTCACTCATTGTTGCCGCGCAAGGTGACGTCCCTTAATGCCGCAATAACAGACAGTTTACTAATTAATTATGTTATTGGGACATTCATGACGTATGTACCAACTGTGGATATACGAGGTGAACAATTTCTACGCTGGGGAGTCTAGAATCATGTGCTGAATTCGTGGTAAGAGTTTGTGCGTCAAAGTCTCTTGCACCGTGTATTAATTAGTATCTACTATCGGGTCAGGAATCAAATGAGAGGCTATGACGTTAAATCAACTATATTATATTGCTATGGTTAGTGATAGTGTTCGTGAGTCAGTAAATATCCTCTTTCTCTTCCATGAGGAAATCAGTAAAGCCACACGAATTAATTAACGAAATCTGGAATAATTATTAGTACTCATACATATAGATGTTTCATATAGTAGGTAACTTAGGGGTTCTTTGTTCCAACAGCATGTAAGGTTGTTAATGAATGTATTTGTAATTTTCCGAAAACTCTACTTTTTCCGACAACGTAAAGTCAAAAGTCATTTACAAACAAACTAGCTAACTTAGTCAAAATGACAAAAGACAGTCCCCCAAAACGCCCGCCTTTCACCACTTCCTAGTGTTTTAACTGAGAAGAAGTGGCGCAACAAAATCCCCAGCAGTACCTAAACCAAATGTGGGTAGGTACCTCCCGCTTATCTATCGATATTACGGGTGACGTAACGCCCACCAAAATTAGACCGTGTTTAGTCTATAAAAATGGTTTGTTTTCCTTCTTCTTTCACGTTATACGTGAGCGAAGTACCATGGTAGGTTAACCGTTGGTACAAATAAATACACGAAAAGCGGAATTACTTTAAAAAACAAAAAAAAAAAACCCATGGTACCGATGGGGCATTTATTTAATAGGTAATAAGTAATACGTTAATAAATAAGTAGGTTCTTAATTCGAAAACATTTTAATGACCTACATAGTATGATGCTACTTTAACTCTTCATAACTATCGGACGAGCAGTAAATGAGCACTCGGCTAGTTCTCACTTCACTGAAGTGAGACTGCGACGAGGATTTGGGTTCTAAAACATATACCTCCCACGTGACATGCTCGTCTGAGATCCAGAACATGAACACCAAACCAGAGATACATAACATAACAATGAAAATCATGTCGCGTTAATTAACATAGGATATTAACATGTGCTGTATTATGTCAGAACCCACAAGCCGTGCTCCAGCAAGCACCGCAGCCTGCCGTGGTTACATCCGCCCCGGCAGCGCGCGTAAGTACCAGCACCTCACTATCTACCACGGTTACTATGCAATATTCACTTACCTTTAACCCTTGGGATCTGGTACTTTTACGGAAATTACGCAACATTTTTATACGTCAACATTTTCAGAACTCTTTGGCAATGGATGGTCTCGACAGCAATGCGGCTTCGGCTGACATTGATGAGATTATGCAAATCGTCAAAGAACGAATGGTGCGGCTCCATCTCAATGCATGATGTTTGCATGTTTGGTTTTCTTTCCCTTGTTTTGTCAATACCCGTACTGTTCAAAGTGTCAATGGCGACTAATGTGCACTACTAGCCAGCCAGGCTGCGGTGGCCGAAATATTTGAGCAGCCAATCGACGCCCAGTTGTGACCCTTTCGTCAAGCGATATGGACGTGGAAGGACTTATTTTTTTTTACCTATCTCATAAAAACGCAAAGCAAAGAAAAAACATTGGATTCATCCTCTTTTTCTAGATCGCCACGCAAAAGGCTTATTTCATTCCTATTTTAAGGATACAGAACATAAAATACTTCTGGCTGCTACGACAAGTGCGCGGAGCCTGACTACATTCGCTCTGGCTGTGCGCAGCCAATAGGCTGCCGTGCAATCAGGCGCGTTGTAATGGCTGCCGCAGCCAGGAGTTCGTGGCTGCTTAGTGCGCGGGCTCCCATACACCGTCATTTATGTTCAACTGGCTGCCTAGTGCGGCTTTAGTGCTATGTGACGCTCCCGACTTATTTGCCATTGATTAGAGTGCAAGTGGTTCCTACAAGTAATACCATATATCTGCTACATTCTGTTTGACGCCATCCTTGGCGCAACTTCCTTAGACTCCTCCAGAATTACAATTGCGGTGTCATTATTTTAGGTAAGGTTCCAATATCTAATGAAAGTCACTCCATCTGCGTTTATGAAATAACTATTTGAACAGTATGTGGTGCAATATTACCGTAGTTTTATTTTCTCTTTTAAGTACTTTGATGTCGTCAGCAAATATTTAATTTAGTGTGTGACGTTTTGAGTTGAGTTCGCAGCACATTTTTATTTCGTTCAACTAGCGGAAGATCGCTTCATGTCACATGCATGTCTTTCGTGAGGCTTCTACTATGATTTTATTTTGCATGTCTAATTTTATCTTTTCGTACAGCAGCCTCGATGTTTACTCAGTATCAGGGACCATTTTGGTTACCCATTGAAAGGGTTCGATAGGGTTTTTCTAAGCAGTTAAACAAAAACCATACAATAAGGGTAACCCTCATGAACGGCTTGAATTAAATTTTGCTAACCCATTTAAAGGGTTTTCGATAAAAACCCATACGGTGTGGGTAACCCTTTTGAACGGCTTAATTTAAGCCATTCAAAATTACCCACACCGTATGGGTTTTTCTAAAATGGTAACCAAAATGGTCCCTGGGTAGAATAGAGATAGAATTGGTCATGCTATGCGTGCTGGGCGGATATCGAAATAACATAATATTATGTTTTTTTTTCATGTTACTGGGTTTCAAGTAGGTATAGAACCCCTTCACCCTTTCACTGGGGTTCAAGTATAAAACCCATTCAATGGGTTATCATGTAACCCTTTCAATGGGTTTCTAGTATAAAACCCTTTCAATGGGTTACATCATGATAAAGGTAACCCATTGAATGGGTTACCCCTTCGAAAGGCTTAACTCTTAACCGGGGTTGTACGGTCCCTGCTCAGTATGATTTAGCTCAAGCAGGTGACGTGTGACGCCATAGCCGTTAAAGTCCATTGACCTAATGTTATCAATATTCAATCAATGGATGATAATAACAGATTTCAGAGTAATTTGATTATTCCAACGGTTCGCTCCGTATTCATCGCACTTGCATAATTCTCTACTCTCCGCACCGTTGTGATTGTTACGGATTCATTAAGTTCAGCGACATAAATCGGTCAACGATAGTCCCAAGTTTCAACAGATTTTGAATGAAATCTGCATAATATTACGTGTTTGTAACAATTTATTTAAGAACCTACTTCCAAGACTAGCATTATGTAATATTCTAAATAATAATTGTGTTTTGCAATATTTAGGTAATAATAATTTTACGAAATGATCATCGACTTGTGTCGCTGATTGTACCTGGTCAAAATCAAAAGCTTTTAGAACGGCATCTTTTATTTAGTTAGAGACCAATTAGCAATAAACCCATTGAAAAAAATCTGTTTTAAACATTTTTATGTATGAATAGGAACAGCATGGCGTTGCATCTTCGTCTGGTAGAAGTGGTGAGGTAGAAGAGGAGGAAGTGCCGGTTACTCCGGGCCCGGAGTCTTACGAGGCTACTCTCAAGAAACGCGAGTACGTTTTGCGTGAACTCGTGGACACCGAAGAAATATACGTGTCTGATCTTCGGCTCATCTGTGAGGGCTACATGCGACACGTGCAGGCAAGTCAGACGGTACATCCTACTTTTATAATTTAGGTATTGCTTATAAAATTGATTGATGGCAGGACTTTAGAACTTATCTGCGAGACTTAGCCCAAACAAAAACAAAAATTACCAACATCGGTCTTACAAGGACGCAGCACTTACAAAAATGAAAACCAATGTAAAACTTTGCAACATGGCTGTTACCTACAATGAGAGTTATACCTTGGTGAACAATTAAATGAATGAGATTTTTATGCGTAGGACCCGAATGCTGACCCGTGTCTGCCCGAGGGCTTGCGCGACCGTCGACACCGCATGATATTCGGCAACATCGAGGCTATCTATGAATGGCACCGCGAGTGAGTACTGCCTACTACCATAGTTATATTATTATTTGTAATAACTTTAATATTATGGCCGTTCCTGACAGTTAACCAAATAATGGGCAATAAAGGCGGAAACATACTTACGTGTCGTGTCGTGTCGTGACGCCTTCTGACGCAGGGTTAGCCAATCAAAACTCGGTTGTGATTTGACGTAGTCCTAAATAGATTCGTTTGATTGGTTCTCCCACGTCACGACACGACACGACACGTAAGTATGTTTCCGTTATTAGGCTTGTTTATTTGAAAGGAAAATTTCGAAAGTGTTACACAATTTCCACAGCAGGCTTAGCGTGGCGCTTTCTATGTCTACTCTACTCTACTGTAGAATAGAAATCGCTTGTCTAACGAAAATGTTGTACTGTCTACACCGAAACGTCGTTTTTGTCTGTCTACTCTTCCGTCGACAAAATGCTTATCTACGGTTCTCGTGCTAAGCCTGCGCGTGCTGCGTAGACAGTAGAACATTTTCGGTAGACAAGTAGTCTATTCTACAATAGAGTATAAATAGAAAGCTTCATGCTAAGCCTGCTGGATCAGACTGTTTACATGTCTACAATCATTTGACGTGTTTTGTGCGAATGTGCTACAGCGCTGTGCGATTTTATTTTTACAGAATAATTAAAAATATGCTTATAGAATGATAGATTTTAGTAGTTATAACAATAATTTAAACTCGGCCAATTGCCTCGCCATTTAGTATTGATTAAAATAATAATTAGGTGTCATAATTATTTAACAGTTTATTTAAATTGATTGGAATTTCAAAAGCTTTTGCTATTGGTAAAATGTACAACGATTTATTAAATGCAACACTCTGTATATTTAAATTTTAGAAACTATGTGCAAATTAACATTCAAACCGCCTAGTTCAGCTACTACTGCTGAGCATGTGCTCCTGGGTTCGATTCCCTCGTCGAGCATAGTGTCAGTAGCAGCCCGAAGTTTGGATTTGTCCCCGTTTAATGGCAATGGGCTCGCCTCCTTACATGGGACTTTGACATAACTGGCGAAATGCGAATGTACTGTACTCTTCCTAACCCTTCGGCCATTATAGGCGTGATTTTATGTTTTATTTTGTTAAACTGCAAATGGTACCTATTTAGGAAGTTTTCGTGCTGGCGACCCTATTAAAAAGAATTTATTGAATTGTAAGCTCGCGCGATACACAATTTAAATTCTACATACATGCATACATGATGAAATTTTGGTTTGTGCAGTAAATTTGTCAGGGAGTTGCATCTGTGCGTGGAAGAGCCTGAACTGCTGGGCCCGCTATTCCGCCGATTCCTGGAGAAGCGCATGTTTCTGTACGAGGCCTACTGCCGCAACAAGCCGGTTTCCGAGTACATTGTGTCCGAACATGACAGCTACTTCCAAGAGCTGCGGGTTAAGCTCGGCCAGAAGCTCCAGGTGCGTTGGAACTTTATTACAAGGCGTAAGTGTGGCGCTGGTACACGGAGGCAAGAATAAGATATTAGATCGTTTTTGGGATCCGATTTATAATGAACCTTGTGGTCTGTTTCAAAATATGTATATTTCTTCAAATAGCAATATAAAGAAAACTTTTGTTTATATAGCACATTTAAATGTTTAATTAGGCTTAGGTGTTTTTAGCGCACAGCAGCCATTCTACAATACAAATTTCATAAGCTTTTTTTTCTTACTCTCAACTCAGCCCAGCTCTTAGACGTTCATGACGTGTAGATGTTGCGCTGGCGTCACAGTGGCGAATCTTTCGACAATTCGGCTCCTTAAGAGGCCTGCGATGGTTGGATGCGTAGTTCATACAAACGTAATACCAAAATAATTTGTAAATCAAACATATTATTAAGGTAGTGTGTCTTTATTCCGATTGGAATACAGCATATTTAGGTTCCCAAATATATATTTTGAATGGACAAGAGTTATGAGAAAAATAAGTTTTCTATAGAACTTTCAAAATATAAGGTGTATCTATTCATACACGAAATCTCTTTAAGGGTCACTGTACTCATCATTATGAACAACTTTTACTATGGGACCAAAGTTGAAATCATGAAAAAAAAATCAGCTGTTCCCTACATTTGTGTTCGCCTATCTCGTCAAATTGTATGGAACAGCAGATTATTTTTCGCGATTTCAACTATGGCCCATAGTTAAAGTTGTTCATAATGATGAGTACAGTGACCCCTTAAGAGATTTCGGTGTATGAATAATTACACCTTATATATATTTGGGAACACAGAGATTCTGTAATCCAATCGAAATAAATACAAACTACCTGTTTATGCTGTGTTATTCCTACGTTGGCGCAGTGTTTATGCTGTGTTATGCCTACACTGGGCCAACGCTAAATGCGAAGGCATTTCTTTGGATTTGTAAAAAAATCTAAAACTATTCACTCGGTCTTCTTCATCGTCCGTCATCTTTACCACGTCTCAACTTTTTAATGTGGTCCCATACCGTTTAATTGAACGAACATCAAATATTTATTAAATTTAAAACTTTTAAAATATCTCCGTGTATCAGTGTCTGACACATAGATGGATAAGTGAATTTGAAAAAAGTTCAATGAAACAAATACTTAATCCCCCTCTTTCACAAAAAGAAGCTATTTGCACTTTACATCATCGCATGATCATTAAAAAAAACATAATCAAATGCACCGTGCAATGAGTGGCAGCACCTATGGACTAACAGCTGTAAAAGCTCCGACACTGCATGAGAACAATTTCACTGGACCAAACCACTCTCAGGCCCGAACTTAGAGAACCAGGGCACCTAGGCACTTGGCATTTAAGGCCTCCCCCAATTCCGAAGCCATTTTGGAAGTTTAGTAAATAAAATGCATTACCTTTTCACAATTTTTTACCGACTTAAATTACTATCAATAAACTTCATAAATAATGCAACTATGGGGACGTACATAATATAATTTACGTCACCATAGTTACGTCATTATAAATAGGCGTTTTTTCAAAGACGTTCTTTTCCTCTATAAGAGCTTTTACAACGTACGGCATTTCATAAAAACTTTCAAGCCCTTGTTTTTCGAAATGGCTGAACCGATTTTAATGAAACTTTATACGCATAAGCAGGATACAAACATTAGTTAAGAACATTTTCGATATGTCTTATTTAAAAACAGATAACTGAAAATCTCTGTTTCTATGGAAAATTTAAAATTTGTCTAAATTGGCTGTAACACTATTTTTCGAAAATGTTCTTAACTAACTTTTTAGACCTTTAAATCCTGCTTATGCGGATGAAATTTCAAAAACTGATCACTCCTGCGCAATGGAACTTTTATAGCTGTTGACCTTGGAAAAATCATGGCTTTCATTATAAACCTACTTCATAAAACTAATACTTTTTCATTACCACTGCCAACTAATATTAACAGCATATTTGAACATTTCATGAAACATTTTTTCCTTGGAGCCCATCGTGTGCGGCAGACGCAACATTAATCAATACTTGGGTGACATGTGCTTGATTGTAGGTCCGCCTTAGGGAACGGGCTTACCTCCCCGGGGCTCGCATAACTCTGTCTCAGGTACTACTAGAGTTCAATATTAAACTATCAAGCAATGCTGGTCCCTGTGTGTAAACTTCAGTCTCATGGACTGAACTAATTGGCAACTCAATTCTATCACACGATAGACACAGAAAATTAATTACAAGCATTGGAAATTCAAAATTGGGGTTTGATACAATTCTGGCGTTACCAGCTTGCTCTGAGTATTGTTTGTTAACTGTTCACATTCGGGCTGGGAAGCTGCCCCGCCCGCTAACGTCTGTAGGCTGACATACGATGTTGGTAGGTATGTCAGTACAAAGAGTATATCTTTCACGCAATACTTTGAACCGGGCAGTTCAATTGCGTGTCATGTTTGTGATATTGTTATTAACCGCTCTCGGTGGCGACGCACGTGACAGCAGGTATTCCCTTGCACAACACCACTCATTTACCTTTGGGTCGTTACATTTATAAAAATCAAAATCATTTATTTGCTTATATAACGTACCGAAAGTTAAGTATCTCACGTTTACACACTTTCTATCACGTCCGCTATGAAATGATTGTTGTCGCTTCTTGTGTTGTGCTGGTTGTGCATGTTCGCGATGTGTCGCAGTGAAGTGCGCGGTTGTTGTAATATGGGCCTGTCGTTTTCCAGCTCGGTGATTTGCTGATTAAGCCTATTCAGCGTATCCAAAAGTATCACTTGTTGGTGAAGAAGATTCTGTCGTACTCTGAGCACGCCAACGCCGCCCCGCACGTGGTCGCGGCGCTGCGCGAGGCCGTTGAGTGCACCGACATCATACCAAAAAACGCCAACAACATGATGGACGTCGGCCGTCTTCAGGGATTCGCGGTAAGAACCCACTTTATAATACTTAAGCTCTTTTGCCAATGTTTCAGCCAATGCGATTTTTTTTTTGTTTTAATTGAAAGCGAATCTAGCGCTGCAATGTTATTGACTAGCAGTCAGACAGCCGCTCAGTGCAAAGCGCGCAAGTCATTGCCTATAGCTACAAGCAGCGAGTTACCAAATATGCTTGCGCGTTTGTATAGTTGACGTTGGTCAAGCTGTGGTCGCTGCCGCTGTGGCAGACCCCTAGCCCCGGAGATTCTGGTGTTCGAGTCCCCAGCTTAAGCAAAACATAGTTAATAATTGAGCAAGCGGAGCACATTGAAAGCTAAGCGTCAACAGCAAGCTGTGGCTTTAAATAAACAAATATACTTTCATCTAAACGAAAAAACGTGAGGTTACAAGAGCAAGTTGCCATTTACAGGGCAACATAACCGCCCAGGGCAAGCTGCTGATCCAGGAGTGCATGGTCGTGTCGGATGTGTCGGGAGGCAGCGACAAGGGCAAGGAACTGCAGGTGTTCCTGTTTGAACAGTGCATCATCTTCAGCGATGCCGTCGGCAAGAAGAGCCAGTACAGCAGCCCCACTTACAACTACAAGGCTCACATCCAGGTTTGTTAACCATGCTCTTTACATAAAATGTGTCTTAGGCCTGAAACTGCGTTAAGCGGGCGCCCGCAACGGACAACCGTCGCGTGTCTACGCGCGTGGACACGCGGGTGGGCTCCGGGGGAACGCGAAGATCCCCGTCGTGGGTACCCGTCGCGGAGACCGGATTATTTTATTTACGTAGTGTCGCTAGTTCAATTTACCTTCAGTCTGTCTGTCTGTCCGCCTGTCACCAGGCTATATCTCATGAACCGTGATAGTTAGACAGTTGAAATTTTCACACATGGTGTATTTTTGTTGCCGCTATAGCAACAAATACTAAAAAACAGAATAAAATAAATATTTAAGGGGGCTCCCATACAACAAATGTGATTTTTTTGCTCGTTTTTGTTCTACATATAATATTGATAACGGCAACAGGTAGACGCTTGAAATATTCACAGAATATTTAGTTATATAATATTCACTTTAAAAATAATTAATTAAATTAAAATAAAACATATAATTAAGGGGGCTCCCATACAACAAAGGTGATTTTTTTTGCCATTTTTATATATTATGGTACGGAACCCTTCGTGCGCGAGTACGACTCGCACTTAGCCGGGTTTTCCATATTGCACTCTCAATGTAAGTACATAATCACCTACGATAAAAATGTATTCTCAGAATGCCTCTTTTACATGAATCATGTTACCGGTCCGCTGGCGGGCACCGCGCATGCCCCCCGCGACGGGTTCCGTCGCACGGAGGCGGGCCCCGTTGCGTGGGTGCGGGGCGCGCCTCCCCGTGACGGACGCCCGCGCGGGTCCCCGCGATAGAGCACTTTAGTATGTAACCGCGCGGGTGCCCGCTTAACGCAGTTTCAGGCCTTAGACATCCATTTCGATGGTATGGTTTAAAAAGGATATGCCTTTGAAAACTATTTATACACATAAATTAATTTAAAAAAAATATCGTTTTACCCGTGAACACATAACAAACTGACAGACACTTTAGCATTTTTAAATCTAAACAAATAAGTGAAGATCTTTAGCATAATATATATTTGGTGAATCACATCGATCAGGTAAACAAGATGGAAATGGAAGAGGTAGAGGCACACGCCGCGTTCATAGTACGCACAGACGACGCCACCAAGCCCAAGATGTCATACATGTGCCGTCCGTCAGAGGCCACGCGCGCTAACTGGGTGTCTACCCTAACCAGCATTCTGACGCTGCAAAAGAACTTCGGCGCCGCTCTCGAGAACCCGGGTGCTTACCTCCGGGAGCAGTTGACTCGGGAGCCGGCTCGCGACCCCGCCGCGTAAGTAGCGAACAAGACGCCACCCGGACGTTTCAATACCCAGTATTTGACTAACTTATATATTTGCCCATACTGACAGTTACTGTTACCAACCACCACACATTTGTAACAATTTTTTATCCCAGAAACGAGATTTTCTAACATCAGTTTGTAAATTGTAAAAAATACCGATCAGTACTCGGGTGTTTGGCTGGTCTCAGTAACGACATTTGTAACAACTAACAACTGTATTTATGTATTAGATGCTACTCTGTTATCCATCCAATAAATCTCAACTCTGACTTTCGAATAACCTAAAATTGTAGTTATAAAATCACGTATGAAAAAATATCTCATATGTCGTCGGCGGACTGCCAACTAGGAAATATGAAGGTGCCGACAAACTGCTTCGACATGGAATCAAAAGCTTTATATCTGTCATGCTTACCATAAGCAATATCGTCTAGTTTATCGGCGTCATTTAGCTGTCATCGTGTACCTCAGTTTTAGGTTAACAACTACTAGAATAGGACCGGAGTGGTATTGCACCGAATTATGTGAACAAAAAGTTAGATCTGCATAACTATTCACAATGGCACTTGTTCGATAACCTGATTTCTGAACCGAAGGACTGGCAAAACGCTATTCACAGATCCGTGTGGAAACGATTTTTTTAAAACCAATTGTAGGTGTGTTTATGGGGAACGGTAGAAAATGGTAGTAAATAGAAAATTGTGGTAGAAAATGTAAAGTTGTACACATAAATGATTTTTATTGGGTATTTCATTAAGTTCAACTATAGAATATGCATCGAGTAACTATTAACCAAAAAAAGAAACAGTAAACAATGATTTTCACTTAAAATTTGCCTGATTTCTATTCAACTTCAACCTTGAGTTCATTTTGGTATTTGAATAACTTTGAACAAAAAAACTCTGACTAGTTTATTAAAATGGGTGTGGGTATTTTATCAGTATGTAACAATTACTATTTCTTGTTAATTGCTCATTTTCAAGTTCTAAAACGTAGATAAAAATGCATATTTGCAGACAAGATTGTCAGGGGATCAGCGGCAGGTGCTCATTGCATTCATGCAAGGGTATTAAAATTTTATGGACGATGCGCTAAGGTAGCCCGCGAAATTTTCATTACAACTCTCTAAGTTCAAAAAATTCTACTGAATGATAATTTCTGAATTAATCATTCAGTAGGATTTTTTTAACTTAGAGAGTTGTAATGCTGATTCTAATGATTGTAATTCAGTAAATCCATATGTTTTATGGCCGCGAATCATATTTAGATCAACATACAACCTGTTACTGACCTGCAAATGGCAAAAAACGTAAGAAAATATGAATTTCGCGGGCTGCCTTAGCGCATGTTACGGACGAATGTAACCACCTAAAATTGTGTTATCTTTGAAATATAATTATTATAAATCAAATATGAGTAGAAGCAGGATTTAAAATAAATCTAGTAAGTAAATATGAATCAAAATATTTTTATCATTAAAAATCTAAAGTGTTATACATAGCTTGGATCTATTCAGCGGTCAAAACAATAAGAAAACTTTATGAACCTACATTATGTATTGGTGCTTACTACAGATAGTGCCTAAATTCGTTTTTTTTAAACAATATTAATTGTTCGATGTCACTTCCGACAGCATATACCTGTCGGAAGAATCGATGTTTTCATACCGTATTTGAACTGTCAAAATTGTACGGTTTCGGATTTGTGAATAGCGTTTGGAGGACTTCGTGGATAACACTGACGTTCGATACGGCACGAAACCGTATCGTACCTTTGTGAATAGCTATGCTGTAGTAAACTGGTAGTGTATTGGATATATTTGTAACAGCTTGGCTCCAATTTGGAGATGTATGAACACGGTGACGGGTTGAACACAATCGCACGAGTGGCTAATGGGGAACACTGCATACACTCCAGGGTGTTGCGTGCTTCATAGGTACACACGTCTACTCTAATGCACATACATAAGTATCAGCACACACATAACTCTATAAACGTGACCACTTAGAATGAGTAGCGAACAGTTGTACTAGTTTAACAGAACAACGTTATTAATTACGTCCAGACGTGTGAAAGTGCTTGATCCTTTAAGATAATAAAATCATTAGTAAGTAATGTGGAGATGAATGCGATGGTAAAATAATATAATTGAATCGATTGTGTACGAAGCCAGCGTGCAGCGGGGGCGTAAACGCGAGCGCCATACTCGTCACACGACGTCGACTAGCGAATATTATATTGTCCATGTTAGGTTAACAAACACTGGAATTGATAATTAGATATACATTTATTTAGATAATTTTAACGTTGAGATAGGTACCTAATTATGTTAAAGGCCTCTACATACTGGCGCGACGCTACTTTTCAAATAAATTGTTCTACCGGGTGTCGCGTCGCTTGACAAGTCGCGCCAGTATGTAGAAGCCTTAAAGTGTAGCAATAAAGAGTGTTGATCGATTTGAGTCAGCGGACCGTCGAGCCGTGGTCGGTTACATCGTCATCACTGCGATCTCTGATCGATTTTGTAATGGTTCGTTGTCATTATCAATCGACCAGGTTGAAAACAGATTAAGAGTTATGTCAGTAAAGCCTTGGACCGCAACACGATCCCATCTAGCAATAACATACTGACAACATACATGCATGAACAATTGCATTTAGTGATCACTGCCCAAATTTGTGAGATGATGTTTAGTTGTTAGTACATTGAATAGATTTAGATGTAAACGCCTGCCAATGGCGTTAGAAGATTGAACACTGCCTATATTGTATTCATTACAGCAAGTATTAAAGCACGCCATCATAGACACACGCGTTGTATAATAACTTGGCTAAGTAAACGCACAAAGACGAACCAGAGGAAGCAGCAGCAGAGCGTTGGTTGGCACTACGTCGTAGATTATAATTGCTGCGGAACAGTAGTGGCGTTGTATATTGTCCAGTACTGCTGCTTTCACTTTGCCTCAACAGGCGACACCTCGCACCCAGGGCTTGTTAACGTTAACAAATAACGAAATAATAACCGTTAAGTAACGTTAATTTCGAAATGATACCTCATGAACGTTAAAAAAAATTAACGTTACTTGATTACAATATTCAGTAATATAACGTTAATTAACATTAACACAAAATACTAAAGTAACGTTAATTTTACCGTTAATTTAGCTACGTTGCCGTGTGCGCTCGCTTAGTATAGTACTGTGCCGCCGTCCGCGCCATAGTGAGTTGGTTTTTTCGAGACGCCTCCAAGATTGAATAATTTTTTAGATTATGCGAATAAAATGAACATGTTTGATTTTTGGGTGCAAAAGTACACTGTAGGGTTGTAGGGCGGCTCATCGTGATATTGAACCAATTATCAGCTATCACACTTGTCTTATCATTGACCAAATCAGCTCATTATACTACTGGGCACTTCTCACGCTTAAGAATTAGATAAAGTTGGGATCGGCACGGCATGGGCATCAGCGCGGCGCGACAACGGGCGGCATACCGCGCGCCTCGAGCAACGCTACTTCCACCTTACCCGTTAAAATGTAACGATAAAATTACCGTTAAAATACAAGTACCGATAAAATTAAAGTTAAAATACAAGTAACATTAATATAAATTAACGGTAAATTATTGCATAAATAACTTAAATCTATTACCGTTATTTTAATAATACCGTTAACTCTGTCAAATGAAGGTAACGTTATGAAATTTTACCGGTATTTAAAGCCCTGCTCGCACCTGACTTGACCGAGTACCCCAACATTGACGATTTCTAGGAGATTAAGTTCACTGCTATCTTTGAACACACGGACATCTATCATTGAAGGGTACTCATCTAATAATCTCAAGTTACTAAGTAATTAATAAACTCATTGGGTACATGTAACCGGTAGTATTTAAATGAATGTAGAGAAACTGGCGCCACAGAAACTTATAACAAAGGCGCACGGGTTCTCTTGATAGGCGGATATCGTACCCATCTTCTGTATCTGGAGTCGGGTGATGTTCATGTAATGTTCACAGTATAGTGGTGAAGGATACGCTTTCTGAACTCTTGACTTCCTTCGCAACGCTGCCTGTTAGGTGTAGATTTGATCGCGTGAGTTTCGCGCACCATCATTGAGCTCACTGACAATTATTCAATGATCAAACAATTATTTAACTTTTCGCTTAGTTGTTAAGTAGGAATCGAAGAAGACTGGATATAAAGGAATGAACGATGTTTTGAATGATGGGACTTAGAAAGTATTGCATGCTTAGGTAAGTCACATATATACATTTCGCATACATATATAGTGCGCGGTAGGGATAGTTATAGACGCCCGACGTACACTCGAATATTCAAACCTTATCACCTACGAATCACATGTTATCAACGGGACATCACACCCGAACTTACTCTTTCTTTCACGAAAGTGACATTTATTAGCTGTTTAACGTATTTACAGTAATATTAGCTCCCAATCGATGATCGTTGAATGTGTACTAGCTATAATTAAATATTATTATCCACAGTTTAATCGTTACTACTAATAAGACTTAACACAAAGGAAACATTTAATCACACAGTAATATTATACAGTATGTCAAACTCAAACCACACCCCGATACAAACTCCCGCCGGGTTATGGGCATTTCGTCCCATTCGCACTTCGTCCCACATTCGCAGTTGGTCACATTAGCACTTCGTCCCATTCGCACTTGGTCCCATTCGCGGTTGGTCCCATTCGCAGTTTGTCCCATTCGCAGTTAGTCCCATTCGCAGTTTGTCCTATGCAAGTAGATTGTAATGGACCAAAGTGGGTTGGATTTATAAAAAATCAAAAAATATAGTAATATAACATCCAAATTCGATAAGTTAGCAATGTAATAAGTAAAATAGTAAACACACTTCTCAATAACAGTAAGTATACAATCAGTGAATATTTTCAATCAAACATGGATACAGTACCATGAGTATGTCATAATTCTCAATATAATCTACAAGTCAAACGTAAAAGTTACTTAACTAACTGTAAAAATATTACTTGTGTGATTTGTATAGTTGTTGATTTTATATAAATCCAACCCACTTTGGTCCTACCTCTTCCCTTACAAACTACTTGCATAGAACGAACTGCGAATGGGACCAACTACGAATGGGTCGAAGTGCTAATGTGACCAACTGCGAACGCGGGACAAAGTGCGAATGGGACGAAGTGCGCATCATCCTTCTGCCGTTATACAAAATTAAAAACAAACCCTTTACTTAGTTACTATCAAAATTATTCACGTATAGGGGCCAACACTTGCGTTTGATTGGTTTGACCATAAATAGGTTACCTATACTTTATCCTATCATGGTATCAGGTAGTGTTAAGAATTAACGATAATATTAACATGAAATGCATAATGAAATCAGCTTTGGATGTTATAATATTAGTATGTAAGGTGCAGATTAAGTTATGTATTGTATATTGTTTGCTAAATTATGCTATGCTACGGAGGAGACTAACAGTTGATGTACTGGAACTGCGCTAACGCATTTCGCTTGATAGCGAGGAGGCACGCGGTACGTAGAGTAGTACGCGTCGCGGCGCGTGATTTTGTCTGTCCACAGTTGGTCGCGTGTCTCGCCGCAGAAGGTATTATGTTATCTAACATTGTTACGCTGAGGAGAACCTCGCTTGTAGAGAGGAGCTGACCACGCTTCAATAACGCTATCTAGATAATTACTCACTTAATTTTAGACTGTATTATGGTTTTAGATTTAATTAATTTGAGGCGCGGCTTATTTGCCGGAGATTCGTTTGTGATTGCGCATCATTGCGTTATGTTTTCTGCTTGTCTATAACATTATGTAAACGATACTTATTCATAATAATAAAATGTGTAGTTTCAAATCCACGATATTATACGATCGTGGCTATCATGATCTGTACTAGTATATATTTTAATATCTACGAAAGTGTATCTACTTTTGCTATCCAATTTCGACCAAAACGTTTTACTTTCGTCAAGTGTCACAGCACTTAGTTATTATAGTTTTGTAACTGTTCGTATGTATATATCGCCTGTCGGACCTTAGTTCTGTATATAATACTAACATCTAACAATCAATGTAAAACTTGACTATTATGTTACATGAGTAACCATTAAATGTCAATAAAATATGCTTGTTGTTTTCTGCTTTTAGTCCCGCATGCTTTTATATTTATAATTTGGTGCCCAGCTTTAGCTAACTGGCGCTAATAGACAAACACGGAGCCTAGCGCTGTAGTTAACAACACTAACTAACTAACAAGTTAACGATACCTAGCTATAGCGCGCTCTAATATTTAGTGCATAATAATATAAATATATTAGTTATTTATCAACGTTTAAAGTAACAAAGAAATAACTTACACCAGCTTTCTTACACACTAAGATGAAACATTTTTTTGAAGTTGTATCCCCTTTTTATTTTCAACCTTATTACGAGTACTTTCTTCTTGTAAATCTTGAATTAGAATACTAAAACAAAGTAAACTAATTAATAAAAATATTAACGTCCTCTCAAAGGAATTTCCAAAAGGAAAATTCGTAAGAAAAGGTAAAACAATCACATACAACTTAAGGCGCTGACAAGAGGCAAATAGCCAAATTTATATACGTTGTGGTAGCGGAAAAAATATATGTTATTCTTGAACATATTTCTTAGAACTTGGTTGTTACCAAAACCAGTTTAGAAAAAAAATCTCGATACAAATTAACGGTAAACTAATCCTTTACTTTGAGTTTCAATCCAAGACATCTGAATTAAATATCAACGTACGGTTGGTATTTAATTAATAATAAGAACGTCTTATTTGTATGCAGAACTTGATGTTTTTTATTTTCGATTACTCAACTCATTTTTTAGTAAATAAATAATTACTTCATATTTTGCAATAAATTACAAGCGTTGTGCCATCGCGGTTCTCTTTCTTTTGTATGCAGTCTGACAGTGACAGCGGCTTACCTGTTGTCAGCGTCTTAAACATTAGCCTTCCTTTTGACTCGGTACGACATCGACACCGTACAGATGCGAACTACTCAGCCTAACTTGTCAATAAAACAAAGCAGAAAGTACTCGCCCACACACACAGTGAACAAAAGCTGGTGCACCCGTTTTTATTTTGTTTTATTTTGATTTTAACGTTCCTATTCCCGTCCCGATAGTGTAGGTGAGGGTTGGTGCGGGCTTCGCAAGACGGAGAGCGTTCCGCCGTCTTTAGGCGGTCGCCTGGCGCCCGAACTCCGGCAACGGGCCCAGCGCCCTCACGCCAAGGCGAATACTATCAACCTACCGACGACGACTATACGCGCCGATGAGCGGAAAAAGGGCGGCGGCAGTTCTGCCGTCAGTCCTACCTCGCCGCCGCAAGCCAATGTAAGTAAACAAGGGCCGCCTCTAGTCTGTCGGGGAAATCTGTTTACATGGAAATAAGCTCACAATACTAACAAAATAATAGGGAACGATGGATACGGTCTGATATTTGAACAACAAGTAATACCTCAGCATTGTATTAGCTCACCGACTGGTCCGAGCAAGTTTTAGACTTATATCAGGTGAACAATAAAATTATAAATATATTATCAGAGGTACTCTGCAAAATCAGCGCTAATCCGCTTATCTTTTATATCAAGTAAGGACGTAGTACACGTCACTCGCCCACAAATATGCACGTTCAAAAGGAGAAGAACCAAAGAAACAGGCATCATGAAAACCCAGGCTGATACTTGACACATGTTTCATACTTGTATGGCAGTGGACAGTGTTGCCAGAACATTGATATTCAGCCAAACAAACCCATGTAAACACATTTAATCGACAAAGTATAGGTCTAACAATATGCTACTGCTTGATGACGCAAAGGGGGATGGGGCTTGATAAGATACTGAGATACCTATATATTTAGTTGCCAGACGTACGTACGAAATTCTTTGAAAACTTACTAAAAGAAAAAGAGTAGCTAACGTTGATCTTCATTTGTCGGAACGGATCAGCTTTTGGCTGATAATGATGACCTACAACTTTGAGTGATTATCATTACCCAAAAACCGATCCGAGCCACATCGCACTCGTTAGTGCTCTTCAACACGCTTAAAAGCGCACAACGCATACGTTTACGGGTCATCGCATCGTACGTCGGTGCTGATCCGACAAAAGAGTACTCCAGTGCACCCTCTCTGACAAAGGGGGATCATCCCTAAAAGGCTGTCGTGAACCTAAGAGTATGTAGGTTACTCAAGAAGGTTGTCTGATATGGTGGGTAACAGCAAAGGCGCAGTGACTTCAAATTCATCTTACTGCATGCTCTAAAAACTCTGGAACAAGAACTTTCAAAACTCCTTCCTTCATGGTTTTAAAACTGGTAATCAAACTATTATGGGTAATTGGGACTAGCATCCGCCCTATACCCGTATATTTAAATAACCAGCATGAAAGCCATACTAACAGAACCAGGGAAAACTGTTTAACGGTACACCCTTATTAAAATAAATCGATAAACACTGACCTGGAGGGTACCTATTGTCTATGATATTGATAAATGCCATTACCTGTAAAGTATATCTTGCTTATCATGTCTAGTTATATCTTGGGCCCTGGCCTTGCTATACTCCCTAAATCGAGCCACCGTGCATTGTTATTTTTTTTATGTGCAATCTCTCACGTAACTTGTCAAGGTTTTGGGGTAGTGGGGGTAAGTTCGCGCATAGTGGGGGTAAGTTCGCGCATAGTACACTTATGCAACATAAAAACTGTCACTTTTATTGTTTGTCATTATTCTATGGTTGTTGCCATCGGTGTTATAAATAAAATATATATAGTGTAATAACATATTTTTAGTTATTGTGGCCTTTCAAAAAACAATATTAACGAGAACTAAGGGTCAACAAGCTTCATTAGTAGCTGCCGCAAAAATACACTCGTAAAATAAACTTAATTTAAAATAGTATCAACAATTCGAATAAAAAATTAACGAAAACTCAACAAAAACAAAGGGTATAATTTTAGTGCACGCAAGTGTAATCGGGAGCGAACGGAACGCGGGTCGAGGTGCAGGAGGCGAGTATCGACTAACGCACCAATCGCCTGCTCGGAACGGTGCTCCCTCATTCCCCGCGACCCGCTTGACCACCAAAGAGTCCTAAAAACTGACTTCTGCGCATCTAACTACTCTTGCCAACTTACGTGCTGGGGACTGTACATGGGCCTGAAACATTCAAAATTATGATTAGTCAAAAAAAAAGTTTTTATGCAGTTTTGAAGCTGACATACTGGCCATCATTTCGGTATCACCATTGTTCCAAAATTGAAAAAAAAAAAACTCGTTTGGAGCAACAAAGTTTTAGTTAGACCTCTACAGCGTGTTACGGAAAGTATATACATATCAAAGGCACGGATTCTCTTGGTGATAACAAACTACATGGCAACATTTCTTTAATAATAGGTACCTACATAATTATAAAGTTAAGAAACCTTAACCTAATAAAAATAAAATATTTCTAATTGAATTCCACACATCACTAGACCATCACCGTGGAGTTTCTTGCCAGCTCTTCTCCATAGGAAACGACCAATTGGAACCGTGCACCTAGCTTCTGACGTTTCATAAGTGCCCATGTAGGCATAAGTGACATAATTTTTTTTTTTGGCCAAGTCAGCTGGTCGGTACACGTTTCCATTCCATATCCATTCGTTTGATCCCGCCGCCAATCGTGCCGCCGGCGCCGCCGCGTGTCGGTGCGGCGCCGCGCCTTGTCGCAGAGCTGTAGCAGCTGTGTGTGTGAACTAGGCGCACAGACACATATGATGGATAATGACCCTCGTAGTGCGGTGACACGTTTGTTATGGTTTAAATTTAATAAACTATGGAAATAAAAAAAAATCAAACATTTTCAAAGGTATTCTTTTTGTGCTGAAATTGTATGCAGAGATTCTGAACCAGATGCACTATTCATTCTGTTTGTATACCCTTTTCGTAACACGCTGTATAAGGCAATAGTAATTTCGTTATTCGTTTTGTTTTGCATAAAAATTGTATCGGAATTGTTTTTCCTTATTGTTTTTTTTTAAACGTTGCCCCACACTAGGAATTTCTCCTGTATTGTGGGTGCGTTTACAAACATTTAAACTCACATACAGAAACAGCCAGACTCGAAACAACTACTTGTACGTCATACAAAAATTTGTTCCGTGCGGGAACCGAAGTCGCGACACGCAGCGCAGCGGTCAATCGCTTAACCACTGCGCCAACCGTGTCGTGTTTAAATCATTCAGACGTTCAAATTATGGATAGGTATTGCAACTGAAGTAACCGCGCAAGTTGTGCACTTCTTCAGTCTGGGCTTAGTCAGCAAAACTTTAGTGCACAACTTCATGTAAGTCGTTTACCCGTTCAAAGAATTTACCATCGATACCTGGAGACTGGCGTCTTCATGCGCCGTCCAGGACGACCACGAAACCGGGTCACTACAGTACGACAAGATCGGTTTATCTTTACCACCAGCCTGCGTAATCGTCTCCTGACCTCAGTACAGGTCCAAGAACAGCTTCGAGACATTCATGGATTGACTGTTTGCGCTCGAACTGTTAGAAGGAGACTCGAAGAACATGGCCTGAAACCTCATAAGCCAGCCAATAGTCCCAAACTGTCACGAGCTCACAGAATGGCGCGCTTACAGTTTGCACGCGAATATTTATTTTGCATTGGACTCAACCTCAATGGAGCAATTTTTTTTACCAATGAAACCCAGATTATTCTTTATGGCAATGATGGACGTAGGAAATTGTACCGATGACAGGGAGAATGTTTTCAGCAATGTTGCATTGAAGACAAGGTGAGTTGTGGCGGTGGGTCCTGGACAGTCTGGGGTGGAATTTCCACCGAAGGAACGTGACACCCGTGGCAACCGTGGTCCCGTCACAACGGGACCACGGTTGCCACCACTAAATAGCGAGCGAAACATTCGCAAATCCCTAGAGGTCATGTGATGCCATAATATGCGGATTTTGTGGGCCAAGATTTAATTTTTATGCATGATAATACAAGGACGTACATTGCAAAAATTGCGCCAATAGAGCACTTATGGGATTAGGTGAAGAGGCGTGTTCGACCTAACTAACCAGCTCCCTAAACTTTCAAAATAATTTACACTTAAGACAGAAGCCTATGTACACACGGCTACACATCAAGCTATACATTTTTCCAGTATACGCTGACCTCCTACGGAAATCCTACTCAACGCGAGACCAGCTTATACTGGAAATGCATAGCTTGCGGTGCAATCGGTCTGAAAGGGCGAAAAAGACAAAACAGGTGCCACAGTAAATATTAGTATCGGTAAATCTGTCTGTTTATTACTTGGAACACAATCACAGCCATAGTTTCGTCAAGGATGCAATTCTGAAGTACTTGATACCGACAGTGGTATCAGGCGCTTTTCATTCGTTGACTAACGAGCTTTTTGAGGCTTCTGCTGAAAATAAGCACCTTCATACGGTGAATTGTTCATTGACAGCGCCTTAAGCAGTAGGGTGATCTTCGTAGTGCAAGTGCTTCTAATGGATTAGTAATCGCAGTAAGTATCTTAATAGAATTGTTATGCGGCCAATTCAAAGTTAAGATGACCTAAGTGAGATTAGTAGGCAAGCAAATATACCATCGAGGGTCTTTAAAATACCTTTAGAGAAGGAAGGCGGTGACCGCAGCCAGCGTAATCACAAAATTATATTTTAAAGTCGTAAGAATCCAGGCAGGGTTTGCCGAAAAGCTAAATTTATAGGCTTTTGATTGCTATATAAAGAACATAATTATTTTGTCTGTACCTACAGTTGGCAGAATATGTAAATAAAAATTTACGAATATTATCCATTCGTTTGTAGCCAATACTGACAGTAAGGGTAAAGGGAGTAGAGTAATTTCCAGAAAACCTTTCTAAGATTCGTCTTCCAAAGGTTATACAATTTCTTTCCATATATGTACCCTACCAACTATCTTTTAGGGATGTTAGGGTTTAACTCATTAGAGGTGAGGCGAGGCCTTGATCAGCTCACGGTGGCCTGTAATACCTTACGGGGGCATATAGACTGCCCGGAGCTCCACGGCCTTTTCTGCCGACTATTTGTGCCCGACAAATACATCGCACACCGTCTGAGCCGCCGGCAGCCTTCATCCAAAACTATCGCCAGAGCTGAATCCCCAGTGTGTCGTACTTTGAAGATGCTTAACGCCCTTCTGGCTGCCAACCCTGAATGTGATGTGTTTGCGGATGAATGGAGAAAAATTATGCGTATATGTCTGGTGTTCTGTGAGAGAAAGTATGCGAGGGAGTCTACTGTTCCATGTTAGTTTTAATAATGCAAAATTAAATTAAATTAAATTGAATCTGTATAACATTTATACAAAATATGTTAATATTAATATTTTTTGTGCTTCTATGTTAATTAATGTAATTGGTGTTGCACCGTTTTGATTAACTATAAATAAAAAAAATCTAAAATAATAATAATAAAGGGTTTTGAGTATTGGCTACAAACGAATTCGTAAATTTCTATTTATTTTAATCGCCAACAAAAAAATTGATTTATTAAACTTCGCAAGTTATCGAAGTAATTAAAGATTGTGGAAACAAATTACATTTGTCTAGATCGCTAATAAATTTGATGTACTGATGTTGTTAGTGCTTATCAAGTGTACAACTACAATCTTGTAGGTAGGTACTTTAATGTTTTTAATATCAGCTGTTGGCAACTATCCAGTAATTGCTCAGAAAATTAACACCTATCTAGGTAGGTATGTAAGTACCTCATAAATCATAATAACAAATGAGTAATCTTAACATATCAGAAAATGAACAATGTTTAAAAAATACAAAATACGAATGAATGCAAAATAATACTTACAAATATAAGAAAGAGTTTTTATTTAATGTAGTTAATGCCTATGCCAAGGTCTTTGTTTGGGGAATAGTGGTTGATATAGTACCACACATGCATACTCTGGTTGGAATGACGGTGATCATTAGGATCACCATGTATCTTTCTGTTCTGCGTAGAAACACTGAAAGCCTTTTTGATTTGAAATGCAGTGAAATTTCATGCTAGTTAATATGAATGGTTCTTGCTACATAGGTCAAACGAGCTCATTTTATGATGAGATTTGAAAGCCAATGTACTGAGACTGTCACGCTTTCAGTATTCTTACGGGATTACCGCTGTTATAGTTTATGAGGTTTGATTATATATAACTCACTTATATTTTTAAGTTCACTTTTATTATCTTGGGTGTTCAGCTTTTTCTTCTTTGTTGCATGTCTTATTTTAACGCTTCTCTATATTTCTTTTGTTGTAGGTATGATATACACGGGAATGCATTTCTAACATAGACTGTGATAGCGGGCCGTGATTTGGAATAACCGCCGTTGAATTTAAGTTTTAATTTATTGATTGTAAATAGTAGTTATAACGTAAACCCGACGATGCCGACGATGGAGCGCGGGTGAGCATGCATGCGACGCTTGTGTTGAGGGCGACCGCTCCCCGTCGGTAGTGCGTCTTCACCGTGTGCACACGACAGGGCCTGTCCAAGCGGCCGTGGGGCCTCAAGCTGCGGCGCGGCACGGGCACGAGCGGGGGCGCGGGGGCCGGGGGCGGGGCGGGCGAGCCCGGCGCCGACGGCGTGGTTACCGAACTGCGGGCGCCGGAGTTGTCCGAGCCGGCGTGTGACGTCACGGTCGCACCCGGTGCCACCGCCACCATTTCGTGCCGCGCCGTCGCCACCAGGGCCTCAACCTCGTGGCGCAAGACGGCGCCCGAGACCCGCGCGCTGCGTCACGGCGGCCGGTTTGCTATTTCGCTGAGTCCGGACGGGCTCGCAACACTAACTATACACGCATGCCGCGCGTCTGACGCCGGCGTGTACTGCTGCCTCGTCAGCAACGAGCTGGGTGGCGTGCAGAGCTCGGCGCGGCTGACGGTGGGCGCGGGGGGCGCGCCGGGCGTGCCCGCCGTGCGCGCGCACCCTGGCGGCGGGCTCGTGGTGCAGTGGGACGAGCCAGCGCCGGCGCATCTAGACTACTGCCGCGTGGGCGAGGGCGAGTGGCGGCGAGCTACTGAGACCCCCGCCGCCGCCAACACGCTGGCGCTGGAGGAACTTCCTGCGGGACAGTACAGCTTTCGGCTGATCTGCACGCGCAGTGGCGCGGCCGGGCCTGCGTCCGGGGCGGCGGCGTGCGGCGGCGGCGGCGCGTGGCAGCGCGAGCAGTTCGCGCGCCGCTACAGCGTGGAGGAGGAGATAGGACGCGGCCGCACAGCGCGCGTGCTCGCCGCGCGGGATACCGGCACCGGACAACGAGTAGCATTGAAACAGGTAACCATCATTGAAAACTATTTGCATTTAACTTAAGGTATTTTAATTTCTTAGATTGAACATATTATAACTAAGTTTAATGTTGCAATTTGCAGGTGTTAGCAGGACGCGGCGCGGATGCGATGCGAGAGTACCGCATCCTGTCGCGCTCGGCGCACGGCGCCGTGGTGCGCGCGATGGCCCTGTTCGCGGAGGTGCCCCGCGCGGGGGCGCACACTCTCGTGCTCGAGGTGGTCACCGGCGGGCCGCTGCTGGAGTGGGCCGCGTGCTCGCCGCACATCTACACGCAGCAGATGGTCGCTCACCACACGAAGCAGCTGCTGTCTGCGCTAGACTGGCTACACACCATCAATGTTGCACATCTTGACGTTAGAGTGAGTTTTTATTAGAAATCTTGTTTATGATTTCCTTACTTTCTGCATGCCTAAATAGGTGTGAAAAAATATTTATTACAATAAATAATAGTAGGTTATTCACCAAGGGGATAAAGCAGGCAGTTTGTCACAGACGTTATATTGAATTCCGAGCGTAACGAAGGCTAGGACAACTCCTGAACGAAACGAGGAAGTTAAGACTAGAATCGGGATTCAAGCTCGCCCAAGACGAAGACATCCTTATCCCCGTGGAGAATACTCTACTTTTCACATTTTCTGCGAGATAATAAAAATCAATTCTATTTTCGAAAACGGCAAGGTTTAGGCGTAGTGGGGGTAAGTTCGCGCATTGTACACTTAGTGCAACAAAAAAAAAAACACTTATTGCTTGTCATTATTTTATGGTTATTGCCAATTTTTTTTTAAACATGTCTGTTTAGAAGAAAGGTAAAGAAAGGATTGAAATTCGTGATCATCATTCTGATGATTTCTGATGTACATTAGCTGTTATAAGTTAAAGGTTAAGACATTTATTATAAATCAAAATATTGTAATAACTTGTCGTTACCAATCATAATGCCGTCGTCGTCACTATCGCTAGCATAGTTTCTTCGTATGTTTTGCCTTTTTCCGCCAACCACCTTTGCATTTCCGCTTTCTTGGCATTCGAGATAGGCGCAGGGTCAAATTGTTTACTATGATACGATGCGATGTCAATTAGTAACACCACATTTGGCGGAAGATTCGATATAAATTTTTTTAGGTTAAGGTTCCAAATTCAAATCTTTATTTATTTATAGTTAACTAGTTGCGCCCCGCGGTTTCACCCGTGTAGGTCTCAATCCCGTGGGAAAGCCACCCTTAAAAATAGATAGTAGCCGATTCTAAGACCTACTGAATATGCATATAAAATTTCATAAAAATTGGTCAAGCCGTTTCGGAAAAGTATGGTAACTAACATTGTGACACGAGAATTTTATATAAAAGATTAACCCAGTATCATGTTATTGACCAGCAGGTTATAACCAAAACATTCAGTACAATATTACTATTATTGCCGGGGTAGGCCCTAGGCACAGACTCTAGGCTATAATAACTTACATTAGGTTAGGTTTGCTTGACATATAACTTGACATCATCGAGCAGGTAGTGTTAAAATCATTTTATTAAAAATATTGTTTTCGTTTTGTCTCTCGGCAAACTTCTTGTTGCGTCCGTCGTCGGATTTCTATAGTTCACAGGGAACTCTAAACAAAACAACAATAAAGTACTTAGTTCTGAATTCAAGTTATTATACACGATAAATCTGATGAATATGGAAATTAGCATTCGTTTGTATTCGGAAATGTGATGATTCCCGAGAGACATTAAGAAAATAGAACGACTGTATCTCTTTTCAGCCTGAAAACATCCTGGTAGAACTAGGCGGCCCTGTGCCCCAGTTGAAGCTGGTAGACCTGGGCTCGGCGGTGGAGACGGGCGAGGGAGGGGCTGGGGCGGCCGGGTCGGGGCGGGAGGTGTTGCCGCCTGCGCCGGCGCAGCTCGAGTTCGCGCCGCCCGAGTGCGTGCTCGGCCGGCCCCCCGCGGCCGCCTGGGATGCCTGGGCCGCCGGCGTGTTTCTATACGTGTTTTTGACAGGGGTAAGTGCTACTAATTAGTTTTTGGAATAAAGTGCAGCTTTTGTTAAAACTCAATAATTGGAAAAAAAAATCTATCAAAGCAAGCACATCGATGTTCTAAACTTGACTCGTCAATTTTTTTTTTACTCTCACTTTTATTTATTTTTTGTGCATCACCCAGAAGCATCCTGAAATACTATTATCCCATTCTTTGTCAAATTACAACACTTAAAATATTCTTATAACTCCTCAGCTATCGCCTTTCCTGGACGAATCCATAGAGGAGACCACTGCTAACATCATAAAGTGTGACTACTGCTTCCCCCCGGAGCACTGGTCGGGCGTGGCGGAGCGGGCACAGCTCATGATCCGCGGCCTGCTGGACCCGGCGCCCGCGCGCCGGCTGGCGCCCGGCGATGCGCTGCAGGACACGTGGTTTGACGAGGTCGGTGTTATAAAATATTATATAAAATACTGATAGAAATGCTTGGCTCAATGCTAGTCCAGCTCCACCCACAACCACAACGAATTTATTAACATTTGAAAATACTGTTGGAGCTGATGAAGATTGGAAGACTATCTTTTCATTGTATAAACTCGAATCTCCTTTGTATTATATAATTGCATATCACAGGTGTGAGTTCTATGTACAATAGAGCTACCATTTACCGGGTAATATGTCTTTCATTGACTTGAATGTGCCCTGGCGGCTGAGAGTATGTCATGCTCACTCAGATGTCTCGCTGATGGTGGCGCGTGTGTTGGATCATTTAGTTCCCTTCAAAATGGTTGAGCTGAATGGTGCTGATCCATGCGTCATGTTCGTGAACGGGCGCTGTTAGTTGGGACTAGTCATCTCTTAGCTGCCAAGGCTTATTTTTAATTATTTTAGTTTTGAATTGTTAGCTTTTTATCACGAACGCTTCTGACGTATTGCATCGTTCTCACATGTTTAACTTCAATATGAATGATGTAACCAAAATTTTGTATCAATATTTTAATTTAAAAGAGTGTCCGTGGAGTTTCTTGCCCGTTCTTCTCCATAGGAACCTACTATTTGGAATGGGCAACTAGCTTCATATTTGTAACTGACCGACTTCTTGACAATTCACAGGTGCCTGTCAATGGTTTCATTGAAATAAATGCTTTGAGTTTGAGTTTGACTTTATACTAAAGACTATAAAATGTTAAAGAATTTATTTAATCAATTAAATTATGTAAGAAACACAAGATGGAGGAGCGTTTAAAAATATGTCTGTTTTCATCGTACTAAGTGGTCAAGTTACTCTAAATCGAACTTTTGTTTACCGTAGAGTGCTAAATTCTAAAGTTAGCATCCATCTCTCTCCAGGCACCAACAACAGCATTATCGGCGACTCAACTAAAGACGTTCCTAGACCGGCGGCGCCCGGCGGGCCACGGCAACGCGCTGCACTCGTTGCGCTCGCCTAACGACACCTGACGCAACGACGCCGCACCCGCCCGCACCGACCCTGCACCGGGACCGCACTAGCCGCACCAACTCGATGCATATGAGCTGAACAACTACACACCCATCACTTACTATCACAACCAGACGACTCTGGAAGGTAAACCAACCAGTTTTCATGTGATTGAGTACCATGTGTTGCATCACAACCACCCATTCGACTACGTTAGACATTATTCTTGAATATCTTGTCATAGCGTGTATGCATCGACGTTCCGTACGACACGACAAGTGAAGCGTCGCTTCTCGAACTGATTTTAACTGAAGCGATATGAAAACATTGTTTTAATCAGTGTTCTCACTTAATAACCATTCTTCTTGTAGCCAACATTTTGTGTGCAAGTAATTAAGGAACAAAGGCGCTAGCCAAATGTAGATCTTATTCAATATTCACTCAATAGGATTACGTTATTTTCTCTTAAGCTGTAGTTTACTGTAATTGTTCTATAGTCAATGTGCCCACCTATTGAGTTTGGTATTTTAGTTATTTGAAATTTGTTCGCAACTTGTTTGCCGACTTAAAACATGTTTTATTGGGAATTTTCACCAAAATGTCGGCCGCCGACAGCATAACTAGTCGGAACCCCGACATCGACAGGCCGCGCATTGTGAAACAAATGAACCAATCAAGAATTGTTGGCGGTTTGTAAAGTTTTAATAATATTCCTAAAGTGGCCGATTTTTAAAGAAAAGTGTCTGTGATTTATGCTAAAAATGAAGTTTTCATGCTTATTCCTAATCTTATCGTATGTACTTGTTAATTAAATTAATAATAAATTGATTATGACTAACGAATTGTATATAGAATTAAGTTTTAGTGCGTCATTTTTATCCTAATTTGTGACCAAAATGCAAATTTTTTAATTGTGTATGTCTGATGTATCACGACGCATTATAGTACGTGAGATATTATGTAGTACCTATATCATAGTTTTAACGATGGATTGTACGCCGCTACACTGCCGTTGAGCGCTCTGCGGTGCAACAGTCGCCTTTCCAATGAAATTAAATGTAACTCGTAACCTTAGATATTGTAAGTAAAGTATTACTTTTGATAATTGTAAGCTTTTATTTCAGTCGAATATGAATACAGAAACAACTATTTTAAAGGAAACACCAAGATCATGTTTATGTCACAGTCTCCGAACCGGTTTAAACTAGTTAATCTGTCAAAACCCTTTTTATAATTACTAACATTAATTTAGAAACCTTAATCGTGTCATTACTTAACGGGTTTAAGCCCCAATATTCCAGCCCGTCATTTTAGGTTGAACTTCTTAGACTTGGATTTAACGTCATTTTTACACTATTCCAATACTTGCTCAGGGATGCACATCCGGTAGACTCTAATAATCCTTCCATATCCCAAGGGCACGTCTTCCCTAACATTATCGCGCCCCCCGGTCTACTCTTTCATATAGAATGATCTCTGTAGTATCATGAAACATGAGGCTTCAGGGGCTAGTGTGATCTTTGGGTTCACTCGAGCAATATAGTCTGGTACAACCACGCTGGAGTCGGTGCATTTCATTCATTTTGGAATTATTATTTTTTACTTTGTCGGAATACTGTTCGAAATTAAAAAAAAAATACTGGGTCTAAAGATAAACCTTGTTTTGCGTGGTCAATTAGGTTAGTAGGTTTTATTTTGTGACCCGTTTAAAAACAACATTGTTTTTGTAGTGATTTTAGATATAAGTAGGACTACTTATATAAAAAAAAACGCGTTTTTAATAAGGGTTTGACTGAATGAAACGAGTCAAAAGTGGGTATGACCATTTAAGAGTTTTGACTGTAACATAAACACTATCTGCTATTTTTATTCTAAACAGAATGACATGGAAGTGGGGTGCATTCAGAATATTCACTTACATTTTGGCGTTTATAATTGCTTGTATTTAGTTCTCTGATTAAAATTTCAAATTTATATAAAATATCTTAATTTAGAAAGTTGTGGGAACATGAAAGACGCCTTAATGATCTGTGATCAATATGAACATGTTTATAAAAGTTTGAAAAGATTTCATGTTAAGTCATCAGTTGCGGCGGTATCCACTTTATTAAGGCGTTTAGCACTGTCTAATGCACGCACAAATGTTAAGTACATTGACGCAACACTTAGCACAAATAGCTATTTTAACTTAAAGGATCAGACCAAAGTTTTTTGATCTAAGTTGAGTGTGAGAGGAACGTTTGTGAAACAAAAAATCACTGCTGTCATGTTGTAGCGTTGCCGTACTTCGCCCGCGCTGCTGCGTCAGTGTTGCCCGTGTATAATCTATGCTTTCTTTCATTTGCCCTTTCACTGTGCCTACAATCTGTATCAATAGCCCACTTTATACGCACGCTTTCCCGAGTGCTTTGGAGGATACAAAATTACGCGCGGGAAAATACTGCACCGCATCATAGGCTTCCCCTTCAACATCTTCAAACGCGTGCTGTTTCATGTTTTTTTTTTCCATATGCGCTTGAGCGAGTGTGTAAAGCCGGCTAATAAGGAGAAAGCTACCCGCCAGTGTCATTTCTAGATATCATTATTATTGTCTAAAGCTGATGTATATTATAAAATCGTATTACATAATTTTGAAAAAAAAAAAAACAGTTTTTCTTTTTTATCCCTCACTTATTTACGATTTTCAGGATTTAGGTAGGATCCAGGCAATAAAAAGATTACTTCACATTCATAAGCAACATTTATTTATTTAGACGTCCTGTCCAAATTTAAATAATACAAAATTCTCATAGAAAATGCACCAATTTTGCCGGAATCTTTTCCAATTTTTCTTTCCGTAAGAACCTAAGACTATTACGAACATTTAAAACGAGAAATAGGCAAATCGGTCCAGCAGTTCTCAAGTAATGCTCTTACAAACGAACCGCATTTCATTTTTATTCTACAGGGTTATTTTTAAAACGTCAATAACCTCTTAAGGGGTCATTGTACTCATCTTTATGAACAACTTTTACTATAGGACCAAACCTGATTTCGCGAAAAAAAAATCAGCTGTTCCCTACATTTTAACGAATTAATCGAACATAAATGTAGGAAGAGCAGTGGTGGCCGAGTGGTAACGGCCCCGACTTACGAGTCATAGGTCGTGGGTTCGAACCCAGGCAGGCGCTTTATTTTGTGTAAATAATTTCATCACCATTGCTCTCAAAACGGTGAAGGAAAACATCGTGAGGAAACCGGCATGTCCTAGAAACAACAATTCAAAGACATGTGACATCTACCAACCCGCACTGGGCCCGCGTGGTAGATTACAGCCCAGTCCCTCTCGAAGAGAGGAGGCCTGTGTCCCAGCAGTGGGAACATTATAGGCTGATTATGCTAAATGTAGGAAACAGCTGGTTTTTTTAGTGTATCCCCGTTGTCCCCGTTTGCCCTATCCCCGTCACGGGGACAGTGGAACGTGATTAAATTTATTTCCCGTTGTCTCCTTATCGTACGAAGTAAACCTTTTTTAAATCGAAACAGCTAGGTTAGGTTAGAATTGTGACCACACAACGCACGAGCCGAGCGAGCGTAGCGAGCGGTGCCGCGGCAGCGGCCGGCGAGTGCCAGAAACATATTTTTGAATGTAAGATCAAACCACGGGGACAACGGGAAGTATTTTTAAATATTTAATTGAAGTACCGCACGGCGTACGGGGACAACGGGAATACACCGTTTTGTTTTCGCGATTTCAGTTTTGGTTTCATAGTAAAAGTTGTTCATAACGATGAGTACAATGACCCCTTAAAAGGTTGTTGACGTTTTAAAAATAACCCTGTATATGTAGATAACTGGACAAACAGTCTAGTAAATATACGAAAAGTGACATTTTACAGTAAATTATAGATATCCTAAAGATAACGGTGAATATGTACGATAAATTCGTTTCACTGTCATGATAAGTCACACATGACATCACACGCGGCGTACGACACGCGGTCGTGAAGATTAATAAAATTAAGATCATTTATAAAAAGATTTAAGAAAATAGAATACATATACCACGTAGAATTTGATATAAAATAGCACATTTAGCTTCTGTAATATTTAATTATCTAAGGAAGAGACTATTTAAAAGTACATTAATTCAACAAACTTGAAAATAAAACCACGTCGAAAACTTATGTTTTGCAATAAAACTAAATGTATCTGTACAGATCTCCAAGGGAAAGTATGCGGTTCGGCAATCATCTTCGGGAATACGAACACGTGATCGTGAGATCTAATATAGAACTAAAGTACCTGCCTTCGGATACGTGTTCTTAAAGAATTTTATTCTTTTCGCCCATTTAATTAATACTGGATATTATTAAAAATAAATTACAATAGTTATATCCACCTGTAACAGACATGGTTAATACAAGTTTCATGAGATGAGACTGATACTATACATACGACTTTATGGAAAAATGTAAATAATTTAAGAATCATTAGAAATAAAATATTAATCCTAAATTAACTACACACGACGACAAAGAATACATCACATGGAACACATCAAATGCAAAAAAATGCACTTTAAATATAGGCTGATAAATACATTACCTTTCTTCAGTCGGATAAAAATTGATTTCGTGTAAATAAAAATATAAACAAGAGCTGTAACGCCAATCTTGTTGAATTATTTGAACCGCTTAACTGCAGGACTCAATCTAGTTCTAAATGCAGTAGGTCCTATCACAATTAAACTAGGGGCTTCATCATTCATTTAAGATTGCTCTAGAACTTAATTTTGGCTTGAAGTTCGGCCATGAGGGTCGCGGACTGGAAGACCTGCTGGCCCTCCGTGTCGGTTAGCGGCTGTCGGATGACGTCGAGCACACCGTTACGGCCCAACACGCACGGCAGCGAGAGGAACACCTCGTCCGTGATACCGTGCTCACCCTGGAACAAGAAAGAAATTAGTACAAAAACTAATTTATTAGAATCAACTTAAGAGGAAATGCGGGCGGAGAGACTTTTAGAGTAAAAAGTCATAAATCGAGGTTCGGCTCTCGCCTATTTCCTCCTCCAATATTGGACCAATTTAAAAGATATTTCTTATACTGTATAAGAAGGATACATACTGTGTCCCTATGTTTTCCTTTTCGATGATACATTATGGAACCTTCTGAAAATGCTCAAAATTGCCTGCTTAGACCGCTGACAACAGAGGGCTATTGTACAAATTTGCCAACTATTAATAAAAAAAGAAAAACATAGGGACACAGTATATATCCTTCTTATTCAGTATAAGAAATATCTTTTAAATTGGTCCAATATTGGAGGAGGAAATAGGCGAGATCCGAACCTCGATTTATGACTTTTTACTCTAAAAGTCTCTCCGCCCGCATTTCCTCTTAATAGTCACAACTATAGTTCGACATTCGACGCTTAATAGAGTGTAAAATCAAGAATTTCTTTAATGTAGAATACGTTTCGTGTCGTTAAATGCTGAGTACCAACGTATAGTAAAATCAAAATACTATATGAACTGACCAATACAGAATTTAAGTAGTTCGTACCGTACCGTCCGGTAACGTACCAACATCTGCTGTGCAAAAATAATAGTAGGTAAATGAACATATTATTGACTTATCAACAAAATGTAATTAGTGGTAGCATCCTCATCACGGGGAATCCCATTGGGATTTGAGGAATATCCAGAACGAGACAAGTGTTTTATTTACGGGTTTGAGAATGTTGGCCATCAATTTATTGTTGCCATCGTTTCAATAAAAACCAGGGACCATTTTGGTTACCCATTGAAAGGGTTTTCGATAGGGTTTTTCTAAGCGGTTAAACAAAAACCCATACGATAAGGGTAATCCATTGAAAGGGTTTTCGATAAAAACCCTTTTGAACGGCTTAATTTAAGCCATTCAAAATTACCCTTACCATATGGGTTTTTGATTAATTGCTTAGAAAAACCCTATCGAAACCCCTTTCCATTGAAAGGGTTTTTCTAAAATGGTACCTAAACAAAATGGTCCCTGGGTAGAATAGAGATAGAATTGGTCATGCTACTCGTGCTGGGCTGATATCGAAATAACATAATATTATGATTTTTTCATGTTACTGGGTTTCAAGTAGGTATAGAACCCATTGAAATGGGTTATCATGTAACCCTTTCACTGGGTTTCAAGTATAAAACCCAGTCAATGGGTTATCATGTAACCCTTTCAATGGGTTTCTAGTATAAAACCCTTTCAATGGGTTACATCATGATAAAGGTAACCCATTGAATGGGTTACGCCATCGAAAGGCTTAACCCTTAACCGGGGTTGTACGGTCCCTGATAAAAACTTAATGGCGGCTGCACTTCTCGCTTCGCAGTACCCCACCCCTCACCGCCGCTGACACACGAATTCCGTACTGCCGCCATAAAGTTAGAATCGGGCTGTACCTACACAATGACGGAAAAGAATTCCAATTTTCCATAAATATATGAGACCCGGGTCCAGCGCGATGATTTTGAATAAGTCTTAAAAAATAAATTAACAATGTGTACCTGTACACAAGTAGTGACCGCGTGCACACTGGTGGCGTTGGTGAGGACAGCTTTAATGATCTGTGTGAGGGACAGTCCGATGGCCCAGGAAGTGTATCCCTTCAGCCTGATGACCTCGTACGCGCTCTGCACGACCTCGGCGTGCGTGTCCTTCCAGTGCTCATCGTCGCAGTCCAGACCAATGTTCTTGTTCAAGTCCCGAAGCCTCACGCCAGCGATGTTCACGCTAGACCAGACGGGCACTGTGGAAATGAAACATTTTGATCAGTTCCGTTTTTGTTTTTCATCACCTTATAAAATACAAGCCATGTAATGGGATTTTCCATCGGATGAAATGACGAACTTGCATACAAACTTTTATCCAGTATTTAACCGTATTAGCGAATAAGTTTTCAAAAATCGTTCCTTGCTGTTCAAAAATTTCATGACCGCAAGCTGTGCGTTGTCCGTCAGTGAATGGATGAATTTAAGATGTCAGATGTCCGCTAAACAAACCTCTCGTGACATCGGGTGCTTATATATAATACTAGCTTTTGCCCGCGGCTTCACCCGCGTGGATGTCAGAAAAAATCGGGAACCGGGATTATAAGTACCTACCCTACATAAAAGGAACCCTAGTGCAAAATTTCACGTCGCTCGCAGTAGTTTGGGTTGTGCGTTGATACGTCAGTCAATCAGTCGGTCAGTTTCTCCATTTATTTATGTAGATCATAGATTTGTTTTTAGATCAATACAAAATAATAATAAATTAGGACTTATTAGTTTTTTTTTGTTGTTCAAATGTAATCAATTTCAAAAATTGTTGACCTTTACGTGATCAACGTCCTGACAAACCTTGAAAATGACACCATATTGATTTGTAGACTATTTACCTCTTTACACCCCCAGAAGGGGCTGTTTAAAAAAAAACATGAAACGCGTTTTATTTATTTGTTTATCGGCTCTTCTGCGCTCAACATTCTTAAGGGTTTTTTTTAATTTTCCTTAGCTCCGTCTCAGTTTAGTCTAGTCTCGTCTCACAGCCTTATACCGTGCCTAATCATCATCAGGTGCCTAGACTTTTCCCAACAGAGAGAGTTGCGGAAGCAAACCTCAAACCTCAAGAGCGACTGCCTATCTACCTGCTTTATAGTGTTATACGGTCTTTAAAATATTTCCGATAACTTACCGCTGCTGTCACCATGTTCTCCGATGATGTAGGCGTGGCAGGAGGTGGGTGCGATGCCCAGTTTCTGCGACAGCAGGTAGCGAAACCTGCCGGAGTCCAGGTTAGTCCCGGAGCCGATGACCCGGTGTTTGGGCAAGCCACTGATCTTCCAAGTCACGTAAGTGAGTACATCCACTGGGTTGCTCGCGATTAGCAGGATCGCGTTTGGGCTGTATTTTAGTAACTGTGGAAATATTAGGTATTTATTAATTTCAGATTTCCCATGGGCAAAAATGTTAAATAGCAATTTTCATCATTCAAATATTCAAAAAATCAAAAAAATCCTTTTTACTATGCTCGATATATAAGGAAATCCTATGTTTTTAGGGTTCCATACCCAAAGGGTAAAACGGGACCCTATTACTAAGACTCCGCTGTCCGTCCGTCTGTCACCAGGCTGTCTCATAAACCGTGATAGTACAGTTGAAATTTTCACAGATGTATTTCTGTTGCCGCTATAACAACAAATACTAAAAAAACAATAAAATAAATATTTAGGGGATTTGATTTTTTGCCGTTTTTATAGATAATGGTACGGAACCCTTCGTGTGCGAGTCCGACTCGCACTTGGCCGGTTTTTTTTTACAGTCCGTTCAACCGATTTTGACTTCTATTGCGTTGGTGGCACGACCAATGGCAGCTGTAATAAACAGTTGGTATTGTAACCACGTTTTTGCTTTTAATGCCATCCTTATGCTTACGGAATAGAAGTCAAAATCGTTTGAACGGACTGTAAACAAGTTTATTTAAATGTCTAATCTTATTTCAAATAGAGTATAGATTCCTCCGTGCCTCGGAATCCACGTCCCGGTCCCGGCTGTCATTCGTGGATCTTTGTCAGTCGTTACAGCTCGTCAGAAGTCCGAAAGTCAACGTTTTTCAATACACATTTGAAGAAATAAAATAAAATAACGAAAAATATTTTTGTCATGAATTATTATTAGGAAACTATGATTTAATTTTTTTTTCCGCGCTTTGCCTTCGCCACGTTGAAAGAGAAGCAAAGGTATAAAGCCAATAAACAGCCTAATATTAAAAATAGAAAATTCAAATATATTTGAGTTTAGAACACAAATAAATGTTAATTTGTTTTTTATTGTAATAATCATGGTATTCTATTTAAACGCCGTAAAGAACGCACCTTTGCCGCGATTAAAAAAAAAGTCACCACCGAATAGAGAGGACCGTCTCTGGCGCGAGACGCGTAGACGGCGTGAATAGGAATTGAATCAATTTGAAAGAAAGAAAGAAAATAAATTTATTTGACACAGGAAGGCACACAATATTCACACAAAAAACAAAAACAGAACAAATGCTTAAAATAGTATTGAGTGCCTCACGGCTGCGCCAAATAGGCCCAGTTCAGCATTAATGCCAGACAACTAGTGCCTGACGCTGGTTTTCAACTGGACCTTATGTTAAGAGGACGTCTTACGTATGTAAATCAGTTTTATAGTGTGTAAATATTTAAATAAAATTAGATATGTGTAACAAATAATAATATAAACCATTAGATATATTTTGTTTAAAAAAAGAAAAAAGTACAATAAAAATAATTATAGTTATGAGTGGTGTTTAAGAAATAAAAAAATAAAATGGTATGGGTCTGTTATGGCAAGAAAAAATAATGGACTGTTGTCGATGAGTAAAAGATAACCTTAACATAAATTTGGACTAAAGTAACCGTCATGAGAAGCTATAAATACATAAAATTGCAAATTATACAACTATCAACTTTAAACTCAAGATATCTAAGTTGATTTATGAATGAAGAAGTTATCGCTAAACGTCATAAAATAATTTTAGTTGCAATGGAAACTGAACCATACGCAATTTCAGTTAAAGTTTTAAATCCCAAAGTATGAAATTTATCTCGTCTCATGGCGTTGACTTTAGGTATATAATCGTAGTGCGATATGAACCAGTTTTCGAGGAAGTGTATTGAAAAGAAATTACCTAAGCTATCGGCGCCTTGGAGTTCTCACAGATTTTGAGTACTCAGGTCATGTTATGGTAAAGTATTATATTTGTAGACATCGTTGCGTCGCTTTAGATTTCGTGCAGCGACCAAGGTGACCAGTTTACCCTTCAGACGTCATAAATGCAGTCCTACTATTTTGTGTGACCGCTACGCTAGCGTGACTCCTACAAGAGGTTGATGTCCCTGAGACCTTTCTCTGCTCTTTATACAACTTTTTTATCGCTGGTTTAATACACCGGGGAACAGTCTGTTGAGTACCACAGCAGACAAACCAGTGACCGCAGACGAGACCTCGAATCTATATCTTGGTACTAGCTGCGCCCCGCGGTCTCACCCGCGTAAGTCTCGATCCCGTGGAAATATCGGGATAAAAAGTAGCCTATGTCTTAATCCAGGGTGTCAGCTACTTCCATGCAAATTTTATCAAAATTGGTCCAGCTGTTTGAGCGTGAAGAAGTAACAAACATACACACACACACTCACAAACTTTCGCCTTTATAATATTAGTGTGATGTGATTATCACTACATAGTATAAAACAAAGTCGCTTCCTGCTGTCTGTCTGTCCCTATGTATGCTTAGTTCTTTAAAATTACGCAACGGATCTTGATGCATTTTTTAATATACATAGAAAGAGCGATTCAAGAGGAAGGTTTATATGTTTATTACATGCATAATTTAGTAGAAACACTGCACATTATTAGCATTGCACCCGTGCGAAGCCGGGGCGGGTCGCTAGACTATACATTTTTTATTTTTTTGGGTGGGAAATTATCAAATAATTTCTCCCGCTCTGGGCGAAGCGGGAGGGCGTTTCAGACTTTTACTGACTAAAAACCACCGTGTTCCTTCAAATGCCTGTGTGCCAGAATATTATAAATTAAAGTCGATTTTCGTGTCTGTCTGTGTGACCGCGTTGTTCTTCTAAACTACGCAACGGAATTTGATTCGGTTTTCACCATCATTTAGAGAATGTATTATTCCATTCAAGTAGGCGCAGTCGGAGTCCGTGCCGTTAGTCTTCATGATTACGTTGGATCACAGCTGTAACCTAAACTAATGAGAGGAGTTCCCTGAACTATCCTCGTAGTCGGTGCTTACTTTGCCCGCCACTACCACGAGTCTTCTTCCACAACACAAGCGAGTGGGGGCAGACCACTCGAGACCAGTGAGCAAAGCGAGCTCGTTTACGCCACGAGTGAGCGTAGCGCGATTACGAACGAGCGGAGTAAGCTGGCTTATGAGAGTAGTAGGTGGCGCTTACTATTGTCGAAAGTGTGCTCGCTTCAAGTGTGCTCTCTTCAGTCGCTCGTCTTTAAAGTAGACTCGCTAAACTAACTTTTCTTGGCCCGACACTGTGCTAGTCTACTGTACTATACGAAGCAGGGCCGGTCGCTAGTCTACTGTACTATACGAAGCAGGGCCGGTCGCTAGTCTACTGTACTATACGAAGCAGGGCCGGTCGCTAGTCTACTGTACTATACGAAGCAGGGCCGGTCGCTAGTCTACTGTACTATACGAAGCAGGGCCGGTCGCTAGTCTACTGTACTATACGAAGCAGGGCCGGTCGCTAGTCTACTGTACTATACGAAGCAGGGCCGGTCGCTAGTCTACTGTACTATACGAAGTAGGGCCGGTCGCTAGTCTACTGTACTATACGAAGCAGGGCCGGTCGCTAGTCTACTATACTATACCATAGCTATTTCACTTACTTTAGGTACAATTCCTTTGAGAACTTCAACGTTCCTCTGCACCAGATTGCGTCGGTCCTCACCCTCTTGTTGCCTCACACCGGCTGCTATCACGCAAATCTGGGAGTTCTCCGTTATTGCGTAATCTGTGGTATAAAACACAAGAATTATTTTATAAAACCGAATCAATTTGAAGACTTATCTTAACATCAAGTCTGTAGGTGATCCGCGAAGTGTCAGGACGTGGAGGTGTACCTATGGTACACCCACATTTCTCCAGTTGTTTAAGCCCCATGTAATAGGGAACGAGCCAATTGCCATCAAATAGGCACAAATCCAGACTCCGGGCTGCTACTAAGAAATTCCTAAATAATAGAAGTACCGAATAACACTTTGCCTGACTCGGGAATCGAACCCAGGATCTCATACTTAGCAGTGGCACTTGGGACGACTAGGCCAACGAGGCAGCTGCAATATGAAGACGATTTGCAGTGAAACCTTTTCATATAAACATTCCTTTTTACCAAAAACGAAATGTTACCGTAATTTTTTTAGCACGTTTCGCTCAGTAGCCGAGCGAAGGGTGGTGCTGCTGCCTTACGCGTCGCTTGCATCTAGCTAAAATACCGTATAAACTTTTTTTTTGTTCACGGGGTGGAAACTCCTCATGGATGTCCTCCGCCCTGGGGCGGGTGGAGGGGTCCGTCAGACTCTTACTGACAAAAATCACCCCAGTGTTCCCTTCCCACACTTGCACTGGGGATCTTGGGATCTGTTATTACTTCCGCAATCCCCGGCGGAACCACCTCAAGTATGGGGGGGAGTGAGGTGTTTGACCCCCCCCCCACGACGTCTAAAAGGGGCGCGCGTGGAACACTACGCGCCGCCACCTCGGGTTTTGTGATTGGGGACGGCGGACTTGGGGACGTCCTGGACCCATTTAGCGGGGCTGGAAGAGGGCACTATCTGCCCTCTGCCGACGCCCAGTGCGCCTGCTGCGGGCCGGGTGAGCGAATGAGATCTCCCGCTCCCTTTCCCCAGCCTCCTTCTGCGACACGACTGTTTCGCAGAAGGATACCACCGCGTCCTAGGACTCCTCGCTGCCGACCATCGACTCGACCACGGCCGGCAGCGATAGGTCCCTGCCTACTCCTGAGATGAAGGCACGGCGTGGCTCCTCCCAAGCGGCACACTCTGCCAGAGTATGCCACGCCGTGTCCTCCCGGCAGTCGACGCAGTGGTGACACCGGGCAACTGTCATCTGTGTTAATACATTATTTAATCACAAATAATTTACACATAGTATCGACTGCTCTCAAAACAGTAACGGAAAATATCGTGAGGAAACCGGCATATCCTAGAACCGAAAATATAAAGACGTGACATCCACCAACCAGCACTGGGCCCGCATGGTGGGTTACCTACGGCCCGCTCCCTCTCACAGAGATGAAGCCTGTGTCCCAGCAGTGAGCACATCATAGGCTGTATTTTTTATGCTTATTACCTATACATTAATTTATTAATTGGAGTGGCTCCAAAATAAGAACTAAGTATTGTTATGGTCGTAATTGTAAGTACAGCGAGGGTTCCATCGTACCTGTGCCGGCTTGTATGTTGTTGTTGAACAGGAAGGCCGACCCGTGCTGCAGGTCCATCATCTCTCCCTTCAGTTTGTCCGCATTCGTGTCGACCATCACTATGTTGTTCGTCACGCCCTATAACAAGCGCATGAAACTGTTATCAGATCATCCTCTGTACAATCTGTGAACATCACTCCGAAATTCGAACGTGGCTCGTCAATCGATTATTTAAAAAAAAAAAACCGGTCAAGAGCGAGTCGGACTCGCGCACCAAGGGTTCCGGTACGTATATATGCTGTTGATGATTTCTGAAAAACTGTGCTATTTAGAGACATCGTTTTATTTTTCCTGTAATCTTTACATACACTTCTATCCCATAGAATAATTTGCATTTTTCATCAAAAGTCGGAAACTATGCTGCCTAAAATTAAAATAAAAAATGTTTGGGCATGTGCAAACAGCGTTCTTTCATATGATACCCCACATGCCCTGGTAGCCACTTCAAATTTTTAAGACAGTCAGTACTTTAAAAAATAATTTAATTATTTTAAATTTCCCCTTTCAGTCCATTTTGCAAACAAGATATATTTTTTAAATTTCTTTCTTGTTTGCAAAGTAGTTGGGCTAACGTCATCTAAAACTATTCTAAATTTCAAGTTGATAGCATTAGTAGTTCTCGAGATATTCAAGTGTGACAGACAGACAGACAGACAGACTTAGTCTCACCATAAGGTTTCCTTTTTACCATTTTGGTACGGAACCTTAAAAACGTAGGTACCTATGTGATATGATTATGATAATTAAAAAAAAACAAATGAGTTTGCTTACGAATTGTGTTCGGTCACTTGAGTGAGATTCGAAGCGATCGTTACAGAATAAAGGTAATCGCAAATGACAGCTGCATTGCGCCTGCGCCGCATTGCAAAATTGCGTCAAATCCAAAGGACATTGTTTCAGGCAGATTAAAATTTGAATTAAGGCCAGTGCAAGTGAGGCTGCGCGCATATGGGCGGGCCACAACCCAAGCTTAGCAAATATCCTCCTTCATCACTTGCTTAATCTGCGCTAGCCTTAACACTTCATTTTTGTGTTTAGGATAAAAGGCCGTATTCGCGCATAACATTTTTGTCACCGCATGGCTTGAACTGGTAAAGTCACGGTGCGTTCGTCTGGCAAATTCTGAACAGTCAGTCGTGTAACAAATCTGACTGGCTATTTGGTTTATCTCACACAGCATTTAATACCTATGAGCTTATATTCGCGCTAACCCAACTGTTGAAGACAGATTTACCGACATAGCCTACACTTTATATCGAAATACATTGGCATTACAATTTGTTTTCCTTTTTAGGACAAAAACAAATGAGTTCGCTTACGAATTGTGTTCGGTCACTTGAGTGAGATTCGAAGCGATCTTTACAGAATAAAGCTAATTGCAGATTACAGCCGCAGTGCGCCTTCGCCGCATTGCAAAACTTTTTGTCCTAAAAGGCAAGGCAGAGCACCTATAAAATATGTAACAAAAACCCTGTTGTTCCTTCTACCTACGTTTTATGAATCGGTATACATACGTAATAAAGCAAGTCATTTATAAAAACTGATCACCAAATTAATTAAAATAAATATTTAATTATTAATATTTGTAATGTTTAACTGATTTCTAACCTCTTTCATTCTTTTATTTTGACTTCTCGACTAGCCAATACTTTTTTTTTTTTTAATTATAATTCCACCAATGTTGTGCTTGTAGGTAAATGTATAAATGGGTTTTTGTTACATACTGTAGTAGTAGATATCGCTTAACTGGATAAGTTCATCGATAACGAACGGTATCACAGATCTTTATATCAGGATTGCTTTTATGATTTTTTTTATTGACCACGACCAGTAAATAATAACGTGATAAATGGGCTTTTTCAGCGTAGCATAGCGTAACAGTAGGTATTTAAGCCACATCGGTACAATAAACTAAAATAAGTAAACACTATATGAGCGAATCGTTGCACCAATGACAAAGTAGATTTAACACAACATCACGCCTGTATTCTCCGACGGGTTGTGCAGAGGTGCACCTATGGTACCTACAGGTGTACTATCTATAGGTGCACCTCTGCCAACGCTTCGGGTTACATTTCGGGAAAAATGTGGGTACATTCCGCTAGTTAAAAATTACTTTTAGGTAATATATCGGGTGTAAAAAGACCATTTCCGAAACCGAAAGCTACATATTCTACCCATTATTTGGATCGTTTTTTTCCACTAGACCATACTTGGAAATCCACTGGTTCTGGAGATATTGAAGGCCAAACTAGCATAAGTTTTTTTTTTTGTTTTTACGAGAACGAATTCCAAGTGTTATTATAAAACTTTTTTCCAAGCAAACATTACCTGAATTTTCGATTTTTCTTACATTAATTTCGTTCATAGCCGCAAGTATTCGACAAGAACCTCCGCGTACCGCCACAGAATAAGTAATATAGTACTACGTAGTACCGCGTAGAACGAAGGGGCGGGGCTTAACTCACACAAAAGCATTGAGTCCGTTTGCCTGGGTTCGCGTTACATAGCGCGCAATAAAAATTGCACTTTTTTAATCCCAAAAAAAAAAACGGTTCCCAGCAATCATTTTTGCGCAAAGCTACTTAATTAGTTAGATGCACAGTATGTGTAGTTGACGGCTTTGTGATGTGTCTTTTTATACCCTGTATATTATCGTATCGTATCTTAAGTCCCATGTAATTGGGCGTAAGGGTATTGCCATAAACCGGGCATAAAGTAAATTTAGGCATAAACTACAACCATAATATAGCTAGATAAGTATTGAAAATAGTTAAGCAATCGCATAAGAAAATAAAAAACCGGCCATGTACGTGTCTGACCACGCACAATGAAGGGTTCCGTATTAGGATGAATTCATCCCAAAAACAAACTTAACATTGTAGTTGAAAAACATACTCTCCCATACATCTAACGTTACGGTCAATTCTTCAACTGCAAATTTAAGTTGGTCGACGATTACTCGTTAACTTGTAAACCCTACTTAGCTGTGATAGTTTTCCTTTTAATTTCGTTATATATACTACTGCCATGAATTTTTTCACATATCGAAAACCAACCATTTAGCTGGCAGGGGGGGGGGGCACTTGACTCTAACAAAAAATAGCACTTTAAAGCTTAATATTACGCAAACGGATGTCAGAATTGTGATATGTTTTTCACAGACCCATAATATTTTTGAACGCCCTATCCAACGATACCCCACACCATGTATTAAACGAGAAAAAAAATATCATCCCCGTTTTACGTACAAGGGAGGTACCCTAAAAAAAAATGTTATTCATGGTTTTATTTTACGACTTTCTTGGCGTGATTAATATGTACACCCACGCCAAATTACAGCTTTCTAGGACTTAGCGTCTCTGAGCTAAGCCGGGGACAGACGGACGGACGGACGGACGGACAGACAGACAGACAGACAGACGGACATGGCGAAACTAATACCGCCTTATTACAAAACAAGATTTATATTTTGACATGGCTTAAACCATGGAGCCAGTTTTTGTAATAAGAACGTAACAGTGATTGAAATACCGTTCTTTATACAAAACTGAAAACTTAGTTCGGTACTAAGTTGTCAGTTTTGTGTTTAGGAATTTTACCATAGTCGGAATAAAGTTCGAAATTCAATAATGACTTCATGTTTTAGACCTGGGTCTGAAGATAAACTTAATCATAATATTAATTTAGTACTATGAATCTGCCCGCCTTTTCCCAACTATCTTGGAGTTGGCTTCCAGTCTGACCGGGTGCAGTGATGCAGAGTACCGGTATTTTACATGTAGCGCCTGCCTATCTGACCACAACACAGTTATAGAGATTACCCCCTTGAACTTTGCGCGTTTGCAATGTGTATCTACCCTCTATTTCCCTCACATTTTCGATGTGACAGGCAGAGACCGTACAACCCCGGTTAAGGGTTAAGCCTTTCGAAAGGATAACCCATTCAATGGGTTACCTTTATCATGATGTAACCCATTGAATGGGTTTTATAGTAGAAACCCAGTGCAAGGGTTACCTGATAACCCATTGAATGGGTTTTATATTTGAAACCCAGTGAAAGGGTTACATGATAACCCATTCAATGGGTTCTATAGCTACTTGAAACCCAGTGACATGAAAAAATCATAATATTATGTTATTTAGATATCCGCCCAGCACGTGTAGCATGACCAATTCTATCTCTATTCTACCCAGGGACCATTTTGGTTACCATTTTAGAAAAACCCTATCGAAAACCCTTTCAATGGATAGGGTTTTTCTAAGCAGTTAATCAAAAACCCTTATGGTGTGAGTAACTTTGAATCGCTTAAACTAAGCCGTTCAAAAGGGTTACCCACACCGTATGGGTTTTTATTGAAAAACCTTTCAGTGGGTTACCAAAATTTAATTTAAGCCGTTCATAAGCCTTACCCTTATCGTATGGGTTTTTGTTTAACCGCTTAGAAAAACCCTATCGAAAATACTTTCAATGGGTAACCAAAATGGTCCCAGGTGACAGGTACGTGTCTAGCTAGAAGCCATCGCCGGTTAGCTAGTCGTGTCAGTACTCTCACAAGCCGGCAAGAACGGCAAATAGTGGGTCGAACTACGACTGAAACCTAAATATTCGTTTTCTTCCCTTCGGGGGGAAACGGTTTTATTTAGGTGTTCGAGAGCCTACGCTCAACCCACTGTGAGATGTGTTTATAATCTGCCGGCGATGCCTAGACGTACTGTGATGCAACAGGGAAATATTATACATAATACGTAAGTAAGACAGCAAGTAGATTTGATAAAATAAAAAAGTTTAATCGAAATAACAAAAATATCAGTCTACCATTATTATATTAATTTTAGCTTAGATTGGCGAAAATTATTGACTTAAACTATCGTAATTCCCTTTTGATTGATTTGGAATTTCTTTAAAATTATGTGTTAAAAAGGTATCCCTCGATCTCCTCCTATCTCCCTCCTCCTCCGGTGACATGATACCCTTTGGTAAGACAGACTTTTCGGCTTCTGATTACAAATGACAGCCGGGACCAACGGCTTAACGTGCTTCCAAGGCTCAGAGGGTTTTCGATAAGTAATGGATGGTCACCCATCCACGGAACGACCGCGACAAGCGTAGCTTAACCTTCTATCGACCCTTGCGGCTGGGCTTAGCCAGGAGCCCTATACATTTTGGACTTTTATAAAGGCTTCTACATACCAGCGCGACTTGTCGCGCGACGCGACACGGCACAAAGGCCCCGCGTGTCGCGGGACGAGCGGTGCCTTTGTGTCGCGTCGCGTCGCGCGACAAGTCGCCCCGGTATGTAGAAGCCTTAATCCAGCTGACCTAAACTTAAAACATGTATTTGGATTAAACTATTTACAGGAACTTTAGAATTGTCAAAGGGGTCAGTCAGTAAGATGAAACTAGTTAACCATTCCAAAGCATGGCTGGTTCCTATGGAGAGGAACGAGAAAGAACAAGAATCTCTATGCAATGGACACTCTTTTTATCCGACTGCGTGACGCAAAGGAGGGTAATGTGTTTATCAGCCTATGTATGTATGTTTGTTCCTTTGTGGTACTTTAGAGACCGAACGCGTGGGCCGATTTTGATGATTCTTACGTCAATCGATTTGTCTTAATCTTGTGAGTGTCACTAAAGACATGACATTAATCAAAAGTCAATATGGCGACAACCAGTACCAATATAGTGAAAAATAACAAAAAAATAAAGTCGACGATCTACGTCAAGTGGGGTATCATTGGATAGGTATTTGACAATCATCTTTAGGTGTCCCCAATAATTTTGAATGATCATTTAGGACATAGAAATATAAAAAAACGTATTTCTTTATATCTATGATTTAGGATCTATAACGATTTAAAGTTGGTAAAGCAACCATTCTCACTGAAATTAACAAAACTTATAATAAAGCTGTGATAAAGTTCGTATATAATCGTATAATAGACCTTATTAACGTGAAAAATTATTATTTAAATGATATTGTTAACCTAACATTAACTGGACAGGACACGCATTCCTAAAACGTATAAATCAAATAAGTACATACAGACGAGCAGATAAAAACGATATAATTTAATCATTTAATTCAAGTAACAAGACTCTTACCCCCTTATTACAAAACAAGGTTTATCTTCAGACCCAGGTTTAAAACATGGAGCCATTATTGAATTTCGAATTTTATTTCGACTATGGTACAGTTCCTAAACACAAAACTGACAACTTAGTACCGAACTAAGTTTTCAGTTTTGTATAAAGAACGGTATTTCAATCACAGTTACGTTCTTATTACAAAAACTGTCTCCATGGTTTAAGCCATGTCAAAATATAAATCTTGTTTTGTAATAAGGCAGATAGTGTTAGTAACAAAAAACTACAAACTATGTTGGTAAAACTTAATGTAATAATTAATACAGAAACAATGCGTGACATCACTGCTGCAAGGTGACAGGCCCCGCCGATACTTTGCAGCAGTGACTCACATACGCACAATCGAGCCTACTTGCTACCATAAACAGGATGCTGTTGGTGCTGCCCCGCACGCAGGGTGCGTGCGGGGCAGCACCAACAGCATCCTGGATAACTAACCATGGATGCGCACCGCTTCCGCATCACAGTGTAGAAGCAGTCAACGCGAGCTTCAGCAAACATCCCTGATGCGCTGCAGTATCGAGGCAATCCCATCAACAACCTGAATGAGTTATTGTATTGAACGCGAAGGGCGCCGTATGATTTCTGAGTATAATGAGCCCACAGACTACAGGAGTAAAAAGACGTGCAGTAAGCACTAAATATAGTGCTCCTGACCTCCTTAGAGGCACGCCTGAATCTGCAAACAATCATGTTAGCTATCACACACAGCGCCTTCCGCTCCCTATCAATATCGTCATCATCTTTGAGGCCAGTGGTCAATTGACCCAGATATTTAAATTGGTCCACCCTCACAAGGGGCATACCGCTTAACTTTACTGAAGGTACAGCTTCTGGGTACCTACCCCTGGCCCCAAAGACCATGACCACACTCTTCTTAACATTATATGCCAGACCATGCAGTCTGGGATATTGCTCGCAAGTGCCCACGAAAAAAAATAATATATAAACTCATGGTCTCAATACTTCTATATTTTTACACCGATTACTCAGAAGTGATGTCAGCAATCGTTTAATGGCTGGGGCGTCGTTTTTATAATCACAAATTTACGATCAGTGGCTGATAAGATAAGATGGACTAGAGCGTGCACGCTCAGGCCGATTTTACTGCCGACCGCATCGAATAGGTACTGTTCGACAACGTCGTGTGTATCACGCTGATTGCCTGTAACGCAATCCAAGCGATTTTCGCCTGAGGTTCCAGGCTACGACAGACAAGGCACAGGCAAAACCGCTGGGTCCAGAAGATAGCACATATATAATATAACGAAGGTGGACACAAACGAACGATTTTTGAAAATTCTCTCCCTGTATGAGATACTGATTGGAAATCCTGTCGGACACATGGCTAGCTGTCTAATTAGTGGGAACACTTCTGTAGACATTGTTATGTTGACCAGAGAGTAAATAGACATTCTTAATTCAACCAATTCAAACTGTTATGCTAATTTAGAATATTATGCTCATCGAACAACAATGAACTCACATTAAGGTACTGACAAGAGGCAAATGATAAACGTAGGCTTGTATTAAAAAAAATATTGCCAAATCTAGTATAGTTTGTAGTAGTGGAAAAAATATTATGTTATTCTTGAACATATTTCTCAGAATTTGGTTGTTACAAAAAACACGTTTTGAAAAAAAAACCTCGACCCTTTACACTGAGTTTCAATCCAAAATATCTGTATTACATAAATATCAATGTACGGTTGGTATTTAATTAATAACAAGAATTTATTTTCGATTACTCAACAAATTTTTGATTATATTAAGAAGAGATATTATATGAATTGATTCATATTTTGCAATAAATTACAAGTGTTGTGTCATCGCGGTTCTCTTTATTTTGTAAGCAGTTAGACAGTGACAGCGGTTTAGCTGTTGTCAGCGTCTTAAGAGGATGCCACAGATGTCAGTCACCAATAGGTATTAGGTAGCAGGAGTCGTAATATTAATAGCCCACAGACGGCCATTCGACTGATCACGCCTTATAGTGTTTATTGGACGGCACGGCGATTGACTGCTGCGCTGCGTGTTGCGGGTTCGATTCCCGAACGGAACAAATATTTGTATGACCTACAAGTAGTTGATCCGGGTCTGGCTGTTTGTGTATGTGAGTTTAAATGTTTGTAAACGCACCCACGATACAGGAGAAATTCCTAGTGTGGGGCAACGTTGTTAAAAAAAAAAAAAAAAAATTGCATTGTTTCCATGAAACTGTTCTCCATCTATGGCCAGCTGCAATATATAATACATCGACAGTTAAATTGTTTCTGCTGAAACTAACATCTGGACTAATTTAGAGATTGCTAAGTAAACTTTGACAAACCGCCCGTAACGGAAGTGCATTTTTATAACATAACATCTCGCTTTTTTGCCCCGAACACGGCAGCAGAGGTGTAGAGGTACCCTAGTACGCGGCGCGGTCCATGGAAATTCCGTTAAATTATAAGTATATCTTAGAGACAACTATAATGACTACTGCCAAGCTCTGCTTAGCTTGCGTGTTCTGTATTGAGCTCACGCAACGCGTCGTACGTTTAGCCAGTAATAGGACTCGTCCATTAAGGAGCGCTGTCCCGAATTTGACGCATTATTAATTTAGTATACACAAAACAAAAGGTATTTTAATAAAACGCGTATACTAAAAGATCTATAATTAAATTATCTTTGGATTGGTGAAGGTTTCAGAAAAATACGCTTGGTATATTTTGCGCCATTCTCAGTTTTTTATCCGCGTTAGACATAACTTTACAAATTAATTTCACTATGTAATATAAACATAATCTAAAATATTCACATATTAAATTATGGAGAAAATGCTCTAACTCAACATATTTTTTTTTTCCATTTTTTCAAATCATTAACACTACTCGTTTAGACGTGATCTTCAGTATAAAATCATTAAAAGTCCCGTATCGTCACCTTAAGTCCCTCGCTCAGACCAGGTTAGCATGGCACAAAAGGGAAGAGGCCTATATTCAGCAGTAGGTGGAACATGGCTGCGATGATGATGATGAGGTACATGGCGAGCTTTATAATCAGTGATCACTATGGCCATTTTGGTAGGGCATTTGTTTAGTAAATTCCGATTTGGTCAAAACATTTTAGATCCACGTCATCACGAAAGCGAGGAGCGTTGCTATCACCATAATCTAAAAATATTACAAACCATCTGGTCGAGTGCGTTTATTTGCACAAAGCGCAATGACGCATATAGTCGTATCTCTTGAATGTTTTATGGGACAGACAGTTTTATTTTTTTTGATCCCAGACTGACAGACCTATCAAAACAAAATACTTAAGTAGTTCGGTATTTTGTTTTCTAGATAAGTACATAAAGATACTCCATTTGTATAAGATCAGTTAAAACAAACCTTTTTTAAAGTCCGTTCAACGGATTTTGAAATTAGGCAAACAGTTATCATCTATACTAATATTGTAAAGAGGTAAAATTTGTTTGTTTGTTTGTATGTAGGGGGATATCTCCGGAACTAATGAACCAATTCTAAAAAAGTTTTCTCTGGTCGATAGCTACATTATTTCTGAGTGCTATAAATTATACTTATACCAAGAATATTATATTGATGCCAATAATAGATCCTGTTTCTTATGAGAGAGTTACACCGAGAGTTGATGCATCGGAAATGACATTTCCGCGAAAGACACTTGCGCGAACACACTTGCGCGAAAAGATGGTTGTCGACATTTTGTGAAGATTTTTTGTCATGGGTGTCGTTTCCATGGTTTTCGAGATCTCTGATAACAAAACTGGGGAATCAAAATCAAAATTCAATTGAATCAAAACACACTTGGCTGTTTTTTTATAATGAATAGACTGACCGCTACGAAAGACAGATATAGCTAAAAACTTTTCCCATCAAAATCATTTATCTGCATAAAAAGGGGTGGGTACAAAAGATGTTACGTATATCTACACTTCAGTGCAAATACATGAATATTTCGCCGTGAACTGATGGCATGCAAATATTCAATGGACGTTAGTCAGTTAAATAATTTCATACTAAACATACAATTAAAGACAAACACATAAAAAAAAAATACCATTAAATTGGAGTTTTAACCTTAACAATTCTATGAACGAAAGGAACAAATTATTCAAGTCAATACAAGTCATAACAATAATTATGGGTCCATAAAAGTCTAAACGTTCTAAATTATTTGAAGTCCTAATTTCCTTCTTAAAATGTCAGAAATCACTAGCAACATTATAAAGTCGTAGTGGAGTCCAAACTGTACATTGAATATTTATGAAAAAAAGTTATTGCTACGAGGTCTGGGAACGATTCTCATGCCGAAATATGTATAGTAGTTAGAATTTATAATTATGTTTGGCTGAATGTATGACACGCAAATAATACTGGATAGATTTTGTTCAAATTTTGCATAGATATTCCCTTGTCTGGTCTGGTTTGTAGGCTATAAATGATCACGCTATTTGCCATGTTCGTATTCTACTATAGTTTACATTAAATTGTAAAAAAACGAGCCAAAAGGTTACAATATTGCCGGTAGTTACAGATATCACCTTTTAAATGATTATCATCACGGACGGACCTTTATGGAGCTAAGCAGTCCATCATGACATGACATGCCAACTTTCAACAAAGGCTTAGTGGTCCGACGACTGCTTTGCAAACCTGTGGTACCTACGAGTACGACTTCCACGCGAACGAAGTCGCGGGCAGAAGCTAGTCAGTTATATGATGATGCTTATGACTATTTTTAAATATCGCAGCATCATGCTGAGATAGGAGCCTTTTGACCAGTATGAGGCCAAAAGGCTCCTACATAAAAAAAATGGTATAAAAACATAATGCACTATTTAGTGGTAGATCAGATAGGTGTATATATGTTTACCTAGGATGTAGGTACTTTTGTGTGTCTGCGGCTAAGAAAGGACAAATAAAAAAAAACACCTGGGGATTATCTCGACGAGGGAAAAACTCGCTTTCAGTTAAACAATGATAAGGCTGTTCATAACGTTTATCGCAGTGTTTACTTTAGCTCAGTAAACCATTGTAGGTACTTTGTACAATAATAATTAATATTCGCAATGCTGAACGCTAATTAGTAGGTTGATATTTATGCGGTACGGTTCTAGGCATGTTAAAATCGAATTGTTAATATTATTCCTTGTTAGTTACCTACTTACTATTCACTTTTAGCAAAGTTATTTTATTTTAACAAACAAAATAAATAAAATTAACAATTAAACAGTTAAAACCAATTTAAAATGTTTTATTCCGTAAGTCGAACAAGTTTTATACCTGGCTTCCGTAAAATAATGATGTAAATGTAACTATGTACTATAAGTAGGTACCTACCTATTGTTATAGTAGGAACTTACCTAGCTAAACTACTTCATCACTACATATGAAAAAAGTCCCCCCACCCGCGTATGTCTGTCTGAACGCGATAAACCCAAAAACTACTGAACGGATTTTCAGCAGTGCATGCAGTGGACGAAGTGATTCATGAGGAAAGTTTAGGTGTATAATTCATTAGTTTTGTTTAAATTGGCTGAAATGTTGATGGCTGAAGATGTCGGAAAAAATCATGCCGACTTGGGAGCTTTACTGTGGCCCGCGAAGCCAATAGAGTCATACCTATGAAAACATGTATTACGGAATTATCATTCTATTAAACTTTAGCAACGCTCTGTCTATCTGCATTTTTCATTTCTCTCAGGACCCAATTCTGAAGTCAAATCAAGTCGCAGGCAGAAGCTATAGTAAATGATTCAATAAATTTACGTGAACTTAGTCAAAAGTCAGAAAAAAAAGAAAAGTCTCGCATTTGTAATTGAGTGTCCCTAAAAATAAACAAAACAATTTTGGTGAATTTTCCTGTAAAGCTGGGTACTGACCGGCGTTACGGGGCGTAATGTAACGTGTTACACAGCGAGCATTCATGCAGTCAGTACGTCGTGTTACGGGAAAACCAGCAAGCAACGAGCCGCTCGTTGCTCGCTTTGAGTGCTCCACCCGGCTGTCGGTTTTTTGGCGAATCCTTTGACTGGCGGCGACGGAGCACAGAGTTTTGACGAGCATGTTACGTCGATTTTAAGGACACTGCGTAACATGCTCGATGAGTAACACGCTCGATGCGAATGTTACATTACACCTCGTAACGTTGGTCAGTACCCACCTTAAGAAAGTACTTAACAATATTATGTTCGCAATAAACAACATGGCCGGAAAATTGTAAGTACAAAAAACTGTGCACAATCAAACAAGGAAAACCGTGTCATAATTTATTTCTGGAAGAGCCGTTTTATGAGAGCTGGCGTAATCGTGGTGAAACTGTGAACAAGTACTTCTGTATGCAAGTAGGTAGGTATAGTAACAATCACATGCAATACTTGAAATCGTGTGGAAATACTTGATTATTGATCGAAGATTTAGATAGTTATTTTCTTAGTAAGTACATGCGTATTTTGTTACGTTAAATTAGTATTGCCACTATACATAAACGAATACTTATACAAAAGTATAAGTATAAATATTAAACAAAACATTTTACCGTTCGCGGAAAACGCATTTGTGAGCATTAAATAATAATTTTACTAATTGAGTTACGAGTATTACGTATTGATCAAATTTCATTTTTTAATCGACTTCCAAAAAGGAGGAGGTTATAGAATGAAAAAAAATCAAATCGTTAATTGGTAGTAGAAGGTAAGGTAGGTAGTAGTTCGTTAGTATTACCACCAATATCTAAATTATATTAAAATCCTACTGAATGATAATTTCTGAAATAAACATTCAGTAGGATTTTTTGAACTTTAACCCCCTTATTCCAAAACAAGGTTTATCTTCAGACCCAGGTTTAAAACATGGAGCCATTATTGAATTTTAAAACTGAAACTGACAACCTAGTACCGAACTAAGTTTTCAGTTTTGTATAAAGAACGGTATTTCAATCACTGTTACGTTCTTATTACAAAAACTGGCTCCATGGTTTAACCCATGTCAAAATATTAATCTTGTTTTGTAATAAGGCGGATAGAGTTGTAATGCTGATTCCAATGATTATAATTATGTAAAGCCATATTTGTTATGGCCGCGAATCATATTTTGATCAGCATACAACCTGTTACTGACCTGCAAATTGCAAAAAACTTAAGAAAATTGAATTTCGCGGGCTATACTAAATAGAGCTTTGATCAACATTCGAACACGTGCAAAACAAAACATGACGAGTTTCGCAAAGCTAATTAAATGCAAGTTACCTGTGTAAGCAGCGAGAAGACCGTAGCCATGCCAACTTGTCCCACTCCGACCACCGTCACTTTGTTCCCTGTATCCACAATCTTCTCCTGCCGGGACTGGAGCAGCTTCTTCACAGTCGCCATTTTACCTAGCAAGATATTAATATGAGAGGTCATTAACGACTCTTTCTGTCGAGATCTCTTTAGGTTATTTATCACTATATTCTGTACCAAGCGTCTCATGGTGCTGTCACGGCAACAGCTGGCTAGATTCTGTCGGAGCGCGGGATTTTTCGTTTGGCTGTCGCTCAGATGTTAACTATCAACGTATTACATCATTTTTTATTCATCATTTTATACATAATAATTATGTAATTAATTTTTATTATTTAAATTATCACAGCATTTCGTTAAGAATTTTAGTGCTAATTTTAGGTACGTTATGACACAAAAATTAAACGTGTGCCTTGGTGTTGCAGTTTTGCAAATATCTTGCAGGTTTCAAGCACGGTTATTCTCCGAAGCCCTACAGTGCTGACTGCGGTAATACACGCATTTATGCATACTTCAGTCTTACTTGAGCACAAGGTTCACGTAAGTAGGTTCTTGAAGTTTGAAGTACTAAGTACACTTCCTACTCCACCCAAGAAAACAACACAATTATGAATTGGGATCGAGAGTGTAACGAGTCAATGACAAGCAGAGTTTCATCCGACGAAAAAAGGGCGATGATAAAAATAAATTTTCACAATGGTGAAAAATGGCGTGCGGATTAAATTTTTCGCGTGGCTTATGATTTGATGATGATTAAAACTAAAAGCGGTGCAACAACAGCCCGTTTAAGAGAGAGCAGAAATAAAAAAAACCGGTCAAGAGCGAGTCGGACTCGCGCACCGAGGGTTCCGTACGTATTTATGATGTTGATGATTTCTGAAAAAACTGTGCTATTTAGAGACATAATTTTATTTTTCCTGTAATCTTTACATAAACTTCTATCACATAATTTCAGTTTTTTATCTATGCAAAGTTCGGAGATAAGCGGGGGAACGGATTTATTTTTTACATTTTCATCAAAAGTCGGAAACTACGCTGCCTTAAAAAAAAATGTTTGAGAATGTGCAAACAGCGTTCTTTCATACGATACCCCACATAGCCTAATAGCCCCACTTCAAATTTTTAAGACCCCTTTCAGTCCCTTTTGCAAAAAAGATATATTTTTTTTAATTTCTTTCTTGTTTGCAAAATAGTTGGGCATACGTCATCTAAAACTATCCTAAAATCCAAGTTGAAAGCATTAGTAGTTCTTGAGATATCCAGGTGTGAAAGACAGACAGTCTCACCATAACGGTTCCTTTTTACGATTTTGGTACGGAACCCTAACTAGTGTGCTTTGGACCACACGACTGAAGTAAAACTTTTAAATAGTAATACTACGTATTATACTTACAACAATAGGCTTGCACTGTGTCTTAGATATTACGAAACGCAACTGGCTATGAGAGAAAGAGAGAAAGAAAATGTGTGATCGCACCTTTCTCTCATGCCCCTACAGTAATAGATAAGTATACGAAACGTAACTATCACTCTTTCTATCTTCACTAACTTATATCTCCCTCTCAAATTCCGTTCGCTCGCTTCCGTAACGCTCTCGTCACGCATTCACCACCTTACTCCCCAAGTCAAGCGTGCGTAAAGCAGTTTTACTTCAAAAAATAAATATAATGGAAATGCCCGTTTCCCAACGGACAGATGTCTAGTTTGCCTGGTGGAGTATTTAACAGGTAAGTAAGTAAAAGGACTAAAGACGAGATATGAGGAATTTAAAATTTCTATAGAAAACTTATTTTTCTTATAACTCTAATCAGTGTCCATTCAAAATATATATTTGGGAACCTAGATATTCGGTATTCCAATTGGAATAAAGACACACTACCTCAAGAATATGTTTGATTTACAAATTATTTTGGTATTAATTTTGTATGAACTACGCATCCATCGCCGGCCTCTTAAGTAATGGAAATGCCGGTTTTCCGACGGACAGATGTCTAGTTTTCCTGGTGGAGTATTAAACAGGTAATTAAACGTATCCTTGTGATGCACCTTTCTTGTAGTAGGTGTTGCCTGTCAGAGCAGGCTTAGCTTGACGCCTCCTATTTTTACTTTACCTACTGTAGAAGGGTTATTGTTTAATCGCCACAAAGTAAGTTCGCCACGGAAAAAAGTAAGAGCAAATTTGCCACAGTTCTATTTTCATGAAGTAAATTCGTCACAGTATATTGATTTTGATTATTGTAAATTCGTCAAATTGTTTATTTCCGCACAGACAGCAGAAAAATCAAACACTAACTAGAATAAAAACGTTATTTATTTATTTAAAATCAATAACTTTGCTTGCTACCAGTATTTTATGCAAAAATGATGTACGTACCTAAAATGAAGACTCGTCACAAGTCACAACGACTTGTGACGAATTTACACATATTTTTAATGCAAGTGGCGAATACACTTTCAATGTATGGAGTGTACAAAAATGTGACGAATTTACTTTGTGGCGAATGTACAATAACCCCTGTAGAATAGCAATCGCTATCTACCGAAAATGTTCTACTGTCTACACGGAACGACAAAACGCTTCTCTACGGTTCTTGTGGAGTATATTATAGACAGTGTAAGTAATAATGATGTCATCACTTGTGTAGCTACACTAGCTACGTGATAGTCAGTACGTATGTTTGTTTGCTCTCGAGTTTTCGGCAAGTAACAAGTTTTTATTTGGCTATCTAAATAACACACGCTTAAACAAACTGCTCGGGTCAAATGCGTGGCGAGGACACGTAGTTTTAAATCTTCCTGTTATGGGGATAAAACGAACCAAAACATGTTATAATAAGGTTCCCACCTACTTTCATTCTTTCGCAAACACTAAAATTACTGATAGCAGTAGGTTTCAATTCACAAAAAATGCCCACTTCACAAACTATGTTTGAGTAGGGATGTAGGGAACAAGAACCGAACTGTGGGGTTAGCTCCCCAATTCCCCATTAATATAAAAGAAAACTGTAGAAAGTTTTTCCCTACATAAAACCGTTCAAACAAACGGTACTTACTAAAATGTATTATTGAACTACATACTTAATTAGTTTGTAAGTAGGTACCTATTTACTTTTCCTTAAAGTATGCACTTTTAATAGAGAACTAAGTACACAAAGTACCAGTAACAAAGTTCAACAGTTTGCAAAGTAGGTAGGTTCTACACCATACAATGACAGTGAAGATGTATGGAGTTCCAAGAATTAAAAGTACAGCTCCAACTTGCATTGCTATGCAACGTCAGCAGCTGTAGGTAGGTACTTAATTATACCAGTACTACTTACAATACAAATAAAAATAAACTTACTGTTGCCATTCTCGTTGCTGTGATTGTTAGAATTATTCTCAGCCATCTCCGAAATATTTATCAAAACGGTATAGGTACTTAATTTTAAAATTATCAGAACACTAAGTTATCTTCGCGTAGATAAAAAGCGATAGCTCAAACAGAGATACAAAACATGTATTCACTTCTCCACTGTCAAGGATTGACTGAATGAGCGGATCGGACCGGTCTTCTTTTATGTATGTTTACTGAATGAGTGAACGACCGAACGATTGCGTGCGCGCGAAAAAATAGGGTGCGTCCGTTCACCGTTACGCGCATGCTCATTGCACCAGACACATGCTATGTTGGGTGAGTCAAGGTCAAAAAGTCACAGGAGCAAGGACAAACGGGCCACAAAACAAAATTTGTTAGTTTTGTCATGATTGATTGGATCATCAAAATTATTATTATTATTGATTTATAAAATTGTTAAATTACATCATAGGAATGAAGGCTCGTACAGACTGGCGCGATATCGCGCCAGTCTGTACGAGCCTTATTACCAAAGTTGGTAGAAATTTCAAAAATCAAAGATTCGAACAAAATTAAATTTGCAACAAAGAAAAACTAAAAAAAAAATAATTTATTGGAAAACTTGTGTTAAAATATTTAGGACAGTTTTTTTTAAGTTGACCTGGCTTACTGCAGATAAATTAAAAGCATTCATGTCGTAAAAAAAGAACTGTGTCAATTACTGATGTTTTACGTAGGTACTCTCAGCTCCATTTTTACGATATGCACAAAGCATTGCATCATCCTAATGATCAAATAAGTTTTCCTTGAAAGCTTGTAGGTATTTGTAGTTACCCTAACCCGTAGTGTGTAATCTTTTGTTAAGTTTTATATGTTAAGTTTTGTAGAGGTAGGTACCTAAGTGCCGAATAAGTTAAGCCTGCCATAGAACATGCCTCCAAAGTTGTTGGCACTCGATAGTTTGAAACTCCAGCATACCGAGCACTAGCTAGGAAGGTAAGATGTTGAACTTTCCTCTTGTGCAGGAAAATTATTTACCTACCTAACCCTTTCCCAGATGGTGCGGGTACTAGGTACTAAAAGAAGAAAAGTGAACTTACAGGTGTCTAGTGGTGTCATGCCGTGAGTCGGGTCACGTAGTCACCGGCAACTGGGCCGTCACGCTGGTATTGCCGGACCGGCGGCGTGCGGCGGGTCGCGTCGGTCGGCGGGCCCGCCAGCTGCGCGTCAAGGTGACCTTCAACAGCTTGTTTTGGGCGCCACGTCATCGCGCATGCCCAAATTAATACCAAGCCCTCACAAAACACACCTTATCACCTAAACGTACGATCGCTTTTAAAAAACCACACATATTGATTACAGGACTTCAATATACGAAACGGATTCACAAGTCTCCCCCTCAATTTCGGCTTTATAGTGCTCCGCCGTAAGACTTGAGGTTGAATAAAACTGGTCTAGAATCTAGATTATTAAATAATATGGGTGATACTGTGATAATAAATAATTTAATTTGACAGCGTTGAGAGTTTGCGACTGAAGTCAGTCACCTTTATTATTATCCAGATTGATTGCAAGAAATAAAATGAAAAACTGATAGTGCATGCTGATATTGAGTTTCATAACAATAACTTTTGTAAATGTCTTTGGGTAGGTACATCAATAATGTCTGCCAAACCCATGGGCAAAAGGCAATACCCATAGAAGTAATAACTATAAAACTTCTGTAGCGTCTCGTTCAGTGTCCTTTAACCGATGAAGGTTCTTACAGACTCACGCACGCGATATCGCGGGCGCGACAGGCAGCGACATAGAATTGTGCTACAAGTGACGCGTCACGCCCGTGATATCGCACCAGTCTGTACGAGCCTTTAAACTACATCTTAAATTAAAAAACCGGTCAAGAGCGAGTCGGAGTCGCGCACCGAGGGTTCCGTACGTTTATATGGTGTTGATGATTTCTGAAAAACTGTGCTATTTAGAGACATCGTTTTATTTTTCCTGTAATCTTTACATACACTTCTATCACATAGAATAATTTCAGATTTTTATCTATGCAAACTTCGGAGATAAGGCGGAACGGTATTTTTTTTTACATTTTTCATAAAAAGTCGGAAACTATGCTGCCTACAACAAAAAAATATAGGTATGTTTGAGACTGTGCAAACAACGTTCTTTCTTATGATACCCCCACATGCCCTAGAAGCCCCACTTAAAATTATTAAGACAGTCCCTTTTGCAAAAAAAAAAAAATTAATTTCTTTCTTGTTTGCAAAATAGTAGGGCAAACGTCTTCTAAAACTATTCTAAATTTCAAGTTGATAGCATTAGTAGTTCTTGAGATATCCAGGTGTGACAGACAGACAGTCTCACCATAAGGGTTCCTTTTTACCATCTTGGTACGGAACCCTAAAAACGAGCGTTACAGTAGTCGCGTGATGATGGTCAGATGTCAGATGTGATGTCATCATAATACCTTTGTGTAACATCTGACATCTCACCATGGTAAAATAACTGTACTAAGCAACTGAGCAGTGACAGAAAAAACAGCAAAAATAGAAGCTAAATACTAAAATATTTATTCTAATAATTAATTATTCATTACTAGTGGTCGAAATTCGAACCTAGGGGGTCGACTTAGTACTTACTAATTCCATGAGTAAACTAATTCCATCCTTACATTATAAAAAAAAAGTACCCCCGCCGCGTCTGCTGTCTGTCTGTCTGAACGCGATAAACTCAAAAACTGCTGAACGGATTTTCAAACTTTCACCAACGTACAGAGTGATTCATGAAATCATGAGGAAGGTTTAGCGTGTACGAGTCTGTCCGAAAGGGATATATATCGTGGCCCTGGCACACAGGCATTTGAAGGAACACGGTGGGTTTTAGTCAGTAAAAGTCTGACAACTCCCTCCCGCTCCGCCCAGAGCGGGAGAAGTTATTTGATGATTTCCCACACAAAAAAAAAAGCGGGTATAATTATTTTGTGTAAATTAGCTGAACGACGACGACATTATGACAATTATTGTTGAAGATGTCGAAAAAAATCATCAAGGCTTGTGTATTTGTGTTACGAATTTAGTGATTCATTTGTTTTCGCGCCATTTGATGTTTCTTTGACATTGTTCTGTTCACATTGAGGAAAATTTAAAATATCGCGTACATTAAGTTTTCGCGGACAATTTAGAATCGTATAGAAATCCTATCGGCCTTTTTTCTACGTGCGCGATAGATTTCCATACGATTCCAAATTGTACGCGGACAAAAGTCCCTCGTCTGCACAGGCCTTTACGAATACGAGTTCCACCGTGGAACCAGCGCTGCAAAAACAGATCGAAGGATTAGTGTTGCCATCCGTCTGGGTTTCCCCGGATTTGTCCTAGTTTAGAGGGCGTCCGGAAGAGGTTTTGGAATAACCCGGACACTTTGTGCCAATCCCAATTAATTGGAAGATCAATAAATAAAAACTCGAGTTCAATTAAAATTTTATACATTTTACAGAGAAATCTTTTAACTTGAGCCATTTTAATTGACACATTCGTCAATCAACTTCGTGTCATCGATATCTATATGAAAAACAAAACAGTTTTTTCGACAGCAGAGCATGGAGTAGGTACCTACTCCAAAGAAAACCTAATCATTCTAATTCACACTACATTCAGTGATGTTTAGCAAAATCATCCAGTCGAATTTGTCAAAGTCCTCAATGACGTATTATAAATAGACGCGTCATACACGAACATTAGTGCACTCAAAAACAGCGTAAGCCATGAATATTGCTACATACTTGCGTACAATCATACAGTGCGCGAAGAAAAGGAAATACCTATACCGATAACTGTTGTTAGAAAGAGATGAACATACATATTTAGTTACATCACTAGCTGCTGCATGTTCATTGGCGCGTACGCGTCGGTCGCAGCAGTCAGGAAAAATGGCTGACTGGCTGTACAAGTACAAAACAAAACAACGTTTTCTTATAATAAAAAAATACAATAAGTACTTATGCATGAAATGAGACGTTTTTCTGTAGAACAGTAGTAGTGTAATTTGAACATCGTGTATAGACACGGGAAGGCATTTTCTTCACAAATAATTGCTGAGAATTGCGAGTGATTGTGACGTGTAGCCGCGTCACTGGATGGCGCGCGACTAATTCAAAGTCGGGCAATTGCCTGGCTTTTACTTTGCCATTATTGAGCGCGGGTAACGCATCTAAAGGTCAATCATCATTGAAAGTCCTTCATTGCTTTTATTCACTTTCATAGGTAGGTTTCATTGTTTGCGTTCCCATTGAGGGACCACATTTGAATTTTGAGTTAGTTTTGTTAAAAGCTTTTAGCTTTTAACTTGAGCGTTAAAGTGCATAGCTATCAATAGTTCCTTGGTACCATGGAACCTTAATTGATTTATATAACTTCATAAAAAAAAATCTTATTGCGTTTTCCTTAAAAAAAACGCCAATTTCATATAGACCTAATAGAACTAATATTTATCTATAACCAATAAAATATGTTATTAAAATTGGGCATCTAATTTAGACTTAAATATTAGTATGTAGGTAAAGCCTACATCATGAATATTATTTAAAAGAATATACTCTAAAAGCTATCACAGATTAAAAATTACGCGTAACAAATCATTTTTTCCTAAGCCCATTGGCAAGGCAGTATTTGAGGGAAACTAAACGCCCATGCATAATAACAATAAAACTTCTACCCCCTTATTACAAAACAAGATTTATATTTGACATGGTTTAAACCATGGAGCCAGTTTTTGTAATAAGAACGTAACAGTGATTGAAATACCGTTCTTTTTACAAAACTGAAAAATGTGTTCGGTACTAAGTTGTCAGTTTTGTGTTTACGAACTTTACCATACTCTGAATAAAGTTCGAAATTCAATAATGGCTCCATGTTTTAAACCTGGGTCTGAAGATAAACCTTGTTTTGTAATAAGGGGGCTAGTGTCTCGTTCAGTGTCCTTCAACCGATTAAACAACATCTTAAATAAATAAATACAAAATAAATAAATATTGTAGGAAGCATGTTACCTATAAATTAATAAACTGTTCAGAGTTATAAATAATTTATTTTGTACGAAAACAACTTCTCACACTCTCTCAACAATCACGACAGGGCACAGTGCATAAGTCTTTTTAAGAAGCCCTTAAATATAATTTATAATAAACTTAAAAATATATTCTAAACACGATCCTCCTTATTCCAAAACAAGGTTTATCTTCAGACCCAGGTTTAAAACATGGAACCATTATTGAATTTCGAACTTTATTCCGACCATGGTAAAGTTGCTAAACACAAAACTGACAACTTAGTAGCGAACTAAGTTCTCAGTATTGTATAAAGAACGGTATTTCAATCACTGTTACGTTCTTATTACAAAAACTGGCTCCATGGTTTAAACTATGTCAAAATATAAATATTGTTTTGTAATAAGGCGGGGTGAAATTAAACAAGAACTAAAGCTAAGAGAAAACATATTTTTTTAAATATATATAACTGAACGTCATGCATATTTTTACGTATATCTCATCAGTTTAATAATTTGTTGGTGAACTCTTGCCGCTGCAAAATGTGATCTGCGCCCTTGCGCAGGAGTGTGGCTTCTTGATCAGTCAGTTTCTGCCGAATGATGTTAGTTACCCCCGTTCTGCCAATTACGCAGGGCAACGAGAGGAAGACTTCATTTCTTATCGAGTGCTCGCCCTGGAAATAAAACAAATAGTTCTTTCAATACTCCAGACGGATCTCCAAAACGTATCATAAGATCCACCAAAGAATCAGATTTATAACAGCATTTACGACTTACGACATTTCAATCATACAAACTTTCAACCCTTGTTTTTCGAAATGACTGAACCGATTTTAATGAAACTTCATACGCATAAGCAAGATACAAAGCTCTAAAAAGTTAGTTAAAAACATTTTCGAAATGTCTTATTTAAAAAAAAACCGGCCAAGTGCGAGTACTCGCGCACGAAGGGTTCCGTACCATTATCTATAAAAATGGCAAAAAAAATCACGTTTTTTGTATGGGAGCCCCCCTTAAATATTTGTTTTATTTTAATTTAATTATTTATTTTTAAAGTGAATATATAACTAAATATTCTGTGAATATTTCAAGCGTCTAATGTTCATAACTAACTTTTTAGACCTTTGTATCCTGCTGCGTATGAAGTTTCATTAAAATCGGTGCTGTCATTTCGAAAAACATGGGCTTGAAGAAAGTTTGTTTGAAATGCCGTAAAGACTTCTACAGACCGGCGCGACACGCAAAGGCCCCGCGTGTCGCGCGACGATCCACGGTGCTTTTGCGTCGCGTCGCGAATCGCGCCGGTATGTAGAAGAAGCCTTTAGTCGTAAACGCTCCGAAATGAGTCTGAACGTGCTTTCATTGCATTGACATATCCTGACAACACAATGTTTGTCCAGAATCTGACCAGGAAATCTGTAAGAAATCATGTTAGATGTAGTGTTTTAGTGATTGCTAATGCTAGCTGACGAGATTTTGTAATTTGAAAGGATTTTTTTTCACTCCTCTTGCTCAAAAAGTCCATCATTGTAGCGTACTAGAGCGGGTATAAATTAGCATATTTTCCACTAGGGAAAAAAGGTTTTAGTTTTTTTAAGAAATCGCATTTCCATCGCTGTCATCATTCATCATTTCAGCCGAAAGACGTCAACTGGTGGACATAGGCCTCTCCTAAAGGGTGGGGGGGGGTTGTTATAATCGCCACGCTTGGCAGGCGGGTTGGCGCAGTATGGTGTTAAAATGCATAGAGAACGCTGCTGCCCATTCTCTAGTAAGTCCCTTATTCGCCTTTTACGACACCCACGGGGAGAAATGGGACGGTGCTATTCTTTACGTCCGGCACAAGAAAGCGAGTCCAAAAAAAGCGAGTTATAAATCGATTCAAAGTTCGATTTTCAAATTCCATACCTAGAGGCCCAAAGCAGAAACAATAAAACTTTCGGATACACATATTTTATCAAGAGAGAATAATTGTATCATCGTAGTTTGTTGAGTGGCATTCGTATATCTCAGAGAAAGATAAGCTTGATAAACAGTCTATTTTAGTTATATTTTCGTCATTGAGCTCCCTTACGGTTTGAAACCAGAAATTGGGAAAGTCCTCAACTTTATTATCAGCCTCTAATTCAACTGTTAGATTGTGCTGTTTCGTGGTCTGTAGGCGTAAAATGGACGCTTTCAATGGCACTGTATTCGAATTGGAGGGGAATCGGGGGAGTAATGTTAACGAGTTCTTTGTAATGTATGTTGTTTTTTATTAGGATATATGACCCACCTCGGCGCTGGTTTGATTGAGAGAAGAATGATGCCATTTTGTAGTTGTCAATTCTAAGGTTTGATTCCGAACCACTTTTAAGAAAGGTTTCCGTGAGACATATAATGACAATGGAGCCCAATTCAAGTTGTAAGTCTGTTAGAGCTACTTCTATTAATTCTTGCTTAGAACTCCGGCAATATTTTGGTGAATTAACGTAATTGCCGCGGTTTTATTTTGATCTGCGAAGAAACCAATTTATTGGGTTTGTATTGTTTGTTATTCTTTCAAAATAGGTTGTGATTTTTGTTTGTGTTGTTTTAGGGGTATTGCATTGTTAAATTCAGGGTGTTCTGTATGTGTGTACGTTAGTTTTGTTCGAACTTGTTTATTCTTATATCTATTGAGGAACTCTGGTTGGTATTTCTTATAATCGATTCTCGTATTCAACCCAAAACACACATATCTCATATATTCCTGTTGGTAACTTTTCCCATCCTACAGCTACATCTACGGATTCACCTTAATAGGTAATAATGACTTTTTCATCTTTTTCTCTTTTCATTCGAAAAGAGCCGAAGGGTTCCTCGATAAGTGCGAGCAAAATGGGTCATTCCACCGCACTTAAATAACAGTGACGAAATGATTTTTTGAATTTGGAACACTATTAATTAAAAAGACGGAAGTTGTTTAAATTTTAAACATGGAACACACCGCGTCCCCACCGGGCGCTGCGGGCCGTCCCACATAATAGGTATTATTTTAAACTTACACTGACTGTTTATACACCCACAAGACCGTGGCTTTTTTGAAGTAAAACTTCTTTTGCTAGCGTTACGCGAATGGTGATTTCTGCGTTTCCTTTTTTAATTAGTTTAATATAAATTTGGTTACCTATGTTAAAATATAAATATTCGTCACAACTAAAAGCATCTCTTATTTATTTTTCTCATTTATGAAGATGAAAACACGAGGTACAAAAGGGGGGAGGCAACACGGTAACAAAATTATTTAACCTCGAGCGATGTACTTTAAATCCCTCGCTACGCTTAGGATTCTACTCTTAGAAGCCTTCGCTTAGCCCTGGATTCAAACAATCGCTCTCGCCCTTAATATATTATTTTATTAATAAATAAATTTTGGTCCCATAAGACACAATCTACTATTTCGTTTTTGTAGGCTCATTGGTAACAGACAAAAAAAAAACTTTTTCCCCTAGAGGAAGATATGCTATTTTAGCCCCGCTCTGATACGCTAAAATGACGGTCTTTTTGAGCAATAGGAGTGAAAAGATCTTTTGGCGCTCCAATTAATGACGTTGACTGGCTGTTGGTAAACATTTGTGCAATTGTATTGTGGAATGTCAGTTGTATTCAAAAAACAAAATAAGCTGAGTCACCTACTTTCACTGAATAGTGAAAGTAGATGACTCAGCTCATTTTTTTTATTGAATGCATTTCACGGACTGTTGACGGGAGTATTCCCGTCACAATCCACAAGTAAGGAAGCCGAAGCCTCAGCGGAACCTTAAACTCAAGTCGCTAACACAACAATATCGGTCCCAAACAAAATTGTTAGGTACTTTTAATTTGCAAAACTGCAATAATTTTTCTTTTAACTTTTTGATATTGCTTGGTTTTACAAATATACATAATTATGTGATTTAATATGCTGCACTTTTTTACCTTTAGGTAATAAATATTCTCGCTGCTGAAGTGAAAAGTTGTATGTGTTACACGAGACCAAAGTTATTTGCATCTCATGTCTTTGAATCCGTCGCTGCACTCAGGATTCTAACCTAGAATTCTTCGCGTACTCGGAATTCAAAATCAACACTCGCAGCAAAAACTCTCTTGTTGCACTAATAACTATTTTTAGTTTCATTACAGTTAAGTAAGAAAGAGGAGCATGTTCTGAACGGTCCACATTGCAGAAGATCGCAAAACTTCCGAGACATCAGTAGTAAGGTAAATAGAAAAATAGAGAATAGTACATTATTGCAAAGGCCGTGAAATAGGCAATTGCAGGTCAGAATGAGTTTAAAGACCGAGCCGTAGGCGAGGACTTCACTAATACGAGACAGGCAATTGCCATTTCCGCCAAGGCATATATAGTGCTTTTCTCAAAAGAATGCAGGGAAAGTAAATTATTTATAAATTCCTGTTCAATGACGAACAACGATCATTTTACACGCGCCACTGTGTTAATTTTTTTTTTTTTCAATAAACATCTTTCTATTATTATGCAAGCCAGTTCGAAATTTAAATAAAAACCTTTGATAAGTTAGCTCCTTGGTTGCCATGTTTCGGAGTAAAAGAGTATTTAATAACCCTAGCACGCCGTTTTACAACATTGCTGGAGCGTTGTAATGTTCCAAATTCAAAAAACGCTCCTGCAATGGATTTGATTTTCTTTGACCGTAAATTCGATAATTCGCGTGTTCTTTTTTAGAAAATAATGACAATATTTCCATGCATTTTGAGAAAAACATATAATATTACCTGACACCACATAACCGAAGCTAGTGGAAAACATCACTGCACAAAGGTCATATTCTTAATTCGATCGCATAATCAACCAATTAAAGCCAATATACCTTAACATATGTAGAGACCGGGAGCAATCTGTATGTGTTCGTAAAGATCGCTTTGCAGATCTCAGCTACACCTAGACCTACAGACCATGACACGGTGCCTTTTAGTTGGCGCACGGTCTGATCAGTCCTCACAGCATCCTGGAACACCTCGTGCCACATCTCAGGGTCCGACTCTAAGCCAACCTGCGGGTTCAGATCCACGAGACGAACACCAGCCACGTTCACGTTAGACCACACGGGAACTACGGAGAAAGAACAAGATTAAAGATACAAAAATAGATAGATTAAAACTATCTGCTTGTAACTACAGATAAAAAAAATTATATAAGAGACTGTTCTTAACTTCTTGTGTAATTGCTAACTGCGTTCACAGATTTTGGAAAACATTTGGTAGGTACATCCAGCTAAAAACACGATAATTCTCACATTTTACTTCTAGGAATTCGAGGCATTTGAGCATTATGTTCGTCAGTTTGTGTTCACAAGCAAAACTAAAAATAAGTACAAATATTATCATACCGCTATTTATTTGGCCGTCGCTATGTTGACCATGTTCTCCAATAATATACGCGCTACAGCTCTCGGGTGCTACTCCCAACTTGACAGACAGTAGGTACTGGAACCGAGCCGAGTCAATCAACGTGCCAACTCCTATGATTCGCTGCTTCGAGAAACCAGTCAGCCGCCAGGTGGCGAAAGTCAGGACGTCAACTGGATCACTCGCCACTATGAATATGGCCTCAGGACTGTACTTTGCTAGCTGCGGTGGTGGAAAACTTCAATCAATAAATTTGAAAAAGTAAGCTTAATTTATTCGACAGAAAAAAAATAAAAAAGAACAATTCAATTAAGTATTTATAGCATTTTGACCCCTGGCCCCTGAGTAAACAAATCGGTATATCTTTTAAACTAAACGATCTATGACGATGAAACAAACTCAGTAATGACTGGAAATAACAGCCTAAGGCGTCTTCATAAAATAAAACCGGCCAAGTGCATGTCGGACCACGCACAATGAAGGGTTCCGTAGTTGGGATGAATTTATCCCAAAAACAAACAACATTGTAGTTGAAAAACATGCTCTCCCATACATCGATATACGTTACGGTCAATTCTCCAACTGCAAATTTAAGTTGGTCGACTATTACTCATTAACTTGTGAAGCCTACTTAGCTGTGATAGTTTTCCTTTTAATTTCGTTATACAGGCTGACTTTGAAAACATGCGACAAAATTTAAGGGAGTGTTCTACCCATCAATATGAACAACTTTTACTATGGGACCAAAGTAGAAATCGCGAAAAAATTATCAGCTGTTCCCTACATTTTGACGAGTTCAGCGAACTTAAATGTAGGGAACAGCAGATTTTTTTTCACGATTTCAAGGTTGGTCCCATAGTAAAAGTTGTTCATATTGATGGGTAAAACACTCCCTTAAATTTTGTCGCATGTTTTTAAAATCAGCCTGTATATACTATTGCCATGAATTTTTTCACATATCCAAAACCAAACATTTAGCTGGCAGGGGGGGGGGGAAACTTGACTCTAACAAAAAATAGCACTTTAAAGCTTAATATTACGCAAACGGATCCCTTAATTGAATAATGGTTTAGCCAAACCCAATATTTTTGAACGGCCTATCCAACGATACCCCACACCATGGAATAGACGAGAAAAAAAATATCATCCCCTAAAAAAAAATGTTTTTCATAATTTTATTTCACCATTTTTTTGGCATGATTAATATGTATACCCATGCCAAATTACAGTTTTCTAGGACTAAGCGTCTCTGAGCTAAGCTGGGGACAGACGGGCGGACGGACAGACAGACAGACAGACGGACATGGCGAAACTATAAGGGTTCCTTGTTTGCTACGGAACCCTAAAAACTAAAGAAATAAAATCGCTCTCTGATTGAGAGCGATTGTATTTCTTTAGTTTTTGGCTTAGTTTCCCTCATTTCGATATGTGCACTTTATGAAGACTCGCACTGTACAATGAAATTAAAAGGAAAACTATCACAGCTAAGTAGTCTTTACAAGTTAACGAGTAATAAGTCGACTAACTTATATTTGAAGTTGTAGAATTGTCCGCGATGTATGGGAGAACATCTTTTTCAACTACACAATTAAGTTTGATTTTGGGATAAATTACTCATTCCAACTACGGAACTCTTCATTGGTGGACCCTTAAAAAAACTGGCCGGTTTTTTGATAGCTCTTGTCACTGCGACAAACGATTACTCGCCGGCTCGGTGTGAACAGCGATCAACTATTCAATTAAGTAGGTATTTCTTTTACTTACACGGGACCCAATCTTTTGTACGTTTCTTGGGCCAGAAAATCGTTGATAGCAAAGGTAAGAATGGGTAATCGACAATACCGGTCAACTCCTGTATTATGAATAATGTAAACACGTTCACAGACAAAACGTGTGGCCTAGCCTCACCCCGCACCTCCGCGGCAATGGCTACGGTTATGGACTTATGGTTATGGCTGAACAACTTAAGTGATCAGCAAAAATATTTTATGACTGCGCTTTTCTTGGTATCAGAAAGATGGCGTATGAATATGCTGAAAAAAACAACACACCCAACAACTTTAATAACACTCTAGAATTGGCTTGAAGAGACTGTCTGAAAGGGTTCTTGAAACGACATAAATTCTATTCACGCAAGGCTGACGGCTTTTAACAAGCAGGAAGTAACGTTAATTTTCAAAATACTTGTACAATTTTTTACCCAGAAATGTAATCTATAATGTTGATGAAACGGGTTATCTGTGGTAATGGCCTCACGAAGAATGTTCAGGATATGATCCTCTTGAGGAATATAAGTGTGATTTTGCTTGACTGGTATTGGTCACACGATGAGGATGACAAGTATTAGTACCTATCCTATGCGTCTAATACCGGTCAATGCCATTTTTATTAAAATTTGATTGTATCAAATGTTTAATTTTAATACAGAATTCAATTATTGACATATTGTTACGAGGCTGATTTAAGTTTAGTTTGTTAAAAACGGAATAAATATATCATATATATAAAATTCTCGTGTCACAATGTTAGTTACCATACTCCTCCGAAACGGAATGACCGATTTTTATGAAATTTTTTATGCATATTCAGTAGGTCTGAGACTATCTATTTTTTATACCCCTAAGTGTTAAGGGTGGCTGTCCCACGGGATCGACACTTACGGGGGTGAAACCGCGGGGCGCAGCTAGTAGTAGATAAATTCTGAGAAATTATTGATCTCCCATAAGTCACCGCCATTACCCATTCTTACAGTAATCGTTGCTTCGTCGGCGGTGGGACAGGTGAGGTGCATAAGGGGAAACAGGTAATAATGATATAGTACCGGCATGGCGATCGCCCTGATGATGCCAACACTCCGAATGATATAATCCTGATCACTTTCGTCCTTTCCTTTAAATGTGCCCGTGGTGACGATGCACACTTTCGAATCGCGAGTGTCCGCTGGATCTATGTGCAATACAATTTATTATATAACATATCTTATATACCTATAAAATTCTCGTGTCACAATGTTAGTTACCATACTCCTCCGAAACCCCTGACCGATTTTTATGAAATTTTATATGCATATTCAGTAGGTCTGAGAATCGGCTACTATCTATTTTTAAGGGTGGCTTTCCCACGGGATTGAGACCTACGCGGGTGAAACCGCGGGGCGCAGCTAGTTAACTATAAATAAATAAAGATTTGAATTTGGAACCTTAACCTAAAAAATTTTATATCGAATCTTCCGCCAAATGTGGTGTTACTAATTGACATCGCATCGTATCATAGTAAACAATTTGACCCTGCGCCTATCTCGAATGCCAAGGTACCTACTTAGATATTATTTGCCATGCGTATATTTAAGATCACATAAATGTATGTATTTTTTTTGTAAACAGATGTTATCCTGCCAGGAATGTTAACTATTCGTTAAGTCTTCTGCTTACTTAACGAATAGGTAATATCGGTCAGGTATGATCAATTAGGGTGGTTGAACGTTGCAAATCTGACGGAAGATGCATCGGGCGTAACTTCGTTAGTATGCACTAACGCATCATCGGTTGAGTGTGTAAGGTTGAATGTTTTATTATCTACTTGTCCGTTTAAGATAAGTAAGTACATTACCTTTGCTAGAATGGATTCTGGGGTTATTAAGAAAAAGGCCGCTTAACTGAAGATCCAAATGTTCACCTTGCAATATGTGTTCATTCATATCAATCATACAAATGTTGTTTGTAATTCCCTTAAACACAATATTAAATATCAGTAGGTAAACTACTATAAAACATTAGTTTTTGTTTATACTAAACCTCTTAAGGGGTCATTGTATTCATCATTATGAACAACTTTTACTATGGGACCAAAGTTGAAATCGCGAATAAAATATCAGCTGTTCCCTACATTTTGACGAGTTCAGCGAACTTAAATGTAGGGAACAGCTGATTTTTTTTCGTGATTTAATATGAGTACAATGACCCCTTAAGAGGTTTAGTATAAACAAAAACAAAATATGCGTTTGTTAAAAAGTTATAACCATAGAAAGAAAAGGTAGGTAAGTGTAATCATTTTTTTCATCATTTCAGCCGAAAGACTGCTGGACATAGGTCTTCCCCAAAGGGGGGGGGGGGGGGGGGTGGGGCATAATCGCCACGCTTGGCAGGCGCGTTGGTGATCGCTGTATGGTGTTAAAATGCATAGAGAATGCTGCTGCCCATTCTCTAGTAAGTCCCTTAGTCGCATTATACGACACTCACGAGAAGAAATAGGGTGGTGCTATTTTTTACGTCCGGCACCACACGGTACAGTAAGTGTAATTATGCAACTCAATTAAGTGAAACTCTCATTTGACATCTCTCGATCTCCGCTACTCAATACGAGGTTGAACGCTTGCCTAGAAATAGGATTCCTCGGGACTTGACGATTCAAAGGTTTAAGCTATCGGAAAACAGACTCTCCCTACTACAATGAATGTAGAAAAATAATTATTTTGTAACTAGCTTTTGCCCGCGGCTTCGCTCGCGTTAAAATAGAATGTGACAATCATTTCGGGTTGTACTTTGCTTTTTGAAATTTAAAGTGCTATTAAATACATCCCATAACCTAATAATTGACGGCACGGTTGGCGCAGTTAGTTAAGCGATTGACTGCTGCGCTGCGTGTCGCGGGTTCAATTCCCGCACGGAACAAATATTTGTATGACCTACAAGTAGTTGTTCCGGGTCTGGCTGTTTGTGTATGTGAATTTGTAAACGCACCCACAATACAGGATAAATTCCTAGTGTGGGGCAACGTTTAAAAAAAAAAAGCAATCTTGATTCGAAAGACACGTGGCGCCATCTATTATCATAAGAATGTTATTGTTGTTTTTCTCGGGAACAGACCTTTTTTTGGGATGAAAGGTACTCTATGTCCGTTTCTGTACCTACATCTGAAAACGTATATGCGAAATTTCAGGATGATCGGTTCAGTGGTTTAGGTGTGAAAAGGTAACAAACAAACAAACAAACTTACTTTCGCATTTATAATATTAGTTAGGATTAGGATTACCTTAGTAAGTAAAGTGAACACTATAGCAATTCCCGTATCATCTAGGCCTACAATGCTAACTTTGTCCCCTGCGCCAAATTTTTTGGGCCAGTTACAGTTGAACATTCTCGCTAGAGTGGTATACTGTTTGCAGGAAGTTTCTTTTGCTTGTCCAGTCCCATTTGTATTGGTCGGGCTTGCGTATTGTGAGTAGTTCCTACTTCTGGAATTGGTATCTGTGAAATAAATAAAGTCTCAATAGTCATCTAGGGTGCCTTACCATACCTCTTTATGCCGCGTGTACCTATATCGACTTTAGCAGGATTGTGATATCAAAGATGGTCAAATTTTCTGCTGGTGAGCAAACAATCGAATATAGGGATTCAGATCGTTACCGATCTTTCTAAATAACACAAATAGGAAAACCCGATCCACAAAGTAGGTAATATGACGTGCAAACGTCTTTTCGTCGGTTTAAATACAGGAGGCCTAAAATGGACGCATTGGCAGGATCATACTAAGATCTGCGTACAATTCATACATCCCGCAATTCATCCGTTTGACAGCTGCAATTTGACATTAGACTTCACTATAGCAATTCATAGTTTGTGGACCATTTTACGAAACTCCATACAAAACTGATAAACAGATGAATTGCAGGATTTGAATTGTACGTATGATTCTGCCAAAGCGTCCATTTTAGGCCCTCTGGTGGTAGGTAAGTTCAATATTTCTGACTGAGAAAATCTAACATGATAAAAGACTTCTCCCGGGTGATAGTCCATGGGGTCGCTACAGCCAAAAGCTCGCCACATGCTGCCCTGCGGGGTTTACTAATACCTTTCCTTTATTACACAAACATACCTACATATTAATTACTGACATTTTTAAATATTTTTATAAACAAACTTGTAGATAAAAATATAAAAAATAGTGGCCGGAACAGGATCCAAGCTGCCAGTGATCAGGGCTCTAGAGAGAGGAACCTCCTTACTATGCGTGTCGTGTCCAGGAGTACTGCTTTCTGAATGAAGCCCTTGACCCAGCCGCGCAATGCGAGCCTCCCGAGGTGTTGGTCGAGGCTCCCCGTTATTAGGCCATTAACCGTAACGATTATCGGTACAATGATTGCAGAGCCCACGTCCCACATGTCGACAACCTCGTGTGCTAAGTCAAATTATTTGTTTTTTTTTTCTCAGTTTTCACGAGATTCTCGTCATGCACAGCGATATTACATCACCACAATATCGGGCTTATTGGCACAATAGTCCTGTCAGTAACGTAATGTGTTCCTATTTAGTACAGCGTGACCATTCTCGAGAATTGGGTCGGGTACATACCTGCATTAAAGTACTTCGAAATCGCGAAAAAAAATCAGCTGTTCCAAACTAAAGTATACACCTTGTAACTACACCGTCTAAATTGTATGGGACAGCTGTTTTTGTTCGCGATATCAAAGTTGGCCTCATAGTAAATATTATTCAGTTTTTTAACATCTACGGAGAGGCCGGTAGCATGCGTACTTCATACAAACGCAATACTAAAATAATTTGTAAATCAAACATATTCTTAAGGTAGTGTGTATTTATTTCGATTGGATTACAGAATATCTATGTTCCCAAATATATATGTCAAAATGACAATGATATAAAGACGAGATATGAGGAATTTAAAATTTGTATAGAATACTTATTTTTCTCATAACTCTTATTTATATAAGTGTCCATTCAAAATATATATATTTGGTGTGTCTTTATTCCAACACTACCTTAAGAATGTGTTTCATTTAAAAATTATTTAGGTATTACGTTTGTATGAACTACGCATTCATCGCCTGCCTCATAGACATCCATTCTGAGACACAGCCATAATTGAGTTGCTATAACTTGCTATCATAGATATAAGAAAGTTCTATGGTTGCTATCAATAAGGTGTGCAATTTTTGCTCTAAGAATGGGTGGAAGTACCGTCGGTAAACATAATCTTATTAACATATTTATTCATCAAAAAAAAAATACAGAGAGCAACAATCAGCGGGTAGAAAGTTATACATTTAATTATGTTTGTTGTAAAATCTGTACTAAAATTTGTAACACCAGTATTTTGAGAAACAGTGTACGGCCACAAAGTTCTTAGACACTATTAAGGGTTCTACAGACTAGTGCGATATCGCGGGCGTGACGCTACACTAGGAGCACAATGTCTTTGTCAGAGCCTGTCGCGCCCGCGATATCGCACGAGTCTGTACGACCCAATGATTTCAAATATGTCAATGGTACGACCCCTGGATAATGTTACAACAATTAACGAATGGTATCGTTCTACCTCTGCAATAATTTATGAAGGGCACAGGAAAAAAAGAAGCTCATTGACAATTTTACCTTTTTTGGAATTAACGGTACCTACCATTTGCTTCGTTTTTCTATGGCTAATCAGAGCACGTTATGTTAGACATGATAAAAGGGACTGATTTTGCGTAAAGTTCATTGAAAAAATCCTACTTTAGAATAAAACGCGCTCATTGCATTCCATAACAAGTAAAAAGGTGCCCAGTGCTCTTTATCTATGAATCCACGCTAGCTGATCGCAGCGATTGTAAAGCCGCTGCCGTGCCCATGGTTGCGTGTTTCAAACAGTTACAAACACGAGTTGGGGGCGTGATGTCCGTGACTACCGCCGCCCCACCAACGCCAATCGCTTCCATATTTGGCAAATAATTAGTGCTCAATTGGTGCTAATTAGTGCTCGAACAACAGAATTGGTGCCTTAGTAGTTTTCGAGATAATCGACTTTGAAGGTGGTCCTGCGGTAGTCACGCTCCCTTCAGCAGGACCACCATCAGCGCCGAAAAAGGGGGCATGCTACAGCTATTCTAAGTATACAAATAATTAGTGCTCTTAAATGTGATTCATTTCGTAACATTTCGTAATACTTAGGTACTGATTGCAGCAACATTAAATTAGTAGGAAAGAAATAAATAACTATCGCTCTTATATTCATATATCAACACCACTGGTAGGTACTTACAATACAGAAAAATAATTATTCGAGTACCTACCTACCCATGTCATTAACAAAGGTATCACAGGCCATGGGTAACGATAGGTTATTTTTTTTTATAAATATGTACCCAGGTACACAGTTTGTATAAAAATTATAGATATTGAACTGTTGATTTCGATGAGATTTTCGGCGCTGATGGTGGTCCTGCTGAAGGGAGCGTGACTGCCGCAGGACCACCTTCAAAGTCGATTATCTCGAAAACTACTAAGGCACCAATTCTGTTGTTCGAGCACTAATTAGCACCAATTGAGCACTAATTATTTGCCAAATATGGAAGCGATTGGCGTTGTGGTCCGGCGGTAGTCACGGACATGGGGGCGTGGCCCAAGTCAAAATCATACAAATCATATTAGAAACATGTTTGTAACTGTTTGAAACGCGCAACTATGGGCGCAGCAGACCCGGCTTAACAGAGAACGTCGGCCATCTTAATTTCTTTGCCATACTAGTGCCAGATAAACTTCCTTGCAGAAATTTTACGACGCGTACATTGTGCATTAAGTTTTTGCTTGTCTATAGAAACAAGCAAAAACTAATAAGTCAGCTGCTGCTGTGGAGCTGTCAGTACTATTATATGATTGTCCATTTTAATAGTAAAACGGACAATAATAGAACTGACAGCCAGCCAGAATTAGCCCCTGCCAGGGTTACGAGCCTGTCCGAAAGGGATATCGTGGCTCTGGCACACAGGCATTTGAAGGAACACGGTGGGTTTTAGTCAGTAAAAGTCTGACACTCCCTCTCGCTCCGCCCAGAGCGGGAGAAGTTATTTAATGATTTCCCACCAAAAAAAAAAAAAAGCCAGAATTAGCCACTATGGCTCAGTTTTAGTTCTCACTCGTGGCTCACTTTTTGCACTCGTAGGTACTTACTAGGTTTCTATGCGATAGGTATTATTCTAAGCTCGAGTCTTTCCTTTTAATTTTGTAACGATATATGGCTCTTACAGACTCACGCGATATCGCGGGCGCGACGCGGCACTAGTAGATCAATTTCTTTGTCGGTGCCTGTCGCGCCCGCGATATCACGTGAGTCTGTAAGAGCCTTTACTTGTAACTGTGTCGATTATTATGTATGTATTTTACCTGGCGTGTTTGGACTTCTACACATTTCCTGCCTACATAAGCTGCAGCAGAGTGACAGTACGTTTAATAATAAGTCTCGTTAATGGATTGCACACTAATAAATGATAGCAATAATTTATTTTCTAAATTTGTAAGTTATAATTGGAAGTCCTTAAAGAGGTCAATCGTGTGTATACAAAACCTCTGTGGGCCTTATTACAAAACAAGGTTTATATTTTGACATGGCTTACCTAAACCATGGAGCCAGTTTTTGTAATAAGAACGTAACTGTGATTGAAATACCGTTCTTTATACAAAACTGAAAACTTAGTTCAGTACTAAGTTGTCAGTTTTGTGTTTAGGAACTTTACCATAGTCGGAATAAAGTTAGAAATTCAATAATGGCTCCATGTTTTAAACCTGGGTCTGAAGATAAACATTGTTTTGTAATAAGTGGGTAAGTCTGTGGATGTCATTGCGTTGCAGGAAACCTGGTTGTTGCCGCATGAGTTGTCAATACTTGGTAGTTTGGATGATGACTTTGGTTATTTTGGGAAATCAGCGGTAGATACATCAGCGGGGGTATTGAAGGGAAGGCCATAATTATGGTGGGGTGGCTCTTTTATGGAGAAAATCGGTATTTACATCCGTGTCAGTAATACCTTGCATGAGTAATCGTATCGCGGCTGTCAAAGCGACATGCGCCGATCGCACGTTGTTATTGTTTAGTGTGTATAAGCTGGTAGTGTGTCGGAGGGCAGACGCACAGACCTGGTAGCTGTAATTTTGTGAACTATGATTTTTTCTCTAGTTATCATTATTAATAATGTTGTTGCTAGTCATGTTATGCGATTACGCTTAATGTTATCGTACTCATCCTACTGACATACTGTGATTGTTAGCTGTTGTAGTTGCCTTGTGAATAAATAAATTAGTTTATGTTTTAGCCAACAAATAATACGGCGGGTTCCAGGCATGCATTTTGAAACAGCAGCAGCCGCTGCAGGATTATTTTAAGGATGCAGATGTGATCCGAAAACGTGTAGGTACATGTGTGTGTAGTCGTGTTGTTGTGTGTAGGTAGGTACCTACTTGTTTTATTTTCTGTATATTATATTTATCTGGTGTATTTTTAGTCTGTGCTAAATAAATGTATTTCCTTTTTTTCTTTCTTTCTTTCTTTATATGAATAAAAATACTTTTCCATACTGCTTTTAAAGCGGCGACCTTATTACGACAGCAAAAAGGAACCAGTGCATGCACGCATATAGGAATGATGGAATGGGACGGATTAGTTTCTTCATTCTTTGGAAAAGCTCCAGTAGGTACTAATATGGACACTCAAGAAGTGTGTAAGCTGTTTCATGGTAAGTAAGCAATGGTTAAATAAATAACTGTTGTGTAACTATTGAATAAACTGTTAGCCTACTGGCCTGAAAACTGGCCATCTGCGAAACGCAACGAACCGTAATCTTTTGGTAGATAAATAAGAATATTTTTTTTGCCATTTAAGTAAGTAGATTTAAGTACTCACAAGATCCATAAATGCAGTGGACACTTGCACTTATCCGTTTTGGTCCATTCTCCGCTAACTGCGGGACTATAGAACATAATACCCGAAACATCTTCAAAAAATCTTGCTTTTCGTGTCGTTTGTGTTTTAGAATCTTGACAGTTTCTGACAGATTCCCTGGTTTCTTCTTCTAAAAGGAGATTGGGATCTACAACGGCCTAGTATAAAAATGAAAGAGATTTATTAGGCAAACCATAGTGCATAGTAGACTTACACGAATGATAATTTATATTATTATTCAATGCAATGGCGTAGCCACTTTGTGGAAAATGCTTAGTCCATTACGGGCGATTCAGAGCTTTAAATAGATGTAATCCAATACCCAATGATAATCTAATATCTATTTAAAATTGTAAAATAAGTATCATAAATCTATTTATGTCTATTGTTATAAAGTTCAATAACCTTACCGCGCACTCATCGATGCCTAAAATAGAAACCATGTCGGCGGTGTTGGAAGAGACGGATAAAGAGGAAATTGCTTTCTAGATTTTGCGCCATTCTCAGTTTTTTATCCGCGTTAGACATAACTTTACAAATTAATTTCAATAAGTAATATAAACATAATCTAAAATATTCACATAACAAGTTATTGAAGAAATGCTCTAATTTAACATAATTATATTTTTTTCAAATCATTAACATTACTCGTTTAGACGTGATCTTCAGTATAAAATCATTAAAAGTCGGTTATCGTCGCCTTAAGCATTGGTAATGATAGTAGCTCATGGCTTCAAATGATAGGTGACTATTAAACAATACATCTTGAGAAAACAAGACAAGAATATATATTCATGTATTGTTTTCGTAAGATTTAGTATCCTAAGAGTCGTGATGCCGTGATGCCATGTGAAAATACACAGTAAATGATTATATCAGCAGAAAGTAAATTATACACACATTAGTACATTTCGTGTATCCTGAAAGCGAATGAGGACATCACAACTTTAATTGAGCCAGCCAGCCATCAGCCAGCGACGTTTCTAAAAATAACGCAAACTGCATTTAGCAGCGCTTTGAAAAATACAGCATCGTAACTGCTCTTAAACGAATATTATAAAACACCAGCTTTTGACCAGGACTTCGTCCGCGCGTAACTTTAACTCAAATCTAGATAAATATGTATGCGACTTGGAGTATAACACTAATAAAAGACGAGCTAAGGACAGGGGAAGTGTCTCAACCCATAAACCAAACCCAGAATATATGGCTGGCTAGACGGGTTGTTAGATGGTTTTTGTTCGAATTTTCCTTTCTTGAAGTGATCTTGTGTGCTCAAGGTTAGTCCCATAGTCGCCTTTACGACACCCTCGGGTTAAAATGTTGCAATGCAATGACAATGCGAATGGCGAAACGTACGAAGATAAAACGTCCGCACAAAGCAGGTTCTTCTAGTTCTAAAGCGGGGTAAGTATGAATGAAAGTTGTGTTTCGTGAATGTTTTAGCGGCAGTTGCGTTTTAGTCATTTTATAATATCTCCAAAACATTAGGAATTTATGACTGACTTATTGTGGGGAAAATCTTATCTCTATGATTTCCTTGTGATTATAATTTATTTTGCTAGGGATTAATGATGGACGATGTTTAAATACTTACCTAATCATCCCAACGTAAACTTTGTCGAAAAAAAATTTTTTTTTAAACATAAACGAAATTTAAAATATATATTTATGGTGTCGCGGAGTTTTTGTAGAATTATTTAAGGCGGAGTTGCCGATACATTTGATTTCCTGTTTAGGCAGCGCATGTAAATAATTAGACAAATTTGTGATAGCTCGGCTATCACAAATTTGTTTAAAACACACGTATACGTTAAAACACACATATACGTGATATCCTAAATATAATGTATAGCCCGTAGCACTCAGGAATAATGTAGCTTTCTACTCTCATTTTTAACCAACTTCCAAAATGGAGGATGTTCTCAATTCGGCTGTATGTTTTTTTTTTTTTGTATGTTTGTTACGCGATTACTCCGTCAATTATGAACCGATTATAAAAATTCTTTTTTTGTTTTAAAGGGTATACTCCCGAGGTGGTCCCATTGCCACCAATTCAGAATCTGATGAGGGAATCCCATGGAAATCGAGGGTAACCCTCAAATTTTATATGCAAACTTATAGCGATTTGGGAACTTTTTATAGTAGCTCGTGGATTTGCTCTCGGAAACCATCATTTGGTGAAGTGGAACTGATGAAGGAGACCACAGATGGCGACCGGAACAAAATCATAATGAGTACCTATTTAACGGGTTGCGCTTAAGCAATGTATGCTCGTCACTATGCATATGATGAGTGGCAGTTCTCCTGGTTCTTACCAGGAGAACTCCTCAACAATCAACGTCCCAGAATCGGGAAAAGCAATAATTTATAAAAGGTGATGAGCAGTTAACATTAGGCTATTGTAACTTAGATAAATTCAAAACTGACCCACTAAAAAGTGGAAAATAAAAACTTTTTACAAAAAAATAGTAACCGATTACCAAAAATAACACTACATAGTGAAAAATAATTTCGGAAGTCGGTGGCAAAAAACTCAAATACAGATCCAAACACACCGACTTCCGAAATTAAAGTTATTTTTCACTTTGTAGTGTTATTTTTGGTAGTCGTAGAAGTTTTTTTTTAGAACTGTTTCATTAGTTACGGAGATTACCACCTACATACAAACTTAACAACCAAACAAATTTTACTTCTTTATAATATTAGTATAGATTACAAGCTTCAAATTCTGTTGAAAATATCATCTTAACAGCCGAAGACGTCTACATACTGTTGGACATAATACGTAGATAGGCCAAAAGCATTGTAAATTCGTAACGGTACATCGATCGGCTCTGCGCTGCCCGCTTACAGCGAATTTCAGCGACCTTCACTAGGTCGTTGAACTACCTTGTGGGGGGAACGCATCATAACAATACGTTCCTATGTTAAACAAGGTTAATTAATACAAACATAATCAAACAAACAATCAATTAAATTGACGACGCATTGGGGAAGCATACGTCCAGTAGTGGGCGTACCTGCGCAGTGCAGTAGGTCCTATTGCAGGGTTCCTGCTGCTTGAGATTCTAGTGTCCATGCAGTTTCTTTACCGCTGTTCTCCATAGGAACCTACTACGCTTTGGAATTAGTAACAAAGTTCATCTCTCTAACTCCCTGACTCCTTTGACAGTAAGTTCAAAAGTATCTGTAAATGGTTTACTTAAGGCGACGATAGCCGACTTTTAATGATTTTATACTGAAGATCACGTCTAAACGAGTAGTGTTAATGATTTGGAAAAAATAAATGTTAAATTAGAGCATTTTCTCAATAATTTAATATGTGAATATTTTAGATTATGTTTATATTACATAGTGAAATTAATTTGTAAAGTTATGTCTAACGCGGATAAAAAACTGAGAATGGCGCAAAATCTACAAAGCGTATTTTTCTGAAATCTTTACCAATTTAAAGATAATTGAATTATTGATCTTTTAGTACGAGTTTATGCGTTTTATTAAAATACCTTTTGTTTTGTGTATCATAAATTAATAATGCGTCAAATTGGGGACAGCGCTCCTTGATGGGCGAGTCCTCTTACTGGCTGAACGTACGACGCGTTGCGTGAGCTCCTGTACAGAACACGCAAGCTAACTACTAAAGGTCACTGGCATATCTCCGTCTTAATTTAAATAATTGGTATCAGTTTTCGACTGTATAGAACTTGTTGCAATTGTGCCTACGTGCTCGTTGAGAAGTAAGCGCTTTCGATTGAGATGCGAACTACATACCTATTAAGTAAATCGCTATATTAGCAATGTGACTCACGGCCGCTTCGACCGGTTTCTGAGAACTGACTACGTACGTGATAAATATCGTCTACAACACACAGACTATGCGTAAAACTGTGTACGGCAAATTCAAATAGATGATTGTTCTGACGAATTTCTTATGAAATTCAAGCGAAACTTCGCGTACCGATTTTGTCAAAAAAATATAATTTGGTTTGTTTGTTATTGGAATTGTTTGATTTGTTGCCTACGTTTACGCTATTTGCAAACTTGTTTTTCATTCATGCATCCTTGAATGTATTCCTCTGGATAGGTATAAAAACCTAGCGCTCTGCGTTGCAGTGATTATATTATCATTACAATTACTTCAGTTTATCTATTTTTTCATTAAATTTTTTTTTAGAGGCATACGTCATGGACTTTTTGTTTACGCTAACTTTGACCTACGGGTATGGGCCGACCGATTACGACATAATTTATCTTACCTAGTCAGTTGTTTATATTTTATTTTAAATGTTCCTGGTATTCTGGGTTGGTTAGTGCCAGTTCAATCAAAGTGGTGTCATTTAGATACATAAAGGGGTTAAATTGTTATGATCGCATGAGTTTATCAAAACACATTGGTAATTTATACTGATTATTCTCGGATCATTATGAAATCGGAAATAAAATATACCTAATTACAATGTTATACCTATGCTAGGCCCTATTTTCATAACGTAGATGGCGGCACGAGCTTGACGCCTATAAGCGGGTTTGGTCCCGAGTCCAGTCTCGCGCAGGATCGTGTTGAGTGGAATAATGATGGGGGGTCTTGTCCCAGCAGTGGGAGTTGGGACAACACAGGCTTATTAAAGTATTTTATACCGGAGAACTATACCCATATGTTTTAGTAGTCAACCTATGATATTCTATTGTATAGATTCAAGTTGTAAGTATATATGTGAACAGACAGCTGTGCTGCTGGGGAGTTGGCTGCGCCACATCTTCCCAGCTAAAGCACTAGGTGAAGGGTGGGCGTTTTTGGGGGACTGTCTCATGTAATTTTTGACGTTCCAAAAGTGCTGATTCTCACCCTAGTTTGAATAAATGACTTTTGATTTTGATTGATGATTGTATTCTTGCATGATTGTATTGATGACTTGTATTCTTGCAAATAAATAATATTCTATTTCTAATTTAAATATTATTGCGTCGTGTTACACCATAGAGAAGCCTGACCTTTTATGACCACTGAAATTCTTTAAATTTTGTTTTTTTTTTAATGGGTCTTCATTTTTGACAATGACACAACTGTAAACTTGTGACACTATATATTAAATGGCGTTTTAATTTTATCTAAAAACGTTTTGCTGGAAATAAATGTGAGGTGTAACTAACCTATAAAGTTTCTATTTAAATGTTTAACTGAGGATTGCATAAAAAATGAGTGGCTGGAGAAATGCTGGACTGAAGTATGTTTACCTACCCTATTTTATCTTCTAAACCATATCAGCATATCTATAAAAAACCGGCCAACTGCGTCCTAACTACTGAACCCTTCATTGTACATTCGGACCACGCACAATGAAGGGTTCCGTAGTTGGGATGAAATTATCCCAAAAATAAACATTGTAGTTGAAGAACTTGTTCTCCCATACATCGTTATACGTTACGTCACGGTCGATTCTCCAACTGCAAATGGTTGGTTTTCAATCACACACAACACATATATAAGTCAACAATTTATTTCAATTAGAATATTTATAGGCACTGTTTTTCACGAATTATCGTTTATCAAGGAGTCGTTCAGTTTCGAGATGGACACTCTTTTAATCAAAACATTATGATAGAGAAGTCGCTTTTCTTGTAGCTATGTGATCACGTTGTTTTTCTTAAAACGCAGATATATGCCAGTGACCTTGAGTGGTTAGCTTGCGTGTTCTGTACTGAGCTCACGCAACGCGTCGTACGTTCAGCCAGTAATAGGACTCGCCCATCAAAGAGCGCTGTCCCCAATATGACGCATTATTAATTTATTATACACAAAACATAAGCCCCCTTATTACAAAACAAGATTTATATTTTGACACAGCTTAAACCATTGAGTCAGTTTTTGTAATAAGAACGTAACAGTGATTGAAATACCGTTCTTTATACTAAACTGAAAACTTAGTTCGGTACTAAGTTGTCAGTTTTGTGTTTAGGAACTTTACCATAGTCGGAATAAAGTTCGAAATTCAATAATGGCTCCATGTTTTAAACCTGGGTCTGAAGATAAACCTTGTTTTGTAATAAGGGGGAGGAAGGTGTTTTAATAAAAAAAATATCAATAATTAAATTATCTTTAAATTGGTGAAGTTTTCAGAAAAATGCGCTTGATATATTTTGCGCCATTCTCAGTTTTTTATCCGCGTAACTTTACAAATTAATTTCACTATGTAATATAAACATAATTTAAAATATTCACATATTAAGTTCATTCAAAATGCTCTAATTTAACATATATTTTTTTCAAATCATTAACACTGCTCGTTTAGAAGTGATCTTCAGTATAAAATCATTAAAAGTCGGTTATCGTCGCCTTAACTACGCAAAGGATCTTGCGATGCATTTAGAGAATATCTTCCGGAAGGAATATGTGTAATTGTGTATAATACATTAAACTTACATAACTAGAAACCTCTATGTTTTGTGAAGTCATAAAAACCATGCGAAGCAGGGGTGGGTCACTATCACTAGTCCTAGTAGAGAATTCCTGAAAGTTTTATAAAAATCAATCTTACAGGAATTGTCATGGTCATGGTAGTAAACGTCTTCATTTATAAATTTTGTGATATTCTATAAAATGACTCATATTTGGACGTACCTAGTTATGCAAAATTAATCCAGCCACAAAAACTTAATTTTGAAAAAATGGGAGTTTTAGTAAAATTGATATAAGTACTTATTAAAATAACAAGATCGTAGTTTTTTTTCAAAATCCTCTTAAATGTTGGGTATTTTTAGCTACTTCCTGTAGAGTATTGTTTTAAACGTTTCATGTGAATAAATATTCAATTTTTCAGTAAACATCTCTTTGGTTCTTTGGAACCAAAGAGATGTTTACTGAGAAAAAAGGAACTTTGCTGCTTGGATATTTTTTACTTATACTAAAGTTGATTTATATTTATTTTTTTTTGCCATTTATGACGGTAACTCACTAAACGGTTTTGTGGGCTGGATACATTTAGCATAACTACGTCCAATTTTACTAAGTAAGTTGACTCGATCGACTTGATTTAATTATGGCATAATTATCTGCCTTTGACAATATATACACGCCAAAACGGCTTCTTGATAAAAGCAGAACCTAACGAAATCTGCAACGATCCTTGCTTTTACACATTTTCTGGTGAAACCCTGCCCCTTTATTAGCTTTCTAAGTCCATCAGTTATCGTTAGTAAGTCTGTGCATCATTTCAGTTATGTGAATTACTCTAACATAGCTGCGGGCGTTTTACGGAGATCTCTTAAGAGCGATCATAAGGAAGTCGCCATAAAACGTGGAACGTCTACTATCAAGTATTTCTACTGGTTTAATGGAGAAATGTTAGGTAAGTAACTTTGTTTTCAAATTAATTCCGCCTTTCCTTTTTAAATCATGCCAGGATTGGCTTCTAATATATCCAGCTGTTCTCACATCCAGCTGGCAGCAGTTCGCAGGTTGCGAGAAGCACAGGACCAGTCGTTGTGGCGACACTCGGAGGAGGCCTATGTCTCGCAAGTTTCTTCTGCTGAAATGACGATCGATGATATCGATCTGTGGCAGTTATCAGTATTTTAGAAGGAGCGACCGTAATCTAGGAATGGGACACCCCCAGTTCAATAGACTGACCGTCTTAAATGGTTTGAAAGGCTTAATGCTGGCAGAGAACAAGGTGTTGTGGCGCAACTTGGAAGAGGTCAATATCCAGCCGTAACCGCATATGGCTTTGTTATTGATTGACTGATTGCCTGCTATTTGACCTCCACAATTATGTTTATTACTGCTGGGCACCACCAATTGTTCGCTGCCTACAAAAGCCCGGTCGGCCTCTACGCTCGTGGAAGCACCGAGGACTCGATTCCATTCGATGTTTTAGATCGCATTCCCTAATATACCTACGAGTACCTATTGTAATTTGATAATAATTACCTACTTGAAACTAATTTGTTTCAGCTGAAGGGGAAAAACCCAAACAGTTAGAAAAAGACAAAGCTTGATATTGTCCCCAACGTTATACTTTAGTTAACGTTGGATAAAGATTAGCGTTTCAACAGTGAATATTTTTTGGGCCCCTAAAATGGACGCTTTGGCAGAATCATAATTAATAAGATCTGCGTACAATTCATACATCCCGCATTTCATCTGTTTGACAGCTGCTATTTGACATTGGACTTCAATAGAGCAATTCTTAATTTGTTGACCATTTTCCGAAACTCCATAAAAAACTGTCAAACAGATAATTGCAGGATATGAATTGTACGCAGATCATAATATGATTCTGCCAAAGCGTCAATTTTAGGCCCCCAGATCTTAATATGATTCTGCCAAAGCGTCCATTTTAGGCCCCCTGTTCTTGTTATTTATAATAAGTGTATAGGTACGTATGTTAATGCTTGTTAATTAACTTTATGTTTCAATAAAGAGTTTCGATTAATTTTAGTGGTTGTTTAATTCCAAAGTCAGTACAAATGATAACTTACTAGATAAATGCTCCGGGGCGAGCACGGCCTACTGTGACATGACTTGTGTCACACATTTTATCGTAGTTTGTGCGATAAAACTGTTTTGTCTTAAAATGCTAGTACAAATTGTCATGACATAATTTATCATGTCTTGTCACGCCCATACTCGGATTACTCGGCCCGCTGGTCGTGGTCAGTGTACATCCACAAATGTAGCGCTCTCTATTGGTCTTATTCTCCAACCTTTGTATTATCATGCTCTGCGTAGTTTATACTTAACTTACTAGATGGCGCTGTTTTTAAGGGGATCCGGTAAGGCAGCCCGCCAAATTACTCATAATTTTTACTATACCCTAAGTCATCAATTCAGATAATTTATGTAAGCAAAGGTGATAACAGATCAAAAAAATATCGTCATAATGGTAATTCACATAAAATGGCGGAAAACAAGGCTATATTGGCTTTTATGTACTGATTTTAGAAATAATAATTAAACAATTATCATACCGTGTTAATTTTTATAAGTTTTCGGTTTTAAACAAAGTTATTAAAAAAAGAAAATTTTGTGGTATAAAAAATATTATGATACTGGTAACACTACAGGAGTTCCCAACATTCTCAAATTTCATTTGACATAATTTGCAAACTCGCGTCTTTTCAATACGTTCGTTTTCTTTTCTCCAGGCAAGACATTTGCCACATGTAGGATGAAAACGGCGATTTTGGGAGCCCTAAGTCCACTGCTAGGCGTAGGCCACGCCTGGCAGTGGACTTAAAAGGGCTGATTATAATAATAATAAGCCGCGACTCCGACACAGAACAAACACTGTTCGGCTACGGTATTTTGTTTGCATAGCTCATCTAAATAGTTAATTAACTGTAATTAAAAGATAGAATTTTTTTATGATAAATTGTTTTGCAGCACTGTCCTGTCATTTTGACAGTGACATTTCTTTGTTTACTAAAATTATCCGAATTGATGACTTAGGGTTTATATTGACTCGATCAACTTGGTTTAATTATGGCATAATTATCTGCTTTTGACAATAAATAGGTACACGCCAAAATGGTTTCTTGATGAAAGCAGAACCTAACAAAAGACCGCCGAAAAAAAAAATCATAGGTTTGTTGTAATTTTTAAGTTGAGTTACAAATGAAATCGATGTTTGCAGGGGGCCTAAAATGGACGCTTTCGCAGAATCATATTATGATCTGCGTACAATTCATATCCCGCAATTCATCTGTTTGACAGTTGTGTATGGAGTTTCGTAAAATGGTCCACAAATTAAGAATTAATATAGTGAAGTCTAATGTTTAAATAGCAGCTGTCAAACAGATGAATTGCGGGCTGTATGAATTGCACGCATGATTCTGTCAAAGCGTCCATTTTAGGGTCCCAGATCGGTGTTAGGTTGGATGTTGATCAAAATATAATTTGGGGGTTTCACCTTACACTAATATGAAATGGCTGCCAATAGTTGCATTAAAATGCTTTAAAGGCAATATTTTCATAATGGGTTTTAAGCAGGGACCGTACAACCCGGTTAAGAGTTAAGCCTTTCGACGGGGTAACCCATTCAATGGGTTACCTTTATCATGATGTAACCCATTGAAAGGGTTTTATACTAGAAACCCAGTAACATGACAAAATCATAATATTATGTTATTTCGATATCCGCCCAGCACGCGTAGCATGTTCAATTCTATCTCTATTCTACCCAGGGACCATTTTGGTTACTACTTTAGAAAAACCCTATCGAAAATCCTTTCAATGGGTTAATTTAAGCCGTTCATAAGGGTTACCCATATCGTATGGGTTTTTGTTTAACCGCTTAGAAAAACCCTATCGAGAACCCTTTCAATGGGTAACCAAAATGGTCCCTGGTTTTAAGGTGTTCTGATCCCCAAACAAAAAGACAGATAGCTTAACAACATTTTATTACTTTAATAGCACATTCAATTAAATACAGGTTTATAATAAACCTATTCAGTCAAATTTTGCCATACAATAGGTATTTGTGTAAGCCGGCTTCGGCATTGAAAGGCTATTGCTAAGAGCTACGGAAACAGTAAAACAGTTGCTTTAGATCAAGTTGAAATTCGCAAAAGGCGCTTGACGGGTGCTGCAAACGTGTTCGGGTCCGTACAATTTGATTTAAACCAAGCGGCTATTCCTGAACATATATTATTCGATGTTGCCGCCCGTTGGTGCTATTCTGTAACCATCTTACCGTGAAAACTAAGATGAAGTGAGCGTGGATTGAACTGGCAGTGTCATCCGGGTGCAGTGCAATTCTGTAAAAAAATCTCACCGTGAGGACTAGGTGAAGTGAACTGTCATTCTACCTGCCAAAATTAAGTGAAGTGAGCTGTCAATAATGTCAATCACAGCTCACTTCACCTAAGTTCTCACGGTGAGATTTTTTACAGAATAGCACTGCTGATGCTAGGGATGGACCAAAATTACATTAACAATCATAATCGAGATTTTGAACAGAAATTCAACTTTTGTTTTTTTTACATTAAATTGAGTTTGACAAAATGTCTGTTTTGCTATTTTATTTAAAACCCCCTAAGTATTAGGTAATCTTTGAAATTATTTAAATAGCATAAAAATATTATTAAAATCTCGATTATGATTGTAAATGTAATCCTTGGTCAATCCCTAGAATCAGTGGAATGACACTAGACAGCTCACTCCACGCCAGAATTCACGGTGAGATTTTTAGAGAATCGACATGCCTGTGCCGGACGTGAAGTGGGATAAGTGCACGCCTGTCGCTCTGGCAGAAGAAGCAAGGTTGGTCGAGTATGAATTACAAAACCTTTACTGCATTTACCTACCTTAAGGGCCCCTTTTCCCGAAAGTTTAGGCTTGAGACAGCTTGCGCCCGCGTTGCACAGGAGCAGTCGCGATAGCACTATAGCACTGGCGCGGTGCGCGCGAGCCGTTTTTCACGTATTTATTTTTTTTTTTTTTATAAAAAAAAAATAAGTGCCATACTATAAATCTATCCAATAACATCCCTGTCAAACCCGATTAGTAAATGAAATGTTAAATTTTCATAAAAATTGCGTTCCCCCAAATCTCAAACAACATAAAATACTTTCAAAATCGACTTTACTTCTGAATTTTTTTTTATTAAGGTAAATGTTAAATATCGTGTTTTTAACCAAAAAAGTCACTAGATCAAACATGAATATTTTTTTTTACGAATTTAAACACGGTGATATCTCTGAATACAACTCGATCTAGAAACGTAAATTTCGGAAATTCTGTCTTAATTCTGTTTTTAATTAAAGAAGTCTTTTCGAATAAGAAGCCGGCTTGCCAATTTACATAATTAATTTAAAAAAAATGTAAAAAAAGACGACAAATTTTTTCTTTGCTGTTGGAAGGACTTGCTGAGAGTATAGTAAGACTCTCATATTATATTTATTATGAATCTTGAACGTATCGATTCGTAAACCGGAAGGTTGAAAACTGGCTGAACTAACCATAAAAAGACGGGTACTGACGTAACATGAAACAAATTCACCTAGTTGAAGTGTTACATTTCATGCTGCATTGCATATATTTGGACGGCTCATTTGGGGTACACACGGCTACACATCAAGCTATACATTTCCAGTATACGCTGACCTCTCTTTGTACGTAAATCCTATACAATGCAAGATCAGCTTATACTGGAAAGGTATAGCTTGATGTGTAGCCGTGTGTACATTTCATGTTACGTTTCACCAACCTGCACTCGGCACGACATGCCCAAACATATTTCGGCACAAACTTAGGATTTCGATGTGCCATACAATAGTTTTGGCACAATCTTTGGAATTCGATGTACCATGCAATGTTTTGGGGACAAAATTAGGAAATTGATGTGCCTGTTGGAATTTTGATTTTAGGACTTCTTTGCGACTTTGTGTGCCATCATTAGGGTTGCTAACCATAATAAATTTATTTATTTATTTAAATGCCTTAAAACTATAATTACAAGTCTTAACCGAATGCGATAGCCAAGTCGGATCTCACACAAAAATTTAAATTAAAGAATAAAAAAGTCTCACGATCATAAATATAATTGTTTGTAACAAAGTATAAATGGTGAATTCGCAAAAGTACTATACTTTTGCGAATTCACCCCAGTGACATGTAAATATATCCATTTCGACCTGAATATAATTGATGTTGCGAATTGCTCGAGTCAGAGGGGTTTTGGCCAGCAATTTGGTCCTGACTGTTGGTACGACAATAACGTATCCTACTTTATTTTGCTCTATTATACTTTATACTTTTGAATAAAAATTAAGTATCAAAAATACTTCACTTAAAAAAAAAACACTTGACTTATGCGTGGAATCATACGAAAAATGATAAAAATTATTACATCTCCTAAAAGTACAAAAAATATGTTTTCAAACATTTAAATAAGTAAATAAATTTGGAAAATACTTTATTTTGTTTGCAAATTCTTTTTCTTATATTCGTCAGAGAGGAATATTAGTTATTTTCATTACAAAAAGTTGGCAACCCTAGCCATCATTGTTTCCATGCACGCAACCTTCCTTCATAACAATAGAATGAATGCAAACTTAATTAAAACAATGTAAAGGTTACTTGTTACATAATAACAGAAGTATAACGGTCAATAGAATACATTTCACATCAAGATTGAATATCATTTCATTTATTGCTTTTATGTCGTTTGTATTTTAATTTTGCAGACTCAGTAGTTACGTGAAGTGCCGGAAATATTAATGTATTAAAATAGGAAGATATGGTACGCGCTCCTCGAAATGGACCTTTATGCGGTCAGGTAGTGTTTTAGGGGTAAAGGACACAATAGACCTTAGTCACAATCTAACTGGCGTTTGTCTAGCACGTAATAGTGACAATTATTGCTATCTCGTTCCCGCTATAGCTCGCGTAATATGTCTCTATTTCGGTAGTCGAGCACATGACGCACGACGTCGGGAAATGTAGTTGTGTGGGTGTGTTTACATGTAAGGTTGCATTCCGAATTAAGACCATAATCGCTGTAATCGATATTAGCGCGCTAAACGGTAATAGGGAACGCGTTTAAGCGCGCTAAAATCGATTACAGCGATATGGTCTTAATTCGGAATGTAGCCTAAGTTTTTCTAGTCCATTTAATATTTACGTGAGTGGCCTTATCTTCCTATTTAATACATCAATGGCCGTAAACGATCAAATAATCTACAGTACGCGGTCGTTATGAAGGCACATGAATGTGCTCGGTCTGGTTTTGACAATTATATTGTGGTATTTTTGAAAACGGAAAGTTTCATAAACTCGATCCAAAAACACGCACTGGGCTCACGTGGTGGATTACGGTCCACTCTCTCTCACAGAAAGGAGCCCTGAGTTCCAGTAGTAGGACCTTAAAGGCTGATTACATGAAGTTCAATGTATCTGATCGTTTACAGGGTGCTTTAATTATAATATTCTATTGTTCTTAAATCGATTTAGGCTCGGCGCAAACGGGCCACCGACTACAGCCACTGGTGTCCAGCGACAGCGACTTAACAAACGTTTTCATATATTTTGTATAGACGCGCCGCACACGTGTAGCGGCGGTGGCGGCCACACGCTACAGCAGTGTCGGCGACTCGCCACTTGTGGTCGCTACGGGCCACACAAGACGCCGACACCCGCCACTGTCGCAGTACGCCACCCCCCGCGCAGTTAAAGTTAAAGTCTGACACTCCCTCCCGCTCCGCTCAGAGCGGGAGAAGTTATTTGATAATTTCCCACCCAAAAAAAATTAAAATAAAAAAGAACTGTGCAACAGATATCGGGTTATAAAATGTGGCGGCTTCCGAACACCGGTGGCTGTCGCTCGCTTCTGCCACTGTTACAAATGTGGCGGTAGCGCGCGACAGCCACCGGTGGCTGTGGTCGGTGGCCCGTTTGCGCCTAGCCTTATAGGGCATGTAAATTATTAATTGCTCTTAAACTGTCGTTGTAAAGGACAAGTAATATTACGGATTCTTCGATGAATAGGCACATAATAATTATAACCGATTATAATATAAAACATGGAATTATTTCTTAGATGATAATTCGTACATGATAACTATTATAAGATGTGATTTGTTGAATAGATTAATATTGATAGGGAGCTTTGCTTTCATATATTTAAAATACCACACTATATTATTCTAATGCAGAAAATATCTGCTGGTTTTGTTTTACTTTTTTATTCCTCTACGAAGTCCTTGAATACTTCTAATAGTAGGTTTACATATAATTATTTTCTATTGCGATCGATAAAAGTTACTTCATATATTTCCAAAATGATGTATAGTATAATAATTATCCTATGTGTATGAGACAATATCATTAGCACCAAGTCAATGAAAATTATTTTTTTGATTTGATGACATCCTATAACTAACTTTAGGAGAACAAGCCCAAAGACTCCTGAATAAATCCTATACTAATGTCCACAATGCTGATTTTTTTGAACAATATGCTGTTTCGCTAAGCTCCCTAGCCAATATACTGGGCAATTAATTAATCGTGATATTGCTTGAGATTTCGTTGCTATCATAAAGGCGCTGTTTTATTGCTGTGTAGGATATGCACGGTAAGGCGACACATATTAGGTGTGTGTCTCCCTTCCCACTACAGCACAAGCTGAGCGCGAGCGTTGTAAACCATGATTATACACAGTTCACGACGACGATTACTTTACTCCCCCACATTCCCGCAAATAATGCTAACGTATAATTATATAATATTATAATGCTACGGCACGTTGACACTACGTTGGTAACGGATACATAGATCGCATTTGGTTTAGCCGAATTCATAAACCGAATAATTATGTTCGTTTACATTAGGCAACCGAGTGCGTTGCCACGAAACTAATCGGTTTGTGACCGAATACGGCCAACCAGTCAACAATTGACTATTTACACTAGTCGCTCACCGTAAATGGGCTGCGATAGAATACGGCCCAACCAAACGAGTACATGACATCAGATATATTGTAGCAGACAAGGTGACCAAATACTTCTGAACAATTTAAAATGTCAATAAGTTCCATACACTACAAGTTACCATTAATATCTGAACATTCATTACTTCATTAATATGCATATCACGCAGTAACGGATTAGGTAAGCTCAGTGTTTGTCTGCGTAGATACACTTGACGTTGTAAGTGTTCAGATATTTTTGGTTAGTTGTGTGTATAGAAATTATTGACAAGCATCTGCTCAGATATTAATGAAGTAATGAATGTTCAGATATTAATGGTAACTTGTAGTGTATGGAACTTATTGACATTTTAAATTGTTCAGAAGTATTTGGTCACCTTGTCTGCTACAATATATCTGACGGCGACTGTACATGACGTCATAAAACCATGCATCCGTGCGTAGCGGCTCTGTGCGCGGTACAGTGTTTTAATTATCTTCTTATAATTACAGATAAAGTAAATGACGGTACTACAATAGTTAAACCTTATAATATAATATTCACGAATTGAGCTAAGATTTGATTTTTTTTAATCTAAAATATCTAAACACTACAGCCAGTGCAGCTGCTTTATATTAAAAAGAGTAATGATTTTGACTGCATTTTTACGTGAGGCTTACCCAAAATGAAGCTGTAACTTTTTACTTCATTTTATTCATTTCAGACTTCGTTGTAGTCAAAGACATACATATTTCATTATACTCGCAAAAATGCAGTAGTATCCTTATTATAATTCATAAAAGGTTAGTATCTACGATGAAGGGGACAAGTGTCTCCTCCCTCGATTTGTTTCAGACTAATGTTCCTATCTACGATCAAATATTACACAGTTATCATACAGAATATAAAAACATACATATTTATTTGTTATAAACGTCAATAGATTTATAAAATATATTAAGATCTCGAGATACAGAAAATAATTTCGTTCTTAGTATACAGACGTCAGGAATTAAAGTTATAACGTGTAATAATAACTGCAATAATCAATAAGCTGTAAATACATAACTTCTAAGTAATATTTATATAATTTTGCACATGAAACTTATAATTAAAGTTATAACGTGTAATAATAACTGCAATAATCAATAAGCTGTAAATACATAACTTCTAAGTAATATTTATATAATTTTGCACATGAAACTTATAATTAAAGTTATAACGTGTAATAATAACTGCAATAATCAATAAGCTGTAAATACATAACTTCTAAGTAATATTTATATAATTTTGCACATGAAACTACTTCACTGATATAATAATTATCATCTAGCTATAAAATTGCAATGATTCAAAAAGTTGCATCGTCATAAAATTCTAAACATTTTCTATATTATTGACATGAATAAAGAACACACCATTACATGTTATTGCTTACCACGGTGACACGTGGAACAAAATCGGACACATATTGCCAAAGTGAACGATTCAAAAAGTGTATTTATAATTTACTATTTACCCGACTTGTCTAAAATTGAATTTTATAAACTTCATCAAAATAGAATGTTCCCATTTAAGTTACACTGCTTAGCCGTTTGGACCGTTTACAAATTCAGTGGCCATTCCAGATGCCTCGTGTGAACTGAGTGTGTGGGCGGTGGACACTGAATTGGTAACGAATGCTTTACCTATTGATCTTCGTTCTCTGTATCGATCTGTTCAGCCTCTGTGTTGACGACCTGGCTCTCGGCGTCGTCGGCGATTGGCTCGGCTCGGCGGCATCGCGGAATGACGCCGTTGTACTCGCACATTCCGAAGATCAGGACGCCGAAGCCGATGAGGTGCTGCCAGTGGAAGTCTTGCCACATCACTGCGAGCGATACCATCCAGATGACGAAGGTCCTGCGAACGTGTGGCGTTGTACACTTGGCATGTCGCGGTGCGGTCGGTGTGCTTTAGCCGCTTTCGAGTTGACTGTATTTAAGAGCGTTTTTCGAAATGACTGAACTGATTTTAATGAAACTTCATACGCATAAGCAAGATACAAGGGCCAAAAAAGTTAGTTAAGAACGTTTACGAAATGTCTCACTTTTCGAAAAACAGTGTTACAGACCAATTAGTCCGATTTTACCATAGAAACAGAGATTTCCAGTTATCTGTTTTTAAATCAGACACTACGAAAATGTTCTTAACTAACTTTTTAGAACTTAGTATCCTGCTTATGCGTATGAAATTCCAATAGAATCGGTTCAGTCATTTCGAAAAACAAGGGCTTGATAGTTTGTATGAAATGCCGTAAGTCGTAAACGCTCTTAAGCAATACCTTTTATTATGAGAAAAAAGTGGATGGTTCCACGAGTAGGGAAATAACAATTAAACGATAGATGGTTTGTGTGAAAGATAATATGGTATAGAAACTACTGTTAGTGGTTACTGAGATGTATGGATGAAGACCCCCTGCTGCGCCAGACCCAAATAAACTGGAATAAGAGCAGTCTTGCCCATAATCCAGTTAAAATAAAATAACCGGTCATCAACCATCATTATCAGAGGATGACATTAAAGTGTCTTCATAATGTGCACTCATATCAAAACGAGGGAAACTAAGCTTAATTTCATCATCATCGGTTACTATTTTTTTGTAAAAAGTTTTTTATTTTTCAGTTTTTAGTGGGTCAGTTTTGAATTTATCTAAGTTACAATAGCCTAATGTTAACTGCTCATCATCTTTTACAAAATATTGCTATCCCGATGCTGGAACGTTGATTGTTGAGGAGTTCTCCGGGGAAGAACCAGGAGAACTGCCACTCACCATATGCATAGTGACGAACATAAATTGCTTAATCGCAACCCGTTAAATAGGTACTCATTATTATATTGCTCCGGTGGCCATCTGTGGTCTCCATCATCAGTTCCACTTCACCAAATGGTGCTTTCCGAGAGCAAATGCACGAGTTACTATAAAAAATATCGAAATCGCTATAGGTTTGCATATAAAATTTGAGGGTTTCCCTCGATTTCCATGGGATCCCGTCATCAGATTCTGATTTGGTGGCAATGGGACCACCTCGGGAGTATACCCTTTCAAACAAAAAAAAGAAGTCTCAAAATCGGTTCATGATTGACGGAGTAATCGCGTAAGTAAACAAACATACAAAAAAAAAAAAAACATACAGCCGAATTGAGAACCTCCTCCTTTTTGGAAGTCGGTTAAAAATTGTGGTCTACCTGCTAAATTACAAGTACGTAGCCGAGTGCAAGGCCTTTCTATAGCAGTTGATAGGAAACGTTGTGATTGAGTTATAAACATAGTATTTTTACTTTTAGAAAGCTGATACGATGTAGAATAATTTAAGTAATAAAAAAGTAGGAAATTTGGGCTTTTATTGAGAAATTTACCAATTATTGTAAAAAGTGATGAAATAATATCAGATGTTTGTTAAAAAAAACACCTTAATTCTCAATTGAGGGTGAGTTTTTTTATTTAGTTTTTGTTTTATGAAGATGCCCTATTATTTCCAGTCATTACTGAGTTTGTTTCGTCATGATAGATTGATGAGTTTAAAAGTTATAAGTACCGATTGGTTTAAACAGGGGTCACAGCTGCGAATATGAATTTAAAAACCAGCCAAGTGCGAGTCGGACTCGCGCACGAAGGGTTCCGTACTACATCTATAAAAACGGCAAAAAAATCTTTTTTGAAAGATTTTTTTGCCGTTTTTGCCCAAATATTTATTTTATTCCGTTTTTTAGTAGTTGTTGTTATAGCGGCAACAGAAATACATCATCTGTGAAAATTTCAACTGTCTAACTATCACGGTTTATGAGATCCAGCCTGGTGACAGTAGGACGGACAGCGGAGTCTTAGTAATAAGGTCCCGTTTTACCCTTTGTGTTTACGGAACCCTAAACATGCTATAATAAATTTAATTGTTTTTTTTTATTTTTTTCGTCAATAAAATTATGCTAAGTTTCCCTCATTTCGATATGTGCACATTATGAAGACACACTGTATCATTTTGCGTATTTTTTTGCAAATTTCAATAAAATGTGTGACGAGCGTTAGCATGTGTTATCAAATGACGTGACGAGCGTTAGCATGTGTTATCAAATGACGTGAGGGGCGATAGCATGTGTTATCAAAGCATACCTGGATCAGTTAGTACGTATAATATTGGTTTTAAGGTTACCTGATGGAGTCCAGGACCATTCTAGTTGTAGCTGACATTTCCTTAGTGACGCTGATACCGGCGAAGTTGAAAAACGCAATCGAAATTATGGTGCCCATTGTTGCTAAGAGAATCAGAGGGTTGTTTCCTGAAAATGAACACATTTTTTATTTAAAAGAGTGCCCGTGGAGTTTAATGCTCGTTCATCTTCATAGCAACATACTACGCTTCGGAATGGGCATTTAAACCAACCCCTTCATAGTTGAAAAGTGCCTGTAAATGGTAAAATTGAAAAGCTTTGAGTTTCAGTTCGATTGAATAAGAAAAGTATTGCATTACTTTGTGAAATTAGGATTGCTACACACAAAGCATTAATCGGCACAGCCACGCGGTATAAATCAACTACAATATGCCAGTTCGATGGTAGATGCCGAACGGAGTTTGCCGATCGGCACGATCTGAACGGAAACCGAATATGTGCAGATAATTTTTTTTTAAACGTTGCCCCACACTAGGTACTTCTCCTGTATCGTGGGTGCATTTACAAACATTTAAACTCACATACACAAAAAGCGAGACCCGGAACAACTACTTGTAGGTCATACAAATATTTGTTCCGCGCGGGAAATTAACCCGCGACACGCAGCGCAGAGTCAATCGCTTAAGAGGAAATGCGGGCGGAGAGACTTTTAGAGTAAAAAGTCATAAATCGAGGTTCGGCTCTCGCCTATTTCCTCCTCCAATATTGGACCAATTTAAAAGATATTTCTTATACTGAATAAGAAGGATATATACTGTGTCCCTATATTTTTTTGACAAATTTGTACAATAGCCCTCTGTTGTCAGCGGTTTAAACAGGCAATTTTGAGCATTTTCCGAGGGTTCCAGCTCTTATAAAGATAATGTATCATCAAAAATGAAAACATAGGGACACAGTATATATCCTTCTTATTCAGTATAAGAAATATCTTTTAAATTGGTCCAATATTGGAGGAGGAAATAGGCGAGAGCCGAACCTCGATTTATGACTTTTTACTCTAAAAGTCTCTCCGCCCGCATTTCCTCTTAACCACTGCGCCAACCGTGCCGTAATTGCTCCGGGTCGGTTTTGTTGTTCAAAACCCAAACAAGTGTGTGGCAAGGCTATCTCAGACACATATTATGCTTTCAATCTGCCCGCCTTTTCCCAAATATGTTGTGATCGGCTTCCAATCTAACCGGATGGAGCTAAATACTAGTATTTTACATGGAGCGACTGCCTATCTGACCTCCAAAACCCAGTTACTGGATAATACGATGCTCCTTGGTAAGACTGGTTGTTGTCAGACTTTAAGGCTTCTGACGACCCGAAACAACTGTCAAAGATCAACAAGGCTTAAGGGCTTGCGGGAGGAGTCTCGGTATGTAAAGGTGGTCACCCATCCATGGACCAACCTCGGCAAGCGTAGCTTAACCTGATGGGTCGACCCGTGCGATTGTTATTACTTAGCCACGAGCTCCTCAGACACATGCTTTATATTTAACTTATTTTTCTTTCAACTACCTAATAATGTTATCATTAATAACAAGACCGATCACAAAGCACGTATTTTTTGCTTAGAACCAAAACAGTGCAGAAATGTTGTATGAAATCTCAACAGCAAATCTCTCAGTGGAACAATGAGATTTCAAACAAAATTTCTGCACTGTTTTTATTTTTTATTTAGATATAAATTTACCACAGAAGTTTAATGTCCTCCATCAAAAAGATACGATTAGGTCTATTTTGTCACGGTAGTTTTGGTAGTTGAAAGAAAAGTAGATTACGCACCTTGCTAACGTGCTAATTTAGTGACACAACAACACTTGTGCATGAATAACTAACTTTGCGCTCGGTGCTATTTCTACTTACTAGTTTACTACTCTCAGTGACGTTACACTGCGTAAACCAACTGGAAATGTGTTAGAAAGTTACACCGTATCACTTAAGGGAACGATAACCGACTTTTAATGATTTTATACTTAAGATCACGTCTAAAGGAGTAGTGTTAATGATTTGAAAAAAATATATGATAAATTAGAGCATTTTCTCAATAACTTAATATGTGAATATTTTAGATTATGTTTATATTACATAGTGAAATTAATTAGTAAAGTTATGTCTAACGCGGATAAAAAACTGAGAATGGCGCAAAATCTACCAAGCGTATTTTTCTGAAACTTTCACCAATTTAAAGATAATTTAATTATTGATCTTTTAGTGTACGCGTTTTATTAAAATACCTTTTGTTTTGTGTAAAATAAACGCATTATTAATGCGTCAAAATGGGGACAGCGCTCCTAATGGGCGAGTCCTATTACTGGCTGAACGTACGACGCGTTGCGTGAGCTGAGTACAGAACACGCAAGCTAACCACTCAAGGTCACTGGCATATATCTGCGTCTTAAGCATGAATCGGCGATAAGTGAGAAATAAAGAAATTAGATGGCTGCTTTTATTACTACTATAAATGATAAAACGATAATAAAATCGGATGTACTATTTTGTAGGTGCGCAAATGTAGTTACAATTGTATTAAATAGTAGTTTTATAATGGAATAAATTACGAAACTACTGTTTTATTTATCGTATATAATTTTTACACACTTTTGGGCATAAGGATGTTCCTTTTGCTAATTTTTTTTTAATTTTGTGTGGGACATTATCAAATAACGTCTCCCGCTCTGGACGGAGCGGGAGGGCGTGTCAGACTTTTACTGACTAAAACCCACCCGTGTTCCTTCCGTTGTCTGTGTGCCAGGACCACGATATTCCTTTCGGACCAGCGGCCGCTTCCTCCTTCGCGAGCATTACTGTTTTGCAGACGGAGGTGCTTCGCCCAAGCTGGGCAGACCTCCACCGTATGCTCCACCGTGTCCTCCGGGCGATCCACACAGTGGTGACACCCGGGCGTTTCCTCCCGCTTTATCCTGAACAGGAACCTCCCGAAACAACCGTGTCCGGTGAGGACCTGCGTCAGGCGGAAGGTGAGGCCGCCGTGGCGCCTCTCTAGCCACTCCTCAAAGAGGGGACTTATCGCCACAATTGTGGCGTGCCCAGCACTGGGTTGCGACAATCGCACTCTTCATGTCGCCATGAGATCCCACCGGAGCTCCGTCCGCTGTGCCGCGATTTCTTGGTTCGAGGTACTTCATCGTCGACTCGAAGTGCCTGGCTGGGTTCGAATTCACGAACCACAATTAGTTAGTCGGGGCCATTACCACTGAGCTACCACTACAGTGCCTTAAGGTTCGGGCAGATTGCGCGCGGGCGCGACAAGCGTCGCGCTGCCTGTCGAACCAGTCTCCAGGAGCCTTTGCGTGATGCCTCAAAGTGTGTTAAAAAGCTAGTCTGGGTGCATCCAAGGACCCTTTGAAATGGTTGAGCTCACCGATTTGCACTAATCCATCGATGGCGTCTTCCACGGTGCCCCTGGCGTTGTTTCCGAAGTGCGGGGGCGCCGGGGTCCAGTAGAACACGACCAGGAGTGATGACAACACCGAGAAACCAAAGACACCTTCCCAGCCGACAGCTTGCAGAGGTGGAATGTTTAGTCCTGGAAATTATGACGGAAAAAATATTATTACAAGCATTTATTTTGTTTTAACTTTGCTATCTTCTTTTCAACAACTCTCAACTTGTACGGAACCTCGTACGGAAACGTGTATTGTTTGTGTTTCTGTACATGGAAACTTTTTAATTGCTCGTGTCTGTCTGGGCGACCGCTTAGATCAGGGGTTCCCAAACTCATTTTGTCTACTGCCCACTTTGAGAATAAATTATTTTTTAGCGCCCCCATTTTTTCACCTATTTAAAAACCACTATAGCTTCAAATTAAATTAATTATTGTGAGCTATATTAGCGGAGATTAAACATTTATTCTAAACGAGACTTTTACTATAACCTGCAAGAGTTAACTTGACACCTGAGCGCAGAAGGTAGTACACAACGGCGCTCAGGTCTCAAGTTAACTCTTATGGGCTACACCTGCCAATGAGAATGATTATTGAAACGCAACTTTATAGTACTCAGACAGAGTATATTTTATTCAAAATAAAACAAACATAATCGATTCTAAAATAAAAACGAATGTGAAAGGTGAGTGACTACTTTCATTTCGAAACGGAGCGACCGATTGATATGATTTTTATTTTATTTATTCAATAAAGCAGGACATATATATAAACTACACGAAGAGAAATATCGAACCGAGTTAGTTTGAGCAATCTCTTAACTAATATTAGTTGATGTTCACAAGTTGTAGTCGATAGTCGAGAGCTCAGTCGGTGTCTAAGAGTCCTCCTAGATGAAATTACACATCGCCCTCCGCTGGCACCCGTGATCAGGGCGGCTGGTTCAAATCGAAATTGTTATTACAAATAGGATTAATTGCCAGTTGTGTTTATTTTTTTGCCTATAAAAGAATGATTCATGTAGTCTTCAGCATCTAACTACATTATTAAATTTAATATTCACCGGACATAATCTTGCGAAAACGCATTCTATTGTCTGTTATAAAAACCGTAAATAATATATTTCTGCTACTTAAAAACATTACGCTTTGTCGAGCACAAGATAACGTCTACACGAGTGTGTACTAAGATATGTTGATAGCTTTGTGGATATTCAATGTGTTTTTTTTTAAATAAAATATGTGCACGCGCAAACTGTTACCATGAATTCAGCTCATGATTCTAAACCCCCCAGCAGCAGCGAGAAATGCTTCTTCGGCTATTTACAAAAACCGGCCAAGTGCATGTCGGACCACGCACAACTAAGGGTTCCGTAGTTCGCATGAATTTTTTTTTTTTTTTTTTATTTATTTAAAGGGGCTTTTACGCATAGCGTATGTCAGTCCCATCGTATCCTAAACAATAGTAGGTACTTCACAACACGTGGGCCATGAATTTGAACCAACCCTTCGCATCTTCGCCATTTGGTTGGGATAGAATTGTATGGAATTTGAACAAAACCGATGTAGGCATGCTACATCAGTTTTGTTCAAATTCAGGGACCTTACAAAATTATTTCTACTGGACTCATATTGGACACATTCCATCAATAAATGGAATGTGTCTATGCAATGGGTAAATGGAATTTATCTGAAAAACAAATTCAACATGAATAAAAATATGTTCTCCCATACATCGATAAACGTCACGGTCAATTCTCCAATTGCAAATGTAATTTTGTATTCCTAATAAAAAGTTTTTTTATGTGATTAAACTACAAATTAACGATTTTCTAACTTATCTTCTACTTCTACTTTTTACTTCTACTTTCTTTACTTGTGCTGTGCGAACTTGCTTCTTGCCAAGTTTCATGATTCTAGGTCAACCGGAAAGAAAATATGTCCGTATTTTTACGTTTTTTTTTATTGTATTGAGTTTGCAGCTTTTTTTAGAATTCCCAAGGGACTGTAGACGCGTTGCTGAGAAAAAGGGTCTTCACAGACTGACAACGACGTAATCCTATAAGAGTTCCATTTTTTCCTTTTGAGGTACTCAATACTTAATTGCATTCCATAATGTGCACATAAAACAGTTGGTAAGTTAAAACATTGAATCAATTATGGACCCTGTCGGGCACAGCATACTTAATTTTTAATAGGAGAGGATGAAGGCACTTTTTGTTAATAAAAAATAAAAAAATAGTTTCCTTTGCTTTTATGATATTTGTATATATATATACCGTACCTTACGGAACCCATATAGGATCAGTTCGTAACCCGTCTGTCTGTCTGTCAGTAACATAAATAAATCAAAACCTATATGGTACCACTTCGCGTTGATAAATGATTTGTTTCTGCCAGTAGGTTTGTACAAACACTTTTACACGTCAATCATATTAAAAAAAAACTAGATGAGGTCGGCGTTTCGTATCTGACTACTCTGAGAAGAAAGGCCAAAACAAACTCAGAGGGCAGTCTCTTTTAAAGTCCAGACATAATCTTGGTCAAATCATGTGAAGACCATGTAGATTGGTGCCTGAAATGATCTTAGACCTAGAATCATGATATTTGACAAGAAGCAAGGGTGCATTGTGCGGGGTCCGATACGCACTTGACCGGTTTTTTCCTTTTGAGGTACGGAACCCTAAAAAATCAGCTGTTTCATACAAAAGTGCAATACCTACTAAACCCTGGTGGGTCTAGAATCACGAACTGAATTCATGGTAATATTTTGCGTGTCAATGTCCCTTACACTCTGTTTATTCTATGGAAATGTGTACTTGTTACCTATTAGGTACAAATGGTTAAAGGCTTCTACAAACCGGCGCGACTCGCGACGCGACACAAAGGCACCGCTCGTCGCGCGACACGCGGGGCCTTTGTGTCGCGCCGGTCTGTAGAAGCCTTAAAACTTAAGGCCAGGGGAATCCTCAGCTGTAGCCCACGAAATTCAAATTTTCTTACGTTTTATGCAATTTGTATGTCAGTGTCACGTTGTATCTTGATCAAAATATGCTTCGCGACTATAACAAATGTATTTACCAGAATTACAATCATTAGAATCGTTAATACCTATCCCTAAGTTAGATTTGTTCCCCAATGTTATGATTGCATGAAAATATAATTCAATGGAACAAATCTAACTTAGAGAGATGTATTAAGGGGCCGGCGTAGCATGCGTAGTTCTGTATGAACGTAAACCAAAATAATTTGTAAATCAAACATATTAGCATATTAGCTTGGGTATTATATTACCTGTTAAAACAAATGTATGTGATGTTGAATAAATAAATAAATATTCTTAAGGTAGTGTGTATTTATTTCGATTGGATTACAGAATATCTATGTTCCCAAATATATATTTTAAAAGGAAAATTATATAAAGACGATATTTATGAGGAATTTTAAATTTCTATAGAAAACCTTATTTTTCTCATAACTCTTGTTTAAATCAGTGTCCATTCAAAATATATATTTGGGAACCTAGATATTCTGTATTCCAATCGGAATAAAGACACACTACTTTAAGAATATGTTTGATTTACAAATTATTTTGGTATTACGTTTGTATGAACTACGCATCCATCGCCTCTTAATGTTTCTGATGATTATAATTCTGTAAATATAATACATAAGTATTTGTTATTATGGCGAATTATATTTTGATCAAGATACGAGCTGACATAGACATGCAAATTACAAAAAAAAAATAGTTTCACGGGCTAAAGCTGTGTATCCGCCTTAAAGGATAGGGTCCCGAGCCTTACGGAACCCTAAAAAACGCATTAAGGCTACTACAGACCAGCGCGACTCGCGACGCGACACAAACGCATCGCTCGTCGCGCAACACGCGGGGCCTTTGTGTCGCGTCGCGAGTCGCGCTGGTCTCGCGCCAGTTTGTAGAAGCCTTTATAAGCAGAATGCAAGTTTCCCAGCACAACGAACTATTTGTTTCAACCAATTTATAGAATAATAGCTTCTGCCCGCGACTTCTTTTTCGTGAAATTTCTTAGCATAAAATATATCCTATGACTCTCGGCAATACTGTGGCTTCCCAGTATTGAAATAATTTTCAAAATCGGATCAGAAGTTCTGAAGATTACCCCCTACAAACTCACAAACTTTATAATATTAGTAGGTATAGTTAAACATGATTTATCATAGGCCTAACCTGTAATGTATTTCTCTTCATACACCATCTGGCACGCGGAGACGACCTGAGCCACAATGATGAGCAGGTCACCGGTGATCAGACTGTTCCTGCCTTTGGATTCTCCAGGAGACTGGTACAGGGCATCAGTAACTCCTACCACCACGAGACCGATGATCACGCTCACTGAAATGGAAAGAAAAGCGCATTAGTGATACCTGCTTTTACCAATGTGGTCTATCCCACATGAACCGTGTATTTTCCGGGATAAAAAGCCTATGTCACTCTACGTATCGTAAGGAGTTATGTTTTTAGGGTTCCGTACCAAAATGGTAAAAAGGAACCCTTATGGTGAGACTAAGTCTGCTGGATATCTCAAGAACTACTAATGCTATCAACTTGAAATTTAGAATAGTTTTAGATGACGTTTGCCCAACAATAAAGGAACCCAGAAAAACAAAAACAAAAATGAAAACACAAAAAAAAAAATTGAAAGATCAACCTAATTGAGTACCTACAAACTTAAAATAGCGATCGTTTAGAATTAAAATTATTTTATTTGGCGGTTCTAAGTCCGTTAAAGTACGAAGACTTTTTTTAATGTTTAATTAAATTTTTTGTTTGTTTTTTTTATTTGTTTTTGTTTTTTCCTGGGTTTCTTTCTGAACCTACCCCTAAGTTATGGCACGCAGTTACTTTAACACCCTGTATAAGTTTCTAATCTTATATACAGGGTTACTGGTAATTCGACGTATATCCGGCAGGGGCTGATAAGGGGGCCAAAATGCAACAAATTGAACCCCCCATATGTATGGCCGAAATTCAATAGTTTTCGAGATATTAGAATTTTAAGGGTTTTTCGATATTTACCCAAAATTTGACATTTCATTCCAAATAAAAAAAAAACTACATATTTGAATGGGTGCCATTAAAAATGATGTTGTAGCTGGCACTTCAATTAAGCTGTGGACAATATCTTACCAATATTTTCATTTTACGCTTCAAAAATGTTGTCTCGTCACAAAAATTTATATGACATTAATCGTACAAATAACTAAAACAACTTGCTTATCCTGTAAGCTTTCCAGAAAGGTATAAAAGTCAATTTTAAAATACATAATTCGTGGCATGGCATGTGTTTGAACCGGCGCGGGGAGAGAAATTATCTGTGTTTTTAGTTTATGATCCTCGCTAAAACAACCGATTTTCCTGGCGAAATTCTTCGCGATGGGGCGGGGTGTGCGGGCGGGGGAGTACACGGCGTCTGCTGCGCTCGCGTCGCCTTCCTTAGTAAGTTTTGACTCTCCGCCGCGCAAGCACGTGTGTTGTTATCTTGCTACCAATCTCTCATCCCGTTAATTTGTTATCGATCATTATTGTTAATTCTTGTTTCTCTTGTTATTCTTTTTGTTATCATTGTTATTTCGGATAACATGGCTTCGTATCCTAATAACGAATACGCAGACATAATGTTTTGTTATGGTTTTGCCGATGGAAACGCGGCTGCGGCTCGGCGGGAATACCAACGCCGCTTTCCCGATCGTCGACTTCCCCACGTTACTGTTTTCGGGAGCACCTATCGACGATTGTCTGAAACTGGCAGTGTTCAAAGAGCACAATTCAACGCTGGCAGACCTCGACGGTACACGGCTGACGAAGAGGACACCATTCTTCAGTGTTTTATTGATGACCCAAACATCTCAACGAACATTGTTGCAAGACAGCTCGGTATGTCCCAGTGGAAAGTGTGGTCGGTAGTACATCTATCAGGTAGACACCCGTACCATTATCAGCCTGTTCAAACATTGCACGAGGGAGATCCTGCCAGGCGAATCGAATTTTCTCGGTTTATGTTAAACGCTGACGCTGACCAGGAACATTTCCTAAGAAATATTTTGTGGACTGACGAGTCAAAGTTTGACCGGGATGGAATAACGAATTACCATAACTTACATTTTTGGGCACCTAAAGCAGGCAGGAATCCAAAAAAACTAAAGAAACTTTCCCTGAACGTATGGATGGTGTCGTTGATAATTATTTGGTGGGCCCTCATTTCTTGCTCCAAAATTTGAACGGCGAAAATTACGAGGAGTTTTTGAGAAACAACCTAGACGATTTGTTGGCGGATGTTCCCGAAGAAATAAAAAACAACCTCATGTTTCAACATGATGGTTGCCCAGCACATTACCGGATTACTGTCCGACAGTGGCTAGACGAGAGATATCCAAACCGATGGATTGGGAGGGGAGGGCCAATTCCGTGGCCAGCACGAAGCCCTGATATCACACCACTTGATTTTTACGTTTGGGGTCATATGAAGGCATTAGTTTATGTGACCCCAATAAATTCAGTCGAAGAACTTCGACAGCGAATAATAAACGCGGCGCAACAGATGAGAACAACGTTCACATCAAGAGTGACGAAAACCGAAGTTAGGAAGAGAATTCGAACCTGCATTCGTAATCGAGGGGCTCATTTTGAACAAGATGTGTAAAATTTGTAATAAAATTTGATGTACATTTTTTTATGCATTTTATTTCATACAAATACAAATGACCCTTTCTCTCCCCGCGCCGATTCAAACACATGCCTTGGCACGAATTATGTATTTTAAAATGGACTTTTATAGCTTTCTGGAAAGCTTACAGAATAAGCAAGTTGTTTTAGTTATTTGTACGATTAATGTCATAGAAATTTTTGTGACGAGACAACATTTTTGAAGCGTAAAATGAAAATATTGGTAAGATATTATTCTTATATCGCTCATTATTTTCATTATTTTGTTAAATTAAGTAGTTTTAATTATGTCCATAGCTTAATTGAAGTGCCAGCTACAACATCATTTTTAATGGTACCCATTCAAATATGTAGTTTTTTTTTTTATTTGGAATGAAATGTCAAATTTTGAGTAAATATCGAAAAACCCTTAAAATTCTAATATCTCGAAAACTATTGAATTTCGGCCATACATATGGGGGGTTCAATTTGTTGCATTTTGGCCCCCTTATCAGCCCCTGACGGATATACGTCGAATTACCAGTAACCCTGTATAACATTCTCGTGTCACAATGTTAGTTACCATACTCCTCCGAAATGGCTTGACCGATTTTGATGAAATTTTATATGTATATTCAGTAGGTCTGAGAATCGGCTACTATCTATTTTTAAGGGTGGCTTTCCGACGGGTTCGAGACGTACGCGGGTGAAACCACGGGGCGCAGCTAGTCTTATACAGGATGGATTTTTGAGATGGGACAGTAAGGGGAGCTACCTTAACCGTCGTAGCTACAGGAAAACGGTCTTAGAAGACAGTCCTTAACTTTTTGAGATATGTTGATCTGCATTCACAGATTTTGAAAAAAATGTACATTTAGCATTTCTAAGCAGGAAAATTCATTCAAAAAAACTTTTTTTTTATGCCATTCGATTCTGTTTCTTATAAGGATCAAAAACCTCAATTGGACCAACTGAGGTTTGAGTACTAGAAAAGTCAGAAATCGCAAAAAACTTTTCCCATACTAATGTATGGGAAAAGTTTAGCGTAGGAAATGAGACTATTTTATAAGATTTTCATGCTTGAACAGGCTTAGTATCTACCTACTAGCATTTGTAAGATTCATTCTACATACTTGGTAAGTAGACTGAAAGTAAGATTTAAGTTTTAGCGACAATGTTCAATTCAAATGCTCAATTTTCATAGCAACTGGTAACACATTACAATCAATTCCACATAAATATGCAATGACTCATTTGAGTAGATAATGTTACAAACGGAACGAGCAAACATTATAATAATATGAATCACTCGACAGTTCGACACAGATGTTAAGTTCATGTCAGCATATACCTAATGTATCTATTCATTATTAAATTCACTGTATTTTAATTAAACTCGCTTACTTACGTACATTTTATAGATTTATTTATGGCGTCAAAATCGCACTCGGTATGATGAAGCATATACCGTACCTAAAAAATAATCTGGTCGCATTGCAGTCATCTTATTGGGTGAATGAGCCACGACAATGTTGGAGGACTGACGTAGAAAGTAGGGCTACTGCGAATAATTACTTGTCGCTTTTGGAAGAGGTGATGCTACCTACTGTGGGTGTTGTGTATCCAGCAGCCGAATTCCCACAAATTGATACCTCATGAGCAAGTCACCAGATTCTCAACTCACCAGATTCTCAACTAACCAGATTCGCAGCTCACCAGATTCGCAACTGTGCATATAATGTACAGTCGACAGCACATCATGTTTTATGGAACTGTCATATTTCTCTAAATGCTTTTAAATAATCCTTAAAATGTTGACAGTTAAGTTAAAAATGTAATAACTTTGCACCCAGGTGAATTTGGCGCATAAAGTTTTCTTTTAGTATACATGCATGGTGAATAATATTTACTAAAAGTATTGTTCTGTGAATTAAGTAAGTAAACTACATCAAGAATTCCGTATTATTTTGGTTTGGTTTCGATTTACATTTGTCATTTTTTTTTTGTTTTTCGTGTTTCATTGTACATTTGGTGAGTTGCGAATCTGGTGAGTTACGAATCTGGTTAGTTGAGAATCTGGTGAGTTGAGAATCTGGTGACTTGGTCATAAGCCAAATTGATTACGTTCATGATAATGCACCGATACATACGGCCCGGTGTACTATGGCGTGGTTCAACGTGCACCATGACATTCGTCTTACGAGTATTCAATGGCCTGTTCGGTCAGCAGATATGAACCCGATTGAAAATCTCTAAGGCATAATGGTTCAACCCTGGGATTATCAGAACGAAAGAAACCCTCTGAAGCTCTTAGGTCACGTTGTGCACGGGTATGGGAAGCTTCGTCGAGTCTTCTCGTCGCGTATTCCACAGAGCCTAAAGACAAAGGTCTTCAATCAGTGCGTCCTGCCTTTTATGACTTTTATAAATTAATAATGCGTCAAATTGGGGACAGCGCTCCTTGATGGGCGAGTCCTATTAATGGCTGAACGTACGACGCGTTGCGTGAGCTCAGTACAGAACACGCAAGCTAACCACTCAAAGTCACTGGCATATATCTGCGTCTTAATGGAAGGAAAACTTTCTGAGGACTTCGCTCCAAAAATAAGCAATTGTACCTTAACCGTGTTGGTGTGTGTTGTCGTGTCTTGCTTTGCCACCAATAAATCAATAACACGAGAGTAATGAATATGTTATAAGTCAATGTGAATATGACGCAATGTAAATATTGTCTTTGGCCCCTGGCCCAGACACTCAGAACAATGCATTGTTCTGAGCTTAGGTTCTGAGCCCAGACAACAAGCAGTAGACAAAATTGTCAAACTTTTATTACTTGAATACGAGACTTTTAGGCTAGGCTACTTTGTATGTGTGTTTTAAATGTAATTTTTTGTAATACATTCGTTTTTTTTGTGCAGAATAAACAATTTTTCTTTCTATAAAAAATATTTGTAAGATCTCTCGGCAGCAGTTTTAGTGCCTGAAACGCGATTCTGTTCTTTGTGTTGATATCTCAACAAATTGACAATCGATAACCATCTTGTAGTTTGTGAGAATCGCGAAGCGAATTGCTATCAAAGTAACGGGAAGCTTATGATTTTAGTAACTTATAAATCTGATATTACGCTGTCTTAAAATTCAAGTAAGTTATGCAAAAAATGTATAGTAACAAGAACGTATAAACATCAATTCTATAATATGTGAATATTTAAGTATTGTAGTAAAATACTTTACGAAATAAGTTCAGGAAGTAATGTCCACCCAAAGCAAAAAAAAAACGATTTTACTTTCAAACACGACAACACACACCAACACGGTTAAGGTACAATTGCTTATTTTTGGAGCGAAGTCCTCAGAAAGTTTTCCTTCCATTAAGACGCAGATATATGCCAGTGACTTTGAGTGGTTAGCTTGCGTGTTCTGTACTGAGCTCACGCAACGCGTCGTACGTTCAGCCATTAATAGGACTCGCCCATCAAGGAGCGCTGTCCCCAATTTGACGCATTATTAATTTAGTATACACAAAAAAAAAGGTATTTTAATAAAACGCGTATACTAAAAGATCAATAATTAAATTATCTTTAAATTGGTGAAGGTTTCACAAAAATACGCTTGGTAGATTTTGCGCTATTCTCAGTTTGTTATCCGCGTTAGACATAACTTTACAAATTAATTTCACTATGTAATATAAACATAATCTAAAATATTCACGTATTAATTTATTGAGAAAATGCTCTAATTTATCATATATTTTTTTCAAATCATTAACATTACTCGTTTAGGCGTGATCTTCAGTATAAAATCATTAAAAGTCGGTTATCGTCCCCTTAAGTTAGCAGGCAATATCTAAGCTACTTGGTTACCGCATGATCTGGAAAGGGAACGAAGAGCATTGGCAGTTCGATGCAACATGCTTTTGTCCGTAGAGTTACGGCGTGAGATATAATCACAAAAATTTCTGTTTGCCCGTTGATACGGATCTCTAAAAACATACTTAATAATAACCGTGTCCTGTACAACATTATTTTTAGTATATGCGAAACCTGAATACAGTTTGTTCAGAATAAGGAACTGAATCGGTTTCAATAATTTTTACACCATGTTTTTTTGCCCAAAAATATAATATTTAAGTGTGATAGAAAATGTTATCACCATTTAATTAAGTACTTACAAAACAATCGCCGTACGATTAGGTACCTACTGCCAAATTATTATCAATGAGCGCGAGGCGCGGGGGCGCCGTTAGCATGTTTTTGTACGGACAACCCGGTAACATAACGACCTTATAAGTATAACTTTGTGATTTTTTTATGATAGTTTTGAAATTTGGTACATAGATTATTTACATAAAAATACTAGACACGTGTATCGGGTTTCGCTTATACTAAAAATAATGTTGTTTATGTTTTATATTTCAATCACTGCGTGCAGTCTGAGGGCGGCTCGCCAGACGATGCGGCGACGGGCGGAAGCAGGGGTGTAGGCTGCGCGGCGCAGGTGAAGGGATGCACTCTGTACGTGTGCATAGGTCGGCTATTGATTTATAAGGGGCTCCAGCATCCGGCCGGCCCGGGCAGAGCTAACTAGGCACCTGATAATTGAGCTCTATACTACCTTGTTTGTTTACGTCCGGGCTTCAATGTTTGAACAAAGGAATGAGTTATAACGAAAATCAGTACAAACCTTACCCCCGTCTTATTACAAAACAAGGTTTATCTTCAGATCCAGGTTTAAACCATGGAGCCATTATTGAATTTCGAACTATATTCCGTCTACCGTAAAGTTCCTAATACAAATCTGACAACTTACTACCGCACTAAGTTTTCAATTTTGGATAAAGAACGGTATTTCAATCACAGTTACGTTCTTATTACAAAAACTGGCTCCATGGTTTAAGCCATGTCAAAATATAAATCTGGTTTTGTAATAAAACGGTACGTCTTTATCGGTTTAGATTTTGGACTTGTTGCATCTTTCAAAAACGTATTTAACAGCCTTGTAGCTTCATTGAAAAATAAGATGGTTTGGCTAAGTCGTTGCAATCCTTTGTGTGACTCCACAAATTCGCGCCCTAAACAGGAAACGCCATTAAGCATGTACAGTGCACATGCTTAATCTGCTTCATATTGACAAACTGTTGCACGTTAAGGCCAACGCACATAGGCAGACGGCGCGCGGCGGGGGACGGCATCGAGGGGGATTTGTCGAGAATCCCACGGTATGCCACGGGGGAAATGCGGAGTGCACCCCCGCGACCGGATGCTAGCGGACTCCGGCGTATACGGACGCATGGCTTAGCATCCCGCCGCGGTAACCTCCAGCGCGCTCTTCAATACCGCAGAGAGAAATCCCCTTTGATGCTCCGTGGTCGGTTTCTGAGCTTCCACTAACCGTCATCATCATCATTCAGTTTTGAAATTTAAAATTGGAATTTACGTTGGCCGCCGATGTGCGCTGGTCTTTCATAAATTAAGAGCGTTTACGACTTACGGCATTTCATACAAACTTTCAAGCCCTTGTTTTTCGAAATGACTGAACCGACTTTAATGAAACTGCATACGCATAAGCAGGATACAAAAGTCTAAAAAGTTAGTAAAGAACAATTTCGAAATGTCTTATTTAAAATCAGATAACTGGAAATCTCTGTTTCTATGGAAAATTTAAAATCGGTTCAGTTGGTCTAATTTGGCTGTAACACTATTTTTCGAAAATGTTTATAACTAACTTTTTAGACCTTTGTATCCTGCGCATGCGTATGAAGACTCATTAAAATCGGTTCAGTCATTTCGAAAAACAAGGGCTTGAAAATTTGTATGAAATGCCGTAAGTCGTAAACGCTCTCCTTCTTTTATATTCAAAAAAACATTGTTGATCTATTTCGCACGTAGAAGCCAAGTCTTAATTTAAAGTATCTACTTAAGACGCAGATATATGCCAGTGACCTTGAGTGGTTAGCTTGTTCTGCGTGTTCTGTACTGAGCTCACGCAACGCGTCGTACGTTCAGCCAGCAATAGGACTCGCCCATGAAGGAGCGCTGTCCCCAATTTGACGCATTATTAATTTATTATACACAAAAAAAAAGATATTTTAATAAAACGCGTATACTGAAAGATCAATAATTAAATTATCTTTAAATTGGTGAAGGTTTCAGAAAAATACGCTTGGTAGATTTTGCGCCATTCTGAGTTTTTTATCCGCGTTAGACATAACTTTACAAATTAATTTCACTATGTAATATAAACATATCTAAAATATTCACATATTAAGTTATTGAGAAAATGCTCTAATTTATCATATATTTTTTTCAAATAATTAACACTACTCGTTTAGACGTGATCTTCAGTATAAAATCATTAAAAGTCGGTTATAGTCCCCTTAATAAACGTCGATCTGCACTCTTTATACAAAGTCACGTTTCATTGACGAAGCGGTGACAAAGGAAAATGCTATTTTCACAGTGAACCAATCGATCACAGACTAGTCCTTTACCAATTGCGGCAGTAAGTAATGAGTCGAGCTCAGTGGCGTACAATTGTGATGCATAAGGCCAGCTGTGGACTGCAATAGGCTGATGGTGAGCATTGCACTTACTTTTGACGGGCCTACGCTGTCCTCTCATACCTATTGACACTGTAATTTGAAAACATTGTAAAAGCCAATTTTATTTTTTTAAAGAGTGACCGTGGAGTTTCTTGCCAGCTCTTCTCCATAGGAAACGACCAATTGGAACCGTGCACCTAGCTTCTGACGATTCATAAGTGCCCATGTAGGCTTATGTGAAATAAAAATATTTTTGATTTTGATTTGCACAAAACTCAATGATTTCTACAAGGTGGCGCAAACATAATGTGAATTGGCTGCATTTTGTAGTAAATGAAAAAAAAATGGAGTGTGTTATCACGGAAAGTTTGTGTAAAGGTGTAAAATTCGATTTCGAAGTCGAAAAAATTATATCGGTCCAATTACCCCCCCTCTTGAGATGATGCACATTTATGCTCGTTTAACAGGATTTTGAATTGTTGCTCGCAATACATCTGGCTCCAAATTGGTGATTTGTTTTTCAACGTTGGCTTTCAAGACTTGCACGGTTTGTGGTTTGTTGTGGTAAACGCGAGATTTCAAAAAACCCTCTGGTGTCTGATCTCTCTCGGATCTGATCGGCCAGTTTAAATGGCCAAAACGGGAGATCACACGGCCCGAAAATAAGTGTTTCAAAATCACCATCTTTTCCGGAGCATTGCCTCCATTTATGTATCGCTCCATTGCATTGTCGGCTAATTCTCTATCCGTCTTATTACAAAACAAGATTTATATTTTGATATGACTTGAACCATGGAGCCAGTTTTTGTAATAAGAACGTAACTGTGATTGAAATACCGTTCTTTATACAAAACTAAAAACTTAGTTCGGTACTGAGTTGTCAGTTTTGTATTAGGAACTTTATCATAGACGGAATAAAGTTCGGAATTCAATAATGGCTCCATGGTTTGAACCTGGGTCTGAAGACAAACCTTGTTTTGTAATAGAGTCTACAATATATTGTAGACTCTATTACAATGATATGACGCGATTTGCAAATATTATGGCAAATTCACACTATGTCATTACTTTTACGCCACCTGTTATTACTATAAGTTTAGGGCATCAGATATACACTATACCTACTGCTTGAGCCATCCGTAGTGGGTGGTAATACGAATTAAACTTCATGATTCACTCATTAGGTGGTTCTGAATTTATGAAGTTTTTCCGCATGACCCTTGTACGAGTACACGGAGCGAAATTGAAATTAATGGCAGCCTTCCAGGTGGAGAAAGTACTCATGAAACTAAATCACTTTTACTCTCTGGGCAACTATGAAATATCTATAAAAAAAAAGCGGTAGCATAAAAATGCAATATGAACTAACCCAACAAGTGCTTTTACCGCTTTGCGTCGTTAGTCCCTCAAAGCTATTCGTATTCATGAGCACTTTCACCCCCTTGGAAGGATGCCAATAATGTCAAGTTCACCCCGGTAGAATTATGCAGCAGAGATAGGAATGTTGAGATGAACTAGTGGAGTGACGAGACTGGACAAAGTAATTAATGAGTGTACGAGTATATGTACGAGGAAGTTTGAAAGTGGCGCCAGTGATAAAAATTTTAAAAGGAATCGTTTGGCACCCCATCACATACGCATATAATGGGGAGGGGGGGCTTGATGGCCTTACCCTCCCTCTCCGATGGATTGATGGATTGGACGAGACACGATATTAAAGAAAAACCGGCCAAGTGCATGTCGGACCACGCACAATGAAGGGTTCCGTAGTTGGGATGAATTTATCCCAAAAACAAACTTAACATTGTAGTTGAAAAACATGCTCTCCCATACATCGATATACGTTACGGTCAATTCTCCAACTGCAAATTTAAGTTGGTCAACTATTACTCGTTAACTTGTGAAGCCTGTTACTGAACCTGTGATAGTTTTCCTTTTAATTTCGTTATATATACTATTGCCATGAATTTCACATATCCAAAACCAACCATTTAGCTGCAGGGGGGGGGGGGGGGACACTTGACTCTAACAAAAAATAGCACTTTAAAGCTTAATATTACGCAAACGGATCCCTTAATTGAAAAATGGTGTTGTCAAACCCACAATATTTTTGAACGGCCTATCCAACGATACCCCACACCATGGAATTTCACGTGTAAGGGAGGTACCCTAAAAAAAATGTTTTTCATAATTTTATTTTACCATTTTTTCAGCATGATTAATATGTATACCCATGCCAAATTACAGTTTTCTAGGACTAAGCGTCTCTGAGCTAAGCTGGGGACAGACGGACGGACGGACAGACAGACAGACAGACAGACAGACAGACAGACAGACAGACAGACAGACAGACAGACAGACGGACATGGCGAAACTATAAGGGTTCCTTGTTTACTACGGAACCCTAAAAAGTAGTGAATGATAGCGGACCGCTGACAGAAGAAAGAATGAATGAAGAAAACGTGTTGAACTTCAAAGGTGATGCCAGCCAGTAGAATGATATAAAATCTTTGTTTCATGATAAGCTGATAAATATACTCGTAACATTAGCAATAGCATGACTTCTAAATTCATATACGTTATGGTTTTAAAATTCAACTGTTAGTCTGTATTTCATAAAGCCCGAGTTGGATCAGAATTAAAGCACAATTTTTTTTTTGTTCCTATTTAAATTAAATAATGAGCTCAGTATGTAAAGATTTAAAAAAACTTTTTACAAAAAAAAATAACCGACTTCCAAAAAGGTAAAGGGTTGGTTATTTTTCACTTTGTAGTGTTTTCTTTTTTGGATGTCGGTAATTTTTTTTTTGTAAAAAGTTTTTTTTATTTTTCACTTTTTAGTGGGTAAGTTTGCAATTTATTTATCTAAGTTACAATAGCCTAATGTCAACTGCTCATCACCTTTTACAAAATATTGCTTTTCCCGATGCAGGGGCGTTAATAGTTGAGGAGTTCTCCTGGTAAGAACCAGGAGAACTGGAACTGATGGTGACTTGACCATATGCATTGTGACGAGCATAAATTGCAACCATATTAAAGTGTCTAAACGAATCGCAACAGTGAAATACTTATTATTAAATAGTTCCGGTAGCCATCTGTGGTCTTCATCATCAGTTCCACTTCACCAAGTGGTGCTTTCCGAGTGCAAATGCATGAGTTACAATAAAAAATACTGAAATCGATATAGGTGTGCCTATAAAATTTGAGGATTGCCTTTGATTTCCATGGGATTCCCTCAGCAGATTCTGACCTCGGGAGCATACCCTTTCAAACAAAAAAATAATTTTCAAAATCGGTCCACAATTGACAGAGCAATCGGTGAATAAACAAAAAAAAAAACAAACATACAGCCGAACATATAACCTCCTCCTTTTTGGAAGTCGGTTAAAAAGTGTTAATCGACGGCATCTGTAATGCATTTCAATCATAGGGAAAAAGCTGAAGAGTGTTATGTGCACGAAAATTGAAAATATTAGTGTCCTGTGGAGTCTACATTTTTCCAAAAATAGTATACAATTGGTATCAATAGGTGACTAGTGCATAGCGTGAGTACGTTTACGTGTTGGGGATATTTTGTTTGTGAACATATTTGCTAACAAATCGACGAATGTTTTGACAACATCTCGTAAATTTACGTCTCATTGTCTTGAATGTCTTACATTGTTTTGTATGACATCGCCGTTTCTGAAGCGATCATCAAACATCATAATATGAATTAAGTAAGGATAATGAGAATATCAGTCTCAAATTAAGAGGAAGATGTGTAGATTAATGAAGTCTTATTAAAGTTTGGAGATGTGTCAATAGTTCATACAAAAATCTCATAAAAATGGACGTTCAGTTTTTTTCTAGAATTTGAACATTTTCCTGGAGACTTTTCCAATGTTTCTAAACATAAAACCTAATCCAAAATATTACAAACATTTTAAAACAACAATAACCAAATTGGTCCAGCCGATTTCAAGTGATGCGCTTACCAACGTCAACGTGCATGATATAAAATTTTTGGCGTTTACAGAACTCTGCAAACGCCAAAAATTTTGGGCGCCAACTGGCGCGCCCGCACTTTTAAGGCTGGTTCGAGGTGGTGCATGGCAGCATGCAAGAAAAGAGTGCTTGGGAACATAATGGGGGGGCGCCCTTTGCTCAGCAGTGGCACATTTTAGGCTAGGAAAAACAATAGTTTTCGAAGCAATGATAAAACACTTCGCTGGAGAGAGCTGACTATGAAAGAACGGCATGCGAATCCATACATTTGCAAATAAGGAGAGAAGCAACGCCGAAGCCGATTGAAACTTAATCACACAAATCATATTACCAAAACGACGTCAAACCAAAACATAGCTCTATTGACATTTTCATAATTGGAAACTTAATACTGTTTGTGGCAACGTTATTATTATGGCAGAGCATACAGTGGTTCTCAAACAAGTTCTAGATATAGTTATGAGTAGATACCTATAATTACAGCCTTTGTACTATCGAGAGAAGAGTTAGAGAGTGCATCTGGGTCGCGCACACACTTGTGCAGTATAATATCTCCCGCGTAGACGGGTACAGTCCGCGAGGCCTTTTTTTTTTTGGGTGGGAAATTATCAAATATCTTCTCCCGCTCTGGGCGGAGCGGGAGGGCGTGTCAGAGTTTTACTGGCTAAAACCCACCGTGTTCCTTCAAATGCCTGTGTGCGAGGGCCACGATATCCCTTTCGGACAGGCTCGTAACCCTGGCAGGCATTGGCCCTTTCGGACCCCGTCAATGGGTGCTGACATCTCTTTGAGGCGCGCGTGGGACACAACGCGCCGTCGACCTCGGCCTGGTCCTTAGCGGACGGCGAGCTACCCATCACTCACCGTCCGCAAGCCCGCGCCTACGGTGGCCGAGAATCGGCCTGCGGTTCCCGACGCCCGGGGCGTCTCCTGCGGCGACTAAGGGCGTGAGGGCGCGAACACTGCCTCACCCTCACGCGTTCCGCCTCCTCCTTCGCGAGCATTACTGGTTCGCAGAAGGAGGTGACGGCCTCCCATGCACTCTCGCTCCGAACCATGGCCTGAACCAGGGCCGGACGCGAGAGATCGCCGCCGCCGATCGCCTCCGTGAGGACACGGCAGTGCTCCGCCCAAGCAGGGCAGACCTCCACCGTATGCTCCACCGTGTCCTCCGGACGATCCACACAGTGGTGACACCCGGGCTTTTCCTCCCGCTTTATCCTGAACAGGAACCTCCCGAAACAATCATGTCCGGTGAGGACCTGCGTCAGGCGGAAGGTGAGGACGCTGTGGCGCCTCTCTAGCCACTAAGCTGAGCTTTGCATTTGTGTGAGTAATTACTAGTACAAGAGGTGAAGTGTGGGCGGTGCGCGGCGGAGTTGCGTCGCGCGAGGGATGCACCGCGCCTCAGGCCTATTGTATAAACCGGCTTAAACCAAGCAAAGGACGCGTCGCGCACCTTCGACGCGTTGTAGTAGTGTGTGTAGTGTAGTCTCCGGTGAGATTGGTTGCCGTGGCAGAAATTCGGTATCGAGGACTAATACTATCGAGAATTCGAGACTAATTACATGCTGAACTATTTTTTTCAAAGTTTTAGGCTCAGTAGTTTCGGAGATAAGGGATGGAGTGGATTTTCTTAAAGAACTTAAACCGCCTTATTACAAAACAAGATTTATATTTTGACATGGCTTAAACCATGGAGCCAGTTTTTGTAATAAGAACGTAACAGTGATTGAAATACCGTTCTTTATACAAAACTGAAAACTTAGTTCGGTACTAAGTTGTCAGTTTTGTGTTTAGGAACTTTACTATAGTCGGAATAAAGTTCGAAATTCAATAATGGCTCCATGTTTTAAACCTGGGTCTGAAGATAAACCTTGTTTTGTAATAAGGGGGTAAGTGTTTATTTTAAAATTATTAAAAAAAAATATCTGAAATGCTTACTTATAGCAAGTACTTTCATTTGATATGTCACACGGTCCGTTTGCAAAACATTCTTTTTAATTTTCTAATTTGCCCCCAGAAGTGATATTATTTCTTCATATTCAATGAAAAAATTTAAAAAAAATTACGTTATACGTTCGTGTTTTGGGTCATAGGAATTCATATATGTGTACCAAGATTCAACTTAATCGGTCTAGTAGATTCGGAGCAAATTGGCTGCGACAGACGGAAAGAGAAACAGACAGACATACGAGTGATCCTTTAAGGGTTTCGTTTTTTCCATTTGATGTACAGAACCCTAAAAACAATACAGTATATAAAACATAATCCGCCTTATTTCAAAACAAGATTTATATTTGACATGGCTTAAACCATGGAGCCTAGCCGGAATTTATAGAACGTCAAAAATGTATGGTACAGTCGCTAATCATTACTTAGCTTTAAGGGGACGATAACCGACTTTTAACTTTTTTAACATTTTCTCAATAACTTAATACGTGAATATTTTAGATTATGTTTATATTACATAGTGAAATTAATTTGAAAAGTTATGTCTAACGCGGATAAAAAACTGAGAATGGCGCAAAATCTACCAACCGTTTTTTTCTGAAACCTTCACCAATTATTTAAATATTGATCTTTTAGTATACGCGTTTTATTAAAATACCTTTTGTTTTGTGTATAATAAATTAATAATGCGTCAAATTGGGGACAGCGCTCCTTGATGGGCGAGTCCTATTACTGGCTGAACGTACGACGCGTTGCGTGAGCTCAGTACAAAACACGCAAGCTAACCACTCAAGGTCACTGGCATATATCTGCGTCTTAAGTAGCGTTTATAAATAAAGGAAAAACACATGGCAGCGATCAAGGGCTTTCTTTGCGGTTAACTGTTTGAGCTAAAACCCAGCTTTAGATAAGGAGTCATGAATAAAATATTATTATAATAAAAGTCACACAAAACTGCAATTTGACCTTGTTGCACATCTGTCACGTTTCTAAAACATTCTTTGAGCACTTTTTCAATTGTCGCCAATCGCCAGGCAGCAGTCAGTGCGTCAATCTTGGTATAAAGTTACAGTTTCAAGTGTAAATATTGCAATTATTTACACGTGAAACTATCAATGAATAACTAAGTTTGCACAACTAGCTTCGTAATGTAAACTCGGCTTAAAAATCTTGCTTAAAACAACGTATGATGTTGCAAATTAAGAGCGCACGTTATGAGACTTTTATGAACATTGACATAAGGTTTAAATTACAATGATTGACGTGCACTCGTGAAATGTAACTTATCAGAATGAACGCAAGCCCGGAAAGTGTGGCAGAAATTGATTACTTACCTACTTATTTTTTAAAATCTAAGAAAACCTACTTGTCACGCCGCAAGGTTTTCAGTTATTTATTAAATTATAGAAAAACTGATTCGGTCACAAAGGAATAAGGATTTAATAGACAAGTTTCCATTGCATTCGCCAATCAACATGCACTTGTTTATTTGTTAGATAAACGTAGATTAGGTTACAATTAGTATAGGTACAGATTATAATATTATTGTGATAATAAGAACAATATTATTATTTACTTAATGTTATTATTAGCTCTACCTATTCCATATTCAAAAACTTGTTTACAATTGATGATATTTACACTTTATTTTGTTTCCTTTATCAACTTTATTCGGGTGTAAATTAAGTTGAATTTAGAATGTACAGTTAGCGACCTGCGTAACGTGCTTCTAATCCATTATTCTTCTTCTTTGTAAGATGCAGTTCACTGACTGTACTATTGAAAAATCTCTTTTATATCGGTGGGCATTAAGGTTAATTTTCCTAAAACACATATTTGGAAACTAAATGGCAAACGCAGGATATTTTTTTTTTTAATCTTAAGCCTTTTCATTAAGGTTTCATTCATGCGCTAATTCTGTAACTTTTTATATAGCTTGTACTTACATATTCCAACCCACTCCCGGCGTATGATACGCCGGTCCAGGAATGTCATGGAGAGCACAGCAACGAAGACAATGATGGATCCTCGGAACATTTGGAAGCTGCTCACGTATGTCAGCGTCAGACCGATGTACATGATCGATGTTCCAATCTGTGTGGGAAAATAAAAGGAGTTACAAAAAAATTTTGTTAGGTATATCCATATTTTTAACCGACTTCACAAAAAGGAGGAGGCTCTCAAGACAGCTGTATTTTTTTTAAAACTTTTTTTACCTCATAACTCCCTTGTTTATAAACAGATTTGGTTTTTTTTTATTTGAAAGGATCCAGATTGGTCCCATTTTTATCAAAATCCAGTTGAGATAATACCTCAAATATTAGAGGCATACATATAGCGATTTTTATATTTTCATGAACAAGTCAATCATTTGCATTCAGAAAGTATAATTTGGTGAAGTGGAACTGATGAAGAAGACCACAGATGGCAACCGGAACTCCTCAATGATAAGTATTTCACGGGTGGCGATAAGATATCTCGATAAAGATGCGAACGAAGTCGAATTATTTATTATTTATATAGCCCAAAAAACTCGATATTTTAACATGTCGCTATTGCACTCGAGCGTAGCAGAGGCGGATTGCTTGTTGGGTTATAAAATAAAAAAGGGAAATATTTAATGAGCGTAGCAGAGGCGGATTGCTTGTTGAGTTATAAAATAAAAAAGGGAAATATTTAATGAAAACTCTAAAAACATTTATTCTAAATATTAATCGCCTGTCTTTCTGTTGTTTCGCAGTAGTTATGCTAGGGCACCCCGAACAAAATCGCGCGAGCCGAGCGAGCGAAGCGAGCAGTGCCGCGGCGACGCGACTGAGAGCCATATCCAAAGTTGGACGCAGTTACAAGCACATCACAAAAATACGATCTAGCATATTAGCATAGGTATGGATTAAGTATTTTTAGAAAACCAAAATGGGACTTATTTGAGAATCACAAAAAGAGGCTCATTATATTAAGGTATCCATTAATATTTTTAGGAAATCCAAATGGGAATTTAATTTGCTATTTGATCAAAGACATGCCATACGACCATTTCTACATAGTCTGTATAAATATAATATCTAGGCCATGCGGACCTAGATATTCCTGCAATATTCACTCAACATCGGTTTGACGTCTGCGCAGTTGCAAGCGATGCAATAAGTAGGTGCTGTTATTGATTTATCAGCAACCGTCCACCAGGTGCCTGGATATTTTTGCTTCAACCTAGTTTAGATATTCTAGGCACTCTTAACTTTGCTTAATTACAGATAGAGACGAAGACGAGGTCTGTACCTCGTCGAAACCGAGATATCTTATTTTTGACACAGACGGAGTAGTTTCGTAGAACTTGGTCGAAGTTCGACGTGTATGACGTTTTAGTTAAGAAAAAAAAATAGCATTATACACCAAAGATAATAATCTGGAATATTCGAACTATTAATGAATACTGTATTAGGCAAGAGTACGCAAAGTTGTGTCGTGGTCGACACAACTTTCATTGAATGGGATATACGATACGAGTAAGTCACTTTCATGAATGGATACTTCGCAAACTGAGATGCAACAGGTACCAACAATTTCAGAAAGACACCAGCCAGTCGCAGTTGCCTGTTGCTCGGAAACGCTTAGCAAGAACGCTCTATCGACTGTGTACAACGTACAGTTAACCGCACGTCAATGGCAACAGTGGGATCTTTGAGGCGGATTCTTTTGTTAGCAGTAAGGGCGGATTTTGTAATTCTCGAGTTGATTGACGTGTGATTGACCGTACACTATGCTTCCGTCGTACGCGCACCGATGACCTTTCCGCAAACACATACCCCCTTATTACAAAACAAAGTTTATCTTCAGACCCAGGTTTAAAACATGGAGCCATTATTGAATTTCGAACTTTATTCCGACTATGGTAGTTTTCAGGTTTGTTTAAAGAACGGTATTTCAATCACTGTTACGTTCTTATTACAAAAACTGGCTCCATGGTTTAAGCCATGTCAAAATATAAATCTTGTTTTGTAATAAGGCGGGTTGTGTTTTATTACAGAGCACGGAATCGCCACGATAGCGACTGGTCAGTACTAATAATATTTATTCCCGGAGCTCGTCATAGGTGGCAGCACAGTTGTCCGTCTACAAACCGCCATTGCTTTGTTTATGTTTACTTTTGTGTGTTTTGTAGGTGCTAATTCTGAACAGTGGTTCGGCTAGGCATGATTCGGCACAGCCGGGTTGCAACATCGAATACATATTTTGCCGCGCGGCTGTCCCGAATCGTGCCGACCCGAACAAGTGTGTGCATCACGCCTCACATACCAGCTATAGCCGTCAGTTTCTATGAGTAGGTAAACGGAATTGAGTAAACGGTAAAATCCATTGACTCGTTTGGTTTGTATGGATAGTATTACATTAGCGTCTCTAGCAGCAGCCACGGAGGGGTATCCGTGCTCTGTGTTTTATCAACAAACGAAGCATGTGGGTGTGGTAATTGAATACTTATATCATTTTCAAGAATCGCCAAGTTACTATCAACTAACTAAACTAACTAACTACAAATGCTTACAATAATTATAACTTATTGGTTGTTCGACATATCTCCTCCACTCCACTTTGGTCCAAATCGAGCCATTAACAATAGTGTTATACAAACGGTAATAAAAGTTATTACTGTTTCTGATACAAACCCAAAACAATAAATCATAATAAACGTCCATAACCAAAGATAGTATCGGTTATGAATTTCTGACGTCACATAATCCATCCTACTTTGTATTGCGCTTACTGCGATAAAATCGATCGCTGTTTGTTTTGTCACATCAATACATACGTGTCACAGTACATACTCGTATATACGATAGCGGCTGTTCCTTTCCAATGTGTAAATTAACCTATAGCTGACCCTAAGGCCGCAGTACCACCTACATGGACACTTCAGCAAAGAATTTCTAATTATTACTTGCAGTTGCAAGATATTAAACATATTTTCACGATTAACTATAAGTTAGGCAAATCGTATTTCAAATACTGTTGCATTTTACGCGACTACGGCAACGCTTAGGTTAAGTTATGTATGTTTAATTTGTCTGGTGGTACAGACGCCAGCACATCAAGCTACTACAATCTGTCAAACTTCTTTAATAGATTTTCAACTTTATCGCTCTACCTTAAGGTTCAAGGTTGATTGGGGAAATTTGACAGTTTCGGGTAGCTTGGCCTGCTGGCGTCTGTACAGTGCAAGTTTTTATTTTACACTCACAATTTTCGCACAAGTTTATTTGAGAATAAATGGAGGCTACCCCCCCTAGTTTACCGGACAGCGTCAAAACAATCGCATTTTTATTAACTAGCTTCTGCCCGCGACTTCGTTCGCGTGGAAGTCTCAAGACACCACAATATACTAAAATAACAGACACATTTTTATAATAACTTCTCTGTATACTAATATACTAAGTTTGTAGTTTTGGTCTGAGCTGCCAAAATACACAGTCAGGACTGATGAGCAAGCGACGTACGGTTGTCCGAGTGGGAAGCAGCTCATCCAGAGGTCGACATCCTCAGCCTTCAGTAGCAATTTCCCATTGCTTACGAAGTTTTTCATTTTTAGTGTATTAATGAACGCCTGCGTTCCTGCTTATTATTATAGTACGTAACAGCACAACACTAATACACCGACTGATGTATTCTTAAGAAGATTCTCGAGAAGCACTTATTCGATATTTTGACTACCTGTCTATGGCTGATAGGAAGGGTTTTTAATTATTGTTTCATAAATATGTTCTATGGATGGGTTAGTAGGTATACATAAAAACAAAAAACTTTTTTTTTTTAATCACAACCTATAATATATTATTTTTGTATAATATCAGCTTACTAGCTCTTAATAATAAGGGTTTATAGTGTCCAAGTGGCAGTAGAACACTGACTCCTAAGTCACAGGTATTCCTAGTTTAGGAGTCAGGGTTTCAACTTTTTTTATAAATATACCTTATTGTGAACTTAAGCAAGATTTAAGCATATTGTAAGGACCTCTAAAACAAAACAAAAAAAAACAATCAAAAACAAACAACAACAACAAACAACAACAACATCATCAACAAACAACAACAACAACAATTTAAACATATGTCGGCGTCACCATTGTAAACAGCACGTGCAACGGGCCGAGTTACGCACTGCAATGTGTCACTTAGGCCTCCCCACTCTCCCCACTACTCGAGCCGCTCTACATAAGCGAGCGCGCAGCAAGGAGGGGATCATTCTTGTCGCAGGCTCGGCCCGGTGCACATGTTGTAGCGCTTAGATACTGTAGTCTGAATTAAACTATTATTACAGTGAATTAATAAGTTGTGGAAATAAAGGCTGACTTCTGCTATATCTCTTACTTTCATTTAAGATGTTGGACCCTCTGCCTTCACATTTATATCTGTAACTTTTATGGTGTACATAATAAAGAGTATTCTATTCTATTCTCCATCAATAAAGTATATATTATTATTATTACATTCGTCTACGCGCGGAGTGCACAAGCTATGATCTCTTCCAAAAGTTTTTGATAGAAAACATACCTGATTAGATTAGATTTGTAATTCCACTCATAAATTGAGTGCTTTGATTTGATTATGGATACTTCAACCCGAAATTCTGATTTTTAAATCGCCCTAAAGATGTTTTTTATTTGCGCACTGAGGTAAATTTTTCAATCACAATTTAACAGTGTTATTCAAACAATAATTGTTGCAAATCTAGTGAAATATACATTTAATGGAAAACTAAATTCAGGGGGCCTAAAATGGACGCTTTGGCAGAACCATAATATTATGATCTGCGTACAATTCATATGTTTGACAGTTTTGTATGGAGTTTCGTAAAATGGTCCACAAATTATGAATTGCTGTAATGAAGTCTAATGTCAAATAGCAGCTGTCAAACAGATGAATTACGGGATGTATGAATTATACGCAGATCATAATACGATTCTGCCAGAGCGTCCATTTTGGGCCCCCAGATGAATGTGTTACTAAGAATTTAAATCAGAGAGGGTTCGTTTAGACTTCATGAGATACTTTTGGAAGAGACATTACGTATAAAAGTAAAATTTTACTTACCAGGTCAAACATTGCAGCAGGCATCAGGATAATTGGATTGAAATTCTGATTGCCATTTGTGAGGGCATGACCTCCGGTGTTCTTGGTCTTGTAGTAAATTAGCTTGAAAGTTAGTAGGCACAGCATTTCGCCAAGAAACATAGCCGTGGCCTAAATGGAAACAAAACAACACAAATTAGATATACAAAATATAGTCTTGAGAAAAGAGAAACATGATTATAAATAAATACAAATCTTTTCTTTCAACTACGTACCTATAGTAATGTTATCATTAATCACTACAAAACCGATCACAAAGCTTTTTTTGCTTAGAACTAAACAGTGCAGAAATGTATGAAATCTGAACAGTGCAACAATGAGATTTCATACAACATTTCTGCACTGTTTTTATTTTTTATTTAGATATAAATTTACCAAAGAGGTCTGAAGGCCAATTCTCGTAATTTAAAACGTTCAAAATCTAGTCGCAATCTCATCTTGGCGACAAACAAACGTCAAAAAATTGTCAAAATGTAAGGAAATAAGAAGTATTTTTGACAGATTGAGACTGAGATCAGACTGTGAACGTTTTTAAAATTAGTAGAATTGCCCCTCTGATGTCTCCCTTTAAGTTTAATATAAAATGTATGCATTCGATCAAAAAGATACTGGCTGAAAATTAAAATCGGCTGAATAAAGCCGACTTGGTGAAAAACTTTGTTTTCATTAACTTGAGTTTTTATTTTGAGTAAATACCTATTACCCTTTTATCACGGTACGTAGATTGGTAGTTGAAAGAAAAGTAGATTACGCACCTTGCTAAAGTGAGTAATTAATGCACTCGTGCTAATTTAGTGTCCTCGCCTGCGGTCGGGCATCAACATAACACTTGTGCATTAATAACTCACTTTGCGCTCGGTGCAACAATCTCCTATTATTGTAGACCATATGAAAAGAAAAAAAATAAGATATTTAAGGTTGTGTAATAATGCTGATTAATAATAATACCTGCAGAAATGGATGTTCAAAGGGTCTCATCTGGCCATCAGACCCTTTGGCTTCTAACTTGTCGGCCCACTTAGTACTCAAAGAGTTAAGAGACCCCGTCACTACTAGCATTACTGCTAGAAACTTTTGGTATCCAGTCCATGCCATCCTGTAAAAGAGACTTAACTTAAGTATAAAAGTAATTTTAATGCCCCACTCCTGCTTGATAAGTTTTTTTTTTTTATATTTCGATTCTAACCGTGTTTTGATTGACTAATTTGAATAAAAAACGGTTACTGTGACTTTTTTTTTTGGGTGGGAAATTATCAAATAACTTATCCCGCTCTGGGCGGAGCGGGAGGGCGTGTCAGACTTTTACTGACTAAAACCCACCGTGTTCCTTCAAATGCCTGTGTGCCAGGGCCACGATATCCCTTTCGGACAGGCTCGTAACCCTGGCAGGCATTGGCCCGGTTATTGTGACTTAACTGTAATAGTTAGACTTTATATCCTCGCGGATTTTTTTGTGGGTAATGATGAGCGTTCTCCCAGCGCACGTGCACGCCAAATGATGATTTCTATAGGCACATTTTTGATACGTTGAGTTACAATCATAAATATAATATTTATATGGTTACAATATTGCAATTTTCGTAAAGATCTTAACTTTTTAGGGTTCCGTACCAAACTGGTAAAAAGGAACCCTTATGGTGAGACTAAGTCTGTCTGTCTGTCACACCTGGATATCTCAAGAACTACTAATGCTATTAACTTGAAATTGAGAATAGTTGTAGATGACGTTTGCCCAACTATTTTGCAAACAAGAAACAAATAAAAAAAATATACCTTTTTTGCAAAAGGGACTGATCTTCAATTTTTTAAGACCCCCTGGTCTTAAAAAATATGAAAGAGCGCTGTTGGCACATTCCAAAAAAAAAAATTTTTAGGCATCATAATTTCCGACTTTTGATGCAAAAAGTAAAAAAAAAATACCATTTCCCCCCCTTTTCTCCGAAGTTTGCATAGATAAAATTCTGAAATTATTCTATGTGATAGAAGTTTATGTACAGATTACAGGAAAAATAAAACTATGTCTCTAAATAGCACAGTTTTTCAGATATCATCAACATCATAATTATATACGTACGGAACCCTCGGTGTACGAGTCCGACTCGCTCTTGACCGGTTTTTTTTTAATCAATCAAACAGCCCGCAGCCGCAATACATGTTACTTGCTGATAATGTAACTTTCTATAGGTAAAATATTTTTTTAAATTGGTTAAATGTTTGTTGAGTTTATTAATTACAAGCAAACAAATGAAAAATCAGACTCGACTCAATTAAATAATCAGAATCGGACTGCCTTGTTGGTCTAGTGGTCGCAAGCGTTACTGCTGTGCGGTCCTGGGTTCGATTCCTAGGTCGGGGAAAGTATTATCTGGAATTTCTCAATAACAGGCCGGATTCTGGATTTGTGCCTGGTAGATGGCAATAGGCTCGCCCCCTATTACATGGGGCTTAAACATAACTGGGGAAATGTGGGTGTATTTAATAGGTACATCTCTGCCTATACTTTCGGGGAATAGAGGCGTGATGTTGTTATTTATACAAAAAATCAAACCTTACTCTTAGACTACACTTATCTCTGTTTTAAGAGAATTAATCTTGCCAGGATAAAAAAAAATAAAAAATAGTTGCCTAATGATATGTCTCAAGCATAAAATGTTTTTTTTTCTGTTCTACCTGCAATAAGCCTTTATTTGATTAAGAGCCCTGCATTAACAGGGTGACACGTTTACAGTGGTCCAAAACTTGGAACCCTGCCGCACTCCCTTTATTTATTTTAGTGACTGAAAATTTGAAGCAAAGGCAAACAAATTGTTCCCTTTTGAGCTCAGTTTTCTCCTAAGCTAGACATACATCAATAAACATAGAGAATGTATACAGGCTTCTCTGTATACATTATGTATTGCATTGATTCTGGCACAACTTCAAACTCTTACTTTTTAATTATTGGAGATGTGATTAGGCCAATAAATATTATAGTGACATTGGACCTGTTCTATGTTAGAGGGTTTGTGGACCATTGTGCGTGGGCCATGGCGGCCGTCAGTTGTTTATTCCAACCAACCCATCCAGAAGCTGATTAGGTCTTCTGGTCTGCATAGGATATCTGTGAAGGATCTCGGTGACCTGAGGGTTTCTGTTCTGATCTGGGTGACGCCTGTGCAGTCTAAGAGCACATGCGCAACGGTTTCTTCAGCCTCCATGCAAGCCCTGCACAGAGGGCTGTCTGTTATGCCTATTGTGTGGAAGTGTTGACAATGGACCTGTTGCTTGTTATTCCTACTTACTGGCTTGAGAGAAGAGTGAGCGGTGTGACTTTGTTTCCCACGATTTTATAACAGGATGAGCAAAAAATTGTTGAGCTATAGAGCATATCATAATCGGTAATACAAACTATGTCCTACGGCTCAACTGAAGAAGTGCCCAAGCAGCGTTCATTGTTCTCATTCACCTATGTTCACAATACACTTATTGTTTTATGCAAGAGTGTTGTTTCGGGTCGTCAGAAGCCCGAAAGTTTGATAACCAGTCTTACCAAAGGGTATTGTATTACCCAGTAACTGGGTTGTGGAGGTCAGCTGCATCCGGTTAGACGGGACCCAATATAGTTGGGAAAAGGCCGGGCAGATGATGTATTGCTTTATGCAATTTACTAGAATGTTTTCAGGTTTACTTTAAATACTTCAACCCGAAAACATGTAAATCATAAACAAAATGAGAAAATCATATTTTTCAACAGCTATTTCAGTATAATAATAATTTTTAGTTATTTTAGTTGGGGTTTTACAAGTTACAACAAGTTTAATATAATAACCCATACCTAAGTACTATGCTAATCACTACACTAGGTACCTAATTAAAACAATGATTATTCATTTGTGTTAGAATAAGGTCACCATATAAGAAGCAATTTCCATTATATCACATAGTATTGTGATACCCAAAGTTAGATTAACTAAAACAAGCGAGTCATTTCTTCTTTATAGTACCCGTTTTTGTAACAAGTTGCCATAGTCGGTTATAGAACTTAGCAATGGAAAGTTCAAAACCTACATCAAACGTATCCTAATCAAAAACATATTATAAGATTAAGGACTATGTTGAAGACAAGGAAGTTTGGCAATAATTCCTTCTGCACACGTGGCTTCCCTGGTACCTCATTAACGGCATAACTATGTAAATGTCTATTAACTGCTCCCAAATTACGATGTTTATTTTATTTTTTACCTACCTTGACATAATCTGTTCATTATTTGACACTAAATAAAATAAAAATCTTTATTTCAGACATTAACACATTTCAAGTCCATGAACAGTCCATAGATTGTTTAGTGATGAGTTAGTAACAGAAAGTACCTATAGTCTATATTAGTATTGTTAGTAGGGACACAAACACAGCTAAATTGCCTGCGCCTGCCCTCGAGGCTCAGTGTGGTAGCACCATAGGTACAGCGGGAATCACAGGGGACGTAACGTGATGAACTAACTTATCTACGCGTACCTATAGCTACTTCCACCCAGTGCTGTTGTATAGGACAGTCTGGCCTGTTAACAATCATTTTCAGGATGCCGTTCCGAGTGTTACGAAAGCGCTGTAGCAAGGAAGCCGCTTTTACTACTAAATACCTACAATTTTAATTTAAAATATTTATTAGTGACTTGTGGACAGAATATTAATTCAGATATGTTACAGTTGTAATGGCAATCTTGTTATTTGATATAAATAGGTTTTTATTTTTATTATTTTAGTGATATTTTATATAGATTCTTTTTTTAATTTGTGAATGTGAGAATGTTGTAGACTTAATAGACTGTGGTTTTGTAAACCATTTTAAATTTTTGTTTAGTACTTGTTGACGGGCCTACACAGTCCTCCCATACCTATTAACACAGTAACTTGAAAACATTGTAAAAGGCCCATTATGGTAAAAGAGTAACCGTGGAGTTTCTTGAGAAACAACCAATTGGAACCTTAAACAATGTATGATTTTGGTTTTTTTGACCAAATCCAGAACATCTTTGAAGGATGAGGTTGCAAGCCAGTAATTAACAAAAAGGTATTCTTCTTATTGGATATTATTTTAGTACACATACCCCCTTATTACAAAACAAGGTTTATCTTCAGACACAGGTTTAAAACATGGAGCCATTATTGAATTTCGAACTTTATTCCGACTATGATAAAGTTCCTAAACACAAAACTGACAACTTAGTACCGAACTAAGTTTTAAGTATTGTATAAAGAACGGTATTTCAATCACTGTTACGTTCTTATTACAAAAACTGGCTCCATGGTTTAAGCCATGTCAAAATATAAATCTTGATTTGTAATAAGGGGGATAGTTTAATTTAGATACTAAACAAGTAAATGCTACATAGGTACCTAACAGTACCTAGGTACTCATTTTTTACAATGACTGAGCAACATTTCACCCATAAAAATGTACCTATAAAAAGGACTTTAGAAAAATTGTGGCAAGGGTTTTGTTGAATGTGCCTCTGTTTTGATAAAAAATAGATAAAGATTTGTTTGAAACAGTAGGTTTTTTTTAGTAGGTTACAATTTCTACTTTCAACATAAATTAAAGATAAATACAACAAGTGTAAGCTCAGTTTTAAACGTCATCCGTATTAATTTGTATGTTTCCTCCAGTCGTACATGATTATTAAATTAAAGTAAATGGCAAGATACACCTTGCAGAGATATCATGTAAATTAATTATTTTACTAAGAAAACAATAGACAGTAACATTTTGTATTTTAAGTTAACAAAAGAATAACAATGACAGAAACTTTTGCAGTTTTGTCTTGTAAACATCATTGAATATGGCAGTTCGGAAAGTAACAACCTACTTCTTAGAAAATATGAATATTTTCTTACCTGGGTGTTCTTTATCCTGTGATTTCAAAGTTTTTTCACGGAAAATAACACTTATTTAGTCTTTTATTTTAATTATTGTAAGCGTAAGCACCGCCAGTGAAGCACTGTTGGGCACTAATTATGTTAACGACTAAACAAGACAACAGACAACAGACATTGACTTTTAGTAGTTTTGTTTTGCGCTAATTCTTATTTGACGTAACGTAATTCAAACAGTGTTTCTTTTTTTTTTTTTTTTTTTTTTTCTGGCTTCGCACGGTTTGTGCATTTAGCCAATGTCAAGTTTTAGTTCTTGTTTAATATTGATGAAATGAATTATAAATGCATGATGATGATATCCCCGCCCACTCCCCTTGAGTTTCAGTAAAGATGTGGCACTTTACTGAGTCCTCACGCGGACTTCTTGAGAGAACTTGAAGTGAAGTTGCACTGTTTTGTTTCATTTGCCTACACTAGGCACGTTCACAAACACTTAATGGTTAATAATCCACCATTATTACACATTAATATTCGGCTAAAAACTAATTTTGAAAAATTAAACAAACTGCTGAACATGACGCTTCACTTTCCCGCCAAGAAGTCTTCAAACAGTGTTGTCACTTTGTCAAGCCAGATTAAAATATTCATCTATATGGTAAGATGGTAAATTATGGCTTTGTGTTTCACGTCCACTCTATTCGAGACAAAATCTCTCATTCAGCCCTATTACCTAACACGAATGACTGCTTTAAAGTAAATAATGAATTATGAAAAATATTAGATTTCTTAACAAATCTTATAAAAGAGCCGAGATAAAATTAAAATATGCCCTAAGAGGGAGATTATTTCAAATACCTTTTCATTTCAGTAATAAAGTAATATTTGGGTGTAAAACACTGGCTTATTTTAGGCTTGTAGAAAAAATATCGATGTGTAGATTTATCGATATTTTTGGGTGATATCTATTATTTCGATTCATCGATATATTGATATAAAATATCAAGTACGTGTATCAAATACGATATATTCCCAATCGCAACACCGTTGTCGCGACTGACTAAAACTGCTAGAATTCAGAGCGGTAAAAAGTAAACTCATTTTCAATGTTTTACTAATTAGTTTGAACACCAGTAAGTAATGATGTTTCTATTTTGGTATTTCTATGAATAAAATAAACACTACACAATTTCATAAAGGACTTATACTTTTTAGAAAATTTCACCGAAATATCGATGTTTTTTTTAGTATATTATCGAAATCGTTATAATTTTTTCTATCGATATTATTTATAGCGATACTTTTTGGCACTTCTTGCACCCCTACACTAGCTTGGGGATGCGCTAAGCTAGCCCGCGCTAAATTTTCTTACGTTTTTTGCAATTTGCAGGTCAGTAACTTATAAATACTTAAAACCAGTGACAAAATAACTGTGGGGAACAAAGGCCCATCGCTATCCTGCTAACCATTGTCAAGGTTTTCGAGCATATACTCCATACCTTACAACCGCGGAAGTATGTCTTTATCTGATACCCAACACGGTTTTCGGCCAAGTCGCTCTGTAAATTAAAATTTATTGATTCTTATTAGACTACATTTCCAGTGGCTTGGACAATACACAGGTTGACACTTTGTATTTGGATTTCCGGAAAGCATTCGACAGAGTTGTCGACGATGTCCTCTTGTCAAAGCTGGGGGCCAACGGTTTCTCCTCCGGTCTTCTTCACTTCTTATCCGACTACGTGCAGGATTGTAAGCAGTTTGTCAGACGGCTGCTTCTCGAAGCAGCCGTCGGGAAAGCACGGGGAAGCACGCTCGGGTGTGACTCAGGGATCAGTATTAGGGCTGCCTCTATTCCTGATCGGACCTTGATCCATATAATGTCAGTAATACACAAAAATACTATTTTTAATTCAAATACCTGTTGCACTCACTTGACACACCGGGTACATGCACATGTACAATTGTACATGCACCCAATGCGCCATAATGGTGCAACACGGCTTATCACTGATGACCTTCAGAATGTCGTTGACGCTCCCACGCACTCTGCGCATCATGGACGCAATCCTTTTTCGCAGGATGGTACTGAAACCATCAGTATGTGCTTCTGCAAACATCCCTGATGCACTGCAGTAACGTGGAAGCCCCAACAACCCAATGATCCCTAATGATGTCATAGCAAATGTTAAGTTTGCCAAATGCCTTCTTTAACCCGACGCCCTAAAGCTTGTCGCAGACATCAGAACAGACGAAGAATGCAAACTCCTACAAAGGGATATTGACGCCGTCTTTGAGTAAAACATTGTGAACAAGCTATTTTTCAATACTGACAAGTGCTACGTCATAGCGTCCGGTAGAGGGTTACGACCAATCCATTGTGACTATATTTTGGGTGGTGAAATAATTACGCGTGTCACCAACTTATAGGACTTGGGAGTGACTTTCGACCGCTGTCTTACTCTGAGATCACGTCAATCAAATCCCAGGCGCCTGAAATATTCTTTCGCAAGGGCAGCCTTGCGAAGGATTCTTTCAGACGCCCGCCTGGGATTTGTTTTGCGAAATGAAACAAAGCAATCTTCCGCAAACCAATTGTTATTAGGCTCCTTTACGCCAATCTGAATCGCAGTTAACTCGAGTCCAGTGCCTGTGTTTGGCACACCTATAATGCGACCCAAACACTGATGCTGGAAAAGGTCCTGAAAACCTTCGTAAGATGCGTCCTTCACAGGTTATACAATTTCTTTCCTTACCCTACCAACTCACCACTACAATCTTTCAGGGACGTTGGGCTTTAACTCATTGGAGGTGAGACGAGGCCTTGATCAGCTCACGGTAGCCTGTAAAACCTTACGGGGACTTATAGACTGCCCAGAACTCCATGGCGTTTTCTGCTGAATGTTTGTGCTCGACATATACATCGGACACCGTCCAAGCAGCGCCGGCACAATCTGTTTGCGCAACCATAAACCAAAACTGTTGCCAGAGCTGAATCCCCAGTGTGCCATACTTTGAAGATGCTCAACGCCCATGCTGACTGCCAACCCTGAATGTGATGTGTTTGCGGAAGAATGGAGTATAATTATGCGTAGGTATAGGTCAGGGTGAGCAGTGGTGGCTTGTGAGCAGTGGTGGCCCAGTGGTAACGGCCCCGACTTACGAGTTGTAGGTCGTGGGTTCGAACCCAGACAGGCGCTTTACTTTATGTAAATAATTTCATCACCACTGCTCTCAAAACGGTGAAGGAAAACATCGTGAGGAAACCGGCATGTCCTAGAACCAAAAATTCGAAGACATGTGACATCCACCAACCCGCACCGGGCCCGCGTGTTGGATTGCGGCCCACTCCCTCTCAAAGAGAGGAGGCCTGTGTCCCAGCAGTGGGAACATTATAGGCTGATTATGATAGGTCAGGGGCCCAAGTCTGCAATTTTTATAAATTCAGTCATTCCAACATGATCCCATTGTCATTTTGCTAAAACTTCGTAATCTGCTAAATTCATAATGGTCGATCATTGGTCGGTCAATGTGCTCATAATAGAATTGTGTTATTAAAAATGGCATTATCGTATTGCCATTATTATAAAACCCATTAGTAGAAATGTCATTCAATTTTGTCATTATGTACGAGATTACCAATAAATGCAATTTCTTTCAATGTAGTGTCAGTGGCCGACCATTGGAAAGTCATAATGACGCCATTATAATAGTAGATTACCAAACTTGTCAAAATCAACAATTATGAAATCAATGATTGATATTCTGACACTATTGTAATAGCAGACTTAAGGCCCTGGTGTTCTATGAGAGAAGTCCACTGTCCCATGTTAGTTTTAATTAAATTATATACAATTAAAACTTATTAATCTTTTATACGCTTCTATGTTTTAATTTGTTTTAATTAACTATAAATAAATAAAATTCTTACATAGCGAATGAGATGTGATGTGGGCCTTATATCTGGTAAGAAGGAGGAATAGCTGAATAGAAGTATTGTCTGAGATGTTTAGGCCCGTGTTACAGAACGTCATTCAATACTCAAACTAGATTCAAGGCATTTGATTGGTTGAAACTACGTAGTGTTAGGTAATGCGTGAGTACGTGACGTCCTATCCTACACGACCTGTAGGTACAGAGTCTTTGTATTAGTTGATAAGAATGTGAAGCAGCTGGGAAATGTAGAGCTGTAAATGCTAAGTGAAAACAACATTAGTATTGGAATAAAAACACCATTAAAATTTTATTTATTTTATCCACGACACAAAAAGCCGGGATGTTACAGGGGTACATTAATATGCGATAATAGATTTTTGAGTTACTCAAACTTAGCTCAAAATAATGTTGAAAGAACATACAAACAATAATGTTCATTACAAATACCCAAACCCAAACTTATTGGCTCGACACGGGTGATAGGTACATTGATATCACCACACTTCCTTGGATTTCTGTTGTCTCTAAGAATGGTCAAAATTTTCGTGAACTCCTTTACAGATTTTATCATTGACGTTACACATCACGATAGTGTGTGAGGCCCGGTTTCCACCAAAGCGGAGAGGAGAGGAGATGTTTGTAAACGACCAATAGGATATCGATAAGATACCGTTACCGTACCATCGCATCGAAATAACGATATCTTAATGGTCGTTTACAAACATCTCTCCTCTCCGCTTTAGTGGAAATCGGGCCTAACTGCCCCAACATTCGTCTTCAGTCCACACCTCCTGTCTGTATTTACCACGTTATGTTCACGTATGTACCTATACACTGTTGTTTAATGTGCAGAAATCTTGGACTGGCTTAGTCCAAACTCCGAGCACCTCAGTTTCCCTGCTGTTCATAAATAAATCAACGTCTCGTTTTAACATCAGATCAGATTCATTCGCCAGATTATTTTTGACTCAATCGCATACTTTGCAATTAAACATACTTAGTATTCGCGTTCATAAGACAAAAGCAAGGGATATACAGCAGCCGCACAGCGTTTAGTAGCTTTAGCATTTACAACGAACTTTTACAATTTGTATATATTATCGAACATAATTTTAATAACTTCCGCAGCATAAGGGTTTCCACTCGGATAGGCCTGTTCGTAAGACAGCATACTCATCTTCAGCTTTTCCAAAATATTATGGAGATTGGTGTTATGGGGATTCTGACCTTTCAATAACAGTGTGATCCAATTCACAAAATTAAATTTATACAGCATGCGATAGTTCATCTCAGGGTCATTGCGCCAACCTTCTTTCTTATAGTCTTCATTTAAACTGTGTTGGACCACAAACTGGATGAACTCCAACTTATGCCTCCTTGCTTGGTCCATGTCCAATGATCCTTTCTGTGTGACCTATATTACGAGTATTTCACACCTTTGCACAGGAACCCAAATAATCGAGGACGTCCGCACTGTACCTACGCAAGATTTATTTTGAAATTATTTTTCGTCAGGGTGAGTGAGTGTTCGCGGTGTTCAACTATTCCATAAAGTGGCAACACTGTTGTTAGTGTAGATAGCAGAGCAGCCAACCTACCGAAGCTGAAAATTTCGGAATGGCAAACCTTTTTTTAATTTCCTACCATACCGAGTGCCACAGACCGGAGTGCCTGGAATATCTAGGGTAGTGAAATATTGCACTGAAATAATACAGTAGAGTAAAAAAAAAATTGGGGTGTTGTTAGACACCCGGTTCGGTTCGGTTCGCTTTTGCACACTTGGCGAATGAGAGAGAGCTAGACCGAAAGTGTAACATTAGACCGTTACCACACTTTTATTACGTGACAGTTAAGTGTCGTGACGCTCAAAATGTTACACTTTTTTCAGTCTAGTTCTCATTTGTCAAATGTGCAGATTTGTAGAATATAACGTACACACGGCTACACATCAAGCTATACATTTCCAGTATACGCTGACCTCTCATTTCACGGAAATCCTATACAATGCGAGATCAGCTTATACTGGAAATGTATAGTTTGATGTGTAGCCGTGTGTACGATAAGGAACTTGGTTCCAAAAATATTATAGTGAGATGATTCATTGCAAGTTAACTTGGTCCCAACTTCCTCTTGGCCTATCTTTGATATTCTTGCACCGTTTTGATGACAAAGGTTCATTTTTTTTAGACGTTGCCCCACACTAGGATTTGCTCCTGTATTGTGGGTGCGTGTACAAACATTTAAACTCACATGTTACACAAACAGCCAGACCCGGAACAACTACTTGTAGGTCATACAAATATTTGTTCCATGCGGGAATCGAACCCACGACACGCAGCGCAGCAGTCAATCGCTTGACCACTGCGCCAACCGTGCCGTCAAATTTATGTTTTCGTTACAACCAAGAGCATAGTGGGCATTGCGGTCCGAATATCCTCGTCTTCTGCATTTGTGTCTTAGCGATCGTCACCGCACAAGCAGTGGTTTTGTATTTATTGTAAACATTTTTGTATTTTTTTGTATAATTGTGGTAGGTTTAACAGCTGTTTGACTCTTAAATTTAGTATACTACTAGCGTGATTGACCATGGGCCGATGGTTGACATTTGTGCTGGAATGGACATGCCGAGAACAGCTTAACTTGATTTTCACGAGAGAAAAGTCCGGGTCGGAGGACGGTACCTACAAATATTTCCATTCATTTATCTAAAGATGTGTTTGTGTTACTGATCTATTTCTGTATATATAGTATCAAACCCAAAACTCAAACTTAAACCGCCTTATTACAAAACAAGATTTATATTTTGACATGGCTTAAACCATGGAGCCAGTTTTTGTAATAAGAACGTAACAGTGATTGAAATACCGTTCTTTATACAAAACTGAAAACTTAGTTCGGTACTAAGTTGTCAGTTTTGTGTTTAGGAACTTTACCATAGTCCGAGTAAAGTTCGAAATTCAATAATGGCTCCATGTTTTAAACCTGGGTCTGAAGATAAACCTTGTTTTGTAACAAGGGGGAAAGCGTTTATTTCAAATAAACCTATTACAGGCACTTTTGAATTGTCAAGGGGTCGGCCAGTCAGAGAGATGAAGCTAGTTGCCCATTCCAAAGCGTAGTAGGTTCTTAAGGAGAAGAACGGACAAGAAACTCTACGGACACTTTTTTATACTGATCTTGTATACTGAGCACGGTGAACACACTAATGTAGACCTCTGAAAATCTACCAATGCTAACTACCTATGGTAGGTTTCTGAATGTTGTTTACGGCACAGTAAAAGTAGCGCCGTCTATTTTTGTTATGAAGTTACTGACATCACCGAAAAGGTCGGTTATGAGTGACACCGGCTGCTGACCACAGAGTACTTTTAGGTGCTGACAGTCACTCTAGCAGAGCGTCGCATCGATGGCTAATATGTGGCGGCTATCTTCTGATGACAGAAGAATATTTATGACAAAAGGGAGCGGCTGTTAAACCACGTCCTCGACGAACTGCTATAGTCCGGGTTTAATCCTGATGATATTAAAGCTGCTGAACCACTAATACGAGGATCACTTCTGGTAAAGGCTATCCTGCGCCCTTTCTACTTGTTTGGTAATTTGGTAGATACTGGAAGCCTCTAGAAAGTTCATACACTGCTCTATGGATATTTTGGCGTTCGAATGACGTTGGCAGCGGACGCTGTTGGTACATAAGTACTGCTTTAGTTATTATTCTAAGGTCGGTACAGTCCTACCAACTTATCTGTGAACTGAAAGAGGATGGCACCGTCGATTCAGTGTTGCTAATTTTCGTAGCTAAAATTAAATTAAGCTAGCTAATTTTCGTAGTTCCAATTTTCGCCATTTCACAGATAAGTTAGTAGAAGTGTAAACATTTGTGAAATGTATTGAAATAACAAGCTGGCGGCGTAAGTTACGACTTTTGCCACGCGCCATTTTGTTTGTCTTCGCGCGGTTTCTAACGTTCCTTTCCTTGTAGGTACTGTGAGTTGTACAGCTTATCAAAATCAAAAACAAAAATATTTTTATTTCACATTATGCATACATGGGCACATAGGAAACGTCAGAAGCTAGGTGCACGGTTCCAATTGGTCGTTTCCTATGGAGAAGAGCCAGCAAGAAACTCCACGGTCACTCTTTAAAAAAATAAAATTGGCTTTTACAATGTTTTCAAATTACAGTGTTAATATGTATGAGAGGACAGCGTAGGCCCGTCAAAAGTACCAGGTACTTAACAAAATAGAAAATGGTCTACAGATCTACAGTCTATTAAGCCTACAACGTCCTCACATTAACAAAAAAAAACATTATAAAATATGATTAAAATAATAAAAGTTAGAACCTTGTTGAAATATAAATTGTACGTTGTTTAGCAGACGAATTTTTTGGACTACCAAGGTATACTTCAAAATCATTTCGATTCAGACTGTGTTAGGTACGCAATTAGTATGCAGGGAGTGTAGCGCATAATTTTAAATTAGACGATCAATGCGTTTACGACGTACGGCATTTCATACAAACTTTCAAGCCCTTGTTTTTCGATAGGACTGAACCAATTTGAAACTTCATACGCATAAGCAGGATACAAAGGTCGTACATTTTCGAAATGTCTTATTTAAAAACAGATAACTGGAAATTTCTGTTTCTATGAAAAATTTCAAATCGGTCTAATTTGGCTGTACCTATACTCCGTTTAAAATAAGATTAGACATTTAAATAAACCTTTTTTACAGTCTGTTCAATCGATTTTGACTTCTATTGCGTTGGTGGCATGACCAATGATAGTTGTAATAAACAGTTGGTATTGTAACCACGTTTTTGCTTTTAATGCCATCCTTATGCCTAGGGAATAGAAATCAAAATCGATTGAACGGACTGTAAACAAGTTTATTTAAATGTCTAATCTTATTTCAAATGGAGTATAACTAACACTACGCAATTTTTCGAAAATGTTCTTAACTAACTTTTTAGACCTTTGTATTCTGCATAATTTATATGTACGTATGAAGTTTCATTAAGATCGGTTCAATCATTTCGAAAAACAAGGAGTTGAAAGTTTGTATGAAATGCCGTAAGGTGTAAACGCTCTATACAACCTGTTTTTTTTGATATCCCATAACTCTAGGGTTATATTCTGTAGGTAAAAATAATACTAAAACTCCTGGAATAGGTGGTCCAAAAATGCATCGTTTCGGAGATATCATCAATCATAATTAAATTAGGTAAAAAATTGTCACCAGTATGACGAATCTTTACCTTTGCGAGGTTGCCAAACTTCGCAGTAGTGTAGTAAAATAAATAGTAAAATAAAATATGTGGGTATGTTGGTATCGGGGCAGCTAGTGAAGGGAAAGCTACCTTGTCGACGTTGTCATATTTCACGTAAGGGTGTTTTACATTAATAATCGTGACTTTGCCGAATTATTTTGTATAAAAATGAAAAAAAAAATAACGATGGATTGGAACATAACTCATATGCCAGTTGATTCTTTGATATGGCCTCAATCATACCCTAGAGTTATGGGATATCAAACGATGCATTTTTGGACCACCTAGGTCCAAAAATGCATCGTTTCGGAGATATCATCAATCATAATTAAATTAGGTAAAAAATTGTCACCAGTATGACGAATCTTTACCTTTGCGAGGTTGCCAAACTTCGCAGTAGTGTAGTAAAATAAATAGTAAAATAAAATATGTGGGTATGTTGGTATCGGGGCAGCTAGTGAAGGGAAAGCTACCTTGTCGACGTTGTCATATTTCACGTAAGGGTGTTTTACATTAATAATCGTGACTTTGCCGAATTATTTTGTATGAAAAATGAAAAAAAAAATAACGATGGATTGGAACATAACTCATATGCCAGTTGATTCTTTGATATGGCCTCAATCATACCCTAGAGTTATGGGATATCAAAAAAAAACACGTTGTATGTTTTAATCGGCAGGGTGTTCTAAAAAAATTTTTTTTAATAAAATGTTTATTCTTTCTGAACAAATTGCTGTGATAAAATATTGGTTGCACTTATTTAGAATATAATTGTATCAACTGTAGGTAAATAAAGCTATGTTTTAGGCTTTTAAGTGACTAAATAAATATCATGTGTTTTTTGTCTTCTCTTCAAATGACGATGCACTCGTGAGGGAAGACCATGCCGCGTACTGGCACAGAGGGACATGCTGGAAACAAAAACATGCTGTTAATTTCAAAATTGGGTACTTATCAGTTACATTGACGGATAGGGTGACGTCTCGCGCTTCAGCGGCCGTTGCTCGAGGCGACGACATTGTCAACTCTTTCGATCTCACTACACTACGACGAAATTGATGGGTTTGAATCAGGGACCGCACAACCCCTGATAAGAGTTAAGCCGTATAAAAGGTTACCTTTATCATGAAGTATCTCTTTGAATGGGTTTTTGCTTGAACCCCAGTAAAAGGGAAACCCAGTAAAAACCCTTATCGGATGGGTTTTTGATAAACCGCTTAAAAAAACCATATCAAAAACCCTTTTCAATGCGTTCAGCAAAAAAAAGAAAAAAAAATAGTTTTTTTTTTTTTTTTTTACTTAAATTCATGTTGGCATGGTGCCTGCACGGGAGGCACACACAGGGGGGTTAAATTTCTGTTATTTTTTGCCTAGGACGCACCGTTTTCGAGATATTAGAATTTCTATTTATTTTTATTAGTTAAATAGAAAGAAAAAATAAAGAAAAATTGTTTATTCTGCACAAACAAAACGCACATTTCAACAAATATAAACATAATTAAAATACACACATACAAAGTAGCGAAAACCCTCGTATCCAATACACTCAAAATTTTGACAATCATTTCCATTGGTTAAATAAAAACATCTATGATCATTATTGCATGTACCTAGGTACTAAAGAGTTCATTTTAGCTTGGCTAGTAGCCACACCGCATGGGCTTTTGATTAACTACTTAGAAAAACCCGGATTACCAGAATGGGTTATAAATTAAGCCGTTCAAAAAGGTTACCCATAGCGTATGGGTTTTTGATTTACCGCTTAGAAAAACCCTATGGAAAATCCTTTCAATGGGTAACCAAAATGGGCACTGTTTGTATGGCGGACCATAGATAGATCGCAGGCGTTAGGAATGGGTAGTTTTTGAAATGAAAAGAGCGTAATGTTACAATATTTGTGGGTCGGTATCATAACGGTGTACCTACACAAGGCCGTCTTAGGGCAGGCCGGGGGGGGGGGGCTTGATTGATAGATTATTACTACTTATTTATAGATAGATATGATTTTATACACATAAGTAATAGTAGGTACGTATTTAATTTATAAATAAAAAAATAAACTTATATTATAAATATAAATTATTCAATCAAATAAGTACATATTATTCACTGTTAGAACTTGGTAGGTACGTTATTAAAATGCTGCACTAAACAACGCTTTAACATAGATCCAGGTGAATTCAGGTGATGTACTCCGAAGCGCTAATCCGAAGTATCGGCCGAATGTTCGACAGTTTTATAACTTCCATAGTTTCCTTTTTTACTTTGAGTCCTTACCCGACTTCAAGTCACAGTTTTGACTTTGGCTTCTCTTCGACTGCCTTTTTTGTTTTTTTTCAATACACTTCTCTAAAACTGGGTCATACGAGTATCGCAATTCGGAGTAGACCCCGGTCTATTATTACTGTTTCATAAAAAAAAAACATTTTATTTTTGAAAATGGAACTAAAAGTGGCGATCTCTTCGGTAGATGCGTGCATTGATACCCATTTTCAAGCCATGAATCTGCCCAATACAAATACAAATAAGGAGAGGAAATTCATATGTGGAGAATTTATAAAAATTGTCAAAGCCTACCAAGATTTACGGCCGAGTGGAGTGAGCACGCCGAGATTTTTTCTCAACTATTCAAACGGAAAATGCAAAAGTCAAGGAGGCAAAATAAATTTAGCAATAGGTATGCCAAAAGAGATCGCAATCTATCTAAAGGAGATTGGCAGAAACCCATGTATTTTCAGGATTTGAATGCTACAACAGAGTATAACAAAATATGTAATGGTAAGACATACAGTAAACTTGGGGTTCTATAATTTATACATAAATAACCTCAAAATGGACCAGCGCATCCAGAATTATCCATGGTCTGTCCACAAGATGGTCGTCACATGATAAAAAATAATGAATAATTTAAAATAGAATAGGTAAAAAATAAAACCATAGTATTTGTACTAACTTTTTATTTTTAATTTATCTTTTTTATGAACAATATTTGCACGAAAGATACTCTCCAAAACATACATAATACTTGTGGAATTGCTGTGGCCATCTATTTACTATCCCTATTCGAATTTTTAGGGTTCCGTACCAAAATAGTAAAAAGGAACATTTATGGTGAGACTAAGTCTGTCTGTCTGTCTGTCACACCTGGATATCTCAAGAACTACTAATGCTATCAATCGGTTATATTATTTAATAAGTTACCTCTAGATATAAAAAGCGCTATCTACTCAAGCTCTTATAAAAATCAACTTTAAACATTTCCTGTTGAATAAGTGTCTTTATGCTGTTGAAGATCTATAACGATATTCCTATACATTTAGTGCATTTTTGTGATATTTATCGTGTTTTTCTGTATGTAATTTATTTTTTTATACCGTGTAATTTCAGGTATAATTTATTGTTCATGAATAAATGATTTATGACTTATCAACTTGAAATTTAGAATAGTTTAAGATGACGTTTGCCCAACTATTTTGCAAACAAGAAAGAAATTAAAAAACATTTTTTTGTTGCAAAAGAGACGCATGTGGGTATCATATGAAAGGACTTGTTATGGTCATTACAAACTGCGGAGTCTAAATTTTTGAAAAAAATGCAGCGAATATATACTTAATTACTTAAATATATAATAATATATACTTTATTGTTACAGGTCCTTACAATGTGCTTTTAATATCTAGCTTAAGTTCACAATATAATTAAAGGCGCACAAAATTTGAAACCCTGACTCCAAAACTAGAAATACCTGTGACTTAGGAGTCTGAAATAGTTCTTCACTAATGGATTACAGGAAAACATATAAGAAGTCTATGGTCTCAAATAACATGGTAAATAACTCAATACTGTGCGTACAAACTTACATTTGCAGTTGGAATGTATGGGGGAACATGTTTTACAACTACAATGTTAAGTTTGTTCGTGGGATAAATTCATCCTAACTACGGAACCCTTCATTGTGCGTGGTTCGACACGTACTGGCCGTTTTTTTTTGGCTTACGAACTTTTTCTAACGACTTAATTTGAGCGAGTTTGAGTATGAGGTTGTGAGCTCGATTCACTGGTCTGGCAAAGTGTACGAGTATTTGGGATATTCCGTCAGGAATTTCTCATTAGCCAGGCAGTAGGTTGATGGCAGTTGGCCACCATGGCAGTTACCATTTTAGAAAAACCCATACGGTGTGGGTATATTTGAATGGCTTAAATTAAGCCATTCAAAAGGGTTACCCATACCCACACCGTATGAGTTTTTATCGGAAACCCTTTCAATGGGTTACCACTATTTAATTTAAGCCGTTCATAAGGGTTACCCATATCGTATGCGTTTTTGTTTAACCGCTTAGATCGAAAACCCTTTCAATGGGTAACCAAAATGGTCCCTGATTACATGGAACTTAAACATAACTGGTGAAATGTGGGTGTACTGTGTACATCTCTGCCTAGACCCTTCGGGGAAAACAAGCGTGATGGTAGCTATGTTGTTATGTATTAGGGGTCAGATGAAATTATTGAAAATAAAATGAATGGGGATACCTTTCTCACAGCGCTGGCCGTAAAATCCGGTGCCTTCACATTTGCAAGTAAAGCCTGGATCTTGCATAGTTTGTATACAAATGCCTCCCATGCATGGCAAACGGCTGCAAACATTTGAACTCCTGTCTGTAAAGGTGAGAAGAATGTTAAAATTAGAATATCTTTATTCAAATATTCAAAGTTAGACTGTTGTAGAGTGCATTATGGAATATGCATGTATTTTTTTTACTATACTCCGTTTGAAATAAGATTAGACATTCAAATAAACCTTTTTTACAGTTCATTCAATCGATTTTGACTTCTATTTCGTTGGTGGCATGACCAACGACAGCTGTAATAAACAGTTGGTATTGTAACCACGTTTTTGCTTTCAATGCCATCCTTATGCCTACGGAATTGAAGTCAAAATCGGTTGACCAGACTGTAACCAAGTTTATTTAAATGTCTAATCTTATTTCAAATGAAGTATAGACAGTATAAACAATAATAACCTAAAATATATAATAACCCAAGAAAAGTATTAAAAGTTAAATTGAACTACTGCTTGTTGCTCAAAAAAATTATGAAACCAACAATTTTCTACTACATTTCAAACGTCCGTTTCAATCGCGGTCATGATGTGACGTCATTTACTACGAAACTGCTTTGTTTTCATCTGTTTTTAGCCCAAACTCATATAAATTAAATGAATATTTATGTTTTATTCCCAGCAGAAATCGCACTTGCTTATTTACTTTAGTGAGATTTCAAGCACTTGGCAAAGAATAGATTTTATTCACGTATTTTATTATTTTTCGTCTCAACCGACATTTTTAAAGAGCATTCACCAAAAAAAAACGCATCATTTGTGAAATAAGTACTTAATGCATAAAAAAATGTGTTTGTAAAAAAATTGCAATTTGTTTCATGACTTCTACACAATGTAATTAATGGAGAATGGATGAATAAATGGAGTTTTGAATTACGTGCATATTCCCTATTCTTTCATCAGTTATTTTGTCTCTGATTTGCAAAATCAGAGACAAATCACAGTGATTGTTTGCAATAAACCGACCCACGTTGATTATGTAATCTGACCTGGCACTCGGACGCGGACGCCATCTTGATTTGATGATGACACTTAGCGGCCATGTTTGTTTATTTTAAGCGGTTAATCAAATAGAAATATTTGACAGATTCATTCAAAACCTCACGGCAACTCATTTGAACAGTGATTGTTTGCAATAAAGTTGCTGTTTGGTTGCTGTCAAAGGCCGAGCCAGGAATGTATTCGAGGGGGTCTAGCTCTGACCGGACACTATATGTATCAACTTTATTTTAAAACAAGCCCCGCCCAGCGGGCGGGGCTTGTTTGTTATTTTCCCGTCGCCGAAAATGTCAAAATTCTAAACAAATGTAACCCCCCCCCCCCGTATTTAACTCCTATATAGAATGATTTTTTTTAATCGTATTAATATTATAAACGCGAAAGTTTGTAAGTATGGATGGATGCATGTTTGTTACTTCTTCACGCTCAAACGGCTGGACCGATTTTGATAAAATTTTGTATGGATGTAGCTGACACCCTGGATTAACATATAGGCTACTTTTTATCCCGTTATTCCCACGGGATCGAGACTTACGCGGGTGAAACCGCGGGGTGCAGCTAGTCCTTAATATAGACAACTCTTGTGCAAAATTTCATGCTACTAGATCCAGCGGTTTAGGCGAGTTTGTGCGTTTGTCTGTGATGACGTGTCGAGAACTCTGTCATTTACTGACGGGCGTCGACATCCCTCCCACACAGCGCAGCTCCCTCAGGCACCGTCTCAGTTAAACTGTAGTCATTTACAATACATGGTCAGATCTACCCTCAGATCGGTCTGATCTAATCCATATGTTCGAAAAATTTGTCTGTTCAGCAACGTAAATTACGTACCTAATGATTGTTGTTGAAATGTCAAAATTAAACCCATTGCTGCTGATAGTCAATCTGCCCAGCCTTTCCCAACTATGGGTCAGCTTCCAGTCTACCCAGATGCAGCTGAATACCAGTATTTTACATGGAGCGACTGCCTATCTGACTTCCTCAACCCAGTAACTGGTTAATACGATACCCCTTGGTAAGACTGGTTTTTCGGGCTTCTGACGACTGTCAAAGATCCACGAATGGCAGCCGGGACCAACGGCTTAACGTGCTTTCCGAGGCACGGAGGAGTCTCGGTATGTAATGATGGTCACCCGACTACGGACTATCCCCGGCAAGCGTAGCTTAACCTGATGAATCGACCCGTGCGGCTGTTGTTACTTAGCCACGAGCTCCTCTCTTTAGCCACGAGCTCCTCTCCTTAGCCACGAGCTCCTCTCTTTAGCCACGAGCTCCTCTCCTTAGCCACGAGCTCCTCTCCTTAGCCACGAGCTCGTCTCTTTAGCCACGAGCTCCTCTCCTTAGCCACGAGTTCCTCTCTTTAGCCACGAGCACCTCTCTTTAGCCACGAGCTGCTCTCCTTAGACACGAGCACCTCTCTTTAGCCACGAGCTCCTCTCCTTAGACACGAGCACCTCTTTTTAGCCACGAGCTCCTCTCCTTAGCCACGAGCTCCTCTCCTTGGCCACGAGATCCTCTCTTGCTACTGAAAGAGTGTTACGCAACTGGGTCTTCTGAATGCTCGTTTAGTGTAAAAATGGGGTAATACGATACCCCTTGGTAAGACTGGTTGTCAGACTTTCGGGCTTCTGACGACTGTCAAAGATCCACGAATGGCAGCCGGGACCAACGGCTTAACGTGCTTTCCGAGGCACGGAGGAGTCTCGATATGTAAAGATGGTCACCCGACTACGGACTATCCCCGGCAAGCGTAGCTTAACCTGATGAATCGACCCGTGCGGCTGTTGTTACTTAGCCACGAGCTCCTCTCTTTAGCCACGAGCTCCTCTCCTTAGCCACGAGCTCCTCTTTTTACCCACGAGCTCCTCTCCTTAGCCACGAGCTCCTCTCTTTAGCCACGAGCTCCTCTCCTTAACCACGAGCTCTTCTCTTTAGCCACGAGCTCCTCTCTTTAGCCACGAGCTCCTCTCCTTAGCCACGAGGTCCTCTCTTTAGCCACGAGCTCCTCTCCTTGACCACGAGATCCTCTCTTGCTACTGAAAGAGTGTTACGCAACTGGGTCTTCTGAATGCCCGTTTAGTGTAAAAATGTGCACGCTTCCGGTTAGACCCATATGACGGAAGTTCTTTTCTTCAGATCCATCTCTCCATGTATGCTCCACGCCTGAGCTTGAGGTCAGATGGATTGGAATGTAGAACTGTTCAAGTCGCCTATAGAGTAAAACTGACGCAGAAAGGTTATTTTGTTCAGATCGATCTCTCCATGTGTTAGCCTGAGTTTTAGGAAGTCAGATCGTAAAGGCAGAACTGACTATAATATTTATTTATTTAAAACATGGAGGACTTACAGCTACTAAAAACAGACAAAAATAATGAAACCTTAGTCACTAGAAAGCCAATTACAAATCCTCACTTATAGACTTATAATAATAAATTATGGTGTGAGCAAAACAACACACAAAAAAGCACATCGCCTTAAAATGTAAATAAAACATACATAATATACATAACTTGGTTACTTGGTTTGCAATTAAATTATATAACAGAGAAAATATTATGAAAAAAAAAAAAAAAAACAAATAATAAACCTACTGCTACTTGAAAAATTTGAGGCTTAAGCACCTTCTGGCCGAATTCACACTAATTGTAATATGGTAGCTTTTACAGGTGTAGACTGACGTTGTCGGCTTTTTGGCTCGTTTTTAATATTGATACTGATCAACTCTCCAACTTACCTCTCATGGCATTGAGACAGGCTCGTCGAGTCCTATAAATGAATTCGGTCTTACAGCCGTAACCACAGGTGCACGAAGCTCCGTAGATCTTGCAGCCATTGTGAGTCTGGTCTGGTTCACAGGCCCAAGCTGTTACTGAAATTATAACACCAGTACGGTTAGCATAGTAGAAAATGGAAGAAAACAGGCATGAATATTGATTCAATCCATAAAAGAGAGGAAGACCAAAGAAATTTCGCAGTACTTTTGTAATGAAACAGTAGATTCAGAGTTGGTACCATAATACAGCACCCCCATTCCTCCCGTAGAAATATTCGCTCTGAATTAAAATTCGACACGGAGCTTCAGCAAAGTACCGTTTAAGCTTGGCTAAAAATTTGACGGTTGCGAATAACCAAAACTTATACAACATTAATTTTTGTTTACACTAAACCCGAAAAGGGGTGTACTCATCATTTTGAACAATTTTTTTTATGGGACCATCCTTGATACCGCGAAAAAAAAATCAGCTGTTCCATACATTTGTGTTCACTTAAATCGACAAAATGTATGGAACTGCTGATTTTTTTTCCGTGATTTCAAGGTTGGTCCCATAGAAAAAGTTGTTCAAAATGATGAGTACAATGACTCCTTTTCGGGTAAACAAAAACGAATGTTGTATAAAACGTCCTATACAGCTTTGTTAATACCAAACAAGTAAATTACGTTAACCAAGTTCACTTGTTCAATTCTAGCAACAAATTTTTGCAGGCTCCCTCCGAACCAAGTCGCTGGGTTGTAAAAAGCCGTTACGATTTTTACGTGCACCCGTAGTAGGTATTGGAGCTCGTGTCGTGACCTGAACTCTGAATTCAAATACGATCCGTATTTTGCCCGTGAACTACGGTCCTTGTAGTCAGGGCTCGGAAACCGGTTAATTTTCTGTGTAACCTTAACCGTTATTATAAAGTTTTTCGAACCTATTTCGTTAATTATTTAATATTTTGTTACAAAGTCAATGCAGCATGTCGATTCTGTAAAAATCTCACCATGATTTCTTTCGTGGAGTGAGTGGTCAGTGTCATTCCACTGATGCTAGGGATTCTAAGGATTGACCAAGGTTTACATTTACAATCATAATCGAGATTTTAATAATATTTAAAGCTAATTCTATTTTTCATTTTATATTATTCCAAAGCTAGTATTTATGTGTCTTAACATTACTATATAAGGGAATTTTAAATAAAATAGCAAAACAGAAATTTTGTAAAACTCAATTAAATGTAAAAAACAAAACAAAATGGAGTTTCTGTTCAAAATCTCGATTATGATTGATAATGTAATCCTTGGTCCATCCCTAGCATCAGGTGGGATGACACTGACAGTTCACTCCACGCTCATTTCATCTTAGTTTTCACGGTGAGATGGTTACAGAATAGCACTGCTGAACTTAAAGTGATGAAGCAATCATTGAAGCTAATATCAATTGTATCAAAAATATTTTGTATCTTCGGAAATAAAAAAGAACCGGTTTCATGGCTTGCTTGTAGTAGTTATTCGCGCATTTATTTTGCAAGTCGGCGAATTATTGATTAGTGCAGTCATCTAAGCAATTCCCTATATCTATAAATAGGTACATCTATTGCGTTGGTGGCATGACAAATGGCAGCTGTAATAAACAGTTGGTATTGTAACCACGTTTTTGCTTTTAATGCCATCCTTATGCCTACGGAATAGAAGTCAAAATGAGTTAAACGGACTGTTAAAAAGTTCATTTAAATTTTAAATCTAAAAAAAAAACTAGTTCTAAATCTTATTTATGGAGTATAGTTCTACTTAACTACGCAATGGATTTTGAGGTTTCCACCATAATTTAGAGAATTTATTCCGAACGGACTACGTGTTATTAATTATAATACAATTATTGTTGCTCGGCTAAGGCTAACTATGGCTGACTACGGCGATAGAAAAAAACCGGCCAAGTGCATGTCGGACCACGCACAATGAAAGGTTCCGTAGTTGGGATGAATTTATCCCAAAAACAAACTTAACATTGTAGTTGAAAAACATGCTCTCCCATACATCGATATACGTTACGGTCAATTCTCCAACTGCAATTTTAAGTTGGTCGACTATTATTCGTTAACTTGTGAAGCCTACTTAGCTCTGATAGTTTTCCTTTTAATTTCGTTATATATATTACTATTGCCATGATTTTTTTCACATATCCAAAACCAACCATTTAGCCGGCAGGGGGGGGGACACTTGACTCTAACAAAAAATAGCATTTTAAAGCTTAATATTACGCAAACGGATCCCTTAATTGAAAAATGGTTTTGACAAACCCTCAATATTTTTGAACGGCCTATACAACGATACCCCACACTATGAAATAGGAGAGAAAAAAAAATATCATCCCCATTTCTTCCTAAAAAAAAAAAAAAAATGTTTTTCATAATTTTATTTTACCATTTTTTCGGCATGATTAATATGTGTTCCCATGCCAAAGTACAGCTTTCTAGGACTAAGCGTCTCTGAGCTAAGCTGGGGACAGACGGACGGACGGACAGACAGACAGACAGACAGACAGACAGACGGACATGGCGAAACTATAAGGGTTCCTTGTTTACTACGGAACCCTAAAAAAGACAGTCAAAGAGATAAGCCAAAGTCAAAAATGTTACCTACTTTAAGTCGGGCCCGTAAGGATTCAAAGTCACGTTAGCATTAACTTGTTTCATTGACACTTACAAAATTCACACAGATCACACGCATTATCACGCATATACTTCCAAATGTTTAACTTCTTATGGACTACACACTTACACACACCCTCTATCATTTCACACACTCAAACTTCATTCCACACAATGAGAGGACACGCATTCATACTCTACATATTATAATAAAATAACACTACTGTTAAATTTAAAAAAAAAAAAAAATTGACGGCTATGATAAATTTAAAATTGTTCGAGGGGATTTGCGCTTTTTTTTATTTTTTTTTTTGGTGGGAAATCATCACATAATTTCTCCCGCTCTGGGCGGAGCGGGAGGGAATGTCAGACTTTTACTGACTAAAGCCCACCGTGTTCCTTCAAATGCCTGTGTGCCAGGGCCACGATATCCCTTTCGGACAGACTCGTAACCCTGGCAGGCATTGGCCCTTTCGGACCCCGGCAATTGGTGCTGACGTCTCTTTGAGGCGCGCGTGGAACACAACGCGCCGTCGACCCGGGTCGGACGGCGAACTACCCATCGCTCACCGTCCGCAAGCCCGCGCAGGGGATTGGCCGAAATATAGGTTTTGCCTAGTTCGGCTACAGATGCTTAACTCATTTGTACTCAAAACTAGTCTAGTTTTAATTTGTAAAACAATCTAGAAATAAATAAAATATCTACTTTAATACGTTAAAGTCAAAAAGGAAACTATGGAAGTTATAAAACGGCCGAACATTCGGCCGAGACTTAGGATTAACGCTTCGGAGTAGACCCTCTGGGTTAGGCCATTGGATATTTTATCCCGATATACCCTCAGAACCGAGACTGAAGGCTCGAACAGACTGGCGCGGCGCGACACCAGTAGAACAATTTCTAAGAAAATTCGGTGGAAATTGTCCTACCGGTGTCGCGCCGGTCTGCACGAGCCTCTATGCGGGTGAAACCGTGGGGCGCAGCTAGTAAATAATAATAATATTCTATCATCGTGCTTGTAGATACAGCAGACTGCACAACTGTGGAACACTTTGAACGGGCCTAGCGTAGACCGCTCGTTGCACTAAAATCCCCTTGACCAGTCCCCCAGGGGACTACACAGCACTCAATGTTTCACTACGATACCCTATGGGATCATATAAAACTCTAATTTCCTTTTGAATCCCCTGATCGTCCTCCTCCTCCCCCGTCTTTCACTATCTAGGTGAGGCTTTTGGTACTTTTTTTTTCAACATCTATCTTATTTTAGAAAAGTTAATTTACGTCATTGTTATCCCCTCTGTAGACACATTTTTTAATTATATGTATTAGGTATTGTTATTTTGTAAGTGGCCTTTTTATTTCGAAGGAACTATAGAGGAATAACACTTATTAGTACTTAGAGAATCCCCAGCATAGGGTATCGTAGTGGAACATCGAGTGCTGTGTAGTCCCCTAGGGGACTGGTCTAGGGGATTTTGTTGGAACGAGCGGCGTAGACGAGACCAGCTTATACTGGTTTTGTTACTACTGACATGCGGCTGACTGTATTTCGTACGAATTTCGGACAAGTGCCACATTCAGGTTCTCGGTACTCGTGGAACTTGTAAAACGTTTGAACCTACTACGGGATGTCTTATCTGCAGTTTCCGTTCATTCCGATGTAATACATCGTTTGCAATATAAAAGATATCTTTAAATCAATTCACTGTTTTAACAAAGTTACTGTTTCGTTTGTTTAATTACTTATAGCCTGTTCAAATCCTTGGTTAAATAATGGTTCCGTTCATGGTTCCGTTTAGTGCCGTAAAGAAAGCACCATCCCATTTCTTCCCGTGGGTGTCGTAAAAGGCGACTAAGGGACTTACTAGAGAATGGGCAGCAGCTTTCTCTGTGCATTTTAACACCACACTGCGATCGCCAACCCGCCTGCCAAGCGTGGCGATTATGGCAACCCTTTTGGGGGAGGCCTATGTCCAGTAGTGGACGTCTTTGGGCTGAAATGATGATGATGATGATTTTGTAATTAGTCATCATTCTGTAGATTATATTTTTTTACACATTAGATTAAACATTTTGTAGAAGGTAATTTGTAAGACGTCGAAGAAGTGGAGGGCCGCCATTGCCCAGGGGTGGGACAGCGCAAACTAGAAAATAAAGATGAAAAAAAGGTAATTGTGGAATATGAGATGGTCAACTGAGTATAAGAAAAGTACAAATGATTTCTGTTCAAATCTATAAGTGTCAGTTTATCTATATTGACGGCTAAGTTATACTTAGGCATCTAGATTGAAAGGTATACTTTCCCTGCCTAAAATAAGTCCTATTATAGTCAAATGTTATAATATAGACCTAACCTAAGCTACTGTAAACGAAAACAGAGACATTATGCAATTTGCAACGCCCCTCCATCCTTGCTCTCGTTGGGTGCATACAATATCAATTGTACATTAAGTAGTTTCAGTGCATCGTCTAACACTGACCTATATTGCCTTGATGCCGTGATAGATCTAATTTGCGCAGGAAGTGCAAGTGCAATTTTGTATTGCAAGCAACTGTGTCAAGGACTGCTGAGGTATCGGTAGCGTCAGAATGGCTGGGGATAATATGGCGTCGAGGTCGCAATCTTAGTCTATCAGGACGATAATTGGTGATTTTGATGGGGGAAGACGAAAATCGTCGCGAAACGCGCTAGCACGATGGGATGAAGTGTTCACGAGAGATTGGCAAGAAAACGCCACACACAGAGAAGTGTGGAAGTTTATGGGGGACCCTCACCAGTGGCATAGTACAGGGTTAAAATAAGGCGAGTGTGGTCGGGCGACCCCCGTCAGCAACGAAGTTCTGCACGCACACATACACTCGTATATAATAGAAAGAGACGCAGAGAGAGAGAGAGAAAGTCGAATGGAGGGGGCTAAAGCTTTTTCCTTACGTGACGAGTTCTACCAGTCAACTCCTACCGCAAGCCCCGTTAGGAACTTCATTTGAAAAAGGAAATTCGAAAAGTTCTGGCGAAGGATTTATTATATATTTTTCTCAAACATGCTTGGAAAGTCGAGCATTATTTTGACAACTGTTGACAACCTTCTTCGAGATAAATCGGAGAAGGTTTAATAATTAATTGCTGTACTGGCCAAATACATGCAAGCAGCGGCCACCAAAAGTTGTATGAAAATCCATAATTATTTGGCGTGGTTTATTGGTCAAATAAATTACATAGTAAACTTATATCTATCGTGTAATTTATAAATGGAAAGATCTTTTACTCCGAAACCAAGGAGGTAACTTATCGAAGGTTTTATTTAAATTTCGAACTGGCTTGCAAATAGAAAGCTGTTTATTGAAAAAAAAAAAAACAAATTAACTCATTGGCTGATTTGGCGCGTGAAAAATGATCATTGTTCGTGGTTGTTCGTCATTGAATCTGGAATTTATATATATTTTACTTTGTTTGAATTTCCGGGAATTATTTGAGAAAAGCACAATTTGAACAACAGGCATTGACTAATTTACTTTGTTTGAATTTCCAACCATTATTTGAGAAAATCACTCTATAAGCCTTGGCCGCAACCAGGCATTGATGGACTCACGTATGTCACGTTCGTCCATCAATGCCCCTATTGCAGGCCGCTGCTGTAATGTACTATTTTTATGTTGACTTTTGTTGTATCGTTCTGAAGGTCAGTAGAACCTTTATTACCAGACCAAGCTATCCGCTAGACTACAGTTAACCATCTCTCCGACTATGGTTTTGTTATTGTTATTAATAATTAACTGCTTATTTATTTTACTTCGAAGGTCCTAGTTTAACATTAGTGACTTCAAGTTCCAGTCGTAACCGGGAGCGCTGCCTGGAGGCTTTTTATTTAGGTATTAAATCCTGCCTTTCAATTTTCTGCTTGAGTTTTAATGTTGTTTTTGTTGGTATTATTGACGTGAGCTAGCTGGCAAATAATTGAATTTAATGTTTTGTGTTTTGTAATGTTAATTACTTTGCATAATATTGTATAAATTAATATTATAAAGAGAGTTTGTGAGGTTGTAGGGGGTAAATTCTTTTACCCATAGAAAGCACGTTATTTGTGAGTGTCATAGGCTATATTATTATATGAATCCTTTCATCACAAGTAAAAGTATATACCGCCCAACGAAGTGGGCACGGGTCAGCTAATATAGAATTGGGCACGCCACAATTGTGGCGATAAGTCCCCTTTTTGAGGAGTGGCTAGAGAGGCGCCACGGCGTCCTCACCTTCCGCCTGACACAGGTCCTCACCGGACATGGTTGTTTTGGGAGGTTCCTGTTCAGGATAAAGCGGGAGGAAACGCCCGGGTGTCACCACTGTGTGGATCGCCCGGAGGACACAGTGGAGCATACGGTGGAGGTTTGCTCAGCTTGGGCGGAGCACCGCCGTGTCCTCACGGAGGCGATCGGCGGCGGCGATCTCTCGCGTCCGGCCCGGGTTCAGGTCATGGTTCGGAGCGAGAGTGCATGGGCGGCCGTCACCTCCTTCTGCGAATTAGTAATGCTTGCGAAGGACGAGGCGGAATGCGTGAGGGAGAGGCAAGGTTTGCGTCCTCGCGCCCCTAGTCGCAGCAGGAGACGCCCCGGGCGTCGGGAGTCGCAATCCGATTTCCGGCCACCGTAGGCGCGGGCCTGCGGACGGTGAGCGATGGGTAGCTCACCATCCGATAAGGACCAGGCCCGGGTCGACGGCGCATCGTATTCCACGCGCGCCTCAAAGAGTTGTCAGCACCAACTGACGGGGTCCGCTAGGGCATTGGCCCTAGCGGACCCCGTCAGGCAGCCGCAGCCGCAAGCATTGGCCTGCCAGGGTTGCGAGTTTGTCCGAAAGGGATATCGTGGCCCTGGCACACAGGCAAATGAAGGAATACGGGTGGGTTTTAGTCAGTAAAAGTCTGACACGCCCTCCCGCTCCGCCCAGAGCGGGAGAAGTTATTTGATAATTTCCCACCCAAAACAAAAAAAAAAACAAAAAAGCTAGTATAGAATAAAGTTCTTTAACTAAAAAGACAGCTGCGCTGGGGGAGTTTGTTGTATCACTTCTTTTTCCCAGCTAGCACTAGGAAGTAATTAAGGGCGGGCGTTTTGGGGGACCGTTGTATGTAATATTAATTGACGTTCAAAAAGTGCTGACTGAGGCTCACAGCCTCATTTGAATAAATGAATTTTGATTTGAAAGGTAAGCGCACATTACAACCTCATCGACAAAAAAGCGCGATGCGGCCAGCTTGTAAGATGTCATGGTTTATTATACAAAATGTACGAAACTGATGTAGTTTTTTACAATGCGGTGCGGCTCGTCCGTAATATGCGTCAGCTTTAAAAGACCGAATCTCATTACCAATCGTGAACCGAATCTACTTAAGCCAAAAAATAATGTCTAATGATTGTACAACCCAAGGCTCACGGCGTACTTATACCTAGTAGTATGACCTGGATAAATATGACGGTGATTTTAGCCCAACAGACGGACAGCAGAAGACAGCATAAAAATTAACCTAGATAGAAAAAATGCCAAATAAGGGGAACAGATCCCAGGTTTTTAAACAAATATGACCTCTGCGAAATAGATGATTTTTGAATCAGAACTTTGAGGTGCATTTAGAAACTTACAGGTACATTTTACTGAAACGTTCAAGTTCAACCAGTACCTACCCCAAGTGTACGTTTGCAAGAGAGTAAACGTAACTATTTCGTTTGCGTTAAAATTTGACCGATAGATCATAATGCTAAGAGTACCTTTAGGAGTGACAATAAAAATCTTAACGCAAACGCGCTAGTTACGTTTACTCTCTTGCAAACTTACACTTGGGGTACTGATCACATCGCTAAGTAACACGATCCATAAAATACTCCTCGTTTTACCCGAATGAACCCATGACCTCTCGATATCTAACTACCAAACAAGAGACTTGAGTATGCGTAGCGATAATACATTTATTACGACATGATATAATAAAACACTATAAATAAGAGGAAATAATTTTCACACAAATATAATTATGTAATAAAAACAAGTCCCAAAAAAGAGCTTCGGATCGAAATTGGAACGCCAAAATCAATTCGCTGTTGACAAAAATAAAATGCATTGGCGATTGCAAGCGTATACGCAAGGTACTTACATTGGATGCAAGTGAGGATGGCAATCAGGAGCACAGTACTGGGACGCATTGTAGCTGGTGTGCACACAGTGAAGTTCCGAACTGTACTGGTGTACCGATACGCACTTCCTCCGACCAGTGTGAACGGCCGTCATATCTCAACGTATCTATCCCATTTAACTAACACCCCTAAATTTGAGTGCGGACTGTCTGATATCAGAAAGTCCGCGCTACAATATTATTTGTTTTAATTACAGTTAAGTAATATAGGCACTTGATTGACTATTATGTATTTCTGACTAAGTATTAAATTATATCAAGGTATAAACCAAGCGTTTTATCGATGTACAAAAAGTTTCCCAAATAACCAAAAACAGCTTTCAATCCGCCATATTCTGATCGGTTTCAGAACTTTGTGAGCTTATTGCACATCTCTGAACATTACCTTGATTATTCTGTACTTACAATGAAAACATTTCTTACATAAACAAACAAAGCGCCGTCTCTTATTTCGTGAATGATAAAAAAATAATTAGATCATGGTCGAGATCGAGAATAATAAAAGTAGGTACAGCTCAGCTGTCTAAATAATCTGTAGCGAACTTTATAAATGTTTAAAATTATTGTTTTTATCGCTGTTTGTGTGGCAATGAAAATATTGTCGAAATCGCAGGTCATTGTCCTCACACATAATGCAATTTTTTTATCAATTTTATGAAATAGTTTGACATACTGGCTTATCTTTTACGGCTCCATATTAAAAGTGTAGCTGACCCAGAGTAATTGAAACTTGTGATAAACTCATTATGATATTAATGTTTTCATGGCTTTCATACGTCTGTCTTTATTTATTTTTTTAATTCCCAAACCACGTTCATACGCTAAAAGTACAGATTTTAAGTTTGCAGAAGAAAGGAAATTTATAATCGCACACAATTTATGGTTCATAATTAGGTATTTAATTTGAATTTTGAGAATCAGATAAGGACCTAATATCAAACCCTGTGGTAACCCATTATTACTAACGCCCTAGCCTTGAGTATGTTACTAAATTACACGCGCAGATGATGGTACATTTTTTTTAAATGTTTAATAAAACAAGCTGTAGAAATGGTAGGCGTGGTTTCTGCATTATAATTTATAATAATAGGTAAATGTTGTTAGTTGAAAGCCTTTGGAAGATCAATGATGAAATTCTTTGCTACTCTATACATAAGTCAAATCATCAATATTCATATTTCTACGTTTTGAGTGAACATGACAAGGGAGGTCTTATTTTTAAGTGTACTTACTACACTGTTCAATTATCAATGTTTTATGGAATGGTGTAACGGATTTACAAGAGGCATCAGCATAAAAAATATTTTTTCTTATATAATGTTCTTCTCAGAATATTCCGTTTTATATACTTACAATGATATGTCTTTGTGCAGCGCACTGTTATCTCTTCCCCTATTCAATGCGGAATTTGAATAAAAAAGAGCGTTGTCTAAAATTATTTATAATAAAGCTCAATTAGCATGCTTAGGTAACCTACTGTTGTAAAGTACCCGGCTTTATATCGCGCTTGACGGCAACATTGACTAGAGACATTTTGGGCCATATTGAGTTATACGAGTATACATCGTTCTAACCGCCTGATTTTTCTGCGTCGCTTGGTCTCACTCACGTCTCCCTACGACTTTTGATGCCCCTTCAGCATTTTGGATTTTACGAATTTTCACTTTTTTTTTGTTTATCTAGCGACGAAATTTTTGACCTCTTTTTAAGAAATGTTGGTTGTCTTAATCGTAATAAGCAACTTTTGCCCTTGGTCAATTTTTACGTTAGGTTGGCACGGTAATATCTCCACCTAGCTTATTTTGTATTATGGCAGTATATTTAGGAAATTTTGACATAACAATATATTTTTAGGAGTATGGTATGTTTTTTCCTGACAAAGAAGATTTTTGCTTATCATTAAGGTCATTTTACTTTTTTGTTAAATGGCGTTTTGTTAAATAAGCCCTTTAAAAAAAAGAAGATTAAGAAGTACCTTTTTTAATTTTACAAGCGGCCTTAAATAAATAAAATAAAATAATAAAAATGTTTATTTTTCTTCCACAAATAACACTTATTAACTATAACTTAAAAAAGGGGCATACAAATATTATGATGAAGGACAATGTCCATTTGTGGGAGACTGGTGCCTAAACTAAGCCGTGACTTATATTTCAGGACACCAGGGACCTTAGTTATCTATTAGCTATAATTTTAAGAGTTACGGCTGAATAAAGCTCAATACAGTTTAGTGCATTTTTATTGATATTCCTGAGACACATCAATTTATAAATTAAGTTTAAGCAATTTTGCCTACCTATTTCCCAACCTTTTTGATTCTGGTTAGGTTATTTTGCTCTGATATCAATTCGATATAATTTCTCATTATTGCATTTTTACTGTACTTTTTCAGATCTGCTGTTCGACCAGTGTCGGTTAGTATATTTTTCCGGTTTCAATTTTGTGATAAAATTTACTAACCGATACTCAACTTTTGAAATAATAGTGTTTTTGAATAGTTGCATACACCACAATGTAGATGATAAAATAAGATTTCCAAAACAGTCAAAATTACGCCTGTGGAATGGTTACAAGAATTTAAATGATTGTTTTTCTGAAAAGTCAAACTTTTAACTGTTCTCCTGTAAAATTAGCCCTATGTCGCTTAGTCAATGTTACCTTTCAAGCGTCGTTTGTTGCCCATATTATTATTTATTTATAATTGTAAGCCATGCAATATCTATAATTTAGTAAACATTATCACTGTTATTATTTCTTATCCTACTATCATTGTTTAACATTGGCGCATCTGCAGTACCTGCTAAGTTCTTGTTCGCATATCAAACTGCTTAGTAAATTTCTCTTTACATGAATAATAGGCTAACCACCAGAACAATGGTTCTTTAAAATAATCTTACCTTTAATAAATTAAGATTGTATTGCGGACCGCACAACGCGCCGAATATAGTCTACACTTCTACAGCCTTTTAATTTTCATCGGTCGATGTGGTGCCGCTTGGTCCCGGGAAGTCCAGAAATTGACGTATTTCGTCTAAAATGATGATGACGTACACAATTATTATTAGTAATAAAAATAAATGCTAAGTATAACGTAAGAAGAGCAAGCGAAGTAGTTACCCAAAAAAAAAATAAGTCCCTAGGGCGACATAGTTACAAATACATAATTCTTCACAAAATTTATTTTAAGCTATCAATAAAAATAAAGGAATAAGCATAATAAATACCTGAATAAACAAACACAATCATGTTCTTTGTTCAGATTTTAATCCTTTGATCACAAAAAACAAAATCAAAAGACTTCCACCCTTTGACCCTACTACCACCTGGGATATATACAAATAGTATACAAAGCGACACTGGCGCCATCTAGAATGTATAATGAGGCAGAGTTCGGTACTAAATTTGACAGTTTTAATATTATAGGTACTTAATAAAAATAGGAGTATATTTTCGGGCAACATTGTTTTTTTTATTTAGGTAATTAATAAAAAATATTGTTGTTTTTTGCAACATTGTTTTCATATACTTATGCCAAATATGAAAACTTACCTCTATAAAATTGTCAAAAATTAGTATATCCTAACAACACCAGAATATCAACGCCATCTTAAACACATCGCAGATACTGTTTAAGCTTTAGGCCTACACAGGAACAGTGTAGTGTATTAGTGCGTAGATAGATGGCATTATTTAAAAAAACCTCTTCACGAGTTCTGTTGTCCTGGTACCAAGGAGGAGTTAGTTGGAGTTGGTTCAAACATTGGCCATATTAAGCAAATGTTTGAACTACCATACATTTTAGTGAAGCAAATGTTTGAACTACCATACATTTTAGTGAAGCAAATGTTTGAACCAACCATCGGAGCCAACAGAAAGTTTATCGTTCTATGATCTCTATATCTATCTCTCTCATTCGCAGTAGTTCCACTCACTGCCGCGGGACTTCTCTGTTCGACGCACACGTACGTTACGCACAAACACAATAGTATCGTCGGTTTGAACTTCTGACCATGTGACTGAATGCCTAGTAAGTATGTAGCAATTTCAACCAGAAATATTGATTGTTTGTACGTTCACATTTTCAGAATATCAAATAAGAAACAGTATAATGACTAGAGCTACAGGTTCTAAAGTAACCACGTGTTAGTTCTCCAGAATCATGTAGCCTTATACTCGTAAGTCAAAGTTAAATAATTTGTTTCAAATAAGGAAAGAATGTCAAAATTTACAAGAAAATAGAATTGATTCAAATCATTGATCCTAGGTGCCAAAAGGTAGTTTCATCTGGAAAAGAATGAGCAAGAAACTCTCTATGTAGTTACTTTTTTTTAATGATTTAAGTACAATATTGTGTGTACGTCCTTACTTACTAAAAAAGGCGAAAGTGAGTTTGTTTGTTACTATAAAGGTACTGTTACGCAAAAATGGCTGGACGGATTTGGATGAAAGGAGTTGTGTTTAATTTTCGGCCATCAAGTGAACGGTAATGAAAAAAGAGGAAAAGATTCCACGAATTCAGGAAAAATATTCTTTCCTGAATATTTTCCTGATTACTTCAGCACAAAAAAATATTTTTTTTCTTAATATCCATATTCTAGTGCGCTGTGTTGCGTCGTCTTACTTGCATTCTGCTTTTGTCCAGAAATCATGTTACATTAAAACGTAACAATATCACGTTGACGTTATTTATACTAGCTGTACCCGCGCGGTTTCACTCGCGTGTTTCATACGTTGGTGTTTATGAGATTTAGTGTGAAAGTGAATGTTCCAAGCGAACAGACCAATAGTGCACTTCGGAACTTGCGCATTTAGGGTTCCGTACCAAATGTAGAAGTTATAAATTGTATAAGCTTAGTTAATCCATACGCAAAATTAAGTTTGTTGTAATAATAAAATGAGGAAAATCTTAAAATAAGCAAAGAATGTTACCAATCCAAGTTCAAACACCTTATCCTTGGAATAATCAATTTCAGGCTCATATTTAAAACCAGATAAATGCTTATTTGTCCAAGGCAATAATTTATTTGCGTAATATTTTGCAGCTGCTGTCTGGTTAATCTGAGGATTATTAGATGCATAATGCCTCACAGCTTCACGGTTTACTTCAGGATAGCTTTGTGAGTACCTACTTACAGCCTCACAGTGAGCTTCGATATAAGCATCCGCATATTTTTTTACAGCTGATTTATTAACGTCGGGTTTTTTTTGGCATACTTTGAATCAGATTTTCTTAATTGTTTTTTCCTAATCCCATCTGTGAATATGTTCCTGCGTTTATTCCCTATTTTTTCCTTTACTTGCAATAACCGATTTGTGTGGACTTAGTTCAGGAGTACCTATGTTCGGTGGGCGATTCTAAATCAGCCAAATCAGGGTCATAATTCTCTGGCTCAGTAAAAGTTGCCGATTGTTCGGAACCAAAAGAAGGAATTTGGTTATGGGACACGTTAGAAAATGGTGCACACTGAGTGTAAGTCGGTGATTCGTCAACGAAGATACTAATTTGGTGCTGGGGTTGTATGCCAGCAAAAAAATACTCACATTCCGTTTGCTCACTATAGGCAAGCGACTTCTCGACAAAATCAATAGCAGTGAATTGGGACTGGGATTGTGTATTCAACTGCACATTTACCGCTGCGTCGGGGACGGTCTGTGATTCTTCAATTTTGCCGGCGTGAGGGGTCAAAAGATCTTTTTTATTATTTAAATTAACCAACGGAATTAAAACATGAAAATGACCTTCATTAATGTTTCCTGAGAATTGGATTATTTTTACTCCCTGTTGTGCTTTCCCAAAACCTATCTTGAAACACCAGGAACTCAAATGAGAATAGTTCTCCCGCTGCCATGAGTTCACAGGTGGTTCCGTAGGTGCCATTACAAAACATTTCAGCAACGTATTTACGCTTCGAACCATAAACAGATCCTGACCGCTCCTGGGTGAAAGGTTGAAACCTTTCCCAGTTGTTAGACACGTGGCGCACAATGCTGGCTCGAATTTGAGAAGCCATGGCCACGTTACCGTTCACCAAATAGGATAAGGATGAAAATAAGCATGGGCCATCACCAGGTATATTTACTATTTTGCAAAGAATTTGCGCTCCGTTATACTTATGAGTGATAATTTGCGACTTGTCGACGTCAATCAATGGCAGTGAATTGGGACTGGGATTGTGAATTCAATTGCACACATTTCGCTGATTCAGTGAAAGTCGCTGATTCTTCAATTTTGCCGGTATGAGAGGTCAAAAGATCATTTTGATTATTTAAATTGGCTAACTGAATAAAAACATCAAAATGACTTTCATTGAAGTTTCCTGAGAATTGGATTATTTTTACTCCCTGTTGTGCTCCCCAAAACCAGCAATAAAAATACCATCTTGAAACACCTGGAACTCAGATGGGAATAGTTCTCCCGCTGCCATGAGTTCACAGGTGGTTCCGTAGGTGCCATTACAAGACATTTCAGCGACGTATTCACGCTTTGAACCAAAAACAGCTCCTGACCGATCCTGGGTGAAAGGTTGGAATCTTTCCCAGTTGTTAGACACGTGGCGCACAATGCTGTCTCGAATTTGAGAAGCCATGGCCACGTTACTGTTCACCAAATAGGATAGAGATAAAAATAAGCATGCGCCATCGCCAGGGATATTTATTATTTGGCAAAGAATTTGCACTTCATTAGAAGTGATAGTAATTTGACTATCCATTTTAATTAAACAATGTTCACGACTCCAGTAAGTAACGTTTTTAAAACCCTTACAACCCCAGCCTAAACCAAAGATACTGAACAATAAAATTAAAATACGAACGTAGGTATTCAAGGACACTTTTTCTAGTAAGAACGACTAATTCCATAAACTATTATAAGTAGTAATACCACAGTGTGAAATATCTACACAATAAGTACTTAATTCGCAAAGAAATAGAAATATCAATATTCCAACCAGGCAATAGGTAAGAACATAATTATTATCCTGCAATTTAAAATTAGGAAGCGAAACAAACCAATACGAAAATTTCAACCAAACAACGACGATGAAAAATATTTCAAAGCAAATTAGTAGTAATAACAAAATATCGCAGAACAGAAATTTCGGTAAAAATACCTTGAACGTGTATCGCGTACCTATGTAACCTCGGGTTTTACAGTATTCTGTATTCTGTGATTGATACATGAGTTCATTTTTTGAAACGATCGGCTTGCAAGCCGCGACTTTTTTTAAACATTGTGAAGTTTTCCCCTTGGCATTCTCGACTTTATTGCTATAACTGCAACGTTAAAATTACCTGAATACCAATTAGAACCTCATTTCATTATCTTTTTGCAGACGCCTGCATACTGAAAAATACTGGCCACCTAGAAATTGGCATTTGGCAAAAACTAAAGATAAATAAACCTCAAGGAACTTCCAAATTCTTATTTCAATGTAAAATATGCATTAACGCGTTGTCGTAAAATTCAATTTGGATCTTTATCGGCTTCCGAATTCTAATTTCAATGTAAAGTATGCAATAAAGCGTTGCCGTAAGATTCAATTTGGATCTTAACTGGATTTGGAACTTTTTTCATAGAAACATTAAACACCCTTAAAGTAAAACCCTTTCTTAGTGAGCGCTTAGAAGCCGAAAGGAACAATCAGGCCAACATTCATGTCTCTAACTTTAAAAACCTAGGACTTTCATACAAACTTTGACACCCCTTTTGAACCTGAAAATCCTTTCTTAGTGCCTGCACCCCATAGAGAGTGCTTGTGCCAAATTTTAGACCTCACGGCCCAGTAGTTTCCGAGATTTCGTGATGAGTGGTCAGTGAGTGGACTTCTATTTTATATAAATATAGATGAAAGGCATGAATTTCTGTGCTATTAAGATAAGATAATAAGATAGCTATCTTAGACAACTTTTTTGTTATTATAAGAAAGTAATCTATAAAAAAATAATTATGTTCTATTTTTATAGATTGTTGATTTGTAGGTATTTCTGGACGAAAAATGGCTGGCTGTCGATGTTCGTAACAACATGATAGACGTTAAGTAAATATTTTCAGTTTTGATTTAGTGCCTAAAATATTAGTTATTATAAAAAAGTCATTCTTTATTGTATTCAGGGGATCGTTTCTCAGGTTTTCTAAAGCGTACATGTTATGGCCGGAGTCCTATACACAAATGAAACATCTCCTTTGGCACATGCAGATATACCATGACCTGCGTAAGGACATAGGCTTTTCATCCTAGATCGCAGACAAAGTCACGAGTGAATATAATTATGTAAAGACGATGTACACACGGCGACACATCAAGCTAGATTTCCAGTTTACGCTGATCTCGCAATGTACGGAAATCATATAAAATGCGAGATCACCTTATACTGGAAATGTATAGCTTCATGTGTAGCCGTCATAATAAATTATCTTACAATAGGTAGAAAGTATTTAAAAAACCGGCCAAGTGCGTGTCGGACCACGCACAATGAAGGGTTCCGTAGTTGGGATGAATTTATCCCAACAATAAACTTAACATTGTAGTTGAAAATCATGTTCTCCCATAGGTACATCAATCTACGCCACGGTAAATTTTCCAACTGTAAATGTAAGTTTGTATTTGTGCAATTTTTTTTTAAGAGTTATACTGCAAATTATCGATTTTTGGACTTTTTCCCTTACTTGTGCTGTAAGGTCTTGCTTCTAGGTCAAAGGGAAGTACCGAGTGTAAATCATAGTTGCGAAGTTCATTTCCGCGATGTACGTTACTGCGAAAGTTCATTACCGCGACGTACGTTACTGCGAAAGTTTACTATCGCGACGTTCGTTGTTGCGAAAGTTCTTTACTGCGATGTACGTTACTGCGAAAGTTTACCATTGCGACGTACGTTGTCGCGACAGTTCTTTACTGCAATGTACGTTAATGCGAAAGTTTACCATTGCGACACGTACGTTGTCACGAAAGTTCTTTACTACGATGATTGCAGTTTCGATAACACGCTATTGCGACGTAGGTCATGTAGGAGGGTTGCTGATACTGGTGATAGTGGAAATATTATATCGTTGGACATGACTAATAAATTAACAAAAATCACAAGCACATTTAATTATAATTGGACCAAAAGATAATAATAACAAAATCAAGAAAAAAAAAACATTTAGGTACCTATCTAAGTAGACTTGTAATTATACAAGTCTTGTACTTGGAACAAAAAAAATCAACCAAAACAAAATTCTTGTAGGTACCTGTCTAAGTATAGGGCACACTAGGTACTTGCGTACCTATGTTACATAAAAAAACATAATTAGCATTTATGCAGTTTTTTATGTATTATTTATCTAAATTAAGTACCTAATATGCCTTATTGACTGCTGCGCTGCGTGTCGCGGGTTCGATTCCTGCACGGAACAAATATTTGTATGACCTACAAGTAGTTGTTCCGGGTCTGGCTGTTTGTGTATGTGAATTTAAATGTTTGTAAACGCACCCACAATGCAGGAGAAATTCCTAGTGAGGGGCAACGTTTTTAAGAAATAAAAAAAAATACTTAGCCTGGTACCTAATAAATGTGCAAAATATTTTTCGTTTACAAGATTGTGAACCTATTGTAGTAGGAGTTTCTACGATTTTATTTTCAGGATTGAAACGTTTTAAAAAGTTCTTCATACGAAATACTAATATTCAGATATTCAGCATTACATTTAACTAGGTACAATGTTTATACATTGCTAGGGCAGTGATCAATACTTCCATTTAGTCATGTCTTTTTAAACTACACTCAGAAAGTATTTTTATTTAATTACAAACAACACAATACTTTTGCGAACTTTTACGAATTCATGGAAATATTATGTTACTAAATAAAATTATTTCAATATTCCGAACTAAGACTAACTCAGATCTAATTCATATTAGTTATTTTTTAATAAGGAAAAGAAATAAGTATTATTGTAAACATTATTGAATTAGCTGCGCCTGTCACTAAAGTAAGAACAATATTTTGCATTTATGTGATTGCTATCAATTTTATAGTGTACGTAGGTGTATTAGGTAAATGCCTATGGCATTAAGTCCACCTCTGTACATTTTTTGTGTGCTTAAAGTGTTAAATAAATAAATTAGCCGGCAGAGAGTAAACTACACGTTTTATGTGTAATTTATGTAGATTAAGTACCTAGTGTCCCCTATACTTAGACAGGTACGAGTACCTAAAAGAATTTGGTTTTGGTTGATTTTTTTTGTTCCAAGTTGTTTTTTTTTTTTTTTGACTTGTTTAATTAGAAGTCTAATTAGATAGGTACCTAAATGTTTTTTTTTTCTTGATTTCGTTATTATTATCTTTTGGTCCAATTATAATTAAATGTGCTTGTGATTTTTGTTAATTTATTAGTCATGTCCAACGATATAATATTTCCACTATCACCAGTATCAGCAACCCTCCTACATGACCTACGTCGCAATAGCGTGTTATCGAAACTGCAATCATCGTAGTAAAGAACTTTCGTGACAACGTACGTCGCAATGGTAAACTTTCGCACTAACGTACATTGCAGTAAAGAACTGTCGCGACAACGTACGTCGCAATGGTAAACTTTCGCAGTAACGTGCATCGCAGTAAAGAACTTTCGCAACAACGAACGTCGCGATAGTAAACTTTCGCAGTAACGTACGTCGCGGTAATGAACTTTCTGCAGTAACGTACATCGCGGTAATGAACTTCGCAACTATGATTTACACTCGGAAGTACCCTATAGATTTTAATTTATTTGCGAGTATCAAAATAATTATGTCACATAAATCACCGTATCCTTTTTTTCCGTTGACTTAGAATCTTGATTTTTCTAGAACTTCAAGGGACCATAGTTTTACGTATTTCATATTAATTTCAACTAGATATATCCACGCGTTCCTGAGAAAAAGGGTCTTGACAGACTGACATACAGACAGACGGACAATGAAGTGATCCTATAAGGGTTCCGTATTTGCTTTTGAGGTACGGATCCCTAAAAACGAGTGAGCCTTACAGTAGTCGCATAATTATGATGTGTGACATCTGACATGAACTGACATCTCACCATATTAATAGTTAATACACGCTGGAGTCCGCAACTGCACGTTCGCACCAGCTCCTCAAAGCAGGTCAGCAACGCCTTGGTCTCACCCTGGTAATAAGCAACTGAGCAACGGCAGAAATGACCATTGACATTGAGGTGACATAATGCAACATGTTTTGAGACATTTATTGTATGAGGTGACATGATGCGACATGTTTTGAGACATTTATTGTATGAGGTGACATATTTTGACTCGACGGTCGACGTTAGATAATTGACTTCAGTCTGGTTGCCCCTTAAGACGGAGATATATGCCAGTGACCTTGAGTGGTTAGCTTGCGTGTTCTGTACTGAGCTCACGCAACGCGTCGTACGTTCAGCCAGTACCAGAACTCGCCCATTAGGAGCGCTGTCTCCAATTTGACGCATTATTATTTTTTTATACACAAAACAAAAGGTATTATAATAAAACGCGTATACTAAAAGATCAATAATTAAATTATCTTTAAATTGGTGAAGGTTTCAGAAAAATACGCTTGGTAGATTTTGCGCCATTCTCAGTTTTTCATCCGCGTTAGACATAACTTTACAAATTAATTTCACTAGGTAATATAAACATAATCTAAAATATTCACATATTAAGTTATTGACAAAATGCTCTAATTTAACGTATTTTTTTTTCAAATAATTAAAATTACTCGTTTAGACGTGATCTTCAGTATAAAATCATTAAAAGTCGGTTATTGTCGCCTTAACATACTCTTTTGTTTATCAGTAAGTACCTCCGGAAGTGGGGCACACGGTAGGTGCCTGATAAGGTTGCCTGCACATTTTCATTTGTTTCACAACAATTTAAACGTAAACAAAGCCGTGTGTAGCGCGACATTTAATTTGTTTCTGCACAGGGTTGCATTTAATGAGTGTCCAGCACGATAGGGAAAATCAATATTGATTTTTCTCAAAACCTGTACAGAACCAACGTGTAAACGGAAAACTGTGATAAATAAATGATTAAAGCTTTTAATTGCCGCCGAGGCACTGTTTGCCATACCTGAACCGAAAATAGGGCCAGAATTTATCGGGTGAAGTTAATACAAGCAGGCTTAGCATGGCGTTTTCGATCTCTACTCTACTATAGAATAGACATCGCTTGTCTACACTTCTCGTAATCTCTTCTTCGCGAGCACGAGGACACACCTAGACTCGGGTTTCTTCGTAGACAGTGACTTGTCCATATAGCAACGGGGTATTCGCTAGTGGTGTGTATTACTACCCAATTTTACCGTACTTTTGCGTTTCGTTCTCAAACAAATCTATAAAGCAAAGTGTTTTTAACGAATATTTCTTCAATTACAAAACGCAAATGGTCAAGGGCGATGCGCTGAGTAGCCCGCGAAATTCAAATTTGCGAACGTTTTTTGAATTCTAAGGATTTTTTGAAGAGAGTTAGTTGTATTGCCGATTCTAATGATTATAATTCTGTAAAGCAATATTTTTTACGGCCGCGAATCATATTTAAATCAACTTATATCGTGTTACTGACCTGCAAATTGCAAAAAACGTAATAAAATTTGAATTTTTCGGGCTACCTTAGCGCATCTCCCTTTTAAAACTATTGTTAAATGGCTGTAGCCAATGACGTATTATAGGTAATACATCAATGGCTGTGGCGCCACTAAGTTTTAAAACTCAGTTGTATTGCATACACAGAGCACTATATAATATTGCTAATTGCATTAATGTACAGGCATTATTTAAATATAGAGCCTTAGTTATACTATTTTGATGGCGTCACGCAAGAAGTATCCTTTAAGGGTACTGCAGACTGGCGGGTCGCGCTATCACGTCGCGCCTGTCTGCGGGAGCCTTTGTTTTTACTAGGTACTTACATTGTTATTGTATTGTTGTTTATCGATATTTTATTTATTAGTACAAACATTTAAAACTTAGTGTGTAAGATTTAGTAAATGAAAATAATAATCACTACATAGTAAAGGCTTCTACAGACCAGCGCGACTCGCGACGCGACACAAAGGCACCGCTCGTCACGCGACACGCGGGGCCTTTGTGTCGCGCCAGTATGTAGAAGCCTTAATGCAACGCGGGCGAGGCCGCGGGTGGCAGCTAGTACTTCATAAATAAATAATTGAGTGTTCAATGAGGAGACTTTAGCTCATATGGTGCTCCCACACTGCTGTTAAAAATGTTTACAAACATTAGTAAACATTTTCTAAACAAATATTTTATCACAATGTTAAGAAATGTTTTCATGTTAGGTAATGTTACAAAACATTTCTAAACAAAATTGTTAGTTTGGCGCATCCAGTTATAGCGCTTTTTCCATTTTATGGAACAAAGAATAGTATGAAAAGCTAATCCAATAAGCAAATCTTCTTCCATTTTCGTGTAGACGCCTCGGAACGTAAATCCAAACTGCCCGATGTCATGTTTTCAATTGTTATACATGTTTGTAAACATTTTCTATCAGTGTAGGAGCACTCAAAACATCTCACAATTCCTAACAGAATTTATCAATTCCTAACATTTGTTAGTAAATGTATTAGTGTTAGAAAATGTTTGTAAACGTTTTATAACAGCAGTGTGGGAGCACCATTAATCAGATGTTTTAAATTCCCTGTGAATGTAGGTATCTAATAAATCAAAGTTAAGGGACAACATACCTAGTGTAAAAACTGTAGGATACTTATATTGTTGTTCTTATTTTATTGTTAATTCCAAAAACTATTATTTACTTCATAAATAAATAATTTAGTGTTCAATGAGGAGATTTTGGCTCATAATCAGATGTTTTATATTCCCTGTGAATGTAGGTATCTAATAAATCAAAGTTATGGGACAACATAGTGTAAAAACTGTAGGATACTTATATTGTTGTTCTTATTTTATTGTTAATTCCAAAAATCTATTATTTATTTTGGGCGACAGGTCCTAGCCGAGTTCTTCGCATAAACATTGATTGCACTATCTCCTTGCTTATTTTATAATTCTACAGAACTCACTTCCCGTGAGATTAAAGGCTCCCAAACAAGCAAAGCAAGCTCTCTAATAGTATTTCTTTCCCATTTTCGCTGAAGTTTTTCTATAAAAAAACTTAAATAAAAAGCGCAATTTGAACCCAACATGTTAATTTCAGCTTAATATATGATAAAAGTAAAAAAGCACCGCCTAAAATTACTCGAATTAACGAAAAAACAACTAACGAATCGTTGTCTAGGACATTTTATATGTAGACTATTTCGGAAAAAAGGTTTCTGTCCTAAGCTGTCAACTTCGGAGAAAGATTGTACGTCGTGCTCGACGTTGTAGACAGTTGTCTAGGGTAGAGAAGACAAGTCTCTTCACATTTGGTTTTGTAATCGCCGTGCTACAGACAGTAGAAAACTTTCTGTTATCTACACTGAAACGTCATTTTTGTCTATTCTTCCGTCGACAAAACGCGTAGAGAGGGTTCTCGTGCTAAGCCTGCTGGATTGTTTTCAAATTGTTTTCTCTGTGAGACGGAGCGGGCCGTAATCTACCACGCGGGTCCAGTGTGGGTTGGCGGATGTCACATGTTTTCGATTTGTTGGTTCTCGGACATGCTAGTTTCCTCACGATGTTCTCCTTCACCGTTTCGAGAGCAGTGGTGATGAGATAATTTACCTTTCTGGGGTCGAACATACAACCTACAACTCGTAAGTCGCGGTGATTCCACTGGGCCACCACTGCTTGCAAGATGGGGCAAAAATAACTTATTATATTTTTGGGAACATCATAAGAACCTGATCGTACAACCATACCAATGCAACCCTTCGTGTGCGAGTCCGACTCGCACTTGATCGCTTTTTATACAGAAATTACACAATTTTATGTTGTACAGATTTGATTTTTAATGCTTATATCTAAATCGATCAATAAATTAAACTAAATAAACGATCACTTACCATTATAGTCGACAGACCTACTGAATATGCATATAAAATTTTATCAAAATCGGTCAAGCCGTTTCGGAGGAGGATAGTAACTAACATTGTGACACGAGAATTTTATATACAAAATTAGTTTTTGTTGGCTAATTGTTTTTCAGGCGACTAACAACTTAAAGGGCGACTAACTATTTGCTACAAAAAAAATAACTTGGCAGCGATTAAATATTATTTTTAAATTTATATCAACAAAAGTTATGTAAGTAATGTTTTATTTACTTCACACAATCAATATAGTAATTATCCATACAGCATAATACCAATATTATAAAACAAATTGTTTGTGGAAGGTATATGATACTGTTATTGAATCATTTGGGTTAGGTTAGGTTAGAACAGTGACCATTCGCCTCTATTGTTGGTAAATTCAGTTAGCAAAACAAAAAATCGATGCCAGTTTAAATTAAAACAAAGCTATCAACTGATTATTAAGCTGCTACTTTCCACTTAAAATTATACTTCGCTGTAGCTGCCAACCTATTATTTTTGCTACCGGCTTTAATTATTTTTTAATCCCATATTCAGATTAATTTGTCGCCGCGTTAAATACATGCCGTTTTTGTTTATACTAAACCTCTTAAGGGGTCATTGTATTCATCATTATGAACAACTTTTACTATGGGACCAAAGTTGAAATCGCGAAAAAAATATCAGCTGTTCCCTGCATTTTGACGAGTTCAGCAAACTTAAATGTAGGGAACAGCTGATTTTTTTTTCGCGATTTCAAGATTGGTCCCATAGTAAAAGTTGTTCATAATGATGAGTACAATGACCGTGTACGTCACGACCGTGAATGGCGTGATGTTATGTACCTAAATAAGTACTCGGGACAAATTTCAAGTTTATATATCAAAAGAAATAAGATTATTTTCATGCAGGCGTGATGTTATGTAAATAAGTACTCGGGACAAATTTCAAGTTTATATATCAAAAGAAATAAGATTCTTTTCATACAAACTATATCGCCCCTTTTTACGCACTCAAAGGGGTAAATTATTGAAACATCGTTTTTGACGTTTCTATTTGACTTATAGATATGTATACTATTTTCGAGTTAATAAAACCACGCAATGAAATCATCTCCTCTAAAATTAACTTTCCTTTTCACCCCGTCAGGGCTCGATTTTCTAAAAAACCTGTTACACGTTCTTAATTTTTGGTTTAACTATAAATACCAACTGAGTTTCGCGTTAATCTTTCGAGTAAATATTCGTGCCAAATTTCAGGTTTATTAACTTAAGGAATAAGATTTTTCATACAAACAAAATCCCCGTCTTCACCCCCTTTAAGGTCGAATTTCCGAAAACCCGTTTCGAGCGGATGCCTACGTCATAATAACTATCTGTGTGCCAAATTTCGGCCCAATTTGTACAGTGGTTTGAGCTATGTGTTCATAGTCCAGTCAGTCACGGTTTTCTTTTATATACATGTATAGAAGAAGATATTATTTTATAGATTTATGCATACATATAAGTAGATATGTTATGCCGGCCCCCAATAAATTGGGATTAGGGCAGGAGAATGATGATGAAATGATGAAGTAATCTGGGCAAGTTTCAAGTTTGTAGATCCACGAAAGAAGATTATTTTCATACAAACTGTACAATTAACCCCTTTGGGGGTGAACAGGGGGGCCTGTTCACCCCCAAAGGGGTTAATTTTTGAATAGTGGTTTGCGACTTTTCTATCATTAGACTTATAGGGTATTTATACCAGTTTTCCAGTTAATCAAGCCATGCAGTAAAATCTTCCCTTGTAAATTGACTATCCCTTTTCACCTCATTATGGGCAGATTTTCAAAAAAACCTGATACAAGTTATTCTTTATATTTGGTTTTCAGTATAAATACTGAGTTACAAATTAATCGGACCACGCATTAAAACTATTCCATACAAACTTTGATATTCCCCACTCAATCTTTAAAAAAAAAAAAAAAAACAAAGGGGTTAGTTAAAATAAAACAAAAAATGTCAAACTTTATAATTTACTTAGATAAGTATTCGTGCCAAGTTTCAGATTTATTAATTCAAGGAATAAGATTTTTCATACAAAAAAAATCCCCCCTTTTCACCCCCTTAAAAGTCAAATTTCCAAAAACCCCTTTTTAGCTAATGCCTACGTCATAATTTGGAGTTAATCAAGCCACACAGTAAAAGCCTCCCTTGTAAAATTGACTACCCCTTTTTACCCCATTAGGGGTCAATTTTCGAAAAACCCTGATAAATGCTATTCTTTATTTTTGGTTTTCAGTATAAATACTGAGTTTTGAGTTAATCGGACCGCGCGTTAAAATTCTAGTTTAAAAAATACAATTAAATGTCAAATTTATAATTTACTTAGGTTAGTATTTGTGCCAAGTTTCAGTTTTATTAACTCAAGAACTGTTTTTTCTTACAAAAAAAATCCCACTTTTTCACCCCCTTAAAGGTCGAATTTCGAAAAATCCCTTCTTAGCAGATGCTTAAAGTTTTCAACCATAAGCCGAAGTATTAGTGATTTTAACTTAAAAAGAATTTCATTAAAAACAAAATTTTATCCCCTTTTTTACCCCTTAAGGGTGGAAATTCTAACAACACCGTTGCGTTAGCTTCCAACTATAAGCCTAGATAGTTACTTCGAAAATTAAGGACTTTATGGAAACAACGTCATCCCCCTTTTTAACCCTTCGGGGGTGGAAATATCAAGAACGCTGAGACACGTATAAATTAATTTCTTCAGCCAAAACACAAAATGAAGATCCTAACTTCAAAACTGACGGACTTTCATATAAACTGCCATCACCTATTTTACCCCTTTAGGGGTAGAATTCCCAAATTCTTTTCTTAGCGGATACTTAATCTTCACATAGAAACACCCTCCAAGTTTCATGTCTCTAGAACCAGAGCGGTTTGGGCTGTGTGTTGATATATCACCCAGTCAGTCAGTTTACCATTTTACTTTATATAGATTTACAACGAACCTAAAACAAAATATACCTTTAATTAACAGTACATACTAACCTTCAATTACCTATTCCAAATACTAAAAATAGGTAAGTATATTATTTATCATAATTGGTCAATTAACTTGCCAGGATTGTAGCGGCACCCCTTTACGGTGTATAAACTGAGTACATGAGCGAAACACGGAACACCACATTTCTGTAATATAAAATATTAGTAATTATGTCCTCTACATACATACGATACGGTCTATATACTAAATAGACCAAGCAGGTAATAATAGGCTTGTGTAAATGAGGGCTTAGTGTGTGGTGATGAATGTCAGTTGAACTCAGAGTTGTAAATGGAGCAGTCACAGTAGCACGGTATTCTTGAGTTGCGTGCGACAGGTTTGCGACACAAACCAAAGACATTTACAGTCCGCGACAGTCGAGAGAATACGTTCCTGACATCTGTCAGTTGGACAATTTCTAGTGACTTTTTGAATCATATTCGCAAAACACATAATCGTCGTCACAGAGAATGCGTTCTTGAGACTTTCATAGTCTCAAGAATGCATTCTCTCGACTGTAAATATACTTACGATAGATTTTGATATAATCTAAGATTTTGATGTTGTTCACTTTGTCCCATCTGGACATAGTGAACAACATCAAAATGTACTTGGTGTATGGGTCCACCTCGCTGTTTAGTTGTATGATATATTATAGTGTAGTCTGTGGTCACGGACGTACAAATGTGGTTCTATGTCTCGTGTTGTACAGTAGTACCCAATTGATATGGCTTACCGATGTACCTGCGCAGAAGGTGAATTTTAAAAGTGCGGGAAATGCTATTGACCAATCGGCACGCTCCACGCACCGCGGTTCTTTTTCCTGTACCGCTATTGGTCGGCAGCTGCCGCCATGTTAGCGCGCACCGCGTGGCATGTTTGTCAGCCGCCATACTTCTGATCGAGTGCACGCTAGCAGCTCCAGTGTATTATGAACCTTATAATAGTGACCTAAGGTTGATTGTAAGTTTTAAGCATTCTTTCGTTAATCTTCGGGCCATACTTTCTTTTCTGTGCGAACGAAGATTCACGACGCGCTTTATCAATTGGGTACCACTGTACGCCCCAATGACAAGTCGCATTGTGTTCAAAAGAAAATTATTTTTAAAGAAAATATGCCGAATTTTACATTCCGTAATTGCAAACCTCGTAGTGATAAAATTACTGGACTTGGTATTTCATGCATAATTTATAGAGTATTTGGATAAATTAAATAATTTTCTTAGATTCGTCCATCGAACTATCTGACGGTTGATAATAATTAATCAAATGTTATTTAAATGAGAAAATTTAAACAATAGTAGATTGCGGCTACAGAAGAAATAAAAAAAAGGCATTGGCGCAAAATCTTAAGAATTTTTCTCTAATTACAAATTGAATTGGTGACCGTAATTTATTAAATTTATAATACAACCGTGAAAATGTCATCATCTAGTGAGAACGGAGACCCGTATTTGCAGATGGAAGAGAAAGGAGTACAAATCATTTTCAATCTGTTGCCGTCTGGATTATTTTATTTTCTCGCAATCGTAGTGAAAAGTAGCGTGTAACACACGGCACTAAAAACCCATTATAACTCGGTTACTCTTTACTCCCTCGCTAAAGCTCTGGAGTAAAACTACCTCGCTTAAGCTCGGGAATAAAACTACCTCGTCTACAATGGGTAATTTTAGCCCCGCGTAGAAAAACCTACAATTTTTTTTTATTGGTAGATGCAAAAAGGTGCGGTAAACAGATATCGTCATCGTGAGCATGGGGTTTGTTTTGAAAGTGGTCCGATTTGCACGCCCGCGATTGTACGGAAATTAATGTTAGTGAAATTGACATCCTACGTCGTTTTGCTTTGTTGTAGTTAACTATATATATACTCGTATAAAAAAATAATAATAAAAAGTAATAAAAAAATCGTTTATTTCGACCAACAAGGATCATATCTCAGATTATAGAAAGAAGCTTCTTTCTATAATCTGAGGATCATATGCACAACATGTTGTATCAAATTAAAAATATAATAAAACACACATTGAAAGAAAAATAAATAAAAACACACAATTAAAAATATCACCCACACACATTACCGACGTTGATTGCTCAGTATGTGAACCATACAGCAATGGTTCAGGTCCTGGCAATCGAACCTCTGCGCGAATGCCGCTGGAGCTAGCCCGAACCCTGCGCACCAGGGATGTACACCGTTTTCGCATAGTAGAATAGAAACAGTCTACATGCGACTCGGCGAACATCCCTGATGCGCTGCAGAATTGGGGCAGCCCCATTAGCACCCTGAATGCATTATTATATTGGACACGCAAGGCGTTGTACTGTCTGCGCGTGTATGAGACCCACAGGCTGCTCGTGTAGAAAGATGTACAATTATAATGCTAATTATGCTACACGGACAATTAAGTTTTGATATAGAATTTACAATGTATTTACAACAACGAACTATGTATAAAGGCTTCTACATACCAGCGCGACTTGCGTCGCGACGCGTCGCGCGATAAGTCGCCCCGGTATGTAGAAGCCTTTATGATCAAGATGTGGATCAAGGATCAAGATATTGCCGCCGAGTGATGGAAGGTAATGTTGGCAGGCCAGTCCAAAATTAGCCCAGAACAGAGAAGAAAGACAAAAAAACTATGAGGTAACGAGGAGTATATAGCGCTATACTTCATTGGGGGGGTTTAGGTAGTTAAATAAGGGTAAACAAATCATAAAAAGGGTTTTTTATAGATGACTCTTTCTTGTTTAAAAATACGTTGTAACTTATTATAAGTTTATTTTTTTTATATAGGCTATAGTTTATATTAAAAAAAAAAACTTATAATAAGTTGCACCAACCTAAACCAATGGAGTATAGTGCTATATAATCCTCGTTACCTCATAGTTTTTTATGTAGAATATATAAAAAAAAGGTTCCTGTTACAAATGAATTAGACATCTGTAGCCGAACTAGGCAAAAGCCTGTATTTCGGCTATCAGCGCCAAACCCCTCAAAAAAGAGTCCGGACCCGTGCTTCACCTACGGGTACCTATATGGTCCCGTGCTCCAACTGATGACGTAATTGTACAGTGATGGAGTAAATTGTTTCTCTATATGATTCAAAAGACCTAAACAATTAATTAATAGGAGTGAATGAGTGAAACAAGTATCAACATATTATTATGTGACTTTAAGAATAGCAAGTAGATATGCTAACATTTTTAAGATATAAAAAATTGATTCGATACAATAAAATAATATAATCATTAAAAGCAATAATATCAGAATTTGACAAAATAAAAATAAAAATTAAAACTTAAACAAAATCAAAAAAAAAAAAGTTGTAAGTTATAACTTTTAACCGTATATAAGTTATAACCAAATAATTTTAGATTTTTACGATAGTTTCCTCTTTTATTGTATGGTAAACTTTATCATTATTTTATTCTTAAACTACTTTACTTACTAATTCCATGCTATTAAAAAGTACTAGTTAGTTTTAAGCCTTTTCAGCTCTTAGTCTTTGGACCCTGTACTTTGTTTTGGTGAAATAAAGAATTTATTATTATTATTTATTACTTACTTATTCCATGTCCCAGCTGTCACTTGCTGTTACATACTTCTTAAGGAAACACCTTTTAGTATGAATATTTCTGTAATTTGTCTTCTTGTACACATACAAACTTTGTACACACGGCTACACATCAAGCTATACATTTCCAGTATACGCTGACCTCTCATTGTACCTACGGAAATCCTACACAATGCGAGATCAGCTTATACTGGAAATGTATAGCTTGATGTGTAGCCGTGTGTACATAGAAATATTTAACGAACTATTTAATTTGGTATTCAATATAATAATCAGTAGGTACCTAGGCTTTAGACTTCTTGAAGACACCTTTCGGTTCCGAGGCCCAATGAGAATTAGCCTAAAAACTAGGCGACACTCCAAACATCATGTTTCCATTCAGTTTCGTTAAAAAAAACAGTATATTTTATGGTACCTAACTGTCAAATGATATACTTTTAAACTCAGATTATAGTAATCTGAGCTTTTAAACTTCGTGACTACACTGATACAAAAATCATTTTAGGCAAATCACATACTTTCAATTTTATTAAATATAAAATAAAATTTATTAAAAATAAGTATTTAAAATCCACTACAATTCATAATAATCTTTGGAAATAATGACACTTCCGTTCCTTTTCACGAAATTACTGCCACAAAAAGCGAGATTAACACATCAAAAATACAATTTCAGCACTGTCTCATGGGTCTAGTGGTCGCGACCGCTACTAGAGATAAACTACGATAACATGGCGCGCCCCTCCAAAATTCAAAACGTTTGAAAGTATTTATGACAGTATCTCACACTCTACAAAGCGCCACCAAGACTCACAACGCATCGTGTGCGTACTGAGACAGCCATCAAACAAAAAAAACCAGCCAAGTGCGAGTCAGACTCGCGCACGAAGTGTTCCGTACCGTTATCTATAAAAATAGCAAAAAAATCACGTTTGATGTATGGGAGCCCCCCTCAGGCAGTTTTATTTTAATTTAATTATTAATTTTTAAAGTAAATTTATAACTTAATATTCTGTGAAGGTTTCAAGCATCTACCTGTTGCCGTTACCAATATAGAGCAAAACCGAGCAAAAAAATCACGTTTGTTGAATGGGAGCCACTATAAATATTTATTTTATTATCTTTTTTTTGTATTAATTTGTAGTTAAAGCGGCAACAGAAATATAATACATCATCTGTGAAAATTTCAACTGTCTAGCTATCACGGTTCATGAAATACAGCCTGGTGACAGACGGACAGACAGACAGACAGACGGCGGCGGCGGAGCCTTAGTAATTGGGTTCCTGTTTTACCCTTTGGGTACGGAACCCTAAAAATCACGTTTGTCGTATGAGAGGCCCATTAAATATTTATTTTATTCGGTTTTTTAGTATTTGTTGATAAAGCGGCAACAGAAATACATCATCTGTGAAAATTTCAACTGTCTAACTATCACGGTTCATGAGATACAGCCTGGTGACAGACGGACAGACAGACAGACGGCGGAGCCTTAGTAATAGGGTTCCCGTTTTACCCTTTGGGTACGGAACCCTAAAAAATATTTATTTGTTCATAAGGATTTGACTACATAAGTACGTTGAAACAGTAATTAGGAGGGGCGCGCCATTTGATACTGAGCATGAGATTTAGATTCCCAGGTCAGGCCAAGTGTTGTTGGGGTTTTCCATCAGGAATTTCTCAGTAGCTGCCTGGAGTCGGGAACTGTGCCCGGTTGATGGTAATAGGCTCGCGCCCTATTACATGGGACTTAGACATAACTGACGAAATATGTACTATGGGTACACCGCAGCCTTCCAGGATTATAGGCGTAATGTTATGGTACTGAGGATAGTTGCTATAACTGCAAGCGTATTCAGGGCTACAAGGAGGATGCGCTAAGGTAGCCCACGAAATTCAATTTTTCTTAAGTTTTTTGCAATTTGCAGGTCAGTAACCGGTTGTATGTTGATCTAAATGTGTCTCTCGGCCATAAAAATATGGCATTACAGAATTTTATCATTAGAATCAGCATTACAACTCTCTAAGTTCAAAAAATCCTACTGAACGATTATTTCTGAAATATTCATTCAGTAAGATTTTTTGAACCTATACGATAGCATTACCCTAGTTGCCTTTCGAAGGACGGCGCTGAAAACCAGTTTATTCCCATCTGTCCCCTTCGAGCTTGCCAACGGGGTGGTGGCTGGCACTAACTAGTGGCGTTTACCACCCCGGGGTCAATTGGACTTATTTAGTGTCATCTGCCCCTTCATAATTATAGTAAGATGTTACATACCATCTACTGTTATTGAATCATTTGGGTTAGGTTAGGTTAGCCGGGGATTGCGGAAGTAATAACAGATCCCAAGATCCCCGGTGCAAGTGTGAGAAGGGAACACTGGGGTGGTTTTTAGTCAGTAAGAGTCTGACAGACCCCTCCACCCGACCCAGGGCGGAGGGCATCCATGAGTATTTTCCACCCTATGTAAAAAAAAAAAAGGCTATAACAGTAACCAATATCGCGCGAAGGCGAGCGAGCCGCGGCAGCGGCCGCCGATCGCCAGATCCCCTCTATTGTTGGTGAATCATGGGCTAGATGAGGTTACTATAACAGTATGACGTTTTCTGATATTTAGAATAGAATAGAATAGAATAGAATACTCTTTATTATGTACACCATACTTATTCATTACAGAGTATTGGCTGAAAATTTTCATATTTACTCATTGTAAATATGAAAATTACTGAACTTTATATAAAAAGAGCATTATACAAATTGAAAATTACCTATATGCAATTAGGTTATTTGTTTTTATAGCATATGAAAATTATATCATGTGAACGTGGTAAACGGGGTGGTAAACGCCACTAGTTAGTACCAGCCACCACCTCGGAGGCAAGCTCGAAGGGGGCAGATGGGAATAAACGTGAAAAACTAGTGTTTACTATGTGCCGCTCAGTTCATTCGATAAACAGCGGCAAAACAGTATGTTGTACGGCGTGCACACAGCTTTACGTACACAGCTTTTAAATGCGCCGCTATATTTACTACCATCACAGAAATCGTGACAGTTGTTCCGTATTGAGTATTAAATGATTGTTGCAAATGCAAATAGTATTTTGTGCAAAGATATTGAGGGGCTGGTGGTTCAATATAGCCACACGGGTCAATATAGCTATCGCGGACGGTTTGCGGATGAGTCCAGTCAATACAATTATATCGAGACCCGTTCGTGCATCGGGAAGCACGGTAAGCCGTTGGTCCCGGCTATCATTCATGTCAGTTTTTACAGTCGGTACACGGGTTGTCAGACTTATCAAGGGGTATCTGGGTTTGAAGGTCAGATAAGCAGTCGCTGTATCTGGTTAGACTGGAAGCCGACCCAACATACTTGGAAAAAGGCTGGGCAGATCGACTGAAAGAAGTGGGTGATTAAAAAAAGATGAATAAAAATACAAACGATTACAAAAAAATAAAATATTTTTATTTCTGAAATTAAGAATTACCTATAATTAGGTACATGTGAGACAAGAAAATTCAGTTAGGCAATTTGCAAAGACTTAAATTCAAGTTTTTTTACCCGACTACGGCGAAGCCAAAGGAGCGCTGTGTTATCCGATTCGTATATCCGGAGTCGCACGTTAAAGTCATGAATCGTATAGATTATGTGTGACTCCGGCTATACGACTACGAAAAAAAATTACAGAATTTCTTGTTTATACCTTTTTTCGTTGGCCTTTCCTTTTTGGAAGAATATTTCACTTTGTACTTGTAGTTTTTACGAGTGAAAAGAAAAAAAACAGGTCGTATCGGCTTAGTAACATGAATAAATCGATGTAAATACAAAAACATCTCATCGAATGCAACAAGGCATCTCCTCCTTTTTTAAAAGTTCGTTATAAAAGAATAACTAAGTCGACATTTCTAATTTGCGGAATCCAGACAAAATATTCATGTCCTCATTGCTCCAGAAATCGATGAACATACAATAAAGAAACGCATTGAATTGAAAATCTCCTCCTTCATTTGTAAGAGGTAGGTTGAAAAAAAAATATTCATAATATTCAACTTCATTGGTCTAAAATATATAATGGAATAACTAAACCATCTGAGGTGTTTCATACATGTTGGAGAAAGGTGCTTTCTCCCCTTCTTGCAGCCAGTTATCTTTTGAATATGAATTGTCGTGCTTTTCTACGACGTGGAAGGTATACGCTTGACGACTCTTGTCAGATTTATTAGGGGCACTTTTGTGGACGACGTTACCGTGGAGAATGATGCAAGTACCTAGAAAAAGAAATGACGATGTTACTACTTGAGAGAAGAATAAATTATAAATATAATGCATAATTCTTACTGCTTTCCAGCAGGGGAATTAAGGAGGAAAGAAGCCTCCTCTCTGTGAGAGGAATTGTAAGGCTGCGTTTCCACCAGAAATGAGCGAGGATGCGTAGCGAGGGACGTGTGTGAAACTAACGAATAACATCGCTTCATTTCATTGCTTAAGCTAAGCTAGTGTTGTCATTGGTTAGTTTTACGCACATCCACCGCTACGTATCCTCGCACAACTCTGGTGGAAACGCACCCTTATACACCATGCAGTTCCAGGGGTGTGTAACGTTTGAAATAGTAACAAAAGATCTATTGATCATGTCTTGTGACCTAATTTAATTTAAATATACTTTATTTTAATATAACGATGAAATGATATATAATGAATTATTGATATAATTCATTTTATCTTATTTTATGTGGTTTAATGAACATTTTCTATAATGCACATTTGAATTAATATTCAATTAGTATAATATTCAGTTAGTATAATATTCAGTTAGTTATATATCTTTAAGTAACGCTTAATATAATTAAAAAAAATGTCTACTTTGCTTTGTATATTTTCTTCTTCTTATGCATCATCTTAACAGCATACTGTTATAACCTCATCTAACACAAATGATTCACCAGCAATAGAAGAGATCTGGCGCTCGGCTCGCCTTCGCGTATTAATGGTCACTGTTCAGTGTTCTAACCTAACCTAACCCAAATTATTCAATAACAGTAGATGGTATCTGACGCATAAGGAGAAGAAGAAAATATACAAAGCAAAGTAGACATTTTTTTAATTATATTAAGCGTTACTTAAAGATATATAACTAACTGAATATTATACTAATTGAATATTAATTCAAATGTGCATTATAGAAAATGTTCATTAAACCACATAAAATTAGATAAAATGAATTATATCAATAATTCATTATATATCATTTCATCGTTATATTAAAATAAAGTATACTGTAAAGCATACTGTTATAACCTCATCTAACACAAATGATTCACCAGCAATAGAGGAGATCTGGCGCTCGGCTCGCCTTCGCGTATTAAATCCCTTATGGTCACTGTTCAGTGTTCTAACCTAACCTAACCCAAATGCTTCAATAACAGTAGATGGTATCTGACGCATAAGGAGAAGAAGAAAATATACAAAGCAAAGTAGACATTTTTTTTAATTATATTTAGCGTTATTTTTGTATTCATTACAAAAGTTTGGCTGAAAATGAGTAAATATGAAAATTAGAACAACTGAACGTTATTAAAAAGAGCATTATACAAATTTTAAATGCTATGAAATGGACGTTATACTAAATGTTAATATAGAAAAGAAGAAATATGAAACATAACATTAGATTATCACATTAAATTAAGTTATTCGTTTTTATAGCATATGAAAATTATATTATGTGAACGTTATTTCAAGTGATATTATACTACTTATCGGTTATTATGCCATAAATTACACACCCACGGGCCTAGTGGCGTTGAGTCATAAATAGAATGCAATTTGTTTTATAAAACCTTCAGTGTAATAATCTCCATTTCTTGAAACTAAAGATTGAAGCAATGTCTCTTTACAAAACTATACCCGATTTGAAATAAGATTAGACATTTTTATACAGTCCGTTCAACCGATGTTGACTTCTATTGCGTTGGTGGCATGACAAATAGCAGCTGTAATTAACAGTTGGTATTGTAACCACGTTTTTGCTTTTAATGGCATCCTTATACCTACGGAATAGAAGTCAAAATCGTTTGAACGGACTATAAAAAAGTTTATTTAAATTACTAATCTTATTTCAAATGGTGTATAGTCTTTGATAAATAACTTTGAATTTATTTAACTTCAATGTCGTGCTGTAATTTTCTCCGAGCTCTATGAAATCCCATTGTTATTGTTATTGCGTGAAGTTTTAAAATATGATTGATCTTGAAAGAAAAGCAATGAGTAGGAGTCGGGAATATTTCCACTGCAAACCGGTTACACTAACCGGTTTGCAGTGGAAATATTCTCGACTCTTGACTCTCATCTTTGTATGTTTGTAACAAACTAAAATTTAATCAGCCTTTATTGTTCCCACTGTTGGGACACAGGCCTCTCCACTGTGAGAGGGAGTGGGCCGTATGACCACCACGCGGGCCCAGTGCGGGTTGGTAGATGTAACGTGTTTCCTCACGATGTTTTCATTGTGTGCTTGTTATCTAATCTATCTAAATTGCTACGTAATTATCTTTAAGGCTCCCACAGACTGGTGCGCTATAGCGGGCGTGACAGGGAGTGACAAAGAAAATTAAATTGTGCTACTAGTGCCGGGTCACGCCCGCGATATCACGCCAGTATGTAATAAGAGCCTTTATTTTTATGTAAATTTCTACGTTATCATTTCATCAGATAGGTCTTACAAAAATAATAGTCAGTAAGTATGTCTTATTTTAGAAAGGGACTGATTTAGTTGATGGCAGTGTAGCGGCATCAACATCGCCACATGCGAACTACGCGTCACACTGACGTCACGCAAATCCTGCATCGCGCAAGCAGAGTTTACCACGCAACTAGCATATATACAACGTCCCGACATCAACCGTCGGGCAGTTTCCCACCAGACACGACACCCGTCTGGTCGGAGGATCCTCCCTTTTCTATGGTGGATGAGTGAACTTTACACCCAGTTCCTCATGCCACCAAAGCAGCATTAGGTAAGACTTGGTAATACGCCCTACTTTTATTGAAATTGTAATAAAAAATAAATCTTACAAGATATAATCCAACTTTTTATTTTGGAACAATATTAAGTCTTTTGACAATAATGGCACAAGTGGTAACCTTAATAGGAACTAAGGATAAAATAATATTAATATTTTTTTTTAATCTAAGGTGGGGCGTTTTGTAATGTGGTCGTTGGCTAATACGACTCACTCTTATTATAAAATGCCCCAGTGTATTAATCATATATTTTTTCATATTTTTAACTATATTAACAATCGTTTTGGCAAAAACTAACTTAAATCTAAATTAAAATAATATGAGGCACTTAGTCAGTCTCTTTATCAAATCAGACTTTTTAAATAAACATTTGAATAAAACTTAATTTCTAGCTATAACAACTAAATAGATTATTATAAAGAAAAACAAAATAATAAACAACCATCGGTAACCAACACGATAACATAACATAACATAACATTCGGCTTCCGTTTTATATTGAATCAGTCTTAAAAGTTTTCATTTGGCAATCATCTTAAAATTAAACAATAAAAACTTACACTCTATTTTTGTTAACAGCTTCCTTTTTGGCTTTCCGTCCACAACGATTACACATTGGGTTATACATAGTGCAAAACTCATGCAACCATGTTAAACAAGACGGGCATTGAATCCAATCTTCAGTGGATTGTGTGTCATAATAATTTTCCGTGCATTCAACGCATCTGTTAACGTCGTCGTGTTCGTCTGAGATTTCTTCTTCAGAAGTATCTACCCTAACCTCGTTTTCATCATTACTTTCAGAAGACGATGACCAGCTTACTTTTTTTTTATTCTTATTTCTGACAGTACCTTTCTTTTGCTTCTTTATACCCCCATTTTGTTTCTTTTTTACACCATCTTTTTCTTTCACTGCTTTAATTCTTTTTGTGGTCTTAGCCTGCTTTAATTTTCCAGCTGCTGGTTTCTTTTTATCAGCGATTACTTTCCGTTTCTCTATATTTTCATCAGAAGTTAAATTAACAGCTGTTTGTTTTCTCTTAGACAATACTACTGGAAGTTTAGGCACTGGATGGATTTCATTCAAAACTTTGGATGGTGTTGCTTCTGATTCAATAGATCCTATTTGCTTTTCAGGGGTTTGTTCAATCAAATCAATAAGATTAGATTTCGCAATAGTCAGACCCACTTCACTCTCGATACGACATTGTACCGGATACTTTTGTGGTGTTTTTGGCGATATGAGATTAATTTGATCAAGCTCTTCTGCCACAAGTGCATCTTGCACAGGCAATGCATGTTCAGTTACGACTTCCATCAAACTATCTTCGTAATTTGGATTAGTTAGATGTAGTCCTGAAGGACCTGGCTCAGGTTGGAACTCAGTCACAACGACAGGTGGTGATAATGTCCTGGGCTCTAAATCATTTACGACCTGCGGCGGTGATGAATGGATTGTATCAAAGGCAATTAGTTCACTACCGTCATTTTCATGAAGTAATGACAGAGACTCTCTTGACGTCTCATCTTCATCTTCAACAACTAAATTTTGGTCTCGCAACGAATCAGATAGTGAAAAATAGTGATCAGGAATGGCACTCGGATCAAAAGGATAAATTCCACATGATTTTAAAGCTGACACACCGTTGGAAACAGTGGCAGCTTTGCCCCAAGCTCGTCCGATTAACTTAGATACGTCATGGCGTGTCAACTTCTCCTCTTTGTTCCTGACCATCCATGTCTTCGCTTCCTGGGCAAAGTACACCTTCAATGGTCTAAAAAAGGCTCTATCAAGAGGCTGCAGAGCATGCGTAGTGTGACTTGGTAGACACAAAAGAATAACATCATTTTCTTTAGCCACTTCCAGTAGGCGAATATTGTTCCTGTGCGAGCTGTGACCATCTAATATTAACAATGTTTTTCGAGGACTCTTGTGACGCAGAAACACTTCTTCAAACCATTGCATAAAGAGATCTGTATTTATATAAGACTTTTTGTTCATGAAAACCTGTGATCCTGGGGGAAGACCTTCGGAAAATTGTGGTTTGCTGTAAGTACCCTTATAGATTAAAACAGGGGGAAGGAAGTTACCTTGAGCATTACAACAAGCAATGACCGTTACGTTTTCACCCTTTTCAGAGCTAGTGAGGGTGTAGACATCTTTGGCTCCCTTTGTGGCAATTACTCTTCCTGGCTTATTGTTCACCTGTATTCCGGACTCGTCCATGTTGAAAATATCTTCGGGGTGATTTGCAAAATCATTTTCTTCGTAGATTTTGGCTAGTAAAACAAAAAAATCCTGTACATCTTTTCTATTAACTCCATAAGCTCGAGCAAGTGACAAGCCTTCTGATTTTCTTTGGCTTAATTCTGAGTTGCGAGCCATGAACCCCGAAAACCATACATTTCCAGCTGATTCTGAAATTGCTGAAAATGGGTTTTTAATATTAAGTTTCTTAGCTAGGTGAAATGCCATTTCTTTTACATCTTTTCTGTCAGGGGCAAATCCAACTTTTTCCAATTTCTTTATATGGGCAACCAGTTTTTTTTCATATTCTACAGAAAATACTGGTTTGCGTCCTAGAGGGCCCTTTGATTTTCCTGATAAAATGTGTCTTCTTAGAGTTCGAGACGGTATGCCAAAGTTTCTGGATGCCTCATTAACACCCATTACTTTGCTTTGGACACTACGCATGGCTTTGTCTAAGTCGTCCGCACTCCATGATGCTCGTAGTGTCCTTCTTTCATACTTCCGAGACATTATCTGTAATAATAACACGCAACAAGGTACTTAAGACAGTTCAAATATTGGGGCGTTTTAAACAACTAGCTTAGGGGCTTATTGTCAAATTCGATTTTCAATATGCCCCACTGAGATCAAAACACAAGATTCAAGGTTATAACGTTCGAAAAAATAAAAAGAGAAAGGTAATTTTATCTATTTTACGATAGTGTGGGTCATTTTAACACAAAATATAAAAGTATCAATATACATGAATTTCTTGGAAACTCACCTCAAATTGTTTCACGCCAATAAAACTAGATTTAGCAATATTTTTTAAACGGACATCGCAAACTACGTGCACACGTCGGCCATGTTGTCCGACTACTAGTGGCTCCCCGCGCGTCTAGTTTCGAGCGGCGTTGCTTTGTTAGTGTGAGTGCTTGAATGGTGGGGCGTTTTGTCACTTAGGGCGTATTACCAAGTCTTACCTAGGCAGCGATTTTGACTTGGCGAATGTTGTAAATAGATTGGATTGAAAGAAGAGAGAATCTTAAATCAATCAAGCTGGCCTAAGCCCCTTGTTGCCGGGACGGATTATTTACGGTACGGCGTGCTAGCCGTACTGCAGAATAATCGTGTGAGATTGTAGAATAATAATGACGCGGCAAACCACAGGTTGTATGGGTGGTAATACGGCGACGGCACCGTGCCGGAGTGCCGCCGTGTCTGTCAACAAACTTCCATAGTGATCAACCACTGAGAACTTACTACACAGGGCGAATTATCCGCTGTTTTTTTATAATAAAAACCGGCCAAGAGCGAGTCGGACTCGCGCACCGAGGGTTCCGGTACGTATATATGATGTTGATGATTTCTGAAAAACTGTGCTATTTAGAGACATCGTTTTATTTTTCCTGTAATCTTTACATACACTTCTATCACATAGAATAATTTCAGATTTTTATCTATGCAAACTTCGGAGATAAGGGGGGCGACCGGTATTTTTTTTTTAATTTTTCATCAAAAGTTGGAAACTATGCTGCCTAAAATAAAAATAAAAAATGTTTGGGAATGTGCAAACAGCGTTATTTCATATGATACCTCACATACCCTAGTAGCCCCACTTAAATTTTTTCCACGCAATAAACATATATTTTTTTAATTTCTGTCTTGTTTGCAAAATAGTTGGTCAAACGTCAGCTAAAACTATATTTAACTAAATTTCAAGTTGATAGCATCAGTAGTTCTTGAGATATCGAGGTGTGACAGACAGACAGACAAACTTAGTCTCACCATAAGGGTTCCTTTTTACTATTTTGGTACGGAACCCTAAAAAGGGTGTGTACAACCACGGGTCTAAGGGCCTAAGCTAACCTAGACATAGTGATATTCTGATACCGATAACCACTGTCAGCGATACCGATGACAGAACAACCAAAAATGTATGGGAGTGACATAAGCTACCGGAAAGCTCAGGTCAAACACGTTGAAAGTCGTTGAAGAACTTATTTTTCACATCTCTTGCTCAAAAAGTCCGTCATTGTAGACACCAGAGACAGAAAAGAAAGAAAAATTATTTATTGGGATTTGAGACTCACACAGGAGATCACAAATTATACTAAAACACACTCTTAGAAACATAAAAAAAAAATAAAATGAAAATAAAATCAAAGCGGAGCAGAGTGGCGATAAAATTGCATACTTTATTTTAGTTTAGTCTTAGTTTTTTTTAATTTTAATTCTGTCTGTTACCAACGAGCCTACCAAAACGAAAAAGTCTATTCAAAAGTAGAATAATCATGAATAAAGACTCGATTAGTACAGTTTCATGTTTCATGCCTCACCTTTGCTTACAGGAACTGGTGTAAAACTAGACTGTGGGTAAATGGGAGCTGGTTTGTCGTATATCAACGTTTCTTTGCTGCTCTTGTCTGGGTTCCGTATCAGTCGCCTGTGCACCCCAGACTTGTGGGACCCTGGGATTACCCACAGGCAGCCATTTTGTATCGTGGTGTGTTCTAAAGCTATCCAGAAGCCGATCGGAGGTACTGGTTCCGTGTGCAGGTATGTTATGTCCTGATGCGGCTTTACTGTTAATGGAAAAGTGGTTATTTATATTTAATGAAATAATAAAATTATTATAAAAACTTGAGAATATCTAAATAATATAATCCCTTTCGAGAATGTGTTATTTATCGTCCTGGTTACAAACGGATATTAAAAGGATTTAATATTTCATTTTATTTAGCAGATAACAGATTTATAATTGCTTTATAAATAGCACGGTATTCTATCTTTCAATAAAAAGTTTTGCAATAAATTAATTTATATTAAAAAAAAATCTGTTTATTTCATCAAACTTTTCATGGTTTTTTACATTAAATATAGCGCTTAATATAGATAGAATAAGATTATGTGTGCTTTAAGATTATTTAAATAGTTGCTCACTTAGATGTATGGCTGAGAACCTACACGCTGACATCCTCCATTCTACTTCCCCACAGTAAAGTAGGCTTTTAAGATGATTTTAATTTGTTTAGGTTTTGGAAAATGGATAGCTTAGGTTTCTTCTTCAATGTCAAGATTAAATAAAGGAAGCTACTTAAAGGGAATAAGACTAAGAAAAGCACGCACCATCATTAACTGAACTACGGCTTACCATCAGGTGAGACAGAGGTAAAACGCGAACACATACATCAATTTTTTTTTCTAGGTATATTGTGTCCTAGCAACATACCTTCGCCACCAACGCCAGGGTTCTTATAAATGTACATGGACTGCACCACGGCTGGCTCCCTGAACGCCAGTTTTTGGCAAACATTTTTCACGCGATCGCAGAACGTGTAACACCTGAAGATGGGGTGCTGAAGATGCAACGCGTGTCCAACCTGAAATCAGTTAAAATGGATGTACTTCTGTAGGTGTAACAAAAGGCTGAGATGTGAATACTAAGAAGAATGTGTGTGTTACGTGAATGTGTAGCAATGAGTTTTTACCGGTTACTGAAAAGTTGAGTGGTAATCGGTTATCATGGTATAGAGGCATGAGGAACAGGGTGTAAAGTTCACTCATCCTCTATAGAAAGGTGAGGCTCCTCCGACCAGACGGGTGTTGTGTCTGGTTGGCAACTGCCCGACGGTTCATGTCGGGACGTTGTATACATGCTAGCTGCGCGGTAAACTCTGCTTGCGCGATGCAGGATTTAGCGTGACGTCAGTGTGACGCGTAGTTCGCATGTTGTTGCAATGTTGATGCCGCTACAATGGTATGGGCATGTGATGCGGAGGAAGTTCAAAATGTCGTGAGGTAAGTTTTGAGTACGCATGTGGATGGCTACTCGTATAAGAGTAGGGGAAACCCTGAGAAACGACTAATGGAATGTGTGAAAGATGATCCCAAATAAATTGGGATGAGGGCAAGAGAATGATGATGATGAACAAAAGGCTCCTCATTCATCAAAAAAGTTAGTTAAGATCATTTTTGAAATTTCTTATTTTAAAAACCGGCCAAGTGCGTGTCGGACCACGCACAAGGAAGGGTTCCGTAGTTAGGATGAATTTATCCCAAAAACAAACTTAACATTGTAGTTGAAAAACATGCTCGATCGATGCTACATCGGTATACGTTACGGTCAATTCTTCAACTGCAAATTTCAGTTGGTCGACTATTACTTTCTTTTAATTTCTTTATATATACTACTGCCGTAAAACATTGGACGACTGCCTATCTAACCTTCAGAACGATGCTGAATACACTTGAGCTGCTTCTTGAAAAAAGGCTAGGCCGTTAATGATGGTTAGGATAAACTGCAGACTTACTTTATTTAGTGATATGCTTGGGTCTACTTTAAGTTCACCATCAGGTCCAACTGCAGTTTCCTCAAAGAAATAGCTGATGTTGTCGTTGCTCTTCAGAAAGTAGTCGTCTTTTAGTTGCTGAAAATCAATTGTGGCTTTTAATAAAAGTTTCCGCGATTTGTTTTTAATCAATAAAAATATTTATATGACTTAAGAGTCTATAATAGCTCAGCGCCACTTCACTCTTGACTTCGCTTGCACACTACTGCTAGCGGTCACGTGAGCTAGCGAGACAGGGTGGCAGGGAGAAGACTCCAAGGCACCGAAAGTTATTTGTATGTGTGTATTTGTAGTTTATTTCTTTTTACGGTGAAAATAATGGAATCGTGTTTTCATCAAACATAGTACTTAACATTAATCCTCAACTTTACCATAATATTTATTTCAAAATTAATGCTGCAGTATTTTCGACATAACGGAGGATCATGCTGAGCCATTTGAGGTAGTATAGGCTCTTAAATGTAATTCGTGATTGTGATTTGTGAGTGTACAAGATCATTAGGCGGACATAAGAATAAAACATTAACTATCCAGTAAAAAAAAAAGAGAAAATAAATGCACTGACTTTTATGTAATGATGTATAGGTATTTACCGATTTTGCAGCATTAACAGTAGAGAATATGATCCTTTCTTCTTTGCTAGGTATGTTCTTGGTGAACTCCAGACCAGCCTCGAGCATTTCATCACATTCTGATGGGGCCAGGAAGCAATCTAGAACCACGTAGCCATCTTCTTCTATCTGAAACGTTACAAAGTATATTTGATTTATTAAGGGGTATCATTTGACAGTCAAGGTGGGCATAGATGCCAGAAGCCCAGGACCGGCGATGGGGAGACGTTGGGGGTGGCCTGTGTCCAGCCAGCGGAAAGGGAGAGGGAGATTTCAAGTGATCTTCCGGGCAGATGATGCCCTCGTTTGGCCCTCCTAAATGGGTCCAGAGATGGCGGACTCCACCACCAATGATATAAGACCCGAGGTGTGACGCGTAATGGTCCACGCGTGCCGTCTTAGACGTCGCAGGGGGAGTCAAACACCTCACTCCCCCCTGTTTGACCAGACGGAGCCCGCAGGAGGCGGAGGTGGGCTGGCACCAGTGCTTAAGTGTGATAGGAATCGATATCTAATTCTAAACACGATAAAAGTAATTAAATTCATGATTTTTTTTGTGAGGTCACAGACCGCAGTTAGTGAAGTCACTTGAAATATCAGTAAAAAAATCAGTTATTTTTTGTGCAAACTTCCCAGACGTGATTGGTATCGATACCTTAAACACGATTAAAATAAATAATAAAATAAAATAATTTTAATTCAGACAACTAAAAGATCCATAAAATGTTAGTAACAGGTTTGCACTTAAAATACTATTGTTAGTTACTTAAACTAAAGATGTACGTATTCATGTGAAAACACCCAACAACTTGACACAACGAGAAATGGAAACTGGTATTAAATCTTCGCACAAATTGCCAGAATCAGAATCTGAAAACTTTATTTGTAAACATAGGTCAAATTACAACAGTGTGCGAGATGTTACAGACTTAAAAAAAAAAAAAAGTCTACGCCATAAAATGGCTTGGAAGTATCTGCCGCTACAGCCTTCAGAATGCTATAAAACAAAAGACCAGAGATTTTCTCAAGTCATACTTCAAGTAAAAATACTACCAGCTGTCGTTGACCCCACAAAAAAACTTCAAATCATTTTCACGTCTGCAAAGTTTTGCAAGCAAATTTAATTTGACCCTGTATAAGTAACGACAAGAATTTATTTGCTTGCCTACAATTTGACACTGTATAAGTATCGACAAGAATTTATTTGATTGTCTACAATTTGACCCTGTTTATGTATCGACAAGAACTATTTGATTGTCTACAATTTGACCCTGTTTATGTATCGACAAGAACTATTTGATTGTCTACAATTTGACCCTGTTTATGTATCGACAAGAACTATTTGATTGTCTACAATTTGTATTACACAATAATGTGTAATGTTTTGTAGAACAAATAGTATGGATACATATTTATTAGGGTGCTCGCCCACGACAATTTTTTCGGCGATTTTCTCGGTGATTTTTGGCAGGAAAAAATACATTCACACAAAAATCGCCGAGCAAATCGCCGAAAAAATCGCTCGTGGACGAGCACCCTTATCATGAAACAAATATTTTAGACAAATACATTTATGAATGATGCTGATCCATGCGTCATGTTCGTGAACGGGCGCCGTCAGTAGAGGCTGGGCATTTCTTAGCTGCCACGGCTTATTTTAATTTTTCATTTGTTTTTTGTTTTTAACTTTTTATTACGGACGCTTTTAACGTGAACGTCTTTCTACATTGTTCTCAAATGTATAATTTCAACATGAATGACGTAACCAACATTTTGTAACAATATTTTAATTTAAAAGAGTGTCCGTGGAGATTCCCCAAAAGTAGGTACCTACTACGCTTTGGAATGGGCAACTAGCTTCATTTCTCTGACTGGCCGACCGCTTGATAATTCAGAAGTGCCTGTAATTGGTTTATTTTAAATAAATGCTTTGAGTTTGAGTTTAATAATTCTTGTTGATGTCTATGTAGGTACATATTTTTGAGGATTGTATTGATATGTGAGACGTTTAACGATGTTTTCTGCCCACCCCGCTGGCCACAGTAACCGTGTTGTTTATGTTTGTGTTGGAGATGCGTGCGCGCGCGTTCTATTGCCGCCGCCCCCACGTGGGGAAGTTATTTTCGTCAGCTTATTTCAATATTACGCGACGCGGAGGGCCTTGGGTACCGATAGCAAATAAATATATAGGTATAGTATATAGTTTAACATAATTATCCGCAATTAAAAAGTAGTGAAATTCAGCTATTTTCTAAACATGTATTTTTACGTTTAATTGTTTTATGATTACCTACCTGTTTGTTAGTAGGTAATTAGTTTTTTTCTGTCGGTATTATTTACTTAATAAACTTTTTCGATGTTTTGTTTGACAGGAAGCACTTTATTTTACGCGATAATTAAATTCTCATAAACTTTACCTACTAGTATGTTTTATTGTGTTGGTATTTCTAATGATTTTATACTGAAGATCACGTCTAAATGAGTAGTGTTAATGATTTGAAAAAATATAGGATAAATTAGAGCATTTTCTCAATAACTTGATATGTGAATATTTTAGATTATGTTTATATTACAAAGTAAAATTAAATTGTAAAGTTATGTCTAACGCGGAAAAAAAACTGAGAATGGCGCAAAATCTACCAATCGTATTTTTCTGAAGCCTTCACCAATTTAAAGATATTCAATTACTGGTCTTTTAGTATACGCGTTTTATTAAAATAAATTTCGTTTTCTGTATAATACATTAAAAATGCGTCAAATTGGGGACAGCGCTCCTTGATGTACGAGTCCTATTAGTGGCTGTACGTGCGACGCGTTGCGTGAGCTAAGTACAGAACACGCAAGCTAACCACTCAAGGTCACTGGCATATATCTGCGTCTTAAGGCAACCACAGGATAGTCCGGTTAGTTAGTTACGACCTCTCAAGGTCAACTACGAGATGCGATACATAAAAAAAAAAATTGTAAACAGTCCAAGCTTTTTTGTTTGCAACACACGTTGACATATTATGTAGGTAAACTAATAATAGACTCGCAAAGCAAACGTTTGGGGCTATTTTAGTTCATTCGCTAAGCAATCGCATAGAATTGTTATTATAATCAGATCGCGGAGCGTTTAGCCAGTGCTAAACTAGTGATAATTTTATAATACAGCACAACTTACAATATGCTTTTGTGCACATACTGCTTACCTACATAAACATAAAATCGATCAACTCAGTTTGTCGCAGCCTACTCAATTTATTAAACTTAAATAAAAACGAGCGAGCCTTACACCAGCTTAAGATGTGTAACATCAGTACCCTAAGCGTAAGTTTACAAGAGAGTAAACGTAACTATTTCGTTAGCGTTAAAATTTGACCGGTCTGCCAGGGTTACGAGCCTGTCCGAAAGGGATATCGTGACTCTGGCACACAGGCATCTGAAGGAACACGGTGGGTTTTAGTCAGTAAAAGTCTGACACTCCCTCTCGCTCCGCCCAGAGCGGGAGAAGTTATTTGATGATTTCCCACCAAAAAAAAAAAAAAAAAGCTTTAAAATTTGACCGGTAGATCATAATGCGAGTATAAGAGTGAGAATAAAAATCTTAACGCAAACGCGCTAGTTACGTTTCCTCTCTTGCAAACTTACACTTGGGGTACTGATATAATATCACCTTGGTAATAAGCGACTGTGCAGCGACAGAAATTAACCTCAATTAAGGACGCATTCGCAAATTTGACAAAAATTAGCAGTTAATCGGTACATTTTGCGGCTAAATTAAACTAAACCATATGTAGCATTAATAATTGCCACAGTCATCTCAATTAATAGCAATTTTTTATTCGAAAATGTTGGTTCATAATATTGTAAAAAATAATTTTCGGTACCTCTTCACACAAAATTGACGATATCGTGTTGAATTTAGAAACATTTTTCTTCAATATATATATATATATATATACAATATATATATATATATATATACAATATATATATATATATATATATATATATATAATACTTAATAACTTAGTTTTTAAAAATATTTTATGTAAGCAGACATGTTCAACTCAAAAAGGTAGCAAAAAGAACTATCAAAATGTTACAAATAGTCTCAGAAAATAATGTTGAAAAAACCGATTTTTTTTTAAAACACTCGGTAATGTTTTTTTTCCTATTCTTGAACAAACCTTGTCAAGAAATATTATAATCACACACTGGGCTTCAGCTATCCGTGTGATATAATAAAATATTTGTTATAAGATTATACAATATCTGTACTTTTATAGTTACAGAGACTTAATGTTTCAATTATTTCAAGCTTTCTCACAGTTAGATAAGAAAATGATAAAAAACTTTTTTTTTGTGATGGCACCCTTAGGCTAATTAATACTGGTGATATTTGTTCGAATAATTATTAATTACTAGTGATCGCCCACTGGTCGAATTTCGACCCCCTCTAGTTACTTACAATCTATATAGACTTACTAACTCCATGAGTACACTAATTACATGCTATTTAAAAGTATAACTTTCTTATTTCATGCTCAAACTGTCACGTCCTGTTACACAGTTCCGTCCCTTTTCACGAAATCACTCCCACAGAAAGCGATTGGAAAGATGTTACACATCAAAGCAGAAATCACCGTTCGCGTAACGCTAGCAAAAGAAGTTTTACTTCAAAAAAGCTGCGGTCTTAAGAGTGTATAAACAGCCAGTGTGAATTTAAAAAAATACCTATTAACCGGGACCGCCCGCGGCGGTGACACGGTGTGTTCCACGTTTAAAATTTTAAACAACATCCGTTCGCCTCGCCCGATCACACTTTCCGTAACTCTCTCGTCACGCATTCACCAGCCTACTCCCCAAGTCAAGCGTGCGTAAAGAAGTGTAACTTCAAAAACAATGATGGGGAAAGCTGTTGATGGATGAAGAGGGAGAGGAACGCCAAAGAAAAAATGGATGATTTGTGACGGTTGACAGAGGATAATGGAAATAATTTTCATCAAATCGAATTTCGTTAAAACTGCTATTTATTTATTTATTACCGCCGCGTTTTTTTTTCGCCGCTATTGAAGCCGCGTTGACTCAATCAAAGTGCGCTTGGACAAAGTAGATTTGGGGTCTACTTGGACGTTTTTTTTTTATCGTGGCAATACTGATCAAAGCGAACTTCGATGACGGCGTCCAATCAAAGTGGACTAGGACCTCAGCAAATTATTTTGAGACTAGGACCGTGTTGAACTTTTCAAAAGCGGCTTTGTCAAATCTACTTTGTATAAGCGATGGTACTTTGATTGTGTCAACGCGGCACGAGTTTAAGAGCTGTCAGAGTAATTATTGTACTGTGTTCAGTTTCATTGATGAAATTAGCCCTTAATCTCTGTGGACTTAGGGTTGGTGGGATGCCCTCAAGCTGGGATCAGTGACGACCTTCACAGGGTAGCTGGTAGCAGCTAAATCTAGCTTAGATTCTGGTATGCGATTGAAGACGTTTAACCATCGACTGCGATACGCTGATGCTGATTTTACCGTTACTTAGTTAGGTACTGGGATCACATTTGACATAGTCTAATTTAGTTACATACTTATATAAACCATTGATAAGTTTTAAAACGACTACCAATTCGGTTTGAATTTCTTTATTTATTCTAAAAGAACATACATTGTTCACTTAGCGAATAAATACATAACTAAGGCAAGTGTAGTCCAGTAGCTAATAGTTTTTATTTTTTTAATGACGATGTCGCATTTTATGTACAAGACTAGCCCGTTTTGCGTTGTTAGAGCAAGGTTACACGCTCAGTTTGGCGTCAGTCTGGTCATAATGATCGGAGAATGATCGTGTAACCCAAGACTGATGGTCCAGACTGATGAAAATTAAATATTATATTTTAAATAATTTTATCAGTCCGTTTTGAATGATGAAAGACTGATGGGAGAATGATCGTGTAACCCGCTTGTATCATTCTCGCGTTAGTCACCGTCAGCGACGCAATGCAGAAGCAACGCCATCATAACTCATCAGACTTCTTTCATCCGATAGTAATTTTTAAAGTCTTCTTCTTCCTTGATCTCGTATTTCATTCAATAAATCGACAAAGAAGAAATCATTACACTCATCTAGAGTGTAATGATTTCTTCAGCAACGCGATAATTATCCTACTAAGCACTGATAAATTGACAACCGACTCTCAGCTCCGACGTCTAACGGCCACTGGCGTACTTTCAGTCTGCTGTCAGTCTAGATTGACCGTGTAACCGCGAAAATCATCCATCATTCTGGCTTCAGTCAACTGATAGACTAAACTGACGCCAAACTGAGCGTGTAACCTTACTCTTAGTGACGTACTGTTTGAAGTTAGCTTTAAATATGTTAAAAGAGGATGTGCTTGTGATATCTGCCGGTAGATTATTATAAAGTTGTACACCTTCATATTTAAAAAAATTCCTGCCATAAAATTAAAACTTAGATTGTTAAAATTTAGAATCAGACTGGAGTTAGTATTATAACAATACGTGACATTTTTAATATTGTTATTTTGGTAAGTGGAGTCAGTTTCGTGTTGCTGGTGATTCACATTTTAAATATATTCCCTTCATCGTGGTTAGTGAATATACAATTGGTATACATTGTGCGTTTGGGGGCATTATGCTCTCGTGTTATAAATCGAAAATTCATAATTACTCATTTTGATTTTACCACTATTGATACGTTGAAGAGCTATTTGTTAAACTGAGTTCAATTACCCCAAAAAACGCATTGCGCATTCGTATTTTTAGAACCAAAAAATACTGGTGGAAACATTTAGTAAAATAACGCAAGACATATGGAATTCTTCGTACAATTGCTTCTTAACTTTCTTGTGAAACCATTGCAAAGAGTCCTTACAGCGTGGACAAGTAATTAGGACCAATCATTGTAATTAGTGGCACTCCGGGAAAATGGGTATTCGTAACATTGTTAAATGAGTGTGTTCGTGCCTCACTGGTGAATTAAACGTGAGCAAATACAATTTCGAAAGAAAATAATAGCAATGTAACTATTATTACTATTCTGCCATTGCTAGTGTACAGGGTGATTAAGTTAGCTAGCAGAACTCCGCAGATGTGATGAATCGATATAATAACAAGATAAAATTCAAAAGTTCTTTTTTTGGGGCAACTTCCATTTATAGTGATATTACTTGAAGTATGAGTTGAGAAAATCTGTTTATTTTTGTTGTATCTTAAGATATCGAAATACAATACGTCTGTGAAGTTCAAAAAAATAACTGATATATCAAGGGATTATTCCCAAAGTACTCCATTATTTTGTTCTAAAACGATAAGAATCTCATACATTAATTCCCGAGTTACTCCAAGCAATTATTATTATTTAAAAATACTTAATATTTTGTTCCCATTCTACTCCATAGGTATCTGGAATTATTCTCAAAGTACTCCACCGATTATTAGTTATCAATTCTCAAACTGCTCCATCTACCTATTACCTATAAAATACATAATATATTTCATTACAGTCAGTCACAAAAATTCTTAAAAGAAAGATTAAAGTTTATCATTTTGTTTTTGATAAACTTTAATCTTTATTTTAAGATTTTTTTATTATTATTGATTAAAATGGAATGGAGTACTTTGAGAGCATTTTAATATTATCATGGAGTAGAATGAAACCTAATTAAAAATATTATATTTTTCATGGAGTAGTTTTGGAACTCTTTTTGGAGTACTTTGGGAATAACCCAATTCAAGTGACTACACAAACTGCGGTCCATGCCCCACAAAAAAAAAAAAGTTCATAAAATTAATTTCTTTTTAATACGCTTTTATTTGTTTTATCATGTTTAGTTTAGATAACATCACGTCTGTGGAGTTTCTTAGTATATGAACTGCGCTATTCAATAACACTTGTAATTCCTGACAGCTGTAATCGTACTACTGTCAGCACTATAATTAGTTCACGAACGCATGTTCCAAGCAATTACTGTCCCCTGTGTACTTTGAATGTCAGACATAAATATGTAGGTACCTAATATTAACCCACAGGATCAAGTTATGTTAATCACTTGCATCTGCTTGCACAAATTCTTTAACCACCGGGTAATTATTTTATCAACAATCAACGTGCAAAATAGCTAACTAGATAAGTTTCTAGAACAATAAGGAATTAATTACAGCGTATTTTCTTTCACTAGGTGTCTGCCGCAGAACTACGAGTGAAACGTAACGTCTGTTCCAAAACTATCTGATGCAAGTGTAAACAACTGTAACAACAACAACAAACAACAACAACTGTTTAGGTTCAATTCTAACAGAAGGTTTCAACTTTATATCAACAATGTTTGAATTAACATTATTTGAAAAATCATCGACGTAAATTGAGGTTATATATTACAATTAACCTCAATTTTTTTAAGAAAAACATGTTTCTGGTGATTTTTAAATTTAGAGTTTCGGGTTTGTTGTATTCAAACATTTAATAAAAGCACTGCATTTGTGTTGAACCCACTACAAATTGGCATCCACGGGTTCGTTTTATGATCGATTTGTTTACTTTTTTAACAGATATGTTTGAACACACCATAATGCAGAGTGAATTTGAAAGCTTTTCTAATTTTTTAATTTATTTACTCTGTTCAGAACGTGCTTAGTTTCAAAGGTATTTCAAACTAGCCTTACAAATGCAGGTGCGCATCTTGTTTGCTTTATAATGGAATATTCTTTACCTCCATTTTTCTGAGAAGACCAGCTTTTTCCTTGCTTTGATGTAAAAGAATTTGTATTTGTACTAGAAAGTATCTGCATAACAGCAGTCTTTGACGGGCTTTGGTAGAGGTTTACATAAATAATTATGTAACCAAAGTTAAAGAATATTCTTAGTAGGTAACTACTAACTAGCACAGTTTTAGTTTTAATTACAATAAAAACATAGTTTTAAGGACTAATGAACCAGAAACATACAAAAAAAAAAGTGATCATATAAAATCCGTTTTACACACTATTACTTCCCGTGGGTGTCATAAAAGGCGACTAAGGGACTTAGTAAGTACTAGAGAATGGGCAGCAGCGTTCTCTATGCATTGTAAATACCATACTGCGATCGCCAACCCGCCTACCAAGCGTGGCGATTATGGCGAAAGCAGGGGTCCCTTTGGGGGAGGCCTATGTCCAGCAGTGGACGTCTTTCGGCTGAATGATGAACCATCGATTACCTACATATTGACATTATTCCGTGCCTCGACAAGCACGTTAAGCCGTTGGTACCGGCTGTCATTTGCTACGCCTGTGATAGTCGTTAGGGTAGTCACAAGCCCAAAAGTCTGACAACCAGTCTAACAACCCCTATCGTGTTACCCAGTTACTAGGTTATGGAGGTCAGATGGGCAGCCGCTCTATGTGAAATACTGGTATTCAGCTACATCTGGTTAGACTGGAAGCTGACCCCAACATCGTGCTTCGTTTAAACCAGACAGAATCATGTAGGGAATATTTATAAACTTAGAATTTTAACGGTACCATGTCTTTATATTTTAGTTCTCCTTACTCACTTAAACAAAAACTTAAACGAGTTTGAAACAGACGATGAAAGAAAAATTAGAGTAGATACTCGCAGAAAAGATCTTCCTACTATTCTGCAGGCAAAGCCTAATGTTGTCAAACACTCGTCACGCGTGCAGTCTGTCAATCTGTGTAACAAATAACCCGCAGAATTAAAGAATATTCAGAATGTGAACATGTTTAAAAATAAACTCAGGGCTTTGTTAATCAACAAAGCCTATTACAGCATTGACGAATATTATAATGACAAAAATCTTAAAACTAGTATTATATTAAACTTAAATTAAATATGTGTAAGTACTCTTTGACTTTATAAATGTTGTTTTGTTATTCTTAATATTTTGACATTAAATGTATTTTGTAGAATGTTGCTAGGGACTTTGTATACACAAGAATATTAATGTTTGTAAAGTAAGTATTTTGTATTTGGATAGACGTTCTAACTTTGATGAACGGTGAGGAACGAGGTTACATATTGTATTATAATTCGTTATGTTGCTTTTTTGTGTACGTAGGTACACAAAAAAAGCAACATAACGAATTATGTGCAAATATTTCGAATTATTGTGCAAATATTTCGACACAAATGTATTTTTGTTATGAAATAAATAACTTGAACTTGAACTCGTTGGGAAAAGGCTAGGCAGATTGATTTAATTAAAAAAAGTATATATTTGATTGACTCACAGTGTTTGAACAGCAAGCGGTTGTTATTATAACGTCTATAAAACCATATTCTTTAAAAAGAAAATGACAAAGGATTGAAGGTCATGTCCATTTGTTCTTACGAGGTACACAAGGAATCACTAGAACTGATCGGCGCCTCGAATGACGTCACATAAGAAAAATCTAGCCCATTTCGGTGTGTGAGTCACTTGGAAACCTGCATTCTTTTGTGATAACAAAAGCTGGTGACTGAACTCTTTTGTTTATACTAAGTGCCCAATGTTTGTAGCTTGTCGAAACTTTTAAAATATTGCATAGGTAATATGTCACCGTAAGATTGTGACCACCGTCTGTTTATAATCTATCTAGCGAGATAATAGACTATCTAAAAATGTAACTGTTAAAATATAACGCATTCATTTTCGGTAGTTTAAATGTCAAATCGTCAAATTGTGAACGAACCTGCACTTATCGACACATCTTCATGATTGATAGATCCTAGCGTAGCCGAATTCGTCATTCATTAAGCCAGGGCACCCCGACCAAGTGGATTAGGTTAGGTAGGAAATACGGGCTGGTATTCGCAACTCCACGTCAATGCGTGTATTTTGCGTACGGAATGGATTAGGTTAGGTTTGAACCAAACCCGAGGTGGCGGCACGTAGTGTTCCACGCGCGCCCGTTTGAGATGTCGCGGGGGAGTCAAACATCCAGCCCATTTCTGAGGTGGCCCACGGAGGCGGACCAGTCAGGGATCGCGGTAGTCGCACTTGATCCCATGATCCCCGGTGCAAGTGTAAGAAGGGAAATGTGAGTTGGTTTTTAGTCAGTATGTGTCTGACACATCCCTTTGCCCGCCCCAGAGCGGAGGACATTCATGAGGATTGTCCAACCCGTGAAAAAAAAAAGAAAGAGAACGTTACAACCAAATTACCAATCAACTTCTTCCAAGTTAGTCGCAGTTAGTTGGCTATTTAGTATTAGCGCAAAGTTCGTTCGACGCATGCAAGTTTAATACCAGTTCACATTTTGTCGGTTTGCCATGGATAGATTATAATTATACTATCGAAAAGTAATGTGTTAAATTGTAAATGGTTTGTTGCAGTTCACAATGTTTCGATAGTTTTTAATCTCGCCCGAGAGATTATAAAGTAAGTAACGATGTTCTTATTCATACGGTGACTTAAACGCAATATTAAAAATTGTTGCTATGTATAGCACGATTGTTTTAAATGTGTTAGACTATATACGAGGAAAAGTTAAAAGAGGAGTAGCTTTTTCGTGATTTCTTTTTGTCTCGCGTTTTAAATTTTTTATGAAATCTACAGATAATACCAGATAATTGTGTAGGTACCTTACAGGACCTACACAATTATCCTACCTTACAGGTACCTACACGGTACGTTCAATTATCCGCCACCTATGTATATCATCATCAGTGATCGTAATAGGTAGAGCTAATATGCCTAAACCACAGAGACAATTTTTTTTTTTTGGGAAATTTTGTTTCTGGTTTTGGGAAATCATTTAAGTACATTTAATATTGATGTTAATATTATAGTAAACTAAACGAATTCATTTTTTTAAAACTAATTAACAAAAAAATTTAAATTAAATTAAATATCTCGAAAACGGTGCGTCCTAGGCTAAAACTACAGAAATTTAACCTCTCAAGCAGCATGCTTGCACGGGAGTAACGCACAGGGGCTAACACGAATTTAAGTATAAAAAAAGTCCAACATGAATTTATTTATGGAAAAAATATTTTTTCGTAAGGCGTCTCCACTTTGTCTCTGTTCTTTTTCCAACTTTAGGTATTTTAGCTCACCCTTTTCCGATCACTGATCATCGTCATTCTCCTGTCCTTATACGAATTTATTAGGGGTCGGCCTAATTTGTCTTTTTCTTTCATAATTCTAAAGGGAGTGCCGAGATCTATCAGTCTGACGACTGATAGATCTCGGCACTCCCTTTCTAGCCATATCATCAGTCCATCCGACCTACATAATCTACAATAAAAGTTGGTTGGTCGATCAATGTACAATCAGAGGTCCAAGTAGATTATAGCATCATGAATGAATGAATGAATGAAATGCCCCAGCCCAGCGTGGTTTGACCAGACTCGATTGCTCGAATGAACCCAATGATTCACCCTGGCCCCTGAAGCCTCATGTTTCATGGGACTACTGAAACCATTGTATATCAGAGAGTAGACCGGGGGGCGCGATAATGGTAGGGAAGACGTGCCCTTGGGATATGGAAGAATTATTGGAGCCTGCCGGATGTGCATCCTTGAGCAAGCCTTGGAATAGTGGAAAGACGGGTGATATTTATCTATGGGAAGGGGCATCTTTTAATAGCGTTGCCGCCAGGTTCGCCAGGCTGCGGTCCTCTCGGAGTAATAATCGAATGAGTGCACAATTTATTGCTCATTCCATTGGTTATCAATTAACATAATGGTTTTTGAACTTATAGAACTATTCGATAGTCATTGCTACGTCGTTAGGCGAAGAACTAATGAATAAAAATCAATAGTTAATTAGTCACGAGTACCTAGGTCATCAGCATATTACTTACGCTCCAAAAATGGGAAATCTCAGTGAGATAAACTTCGATAACATGGCGCGCCCCTCCAAAATTCAAAACGTTTGAAAGTATTTGTAACAATATACCAAGACTCACAACGCATTGCGTGCGTACTGAGACAGCCGTCAAACAAAAATAAATCCAATTATTTATTTATTCGTAGGATTTGACTACATACATTGAAACTAGCTACATCAATACGATTTTACTCAAGGGGCCGGCGTTGCATGCGTAGTTCATACAAACGTAATATCAAAATAATTTGTAAATCAAGCATATTCTTAAGGTAGTGTGTATTTATTTCGATTGGATTACAGAATATCTATGTTCCCAAATATATATTTTGAAAGGACAATGATATAAAGACGAGATATGCGGAATTACAAAACTTCTATAGAAAACTTATTTTTCTCAGAACTCTTGTTTAAATCAGATTATATTAATATTATTATTATTATTGGGGTTTGTGGGGCAACTTGTCACTTTAAAAATAAATTATTAAATTAAAAATTTGTGCGCGCGTCCGACTCGCACTTCGCCGGTTTTTAAATTCGTTAACGTTCTTAAATGTTTTGATATTTTCAAGTGGTGCAAGACTCTTCTGAAGTGCAATTTCAACGTTCAAGAGTTTCATCATATTTCATATTATCACCTTGATTATTGAAATGACGTGTGCAGCATATACTGGATGAATTATTATTAGAGTAATACTCAGCTCTGCCCACGGAAACACTACGTGTATTGGCTTGGCTAGCTCTGCGAGTTAGGGATTACTCACATATATAAACACGGCAAAACAAAGTTTCACATAATTCATGAGGAAAGTTCCTAAAATACTGAAAGCTTTAGTTCGAACGATGACACTCTGTGACCAAACAGTTGGCGTGACGAAGTTTGTATCCACGTCACGTAATAACTGAATTCAGCTGTAGTTTCAAGAAAAAGGACTGACCCATCTTTTATATCGGATACGCCAGTTCTCGGTTTCCAATTGAGAAAATCGAAACGTACTGTGGGCCTAAGACGAATGAGCGTATTAAACGTAACGTAATCTCGAACGATTTTTGAATTTAAAGTACAACTATCCATAGCATTTCATTTTTCACAGACCAACATTCTGTCCTTGCCGCCGAGGTACCACGTGAACTTCCCGACTAAATTGTCGAATCACCAGCCGCCCGCGCCGAGGCTGAGTGCGCCGTAGCATTAATAGTAACCCCAGTTAATAATCATGATCTAAACTTTGATCCAGCCCGTCCCCAATTTGTGATCCCCCAACGATGCCCTAAGCCGAGGTCCGTACCCCACAGCGGGTGCCCTTAGTGCTCAGTCGTTTAGTTATAATATATATTTTACGCCCTGGCTGGAGGCTTTAAGCTCACACTTAAGGCAGACACAGGAAAGCTCGGTTAAGTAGCCACGGCCTCTCAAAGCCACCTACGAGATGCTTTACACAAAACAAATAGCATTTTTTCGTTAACATTTTTGGGACTAGCAATATTGTGCTTTCACTTTTTTTTTTCCTTTATTCTTATTTATGGGTAAACCACAATTAGAATCACTCAGAGACTTCGTGGCGGGAAAGTGAAGCGTCATATTTAGCAGTTTTGTTAATTTTTTTTAAATATGTGTTTTGCCGATTATTAATGTGTAATAATTAATTTCATCATTATTTAAACAAAGTTTATAACTAAATTTAGTCTTGGCTAAAAGGTCCCAGCAACCATGCCATTATAATATCACTCTTAGAATATGTCACAAAGACTGCAAACTAAGAGCGCGAAACGAGTATTTTGAATTTTAAAATCGTTCCAATTTCCGTTACGTTTGCGTCGTGTTCGTGCTAGGGCTTATGGCGGACTGGTACAATATAATATATGTAAGTATGTATGACGGTGTAAAGTATATAGCCATACGGATGAATATTTCGATGCCAAGCGGGAAATAGTTTATCATCCGAACATTCGGACTGAACGACTCGACATTATAACACTTTCATTGGGGATATTTGTGTTACGAAGACTTTGTGATTGTTTTTGTGGTTCAAAATACTATGTCATTTACAAATGGAGCAAAAAATGTTGTGTTAATTATTTTAAAAATGATGTAGGTAGTTACGTGACGCCGATTGCTTGATTGATTAAGGCGCTAACAATAGGCAAATGATCGAAGTAGGCTTGTCTTAAACAAAAAAATTAACAATTATAGTTTGTGGTAGCGGATAAAATATATGTTGTTCTTGAAGATATTTCTCAGAACTTGGTTGTTACCAAAACACGTTTAGCAAAGAAAATCTCGATACGACATGTTGTATTTATATATAATAATCCCCAGAATATTTATTATGTTGTTCTAATATGTTGTGTCTACTTCATCTTGAATGGGTACTTAACTGTTAGCTTTACGTTTGGAACTAAATATTCTCCTGTTAGGAATACAAAAGTAGGTTATGGTTAAGAGCGTTTACGACGTACGGCATTTCATACAAACTTTCAAGCCCTTACTGAAAAAAAATGCGAGCAAGACACATTTTCTCTTAGTTGGCATTAAAATGTTTGGAATCATTATTTATTCATTTACTATAAACAAGATACAATATTTGCCAGAACAAATTCATTTTATTTATATCGACAATGTGACATGTACAGAATAATCACCGGTCTTTGTTACATCATACATGCTTTGTTTGATAATACTTCTTCATTTTTGTACTTATATCAAATAATAATTTAAATTGATGGTAACAAGCAACTTGTTAGCACTTCTTAAACTAACCAACATTTGAGTTGAATGAAATAACTACTCGTAATTAAACTAATTAAATTAATTACTTAGTAGACGGAACTATGATAATTTAACAAAGTTCTCCTAGCTTCAGAAGTCAAGATCTTGTTAGGCTCGTATGGAGTCAAGATGCGTAATCACATTAAACAAGATTTTTGTTAAAGCAAACACTTTTTTTTTCAGTGCTGGTTTTTCGATATTGACTGAACGGATTTTAATGAAACTTCATACGCATAAGCTGGGTATAGGTCTAACAAGTTAGTTAAGACCATTACCCAAATGTCTTATTTAAAAAAAAATGGAAATCTCTGTTTTTATGGAAAATTTAAAGTCGGTCTAATTTGTCTGTAACACTATTTTTCGAAAATGTTTTTAACTAACTTTTTAGACCTTTGTATCCTGCTTTGCGTATGAAGTTTCATTTAAATCGGTTCAGTCATTTTTTACCCATATTACTCGCTGTAGCTTTCTATAGGTGAAATATTTTTTAGCGTTTATCCATTACAAACAAACAAACAAAAAATCAAATCTTTTTTCTTTATAATATTAATTTATAGACAAATTGTGTAATTAATCTGTTATTTACAAGCCGATTCCTTCCAGAAATAAATTTCTAACTAATATAATATTATAAGTAAAACGGCTAAAACGGCTGAACGGATTGGGATTAATTTTAACAGATATGTATCCTGGAACCTGAAAAAGGACATAGGCTAGTTTGTATCCTGGATTGCAGACGAAGTTGCGGGCAACAGTTAGTAAAGGGGAACATTTAAATTTCCCAACATATATTTTTGTACTTTTATTAAGAGCCTATATACTACCTCTAAATGGCTTAGCATGATCCTCCGTTATGTCGAAAATACTGCAGCATTATTTTTGAAATAAATATATGGTAAAGTTGAGGATTAATGTTAAAAGTACTATGTTTGACGAAAACACGATTCCATAAAATTTTCTTTATAGAAAAAAAATCCAAGGTTACCTCCAAACCGAACAATACTTCAAATATAAAAATATTTTTTTATTATAATTTAAAAAAAATACTTCAAATTAGATAATTAAACTTTGCATATTATCTGAACTAACTATAAAGCAGGTCTTATGTTATTTTTTTTAAATTATTATTATTTTCACCGTAAAAAGAAATAAACTAAACTATCGGTTGGTTTGCCTTGGAGTCTTCTCCCTGCCACCCTGTCTCGCTTGCTCGCGTGACCGCCAGCAGTACTGTGCGAGCGAGATAAAGAGTGAGGTGGCGCTGAGATAATATAGACTCTTAATAAAAGTAAAAAGAAATGAAAATATAATAAAATCACAAATTAGGTAATACCTAAGTCCAACGTTACCAGCCCTAGTTACTTAGATAAACATATTTTGTTAATTTTCCAAATAAATATAAATTACGAGCATACCTACCTACACCAATTCCAAGGTGCCTGGCACCCTATAGGGCAGAATCCAGCAAGATTTTAGACTAGTGGACTCTGCCCCACCAAAACGAACTAGTGGGGCAGATTCCACTGCACCAATTTAGGCATTCCACTTTGACCCACCAGTGAGGCGGTATGGTCAGCAAAGAGTATAATTCGGTAATCTTCGGAATCCGAAAATTATTTAATTAAGACCCAGATATATGCCAGTGACCTTGAGTGGTTAGCTTGCGTGTTGTGTACTGAGCTCACGCAACGCGTCGTACGTTCAGCCAGTAATAGGACTCGCCCATCAAGTAGCACTGTCCCCAATTTGACGCATTATTAATTTATTAAACACGAAACAAAAGGTATTTTAATAAAACGCGTACACTAAAAGATCAATAATTAAATTATCTTTAAATTGGTGAAGGTTTCAGAAAAATACACTTGGTAGATTTTGCACCATTCTCAGTTTACAACTTTACAAATTAATTTCACTATGTAATATAAACATAATCTAAAATATTCAAATATTAAGTTATTGAGAAAATGCTCTTAATTAACATATTTTTTTTTTAAACATTAACACTACTCGTTTAGACGTGATCTTCAGTATAAAATCATTAAAAGTTGGTTATCGTCGCCTTAACACGGGCGAAGGCACGGAATGTAAAACTTGGTAAAGACGACGGATGCACATCAGACACTGTGTTTCAAATGTTTGTTACGTTTGAAACCATAATATTATTTATGAAATGGATATTTTGTAGGTAAGTGAGTAAACGATCATAATCTTAAACATTTGTGTAAACATTGGAAATAACAGATGTTGTAGGTTAGCCGCAGAGTGAACAATGGCCTTTGACCTTATTATCATCCAAGTTTTGTATTAAAATGAGTTCGAATTTAATGTGTTGGAAACATCTCCCTTTTTATCAACCTAACTGTGGTGTGTTATGTTCTTCGATGATTTATGATATTATTATTTTATAGTCGCTCTCGAAAATGCTTTATCACTGTTTTTTAACTGTATTGTTGTCGAAAGACACCGGTCGACCTGGTCGAACCGTGAATGCTACTACAAAATAGGGAGTTACTATTACCTGAAGACTCGCATATAAAAACGTTAAAACCAAGGGGCTACTGCAATTATAAATCCGAAGTATCGGCCGATTGTCCGGCCTTTGCTTGACTACGGCTAACTATGGCTGACCACGGCAAAAGAATATAAAAAAACGACAGTCAAAGAGACAAGCCAAAGTCAAAGGATTCAAAGTCAAGAAAGGAAACTATGGAAGTTATAAAACGGCCGAACATTCGGCCGATACTTCGGAGTAGAGCCCCAAGTTTCAATCTCATATCGGCGACAATGAATGTAAATACTCGTCAAAAATCCTTTCCTTGACATATTATATATATATTTTTTTAATTTATGATGTTAAAACAAAATATCAGAGGGGCAAATCCCATGTATCTAGGGCTGCGGTCCCCACAGCCTGTCGTGGCCTGCCGCGGCCAATGCCGAGCATTTCCACCACATCAACGATGTCTTCGAGGACGCTCCGATGAGGCCTGTGGTGGGAATGCTCGGCATTGGTCACGACAGGCTTCGACATGCCATGGGACCGCGGCTTTAGTTTCAATATGTCAAGGAAAGGATTTTTGACGAGTATTTGACATTGAATGTCAAATAAAAATCAGCTGTTCCCTACATTTAAGTTCTCTTGACTCGTCAAAATGTAGGGAACAGCTGATTTATTTCCCGATTTCAGGTTTGGTCCCATATTAGAAGTTGTTCCTAATAATGAGTACAATGACCCCTTAAGAGGTTGTGCGTTAATTCCGGGACATGTTATATATAAAATCCTTAAAGCAAGCCCTTTCATTGATATGTCACACGGTACAGTCAGCAAAACTTTTTTTAGAATTTTCTAATTTTTCCCCAAAAGTGACCTCCACATTCAAAATTAATTAATTTATTTAGTGTACCAAATTTCAACTTAATCGGTCCCGTAAAGTCGGACAAAATCAGTTGTGACAGACGGACGGACAGACAGACAGATAGACAGACACACGAGTGATCCTATAAAGGTTCCGTTTTTTCCTTTTGAGGTACGGAACCCTAAAAACTAGCTTATGTATTCTTTATAGAGTAAGTTTTCCTACCAAAGGTAACTATGGAATCCATAGTGCGCGACTCCGACTCGCTAGTTTTGTAACATTCCATTTAATTAATTGTATGTGTATTGTATAATAATGATAATATTATCATGATATCATGTGTCACCAGTTACGGAACTAATAGGGCTTGGCCTTGTTGACGCTGCGCGCTTTGTTTTTAAAGTCTTCCAAATATTGAAAATGATTCTGAACGATACATCAAATACAGAGAGCTAGGTAAGTGTGAGGACCTCAGAACAGTGAAAATGAGGACTGTAGTTAGGTAGGTACAAATATTTTATAGAATAGAACAGATTTCTGTATTTTTCTTTGTAGTAATAGTGGATGTATCATTTCTTCAATAAACGACGTCATCAGTCTATGTTATACTTAGGGCCGATTTTTCAATCCTCAGATAAACAGACAGATAGGGTTTATTCGATAGATAGCAAAAAAATCAGTTGTTCAATCGTTAAATAAGCTTTATTCGTCGAATAATTCACTTATCTGAGGAATAAATCTATCTGGCTCTTTGACGGCCAGATAACCGCTTATTCCATTGATAAACCACGCGGCTTTTTTATTCCCTCATATATTTTAACTTTAAGGTGTTACAAGAGCGATCAATTTTGCCAATGCAGAACAATGAATAAAACAAAAAAATAAATAAAAAGCATACGCCTCGCCATTGACACAGACACAGCTTTGAAAACAAGAGGAATAAATACCTGATTCCAAATAGTATCGTGCATGGTTGTAGCGTGTTCTTCAATGTAGTAGAAAATACAGGGCACCAACGAGCGGCTACAACAAGAAACTAGTCACAACTGAGCCAGCCTGACTCGCCTCCGCGGTGATACAGACAAACTGCGACTCCCACACGTCGACTACGTCACAACTGTCCGAAATACCGCATACACCGTCCGTATAGTATACTATAGTAGTCTTTGGTCCGTATCATGCCCCAGCGATGACTAAACAATCATTTAAAGCCAGCGGTGTACGTTACTCAGCAAGAAACGATATATCAACAGCTCGGATGCGCCCGCGCCGAAGGGAGTGAGGGGCGCGCGATGCCATCTGTGAACGATTGACGTTTTTTGCGACTTGCCAGTTATTTGAAGAAGTTGTATTACATTCCTTTTATGGATTGTGCATAATTAGATCATGACTCACATAACGCACTTTGGTTATGATTTTGAGTTCGTGACAAATGACACATGCACTATCGCTTTTGCCAATCACCGTAATTAATTGGCGACATATTGTAATCCCATATGCCGCCGATAAATTAGCTTTATATTTTGTTATTTGTCTCCCGAACCGATTATATTGAACTAGTAAATATGCATATATGCGCGGGAACGTATGCATGTCGTTAAATCTGGAATTAATTAATGTCGATGTAAAATGACGCGATGTAATATTGATTGGGCTGATAAATATATGAGTGCAAGCTGTTTAGCACACTCTAGGCTTAATAGGTAGTACCTATGGCAAGGGAGCAAAGAGGGATTTTCACACCGGACATAATGAGAGAACACCGAATTATATTAAAACAAGATTCAGATAGGAGTCCCGTGTTCTGGCGCTTCCAGATTTACAAAAAAAAAACAAAAAATAACGTGATGTACAGCATCATTGATTTTCGTATCATCGCCATGGAGCCTGACGCATATTAACATCATACTTAATTATGTATACGCAAATCTGACGATGAAATTGTAGGCTTTTGCTAAATCATCATCTGCGTTTTCCCAAATATTCACGGCGAATACTTAAAAGCTTTTTTTTTACTTAAGAGGCGTAGTTCATACAAACGTAATACCAAAATAATTTGTAAATCAAACATATTCTTAAGGTAGTGTGCCTTTATTCCGATTGGGTTCTAGGTTCCCAAAAATATATAATATGTTGAATGGAAACTAGTTTAAACAAGAGTTATGGGAAAAATTAGTTTTCTATAGAAATTTGAAATTCCTCTTATCTCGTCTATAAATCATTGTCCTTTCAAAATATATATTTGGGAACGTAGATATTCTGTAATACAATCGAAATAAAACACACTACCTTAAGAATAATTTGTTTGATTTACTTATGTTTGATTTACAAATTATTTTGGTATTACGTTTATATGAACTACGCATGGTACTTAAAAGTTAGAACTAATCTCATAAGGAAAAGTTCAACCATTCAACTTACGGCCGAACCCAATAACTTATTTTCAGTGAAAGACAGATCGCTATTGATGATAGACGGTATAATTATATCTATGCTCGGATGGCGTCTCACAATCATTGATAAAGGCTATCTATCTAACGAAAACAATAAGTAGGTTTCTATACTTCGCCCTCCCGTGCGTTCCATTACAACCAACATCACTTTAAAAAACAACATGTGTAAGTAGGGTTATATTAAAACTTCTTTGTTTCTTAGTTCTAAATAAGTTACTGGATTAAGATATAATTCTGTAGAGCCATATTTGTTATGGCCGCGAATACTCACTCTCGCCTCGCTCTCGCTCATTCACACATTTTTCCCATGGGTAGGGGTGTGATAAAATAAGCGTGATAATAATAAAAATGTGAGAATACAGTACGACACATCTACGATCCCTTTTTCTTCGCCTACGTTCATACATCTGGTCATACACGCACGCCGGTGGCGAGTACTACGCACCTGACCTTTCTTTCTGAAGAACATCACCAATAAGGTCAGAACATTATGTCCTTCTAGGACGTCCCCCCGCATTTCCACATGTGCCTCCTCTGCCTCAACATGACCAAACCATCTGACTTGATGACTTACAATAATTATATTTAACTTTTTTAGGGTTCCGTACCCAAAAGGTAAAACGGGAACCCTATTACTAAGGCTCCGCCGCCGCCGCGCCGTCGGTCTGTCCGTCTGTCACCAGGCTGTATCTCATGAACCTTGATAGTTAGACAGTTGACATTTTCACAGATGATGACGTATTTCTGTTGCCGCTATAACAACAAAAATATTATAAAACACAATAAAATAAATATTTAAGGGGCTTCCATACACAAACGTCATTTTTAGGGTTCCGTACCCAAAGGGTAAAACGGGAAACCTATTACTAAGGCTCCGCCGTCTGTCTGTCTATCTGTCTGTCCGTCTGTCTGTCTGTCTGTCTGTCTGTACGTCTGTCTGTCTGTCTGTCTGTCTGTCCGTCTGTCTGTCTGTCCGTCTGTCTGTCTGTCTGTCACCAGGCTGTATCTCATGATCCGTGATAGTTAGACAGTTGAAATTTTCACAGATGATGTATTTCTGTCGCCGCTATAACAACAAATACTAAAAAACAGAATATAATAAATATTTAAGGGGGCTCCCATACAACAAACGTGATTTTTTTGCTCATTTTTGCTCTATATTGATAACGGCAACAGGTAGACGCTTGAAATATTCACAGAAATTTATATTATATATTCAATTTAAAAATAAATAATTAAATTAAAATAAAACAAATATTTAAGGGCTCAGGGCACATACAACAAACGTGATTTTTTTTGCCATTTTTATAGATAATGGTACGGAACCCTTCGTGCGCGAGTCCGACTCGCACTTGGCCGGTTTTTTTTGCTCGATATTGATAACGGCAACAGGTAGACGCTTGAAATATTCACAGAATCTTTAGTTATATATTTACTTTAAAAATAAATAACTACAATAAAATAAAACAAATATTTAAGGGGGCTCCCATACAACAAACGTGATTTTTTTGCCGTTTTTATAGATAATGGTACGGAACCCTTCGTGCGCGAGTCTGACTCGCACTTGGCCGGTTTTTTTTTGTATCTTGTAATTTTGATCACGTCATTTAAACACTTACCTCTATTTTATTTTATTCCTTATTTAATTTTGTTACCTGTGCGAATATTTTATTGCGATTTTGTATGGTTGTATTGCTACACATACAATGTGATATTTTTAATTTAATTTAATTTAGCTTTATAATCTAATCTTATTTGGTAATTTTATTATGTATAAAATTTTTATTGCTTTAATGTAATGATTTAAAAACTTGATTGAATAGTTGTTCACCTTTTATAGATAAGAATGTTGTGCATTAGGGTGGAGCGTCAAAGTATGGAGACAAAAAAAGTCATCGAATCGATTTTGAATACTTGCACAAAGTTGCATTTGGCTAAATTATTGGTAAAGGTATTTTTGTAAATTTTTTTTACATATATTTTAGCCCTCTTACTTCTGCTCAAAGAAGTGATAATTTTATTAAATTAGGCATATCTTTAACCATAAACAGAATGTTACAAAAATCAAAAACCTATTATATTTCAGCGTACAGGTAACACTAAAACACTCATTTTAAAAAGAGTATTTAGGAAAAAAAATGAAAATTGAGACTTGCAATTGAAAGGCAAAATCTTAAGAAATTATTCAGTTATCTTTTTGTACTTTAAAATTCTTTTTTAAACGACTTCCAAAAAGGAGGAGGTTCTCAATTCGTCTGTATGTTTTTTTTTTTTTTCTTTTGTATGTTTGTTACGCGATTACTCCGTCAATTATGAACCGATTTTGAAAATTCTTTTTTTGTTTGAAAGGGTATACTCCCTAGGTGGTCCCATTGCCACCAAATCAGAATCTGATGAGGGAATCCCATGGAAATCGAGGGAAACCTCAAATTTTATATGCAAACTTATAGCGATTTGGGAACTTTTTATAGTAACTCGTGCATTTGCTCTTGGAAACCACCATTTGGTGAAGTGGAACTGATGAAGGAGACCACAGATGGCCACCCGAACAATAAAATAATGAGTACCTATTTAACGGGTTGCGATTAAGCAATTTATGCTCGTCACTATGCATATGGTGAGTGGCAGTTCTCCTGGTTCTTAGCAGGAGAACTCCTCAACAATCAACGTCCCAGCATCGGGAAAAGCAATATTTTGTAAAAGGTGATGAGCAGTTAACATTAGGCTATTGTAACTTAGATAAAATCAAAATAGAGCCACTAAAAAGTGAAAAATAAAAAACTTTTTACAAAAAAATAGTAACCAACTACCAAAAATAACACTACAAAATGAAAAATAACTTTAATTTCGGAAGTCGGTGGCAAAAAACTCAAATACAGATCCAAAGACACCGACTTCCGAAATTAAAGTTATTTTTCATTTTGTAGTGTTATTTTTGGTAGTCGGTTACTATTTTTTTGTAAAAAGTTTTTTATTTTTTTCTTTTCAAAATATGTCATGCTTGCACGCGATTTACTTTTGGAACGAATAAATCCATCTCTGGCTTTATCACCAGCCACAGTAATCGATTCTTCATTAACCATCTTGACACATCGCTCTGCAGCTTGTTTGTGACAAGGATAATCCGGTGACTCCATCATAATGTGGGAGTTTGATGCAACCAGAGCCCCAAGTCTGCTATTTTTATAAATTCAGTCATTCCAACACGATCCCATTGTCATTTTGCTAAAAGTTCGTAATCTGCTAAATTCATAATGGTCGATCATTTGTCGGTCAATGTTCTCGTAATAGAATTGTGTTATTCTATTGGCATTGTCGTATTGCCATTATTATAAAACCCATTAGTAGAAATGCCATTCATTTGTCATTATGTACGAGATTACCAATAAATAAATGCAATTTCTTTCAATGTAGTGTCAGTGTCCGACCATTGGAAAGTCATAATGACGCCATTATAATAGTAGATTACCAAACTTGTCAAAAACAACAATTATGAAATCAATGATCGACCATTCTGACACTATTGTAATAGCAGACTTGAGTTCCAGGTCTTCCAATTCGTTGTCACTGAAATCCTTTAGCATTGGAGGAGACGTAACTTGTGAGGTGTATTCCCGTTCGTCCCACTGACTTCGTCCCCGTAGTGGGACGATCGGGAATTTACAAAAATAATATTAAATTTGTTCCCGATCGTCCCATTCATGATTTTAGGGGGACGAACGGGAATAATTTATTAATTATCTTTTAGGCCTCTTGGTCCCACCAATTAATTTCAGACTTAGTTTATTGTTTATTGACGCTATTTATGTGTAAAATTAACGAGTTCACTGTCCTGCTCACTTATATAATGTTTAACGCAAAAATCTGCCACTGTATACCTACATAAGCAAACTGTGTGACTTTGTAATAATTAGGACGTTTTCTTTTTTCAAAAAGAAACTGATTTAAGAAGCTGACTGTTTTTTTAATCATATTTTTTAGTTTTATGGAGAATTTTATTTTGTTTTAATGTTTCAGTGTATGTGTATTTTGATACCTAGGTACGTAAAGTTGATTCTGTGATATTAACTGTGATTTTTATTCCTTAATAAATGACTGATTTTTATTTTAAAATTTGTTTTTTTTTACCATGAAAACAACCAGTCTGAAATTAATTGGTGGGACCAAGAGGCCTTAAAGATAATTAATAAATGATTGAAAATCATGAATGGGACGATCGGGAACAAATTTAATATTATTTTTGTAAATTCCCGATCGTCCCACTACGGGGACGAAGTCAGTGGGACGAACGGGAATACACCACTTGTGACTCACTCCATACAATCAAATCAGTATAGTCATTGGCCTCAAAGTTTAACTTCGGAACTTTAAAAATTCTTAACTCAGGTTTTGGATTTTTTCTAGATATGATTATTCGCCTTAATCCCAATTGTTTTATACGTGGCCGGTTATCGTATAGCATTTCTAATAATAGGTTTTCAGGATGTGCAAAAAATGAATTTCTTTGTCTAACTGGATTAATATCATTTTAACGTCAGAGCTCAAACATCGAGAGAATTCAATTAATTTGTAGACGTGGTTTGGGCCTTGTTTAAATGAACTCTCTTTCTTTATACAAAACCACACAGGAGCGTAAACTTTCACAATATATATTCTGTGAGTTTAATTAATTGAGTTGAAGGATTCGGTGTGGCTACATATTATAGTCTCATTATTCTGTTAGCCGTTGTTAACCATCGTGAATGAGCCATTTTTCCTGGATTTCTGTTAGACAAATCTTGAGAACATGATCCATTACTTAGTGCATGCCTTTATGTGATGTATTTAAACAGTATTGAAGACTCGCGATTACCTACTGTTACTATCCTTGTAAATAATTATGTCCTTGCTCAATATATAAATAAAAATAAATAAATAGACTATTTCAGACACAGCATACGAACCGGAGTTTGGAATTTGGTCATCATCATCAAATCATGGCTGATGACCATGTTCCTAAGTCCAAAGCCACAGTGGTCGTATTTCGGTAATTTGTTAACACTAATATGCGGTTGAATGTACTTTTATCTTAATATTCTTACGGCCGAACCCAATAACTTATTTTCAGTTAAAGACAGATCGCTATTGATGATAGACAGTATAATTATATCTATGCTCGGATGGCGTCTCACAATCATTGATAAAGGCTATCTATCTAACGAAAACAATAAGTAGGTTTTTCTACTTCGCCCTCCCGTGCGTTCCATTACAACCAACATCACTTTAAAAAACAACATGTGTAATTAGGGTTATATTAAAACTTCTTTGTTTCTTACTTCTAAATAAGTTACTGGATTAAGATATAATTCTGTAGAGCCATATTTGTTATGGCCGCGAATCAAAATACAACCTGTTACTGACCTGCAAATTGCAAAAAACGTAATAAAATTTGAATTTCGCGGGATACCTTAGCGCATTAATGTTATTTTTTTTTAACTTAAATTCATGTTGGAATGGTGCTTGCACGGGGGGTGTTAGTAAGGGGGGGGGTTAAATTCTTTGCCTAGGGCGCACCGTTTTAGAGATATTTGATTTTTTATTTTTTTATTACTTTAAATAAAAAAAAACATCTATGATCATTATTGCAAGTACTAAAGAGTTCATTTTAGCTTGGCTACTTTACGTTTATCCATGCAATTCGGGGAATAGCCAAATCTGCCATCTGTAGTACTGTCCTGTCAAACAAATCGTATATTGGGACGCATACTTTGGCATTTTCATACAAAGAGATATCTGTTGTAGGCGATACACCCTCCCATCAGTAGATAGCGTGGGCCGGTATGATTCCTAGATTATTGGGACGTTAAAACCATCGATAGATATATTTTTATATCTCCAGTAGGCCGAAACTGGTGATATATAGGTTATTGGGTTCGGCCGTTAATAACCTACACGTTTCGTATTCAAAATGTTATCTTAGCGTTTCTTAAGATTATTTCTGATATCTTCTTGGGAAACTGACATACGGTATTGAGTAGGCACAGAGGCATCCGAGCCGACATACTGTCTAGTGTGGGGCTCACTGGCATGTAGGTAATATTTTAAGGCGACGATAACCGACTTTTAATGATTTTATACTGAAGATCACGTCTAAACGAGTAGTGTTAATGATTTGAAAAAAATATATGTTAAATTAGAGCATTTTCTCAATAACTTAATATGTGAATATTAAGATAAGATAATTTTATTGAGGTACATAAAGATTTTGATGTACTATCGCGGTCACTGGCGCCTGACCACTTTTCGACCTTATTACTAGGAGCATAAGGTTGAACAGTGGTAAAGCGTCCGCGATAGTACATGAGAGACTTAAAAAGTATGCATTATTGTAAGATGGTGTAGGTACATAAAATCGTTGGGTGAATCTCTGCTCTCCTAGCTAGATTACTGAGTAATCTTGCTATTCTGTAACCATCTCACCGTGATAACTTAGGTGCAGTGAGCGTGGAGTGAGCTGTCAGTGTCATCCCACCTGATATTAGGGATGGACCAAGGATTACATTTACAATCATAATCGAGATTAAAATAATATTTTTATGCTAATTCTATTGATCATTTTATATTATTTCAAGAGGGGTTTTTAAATAAAAAAGCAAAACATAAATTCTGTGAGAAACTCAATTTTGTTTTGTTGCATTTTTTTCCTAGACTAGTCCTTAAATAGCCTGAGGCGCGAGCGCGTCACGCAGGTACAATAAATAAAATATAAGCTATACTCCATTTCGAATAAGATTAGAAATTTACATAAACTTTTTAACGGTCCGTTCAACCGATTTTTACTTCTATTCCGTAGGCATAAGAATGGCATTAAAGGCAAAAACGTGGTTACAATACCAACTGTTTATTACAGCTGCCATTTGTCATGCCACCAACGCCATTGAAGTCAAAATCGGTTGAACGGACTGTAAAAATGGTTTATTTAAATGTCTGATCTTATTCATTCGAATGGAGCATAGCTACTACAGAAAATGCATGACCCAATCGCGATGTGTTTTGAAGAAGCGATAGTGGATCGAGTCGAGTAAAGACTGTGCGACGTTGTTATTAAACCAAATGTATTCACTATGAAGAGATAACCACAAGTGATAGAGTGCTAAAAGTGTCTGGTTGATGGACCATAGAACTTATCCCCACACAATTAAGTGGGAACCTACCTAAACGATGTGTGTGTACATACATAGGTATGTCATTTAAATAAAAATACGTGCGGAATGAATATTAATCAAATCATCGTCATCGATGCTATACAAAATACAACACCTCAACTGACACTAGCGCAGCACGCGCACCGGCTGCGGCTAGGTTCACTTCACCCAGACGAAATGGCGTTGCCATGACTACGAGAATCGGGTGGAGTGAAAGTGAAGTGAACACACCGCGCGTCAAGCGCGTTCGGCGCTAGGTCACATAGATCGCATTAAGTTTTTTTTAATTTCCATCATTGACGGCAATGGCCATACGCTTATTCGTATTTGTGTTCAGACAATAATTAGTACCTATTTATTTCAATGCTTTTAGACGTATTTCAATGTCTAAATCCAACCGTCTTTGTACATTTAAAAACTCAGTACCTACCTACACGATATTATTTAACCTGTAACGCATCACGTATGAGCGCTAAGAACATTATGAAAATGCAATACACACGTCCATTATGTACAAATATAGATAGATACATAAGTACCCAACTAGTCGTTGCCATTAACAAAAGATTATTCATCAAATCATCGTCATCAATACTATTACAAAATTCAACATTCCAACTGATAGCGAGTGCCCTTGGTTCACTTCACGTACCCGAAAATTCTTTTAAAAACGAAAAACATTTTTTTATGCCACGTAAGAAATTCGCTGCACGGAAGACGAGGAGGTATAGTCAAAAGACTATAGCCTTCACTTTGGCCGGAAAAAAAAATACTTCACGCATACAATTCTTGGAAGTGGTGTAGCCATGGTAACCGGAATCGCATCAGGTGAAGTGGTCACGCCGCGCCTGCGCACTAAGCACCAAGCTGTCTCACATTAAGTTTTTTTTTTAATTTCTATCATTGACGGCAGTGGCCGTATGCCCAGTCGTATTTGCGTTCAGACAATAATGGTACCAATTTATTTCAATGCTTTTAGACGTATTTCAACTTCTAAATCCAACGGTATTTGTACATAAAAAAAAACCGGCCAAGTGCGTGTTGGACCACGCAAATGAAGGGTTCCGTTGTTGGGATGAATTTATCCCAAGAACAAACAACATTGTAGTTGAAAAACACCCTTTTAATGATAATTAAAACGTCACGGTCATTTCTCCAACTGCAAATGTATGATGGTAGACTATTACTCGTTATCTTGTAAAGCCTACTTAGCTGTGATAGTTTTCCTTTAATTTCGTTAAATGTACCTACTCCTACCATTAATTTATTCACATATCCAATAGCAACCATTTAGCCGGACACTTGACTAACAATAAATTGCACTTTAATGCTTAATATTACGCAAACGTAACCCTGATCGAAAAATGATCTTGACAGACCTATAATATTGAGTATTTTATTATTGGCTTTTCCAACGGTACCCCACTGCATGGGACAGACGAGAAAAAAAATATCATTCCCACTTTACGTGCAAGAGCCCCTAAAAAACACATAGCATAATCAGCCTATAATGTTCCCACTGCTGGGACACAGGCCTCCTCTCTTCGAGAGGGACTGGGCTGTTATCTACCACGCGGGCCCAGTGCGGGTTGGTACCAAATTACAGTTTTCTAGTACTCTCTGATCTCTGAGCTAAGCCGCGGACAGACAGACGGACACGGTGAGTGTTCCTTGTTGACAATGGAACCCTAGTCACTTTAGTAAGTACCTACAATTTAAATTATTATAATTAATGTATTTTTAAAATGTGTATATTAATTGTATAGGTTTATTTAACGATGATAGAATCATGTAGGTATGTTTAGGTTGCTCTATTCTTAATTTAAGTTTTGCTGTCTATCATCCAACTCTCTTGTCGCAAGTCTGCTGGAATACATTTCATATTGTATCATGTTACTTATATGTAAGCAGTTCCTTTGTGCTCTTTTATCTTTAAGTATTTTACTATATGTATTTGTTATGTGTGTACATAAATAAATTAAAGAAAATAACATTTATTAATTTTTATCACATCAAAAAAAATTTTGCTAATACATTTTGTCTACTGATCCTGCTGCTTGATGTCGGGGGCATCGGATGTGTGTGGTCCTCACGCTGAGGACTCTCCTCTCCTCCTCCACGGCTGAAGATAATGGTAAGCATTTATTAATATTTCATTCCACCACTCATGAGTATATTTTTTTAGTACTACATTCCCAGCAGTAACTAATACTGATGATAATAATCATATAAAGTTACTGCAGGGAATGTAGTACTTTCAATAAGTATAGCGGTATGACTTCTATAGAATATAATAAAAGGTCAGCGTCTGAACCAATTAAAATCAACCATATGGGCCAAAATTATTCACATATTTTGAGTAGCTACAAGAGTTGCAACATTTCTTCATTCCATACTCTGATGTTTATCAAAAATAGTGTGAGAATTAATTAATACTTACTAGTACGTCTTCAGGCACCGACACTGTGTTACAATCCCAGATAATAATGTAGTTGAGAGTAGCTGCAATCTGTTTGTTTCTAATTTCTTAAACTAGCACAATTTTCTATTAGCAGAAGCACTGCAAGTGAGGTACCTCAAAAACAATTTTATATAAATATAATTTCTAAAATGTTCTTGTTTGACAAAAAGTGTTTACTTCTAGAATAATAAAATCGTATAATTGTGTAATCACATGAATATTTATAGATTTTAAATAGTTCATTAATATCAGTTTTACCAGGCAGACGGCCATAAGTATGATCATCATGTTTCATTTTCTGAGATAAACCGATTTCTCCGTAGAATTACGAAGGCTCCTTGGTTCGTTCGGAACGAACAACTTCATGTAGACCTTAAGATGCCTACCATCAAACAGTTTATGAAGCGCCTTGCAAAGCGCTTTTTCGAATCCGCGGAACGTCATCGCAACCCCTTGGTTGTGCAGGCCGCTAGTTACAGGCCTTCTGCCATTAGTCAGACTCGCCGACCGTGGCATACTCTCTTAGATCCGGATGACCCCGTCACTCTCCTTCAGGAAAGCAATAGGGCCACGAGTACAGTGCACAAAATACACAAACCGACCTTCCGTCCTCGCCGCCGAGGTACCACGCGAACTTCCCGAGTAAATGGTAATAAAAGTCCTCCCCCCCGTCCCTTGAATGTCGATGCGCCAGCCGCCCGGTTAGAGGCTGAGAGCGCCGTAGCAATAAATATAATATCCCCTGATAATAATCATGATCAAAATGTTGATCCAGCCCGTCCCCAAATTGTTACTAATTTTGTGATCCCCCAACGACGCCCTAAGCCGAGGTCCGTACCCCACAGGGGGTGCCCTTAGTGCGCTGTCGTTTAGTTTTAATAGACATATATAATTTACGCCCTGGCTGGAGGCTTTAAGATTAAAAACCTTAGGGCAGCCACAGGAATATCCGGTTAAGTAGCAACAACCTCTCTAGGTCTGCTACGAGATGCCATTCATAAAAAAAAAAAAAAACATTTTCTGAGAATAGTTATGATCACAACTCTGATAAAAATCTGAAAAAGAAATGTATACATTAATATTCTTAAGACTATGTTGAAAAGCTTGTTTCGTTTATGCGGTGATAGACTTGTGATCAATAATGTTTGCTATTAATTTATTAATTTTGAAGGTTGCAGTCATCTTAATTAAATTTGGCAATAACTCATACCTAGTAAGTTGGACAGCCCGTTAGAAGCTCAAATAAAAAGCAACGCTGGCAACGAAAACTTGAGTGGGGCAGAATGAAATAAAGGTAGGTACTCATTTTACAAGATTAGCAGGTATTACCTAATGTACGAATCTTCGTAAACCTAAGACGACCCACTGTCCAAACTTTTTGAGACTATTACTGTCATAATTTCCTTGGCCGAAAAAAATTAAGCTTATGACCAACTTTGAGCCAATACTTCGATTGATGTACCTTTTTCAAAGTGTTTCTGGCACAGACATAGTTTGTGAAGATATTTTTGCGTCAGATCTCCAGGAAACGTCTATGCATTTTCATCCTTTTGTTTAGGAGCGCAATGTTCGATACAACACTTGCCCAACGTCTTGCACTACCAATGCAAAATAATACACTTTATAATCACTGAGAAAATAAGAACGGAAATTAATCACTTTACTCTTTACTCGATCAGCAACTTTTAACCACCAAACAAAACTGTTATGGCGAAACAAACCTGAAAACGTAAAAAGTCCAATTCCAATATTAAAGTAATGGCTACCGTAAAACGGGGTGAATAGGGATGCAGGGGTGAATCGGGACGCAACTTTAAAATGGATTTTAACCTTGAAATAATATTGTTTGTTGCCAACAAGGACACTTAATCGTTAATTATAATACAGGTAACACATTGTAGGTCTCTTTGGCAACAAAAGATGTTATTTCAACTTTAAAATCCATTTTGAAATTGCGTCCCGATTCACCCCTGCATCCCTATTCACCCCGTTTTACCCGGTACCTAAAAAGTCGAAAACTTACGAAAATAAATACGAAAGCCGCCTAAATTTGACTGACACTTTGACAGCAACATTGTCTAAAGTTTTTGCAACCATAGAGTACACGGTTGATTTTTTTCTTTTCGTACTATAGTAGTTTGGCTTTCGTGTAGAAACGAGAAGTGTGTCCAAAGGCTGAAGAATTATTTATTTAGTCGATTTTATTTATTTTATCGCTTCAATAAATGTTCGATGTTATGTTCCACTCAGACCCTGGCCTGTTAAACCGGTTATAGTCTGATAGAGTGCTCCTCCTTAAACGTCAGCCCCGTTGACAGGTGACAGTTGCTTTGACATTTATACATGCTGTCCTGTCGTATCATTTTAACAATGTTATCGATAAAACGATGTTTCAATTTCAAAATAAAAAAATTGTACCAAGATTCCTCAAAAAAAACACAAAAACCGCTATATCTTGTGAAAGAAGCGAGATAGAGCAAAAATAACACTTTTTGGGGGCTTCATAAAGGGGTTTCACTAATCAAGACACATCGATCGAGAGGTTCGCAAACCTGAAAAACCTATTTCATATTTTTAAATCACATCATCGATATCATCTATCGATACGAGTGGACAGCATTTAATTGTTTAGCCGAATAATTTATTGTGTAATAATGGATTATTAACCATTGTGTTTGTGAACGTGCATATTAGTGTAGGCAAATGAAACAAAACAGTGCAACATCGCTTCAAGTTCTCTCAAGAAGTCCGCGTGAGGTCTCAGTAAAGTGACACATCTTTACTGAAACTCAAGGGGAGCGGGCGAGGATATCATCATCATGCATTGAATATAATTCATTTCATCAATATATAAACAAGTTTTGTAACTAAATAAAGACTTGGCTAAAAGGTCCTAGCAACTAGGCCATTAAAATATTATTAAAAAAAATGTTTATTTTAATTTGTTTATTTTCAAAATTAACTGAGCTGTAAAGCTTTATTTAAACAAATGAATGTATTATTTAAACAAATGAATGTATAAATTTAGTACATACTATGAATTAGTGTGTCAGTGCCAATTATTAGTTTGATAAAATCGTGTCATGCGATTGCGATCGTACTAAGAGTAAGACATAATGACGTTGGCATGTACCTACTGGTTTTCTAAAATTAATCGAACTAAGTAAATGGATTCCTCAACTCCACAAGTTAGTCATGTTATCATGTAATATGTGAACTAGATGATCTGTCAGAAAGTTAGCTTTACAAAGAACGAATGGTGGTCAGTCTGTTATGCCAAAATAGCACCTAGTTAACTTGGTGTTAATAGTTCTATGGTAAAAGTATAGGCCAGGATTGTCACAGAGTGTGGATGCCTGAAGACGGGCGTCATCACCGAGGCACAAGTTAAGGAAAACTGAAAAAGTATGGGGAGACTGTTGCCCACCAGGGGGTAACATAATTATGTTAACAAAAAAAGAATTGGCACACTTAAGCAAGTGAATTTTATTAATCTGATAAAATCTACCTTTCAGCAAACGGACCTATTCGACCCTGCAGTTGCTAAGGCTTAAAGGAACTGAATTACTGAAGACTATAAAAGGACACCGCCTCAACTTGATTTGATTGCATCAATCCCGGCTAGTAAGTATTAATTAATTCTCACACTATTTTTGATAAACATCATGTAGCAAATAAATTGGGACATGGACAGGCATGGAGTATGGAATAAAGAAATGTTGCAACTCTTGTAGCTACTCAAAATATGTGAATAATTTTGGCCCATGTGGTTGATTTTAATTGGTTCAGACGCTGACCTTTTATTATATTCTATAGAAGTCATACCGCTATACTTATTGAAAGTACTACTGGAGAAGGAGAGGAGAGTCCTCAGCGTGAGGACCACACACATCCGACGCCCCCGACATCAAGCAGCAGGCTCAGTAGACAAAATGTATTAGCAAACTTTTATTTGATGTGATAAAAATTAATAAATGTTATTTTCTTTAATTTATTTATGTACACACATAACAAATACATATAGTAAAATACTTAAAGATAAAAGAGCACAAAGGAACTACTTACATATAAGTAACATGATACAATATGAAATGTATTCCAGCAGACTTGCGACAAGAGAGTTGGATGATAGACAGCAAAACTTAAATTAAGAATAGAGCAACCTAAACATACCTACATGATTCTATCATCTTAATAAATAAACCTATACAATTGAGGAGGGTGACGGTATAAATGAAACGTCCGTATCACCTTAAACTCTCTATTCAATAAACTTATCGCTAGATACAGTACAACAAAAGACTACACCGCTTTGTTCGTCCCCGTTATGTTGCCAACTGGTGTTGCCAGTTGTGTCAACTAGTGACGAGTGGATGTGGTATCGAGTAGTAATCGATATCGCCACACCACCCCCCCACGGTGTAAAATAACCTCATATTATAAAACTATAAAAATATTTAAAAAAAAAATACTTATAATAATTATAAAAACAATTTACATTAATGAAGAAAATAATGGAAAGAAGGGTGGAAAAAGATACATTAGACGTCGATGGGCGTCTTGAAGCGGACATGGCGACCTGAACGAGATACGTAGCTCTTTTTGGGAACTGGATAGTTGCTGTCAGACTGAGATGTAGGTGATGTCCCTTGAGGAGTTTTGCAAGATGATGGTGATGATTGAGGAGTAGTAAAGCCAGTACCTCCTGAATGTGGTGCATGTTCAATAAATGCTGGCTTCACACGGTCAAGACTCACTTGCGCGTCCCTGTTAGGCAATGCAATTGTTATTGTTTTATCGGTTCTGGTGATGACTCTGTGAGGGCCAGTGTATGGAGGTCTAAGGGATGTCTTCGCGGAGTCGTCACGTAGGAACACATGGGTGGCGTTGGATAATTCCTTGAAGACGAACGCATGACGCTCTAGTGACGTGACGCTGGCACTGGTTTTATTTGGGCCATGTGGCTCCGCAATGCCGTTGCAAAATTTTGAATGTCTTGTATGTTGCTCGTTGTCGTAGGAGTTACAAATTCTCCAGGTAGACGAAGAGGTTCACCATAAACTAATTCAGCGCATGATGTTTGTAGGTCTTCCTTTAAAGCAGCCCGCATGCCTAGGAGCACTAAAGGTAGAGCGGTACACCAACTACCACCGTGGCACATAAGTGCAGCCTTTAAATGCCGGTGCAGTCTCTCGACCATGCCATTGGCACATGGGTGATAGCTGGTAGTGCGAGTGCGTTGGATAGATGCAGACTTTAAGAGGGACATGAATAAGGCAGACTCAAATTGCCGACCCTGATCGGTGGTAACTATAGACGGGACTCCAAAACGAGCTATCCAGCCTATCGTGAACGTTTCGGCCACTTCTTCAGCTGTAATGCCGATCATGGGCCACACCTCTGGCCATCTGGTGAATCGGTCAACCGCAGTAAGGCAATATTGGTAACCTTTACTAGAAGGCAAAGGGCCGATTATGTCGATGTGAATGTGACGAAAACGATTTGTTGGGGCTGAAAATGTATCTAGGGGCGTGGATGTGTGTCTGGTCACCTTACTACGCTGACATGGTTCACATTCTCGAGCCCATTTGCGACAATCTTTGTTTATTGAAGGCCAAACAAATCGTTCAGCTACCAAGCGTGCGGAAGCTTGCGCGCCAGGGTGGCTGAGGTTATGAAGTCTATTAAAGTAATGGCGACGGAAAGAAGGCGTAACGTAGGGTCGCGGCTTTCCGGTAGACGTGTCACAAATAAGGGTGAGGTTGGTGCCTGGGATGTCGATTTTCTCCAGTTTGAGGGAAGAGTTGGTCTTGACATTCTGTAGTTCTTCATCTGTAGCCTGCTCCTCTGCCAACGCTGAGTAACTGTCCGCGAGGGAAATAGCTTCTATCCTCGACATAGCGTCAGCGACTACATTGTCCTGTCCCTTGATGTGTACAACGTCAGTTGTGAATTGGGAGATGAAGGAGAGCTGGTTGAGCTGAACTGGAGGAAGTTTCTCGCAGCGTTGAGTAAAAGCGTGGATGAGCGGTTTATGGTCCGTGTATATCGTGACATGTTGAACTTCGAGTATGTGACGAAACTGTTGAACGCTTTCATACACTGCGAGGAGTTCACGATAGTACGCGGGCGATTGTGCTTGTTTCTCTGTCAGCTTTTTGCTGAAGAACGCTAAAGGTTGCCATGTGTCGTTCACCTTCTGTTGTAGGCAAGATCCAACCTGTGATGATGAGGCATCCGTAAAAAGTCCCAAAGTGGCATCACTGACTGGGTGAGCCAAGAGAGTAGAATTTGCCAGACTATCCTTACACTTTGCAAACGCAAGTTCTAAATCGGGCGTCCATGGTACTGGTTTGGCACCCTTCAGGTTGGAAGAGCTCAGAACATTGATGAGCGGTGCTTGTAGTTCTGCGGCGTTGGGGAGAAATCGGCGGTAAAAATTTACCATGCCAAGAAACCTGCGAAGGCCTTGCACGGATTTCGGCAAGGGAAAACTCTGCAGGGCTTCAATTCTCTCCGCAGGAGGGCGCGTGCCGTCCTTGTTAATTCGGTATCCTAGAAAGGTTACCTCATTAGCTCCGAAAACGCACTTGGATGCGTTTACAATGACACCATAGTCGGTCAGCCGTTGGAACAAGGTATGCAGATGTTCCAGGTGTTCCTCTGGTGTGCATGAGAAGACCAGAACATCATCAACGTAAGGGTAGCAGAAGTCGAGTCCCCTTACGACCTCGTCAATGAAACGCTGAAACGTTTGTCCAGCATTTCGGAGACCGAACGTCATGAAAGGGAACTCGAACAGGCTGAATGGCGTGGTTATTGCGGTCTTGCATATGTCGGCTTCCTGGACTGGCAATTGTTGGTACGCTATCATGAGATCGATGGTGCTGAATATGGCTGATCCTGCCATATTTTGTGAAAAATCAGCAATGTGTCGAACGGGGTAGCGGTCCGGAACTGTCCTAGCGTTTAGGACACGGTAATCCCCACAGGGACGCCAGTCATCTTCTCCTTTTCGAGCCATGTGTAGCGGTGAAGCCCAGGGGCTGTCGGAAGGTCTGGCAGTTCCACAGGTGACCATCTCTTCAAACTCCTTTTTAGCAGCGAGTAGCTTCTGCGGGGCTAAGCGGCGAGGGCGGCAGGACACAGGTGGGCCATCGGTGGTCACGATGTGATGAACCGTGGTGTGCTTGACGTGTCGAGGGAGTCCAGGAGGACGGGATAAATTTGGAAATTCCAGGAGAAGTTTTCCAAAAATGGAGTCATCGGTCAAGGAAACTGCCTTAACGCTGACCTGACTAGCTTGGACTACTGAAGCAGCAGTGGTCAAGCTTGTGTTACCGTCGATGAGGCGTTTGTGGCGAAGGTCGGGTAGTAAGTTGTAATAACTAAGAAAATCCGAACCTATGATGGGAGTCTCGACGTCAGCTATTGTGAAACTCCATTGGAAATCCCGGCGCAGGCCAAGGTTGAGGTGCATGGTAATGCTGCCATAAGTTTTAATTGAACTGCTGTTTGCTGCAGACAGCTGGTACCCTGTCGATGATGTGGCGCGACCTCTGGCTAACTGTAACGGGTAGCAGCAGAGGTCGCTGCCGGTATCAATGAGAAATCGACGTGAAGAGGCTCTGTCTGTGACAAATAAACGGCGGCACGACATGTCACGGTCAGTCGCCGCGTTTACGGACCGTGGTTCTCGTTTTCCGATTCCTTCCAGCTGCATGGTTTGGTGCACTTGTTAGCCTTCTTTTTGTAGATCCTGTGATACCAACACAAGGAAGAGTGGGATGATGAATTTGATCTGGAGCGTGGTCCATTGTTGTTTCGAGCTCTTGGGCGTGGATGCCTGTCAGCACTAAGCGCTTCGACCATCTTGGTCAGTTGTTCCACTCAAAGGGTGAGTTGAGATAATTCTGATGAAGGGCCCCCCACTGCATGCACTGAAACCGGCACTGCCACTTCGACAATCTTGTCGGCTATGTCTGCAGCCTTTTCAAGTGGCAGGTCCTCTTGGGCTGCCAGGATAGTCTGCACATTGTTTGGTAGGCGGCGGATCCAAAGCTGTCGGATGATATCATCACTCTTGAAAACCGAGCCAGCCAGGGCGCGAAGGTGGCGTAAAAACTGGGACGGTTTCCGGTCTCCTATATGTTCTTCTCCCAGAAGTCTACGGACCTTGTCCTCTCTTGAGGCTGAAAGGCGCTTAATAAGCTCTGTTTTGAGGTAATTGTAACAGTCAGTTTCCGGTGGATTTTCAATAATATCGGCAACTTCCCCAGCAATCCGGGCATCCAGCATGGCCACTATGTGGCTATATTTTGTACGATCAAGTTTGATACCAGCCAATTCAAATTGAGCCTCGGCTTGGCCAAACCATACGGTGGGCTTATCGGCCCAAAACGCTGGTAATTTGGCTGACACTGCCATCGCTCTGTTGGTCTGGTTCACTTGCATTTCTCTTAATTGTTCCTGCAGAGCTTGTATCTGTTCTTCGGTAGCCATGGTCACAAAGAAGAAGAGTCAAGCATTGGCTTCGCAGTTAGCGACCCGGCAAGCAAAATGTGTCTTGCAAATTGCCTCGGTCGCTTGATTGCTGCAGCAGTCTAGTCGATGGAGAAACACTCGTAGAATTTTCGCTATTAAACATTTTCAGCAGGCCGGGCTTAGAAAAGATGGCGGCGGCGACGCAAACTTTTTTTAACCCGTGTAGGTTTTTTTTTTTTTTTTAGCGATATTTATTAGCGCACTGCACTTCACTGTAAGCGTTGTTCTAGTCGCGGGTCACCAATGAGGAGGGTGACGGTATAAATGAAACGTCCGTATCACCTTTAACTCTCTATTCAATAAACTTATCGCTAGATACAGTACAACAAAAGACTACACCGCTTTGTTCGTCCCCGTTATGTTGCCAACTGGTGTTGCCAGTTGTGTCAACTAGTGACGAGTGGATGTGGTATCGAGTAGTAATCGATATCGCCACACAATTAATATACACATTTTAAAAATACATTAATTATAATAATTTAAATTGTAGGTACTATACTAAAGTGACTAGGGTTCCATCTCTCGTTAGAGAGTAGTATATTCCTTGGGTTCCATCGTCAACAAGGAACACTCACCGTGTCAGTCTGTCTGTCCGCGGCTTAGCTCAGAGATCAGAGAGTACTAGAAAACTGTAATTTGGTATGGGTATGTATGTTTTTTTAGGGGCTCTTGCACGTAAAGTGGGGATGATATTTTTTTTCTCGTCTGTCCCATGCAGTGGGGTATCGTTTGAAAAGCCAATAATAATCAGAGTTGCGTTTGCGTAAGCATTAAAGTGCAATTCATTGTTAGTTGTGTCCGGCTAAATGGTTGCTATTGGATATGTGAATAAATTCATGGTAGTAGTAGGTACATTTAACGAAATTAAAGGAAAGCTATCACAGCTAAGTAGGCTTTACAAGTTAACGAGTAATAGTCTACCATCATAAATTTGCAGTTGGAGAAATGACCGTGACGTTTTAATTATCATTAAAAGGGTGTTTTTCAACTACAATGTTGTTTGTTCTTGGGATAAATTCATCCCAACAACGGAACCCTTCATTTGCGTGGTCCAACACGCACTTGGCCGGTTTTTTTTTATGTACAAATACCGTTGGATTTAGAAGTTGAAATACGTCTAAAAGCATTGAAATAAATTGGTACCATTATTGTCTGAACGCAAATACGAATAGGCATACGGCCACTGCCGTCAATGATAGAAATAAAAAAAAAAAACTTAATGTGAGACAGCTTGGTGCTTAGTGCGCAGGCGCGGCGTGACCACTTCACCTGACGCGATTCCGGTTAACACCACTTCCAAGAATTGTATGCGTGAAGTATTTTTTTTTTTCCGGCCAAAGTGAAGGCTATAGTCTTACGACTATACCTCCTCGTCTTCCGTGCAGCGAATTTCTTACGTGGCATAAAAAAATGTTTTTGTTTTAGAAGAATTGCGATCTGTGACCTAGCGCCGAACGCGCGTGACGCGCGGTGTGTTCAGTTCACTTCACCCGATTCTCGTAGTCCTGGCAACGCCACTTAGTCTGGGTGAAGTGAACCTAGCCGGTGCGCGTGCAGCGCGTGCTGCGCTAGTGTCAGTTGAGGTGTTGAATTTTGTATAGCATCGATGACGATGATTTGATTAATATTCATTCCGCACGTATTTTTATTTAAATGAGATACCTATGTATGTACACACACATCGTTTAGGTAGGTTCCCACTTAATTGTGTGGTGATAAGTTCTATGGTCCATCAACCAGACACTTTTAGCACTCGATCACTTGCGGTTATCTCTTCATAGTGAATACGTTTGGTTTAATAACAACTTCGCACAGTCTTTACTCGACTCGATCCACTATCGCTTCTTCAAAACACATCGCGATTGGGTCATGCATTTTCTGTAGTAGCTATGCTCCATTCGAAATAAGATCAGACATTTAAATAAACCTTTTTTACAGTCCATCCAACTGACTTTGACTTCTATGGCGTTGGTGGCATGAAAAATGGCAGCTGTAATAAACAGTTGGTATTGTAACCACGTTTTTGCCTTTAATGCCACTCTTATGCCTACCGAATAGAAGTAAAAATCGGTTGAACGGACCATTAAAAAGTTTATTTAAATTTCTAATCTTATTTCAAATGGAGTATTGCGACGTAAGTATGTTTTATTTTATTTATTGTACCTGCGTGACGCTCGCGTTTCAGGCTATTTAAGGAATAGTATAGGACAAAAATGCAACAAAACAAAATTGAGTTTCTGACAGAATTTATGTTTAGCTTTGTTTTATTTAAAAACCCTAAATAGACACTTACACTTAGATACTAGCTTTGAAATAATATAAAATGATCAATAGAATTAGCATAAAAATATTATTTGAATCTCGATTATGATTGTAAATGTAATCCTTGGTCAATCCCTAGCATCAGTGGAATGACACTGACAGCTCACTCCACGCATTAATTCACGGTGAGATTTTTACAGAATCGACATACTGTATTTAGGAGAGACCGTTTCAACTCCCTATTTGACTATCACAATAATCATGTATATTAAAAAAAAAACATCTTAAAATTAAAATAGAATAATACTAAATTAAACAATATTAAACAAAAAATAAATAAATTGAATGAGTGCTGGTGTGGCGAGTCGAGTGCATGCGTGTGTTTGTGTATGAATGTGTGGGTGTGAGCGTGTGTGTGTGCAATTCAATAAAATTAAATTGCTTCGATCAATAAATAGGGTTACTTTCATTTAAGTGTCACTAAGTAGTTTTCAGTCTCGTCGTAGGTTTTATTCAGGAGGAATGCACGGAGGACGAGTTTGCATTTTCTGTGTGGTAAGTCATAAATTTTAATAGATGCGTTAATTTTATTATACAAACAAGGGCCAAGGTAGTTGAAAAATCTCTTAGTGAATTTGAACTGAGTTTGTGGAGAAATAAAATCTTTCCGTCGTTTGGTAATACTAATAAGAGGGGTTATAAATGTTGCAGAAGAATGCTTTGGAGAATGAAGTGTTGCCTTATGTTGAGGACCCTACAATTTATGTACAATTCTGAGGTTGAAAACAAAATAGGTCGAAATGTTGCAATTTTCAGTATAGCTCTGTGGGACACTTCCTATGGTTTCAGGGTAGTTTTTGTGGCGCCACCCAGCAGCTAATACAGTACGTGATTATTGACTGACATAAGCCGTAATACACATTGCGAATTACAGACTGCTTGGCGACCGCGACGTGTCGAAGGGTTTTAAAAATATATATTAGTTTTCTAACCCTGCCTGTTACCAAGATAGTATGAGTTTTATAATTCAGGTATTGATCTAAAATAATACCTAAGTACCTTATATTATTAAATGTGGCAATGGGTAAACATTGACATGTGTGTAAATTTGTACTGTCACAAGAGTGAGTCTTTATACAGATGGGAATACTAGGTTGTGATGTCGATGAGATAGAGAACGTCATGAACTTAGTTTTGGATGTGTTAAGAGTTAGAGCGTGGGATCGAAGCCAGTTAAAGGCAGAATTTAAACCATCCTCTGCGATAACCGGAAGTTCTGACCAAGAGTTAGCGTAAAAGGTAAGAGCTGTATTATCAGCAAAAGACACGATTTTTGCACTTGTGATGTTGAGATTGCAGAGGTCATTTAGAAAGATGAGGAAAAGCGTAGGACCGAGTATACTGCCCTGCGGTACACCGTAACAAATCGGTAGCTCGTCACTAACGTGGTCTCCAATTTTCACCATCTACAGTCTATTCATATCAAGCTGAAGTCCTCTGACGCCTGCTCTCTCTAGTTTGAGTAAAAGGGTAGAAACGGGCACGGTATCGAAGTCCTTTAATTTTTAATTATTAATATTTTAGATTATGTTTATACGAGTATTACACAGTGAAATTAATTTGTAAAGTTATGTCTAACGCGGATAAAAAACTGAGAATGGCGCAAAATCTACCAAGCGTATTTTTCTGAATCCTTCACCAATTTAAAGATAATTTAATTATTGTTCTTTTAGTATACGCGTTTTATTAAAATACCTTTTGTTTTGTGTATAATAAATTAATAATGCGTTAAATTGGGGACAGCAGCTCCACCTTTTGAACGCCAGAGCAAAAACGCATGAACTTGCCCTCAACGCCAGGCCACAAATTCACCGCAAATACCTACGAAAAAAAATAGGGATTCCAAAACTTCATCGATAATCAATTTTATTTTCATTTTCGTCTTTAATTTCGAAATATAATGTCCTTATAACATTGAAATTTAATTCAACATTACATTTCTTCCTATTAAAGTAATAGTTATACACTATTTACAGACTTGTATAATACCGTAATAACAGATATGAGACTACAATATATTTAAATATAATAACTGTAGGTACAACACTATTCTTGATCTGCTGTCTTCATATTGTGACCATGGCGTGGACGGCCCGCCATTTTAATAACTACTTCGCTTCCGAAATAAGGATGTGGCAACGTAATATCTCGTTTATCGATGTTCTAGTACAATATTATTTTATAATAAATGAAACACGTTTTTTAAATCAGATTTATAATTCCGAATGTAACAGGTACTTAAAAATATATGATTGAAATAGGTTAAGAAGGTAAATAAAAACTATGAAAAAATAGAAAATTTTAATAAAATGTTATACAGTATGTACTATGTATACATGTTTTTAAATATTAAGTTCTATAAACCTGGCATAAAAAGTAACAAATTAAAACAATTAACGATTATATATAATTATCACAATTACCAATTCGTAGTCATTAAATTCCCACTCATTATAATAGTCACTTAATATAAATCTTGAACTCGATATCACAAGTAAATTAATCATAAATATTATTCATTCACTTCACTAATTTCTGGTCGCCGCGCTTGTGACGTCACGATATTGTCGTCTAGTCGTGACCATGGCGTACAGGGTACTGATAATTCGGGTTGCGTTAGGGATGCGCTTGAGTTGGGATTAGTGAATATCGAAATTCGACCCAACCAAATTTTATTTTTGACTATGTAGCTTATTGAATGATTTTTAAGACTGGTTTTATAAAATTAATGCTGCTTTATCCTAGTACCAAATTATACCTAAAATAATATATTCCAGAGGAAAGTTTCGAATCGATCTTTGATTTGAAATAATGATATTATCCAACATGCGCTACATCACTAGCGGTCACGCAGTTATGACTCTGGCGTGTGAGGACATTCTTTTTTCAGAGTTTATTTCTTTCTTTTTAACGTAAAATTTCTCAATATTTATAATGCAATTTAATTAGTTTTATGGAAATAAATAAATTTTGGACCTTCTATTTTACAGGTATATAAATAAATAGGCATTAAAGTAATGTTTAAATAGTTTATTTCGTGTTTTAATGTACCGCTGTTTTTGTCACATATTTGTGTCGTTGGCGCTCAGGGACAGTTTTCGCTTGTCACGTATTTGTGACCCTGGCGCTCAAAAGGTTAATGGGCGAGTCCTATTACTGGCTGGACGTACGACGCGTTGCGTGAGCTCAGTACAGAACACGCAAGCTAACCACTCAAGGTCACTGGCATATATCTGCGTCTTAAGCTACTCATGTCGTCTAAACTTAGTTAAGGCTCGTGCAAACTGACTCCATATCGCGGGCGCAACACTTTCCATGAAGTTTTCATAGAAATTGTGGTACTAATGTCACGTCGCGCTCTCTGCGGGAGGGGGGGGGGGGGAGCCTTTAATATCTGAACCTGCGTACTGTCAATAAAATATTTTCTATATTCTATTTCTATCAGATTTATACTTTAATATTTATTTTATTTGCATTATTTCGTAAAATAGGTACAAATCGCACAATAATTACTTAACAATAATATTACATTACCTAAGACAATTTACGTATCCCTTTTTTTTAGGGTGGGAAATTATCAAATAACTTCTCCCGCTCTGGGCAGAGCGAGAGGGCGTGTCAGACTTTTACTGACTAAAACCCACCCGTGTTCCTTCCATTGCCTGTGTGCCAGGGCCACGATATCCCTTTCGGACAAACTCGCTGCCCTGGCAGGCATTGCGGACCCCGTCAGTTGATGCTGACATCTCTTTGACGCGCGCCGTCGACCCGGGCCTGGTCCTTATCGGACGGCGAGTTACCCATCGCCGCGCCTAAGGGGGCCGGCAATCGGCTTGCGACTGCCGACGCCCGGGGCGTCTCCTGCGGCGACTAGGGGCGCAAGGGCGCGAACCTTGCCTCTCCCTCACGCGTGTCGCCTCCTCCTTCGCGAGCATTACTGCTTCGCAGAAGGAGGTAACGACCTCCCATGCACTCTCGCTCCGAACCATAGCCATAACCAGGGCCGGACGCGAGAGATCGCCGCCGCCGATCGCCTCCGTGAGGACACGGCGGTGCTCCGCCTAAGCCGGGCAGATCTCCACCGTGTCCTCCGGGCGATCCACATAGTGGTGTTACCACAGTGTGGCCACACCACACCCCGGGCGTCCCTATTGGTATCAACAAAGGTACAATAATGACGTCACTCGTGGCCCGAAACCTCAAGATTTTTTTTCTTGATTACATTAGCCCACTACTTAGGCAAGAAAAAAGCTAATGCCTAATACAGATTGGTGAAACGTAACATGATAACCAACCGACAACTAAAAAAAACCCCTAAGAAGTGAAAAAAAAAAACTTTTATTTCGGAAGTCTGTGTGTCTTTGGTTTTATGTTTTCGTTTTTGCCACCAACTTCCGAAATAAAAGTTTTTTTTTCATTTTAATGTGTTTTTTTAGAAGTCGGTTGATTTTTTGGTAAAAACGTTTTTTATTTTTCTCTTTTTAGTTGTGGTACACTACTTTATTATACCTACACTATTTTATTATATAATTTATTTTTGTTATAAGTAAAGAACATTGACAGGAAGTTTCACAACATCATCAACCCAGATCGAGTGGTTAAATACGTATTATTTAAGCTAACTCAAAAACTACCCAAACCTAGTTAAAATAAGGTTTGTGTGATGACAGTTAAAACAGACATTGAAAGTCCTCACTTTTGTTAAAGGGAACCAGAAACCAAAACGTCATCAGTTTATATTTTTGTTTTTGTTGATTATTTCAAAAAGCGCTAAAACAATTTTGATTGAAATTTTTATGGGACCATCTCAGAAGTATAACCTAACAAAAAAAAAAAAACGAAATAACGATTGTGCTTTAGACCACACGACTGAAGTAAAACTTACAAATATTAATACTAATTATACTTCCGTAACGCTCTCGTCTCTTCCGTAACACTCTCGTCATGCATTCACCAACTTACTGCCCAAGTCAAGCGTGCCCAAAGAAGTTTTACTTCAAAAGAATCACCAAAATCAATTCGTAATTAGCGGAGTAATCGCGTAACAATAATACAAAACATACAATCGAATTGAGAACCTCCTCATTTTTTTGAAGTCGGTTAAAAATGTAACACACTGAAAAGTTGTTGTGTTACATTGAATGTCATTGTATGCATTTCATTCAACAATCTGTAGATACTGTCATGTAACTCATGTGCGCTGTGCTAAGTAAGGTCGCAAATAGCACGTTGTTTTAAGGAGCTTTCAGTTTTAACATTCCGTTGGACCTTCCAAAACTTGGTACGATACGAGTAGACATGTTGAGAAGGTCGCGGATTTAGAAATCCCTAATTTGACCAAATCATGGAGATCAGTCACGTAACAAGACCGCGGAAACAACAACGCGGTTAGTACAGCCCAGTCCCTCTCACAGAGAGGAGACTTTGTCCCAGCAGTGGGAACATTATAGGCTGATTGTCCTATGGAGAACATGCTAGTATTCCGCTTCACTTTAATAACTATATAGACAACTCAAATGCGTTTTAAATATTAGCTACGACGGTCCTGGGTTTTAATTTTTTCAGTGTAGATTATTACTTCATATTATTTTCTGAGGCATTTTATTTACAAAAATGTACATTATTTTCCATAAACCTTATACCTACCTACTTTGCAGCTCAAAATGAACAATTTATTATAACTTAAAATGCCATTGTTATTCATGTCACTTATTTTATCCACAAAACAATTATGTACCTACCTAGTACAAGACATGTCACGTTTATAAATATTAATCATTTGTGCTGTAAAAGCGTATCGGATACAGCACCTGGCAGCTGGAGCATATTGAAATACGCTACAGGCTATAAAGGAGCGAGCTTTGAGGCCTGGGGCGGGCGGGGGCAGAGGTACAGCTGCCTATATCCGCCCTCCCTTCGCCAGCCCTGCCAGCTGCCACTGTATCGGCGACAACGGCCCGAGTCGGTCGTCTGCTAGCACATCTAGCCATCGCGTGAAAGTTAAACGGGCCTTCATTGGCCACTCTCCTCTTCCCGCCAACCGGGCCATTCTAAGTGAATGGCCCAGGAAAATACTTTTTCCTGGCTCCCAGTGAGGTTAACCGTACAGTGATTTATAAAAATACGCAGTCATGTCGCTCGTTATGAAATTAAACCGTTTTAAAGTATTGAAGTGTAAAAGCGAGAAGTTTGCACGCATTGAATTCCGAGGTAAGTTCTGTTTTGGCGGCATGATGTCGTATTTTATTTTAACTATTATTTTTATAGTTACATTTATGGTTATAATTTTTTATGAAGGTTTGTATTTTTGTATTTTTGTATTTTGAATATTGTTTTTATTGAAGTCAAATATTTTATTTTATTCATTATGTTGTAGATAGTTTTACATTCTTTGTATTCAGTTACTTACGTGTCAAATAAATTATATTTTATCGTCTGGCTTGTTTTAATTACGCTAATGCAATCAGATACCAAAGGAAAATTACTTTCATTGAATTGTTAACATGAAACGGTGAAGGTCGGAGCTTTTGTTAAAACGCCGTGGAAATTACGGCTTTCCTTTGTTTATGTACATTAGGTAAAGGCGCGTATCGTTGTATCAATTAATTGAACCGAGCACCATCGTCAACCGCATCATAGTTTAACATCAGATAAGAAGGTGGTGAAAGGGATGCCCATAACAGACTAAAAAAAGAGCGAACCTTACAGTAGTCGCTTAAGATGTTTAACATCTGACATCTCACCTTGGTAATCCAAATTAAAAAAATAAACCATATTTAATATATTTAACAGAAAATTATGACTTCTTGGCGGGAAAGTGAAGCGTCATGTTCAGCAGTTTGTTTAATTTTCCAAAATTAGTGTTTAGCCGAATATTAATGTGTAATAATGGTGGATTATTAACCATTAAGTGTTTGTGAACGTGCATTAGTGTAGGCAAATGAAACAAAACAACTTCGCTTCAAGTTCTCTCAAGAAGTCCGCGTGAGGACTCAGTAAAGTGCCACATCTTTACTGAAACTCAAGGGGAGTGGGCGGGGATATCATCATCATGCATTTATAATTCATTTCATCAATATTTTAAACAAGAACTAAAACTTGACATTGGCTAAATGAAGCCAGAAGGAAAGAAAACCGTGCGAAGCCAGAAGGAAAAAAAAAAAAAAAAAAAAACAGAAAATTAAAAGAATATCTAACACAAAAATGCGTTTACTCGGTCGCAGAATACCTAGAACAAACTATTTAATACAATATGATAGCTAGATAAATAATTATAAATTATAATATAGTCATAAAAAAGCACACATACTTATTATTATTTCCTTTATTTAATGTTATACATATCAATTATATTTTTAAATATTAGAATATAAAAAACGTATATAAAAACATATAAAAATATAAAAAATAGTTGTCCGCCGGTAGCGGGAGCAGGGTCCAAGCTAAGGTTAGGGCTCCAGAGATAGAAACCTCCTCACGATGCGAGCCGTATCGAGGAGTAATGCCTTCTGAATCAGGCCCTTGATCCAACTATTATTATTATTATGTTCAAATTATTATTATTATTATGTTGCCCTAACCGGGTTTCATGTTGGAACTTACTTAAATTGTAACAACTAAATGTACACATGAATGCAATAAATAATTTGATTTTTTGAATTTAATAAGCAAATGAACAGCGACAGAAATTAAGCTAAATACTGAAATATTCGAATTCATTACTAGTAGTCGCCCACTGGTCGAAATTCAATCCCGTCTACTAACAATCTATATAGTACTTACTAATTCCTTTAGTACCTACACTAATTCCATGCTATTAAAAAGTCACTTATTCCATGCTCAAGCTGTCAATTCCTGTTACACACTTCCGTCCCTTTTTAACGAAATCACTCCCTTGGAAAGCGAGAGGGAAGATGATACTTATACATTAAACATCAACGAGCTCGTGGATACCAACTCTGTACCCCGAGTGTAAATTTTCAAGTGAGTAAACGTAACTAGCGCGTTTGCGTTAAGATTTTTATTCTCACTCTTATACTCTAGCATTATGATCCATCGGTTAAATTTTAACGCAAACGAATAGTTACGTTTACTCTCTTGCAAAGTTACACTTGGGGATTGGACTTGTTTGCTGATAAATGGTCGACGATAATGTTAGAATGTTTGCGGTTCTGTGCAGTCAGTGTGGAGCATATCATTAACTTGGCTAATTTGCTGTACTATACGGTGTGAGTCTTCATAATGTGCACATATCGAAATGAGGGAAAATAAGCTTAATTTTATCGACTGAAACAATATAAAAAAAAAAAAAAAATAAGTGTCTCTACCTGCTAAAGTAAAGTACGTAGCCGAGTGCAAGGCCTTTCTTTAACAGTTGATAGGAAACGTTGTGATTGACTTTTAAACATGATATTTTTTATTTTAGAAAGCTGATACGATGGAGAACAATTTTAAGTAATTTAAAAGGGTAGGTAATCCGGACTTTTATTGAGATATCTTAAAATTTAGACATTTTTAAAGATATCTTTTATAAAATCACCCTAGGTCTCAGTTGAGGGCGAGTTTTTTTTTATGAAGACGCCCTATTATTTCCAGTCATTACTGAGTTTATTTCATCATGATAGATCGTTTAGTTTAAAAGTTATACCGATTGGTTACACAGGGGTCACAGCAGCAAACAAGAATTTAAAACATGCTATAAAAAATTTAATTATTTTTTTGATTTTTTTAAATATTTTTTTCCGTCTTTATAATTAAGCTAAGTTCCCTTAATTTCGCTATGTGCACATTATCAAGACTATAATAAAAAAAATAAGTATAAAATACGCAGAAAAGGTATCTGAAAATACTTGGGAAAACCAGTACCGCCAAGCTACACCCTGTACGTTATGAACCTCATAATTAACTAAGACAAACTACCGCACCCACTCCTTGAATAACTACGGAAAACCATTATTTTTGAGGCAAAAGGTAACCTCTTCCTAGCTAAGTCGTCTCTTAGAATACCATTCTGAGGAGACGACCTTGTTTTTATTGATGGTTTTATTAATTGAAGCCTAATATGGGTTTAAATAATAGTCAGCATACATACATGAAACCTTAAAACATAACACTCCTTTTTTGGGCAGTCGTGTAATAAAAGAATAGTAGTAAATGATGTAATATACAATATATAATATACAATATATATAATACATTCATCATTTACTGTCTAGTAAATGATGAATGCGGTCTTTATTTGAGATTATCAGGTTGATTTTTGTGCCTACATTATTAAAATAAAACTCTTACTTCAAATCATTATAGGTTCCGTTTGGAAAACTCCTTGAGAAATACTGCTTTTGGAAACTATACCTAAGTAACTTATAAATTTATTAAAATATCTTCTCCGAAAATGAAGTAAGTAAATGAAAATAATTGTTCACTTTCAGCGAAAACTTACAAAAGACATATTTTAATCAGGTCCCTTTGTTATAAAATAACTTCTCAACGTCTGAATAATGATTAACTATGCCATTACATGAAAAGTAAACAGATACTCTTCTAAATTGAAAGAAACAAAGTAACTTTAATTTAGTAAAAAAAAAAATATTATTATTAACACGTAAAAGATATCTTTCATTATTTCGGCCTTGGTATTTGAATAGGTCCCTTTAACTTGAACAGAACAAAGAATGAATGGGCAAAACGATTTCCTCTGAAAACAAATATAAATAACTATTTGAATTAGAAAAAAAAAAATATAAATAATAATCCAAAAAAAACACAATACACAACAATACAATATATGTAAATAGTAATAATATAAATTGTTACTTTGTAGTACCTATATTATAAATAATAAGTATAAATATAATTTCCGAACTCACTAGCCATGTATAAGCCATCAAAGGCTTCTGTGGTTTTTAGCATAATTATTAACTCTGCGATATATATTTTTTGAACATTAATAATAAAAAAAATAGCATTCCACGACGCAATAAGCTTGAATTAGGTCGTAATTTAGTTTAATAAAAGTACCGTAAAACGGGGTGAATAGACATGCAGGGGTGAATCGAGATGCAACTTTAAAATGGATTTTAACCTTGAAATTATATAGTTTGTTGCCAACGAGGACACTTAATCGTTAATTATAGTACAGGTAACACATTATAGTCCTTTTTGGCAACAAAAGATATTATTTCAACGTTAAAATCCATTTTAAAGTTGCGTCTCTATTCACCCCTGCATCTCTATTCACCCCGTTTTACCCGGTACCTAAGTAATAATATATAAGTATATCAAATTATTTCAAACCGTAGCTCCGCGTAAAATACTGTACTTATTCAGTTACAACATTAGAAGCTGATCCTAACATATTTTGGAAAAGCCTAGGCAGAGAATACTACTACATTTATATCTATCAAATTGAGTTTATAAAAAACTTTTTACAAAAAAGTAACATGCTTCCAAAAAAACATTACAAAGTGAAAAATAACTTTAATTTTGGAAGTCGGTGTTTTTGGATCTGTATTTTAGTTTAAAGTTATTTTTCACTTTGTAGTGGGTCAGTTTTTAATTTATCTAAGTTACAATAGCCTAATGTCAACGGCTCATCAACTTTTACAAAATATTGCTTGTCGCGATGCTGGGGCGTTAATTGTTGAGGAGTTCTCCTGGTAAGAACCAGGAAAACTGCCACTCACCATATGCATTGTGACGAGCATAAATTGCTTAGCAACCATAATAAAGTACCTAATCGAATCGCAACCCGTTAAATACTTATTATTATGTTGTTCCGGTGGCCATCTGTGGTCTCGATCATCAGTCCAATTCTCCAAATAGTGCTTTTCGAGAGCAAATGCATGAGTTACTATAAAAAATACCCAAATCGCTATAGGTCTGCCTATAAAATTCAATGGTTTCCTCGAGTTCCATGGGATCCCCTCATCAGATTCTGATTTGGTGGCAATGGGAACACTTCGGGAATATACCCTTTCAAACAAAGATAGCATTTTCAAAATCGGTCCCTAATTGACGGAGAAAATGGTGAACAAACAAAAAAAAAACAAAATAAGTCCGGCCAAATGTTTTTAAGCCAATGTAGTCTTGTAAATAGATAAATAAATGAACGAATAGGTACTGACTGCAACACAAAAACAAACCGAAAGCTTCAGCCGTGCAACTAAAACTTGTAGCTCTATTTCTAATCAATTTATCCGACCCAGATAAGACTGGGCCGTGAATGGATGGGTGACCATCTTTACATAGTTACATACCAAGAACCCTCCGTGCCTCGGAAAGCACGTTAAGCAGTTGGTTCCAGTAGTCATTTGTGGATCTTTAACAGTCGATACACGTCGTCAGAAGCTGGAAAGGCTGACAACTAGTCTTACCAAGGGGTATCGTATTACTCAGTGACTAGGTTATGGAGGTCAGATAGGCAGTCGCTCCATTTAAAATACTAGTAATAGCTGCATCTGGTTAGACTGGAAGCCGACCTGAACATAGTTGGGAAAAGGCGGGCAGATGATGATAAAACTGGGCCTCGCCGTGTAAAGTCCGGTCGCGAAGCAGAAAGAAATTCGTACAATGACCCCTACTTATCTCTATCGCTGGCGTACAATTGTATTGCCGTCGCACTCGCACATTAGGACCTTAAAATGCGCGAGTGCGACGGCAATACCTAATTATACATGTCGATACCTTAATCCGCAAACCAGCTAACTCCGTACGAGCAATTTTTTGAGGAGACACTTAAAACTTTATAATATTTTGTTTAGACTACTTATGAAAAAATCTAAAATACCGTTGGTGGATAATATCTTAAGCTGTTAAAATGCTAAACAATAAAAAATCTTTAAAAAAAAATCTAAATCAACATCTTAAATCTTAAAATGTGTTTGACCTAATGTGGATTTGGCTGGTTTGCGGATTAAGGTATCGATAGACAATAATAGCGAGGTCCGCGAGCCATAGATATATAAGTAATGAGGGGTCATTGTACGAAATTGTTTCTGCTTCGCGACCGGACTTTAGTAGATAAAGAAGAGCAACAAACCCTTATATCCCAGTTTTATACATTTCCAAAACTTACCATAGTCAAGAGTTTGTAAATACCAATTTCCGCGCGTATGTCATACAACGTTTTTCAACACATTTGCGAGAAAACACTACAATAGGTAATAAAATAAGCCATCAAAACATTTTAAGAGAATGATTGAGTATTTCTTCGAGTCTTCCATGATATAAAATTATTGTAAATCATTAAATAGCACTCAAGATTTTGGCGGCTCATTCAAGATATCAGTTGTACGTGCAGTAGATATCGGATTCCTCGCTTGAACAAATATTATTATTTTGTAAATATCAGTCGGAAGTCGCAGCAATCTTTGACATTTCCAATAAGAAAATGGCGCGAATTTGCAAATGGCGCCACGTGCACATGATGAAAATTAGTACCACATCTTTCGTCTCATTTTCTCTTAAATAATAAAGTGAGATAAATGTATTGAGCAAAAGCGCTTCCAAGGAGGTTTGATCATTTAGCTTATTTATTCTCGTAATTTGAAACTCTTTGGTGGAATTCTTATATATTTTTTATGGCGATTATGGCAATTCCTCCCTTTGGGCTCCCCCAAAGGGAGGAATTGCCATAATCGCCACGCTGGGCGGTTTTTTGTTTTTTACGGGTTTTTTTTAAATACTATAAAAAATATATAAGAATTCCACCAAAGAGTTTCAAATTACGAGAATAAATAAGCTAAATGATCAAACCTCCTTGGAAGCGCTTTTGCTCAATACATTTATCTCACTTTATTATCAGCAGTGGACGTCTTTCGGCTCTAATGATGATGATGATGATGAGACTATGAGTATAAGTATCACGAATTCGTTGAGGACGACTAGGTATGCGAAGGTATATTTGGTTTATTAGGATAATACAATCACATTTAATGTGACAAATCTTGTATAAGAACGATTGATCACATGATACAGCCTCCTTACTTTAAGAGTTTATAGGGAAAATTTATCTAGAAGATTGTGATATGATGACCATCTCTTAAATCATTTATGGTTAGGAAACCTAAGATACTTACGTTGCACTGATTCCAATTGGTCACTATACTCGTATTTATTGTAGATGGGATTCCAAACACAAGTGGCATACATTCCAGTTGAGATCTAATAAGTGCTTTGTACAGTAATAAGAATGTAGATGGTAATATCTGGTACTCGTATATGTTGTGTAATGTTAAGTTATGAAATTAATAATTGAATTCATAATAATCGATTTAACAAAGTAATGGTTAAAATGTTGAGACTGGATATTGACCACGTCTACAAGATTTTGTAAGCTCACAAAAGTCACAACTTAAAAAAGTAGAAATAGTAAAAGGCGTATTAATAAATTAAAAAATATCTAGTTTAATTTCGAAGTTTCACCTGAAAACACTCGGAGGTTTATACTTCGCTACCATTTATTTAATTAAAATAATAAAACTTGTTTATTTTCATTTATCTTTCGTGTTTCAGACTTGAACAAGATTTTAATATCTGTTACATATATACAATGTTTTATTTTGTAATAAATAATTGAATTCTTAAATATGGATTTAGCAAAATAATGGCTAAAATGTTAGGACTGGATATTAACCTCGTCTAGCAGATTTTATAAAATCACAAAGTCCAAATAAATTAGAAAACAAAATTAAAGGCCAAATTTTTATCTGAAAACACTCGACCGTTTACACTGGTTACCGTTTATTTATTTAATTAAATTAAATAACATTTTTATTTTCATTTATCTTTTGTGTTTCAGACTTGTGGAGCTTGTTTTAATATTACGTAATAGCCACGTTTTGAAGTATTGAAAGATTTATTCAAAGAGACATATCAAAAGTAAGCTGAATAAGAAGCTTTTAAAAGAGCACGAAACTCGGTGCGCTGAATCGGAGCTTACGGATAAGATGCAGTTCAATAGAATATTTATAAAACATCTTAGTTTTAGCATTTGCCTGCGTCTGTATTCCTTTTTGTATTAACGTACATTATATTTCGTAACTCAAAATCAAAGTAAAATATAAAGCATAAATCGTACATGCAATGTCCCTGGGAGCTCTGAACTTATGATTTTTATAATACATGTGCTGGTTTGTGTTTTCTTTTATAACGGAAAACATACGGGTAATTTCACAACATATAATTGCATGCTATATGTAAATACATGGGCGTTTCTTGCAAACGCCGTTCAAAACAAACTCTATTTTAGACCTTGGCAGCTTTGAATCGTAGTAACCTTGCCCACGCCATTTGCGTGTCATGTTTTAACGTGTCACATTATGTACTTGGTGAATGCATGCTTTAAGTGCATAAATTAAATACAGCATTAAATAAAAATGCAATAAAGTATTGGGGCATAAATGTGAGATTATCATGACTTCTCATTGTCTAACAACTGAGAACAAGGAGTATTCGGAAAAGCCAGTTAACAACCCTCAGATTCGGACCGGAGGTTGTCAGTTTCCTTCACTAAACTTACTTTAGCTTGTCTAACTTCGATATTGGAAGTCGCCTTGTTGCAGAGTACACAATAGCTACATCCTACGAAAATTCAAACTTTATCTAGTCTTCAAATAAATACTAAAAAAAATCTTATCTGTTGGAAAATTAAACAGCAACTCAAAAACACCAAAAAACTTAATGTTTCAGTCATTTAATAAATTTTCAGGTTTTTCGGAAAAATCCATCGTGGCTACTTTGAGAAATTGGTTTACGTACACAAAAAATTACAAACTTATCGTCGAATTGTGAAGTTTCCTCGATTTTCGGGAGTTTCCATAAAGGAAAGAAAGGAAAGAAGTGGACTTCGCCAGAAAATCGTCCACACTCGGACGATTATCTAGAGACTAGGCCGACTTGTGAATCTTGTGATACGACCTAATATGTGTATCATAATACAATAATACCTGTATAAAACCTACTTATTCTATGTCAATTTTCTTGTTAGCTTGATTATGTGACGGCTTAGTTTTTCTAAGCTCCACTATGGATTTTGATGCGGGTTTCAATCATTTATAGAATTAGTTCCGGAAGGTGGTGGTTATGTGTATGTGGCGGCATCAACATCGTCACATGCAAACTACGCATCACACTAACGTCACGCAAAATCCTGCATCGCGCAAGTAGAGTTTACCGCGCGACTACTATATAAACAACGTCCCGACATCAACCGGTGGCCTCCACCAATTACACAGACCATCATTCCGTCCTCGCCACCGAGGTACCACGCGAAGTCCCCGACTAAATTGTCCCCCTCGTCCCTTGCACGTCGAATCGCCAGCCGCCCGCGCCGAGGCTGAGAGCGCCGTAGCATTAATAGTAACCACTGATAATAATCATGATTGAAACTTTGATCCAGCCTGTCCCCAACTTGCTGTTCCCCCCAACGACGCCCTAAGCCGAGGTCCGTACCCCACAGGGGTGCCCTTAGCGCGCAGTCGTTTAGCCTATAATATTTATTTTCGCCCTGGCTGGAGGCTTTAAGCTCATACCTTAAGGCAGTCACAGCAAAGCTCGGTTAAGTAGTCACGGCCTCTCAAGGCCAACTACGAGATGCCATACAAAAAAATCAACCGGCGGGCATTTGCCCACCAGACACAACACCCGTCTGGTAGGATCCTCCCTTTTCTATGGAGGATGAGTAAACTTTACACCTTGTTCCTCAAACCTCTATAATATGTATAATATATTAAAATTTGACTTAGTTAAGTACATAGAAAGCACAGAAATCTGGATGTTTTGACATTACTTGTTTGCACCCGTGCGAAGCAATTGCGGGTAGGTCCTATTTTGTTAAAAAGCATGAAAAAATCTAAGAAATTCTTAGTAAAAGCCTCGATTCTGGATTTGTGCGTAAATTCAGGGTCTGGCCTATTGCCATTGGCTAGCCTTTTTACTTGGGACTTAAAAGTAACTGGTGAAATGTGGACATAGGTAGGTACCGTTTAAGCTTCAGTTTATAACTCCAGGGAGTACAGACGTCTGCCAGGGTTACGAGTCTGTCCGAAAGGGATATCGTGGCCCTGGCACACAGGCATTTGAACGAACACGGTGGGTTTTAGTCAGTAAAAGTCTGACACTCCCTCCCGCTCCACCCAGAGCGGGAGAAGTTATTTGATAAATTCCCACCTAAAAAAAAAAAAGTGAGTACAGACGTTGGTGTTATTACGTAAATATTACGAAACAACCCGTTTTTACAAGGTTTTTTAGGGTTCGGTACTTCAAAAAGAAAAAACGGAACCCTTATATGATCACTTCGTTGTTCGTCTGTCAGTCTGTCAAGATCCTTGTTCTCTGGAACGCCTGGAGTTATCAAGTTGAAATGAATATAAAATACGTAGCTCTATTGTCCCTTGAAGCTGTAAAAAAGTCAAGCTTCTATGTCAACGCAATAAAAAAATATGGCGATTTATGTGACATACTTTGATACTCGCAAGTAAATCAAAATTTAAAGGGTACTTCCCGTTGAACTAGAAACTTGTTTGGCAAGAACCAAGGTCTCACAGCACAAGTAAAGGAAAATGTCTAAAATTCGTTATTGTGTAGTTTTATCACATAACAAAAAAAAAATTGCGATTGGCATCTTACATTTGCAGTTAGAAAATTGACCGTGGCGTTTATCGATGTGTTGGAGAACATGTTTTTCAACTACAACGTTAAGTTTGTTCTGGGATAAATTCATCCCAACCATGGAACCCTTCATTGTGCGTGGACCAATACGCACTAGGCTGGTTTTTTTTTAAATTAAAATGACTAAATACGTATAAAAACCGGTATCATGACAATTTTTTAAAGTTTTAGTTTCGTTATTTCTCAAAAAGCACACTGCATTATTTTAACTAAATCCCCCTTATTACAAAACAAGATTTATCTTCAGACCCAGGTTTAAAACATGGAGCCATTATTTCGAACTTTATTCCGACTATGGTATAGTTTCTAAACACAAAACTGGCAACTTAGTAGGTACCGAACTAAGTTTTCAGTTTTGTATAAAGAACGGTATTTCAATCACTGTTACGTTCTTATTACAAAAACTGGCTCCATAGTTTAAGCCATGTCAAAATATAAATCTTGTTTTGTAATAAGGCGGAATGAGTTTACAGTGTTTGTCCATTTTTTTCACAGCCTTAATACTTGCTTGTACGGTTGATATAAACATTAACCGTCTTATTACAAAAAAAATCTTAAGTACTGTTTTATACCAAGACCACAAGGTCTAGGATTGTTACGGTATTCAAGTTAATATCAGGCTCAAAACGTGTTCTTATTACAAAACGAAGACTTTTTGAGGATCAGTTAGTACCAAAGAAGGTTCATGGTTCCACATATAAGAAACAAAAATGGCATTCTTTCATTCGTTCATTCTGCATCTATTTGAAGCAACGTTTCGTTTCTCTAAATATTGATATTATAATAACACTTGAAATGCATAAATAATTATTAATCAATACAAAAAAATGTCATAAATCGTTCTTTGTTTAGGTTACAATATATTGAACAAGCACAACTTGTACTTTTGACGTGGTTTTTATAATCAAGTTATCATATTTTTTAGCGCCTCTAGCGTGAAGTGGAGTGAATTACATAGGTACGGCGCGGCACTCGTAATTTGAGACGAATGTTTATGTTGTGACGGTCCATAAATAATAAATCTTAGTATTAGGTACTGTTGATAATATGTGGCTTGTTCGTCAGTTGTGTCTGGTTAAACCGTTGAAGATAAACTTAGTAAAACCCTAAGACGGCCCACTGACCGAAACATGGATTTTTAATTAATATTAGGTAAGCAATGCTTTGTATCATCTTATTTCGACTGCCTAACGCGAATGTTCATATTATTATAGGAAATATTACGTCGTACTACGTATGACGATGTCTGTAAGATCGCCGAGACGTCTCCAGCATAATTATCCAAATCTTCCAAATCCATCAAGTCGATTTGTAACTAAAAAGCCATACAATAACAATAAACGCTAACCTCCAATAAATTAGTACCGAAGTTAGCCCATAGAAAAACTAGGGGTCTCGGCGGACTATCTTTAGTACCATAGCTAGTTCATGAACTAGTGATAAACTTCATTTTATAATAACGTTTTATTTAGTCATGGTGGCAAACCTAGTAATTATTCTAGTACTAAATTTAGATCGTGTTTTGGAATAAGACGGTAAGTATATTACCTCTGACCGTTGCACGCTGCTTTAATCAAAATGGCGTAAATAAAATAAAAGCCTGACGGTGTAGTGCTGCAATTAATTAGTTATAATTATTTGAACAATATTTTATGTACGAGGCTAACCGCTAGTTGCACGATTTAATTCCCAATTAAAAGTAATGCTGTCATTTTCTGATACGTTCTGTTAGATAGAGACAGCATTAATTTTAATGGGGAATTAAATTTAATGGGCTTACGTGCAACTGGCGGTAAGTCAGCTACGAGTAATGAAGACAAGGGAGCTAGGAAACTGTTTTCAAGAGGTTTCAGTTAGTTAGGAAGTCTATACTTACCATAATATATACACCGTGGCATATTAGTCGTCTTACAACGGCAGCCCAATTCATTTATCCAATGACTACTAATCATTCATGAAAGTATTTTTAGCCACAAGCTGCATTTTTTTTTTTTGGTTTTCTCTTAAACTTAGTCTAGGGCAGAGGTGACAGAGACAAAGTCGACGATGGAGTGAGCTTACCCAGAAGAAGCCTGTTCACTCTAACTTTGAAGAGATTAGGGTTGTATGCGTTCGGAAACACGGACGCAGGCAGAGAGTTCCACTTTTTTGCTGTGCGCATTATAAAAGACATTTGGAAACGCTTAGTGCGAATTGGTGGACTAGCAACAAGGAAGGGATGGTAACCTGCAGTGCGTCTAGATGTCCGATAATAGAAGGGGGCCGGTGGAATGAGGTCGTGGAGTTTTTGGGCACACTCACCGAAGTACAACTGCTGTGCTGTTCTAAGAAGGTTCTTTACCCTTCTTAGAACAGCAGCTTCTTGTGGCTTGGTACCCTAGCTTAGAAAATGTTAAGCTGTCTTTTAAACTTAGGTTTAAAAATAATAATTATTATTATCAGGCGACCTTCTTATACTGAATGAATATTATTAAGGAATGATTTGCTCCCACTGCATACATAAGTAGTTAATTACATAATTAATTACTCTTTGGCTAGATGCGTAACGTGCACTTCAAAAAACTAAACAAAAATGGATAGATCCTTGATATATAGGCAACTAAAAACAATCAAGCTACATTGTTCAATAAAATGGCGGTTTCACGACATAAGTTCGAACTGTTTGCTTCATAAAATCATATTTAATAGCCCTACTCCGAGCGCACGTTTTAAATGGATATAAACACTTTATTTTACACCCTTTTCATAAAGGTTGGGACAGATTGTCAAAAAACGCTTGAGTTTTTCTTAAAAAGTTTAAAGGAGTCTGCCCAGTACACCGTACCATACCAAGACCGCGCCATGAACGTATTAGGGCTAGGGCATTCAAGAAACATGACACTGACTAGTATGCCCGCCCTAGAAGGTTTCAACAGCGTATCATACCATATTCTTTTCGACAATTTTATTGTTGACGCTACATGCATGGCTCGCGTTGGTGTTGGTCGGTGACGGAACGGTCTAGTGGGCATAGTCTCATGCTTTTCAATACAAACTTTTTTTTTTGCCTGACACGTTTCTAACACTGTCATGGTATGAGACGGTGTAGTGAACAGACAAGAACAAGAACCAAGGCAAGGCCCAAAGCCAGGGGGCCAGAGGCGGTTCAAGGGCAAGAACTTCTAGATAACCTTGTAGAAATTTCATCATTGAAACTCTGAGAGATTTTCATGAAGCCCTGAGAGGTTCTTTTCGTTATGTGGGTAAAACCAAAATGTAAAATAGGCTGAGTGTTTTACAAATAAATAAATAATAATAATAAAATTCGAAATTTCACACGCATGAATTTTATGTACTTAGGAATTACATTTACAATCAAATTAATAAAGAATTTAAAATCCTAAAACTCTAAACCCATGCGGTAAAAACTAAAGTAACAGTAACAGCTACTAGAGAGGGACTATGCCTACTTACATACATCACCTAATCTTTCACGCACCCCGATTTCGATAACATACACACATTTAAACATGCGCGCATGCACCCCCCACCCATCCCACCTTATCACACATACACACACTCCCACACAATACTTACCTCCACTACAAGCACACACCGTAGAACCGATACCGTTCATTAATTTGTTGTAACAGTAAAGCTCAGCACACACAGGCAGCGGGTGCGGGTCGCGCGCGGGTCGGGTGCGTGTCGGGCGCGGGTCTGGTGCGGGTGGGGATGGCAGTAAAGCGGGCTGAATTCTCTGTATTTATGTGAATGAATGATGAAAAACGCGTGCGCGGCTCCCGCTGCCGACCCGCTGCGTGCCAAACCGCGCTCGCGTTTCCTGTGGTGTCATTCATATAAATACAGATAATTCAGCCCGCCGCGCCGTACTGCCGTCCTGACCCGCGCCCGACTCGCGCCGGACCGGCACCCGCTGCCTGTGAGTGTTAAGCTTAATAGTGTACAAGAATTTGTGACCGTACACTGTTTCTCACAGGTTATACTTATAACCTAGTTTGAGAGGCAGGTGTTAAAAATTTTAGTACAGATTTTACAACAAACCTAATTAAATGTATACGAGTAACTCTCTACCCACTGATTGTTGCTGTAACTATCTGTATTTTTATTATGAATAAACATAAACATTTATCTGAATTTCAGTCACTGTTGTTGTAGCGTCTTTATTTTACGATATCTCTCTAGACATATTTTTATAGATGTTTTTATGGAAGCTGTAAATTAAATTACCCGGCTCTTTGCCATATTTCAGGTTGTCAAACAAATGTCGTGACGTAGCTAGGGTAACGCTTTTTTCTTAGAAATCCTTCTAAGGATGGTCGTTTTTGTATTCAGTCCAGTTCAAAATTAATCCCTAGTTCATGGCATTATGATACTTACTGACTTAATTATTCAGGATACGACCGCAATCGTTTGACGGATTCCGATCCGTAATCTTCTCAAATGCACTATGCAGCGTTTATTTTTTTAAGTTTTGGCTGGGAATTATCAAATAACTTCACCCACTCTGGGCGGAATGGGAGGGCGTGTCAGACTTTTACGTTAGTAAAAGCGAAGGAATACGGGTACGTTTTAGTCATAAAACCTACCCGTGTCCCTTCAGATGTCAGGGCCACGATGTCCCTTTCGGACAAACTCGCAACCCTGGCAGGCATTGGCCCTAACGGACCCCGTCAGTTGCTGCTGACAACTCTTTGAGGCGCGCGTGGAATACAACGCGCCGTCGACCCGGGCCTGGTCCTTATCGGACGGTGAACTACCAATCGCTCACCGTCCGCAAGCCCGTGCCTACGGGGGCCGGGAACCGGCCTGCGACTCCCGGCACCCGGGGCGTCTCCTGCGGTGACGGAGCGTGAGGGCGCGAATTTTGCCTCCCTCACGCGATCCGCCTTCTCCTTCGCGAGCATGCGCTATGCAATCTATAATAACCTCTCGACTGTGTCTCTGTGTCTATTGTCTGTGTCTGACTCCTAAGACACAGGCACCTAGTTTAGGAGTCAGAGTATTAATTTTTTTGTGACCTAGTTATAAGCCTTTACAGCTCTTAATCTTTGGACCTTGTACTTTCTTTTGGTGAAATAAAGTTTTTTTTTTTTTTTTAATATGTCTACAATACACGGTGGCGCTTTCCGAGGACAAATTGTGACCGTCACATGCTTCCAAAATCAGCCCTGTGACGACAACGATGAGCTGTCATGCATGTCAGATGTGTCCACAGCTTAAACCACAATATTCATTAAGCCGGGTGTTGATTTGACGGGACCGTCAAGGATACTATGAAACTGTTCACACGGCACGACATACGACAAGTTTCAATAATACGCGCTAAACGGAGGACATAATGATAAGCTTATAACCCGAGGGCAGATAATAGATGTCAATATTGTATTCTTAGCGTCATCATCTTCATTTCAGCCGAAAGACGTCCACTGCTGGACATAGGCCTCCCCCAACTGGCGATCGCAGTATGGTTTTAAAAATGCATAGAGAACGCTGCTGCCCATTCTATAGTAAGTCCCTTAGTCGCCTTTTACGACACCCACTGGGATGGAGCTATTCTTTACGTCCGGCACCAAACGGAACCAGTACCGGTATTCTTAGCTTAGGGGCTCCAAATATCCTTGTAAAAAAATCAATCGGCCTAGCATTTTCCCTACTTCGTAAACTACTCGAGTCTGATTCCTTGCATGACCAATTCTCAGGACTACCCGATGAGAAGTCTACTTTTTTTTCATCGGACTAAAAGTAAAAATTTCATCCGAGGTAGCTTTGTGAATTTCAGAGCCGATAATAACATCAATTATCTACAGTTTCAACCGACAATCAATCTGCCCAATTTTCCCAGCTATGTTACCGGGTTGTCCGTACAGAAACATGCTAACGGCGCCCCCGCGCCTCCAGGGTCGTCTTGCGCTCATTGACAATAATTTGGCAGTAGGTATATACCTAACCGTACGGTGATTGTATTGTAATTAATTAAATGGTGATAACATTTTCCATCACACAAAAATATTTTTGGTGTAAAAAATATTGAAATCGACTCAGTTCCTTATTCTGAACAAACTATATTCAGGTTTCGCATATACTAAAAATAATGTTGTATAATCTCCACAACCCAGTAACTGATTTAATATTTATTTTCCTGGCTGGAGGCTTTAAGCTCAAACCATAGGGCAGCCACAGGAAAGTCCGGTTAAGGCGCGGTGTTACCTCAATATTCACAAAAACTGGTTTCTTGTATAGTCGAGTATGACGTAACGCAATGAAAATATCCGACGCAAAAAATACAGTGGACAGAAAAGGGTTTAAAGAAAAATTTTAACCGAATAGAATAGTAAAATATAGTTTTATATTCCCAATAAAAAAATTTGAAGTTACTTCACAAAAATAAACTTTGGCGTCGAATATCTCTGTATTTTCAGCGAAAACAACTTTTTTTTCTAGGATTCTAATTGCATTAGCTTTGTTTTAAAACTTTAACCGGACAATTATTGAATATAATGTGAATATTCCGAATAATCTAAATAAAGCCCGTAAAATAAATGCCCATTCGCAGCTTAGTCACATCGACAACACAAATGTTTATTCAATTTTCAATCTTGTTTGAAGCGATTGTGTGAGTGCAGTTGCAGCGTTTAAAATCGTAATCAGTCCTCGCCTTAAGTAGTCACGACCTCTCAAGGTCAACTACGAGTTACAATACAAAAAAAAAAGTTACTGATGTGTAATGCGATACCCCTTAATAAGATTGATTGTCAGAATTTCGAGTTTCTGAATACCCGTAACGACTGTCAAGGAGATTCTATAAATAACAGCCAGGACCAACGGTGTAGCGTGGCTTGTAATTAATGGTTATACCTAAATATATTTTAGTTTGAATGGAATTAGAAAAACCGGTCAAGAGCGAGTCGGACTCGCGCACCGAGGGTTCCGTACGATATGATGTTTATGATTTCTGAAAAACTGTCCTATTTAGAGACATTGTTTTATTTTTCCTGTAATCTTTACATAAACTTCTATCACTTATAATAACTTCAGATTTTTATCTATGCAAACTTCGGAGATAAGGGGTAACGGTTTTTTTTTTTACATTTGTATCAAAAGTCGGACTTAACTATGCTGCCTAAAAAAAAAATGTTTGAGAATTTGCAAACAGCGGTCTTTCTTATGATGCCCTAGTAGCCCCACTTCAAACTTTTAAGACCCCCTTTCAGTCCCTTTTGCAAAAAAGATTTTTTTTTTAAATTTCTTTCTTATTTGCAAAATAGTTGGGCAAACGTCATCTAAAACTATTGTAAATTTCAAGTTGATAGCATTGGTAGTTCTTGAGATATCCAGGTGTGACAGACAGACAGATAGACTTAGTCTCACCATAAGGGTTCCTTTTTACCATTTTGGTACGGAACCCTAAAAATGTTACCTACATGAAATTAAAGAAAACACACGAAAACCTAAAATGATTAGAGTAAAGGCTTCTACTGACCACTGCGACTCGCAACGCGACACAAAGGCACCGCTCGTCGCGCGACACGCGAGGACTTAGTGTCGCGCCAGTATGTAGAAGCCTTAACACATATCAAAAGGAGTAGGTATAAAAAGACAAAATGATAATTGTAGTGACGCGATAAACGCATTGAACAATCGCTCAAGGAATAAGACGAAATAATTCAGACGCAGTAAATAAGACATACTGGTAAGCAAACAGCTTGTCACACGAGACAGATATTATCTAAGTCAAAGCATCCGACAAAACTTAGTTACGTTTATGCAAACATTGCCATCAAAGAAGCTTAAATTGTTAAATTGTTACCTTGTTGTTTTTTTTTAATATTATTTTGATGGCCTGGTTGCTAGGACCTTTTAGCCAAGTCTTTATTTAGTTAGAAAACTTGTTTATAAATTGATGAAATGAATTTTATTCAATGCATGATGATGATATTCCCGCCCGCTCCCCGGTTTCAGTAAAGATGTGGCACTTTACTGAGACTTCACGCGGACTTCTTGAGAGAACTTGAAGCGAAGTTGCACTGTTTTGTTTCATTTGCCTACACTAATGCACGTTCACAAACACTCGTCCCCTAATTACAAAACAAGGTTTATCTTCAGACACAGGTTTAAAACATGGAGCCATTATTGAATTTCGAACTTTATTCCGACTATGGTAAAGTTCCTAAACACAATACTGACAATTTAGTACCGAACTAAGTTTTCAGTTTTGTATAAAGAACGGTATTTCAATCACTGTTACGTTCTTATTACAAAAACTGGCTGCATGGTTTAAGTCATGTCAAAATATAAATCCTGTTTTGTAATAAGACGATTAATAGTTAATAATCCACAATTATTACACATTAATATTCGGCTAAACACAAATTTTTGAAAATAAAACATAACTTCTGAACATGACGCTTCACTTTCCCGCCAAGAAGTCCCTTCCTTACCTTGTTGAGTCGGCGGAAGCAATAGGTGACCTCAACGATGCTAAACTTCCAAATCACAGATCAGACCATAAGCTCCGCTCCGGCGAGTTCGCCTTTGTACAGTATTTTTTTTTACTTGTGCATAATGTTTTAATAAATAAATAAGCTAAAGTTAACTTTATTCACAAGCTACGGTAGCTATCAATCAGTTGGGTACATAGAATACGGACAGTCAGCGACAAAAGTCAAATACGTATTCCTGAATACTTATAATATATTATTGGATAAAAAACACCACCACTTTAAAAACTATATTTATTTAGTAAAAAAAACATCCAGTTGGCGTTTATTGAGTTTTACACGGATACTTGTTTGCATGTATCGAACGAACATTTTGACCACAATGATTTCTAACCTACCCTCAAAACATTTATATAATCGATGTCTAACTTTGTAATACCCCCAACTTTATGCTATTTTTAAGTGTTTAGTTTTAATATTCTCATGTAAGTGAATAGTGTAATTCTTATGAGAATAAATGATCTTAAACCTCAAAAAATATACAAAAATCAAATTTTGAATAATTTCATACAAAAATTAAATTAAACAAAGAAGTACTACTTAATGTAGTACTTTAAACTCACCATTTATCCAATTTTCGTTTCGACTCTCGGTTGCTTTGTTAGCCAACCTAACCTCACCCCCACTCACACACACGCACACCCTATGCACATAAATATATAAACACTAACACACTCCCATCTGGTTTCAACTCGATATCTATTTTCTTTGTTTATTTTGCATAACCATATTCACGTATGTTGTAATAATATTATAATATAGAAATTGTTCCACAAATATTTTTCAATGTATGCAGTACTTTTTCCGCTTATTATTTGAGTTGTTAAAATGATACGCGTGGTTAAAATAATCACCGCAAAATAAATGTGAATATTTTTCCAAATATGACTAAAATACTATTACTTTTTACTTGTTAGATAAAAAGTATTGGAAACCAATAATAACAAGTATTTTTTTGTATCCACAAATGCCATGAATCATGAATTTATTTATTTTCCCTCGTTTGACATTTTTGCTTCTAGTTCGAAATGGCGCAAAAATAATGCAGTTTTTTTTTATTTCCTTGTATTACTGTTATATTCTCTTGAAGAACTTAAAAAAAATCTTAATCAACAATTTTGTTTGCCCCTCTATCGACATTTTTGATTCTAGCTCGAAATGGCGCAATAATGACGCAGATTTTTTTATTTCCTTGTATTACTGAATAGTTAAGGAATCTAAAAATGTCATTAACTTGACATCGGCAGCCATCGGCAACAAGGACACCTCTACTTGATAATTAAAAATACGGAAAATTACCTTATGACGCTTATAAAAATAACTTAAATTTAAAAAAAAAAATCTCAAAAACATAACGTATTTGTAAACGAGAGATCCTGAGCAATCCAAAAATGCTACATGCTATGTATACTTATATATTCCCCTGAAGAACCTATAAAATACCTTAAGTAGAACTTCCTTATTGAGTAATCTAGTTAATATCAAATTATCGAAGTTCAAAGTTTGGATGTTATTTTATATACCTAAAACAGTAAATTTTTACTATTGTATCAGAAATGATTGAGCTATCAATCATTTCAGATGTTAAAACAATTAAAACGGTTCCAGTAACACTACTTTTGTCCGAACCACTTTTGAGATGGAAAATACCGTTCGGTCCCATAGTGCACCTTCTCGGACGACATAAATACTTAGTTCATGCGTTAAGTTTGAATAAATTTAACTGTGCTAGGTATACAAACAATTTTATCACCCGTATTATGAAAACAAACATTTACTAGTCATCGACAATGGTACATTGCTGAAAATATGTTATATAAATAAGTTTCTTTAGAAATTGCTTTAACGGCCGAACCACTATCTATCTGGAATTTTAATTCGATCCCCAGACCGATACCGTTTCTATCATGGGGTCCCCTTTAACTAATCGAATATTAAAACATTCACCTTCATCGTCGCTTTCGTCCCCAGCTTTCGATTCGATATAATTTATGTTTTTGCATCCTACTCAGATGCCCCGTAGCATTGTATTTCCTACATTTTGCCTTTGCGAACCGACACTGGGATGTCTCGTGATTATGATAGCCGCACACTTGACACTGCTCTTTAACTCCCGAACAAGGCGCAGCCCCTCGATCCGATGGGGTGCTGACTCCGTGCACTCCGCGCGTTCTCCGCCAACTCCATCGCCTTTGTTAATGTCAGCCCCGCGAGATCTTTCGAGAAAAGCTTCTCTCTGTCAGATCGCGGCAACATTCCCATGACAAATTTGTCCCGAAGAGCTTCTTCCGCGTTAGAGAATCCGCAATACGCCAGGGTTGCGAGTTTGTCCGAAAGGGATATCGTGGCCCTGGCACAAAGGCAAATAAAGGAATACGGGTGGGTTTTAGTCAGTAAAAGTCTGACACGCCCTCCCGCTCCGCCCAGAGCAGGAGAAGTTATTTGATAATTTCCCACCACAAAAAAAAAAAAAATAAAGACCACGTAATCTCGTGGCCCATTGTGCATACATCTCCCCCTCTTGTTGCGTAGCCGCGTAAAACTTATACCGTTCGCCAAAACCACATCGCTTTGGAGTGAAATGCTCGTCCGAAAGCTTAAGTACGTCATCATATGGTACGTCCTGCAGCTGCTTTGGCAACGCGAGATCAGCCGCCAGCTTGTGTACAATTGTACATGCCATCCACGAGTGCGCTTGTAGCTCGTTGCTTTGTTCTTGTAGGATCGCTCGTCTCGGTGATGTCGCTAGCCACATAACACTGTTTAATGCGGCATTTGTAGGTCTCCAAAGACTGTACATTGTGATCAAACACTGATAAAAGACCAAAAATTGGGCCGGACATTTTTACTTTTATTTTACGTGGGTATTCGTCGCCAATGTTGAGTACGAGGACAGACGAGTGAAACAACTGCATCCTAGTAACGCACTGACCTAAAAGGATGACTCACGCTACACCGTGCCGGGTGCGAGCCGAGTCTAGTTGTATTGACTCGCTCATGATACCGAGGAGCAACCGAGTGTCCGAGCAACGTGCAACCGCGGAGCCTCGGCTCGGGCCCGGCACGGTGTAGCGTGAGTAATCCTTTATTCGTTAAAGCACTTATCGGTGCGTTGTCACAGGCACACATACTCAACAATTATAGCCATCCACATTCCTACTCCAAACTTTCATCACTTGATCCTCATTCCGTCGCATCACATGCTCTAATGCTAATACCTTAAGAGAGAGGCAAGGCTAACTTTAAGAGAGAGAACTTTAAGCACCAAAATTCGTTCAAAACTAAACTTCATTTATCTCAAGGGTACTAAGCAAAATTTAGTTATTTTTCCTTCGTGTCGGCACGAGAAGATCTCAATCAATCTGCCTAGTTTTCCCAACTATGGCTTCCATTTTAACGGAAAGCAGGTGTATACCAATATTTTACATGGAGCGCCTACCTATCTGACCTCCACAACCCAGTAACTGGGTAATATGATACCCCTTGGTAAGACTGGTTGTCAGACTTTCGGGCTTCTGACGTACCGTCACCGTAACGATTGTCAATAATCCACGAATAACAGCCGGGACCAACAGCTTAACGTGCTTGCCGAGGCACGGAGGAGTCTCGGTATGTAAAGATGGTCACCCATCCATGGACCAACCCCGGCAAGCGAGAAGACCTCATACCGTATTAAATAGATTAGGCAGTCAGTATGATTGGTAGCGGTACTGAGTTCAGTTTGTGGATATCTGGTTCAGCTGATAATTTCTAGACTCGAACATTGCCCCATGAGCTTGCAGAATGGACACTATTAATTAAAAAAATGATTTAGGTTGAACATTATCTTCTCTCGTATTGTTCTTCTACCCTCTTATCCCAATCATTCAGGGTCACTCACTGATCGCATAAGAATTGCGTATAAAAATGTAAAATTAAATATTGAGTTACAAAACTCAAATTGCAGATGTAGGTCACACGGCTCACCAAGTCACGGCTGCCAAGCTAAAATGGAATTGGGCTGGTCACATCTGTCCAATGCCAGAGGGTCAGCGAAGCGTAAATTTATAAAAGCCAGCTACTGAAATCTAATTTTCTTTCATTCCTCATTTGTCGTGGATTGTTACTTGTCGTGGATGGTTACTTGTCGTGGATGGTTACTTGTCGTGGATGCTTACTTGCAAGCTTACTTTGGACAACTTTCTCTTCTCCTACCAAGTTGAATATTTCGAGCCCTGACCGCCGCCGACTTATCGTAAGCGACATTTTTAATTATTTGTAGTTTGGCTTTACTTTAAATTAAGATGTTAATTTCGTATAGGTAAAGTCAGAGAAATGAATGATTAAGCAAATTCAATATTCATCTGCCCGCCTTTTCCTAACTATGTTGAGGTCAGCTTCTAGTCTAACCGGATGCAAATGAATACCAGTATTTTACATGAAGCGACTGCCTATCTGACCTCCACAAACCAGTAACTGGGTAATATGATACCCCTTGGTAAGACTGGTTAACAGACTTTCGGGCTTCTGACGAACCGTAACGATTGTCAATAATCTACGAATAACAGCTGGGACCAACAGCTTAACGTGCTTTCCGAGGCACAGAGGCGTCTGTATGGTATATAAATATGGTCATCTATCCACAGACCAACCGCGGCAAGCGTAGCTTAACCTTATCGTTTGACTCGTGTGACTGTTATTACTTAGCCACAAGCCCCTCACTAAGCAAACTGAATACCAACTTAAATTGTCAGTATACCGATACTACTTCTGTCATTCTTTGATTGTATGAAATTACCCCAAAAATGCCCGCTCTACACCACTTCCTAGTGCTTTAGCTCGGAAGAAGAAGTGGCGCAACAAACTTCCCAGCGGCAGGTGTCTGTTCAGTTAGAGGAACTTGATTCTTTACAATACGTAGTATGCAAAGTAATGAACATTACGAAACACTAAATATTAAATTAAATTATTAGCCATGATTATGTCAGCTAACACACGCCAGTTACCAACAAAAACATTACATAAATAGAACTTAGTAAGTACCTAAACGAAAGCCTCCAGGCATTAATAAAATCCAGCTCCTCCAGCTCCATTTTTACATAATTAACTTTTACGTAAACGAAATTCAGAGAAATGACCATATCTTCCTGGTATTGTCTTCTGATCGCATTGGGTAAATATTGTGTAACCATTTCCTCGACCTCTTTAAACTTTGATTACATAGCGTAATTGGCTGTATCCATTTCGGCTTGTAAAGATAATTGTTTTTTTCTCAAGCATGCTTGGAAATTCAAGCATTATTTTGACAACCTTCTTCGAAATAAATCAAAAATGCTGTGATGACATTTTTAGCATAGATTTACATGATTATCTGTCGTATTTAGTGGCCGAATAAATTACTTTGAAAAGTCTTAACTGTTGTGTTATTTAAAAATGGAACGAACTTTTTACTTCGACACAAATGGCTGGTAACCAAGGAGGTATCAATGATTTTATTTTAAATTTCGAACTGGATTTGCAAATAGAGCTGTATAAAAAAAAAAAGCTATAATGAACATAATGGCGCGTGAAAAATTATTCTTGTTTGTCTGAGTGATTCTGTAATTTATAATAAATTTACTTAGTTGGAATTTCCGCGCATTATTTGAGAGAAGTACTATGCAAGCCTTGGCCGCAACCAGGCATTGATGCACTCACGTAAAAGTGCCTCGGCTTCGCCTCGGCCTGCATTTCACATTCATCTATCAATGACCCTTTTGCAGAATGCGCCAGTAATGTATTATATTGAAGTAGCAGTATTTATGTACTAGCTGACTGGACAGCCGTTTTCCTGTTTCCGACCGCAGCGTCACGTACAGGGTCCAATATTGTGAATCTAAACCACCCAAGGACCCTCAAACACACAAAAAAAATCATCAAAGTCAATCCAGCCGTTTAGGAGGAGTTCAGTGACATGCAGACGTACAGAAGAATTATAATTATAATTCGAGCCTGAAAAGGAAGAACGTCGTAAGCGACATAATGTTAGGAATTTCACTTTTTTTTTTCAATAAATAAATAATTAAATAAAATCAATAAAGTAATCAATAAAAAACGTATCATGTAAATTTTAATTTATGTCGCTTACGATGTTCTTCTTATACAGATTCAACCATTGTTTCCTGTTATCCATCAGGATACAATGGTTGGTTCGTTCGAATTGAATGATAAAAGTGAACCGTGTTATGAACCTAGACCAGAGTCCCATACTGGCATACCCTAACCAAACGATCATGATTCTTTCGTTGGTATTTCCATACTACAGATATATTTTAATTGAAATTATTTATTTATAATCAAGTACCTACATTATACATAGCAATTTGAACGGTGATCCCTAAACTAGACGTTGGTCTGTATCTGTCCACATGTGTTACATGTCCGTGATTGTGTCACAGAGATTTATAATGTACAGTCACGAGCACCCATATGTATACACTCAGCAACTTTTATAAGTGATTTCCTCCAACTATATTAATTGAAATTTTATTTTACTACGAACATAGTATTTTGGAACCCAAACTATTATGAAATAGATTTTTCTCAAAGTTGCAATCCTTATTCCACGAGAAAATCGGTTTTGAATTCTGCTAAGTGTTTACATATTAGTGCTCATGACTGTACCTCTGAACTTAATTGGTCTAATAGATTTGGAGCAAATCGGCTGTGACAGACGGACAGACAGACAGACAGACAGACAGACAGACAGACAGACAGAAAGGTGATCCTATAAGGGTATCGTTTTTTTCTTTTTGAGGTACGGAACCCTAAAAACAAGTTAAATGAAAACACCTTTAGGTATATCGATCGGTGTAACATCGGAGGCAACGACCCGAAGGATTTAAGACCCGAGATTTAAAGTATTAAGTTCTAATTTAACGAAGTAAGTAAAGTTACGTGTACATTTCAAACAGGTAATATGGCCGCCCATTGTATATTTTGTAGTGCCTGTTTTGAGTGTAAAACTTCTTTAGGTACGCTTGACTTGGGGAGTAAGCTGGTGAATGCCTGACAAGCGCGTTAAGGAAGTGACGAGAGCGTTACGGAAGTTTAATAAGTATTAATATTGAATTTAAACTTCTTTACGCACGCTTGACTTGGGGAGTAAGCTGGTGAATGGCTGACGAGCGCGTTAAGGAAGTGACGAGAGCGTTACGGAAGTTTAATAAGTATTAATATTGAATTAAAACTTCTTTACGCACGCTTGACTTGGGGAGTAAGCTGGTGAATGGCTGACGAGCGCGTTAAGGAAGTGACGAGAGCGTTAAGGAAGTTTAATAAGTATTCATATTGAATTAAAACTTCTTTACGCACACTTGACTTGGGGAGTAAGCTGGTGAATGGCTGACGAGCGCGTTAAGGAAGTGACGAGAGCGTTACGGAAGTTTAATAAGTATTCATATTGAATTAAAACTTCTTTACGCACGCTTGACTTGGGGAGTAAGCTGGTGAATGGCTGACGAGCGCGTTAAGGAAGTGACGAGAGCGTTACGGAAGTTTAATAAGTATTAATATTGAATTAAAACTTCTTTACGCACGCTTGACTTGGGGAGTAAGCTGGTGAATGCGTGACGAGAGCGTTACGGAAAGAGGCTACGGAAGTTGTTTAAATTTTAAACATGGTGTAGCGGCATCAACATCGCCACATGCGAACTACGCGTCACACTGACGTCACGCAAATCCTGCATCGCGCAAGCAGAGTTTACCACGCAACTAGCATATATACAACATCCCGACATCAACCGTCGGGCAGTTGCCCACCAGACACGACACCCGTCTGGTTGGGGGATCCTCCCTTTTCTATAGAGGATGAGTGAACTTTACACCCTGTTCCTCATACCACCAAAATGGAACATACCGCGTCGCCGCCGCGGGCCGTCCCGCTTAATAGGTATTTTTTTAAATTCGCACTGGCTGTTTATATTATACACTCACAAGACCGCAGCTTTTTTGAAGTAAAACTTCTTTTGCTAGCGAATGGTGATTTCTGTTTTACTTCAGACGTGTGGTCTTAAAGCACACTCGTTTTTTTTTTTTAATTTGTTATGTATTTTTGTGGTTTGTATTAAATTATATATTAAATAACAAGCTATTTGTTATACAGACAATCATATTTATCTTCCCACAACACTGCCAATAAGTATTCAGTTTTATAAGTAGGTACTCCGTGTGGTGCCGGACGTAAAGAATAGCACCAACCCATTTCTTCCCGTGGGTGTCGTAAAAGGCGACTAAGGGACTTACTAGAGATAGGCAGTAGCGTTCACCATAATGCGATCGCCAACCCACCTGCCAAGCGTGAGGATTATGGCAAACTCTCCCCCCACCCCCCCTTTGGGGGAGTTCTATGTCCAGCAGTGGTCGTCTCTCGGCTAAAATGATGATGATGATTCAGTTTTATTATGTAGTGCGTAGGTACTTTTTAAGCTTTTGGAGAGTGATGTGACTACTTAGCATACTCACGAACTAACAACATTGTTTAAAAGTAGTTGCAAGTTATCTTAGTAGGTACCTATACAATGCCAGGTAAACGTACTAGGTTAACCTAGTACGAGTATCGAGAAATACTTAGTCCAAATACCTATTACAAATACGTATAAAGTATTTACTGAGATTCAGATCGACTCGCGTGCCTCGCGTACGAAGATAAGTACGAGATATCGTATTTAAATCAATCAACTCAGCCTATCGCAGTCCACTGCTGGACATAGGCCTCTCCCAGGCTGCGCCACAACACCCTGTCCTCCGCCTTCCGCATCCAGTCTGACCCAGCCATCTCCTTAAGGTCGTCGGTCCATCTAGCTGGGGGGCGTCTCACACTACGCTTGCCGATACGCGGTCTCCACTCCAGGACTCGTCTGCTCCATCGGCCATCGGTCCTTCAACAAACATCGCCAGCCCACTGCCACTTCAGCTTGCTTACTCTGCAAGCTATGTCGGTAACTCCGGTTCTTTTCCGGATAATTTAATTCCTGATTTTATCCTTCAAAGAGACTCCAAGCATAGCCCGCTCCGTAGCGCGCTGGGTGACCTTTAATTTGTGGACCAGCCCGACTGTCAGTGTCCACGTTTCGGCACCATATGTCATGACGGGCAGGACGCACTGGTTAAAGACTTATCTACTATTATCTACTTATCTTGGTCTTCAAACATTGCGGGATAGGCGACGACAAGACTTGACGCAGTTTTCCAAATGCCGCCCAACCCAACTGGATCCTTCTGTCGGCTTCTTTCTCAAAGTTGTGTCTATTTACTTTAGAATAATTCCCATCGCATATCGATTCCGTACTATACAGTCTCTCATACAAACATCATAAGCATGTAATCTTTTTTTTTAATAGTTTTTACTATAATTACTAAATATGGGACTAGGTAGCCGCTATAAATTTACTTTAGTCCTATTATAGTATTTGGTACTTCAAGACGGACACGATGCATCGCATATCGTATCGGAAAAATTCGTAATCGGTATAGATTATATGTAAAACCTGATATTTAAAAAATTCAAATTGTGTGATGTTTGGGGGTTGATATTTAATATAACTTTAACACTAAAATTCTCGCTTTATCAGAAAATACTCGATGTACAGACGCGAACACATCAAGCTCATACAATCTGTCAAATTTCTTTAAATGATTTTCAACTTTATTGTTAAAGTACAAGTTCAAGGTTGATTGGGAAAATTTTACAGATTCGGGTAGTTTGACCTGCTGGCGTCTGTACTTAGTACATTACGCGCCGTACTAGGTATGACGTAGTCCAGAGAAATACCTAGTACGCGTACCTATTCTAATACAACTACGCCACATGTCTAGCGCATACCAAATACTTAGCATGTTCGACTGTAAATATTTATTTATTTATTTAACCATTTATGTACACACTTATAGATAAACATGCAAGAAGAAAGAAACAGAAATATCCGTACAAAGGTGATGCTTATATCTAAAGAAATCTCTTCAGCATACCTGCGCTAGGAAAGTCGATAAAGAGATGTAGACAACGTGTGTAAGAGTAGAATAGAAAATAGAATACATACAATCAAAAACAATACACTAATTAAAATAGAACAAATAATATGAGTATTTACAAATATACATACTTAAAAACATAGATACATACTTCTAAAATAAAATAAAATCACTAGAATATTAATAATTATAATTCAATTAAAATAATAATTACATACGCAAGTATGACGAAGTGGAAAGATAGTGTTCTTTTACTCTTCTTTTAAATACTGCAACAGTTTGGCAGTCGCTAATATCGGGTGGAAGTGAATTCCACAACCGCACCGCATAAATATGATAGTTTCGTATACCTACTGTATGTTTACTTCTTCTTTGTTATTTTCTAGTGCGTATTCTGCCAACCGCGCCAACGGTCACGTTCGTTTCTCTTGCCAAAACGTTTCCAGAAAACCTCATTTAAAATGGACATGGCGGTCACTAAATAATCAACATCACAATGAGACTACCTACTAACGAGCCAACTAAAACAAATGCACAACTTTGATATCTATAATTATATAGGGTCAAATTTAATTAACTAGCGAAACTCCGTGGGCGTGATGGGTGTCGATATCTAAATACGATAAATCGAAAAAAATTAAGATTTGATGTTGTTAGGGTTCCGTACCAAAATGGTAAAAAGGAACCCTAATGGTGAGACTAAGTCTGTCTGCCTGTCTGTCTGTCAGACCTGGATAACTCAAGAACTACTTATTCTATCAACTTGAAATTTAGAATAGTTTTAGATGACGTTTGCCCAACTATTTTGCAAACAAGAAAGAAATAAAAAAATATATATCTTTTTTGCAAAAGGGACTGAACGGGGGTCTTAAAAATTTAAAGTGGGGCTACTATAGCTTGTGGGGGTATCATATATGAAAGAACGCTGTTTGCACATTCTCAAACATTTATTTTTTATTTTTTAGGTCGCATAGTTTCCGACTTTTGATCAAAAGTGTAAAAAAAGATACCGTTCCCCCCCCTTATCTCCGAAGTTTGTATAGTTAAAAATCTGAAATTATTCTATGTGATAGAAGTGTATGTAAAAAT